>OX352765.1:82523468-83870966 GCA_947095585.1 Nephrocerus scutellatus | reverse complement strand
TTTAGGCTAAATAATATTGTACATATATAAAATTATGTGGCGAACTTATACAAAAAATTGTTTGTGGTGAATTTTATATAAAACTAGCTGATAACCCCGGTGTTACACAAAAACCCCACCAAGACCCAGTCAAGACCCACCAAATGAATATGATATGAGTGAATATGGCTTTAATATGTCTACTGGTTTAGGCGTAATTCTATAGCAAAGATATACACCAACATGCCAAACCACATTTCGTAAATATCTCTACCCCAACGCCACCTAACTGGTCCAAAAAAGATAAACACATCGGAGCACCAAACGAACATATATGGTGTGTATATGACATCCACACGTCCAGTTTTTTTGGACGTTTTGATGTTAGATATATATGCAGAATAACAATTACAAACAAAATTTCTTGGCTACAGCGCCACCTACCGGGATAAAAAAAAAGATAAACATTCAGAAGCATCAATCGAATATATGGTGCAATTATGGCTATAATATGTCTAGTGGTTTAGGCGTGATGCTAAAACAACGATAGATATGCACCAACATCCGAAACCACATTTTCAAAAATATCTATTTTAGGCGTGATGATATCTCGACTCGAGCGTCACCTACTGGACTAAAAAAAGAGATGATACAATCGGAGCACCAGACGAACATATGATATGATTATGGCCTCGATACGTCCAGTGGTTTAGGAATTATTCGATTACATATATACGAACAATCATTTTTATATGTATACCTAAAGACTATTATGATTTGCTAGGTGGTTCAATATGTAATTTCCAAGAATATACCCTACTCGAAAATATTCATTAAGTATAAATATCCTATATTTCCTCACAGTAAGTTAATTATTATTTGGGATTCTACCAGACTAGTTTTGAAAGTTAAAAAGTAGATAGATGAATATCTAGAAAACGACAACAAACGTTGAGATAGAGGCAGACTTTGAAGGACTGAACATAAATTTCCCAAAAATTAAAATGATTGGCCGCATCAGATCAGAAAGAGGAATGTTTCCAATATATTGAAATTATAGTATCGATAGACGCATAACTCGTACCATATGACGGTAATTTCAAGTCGATGTTGGTCGTAAGGTCTTACAAGGGTTTGCAAACAAAATATCATTCGCTTGTTTCGGCCAAGACATAAATACATTTTTATCAGAAATATAAAGTCTAATAAAAAAGCTACTTAGCCTCCTACAGCTCATTATGTCTAAACTGTCTTCTCGTTAGTTGCTTGTTGCATTCACTCAATAAATAAAACTGCAACTAAATTGTTGTCGAATATCAACAAACAACTCAACAGCGACAGCTCGAGCTACCTCGTTTCGTTCAGTCTCGGCTAAATATGTACAGTAAATAAATTTCTACAATTCAGTAAGAAAAGCAAATTATCTTGGCCCTCGTTGGAACGTTTATTTTTTTTTGTAACCACAACGCAAAGCGTTAATGCAGAAAACAGCATGTGGGCGCTAAACAACCCCACGGGCCATGGCTAACCTGGCAGGCAGCTCTTAATTATATCACTTTTTGACAGAGTACACCGAAAGTGTCGCGTTTGTCGATTGTCGACACTCCCTCCTCCCTACACAGTCGGACCAGATGTAATTAATGTCTGACACCATGCTGGGTGTCAGTCACTCATTTTTTTTTAAAAACGAAAAATTATAACGAATTGAATAACATAAATTGTGTGGCTAAAAAATGGGTTTTTTGACTAGTTAGGCGGTAGACAGTGAGGAAATGTTATTAGTCGAATGTACCATGTGGAAAATTATTGCGAAATTCCAGCTAAATGTCCCATAAATCAACAGGAAAACTAAACCGAATATCATTATGGATTTTATTGAGGAATTAATGCCAATCTTTGTGGTGTAGTTGGGAGCTTGTGCCAAGCCAAACAAAGCTAACGAATCACGTCCATGATGTCGCCGGTGTACATGATTTTCTCGCTAAACAGAACATAAATAATTCGTTCCGCCGCCAAGTTACAAAGTAGCTTTGGACAAAAACTAGTTCCTATCCATAGAAGTACGCGACTAGTTTTACGAGCAAACAAAAGACCTAGTCTTGGAACTTGTTCTGTTAATAGTTTTCAGCATCTTTCACTGTTCACCAGGTCTGTTCCCAGTCGTCTGTCAACGTTATTGGAATTATTTTCAGTAAACATTTTTACTGTCTGACGTGAATCTTCTAGAGAGAATTTTCAACTTGGAAATTATTCCAGGAAAAATTGTAACCTGTTTTTATTTTCTGTTGTGGTGTTCCTTGACACCATAAAAAAGGAAATTCAGTTCACATTTATTTTGTACAATACAAGTACGAGCGAGTACATCCTCTGCAGATCCTTTCCAGTGAACGAGACGACGTAACGAACGGGTAACATTTATGTCACCATCAAACCATAAAATTTATATCAAATTCTTCGACACAATCCTGTACAGGGGAAAATCGAGTCACTGCACTGCAATGACGAAAAGGAAATACTTCAAGAATTTTTTTCAGTTCTTGCTCCCCGCGTTGCGTTGTGGTTTGCCTCTTGCTGTGTGACAAGCGCAAAATTTCTTAATAACATTTAATTACTTACTGCGCACTATAATTATAACTAAGCATTAAAAAGGATTAAGTAATAACGTTTAACTCAACCGAGGTAGACTGCGAATGCACATCCTTTAAGTTTCTTTTTTAATTGCATAAAATATATCCTTCTTTCATAATAAAAATAAATTTATATTTTGTTGAGGGGGACTTTTTTAACTTTTAAGCTGATTAAGCGTTCTGAATTGCCAGTGTGAACATCTTTAATATTATATTTTTATATAACAACTGGTAAAGGACGTGGATAACTGTAATAGCAACCCGTACTCCATCGGGTTTGCCATGGAATGTTTTTCAACTCCTAGAAGACCTGGGCTATGCCGATAATATCTGTCTCCTATCACAATCGCTAGGTGACATGGAGCGAATATTAAACTCACTGGAATTCCACGCTAAAAATTAACGTCTCAAAAGCAAAACTACTTCGCGTTAACGCTAGTGGAACATGTGATATCTCGGTTGACGGACATCAGATAGAGAAAGTCAATAAGTTTTGTTATTTGGACAGCTGGATGTCAAACAATGGTGGTGCTGACTCGGATGTGTGCTCTCGTGTAAACAAGGCGCGACACTCCTATAGTATGCTAAATAATATCTGGAACTCCTCGCAAATCTCCCGGAATCTAAAGCTAACTATCTTCAGAACTAACGTTCTCTCAGTACTCTTGTATGGCTGCGAAACGTGGAAAATCACAGAGTCAATTGCGACGTGCCTCCAAGTCTCCAAGGAGGATACTGCGAATAAAATGGCCGGACATTATCACCAATCAAGACTTGCGGAGAGTAACACAGCAGGAAGCAATCGCGATCACCATCAGACGACGAAAATGGAGCTGGATTGGCCACACTTTGAGAAAGCCAGCGGACAACATTACGAAATTAGCGCTCGACTGGAATACACAAAGAAGCCGTTGTGTTGGCCGTCCTAGCAAGACATGGAAAAGGATAATAGAAGAGGAAGCAAAATCCCAGGGGACCGAGTGGCGTCTCTTGAAACCTCAGGCGTTAAATCGAGTTCGTTGGCGGGAGTTTGTAGAAGCCATATGTTCCCCCGCAGAGTAAAGGAAAGGAAGAAAGAAATGAAGTGGGGAGGATTTTCGCTCACTTGCAAAATTATAGGATGATGCCAACAAGTACCCAACTCTCAGGTCATCTATATAGCTAGCCACAGTTCGAAAGGGTGGTCAATCTACAGATTTATTTTTAAATCATAGGCTATGGCAACTTTATTTTTAACGATTTGCTTGAAATTTTGATAGCTTATCTGTCTGGTATTCCGCGGCACTCGCTTGGGGAGCGTTTCGAAATGATGAAAACTTATTTTCACTTTCAGTGTTGTGCAGCCGAAACATTGCGAATTTTGAAAAAAATATGGGTCGTAAAAGATCGCCAAGCGAAACTGCTGTGGTAAAATTGTTCATGAAAGTTAGTGAAAAAAGGCCTGCTATTGGATAACAGAAGAAGTCCTTGAGCCTGTGGCCCATTGTGTGAAAGGTCCAGATGACTCAGGAGTTGAAAGCAAATGACTATCAGCTTCAATATCAGTTCTTGGGCTGGGCCATAGACAAATTTGATATATCTACCAAAGGGTAAAAATCACCCGCGAATCAGCTCACCCTATAAAAAGGTGAAGCAGTCTAAGTGGGTTAATGCATGGTTAGAAGGGTACCAAGCTGTTAACTAACAATCTCTAAGTACCACTTGACCTTCGGTATAAAATCTTACAAATAGAGACGCATCCCCAAATGCTGATAAATGCTTCCATTTCTTAAACCATTCCTCGTTAGATTCTGATTTTATTTCAGACATTTTATCCGAAATTGCTACCTGTTGGCAGGGTGGTAGTATATCAAGCCTACCGAACAGTTTAGGAAGTGAAGTCTGTATTTCTATATTTCCAAGCTCAGTCATAACCGTCGAGTACTGTGACTGTGTGTGGGCGCCATAGCTCTACTGATGAAAGTGTTAGACTACCGAGCAGCATAGCATTTTATTTCCTTAACTAGAAAAATTAGGATTCCATTATTAAAATAGCTTTCTAACGACCTTATAGTTAATTCCTCTGATGTCCCGTAGGGTAGTCATTTAGGGCCACTTTTGTTTATTTTGTTTATAAATGATTTGTCACTTTATGTTGAAAATGCAAAATGCAAAACGCGAAATTGATTGTTTATTACTTCATAAACAAAGCAATGAAATGAAATGAAAATATTATAATATGTCGCGACATTTACAAGCGTTCCTTCATTCTCAAGAAAAGTGCATACCTTTTTGTCAAACAAATTATAACATTGAAAATAGTAAAGTTGAAATAGTTTTTTTGAAATAGCGATCTTGGTGTTATTTTGCCTCTTAATTTGAGAATTGATTAATAATTATAAAATGTTCTTTAGGGACTTAATAATGAACACGGTGGACTGTCCTGAGCTTCTGAGTTTAATTCCCTTTCATGTCCCAAATATACAATTTAGAGCTAGTAGCCTTTTGCATGTAACCAGTAACCAATGCTTGCTCTGTATTTAATAAATATTGTAATAATTTAGATATCTTACTCTTGAAGTTTGTTAATATCTCGTTAGTGTTATATTTATTTTTATTTTTTATATTCATTTATTATTTTGTTCATAAATCTTGTATACTTTGAAGATTAAGTAAACTAAACTAAACTAAACTAAGAATGTTCGACGTTCGAATCCCAGAACAACACCTGGGACTAGTGATGAGCAAACGCAAGACCAAGACCATTTCATATCGGTCTTGGTCTTGGTCTTGCAAGTCGAGTCTTGGTCTTGGTCTTGCATTAGTGCCATTAGTCTTGGTCTTGGTCTTGGTCTTGCAGCCTGAGTCTTGGTCTTGGTCTTGCGGTCTTGCAGAAAAAAGTATTTTTTGAATAATAACTATAAAAGTATGTATAAATGGTTGTATGTTTGTATGGTGTATGTACATATTTTTGTTCTAGCATAACTGTGGAACGCCTTGCTCAATTTTAACTAAACTTGTTAGTTGGTACACATATTACTTAAAATACACCGCTATCATCTCTATTAGTGCTGGTGGGGAGGGGAATATAATCTAGAACAACCGATGTTAGTCCGATGTTGTCCCATAATTTTTGGGATCGCTGATATTATTAGTGACAGTTAGACATCTATATTTTCTCTAGGGGATTACACGTGAAATAATATATTTGTATTACTGTTACGTTCATAAGAAAAAAATAGTAAAACGTTATGTTTATTACGCATTTTCAGGAGAAAATTGACGTCAAAATAAAAAATTAGCATGGGGAAGAAAACTGGAACAGGCATTGAACTTGAATATCTGAAGTTTTTTTAAACGTAGTTACAATGCCTAGTATTTCTTCTACAAACAATTTCCGTTAAGATGGGTCAGGGTGCACCAAAGTAAGCTTTTTCTTATATCGCTTATATCCCCGATAAATCATGTCAACATTGGTGAAAGACCCTTACTGTAGAACGATTTTTTCTTAGAATATACCCAAGAATCATTTCCCAAATTAATGAGCACGAATAAGGGGACACCCTATACACACAAAACTATCAACATTTATGCTTAGCAGTTAATTCGAAAAAAAAAATTCAAGAAAGTCTAGACTCTAGACTTATTCTGTCAACAGAACTCAGTCAATTTCAACATTTCTATTTGCAACTGATGCCATGACATACACGTCGTTGTTGACGTCTTTTTCTTATATGACTTGTCTAGCATGAAAAAACCTATAACACGGAAAACCCAAAAATATAAAATTATAAGGAAATAGCAATCTAGGTGTGTATGAACATACATACATATGCCTGTAAATACTATACAACACAACAGACTAGCCGAAGATCTTCTGTCTGGGTTTTCAAGTTTGGTATTGTTATATATGTACCTACTCGTAAAAAAATAAACATACGACATATGTAGGTTTCAAAAATAAATATCAACAGAGAAATTACGAAACTTTAAATGCAATAGTCTTGCAGTCTTGCAGTCTTGCATACATATTTTTGGTCTTGGTCTTGGTCTTGCACACTCAGTGTTAGTCTTGGTCTTGGTCTTGCAACTGAATGATTGCAAAAAATGCAAGACCAAGACCAATTTTGCTCATCACTACCTGGGACGGTGGACTACAATATTATATATCTATTATATTATTATTATTATTTTTATTATTCCTATTTAAAAATCTTTTTGGGATAGCCTCAGAAAGCATACTCAAATGAGTACGATCCATTAATAAAAATTTATGTCGTTCTGTGCTGTGTGTAGACTAGAACCGCTTAAAAGGACAACTTGATGACAACCTTGATGACGAGCAAGCAGGATTCCCTCGGGAATCTTCTTGCCTAAAGACCCATTAATACCCTACGGATTACTATTGGACAATGCTCTGATTGATTGCCACTTTATCCTTATACCTTTATAGATTTTGAGAAGGCTTTCGAAAGTGTTAACAAAAACTTTTAAAAGTGTAACTTACCAGATGACAACAACCTGTTAAAAGAGTGGCTTAACAGAGGAAAAAAAACTTATAAAAGTGTCACTTAACAGAGGAAAAAAAACAACTGTTAAAAGTGTGACTTAACAGAGGAAAAAAAACTTTTAAAAGTGTGACTTAACAAAAGGTAAAAAAACTGTTAAGAGTGTGAATTGACTGAGAATAAAAAAAAACTGTTAGAAGAGTGAACTAACAGAGGCAAAAAAAACTTTTAAAAGTGTAACTTAACAGAGGACAAAAAACAAACTGTTAAAAGTGTGAATTAAAAGAGGACAACCTGTTAAAAGTGTGAATTAACAGAGGACAAAAAACAACTGTTAAAAGTGTGACTTAACAGAGGACAAAAAACGTTTAAAAGTGTGACTTAACAGAGGACAACTTGTTAAAAGAGTGATTTAACAGAGGACAAAAAACAATTGTTAAGAGTGTGACTTAACAGAGGACAAAAAACAACTGTTAAAAGTGTTACTTAACAGAGGACAAAAAACTTTTAAAAGTGTGACTTAACCAAAGGCAAAAAACTGTTAATAGTGTGAATTGACTGAGGACAAAAAAAACGGTTAAAAGAGTGAACTAACAGAGGCAAAAACTTTTAAAAGTGTAACTTAACAGAGGACAAAAAACAAACTGTTAAAAGTGTGAATTAAAAGAGGACAACCTGTTAAAAGAGTGACTTAACAAAGGACAAAAAACAACTGTTAAAAGAGTCACTTAACAGAGGACAAAAAACAACTTTTAAAAGTGTCACTTAACATTTTTTATTTTATCATCATCTGGCCTCTTATAAATCTATATATTGACCTTAAAGTGAAAAAACAAACCAAGAAACTGTCAATACTAACACCTAACAGCATGAACTAGGTCTACATAATATTTTAACATTTTCCAACAGAAAACACTTTGATGCGACGAACCGATTTTAATCAATCAATGGCAAAGTAATCCATTAGAAATTCCGAAACACACATGCGACCGTCATCAGTTTCTTATCTAATTATTTTGAACCTAAAACATATATCCATTCGAAAATCCATGATCAAACAATAAAAGCAAGCAAATCCCTTTCCTTTTCTATAATCAAACACCCTGCACACATTCACGTAAAATCGTTTGCTTTAAAAATAAAGGTCCTGTTACCTACTCGCTATGAAGCATTTCATATTCTATATCGCCATCCCCTTTTTTATAAAATCCCGTATCCCTTCATCAATGTTAATGCACGCCGCAATGAAACACAAAGTCACACATATACATGTAATGTGAAGCAACTATGCCATTCTGGATGAAATCTCAGGACACTAGAAAAGTGGCACGGCGGCAAATAAGGATTTTCTCTTTGTCAGTGCGCAGTTGATAATGATGGCGGTGATGATGATGAAGCAAAGCAGAAGTATTTCGTGAGGGATTAGCACCGAATAAGCTATGCGCTATGGTAAGGAATTGTGTAGATTGAGGATATTTTTTTCAAAAAGAAGGAATTACAGGACGCATCTCAACACAACAGGTAACAAAAACAAAACCTGTCCTTTTCAGTCACTTTTCGGTTTGATTTATGACACAAAACTCATTCTTGGATTTGTTTTTCTTTTTTTTTTCCTTTTTTCAGACAAAAGACGACAGACTGACTTACCTTTCCGCCAACTTTTAAGGAATATCCCATTCCAGTGGGCGTCTTCAGCTGCACCGGACAGACAAAGCCAATATTCCGGTGCGGTGCGTCGCCGGCATTTTTCCGTGGCGCAGTAACACGCGGTAAATTCGCTCTGGTTGGCGACGGCGTCGACGAGGTGGTATTTTCGGCAACGCACAACGCTTCTCCGCCATAGACTGGAAATTTGGAGCACTCCAAGTTTTCGGGCCAATTGAAATTGTAATGCTTCATGAGAACCTCACAGAGTCGCGCCGATTCACAGAGGCTCCGACACGGCGGAATTGGTTCGTCGAGTATCGTGCAAACGGGCACATACAACGAACACAGGAACAACTGCAAATCCGGACTGCAGGCGATTTTTACAAGCGGAGCAAATTGATGCACCTCCAAGCCGGCCTCCTCTTGCTTCGTATGGCCGATGAGGTTCGGCATTATCGTCATATTGTATGGGATATTTTTGCATATCGATATCGTTATCGGTTCGCAGCGATTGTGATGCGGCAAATGATCACTGGCCATGGCCGACGAAGTAATCATTTCACTCTGGTGATGATGATGATCGATGGGAGACGATTCGTAAATCCTTTGAACCGCCTGGCAGTGTATGGTAACAGCCAGCAGGAACATCAAAGTGAAACACTTGTGGCGGCGCTGATGCATTGTTAATCCGTTTATGGGGTTTTTTGTGCAAGAACAAAATATGGAGTGATGGAGATAGTAGGAGAGACTTTTCACTTGGGCGCCAAGTTTTGTGGCATCTGGTGGGATTACACTTTAAATATTTTTTACAATAACAAAAAACAGAATTACACGTTTCACAGGAATTTCACTTAAGTACATTTTTCGAAACCGTTAGTGCACTTAGGCACTTACACACAAAATGGAGCAGTGATTCGCTTTGTAACAAACCAACACACGCGTGGACCACAATGCAACTTTCTTCCCTTTTTATAAAAATTTTGGGAATAAATGAATAACAAAACCGAAAATAAAGACAACAATTACCGCACAATTTGATTTGAAATTTTACCGCTTAAATAGACGGGCGGTTGTTTACCGGTGGGTTGATGAACGACACAGCATTTTAAATCGACTGATAATGGGTAGAAAGAAGATTACGTATCCAATAATAAAGTACAGAAGTACTTTTACCCGACGTTCTTACCCAATAGCAATACCAACACAAAATACAAAAGTAATTTTACAGAACACAACGTCCACGAATTCC
Organism: Nephrocerus scutellatus; assembly: GCA_947095585.1. NCBI lineage: Eukaryota > Metazoa > Arthropoda > Insecta > Diptera > Pipunculidae > Nephrocerus > Nephrocerus scutellatus. Next base: position 83,860,977 of record OX352765.1, on the reverse strand, counting down.
AACGGGCAACACGCATAAAACACAGCCAACACTCTAACGAAGCTGACAAACGATTCCAGAGAGCGTCGCTCACATACTGATTGAGAATGAAAATTTTTACTGTGTGTTTACCATTTAGCATAGCTTTAGTTCAGTCTTCAGTTCAGAAATCAGAATGATGCGATGGCCGTCTAGTCTCAATATCCAATTTTGCTTTCATTTTCATATGGAAAATAAAATTGAAGAGAATTACCAAGTACTAAAAACTAAAATTCATAATCCAATATGAGTATAAAGAGATAATATAAGTAAAATAGTGAATTTTAATGTTACTCTTAAATATCAAACTATAGCTAGTGCTGCCATTTCTCTGTTATAATAGTAGAACCCTGTTATTTCGATGTTAAAAACCTCATTTCACTGTTTCGAGTATTTTTTGGGACATTTCTCCTTTTATTTCCTCCTTTTATGAAATTTATTTATATTCACTAAAAAACTTTATTAGTTTCAAAATAAAATATGAATTCTTAAGTGTAAACAGACTGAGAAGAAATTAATGAAGATTTAAATGGAGGCTCTTAAAAATAAGCCTAACTCGTCGGGTATGCTGACAGAACTGTATAATGAACTAATGAACTAGTCCATTAATTTATTACTGCAGACTTTAAAGATAAGCTTCCTTCAACACCGAAGATTATTTAAAATCTCAACTCAAGCACAGTCAGAGCATTTTTTTATTTTTCAAAGTATGCACTAAATTGTTTAAATGACTTTAATCGCTTACAAATAGAATCAACTACTAATAACTAATTTTATATTGCCTGAAAAAAAAAATATGGGCCTGATCTTTCCTGATATTAACAATTATAGAAATGTATTACAAGTATGATTAGATTAGTAGATTAGAAATTTAGATTTGTTTTTATAATTTGCACACGCGCAAAGGTGTTCGGGCCCTTATATGCTTGGCATAGCGTGGGCATTAACGAAAAGAAGAAGAAAAGAGGAGATGTCTATGAGCTTGTGTTTTGAATGCCTGTGAATCATGGTGATGTGAAAAGACAGAGATTAGCAAAGCATTCCACATGCGTTTTTTACGGCTGAAGAACTAATCTCTGAACTCAACTGTACGTCCAAAGATGGGCTTGAGGGTAAACTGATGAGCATTTAGAGCGCCGTCTGGAAGAAATACAGACAAACAGACAGAGATTTTTTCCCTTTTTCTGACTCAGGAGATACGGTAATGGGTAAATCTGCAAAAATCCCGAGTTCTAAAATTTTCATGATTACTATACTTCCTTTTACCATGTAAAAGTAAGTAAAATGTGAAAGCATATCGGGGACAAAACACAGCCCTGAAGAATGCCAGAATTTATGTGATGTATTTTAGACTTGGGTGCCGTGGCTCAGTGGCAATGCGCGTGGCTACTGAGCAGGTGGTTCGTGGTTCGAATTCCAGTAACACCAAAAGTATTTTTCACGATCTCCCACTTCTTAAGAATAGGTGACAAACGTTACGAGAGTAATAACTTGTCACGGAGAGCTTCTCAATTCGCCGTTAGGAGCCGGCCATAAATTGTAGGTCCCTTCCATTTATGTCCAAAAATATAAATGCCCAACACAAATGGTCGCGATAACCTAGGCCTTGGACCGCAATGGTCTGTCGCGCATTCGGCGTTTTTTATTTGCGCATTTTAGACTTAAAACCGACCAAGGCTACTTGAATCGGGCAGTTCAAAAGATAGCTTCTAATCCAATCGACTCCATAAGCACGTTTTTTGGACAAAAGGGCTTAATGCCAAACTCTGTCAAATGTCTTGGAAATATCGAGTGCTACAAATTTGCTTTTAACAAACAGATGCAAAGAACCGTTCCACTGTTCGGTGAGATATATCATCAAATCACCAGTGGAACGTTGCCCACGAAATCTGTACTGCCGGTCACTACGGATTTCGTTGGTTTCAAGATATTTTGTGAGCTGAAAATTGATCAGCATAAATTTTCTAGAAGTTTTGTATTGTCCTCCTTAAACTTTGCAAACGAACACAAGTCCATTATACTTTGGATTAATGCACCGCATAGAACATTATATTAGGTATCCTTTAAATCTAGAGTCTAGAATGAGAGCACGAAGTATAGTAATGAAGCAGTTGAGGGCGAAAGCGCTCACTAGTCGTACGGGTAGCGAAGCATCATTTGGTTAAAATAAAATAAAAATTTCATTAAACCGGCTGTTTCAGCTATAGTTAATTATAAAATATTATTTTTAATTACAAAACACTGAAAACAACATGAAACGTTTTTAATTTAGATTTACTCCCTTTTGACTCAAAATAATCCCCTGAAATTTAAAACAAGCTAATCTTAAACTTATTGAACCGACAACACTGGTCTATAGCCCTTTTTTATGTTTGTTTTGCTTACACTCTTTGCTCGAACTCATAAAAATGTGTTTTACTGTATGAGTGTATGTGCTGACACTGATTTTCTCAACCGGCGTTTTGTTGTAACAAGAAAGCGGTTAACGTGCAACAGTTGTGCAACTTTTTAGCAACTAATTAGTTTTATAGTTCAGTTTATTATTTATTAAGGGATTGGGTATACATACAATTGTTTTGATCTAAAAATTTAAGTATAAGAAATGTGCTTAAATGTGAGTCTGCTGGCTCGTCGATATAAGACTATCGTATGATTTACTATTAAAAAATAGTTACATGTGAAATTCAACGTGTAATGATGACTGTAGATCATACACACAGAGTCGGGCAATTTATTCCACATTATTATTGTGCGGCTAAAGAATTACCTGAGTTAAGCTTCTTTATGGCTGATTTTCCACTGGTATTGATAATTGATGTACTTCTGCGCATTTCGCTCGACCTTTTTAAAAAAAATTATAATAAGAAACAATAAAATTTATATATACCTTTATAAAGAAAAAAATGTAGGATGAGATTTTTCATATTCAGCATTTAGTTCAGCAATGCCGTGGGTTAGAGGCTTCGGTCTACGCTCTTCTCTCTTTGAATTTTACTATACTAGTTTCTCTTAACTTTAATACATTTTAATAGCAATTACTAATTATGAACCCTTGGGAAATTATAAAAAAAATATGGGAATTTTGACAATCATTATAATATATTGTAAACTAAACAGTTTAGAACTGAATTGTGCAGCTTCCACGGTAATTTTCTACAGCTTCCGTTGTGTTTTCTATTTTATACTACGTTTGACTCCGACTAACTTACTGCGGCTTCGACCTTTAGTCTATAATGTGTTATCTGGTGTTAGGTAACATTTTACTTAAACGGATCAATCTGTCACACAATATGCATAAATAAAATAAAGAAATCAAGTTTTCAATGCCACGACTATTTAAAAAAAATGCTTTGTGGACGAACTTTAGTTATCGTACACGGACAACCACCGGTTTCTGGAACGTTAAAACCCTCTTAAGCTCAGGGCCTCAAAATGCCAGATTCCTCGAAGTATAGCGTGAGTTTACGCGATATAATATAGAAATCTTGGGACTGAGTGAAATAATATGATACGATGGCGCCGAATACCACTCCCAAACGAAAACACTGTCATGTTCTAATCTGGGCGGAGACATGAAGTTGGACTGATGCTTACTCCGGCAGCACATAGAAGCCTCATATCCTGAAAACCTCGGAGTGACCGGATACTGACAGGTAGGTTCCAGAGTACAGTAAGAAAAATTACCAACATATAGTGTTATGCTCCGATTGAAAACGTGACTGAGGATGATAAGGACGATTTTTATAATTATTACAGATCCGTCTACAACCAAACGCTTAATGGCGACATCGTAATGTTCATAGGAGGCTTCAACGCTTAGGAAGCGACACACCATGCATGCCTAAGCAAGTGATGGGAGTTTACGGTCTTGGAAAGGCGAAAGTTCGTTGTTACCTGGCTTTCGTGAGAACAATTTCAACATTTGCGTGTCCAATACGGAAAAATTTCTCATCTTTGGAAGAAAAACCTTTATAGGCTGCATTAATATCTACAGAAGCGAATACTGTAAACATAGGCATTATGTGTTAAATTAAATACTTGTGGATGCTTCTGGAAGATTAAGAATCGATAACGTATTTCTCAATCGTACTATAAAGCCATTTCGCACATACCATACAGTATATACTTTACTTCTACCCCAGACCTGAAACATGATACTAGTCGCAATAATCTAAACATTATCTGGTCGTTCAACCCTACGAATAATAAGCGGGGGTAGAGGCATGTGTCTTCTGTAGGGTAGATGTCAGAAAGTGTTCTATGGTGCCTATTGTGCGGGGCTGCTGCCAACAATGTAATAAGATTCTTATATCAATTTGTTTTTCAATAAACAATATTATATAAAAATATAATATAAATAAATGCATCGTGGATTCAAGGCCCACCTCTTGCGAATGTCTACCAAACGTCAGTAATAAATGTCACGCAAAGTTTCATAATTTTTCTTTCAGTTTCGATTTCACCTTAACAAAATTGGTCTGGGCTCAGAGACAGAATGTTTGTTCTGTTCGGAAGATGAAGATTCGTCCGAGCACATTCTTTCTGAATGCCCAGCATTACTTTGGTTAAGGAGATTCATCTTTTACAAGGAAATTTTCTCGACAGCGGAGTTGAGAAATCCTGTCACTAAGGATTCACTATCGTTCATTAGGGAGGTGGGACGTATCTTAGAATATACGAACCCTAAGATACAATCGATTTTTTAAGTCGCAGTACCTGTCATATGGACTACCGTATTAATCCAAATACTCTAGCCCATTTTATTATTATAGTAAATAAATAACTGGTAAATTACATCCCGATGTAAGGAACTATTCAAAAAAAAAAAAGGTTTTGCGGTTTTGCTCCAATAAGAATACATTTTTTCGATTATGATTTAAATAATTTTATCTACGTGTTGGTAAAAAGGGAATTTCTTAACGATGTTTAGGGAAATATGCGAAGAATTCTAACAACTAAGGTCATTTCTCCAGATATTTAAGTTTTCTCTTAAATTTCTTTGTGTAGTGTGCAGACTGTTGCTGTGGTGCTGTAGGCTTTTTGGTGTTGTAAAAGAATGGTGGTTCGTGTTGGATGATAATGATAACCAGAAAAGCAGGACTGTTCAGTATTCAGACTTGGCCTTTAAGTGGTTGATATTCTTAAGAGAGACATTAATAGAGAATTTGCAAAGAGAATATATATTTAAGAGCAGGACAATAAAATAAAATGAAAGAAAACTCATATGGATTGGTAATTGACATAGGGGAGCGGAATTTTCTTTTGGAATTATATTACCACATATTAAGGCTTGCAAGTTGCAGCCTTGAAAGGATAGGAAGGAAGTTAAACATTCCTAAGGTTCTATTATAATAGATTTTCGTGTTCATAAGTAAATATGACAGGAGCGGTACATATTTGTCTCTGGTATCCAAACGATAAAATATCAAGTTTAAGACTCAACTAGTCTACGTATGAGCGGAGCACTTCGTACAACCCCGTCCGCCGCACTGGACATTCTGTTCGGCCATCAGCAGGCTCTCAGCGGACTAGAAATGAAATCGGTCACTCCTCTATCCTCTATCCTGTTGTCTGGAACACTGACTAAAGGTCCTAGACAAAATAGACATAGACAACATTCTGGGAAGAAGACGCTTACCTGGAAGATAACCACATTTATTTCATTGGGTGCCGGGCTTCGAGACATTCCGGGTAACTGTATGGCTGAGGAACTTGCGAAACAAGCAACTACACTACCCATCTTACCTGAATATGGTTCTCTAGGCATACTAATCGCTACATGCAAACTCATCTTAAGCCGGGACGACAAAACAGATCTGGCCCAAGCTGGATCCGAAACACTCCAGGTGTTTCTTTTCTAAAAAGAGATCGCACATCGGTACTATTGTAGGTGTCATCGCTGGACACTGTATCATAGGCAAGTATGCAGCAAGACTTGGAGTCTTCTCTAATGACTTCTGCAGAAGTTACATGGATGAGAAGTTGGAGAAGACCATTATCCATCTTCTTTGTAGTTGCCAGACCTCTCCCAAAAACGTAAACTCCATATGGGAGCTTTTTTATACAACGACATTAATGATCTTTTCACACGCCCATAGACGAAAGTGACTGTTTCGTACGCTATAAACTTGCCTCGAAAGTAGCCCATAGCAACACTAGCTATAAACGTCTTTTGTTATTTACTACAATCTCAGCGAACACATTGCGCATGAGCAAGAATTCTCTTTTGTTTGTCGTTTGTGATTTCTGCTTCTCTCTCGAATAAGCAGGAAAACCGGTTTGGACGCGTGAAAAATTCATTTCTTTGTTATTTACTGCAGTCATAGCGAACACACATTCTCACATTTCTGCTTCTCTCTCGATTTAGCAAAAAAAACCGGTTTGGACGCGTGAAAAATAGCGCACATGACTTGCAGAAAAGTGATCATCGTACTCGTTAGATTGCCGAAGCTTCGACCTCGCACGCAGCTTCGACCTCGCACGATAAACTCCACTTTCCTTGCTCGTTCTGTAATATACTATACCAATATTGACATGAGCAGTATCCTACGCTTCATACGAAGATCTAGTTGGCTCAATGAGTAAATGTAAAAAAAATTTTATGGTATCACAATGGATCATTGCTGGTCTAAGTGTGTCGGTATGCCTGGTATCATTTGCAAGAGCTGTCAAATGTATATACCGGATCTCTCTCACTTATGATATTGATGATGATGATGATTTGACGAAACCGACCATAATAACATTATGGTCACAGAATACGAATAGCATTAAATGAGCCGTTCACACCAGCTAAGTAAATTCGCTATTAGTTCATAATAGTTGACGCTTTACTTATTCAAAGAGCGATCTAAGCCGCCCTCGCCTATATTAACTAAAAATTAACATTGAACTCTCTATTACAACGCTTCCATGATCGGGTAAGAAAGGCGTTAACTCAGGGTTTTTTTCATACTTCACGAAACTAGTGCGGTTGAGTTAGGTCTATCTGACATTTCATTTCATGTTGGTAGAAACCATAACATTAACTCTAATCTACCTGTTCATGGAAACAGTACGAGCTAGCGCCGCCATGTTATTAAGTCACCGGGACCTCAACTATACCTAAACTCTGTCATGCAAACCTGGTATATTAAGGCTACATAAATATTTTTGCCGTGTATATGAAAATTCGGTGTTAATTATTTGTTTTTTAAGCCACACTTTATGCAATTTTCTAAAAAAAAGGCTTATAAATAATCTTGAATATTCCGTTTTTGTCTATCCACTACTTTTATAATATATTTCACATCTCTAAATTTTTAAAGACAGGTAGGTATAGGAGAGTAAAATGTACAAACTACCTTTACGAGGCTAGTTTCTGATATATAAACTTTCCAAATGTTGCACCCAAAAAATATTAAATTAACAAATCCAGCGGATAGAGTAATGTCACTAGGCATTGGTAATGCGATATATTTAAGCGTATGTATAATTTCAACAATAATTTATTTTGCATTTACGTGTAGGTACTTTGTAATATGTGGGCGCTGTGGCTCAGTGGATAAGAGCATGGACTTCTGAGAAGGGGGTTCGTGGTTCGAATCCCAGTAACACCAAAAGTATTTTTCACGGTGTCCCTCCTCTCGCGAATGGGTGACAAACGTTCCGAGAGTCATAACTTGTCACGGAATGCTTCTCAATTCGTCGTTCGGATCCGGCATTAAATTGTAGGTCGCCTCCATTTGTGTGCAAAATTATTTATATATGCTTAACACAAATGGTTGCGAGAAGCAAGGGCTTGAACTACAATGGTCTGTCGCGCCGAATATTATTATTAACTTTGTAATATATTGTATAACAATAAGACGTCATCATGAAGAGCAGTTGTTACTGTAGATATCCTGTGTATTGAGCGCAAATTAATTGTTGACAATCAATCTGCATCCAGAGTGCCACATCAGGTTCGGCACACAAAGAATGCATTTGGATGGATTACCTGTTGGGCAACAGCCAAAGAACCCAACAGCATTGTTTATTTGCAGACATATCCACTACCAAAAGTTGAGTGCACTCAGCTTACGCAGGATATTCATTAATTCAACGCGATGTACAATTAATTTGAATGCAATGTTTCGAATTTCGTAGGTTTTTTAATCAACGGTGTTCAACGTCAACCATTACCAGTACCATTATCGTCGCATTTTGTTATTGTAACCATTAAACAGATTTTCTGTGCGTTAAGAGGGCATTGAATGTTGTGCCATGGGTTCGCCGTTACGTGGCTTTTCAAGTTTTCATCAGAAATCGCAGTTATTAAATACGTGGGTGCTTTACCCACCCAGTCCGATAGTTTGTAAAAACATGCCACCTGTCAGAGATTTTTTCGTTAGATTTACTTTAGTTATTATGGTTGGTATAGTACCAGTGAGAGAGAAAGAAAAACATTTGTGTGTAGGGAATAAGTAGCCTCTTTTCCGCCTCTATTAACCACTTAATTAGGCAATTAATGCGCTTTGTTGACTTAGAAGCTGCTTTCAAGAACGATGGCGATACACACCAGAGTAGTTTCTCGTTCTTGATGAGTTCTGGTGTCATAATGATTTTTTTAATTGTTTCGAAATTTTCCTACAAATGAAAGCTATAATTAAATTGTTTAGATTAAAAAATGAAAATAGATTTTTTAAAAATCTTGTAGTCTGTTTGAACATTAAATAAACGTGAAGGCTAAATAGAAGAAAGGTTGATAGACAACCAACCAATAAGTCCTATGCAAATTTTTAAAAACAGATTTTGTTCAGCATTATATAGATACTCGTGAATATAATAAAACAAAGAAATGATGTAGTTTCTATATAAGATTTAATTAACAATATTTTAACAGTGATAGATTCGGTAGGATTTTGAATGGGATGTAATCTCAAAAGTCCTGAAAGTTATCCAGTTCTACTCGGCTTATTTACATGTAGGACAGGTTTGTAAATCCATTCAGCTGTTTAAGGGGACAGGCTTGAGAACAGGTCTTTAACACCATTTATTTTTTGAAACCACGCAACTTTTTACCTAATAAGTTTAGTACATAGGGAGCTGTGTGGTACGTAGCACTATTTTATTGAGAATAATTAAGTAATAAGTTGACAGAACGACAAAACTTCTTAAAAGTTATAACTCCTCAGATGCAAACGAAATTCCTGCAAAAAAGAAGAAAATTTAAAGGTCCTGCATTACAGGAGCAGTAACGGGTGCAGAAAAGACCAAACTATTCTACGCAACAAGAGTAATGAAAAAATCCGAAGTCTAGCCTGTCCCATAGGGGGGATGGTTGCGATCTCTGGATTACTTCTACTATATATAGTTGTCACTACTAACTCACTCACGACTCACTTAAAAAGCTGATTTCGCTAACAAGTATCATCATCATATTTGGCTCTACAACCAGAGTGCGGTCCTGGCCTTCCGCAAAAAGTCTCTCCACCTGTCCCGATTTCGAGCTAATGACATCCACTTTGGCATCCTTGGGCGTCCTAGTCTACATCTTCCTTCCAGCGTATGTTTGGCCGGCCTCGCTGTCGTGTTCCATAAATCCTACCGCAAAGGACTTTCCGAGCAGGATTCTCTTTGCTCATGCGAGCTAGGAGTCCTGCCCACCAGAGCCTACCGAGCTTAATTCTCACAATATCTACATCGCGTTAACGATCGTAAAATAATCATTGAAGAGTCTCCGGAATCGTCCTTCCTGAAATACGGGCCAACAATTCTCAGTAAGACTTTTCTCTCGAGCGGTGTTCAGAGGTAAGAATGCTTTTTTGCTAAGCACTCAAGTCTCGGAACCATATGTAAGTGCTGGTATAACCATTGTCTTACACAACAGCAGCTTAGATGTTACGGTTAAATTCCTGTATTTGAAGAGTCTCGGCAAACTATAGTAGGCTTTGTTGGCTTTAAGCAACAGTACGTTGTAATCGTACTGGTTCCATTCTGTAATCGGCTGCTACAGTTGACCCGAGACAGTTAAGGTATTGCACCACTTCAAATTCACGCTCCACTATTTTAATTGAGGGATATTCCGCTCGAAGACATGGCCACCAAGTACTTTGTATTTATACCTACCTACCTACCTACCTACAAAGTCGTGACAGTTTATTTGGGATCCCGAATTCTCTCATGGCTTTATAAAGTTCTACTCTGTATATGCTCTCATATGTGGCTTTAAAGTCTATAAAGAGATGGTGTCGTAGTTTTGAAACTCTATACACCTGCCTAATGTAGTAAATCTGATCAGTTGTTGATGTTCTTGTAATGAAGATGCACTGGTATTGCCAAATGATGACTTTAGCGTATGGGGCAATCCAGTCTTGAAGGATAGTTGAGAAAATCTTATACGCGGTACAGCGTTATACCACGATAATTGATGCATGTTGTGATATATCCTGCTCTTGTGTATGGGACACAGGATGCCTCTTCACCAGTCTTCTAGAATCGCTTCTTGCCCCGAAACTTGCTCTATAATTTCATGAATTGCTTGGTGTATTGCGGGACCTCTTGCTTTAATCAGCTCCGCTGGGATACCATCGCCTTATTATATTTCAGCCGATTTATCGCTCTGTTAACTTCGTCTATGCTTGATAGTCTTCGGTCATTGCTAGGGACTCCAACTCGTCAGTTAGTTGGTCATTTAGCAACTCATGAATTGCTCTTCTTATCGTTCAAAGATGCCTTTGATATCGGCGATCAGATTACCATCTTTGTCTTTACAGTATGTGGAATGCAGCGTATAATGCGTCATACCGTGGACTCTTTGGTAAAACTTCCACGTCTGGTACGGTCCTCGCTTACTGTACTGTTCTAGTACATGGACGAGATTCTTCACCCAGGCAAGCCGGTGAACTGTTTTTTCATATCTTCTGAGCTCTTTATATCCTTCGTCGCGTCTCCGCGTTTTATTAGATTGTTGCATTGCTACGTACGCAACATTCTTACGTTCAGTCGCTATATTACATTCATCATCGAACCAGTCGTTGCGATCTCTACGACTACTGCCTAAGATGGAGTCAGCAGTACTAATGACAGTATTCTTAAGTGTGTCCATGTCTCTTCTACGGTTGATATCTCAGCCCCAGGACTTACTCTCCCTGCATTTAGGGCGAGTCCTATCCCTTGACCGTAGTTGTTTCAGGTCTCTTTATTGCGAAGGGCAGCCGTGTTGACTGGAATCTGATTTGCGGATGCTGTCTTTTGTGATGATGCAATCCGCGGTCGGAGCACCATACCAACAAGATAGTGGTCCGAGTCGACGTTGGCACCTCGGTACGTTCGTACCGTCATCAGGTTCGGCTTATGGCGGCGGTCTATGAACACGTCGTCGATCTGGTTGCGAGTGGCTCCATCAGGATACCCAGGTGGTTTTGTGGATATTTTTCGCTCAAACTTTGTAGTCGCAATGACCAAATTATTGCTTGCTGCCATCTCTATGGCTTGTTGTCTATTGTCATTAGTGTTCGCGTGTAAGCTATGGGTGCCAATGTACTGCTTGAATAGTGGCTCTCTATCTACTTTTGCATTCATATCCCCCAGAATGATTTTTCCTCATACTGAGGGCAGGAATGGAGTTCCCGTTCGGCTTATTCAAAGAATTCTTCTTTTTCATCATCTGTGGAATCCTTTAAAGGTGCGTGAACGTTTATGAGCTTTATGTTTTTAAAAATGCCCCGCACGTGAAGGGTGCATAAGTTAATGCTTTAAAGCCAATAACGGTTGCTGACTAGAATCCCCACCCCGAGCCATTAATGATGTCTTGCATGACGATGACAGTTGTAATATACGTCATATTCTGAATTTTTTAAAAGACACCATTCCTAGTCTACCGCATCTCCTGGATTCTGTTATGTCAGCATTATATTTGGAAAGGGTATCGGCTAGCTGCTCTACGTTCCATTAGAAAATTCTTAAATCGTTGCCGTGGTCGTCGTCATTCATCAGTGTGTATTATTTTGGCTTCCGTAATACAGTTTTTTACGGGCAAGGTTATTGGTCTTGTGCCAACCTTACATTAGTCCGATCATTCAGCTTTTCCTGTATTGAATGAAAATTACCGGCGGCCACCACGTGGAGGTTTTATCGCACTTCCGCCAGTCAGACATAGTTACAGCACTCTGCAATTCTGAGGCATTCTGTGTTATTTCTCCTATTCTGCTGGTGGCTGACCTCCGGCTAACAAATAATCCGTTTGGTAATATGTTGCAAAAGCTTGAATTCAAGGATAAACATGAAGTTCGATTGAGCAACTTTAAGACTTAAACTGACCCCGGAGAAACTTTTACCAATTATCGAATATTTTATTTCAAAAATCAGTATTCAGTCAATAAAGTCTATAAAGCACTTCGTGAATTTCATGATGCGTATAGTTTCCCACCTAATTAAAGATCCCTCACAATAACAAATTATTGTTAAATGTAATACGAAAGTATACCTACTGAAAGCAGATCTCTCATAATAGTTCAAACAAATGGTGGTATCATCCCAGTAGTTCCCCCATATTTAATATAATTGAAATAAATTTAGATTTATATTTCAAAATCTCTCTCTTTCTGTCTATTTTTATTCTCTCTGTGTTTTAACAAAGTGCAACTTATTTAACTCTTCATTTATAATTCTTCTGTTCTATCCCTCACCAAGACAGAAAAACAAAAACATAACAAATCCTTCTCTCGACGGAAAATCACCACTTTCTGTTTCCAAAGGAAAACATGTATCCTGGTCTCAACACATATTTAGCAAAATCAACAAACCTTTCCTCATGTTCAGCAAAACTCTACCTGGTATCCTTATTTCTTACCCTTTTAAATCATTTATAGCACCTTAACGTGTCTCTAATATGATTTCTTGATGCAAAAACAAATGGGATATAATTTTTAGGAGGACTAAGCAGAAGCACATAACAAAAAAATCTCAAAATTCACCAAATATGCCAACGAGCACAGAAAAACAAGAATCTAAACATTTAGTATGTTTTTCATTCCACTTTTTTGTCATAATCTAGTCCTTGTTTAGATCCTTGTGTTGTTTTACTATTCAACAAAAAAGTGCTTTTATTCATTCCTTGGTAAGTCAACCAATCTGTCATAAACATATTTTGCTCTGTATGGAGTGTACATGAGGACGATACCGTCGACATCCATAAAAATTATACCAACTGATATAAGAAGATACGAGTATCCTCCCTGAGGCGTGCTTTACTCGTGCAAACATACATCCAAAGCTTAACCCCCTTTTTCAGAACCTGAACCTGTGCTTGGGGGTTTTTTTTTGCCAAAAATCCTATCCGAATACTACGAAATCATTCCTCAACGAAACCGTATACGATATTTTCAGAACTTCATCCCTTGCATGGCAGTATGTCGGGTTGTTTATGACTACATATAGAGTTCTTCGGGCGGTTTTTGTTTGTTGTTGTGTTGCCAGTTTTTCGTAATATCAACATTTGATCGGGATATCGTGTATATCTTTACACCCGCACATTGGGACATACTAGCAAAAGTAATGTACTAAAATCCCATATTTTCCAGTCATTTTCCCACTGTGCCTTCCAAATACCAAAACATCAAAAAAGTAAAAGTTATTTGTGTGTCTGTGTTTTGCCCTTGTACTCATCGTTATGATGGTTCCTTGTGCAAGGATTTTACCTTCAAAAAGTGCGTTATATGGGTGTTGGGTAGGACACTCAGGACACAGACATCAAGCAGCAAAGCACGAAGTTCTTGGACAAGGATTGTTTTGCTTTTTTCATCCACCGATTGTACCCTTGAAAATTAAATCAGCGAACCAGCCAGCCGATACGGCTGTGAGTGGTGCATTATAACTGTGTTATGCAAATTCACATAAACACCCGTTTGTCATGAACTTAGACGGTTTTTGCGACGCCCAAATGTCTACTGAGGTAATTCTCCTTTGCTAAGGTTGAAAAGCACTAGGTATTTTCTTTGTCAAAAGTTGGCTGAAAAATCGATTTTAGAGAACAAGTGAGTTGGTCGTTTATGGTGCACAGTAAACATAACGAGTCACAAGGCTTATATAAAAATTACTCTAAATAAGCTAAAGTAATTTTTTTACTCCGTAGTAGCAGTTTCAGTTAATAATAATAATATCGTTAGGAATACAAAAACTTTATTTCTTTTAAAATAAGCTAAGACTGGATACCCAGCTTTAAAATATCCTTATTATGTGTTACAAGACTTTTTGAATTATTCTCTATATAAACTTCCCTTCCGAATGTATGTGTACGTTGCCAAATCTTGTTAACCACTTGCTTATTAGATGGTGATGAATGATTTTTTTTTAATAGAACAAGAGATAATAGCTGAGAAGATAGTAAAGATACGGGTAAAATCTCAAAGGAAAAAAGCGATATTGGTTTCTATTAGCTGATTAATTTACTCCTCAGGCTCCATTTGCTATTACGTATTTTGATATCATTTCCAATATGTTTCAATGCAATTGTCAAGTAGCTACGAACTCTTTATATCATGATTTTCATATCAATATAAAGCAGGTGATGAGCAGTGACCCCAAAAGATCAGTAAAAGACCCTTAAAAGAAGACGCAATCTCCTCCTCTACCGGTTTTCCACCACGTACCTAATTATTCACATAATGCGATCTGAATTTACGCGTAAATCTTAAAATTGTGGCCACATTCAAAAGACCGTCAAAAGACCACCCAGAAGACCCCCAAAAGAAACCCCAAAAAATCACAAAAGTACTTTTAATTTGGGCAGCGCTGATAATGACGAATGATTTTAAAATACAAAGTCACTTGCAACTTGAAAGCGTTATGTGCCGCTTTTTTACGTAAAACAGAACAAAAAATACTCAATGTCCCAAAGGAAGTAAAAATGTTTGGTAATTCGTGAAACGAATTAAAAATACTGCCTCGTTTTCAATTCCAACGCTCATTCACAATGACAATCCAACTTTCAGCTCTATAGACAAGGCAAATCTGCTTGCTTCACATTTCGCAGCTAGCCCTACGCTACCAGGTAGCGCGTTGTCGCCGCCTGTACTTGCAAGAGTTGAATCCTCTATGGGACAGGTTTACTTTCGTACTCATCAAGTGGCTAGAGTATTAAATGTTCTTAACATTCAGAAATCTGCTGGGCCTGATGGCAATCCCGCTATAGTTCTTAAGAGGTGTTCTTCAACGTTGGCATTACCACTGCGCAGGCTTTTCCATTTATTTTATTCTACTGGAGTCGTCCCAAGGAATTGGAAAACATGATTTTCCAGCCTGTTCTTAAAAAAGGCGAACCGTCATCTCTTTCCTCATACCGATCCATTGCACTAACATCTACGAGTATACTTTCAAAGTTCATGGAAATGCTTATCAATCGTAAGCTTATGCAATACCTTGAATCAGGTGAAATCCTTAGTGACCAGCAGTACGGTTTTCGCAGGCAACGTGACCTTATGATTTATATAATGAAGAGTGGAACCAGTCTATTCACAGATTTGGTGAAAGCAAAGTTGTTGCGCTTGATATTTCCAAGGCATTTGACAGGGTCTGGCTGTTTTGTCAAAAATGAATGCCTATGGAATTAATAAGGCCCTGATAGATGGGACTAGTCACTACCTTTCTGACCGTTTAATCCAGGACGTATAGGACGGTTTAAAATCCAATGTTCACCGCATAAACGCCGATGTTCCCCAAGGCTCTGTTTTGTGTCCGACACTCTTTCTGATTTTCATTAATGATCTCCTATCTGCCACTTCTAATCCCATTCATTCTTTCGCTGACAACAGTACTCTTAGCTTTTCATATGATTTCACGCTTTTTGCACGCCCATCTTCGTCGTAAGTGGACCCTAATGACCAAACCCAGAATTTCCATAAGGATAAGTCTTATAGTCGCATCTTAGTCCTACATTCCGTATACATATATATATATATAATTTAAAATAGTTTTTAAACAGATTGCAGATTACAGATGATTTTAAGCGCGATCTTATCTTTACAATCGACTCTATACGAATGACCAATCCAATATTAACCGGCTAAAGTATTAATTCCGCAGGGTCTCTAAGCATTCTTGTTATAACTTTCTTGAGTCTTGAGATGGTCTTTAATGGGTTGTTCAGGTGGTCCTGACGAGGGCTTGACTGGGTTCTGAGAGGGTCGTTGTGGGGTCTTAAGGGGGTCTTGAAGGAGTCTTTAGGTGGTCTTGAGGGGTTCTTGAAAGAGATTTAGAGAGGGTCTTGAGTGGAGTCTTGAGGGGATCTCAAGACGGTTTTGATGGAGTCTTGAGGTGGCCTTGGTGGGATTTTAAGAGGAATCTTGTGTGGTCTTTAGGGGTTCTTCGAAGGGGTCGTGGGGTGGTCTTGAGGGGGTCTCAAGAGGTTTTGTGAGGATCTTTAGTGTGGTCTTGAAGGGGTCTTAAGGTGGTCTTGAGAGGTTCTTGGGGTGATATTGTTATGGTCATGAGAGGAGTCTTGAGGGGGTCTTAAGAAGGTTTTTATGGGATTTTGAGGTGGTCTTGAGGCGATTTTGAGAGGATCGTGAGTGGAGTCTTGAAGGGGTCTTTAGGTGGTCTTGAGAGTGTTTTGAAGGGGTCGTAAAGGAATCTCAAGGTCGGTTTGAGTAGGTCTTGAGGCAGTATTAATGGGGTAAGTAAAGTGGTCTTAGCGCGGTCTTGATGTGATCTTGAGAGAGTCTTTAGAGGTGTCCGTAGGGGGTTTTGTGAGGATTTTTAGTGGGGTCTTGAGGAGGTCCTTAGGTGGTATTCAGGGAATCTTGAGGAGATTTTGAGATGCTCGTGAATGGAGTCTTAAGGGAGTCTGAAGAAGGATTTTAGGGTGTCTTGGGGTGGTCTTGAGGAGATTTTGAGAGTGTCATGAGTGGAGTCTTGAGAGGATTTTTATGTGTTCTAAAGTAGGGTCTTGAGAGTGTTTTTAGGGGTTTTTAAGGAAACCTTTAGGTTGGTTTTAGAGGAGTCTTAAGGAGGGGTCTTATGGGGGTCGTAACGTGGTCTTAACGGGGTCTTGAGTATGATCTTGCGGGAGGTCTGGAGGGGTTTTTAGATGGTCCTTTGGGGGTCCTTTGGGGGTCCTTTCGGGGTCTTTTGGAAATCCTTTGAGAGTATTTTGGGGGACTTGTCTCCATATTACATTCCCATCTGAATAAAATTGAAATTTTATATACACATTTCATTAAAAACTAAAAAGTACAAAACAAAATTATATAAAAAAAATTAATTATGTTAACATCAAATGCTCTTAATTATGATTTCCATTAAAAACATTCCAGCAATTTTCATTCATTTTATAACAGTTCTAGTTGCTCCAGATCTACCATCTATTTTATTTTCTTTTAGGGGCCTAGTTATGCTTCAATAAAAGTATTTTTTTTTTAAAGAAAAAATTTTATATAATTTTTTTTGTTCACAACAACTCCCGATTTGTTGATTCAATCACGTTTCATTATTTGGTTTAATTATTTTCGTAGTTGATTCTACAACTTTCATTAAATTGTTGTCTAACAATGAAACGTATTTAAATCAACCAATGTTGATAATACATAATAAGGAAATAATTTCTTCCTTTAGTGTCTCCGTCTTGTTTTTTTAAGGGAACAACTTTCAGTGTATTGATTTTCTGCACAACCTTACAGAAGAGATGAAGCGTATGTTCCTAAGTGAAAACAAAAACGTTTGACTATAGAATTAAGATTATTGCAGTTCGGTTTGCAGTTCCTCTTTACGCTCAGCAACCGCCAAAACGAATTAAAAATTCGCTTCTTTTACTTCGCTTACCCTCATCGCTGTGTAAACAAATCAATACGCCCTTTTTTACTCTAATAACGATATACACGCGACCACCAACACTCGGGTATGCTGCGAAAAAATGTGGAAAGATATGGAGGCGTTAGGAGCTTGCTCCGATGTATAGCTGGAAAGCCACAGAAATGAAATTTACATACGACGAGCAATGCAAAGGAATTCCCTGGACACGCGTTCGCCAGCACGTACAAAAAATTATTTCGAAAAACGCTAAAGGAATATCTTCCTCGTTATATTTTTCCATGTGTTGTTACCTTTTTGCTCACATACTTTCCTCACTCAAAAATACACACACATACATGCATAGCCAATAGGGTTATGTATTTGAAATATTTGCTTTGAGTTCATAGAGAAAAACGAAAGTGAAACTGAACAGCGTTCGGATTCGAAGGTAATTAATGGTTGATATACAGGGAGCAAGTAGTGTTGATTCAATCCATTGAGAGAAGCTCCTGAAAAGGTTAACAAAAAATTCCTCTTAACACAGTGGTTGAGTTGGAATCGTCAAAAGAATTTCGAGCTTCGTTCAAAGTGCCAACTGCAAATGCCAATGCGATTCGCGAACTTTTTGCTGGTGTTTTGTTCTCCTTACATTTTTTTGGAAATATTCTGGAATGTGAATGATCATCAGCATTTGGCAAGCAAAGTGACGATGGACCAATGCTATTTTTGTAGTTTGATTTGCTTTGGCAGATTGCTCTTTTTCTTTCGTAGTACCTTTAGTCATCCATGAGAATTGCTGCTAATTTTGGCGAATGCGTAATGCTACCCATATTTCATATTGGTAATCGTAATAAAATTGAAACTTTATAGCTTCAAACCGAAGGATGAATACTCGTATGTGTAAATTGCTTTTATTGATGTCTTACATTATAAGATTTTAAGGACAAATGATGTTAGTCTTTTAGGTCTGTATGATTTAGGCAGCTCACTTGTTCTATTGCCTGGTTAAGGGATAAATATCACATTTACCTATCTCTAGATAGTAGGAATGTACCCCCAGTTGTAGTTGGCTCTAAATAAAGTAGTCATACCCGGTAGGATGAGATCGGTTGTCGTCTGTAAAAGCGCTGGAAATATCCCATCACCGCCGGGAGCTTTTAAATGTTTAAAAGAGCCTACTACCCATTTAACCCTATCTAGACTGAAAATTTTACCGGATAAACTATTAACCTACTAGTAATAAAGACACTTTGGTCAGATGCGTTCGGGTACGTATATGGTGCAAGAGTAGACGATCCTAGGAAATGAACCTTGAGTAGGGTTCTGATTGTATACTTACGGTCCGACGTATAGGTGCCATCGGCTTTTTTTTAATAAACCGAGACATACTATTTCAGATTATTTTAGCCAGAAGGTTTTAGGTAATATTTTAAACTAACGTCCGTTCGTTGAATCTATCATTCATTTTAGAGAAATGTATTTTAATTGCTTTTTAGGATAAATAAAAGTGATCCTCATAAATGCAGATTTAATTTACCCAAAACCCGTACTCAACTACAGTGGGCGACAAAAAAAACTCGCATGGAAATTGCATAAATCCGAAAAAGGGATTTGGAAAAACTGTCCAGAGTTTGCAAATCTACTTCGGTACAAGTATTTTATGAGCTACAGAACATAAGCAATAAATTGGCATCTGCTAGTTGCTCCAATCCCAATCAGATTCACTGCCTGCTGTGAGCTGCTTGCTGCATGCACTGTTGCTTCTGTTGCATCGATGTTAACTAAGTTGCAAGCTGAGATTTATATCCATGAATAAAAATTCAAAATAAAAAGAAAATGAAAATAAAATACGATGACGAAAAAACAGATTTACTTTTTCTCTAAACCTTGGAAGGGTCGTTAGCATGTGCAGTGTGCAATGCTATGAGATAAAATGATGTACTGGAATGGATACTGCAGTTCGTGGGAATAAATCGACAACATTTTTCATTTGAAATTCATACTAGTAGTGATTCGTTGTTTATGGGTCTAAAGAATATCCTTTCAATGATGTTGCCAAGATAAAAGTGAAGCAAGTCGCAAATATCCTTGCAAACATCTGCATACAAGCAAATTTGCATATACTGGAAGTAATTGGCGAACAGGAATCATCTGCTGCTGCATTATATTCTAACGAGTATATATGGGATAACTGGCTCGGGACTTATTGGCGATTTTTGTACCCAAAAGTAACTATGGATGATATAACGAAATGTTAACCATTTTTTGTTGCATTTTGATTTTTTTGTATTTCTTAAAATGGTGCTCCAAATCGATTGTTCGGAGAATTATGGGATATATTGAAGAAGGTACATCATGCCCGCTTTCCCTAATTGCCACATACTCAATTCCAAACCGATACAGTAACTTCTCTTCGAAATGCAGCAATACTTATTGTGAAGAAACATTATTAGTATTACTTTTATTATTTATTATTAAAAAAGTAATGCAATTACAAATTTAAAGGCAAACAGTGAAGCTAGCAAGAGCGACATGCATATGTGTAGAAACAGATTATATCCTTTCGATCCAAATGTAGTCGTAAAAGACAGATACCAATTGGGTGTTGTAAAAATCCTTTCGCAATTAATACCTTAAGTAAGTAGAAAAGTCTCAAATTTCGGCAAAATCCTTATTTTTCTTGGAAGACACACTCACTCGTGTACACCGCCCGTTCGCATAAATAAAGACTAAGGTGTTAGGCGCATAACACTTTCAACGTTGCTTTTTTTGTTGTTGTTCTGAAGTCGGTTAGCTTGTAAAAGGATGACGAACGATAAGTGGTTTCCCTTGGGATAAATTATTATGTAGATTTGTCTGAAAAAGTTTTTGATACTCGTTGTCTAAAGTAATTCATAGTTAGGATTTTTAGGGATATTGCCATTTGACAGCAAATCTCCAGAGCAGTGGACATTGAATTTGAGCTCTCCTACCATGACCAGCTGAAAGCTGTTATTATAAAGGGAACTCCAGGAAGAGTTCGAAAATTTCGTTTTTTTTTTTTAAAAAAAAGCTTTAACGCAGTGGTTTCGTTTGAAACAGAAGAGGAGAAAGTTGACTTTTGATTTGGTTTTTATCTTTTTATTCCCACAAAAACAAATTAACAATAATTGAGCTATTGACAGTAAAGTTACAAACGGCATAGCCAGGATATATATACAAAACTCGACGGTAAACAACATCATCCATCAGATTATTAAATCAACCAATAGCCACAGAGCATGTCGAGAACACAGAAGAAACAACAGAATTTGCCGCACAGTTAATGAAATGTGAAAGGGCAAATATTCTAGCAGACGTTCTTCTGTTGGTGACTGATTCTCACAACTTCGCTTTAATTTACACACTAGCAATGCGCTGCCTATATTCTGCTACCATCGGCGTAGTGTAACGTGGTAGCACTAAGCAGCTACATAACTTTTGCACTACGTTGCCGCTTGTACAAATTACCATTGACTAACCTTTTGCTCCACTTGCGGTCCACTCCACCTACGCTCCTTCATCTAAAAACACAGTCCAGGCATACACATCTTGGTGTCATGTTCTGCTTGACTTAAACACAGTTTGACTTACGCAACATCTATAGCTACACATTATATTGCCACGCATAAGATCTATGCATCAGCAGAGTTACGCTGTTGCATCTCTACGCATCGCTTAGGCCTATACATCGTACTCTTACGTAACATACAGAAGTACGCATGACCTGAGTCAAAACCTTCTCTACAGAAAGCCCAACTGCTGTTAAAAAATAACAAACGTGGCTGTATTTGTGAGATGTGAATATAGAATGTAGAAAAAAAAACAGACGCATTTTATGAAACGTGCTAACTGGTGGTAGTGAAAAGAGTGAGAAACAGAAAAAATTGTGTATGAATTTTTCTCTTTTGTTGATTACCAATACATCAACATTTGTTAGTTTTAAGCATGCATCTGTCAATCAGAAAAACAGTAGGGGTTTCTGAATAGAAGGTTTGTCTGAGTTACGCTCTTCTCGACATAATCTTCACTCGAATTACGGCCTTGATATCTGCGCATTATCAGTGTCGGTGGTAAAGTGGTTAGAACCATTCCCACGCGGAGGGCACCGGGTTCGAATCCCGGCATTTCTAAAAAACTCATGACATTTCCCCACCGCAGTGATCATATAGATTACAAGTACACATAATACGATGCTTCGCATATGGTATATAGTGGCCGTATACAGCTGTATTGAGTAAATGAGTTTTGTTGATGTATGAAATAATCAAGACGTAGAGCCATCAATGTGGGTTTGTGAGTACTCGGGTGTGAACTCAACTCCACCCACCACAAAACTTTCTTTCCTTCTTCTATCCAAATATTTTAAAGCCCACGCTGTGCCTAGGCATTCCCAATCCTTTAAAGCGTGCGCTAATTATAAAAAAAAAATTATGTTTCATTCTGTCACGCAGCGTTCAGATCTACGTATCACTCAAGTTACGCTGTTCTCGACTTAATCTTCACTCGACTTAAATGCATCTCTAGGCATTGTCCAAGATCGTCCAAGGCATCGTGATGTCACGCAACTTGCTGATATTCTCATCACTCGAATTACACCCCTGTATTTCTGTGCATCGTAAAGGTCTATATGCAACGTACAGTTACGCAACGTCCAGAACTACGTATCATATGACTTATTTTCTTTTCTACTTTATGTTCACTCGATTTACGCTCCTTCATTTCTGCATGTGGTCTAAGCATATGCTAAGCAACGTTCAGATCTACGAGTCGACCCATCTGTGCTCTTGTCGACTTAATCTTCACTCGATTTATGCTTCTGCATCTCTACACATGGTTTGGGCTACGCATCGTGCTGTCATGAAAAGTTCAGATATTCGCGTCACTCGATTTACGCTCCTCTGTTTCTGCGCATCATCTAGGCCTGTTACACAATTTTCATTCTGCTCGACTTCGTGTTTAAATCTATACTTATACCTATTAATATAATAAAGAGGTAATGTTGGTTTGTATGTAGGAGGTTATCTTTGAAACTACTGGACCGATTTCATAAATTCTCTAACTTATATTTAAAATGGACTTTCAGAGTCAATATAGGTTATATATATTATTCTTTGATTTTCTTTCTTTCTGATTTAAGCCGATATCTCCCAGTAAAATATATATATCTATAACTATATAAAAATGAACCTAATTCTAATCCTACATCGTACAGATCTTAAAATTTACACATGTTGCACTAGCACATCTCATTGCGGCACATTTAGTCAATTTAAAACATATAAACTTCCTAAATGAGACGCCTGTTTTAGACTGCACATAGTTCAGCACTTCATTAATAAAACATCTTTGGAATGCACGACACGATACACTCACTTAAACTTCCTCCAGACTGCCATAGGAGTGGAACTCTAATAAAATTTTGAAATAGTTTACGACAAAGATGCTAACCCCAATGCATCTTTCACAAGCCCATTAATATATGCATCACGTCTCACACACAGCTCATTTCTTTCCTCTTTGATCCTTTCCAGACCATCTACGCAGCTATTTTTGAATGTGTAAACATAGACGCCGGCACGCACACATACGTGCACACACCTCAAATATAAAATGCCGCCATAGCTGCTCATACGATTCGTAATAAATAACTAAAAATGCATCACAGAGCACAAAGCTATTTTCGGAATTTGACGATCACTGTCTAAGAAATGTAGGGAAGATTTGCTTTGACGAACGACAAGCCAAGTGTTGTCGTAAAACTTTTGCCTATACTTCCCGGTCGATCGATCGATTTTAAGTGTACTTTAAGAGACTACTTATAAGTACTATATACCCGAACAGTTGATTCTAAAACCAAAAAGTTTGTTTACCGCGCACCAACTCGAAACCATTTAATTAAAAGTTTTCAATAAACTTGACACTGCAATAAACTTGCACCAGGACTTACACGAGAATGACAGAGAATGGAACTACATCGCACTCTGGAACTGTGTGACAATTACTAACAACTCTCAGAGCTTCCTACGAGTACTACAATGTCGTGATATAAGGATAATTTAAAATATATTGGTAATGTGGTGACACACAGAATGTGCGGTTGTTTTCGTTGTCAGTGGTGTTAAAAATAGTTTGTACTTATGAAGAACTTTCCAAAGAAATAGCAGCTTTAAATTGTGTCCCCTCGACTGTTTAAGGAGATAAATTTTTGAGTTTCTGTCACCATCGTAAAAAATAAAAAGCGGCGTATAAACAGGGCTAGCTTCAGCCACTGTAGTGTTGAATGCTGGCCTTCTCGTAGAAGGAGACGTCTTGATTGTTAAAGATGTCATCGATTCTAGCATCTGGGAATCCTCTGATGTGTATGTACCGGTGACTTGGCTCAATTTTCTCAATTCTTAGTCATTGCATCTCAGGAATTGGAGGAGTTTTCATTCAGTCGACGAATTTCCTCGCCATTTGGAAAAAGCGGTCGGCTATTGGCAGCAGACTTGCTGCTTCGTAAAGTCTGGTAGTCGACACAAACTTATAGCTGTTTGGCATCCTCCCGAGTCCTACACAGACCCTGCAAATAGTGGTGTGGATGCCATTTCTGATACGACCACTAACATAATCCTCGAGTCGAGAGTATGAGACAGTTTATCCCTTCCAGGACAAAGTGTAAATGCTGCAAAGAGGCTACTTGGAACAAGGAGGTATACTTCCGGTTATATAAAGAAAACCCCACTTTGGAAAACCGAACCAAATTTAGATGAGTTAGAAATGATTGCAGTGCCTACCTTAGACGAGCCAAATTCGACCATGACCAGAAACTGAGACAAAGAGTACTTCAATGTCCTAAAGGAAGTAATCGTTTTTGGTAATTCGTGAAACGAATTAAAAATACTGCCTCGTCTTCAATTCCAACGGTCATTCACAATCACGTTCCAACAGTCAGCTCTATAAACAAGACAAATCTGCTTGCTTCACATTTCACAGCTACGCTAGCGCATTGTCTCCGCCTGTACTTGCAAGAGTCGATTCCTCTATGGGACATATTTCTTTTCGTACTCGTCAAGTGGCTAGAGTACTAAATGATCTCAATATTCATAAATCTGCTGGGCCTGATGGCATTCCCGCTATAGTTTTGAAGAGGTGTTCTTCAACGTTGGCATTGCCACTGCGCAGACTTTTCCATTTCTCGTATTCTTCTGAAGTCGTCGCAAGGAATTGGAAAACAGCCTTTATCCAGCCTGTTCCTTAAAAAAGGCGAACCGTCATCTCATTCCTCGTACCGACCCATTGTGCTAACATACATACTTTCCAAGGTTATGGAAACGCTGATCAATCGTAAGCTTATGTAATACCTTGAATCACATGGAATTCTTAGTGACCAGCAGTACGGTTTTCGTAGGCAACGTTCTACAGGTGACCTGTTGGCTTATCTCACTGAAAAGTGGATCCAGTCTATTCACAAATTTGGTGAGAGCAAAGTTGTTGCATTCGATATTTCCAAGACATTTGACAGACTATGGCATCAAGCTCTTTTGTCAAAAATAAATACCTATGGAATTAATAAGACTCTGCTTGATTGGACTACTAACTACCTTTCTGACCGCTCAATCCAAGTCGTATTGGACGGTTTTAAATCCAATGTTCACCGCATAAACGCCGGTGTTCCTCAAGGCTCTGTTTTGTCTCCGATACTCTTTCTCATTTTCATTAATGAACTCCTATCCGCTACTTCTAATCCGATTCATTCTTTCGCTGATGACAGCACTCTTAGCTTTTTATATGTGTTCGTGCTCTCTCCACGACCCTCTTCTTCATAAGTGGAGTTTGAACAACAGCGTATGCTAAGCTCGTTAAAGGTGGGGACTACACAATAGAGTTGAAATTAAACCCCAACCTTTATTCAGGAATGGATCCTGCATCAAAAAAACTCGCAATACCCGGTATGTGCGTAACAACAAGCTCGCTGGAATGACCACATATTCGCCATCGCTTAGAATGCTGCGAAATGTTTAGGTTTCCTAAAACGGCGCAAGATGTACTTCACTCCCTCGGACTTGGCTACTATTTACAAGGCATGCATATATTCGCCCAAAACTTGAATACAACTGTATTTTCTGCGCAGGTGCCCCCAAGACCACATTGCATATACTAGACAGACTTCAGAAGCGCGCGATTAAGCTTATTGGTGACGTCAATAAAAATCGAATCACTTGAACATCGTAGGAATGTTTCCTGCTTGGCACTGTTTTATCGCTTTATACGATTTTGTGGGAGGCCAAGAACGGACCCAGGCTGTAGAGTCACATATAAATGACATTTTTAACTTTGCCACCTGCAAGTTGCGTTCGATTAATCATCGAAACACATTGTACCAGACAACGAATAATGGAAGACAGCTATTGAATAAGTTTTCTCAGCTGCGGGAAGATTACTTCATGATATTTCACCTTACTACCTAACCATAATTGCAATAGATTTGCAATCAAATGTACACACAGCTATTCACGTACCACTTTATCAGAATTAAGGGAATTTATTAGAAGTGCATTCGTGTGAACCAACAAAAGTGCGATTATTCCTCTTCAAGAACATGAAACCAGTCCTATTGGTCACCAATGCAAATTTCAAGTAACCCGACCAAGAGGACTTCCAATTCGTTTATTCCGCCTTTGCACTGTGATCAATTTTCCCGGCTTAGTGAATGAATTACAAAATATCCACGGCATTAGAGAGTGAACAGTGTCTAATCTCTGAATATAAATGAAATGCAATTTCCACTTTTTTTTTATCAGAATGTTCGCTGAAGCATCATCAGATGGTCGTTCCAGTTGTTCAGGTTTCTTTCTGGTTCAAATGATACGATTATGCCAGCGCGGTGAGAGATTTTATCAGAAAGGTCCTAACCGAACCTCACGGGTTAATGTCTCAATTAAGTGGCAATTTAGAAATGATTATTATAATTGATATGATACGCTGGCGTGGCGTGTAATGGGAGGGTACATTTCAAGTTGACGCAATCCGGTCTGATGGTTGTTGATGCTCATCCAGCTTAGGCGCTAAGTACAACAAAGTTGTGTTTCTAGCTGCTGCGTAATAATAACCTCAATAAGGAACATTGTAGAAGCGCGTAAAAATGTAATTGCTTCTCTGTACATTTTAGATGGTGGTTGGAGAGAATTATAATTATAAGGAAAAATTTAAAAAATAAAGAAAGTAGTCTTAAGACCCCATAAAAGGTGGTTTTCTTACCTTTAATCACCTATCCGTTCAAAGGGAGGAGACGTTTGATTGAGCTTAGAAAAAGGAGGCTTTTTAAATTTATTTTTAATTTACTTTAATTCAATATGATACGCTGGCGTGGCGTGTAATGGGAAGGTACATTTTAAATTGACGCTATCCGGTGTGATGGTTGTTGATTCTGATTCAGCTTAGCGCCTGCTAAGTATAAAAAAAATTGTGTTAAAAATAAAAAATAAAGGAAGTAGTCATAAGATCCCATTAAAAGGTGGATCTTTATATCATTAGTCAATCGTTCGATCAAAGGGATTGCAAGTTAGATTGAGCTAATAAGGAGGCTGAAAAGATTTAAATTTACATTTGCTCTTCAAATGAAAACCCCCATAAATCGATGTTGTTAATATTTTGGCTTTAAATAAATTCTCTCAGAATCATGTTGACAATATGAAATTAAACCGAATGTGTAGCCCAAATATATTACCTCGACCGATCTTGTGCAGGGGCGTCCAAAAATGTGCTACCACTTATTTGGGATTGACTTTTATTTTTTTATTTTAATAACATAATGACACCCACTATGTACACCAGTCCAAATGAAGCTACTGCACTACTTCGACTAGCACTCATTGATTCTAAATGCATGTGCGAAGTTTTTTCATCCTACTGGTCATAGCTCGTTCACACATTTCCTTAAGGCGGACAACTATTGTTATGCGTTCTTTAATGTAGTTAATGTTAGTCAGTAGAGTAAAACCATACACGCGTTATTTTACAGTTTCCCATAGCCAGAGATCATATGACTCCATGTTCCTGAAATTTGTTTCTTACTATTGAGGGTGACCCTGGCTATTTTCCATTTCTCTTCGAAACTAAGTCGAGTGGCCATTTCTAGTCTGCAACGAATAAAATTTTAAAGTTATATTGTAACATATGGGTGGTATCATCTTTTTGGATACCCCTGATTATTCGGAGGTCTTTGCTTTTTGCTTATTGACTCAAAATATCGCCTTTTGGGTTCAATTGTCTGCTTCTGCTTTTTTTTTTTCCTTCCTTCAATGAAAATATTTTGACTGAGCAGTTTGACAACATCTGGATATCTCTGCAGGATTGTAGTCGAAGGTATAATAACATAATATTTTAGAACAATAAATGGTGTACCACAGGGATAATGAACTGTCACCCGTTCTATTCAATTTGGCGCATGAGTTCGTAGTCAGAAAATTGATTTTTGGAGATACCAAAATTCATTTCAAAAATAAATCTAACAAAATCATTAGCTAGCCAGATGATATCTTATCATTTCGTTCTAGACCAGATTACATACAATATTTTAAAATTATTTACACCAAATACAATACTCATTACAACATTCCGAAGCGTTTTCAGATGCGTTTTTGGAACTGACTAATATAACTTTGACTACGCCTAAGATTATGCAATATTTCATATTCAGACTATAATTTGACTGAAGCACAACAGGGTTAAAAACTTCCGTTCTATTATTCAATTATCAAATGATATCTAAGCAGACGAATTGCAGTTAAAAGCCTTTGAACCATCACAATCGTTTCCAGCGGTAATTTTTTTGTGGTCTTTAACGTATGTCGTTCAAGTATGTACTTCAACTAGTTTCTATCAAAATTGCTCTTTGCAGAATCACAAATTCGTTCGGCTTCATGTCTTCAAGTGTTTATCAATAAGAGTCTACATTGTATACTGAGAGTAAAATAAGATTTTTGGAAGGTGACGCATCAAGAGAATCTAGCATTCATCACAACCACAGCGGTCCCAGGACTAGCTTGACGTGGCTAATTCTATTGTGCGTGTTATATTTTTGCACACAAAGGAATGGACCTACAATTTAATGGCGTATCCTAGGGGCGATTCAAGAAGCTTTTCGTGGAAAATTATTACTCTCGGTCGTATTTTAGTTATTCGCGAGAGTTGGCACCGTGAAAACCCACCTTCTGCCCAGACTAGCCACTAGGCCATGTCGCGAAGCTAATATAGATATTTATAAAATACACATTTACAAAGGTAAGTCTGGAAATGCCTTGAAATTCGGAAAAATGAATTATCTGGAGAGAGAGAAAAAGTTTAATTTGAATAAAAATTTCCAAATTCTTTCTTTCAGCTTTTTGGGGAGATCTGTCGAAAGTCTGTAAATGTCGGCAAATACGGGAGCGATAATTGGATACTAGGATGCTGTACTCAAATAGCGGCGCAACTCTCCGACCTTATGAGGTGCTCTAAGTTCTCCGATGGTGACGACGTTCTCGGAATCGGTATGGACACCATTTCTGAAGGCAAAGATCCTATCATACATACGTATGCAAAAACCAAAAATTTTATATCAAGATGTATGGATATTCTCAGCTTTTTAAGTTATATAATAACCGAAAGTCCGATTCCACAAATTTTCTTCAATAAAATGAATTATTAGAACATTTGTGGATATTAAAGGGTGGGCAATCCACTGGTTTGTTTTGAAATCATAGGCTATGGCAACTTTTTTTCATCTCGGAATATCAGCTCGTCAGTATGTCAGTCCGAGGCATGAAACAATCATGTTTTCACTTGAGGAGCGTTTTGAAATATTGAAAATCGTGCGAATTTTGAAAAGAAATGTGGGTCGTGAAAGAGCGCCAAGCGGAACCGCTGTGGTGAAACTGGTAAAAAAATTTCATGAGAAAGGCCTGCTATTGGATAACATAAGTGGTCCTGGCCATTAGACGCACCACCCTGAGCAGAATACTGCACTAAGACCTCGGATTATTCGCTTACAAGGTCCAGATGACTCAGGAGTTGAAAGCAAATGACCATCCGCTTCGATATCAGATCTCTTTTTCTCAGCTGTCGATTTTGTTAAAAAAGACCATCTTTTCAGACGAAGTGCATTACTATCTCGGGGGCTATGTAAACAAGCAGAACTGCCAGATTTGGGGGTCGGAACAGCCACACGTGATCGTAGAGAAGCCAATGCATCCACCAAGATCAACAGGTTTTTTGGATTTTGGAGTCTTCGAAAACGGTGCTGGAAAAGCGTTACCTTCAATTGCGACCATTACACATTGACCATTACACAGCCAGCTGACCAACATTTTATGGCCTCAAATCTACTCCGTGAATATGGGCGTCCTTTGGTTTCAACCAGATGACACCACATGCCATACAAGCCAACTGCCAGCTGCGCCAAATTTGGCAACCAAATAATCCGCCGTTTTTGAGATGTCAATTGGTTTGATGAGCGCAGCTTCGATTTGACGCTGATGGACTTTTTTCTATGTGTGCCGTAAAGGATATATGTTATGTGGATAATCCAGTGACAATTCCAGCTTTAAAACATAACATTGTGATTGTAATTCGCGAGATAGGCGCCGAAATGATCGAGAAAGTTCTCTACAACTGGACACACAGGACACAGCGTACTATAAAACCAGCAGAGGGAGCCACGTGAACCAAATAATTTTTAATTTTTTATTTGAGACGTCAACCTTCACAATAAAAAACATTTCCAAAAAAATATTGATGAATACTCATTTTGTAGTCTTTTTAAAAACAAACTTTTAAATTTCCCACCCTTAACATTTTATTATTATTGTTGGTGGGCTGGTAAGCCTTGTGCACAGCGACCTTAAGGTCTATTGTGCTCCCCAGATATCTACCACATTAAGTGGTGGCTTGGTCCTCTTATGAATGCCAATATATCTGCCAGGTCGATAGGTCTGGCATTCTGTGTGGCATAGAATTGTGTGACCCTTAAGGTATTGAAGTCTTTTTCGGTTGAGGGCATCACATATAAAAAGTATGTGTTCTGGCGTCTCATCCGCCTCGCCGCAAAAGCGGCAGCGATCTATTTGCGATTTCCCCATTTTTGTTAAGTGGCCATTAAATGGACCATGTCCCGTCATGTACCAGACAAGGGATCTGAGTGAATATCGATTTAACTTGATTGCTTTCATTATATTTTTAATGTTGTGTTTGAGAAGCTTTTTGGTTCGTTTCATCGTAGTTGATGATTCCCATTCAGCCTCGATGGCGTTATTTGCCCACTCTTTTATCTTGTTTTTGAGGTGGCTCTTGCTCAAGGCAATGCTTGGCTCGGGGCCTCTTCCGCGCCTGCTCTTGAGCAGAGGTCTGCTGCCTCGTTCCCATTAATGCCTGAATGGCTCACCCTTTATATTCGATTTTTCGGTTTTTGCGTCAAAAAGTGGGGGTACCTGCCATACAAACTAACCCAAAAAATTGCCGTTTTTATTCTCAGAGGAACCTCTGACGTTAAAAATTCATCAGTTGCGTAGTGCACCTATTACCGGTAGTACTCTTTTAAGGTCCGTACTGCAATGGTGTCCGGTACCTCTCATACAAATTGCCAAAAAAAAGTCTCCAAAGTATTTTTCAAAAAATTTCGAAATTTCCACAAATCACAAATGTACTAAAACCTAATGAGACATCAAAGTGATGTACTCGGACGCTTATTAATCATATGGAGAACTAGCAATTTAGGTACAAAACACCTTATATATATCCCAACTAGTTTTTTCAAAGGTCTTTGCAAAAGTTTCAATGTATTTTCCAAAAATCTTTTAAAATGATCCAGTAGTCACAAATAAGTATGCAAAAAAATGACAAATTTTTGCTCTCCCATTCAACCAAAGATAATCAACCCTGCAACAGCTTCTTACTTAAGTTCAAGTTTTTTAGGTTGATTTGCTGAAATGAGAAATAAAAAATTGTAAATTCTCTTAAAACTCTGTTGGACATACACCCAGAAGTTTGTACACAAAAGAATTCACAGAACTGCGGAACCAACATAAATACGACAGGGGACAGTGGAACACATGTGCGCCAACAAGAAGCCACAATTGTTGGACCTTTACATATACTCCTCTTTACGTTTCTTTTTTGTTTGGTTTACTTCATCATAATGTTGCAGTTCCAATGACAGTGGCAGTGGCCAGCTTTACTCTGCTATTTACTTTGCTTTTCTTTACCCGCAAGCATGTCCAACTCAATAAAGAGCCTCACAAATGCACTTTACACCAACCACTTATCTTGCTCTTGTTGGATACCAAAGCGCGCACTCAAGTTGTTCCTCGCGTCATTGCAATTAAGAAATTAAAGGTGATGTGCGGTGGCGGCTGGTGCGCCCATCAGTAGCAGATTTCCACAACAACCAACTCACGTAAAGTGAACAATTAACCTAACCCATTGGGCTGTAGGTAAGCTACCTACCTACACAACACAGGACACAGTAGACAATTACACATGTTACCGCAGCGGCAACAGCGACGAAGAAGACATCGTTAAACCAGTAGCATTGCTGTGGCGTAGAGTGGAATATAAGCTAAATTGCGACGCTTCTCATTTGCCAAGTGGTCCTGAAGAAGGTTATTAGGAATTAGAAGGTAGTTAGAAGGCGGAAAATATTCACCTACCATTTAATGACGTCCGAATGTAATCAGCTAATAAAAACAGTTGATTGGATTATTATCAGCTCAGTGCTTTGCAATGAGGTTTCATCGTTGTTTTACCTTAAAGAAGTTTCACTAAAAATTGTAATTGAGTTAACTTAATTAAAGTTTTAAATTGAAATTATCACATGTGATCTTAAATGTTGAATCGTAATGATAACATGCGGAAATAATGTAAGAAAGGATACATTAGGATACACTGATTAGTTAAGATTCGCTGCAATGCAACCATTGTTGTTTTTCCAATCTCTCAGATTAATGACTTACGAAAATGGTTGAGAGAAATTGCTCTGAAATTGACATCTTCTCAATAAATCAAGATAATCCACTAACGAATGTTGTTACAAAGCTATGGGTACATGCATTTAAAATTTCATTTATTGTACAGTAAACTAGAAACCAGTCGATGAGTTGGGAAAATAAAAAATGTACCGGTCATATATATTTAAAAAGATAAAAGTGCATACTGCAGGAAGTAATCTACTGCAAGGCACAATAAATGTTTCCATGAACCAATGAAGATTTGTACACTAATTCTGCTTGTATCGTAAATCGATGCATTTACTCAGGAAACTCTCTGTGATTAATTAGAAGGATTACCATCAGGTTGCTTAGCATTGGTATTTATTGGATTGCACGCTGAGTGTTCAGTAAATTAGTTGCAATGATTACATAAATACCTGTTGGTTTTTTCATTTTTAAAAATATGCCTATTTCTTATTAAGAATATCGGAACATTGCTGTTTGCTATACAAAATCATGTCAAAGACTTTTTCGAATGTGACAGATAATGAAAGAGACAAAAAAGAAATGAATCTAAGACAAGCAAAAGTATGAGCAATGCTACCAAATCTCCTCCATACTCAGAATCAGTATAACTTCTTCCTTCCATTTGTTCAAAACCTCTAACCTCTTTGTATCGATCATCATGTTTCTGGATCCCCATGTACCTCACGAACGGCGAAGAATGTTGTGATCTTCCGTCAGACCACTCAGCTGTATTTTTGAAGATTGGTGGAAGTCTATAGCAAAAAAGGAAGGAGTGCCTAGATTAGCTAGCAACAAAACCAACTGCGACGGTTTCACAAGAAGCTGCAAGGAAAATTTTGCTTTATATGTGCCACTTAACCGTACCGTTCGAGATAGAAGACGAAGTTGATATAAGCTCGTGAAAGTCAT
This sequence comes from Nephrocerus scutellatus, assembly GCA_947095585.1. Lineage (NCBI taxonomy): Eukaryota > Metazoa > Arthropoda > Insecta > Diptera > Pipunculidae > Nephrocerus > Nephrocerus scutellatus. Next base: position 83,827,309 of record OX352765.1, on the reverse strand, counting down.
TCAGAGCGCTGCTTGAAAACACACTCCCTTCCACCGGTCCCGATTTCGAGCAGATGTCATCCAGTTTAGCATCTAAAATCTGGACGTTCTGGTCTACGCTATCCTTCCAGCGTAGGCTTGGCCGGCCTCGCTGTCGTGTTTTATAAATCCTACCGCAAAGGACTTTCCGAGCAGGATCCTCTTCGCTAATGAGAGCTAGGTGTCCTGCACTCCGGAGCTTAACGAGCTTAATTCTCTTCACGATGTCGATATCGCGGTAACGCCAGTAGATCTTATTATTATAGAGTCTCCGGAATCGTCCTTTCTCACATACGGGGCTAACAATTCTCCCTCTTTGAGCTAACAATTTCTTCTCGAATGGGGCTAAGAGGTTGGAATGCTTTTTGCTAAGCACCCAAGTCTCGGATCCATATGTAAGTACTGGTATGACCATTGTCTTATATACCAGCAGCTTGGATGTTATGGTTAAGTTCCTGGATTTGAAGAGTCTTGACAGACTGTAGTAGGCTTTGTGGACTTTGAGCAACCGTGCGCGTATTTTTGGTTCCATGCTGTTATCGGCTGCTACAGTTGACCCGAGATAGTTAAAGGATTGCACTACTTCAAATTCGCGCTCAACTATTTTAATTGCGGGACCAATTTTGGAGCTTCTAGTCGCAGACGTAGCCACCATGTACTTTGTTTTGCTGTCATCTATGTGCAGCCCCAGATTTCGTGCCGCCTGCTCGATCTGGATGAAAGCTTCCTGTACAGCTATTGGGTTTCTACGATGTCAATGTCGTCTGCGTAAGCCTGTATCTGAATGAACTTATAGAGGATCGTTCCTCTCGCCGTTACGTCAGAGTCTCTGATCACTTTCTCCAACGCCAGTTTGAAGAGGACTCAGTACAGTCCATCCCCTTGTCGGAGCCCGTTATAGATGTTGAATAGGCTTGATAGTGATTTAGGATATTTTTACTTGGCTTATAATATTGGTCAACCTACATAGTCGTGTCAGTTTATTTGGGATGCCTAATTCTCTCATGGCTTTATAAAGTTCTACTCGGGCTATGCTATCATAGGAGGCTTTAAAGTCTTTAAAAAGATGTTGTAGTGAGTTTTGAAACTGTAGATATATTTCCATCATCAGCTTAAGTGTGTTAATCTGAGCAGTTGTGATTTTGCTGGGATGAAGCCACACTCGTATGGACCAATGATGACATTAGCGTATGGGGCTATCCTGTGTTGAAGGATAGAGGCGAAAATCTTGTTGCGGTACTCAACAACGTTATACCACGATAACTGCTGCATTTTGTGATATCTCCCATCTTATGTATGGAGTACGGGATGCCTGTTCGCCAGTCTTCTGTCATAGCTTCTTCCTTCCGAGATGCTGAGTACCAGAACAGCGGAAACCAAAGATGTTAAACACCTGGGACTTATATTTGATAGCAGACCCACTACATATAGTTCCGATGATTACTTATGGAGCAGTGGCATGGGCGAATTGAACCAAGCTAAGCACCACGAAAAGTGCAGAGGCTGGCCTGTGTTTTAATTACAGTGGCCATGAGAACCTGCCCCTCGATTTTAGTAGCCTTCATTATTTATATACCAAGTTTTTTATTTCTCCTGAAAAGTTGACTTTTCTGTAATACAATGTATTCGATCTACAGCGACGATATACATAGACACACTTTATTATTCTCATCAAGGCGGTTTACTTCTGCGTTACACTCCTTCGGTCATTGACTTCTAATTTATTTGATGCATCCGTACATCATTTTATGGCTCCTGATTTTATCTGATATTCGGTTTCAGACCTTAATTCCTTCTTTGTGCTCAATCAAAGTTTATCGTGAAGTCAAGCTTTCATACCATGTTATCGCATAGCATGCTTGCCAGCGAAATCTGCTTTGCAGTGAGTCTACTTTTCCGTGTCCGTGATGTCGTCTATCATGCTCAAACGTAGCTTAGTCGGTTTACCTTAAAACTTAAAAATGCCTTCCTTTACGGGCTTTTTAGAATTTTACATAAAAATGTTTTTGTGAGTTTTTTGGTTGCAATTGTTTGTTGCTTTGTGTTTTGCTTAATTTCAGCAATTAATTGCATCTGCTCGAGAGTACTTCTAACATTTTAGGCCGCAAATTGCGCATGTAATTAATTCACACTGCGGCAAATAAAGTTTTCTCAACTTTTGCAAAACAATAATTAATGGAAAAACTTAAAAATAGAATTCGTATAATGCTCACTATCACATTTTAGTGTCCTGAATGAAGTTTCTTTGTAAAGAATTAAAACTGAAATGAATTTGTCCGAGTTAATTGTTTGTACTGGGATAACTACTCTGCAATTACCAATTTACTATTCCGAACCACCATAACCTTTCAACCGAGCCGGGCAATGATGTGCATTTTGAAATTATACGCAGCACTGCTGACAGCCATAGAAAAAACTCAGAACTTTCGCTGAAGTTTAATTGCTTTTCTTGCACAGTGCCAGACCGTTGCCATTTATAAGTAGGCACTCATCTACTTTGTACAAAACCACTTAGAACATAATTCTATCCTACTCTTGTGCATAGCGTTCTTCCAAACCAGACTTGAATTAATAAAGCGCAGACGACTCGTCCTGATCCAAATGCAGACGCCTACCTCTGTGTTCGGTGAAAAGTTTTAAAGTTTAAAGTTCCATGCAGCCAGAAGTTGAATGTGCATTTGTACTACTTACCGCTCTTTAGAAAGTGGAAAAAAAGTTTGCAGTACTTTGCATTTGAATGCACGCGGCATGCAAATGCTGTGCTTTTTGACACATAACTAAGCTAATGTGTTAAGTGTTTTTGGTTTTTTTTACTGAAATGTATTAATGTATTATGGAGTTTTGAGATTTTTAGAATTCCTTTAACCTTAAATTTTCCACAAAAATACAAAAAATAATTTTTGTTAATAGAGTGTACTAATTATTTAACTTTAATATCATTTGCTTACTATTGATGATTGATTGATGACGAAGGGGTATCTACCAAAAACACTGCAACCCAAAAGGATCTATTGCGCTCCCCCTAACTAGTGCTATGGAGACAGTGCATGCCCGTCCCTATAGCACCCCCTCCATATCAATGGCTCTTTTGAACCTAGTGATATGGTGTGGGTTCAGTGAATTCGCGTGAGTTCCCAAATGGTCTATTCTCTGTCGGAGTATTGCTCCGCATTCGTTGAGAAGGTGCCATGGGGTCTCCTCCGCTTCTCCACAAAGCCTGCAGCTGCTATCCTCTTCTAGTTTTATTTTCTTTAGGTGCCTACAATGTCGCTTTAGGAAACATTACTTTTACTAAGTACCAATACCGAGAGAGACCCCCCATCATTTCCTTTGTTTGTCGTAGACCTGGGAGATTTTCCCATCTTACGAAAGCAGTTGCTTCACCTATTTTGTGTATCTCCTCCCGCATTATGGGGTACCCTATGCCACAGAATGGTTCTGGCCCTACAAGCGGATTTTCTGCTACTTTGTTAGCGAGCATATCCGCTGCTTCATTGCCTTCTAAGCCAGTGTGTCCTGAAAACCAGTACAAACGTACCTTTTTTACTTCACCAAGTCTGTCCAGTTTTGCCCGTCACTCCTCCACCAGTCTTGACGTGATGTGGAATGCATCTAGCGCTTTTAGCGCAGCTTGGCTATCTGTCATGATGGCTATTTCCTGCATCACGTAGTTTCTCTCTGAAATGATGAAAGTGAAAACATCTTTCGATGGCATGTACTTCTGCCTAGTACTGTCCCATTGTTTCAGAGTATTTGGTTCTTGGCCAATAGACTCCCGCACCCGTGCCTTCTGCTTTCTTTGATACATCCGTATACCACTTTATGGCTCCCGGATGTATCTGGTATTCAGTTTCAGATCTGAATTCCTTCTTGGTGCTAATTTTGACTTCAGAGTTTAGCTTTTGCACAATGTTGTCACAAGCCACCTGTTTGGTTGGCGATTCCACTAATGCCCTTGCGCTTACGTCCGTGAAGTAACCTACCTTGCTCAAACATAACTTGGTTTCCTCGGCTTTGTTCTCTATCACTATATTTAGTGATAGTAGCCCAAGAAGGTTCTCAATCTTACTTACTTACATATAGGACATATGTCCTATATCTTTTTGTGATAGTAGCGGTCACCTTCCAAGTGCTGCACCCATACAACAGCACAGATTCAACATTTGAACGGAACAGTCGCAGCTTGGTGTTTAAGCTGATCGCTTTCGCCATATAAAGGGAATCATTCCCAACACTGATTTGGCTTTTCCGATTCGGTTGACAATGTCCTGTTCGGTTCCATCTTCGGTCGAGACAATACTCCCAAGATATTGAAAACTCTCTACTCTCTCTACCGGCTGTCCAGCAATGTTAACTTGAGTTACTGAGTTAGTGCCGAGGTTGATGATTTTGGTTTTGACAGTACATATTAATCTTCAAACCCGCAACATTTGCCACCTTTTCACACATTTGTTATCATTTGGTGCAGCTCCATAATCCTGTGTGAGAGTAAACAAACGTCGTCAGCGTAGTTCAGATGTTTGAGTTGAGATGTAAGAGTCAAACGAATTCCTCCGTTTCCAGTAGATAAAGCTGTGCGAAGTACATCGCTAATCGCCAACAAAAAAAGTATCGGCGATAGAATGCAACCTTGTCGTACCCCACTTAGGATCTCGAATTCCTCGGACAGCTTTCCTCTATGCAGCATCTCTATGCAGGTCCTCGCTCTCTGTTATTTTCTAGTTCACGGAAGAGATTTTTCTCCCAGGCTGTTTTCTTTCGCTAGTGAACTGTTTTTTCATATCTTCTAAGCTTTTTATGCCTTCGCGTGCCCGCGTTCTATTAGATTGTTGTATTGCTCGGTACGCAACATTCTTACGTTCAGTCGCTAGCTTACATTAGTCATCGAACCAGTCGTTCCGATCTCTACGTCTACAGCCTAAGATGGAGTTAGCAGTACTAATGACAACATTCTGAAGGCGTGTTCATTTCTCTTCTATCCATTTGGAGAGGGTATCGGCAAGCTGCTATGTAGCTCCGGGTCTACACAGTTAGTGTACGTGTTAGTTAGTGTACCATATGAAAATTTTAAATCGTTTAGCCGTTCTCGTTGCCGTTTTACGGGCCAGGTTATTGGCATCGCGCCAACCTTACATTGAAGGGACAAGCTCCATCATTTAGCTTATCCTGTATTGGAGGAAAATGACCTTCGGCTACCACGTGGAGGTTTAATCGCACTTCCACCAGTCAGAAATAGTTAAGGCCACCTGCAATTCTAAAGCATTCTGTGTTATTCGCCCTTTTCTGCTGATGGATGGATTTTATAGAGATGGACGACCTAGTACCTAATCTCTCTACTTCTTGTGAGACTATTACAATGTCAGATATGTGCAATTATTTATTTCCATAAAAAAACAAGAAAATCTTCCTTATCGCTTTGATTTATTTGAGTTGCAATAAAATTAATCCCTGAAATACATTACACGGACAGTTTCACAAAGTGACATGATGGCAGCACTAACTTGTAAACTGCTGTAAATCCACTAAGGAGACAAACAACAACCAAATCCAAAGCACCACTCAAATTAACGACTTTCATCCTTCTTCGAGATTTGGTGCGTTGTCTCGCTTTTGCGACAGCAGCGATGTGCGATTGTCGTAAGTCGATATTGCAGGTAATTTGACAACTAATAAAATGCCAATAAAAATAGCCCACATAAAAAACCGGAGAGTACCAATACCACACTCGGAGTCCATAAAGTCACACCTTTCCGACGGTGCCGCTGATTCACTGGCAACTGGAAATTGACGTCGATAGACGAAGTATCAACGAACCTAATCCCAATCATCTCCTACATATCGCCATGTCAATGACAAAAAAATATCGTAAAATAAAAGAGGAGTTTTTTCTGTCCAGTGTCCTTTAGATAACGAGGAGGAGGAACAAAAGAAAGAAAAAAAAGCTGTGCAAAAAAGTACTTTACTACATCCACCTCCAGAGCGGAACTTCAGCGGTTATCGCACCTTGTTGTTGCTTGGATTAGTACTTGTAATAAGCAACAACGGTCTCCGTCCAACCACGGCTAGCTGGAAATCTTCCTGGATCTCTGTATCCCCGGTTGTTGTGCTTGTCTCAACTCTTGTCATAGCCATAGCTGGTTATCGAATTGTCCTCGTTTCATATTCGTTATTCCATTCATTCGCTTGCTGCTGCACCACCAAACAACCAACATCAGATATGGAGTCGGTCTGGCAAAGGGAACCAACGCGCAAATCTTTAGCTCCAGTTTTGGTTTCATCAGCTCAGCGGGTGTATGTGTGTGTGTGAGTGAATGTGATTTAACAGCATGACACGCGTTAGAGCGCAGCCAGAAGAAGTAAACACTCGCCACCACGCTCAATGCTCGATGCTCCGAAGAAATTCTATTTAAAACAGATAACGAACGACGCTTTTTATGCAAAGTGGTTCCAGAGTAGATCCTTCCGTATGTTACGTCCATTATTCGTTGACAAAAGCGAGATTCGAATTCTGGATAAATCCGCGATAAATCTTTCGGTTTTTTGCGATTCTAAATTTCTAAAGCTATAAAGCTATAATCTCTATTCGTTTCTATTGTTCCATGAAAATACCAAATGCAAACGCCCGCGGAGCATAATAACTGTCACTCTGGCTCCTTCCCTCTACTGAAGGGATTTATATTCTCTACTGGGTCGTTCGTGTTTGTCCGACATGCGGAAGTATATTCTCTGGTTTTAGATAGACTCGCAATTTTTAGCGATTTTCATGTTTTATGTAACTCTTGCCAACACTTCCGTACTTTGCACTCGGGTGGTCTTTCCAGTCATTTATCTTACGCTTTACTGAGTTCGTTTTCTTTTGACCAGGATTCTTTAAATAATTCTTTGAAGTAGGCGATCAAATCGTAAAAATTTTATCGCTTAATCTGCAAGTCAAGCACTATCGTTTGTATCTAACTGATAACTGGTCTAAGAAAGTCACTACTCTCGGGGGATTGTGACAAACTTGAAACGTTCCTTTTTAGACCCTTTGTTTGGTATTAGAACAGTATCATAAATACGATTAGGCTCTTAAATATTAAGGAGGCATACTTAATGATTTTTCATTGAACACGGTAGTGTGGAATTAATACGAAATCGACATTTATTTATGATACGAGTATATTCTCTTTTATTCGTCAAGCAACAAGACTTAAGATAAACAGCTTGGTCATGGATCCGAGTAAGGTTTACTATTCACAAATTTATTTATTTTTTTGGTGGTATTATGATTTCGATTACATTTATATAATAATATATGAATCTATAAATTGAAAGATTACAGAACTGGCAGAAAGAAAGATTGAAAAATGAATGTAATAACAACAGGAACAACAGATTTAATAATTGAAAGGCGGAATAAATGAAGGCTGAATTATAGAAGTACTAAAGTACTAATGGGTCAACATATTAAGGAATTCAAAGAGTAGAAGATTTAAGGTCTGAACAATGTATATACCTTATACTAAACGATTAATCGATTAACATATTAAGGACGGTAGAGCCTGAATGGTTAAGGTTTGAAGAATTCAAAGGTTCAGTGAGTTAACAATTTAAGGAATTCAAAGAATTAAAAGGTGTAAAATATAAATACTAAAGGATCAAAATAATAATAATAAAACAGACCGTTGCGGTCCAAAGCCTAGCTTCTCGCGACCATTAGTGTTATGCGTCTTATATTTTTGAATACAAATAAAAGTGACCTACAATTAAATGACGCATTGAAAAGGTGACTTAGAAGCTTTCCGTGTCAACTTGTTACTCTCGGACGTTTGTCTAACATTCATGAGAGGTGGGACCGTGGAAAATAATTTTGGTGTTTCTGACGAACCTTCTACTCAGAAGTTCAACGCACTAGCCACTAGAGCCACGGTGCTTGTTACGAAATCTGGTCTTTCTAGAATTCGTAATGGATTTTGCACATAAAAACACATCACAAGTTCGTTTTTTCACAAATTACAACTTTTATTAACAATTAGCAACAGTTCACAAATTTACACTTAATAATCACATACAGCACTGCTCTGTCTAGTTGCAAGTACTCGGATGCAAGTCCATACAATAACTAACTGCAAAGAATATGGAGTATTTATGCTAAATCAACAGTTTCGACAAAGCTCGATTCCTTGATTACATAAATTGCATTGAGTACCGCCTAGCAAATACCGGAAAATTGTGGTATAAATTTATATATTTACTTGATCTACAGATGGCGCAGATGTACTAAAGCTATTTTCGTAAAAAATTTAGAAAAGTAGAGACTGGACGGTTTAAGGTTTCATATATAAGGTACTTAAGGATTAATAGATCAAGATATTTAGGAATTAAAAGCCTGGAAGGTTTAAGAGTTGGAATATAGAATTACTAAATGAATGATGGATCAACAAATTAAGGAATTGAAGGACTGATACATTTAAGTTTTGTAGGATAACAGATTAAAGTTTAATGGATCAACATATTTAGGAATTAAAAGGGAGATTCAAGGTATGGAAGACAGAAGTACTTAAGGATTAATGGATCAACATGTTTAGGAAATAAAAGGCTGGGAGATTCAATGTTTGGAAGAAAGAAGTACTAAAGAGTTAATCGATCAACAAATTAAGGAATTGAAAGACTGATAGACTAAGGCTGAGACTGAGACTGAGAATGTAATTTAAGTTTTGAAGGATAAAGTTACTTAAGGAATAATGGATCAACATATTAATAATTGAAAGATAGATTTCAGTTTTGGAAGATAAAAGGAATAAGGGAGGGTGGATAGAAGTAAGATTTAAGATACTTTAAGATCTCTTAATCAACAAATTAAAAAATATTTAGTCTGAGAGACTTTAAAGTTTGAAGGAAAATAGTACTGAAAGATTGTAAGTATTGTTACGAAAAGTAGTTAGTAGATAATGGAATACGAATCCTCAGAATAAAAATAAGCACTTTTGTATAGCATACTTTTAGGCTGTAAGATTATTTAAATGATTCATTAGTTGTTAATAATTTGACCAATCAATATCACTTCATTAGAATTTACTCAGTCATGTTATAAAAGTTCATTCAAAGTAATACTGCTACCACCTAAGAGAATTATAGTCAAATACAAAAGTTGTTGTAATAAGTGCTTTTGTGTACATTTAAAGTTCAACCGATCGCGTTCTAACTTTGCATATGGGTTTTCTACCATAAAAGGCACTTAATAGGCATATTTTGAAAGTGGTCATACTTCTGAGTCAAAGAGTCTCCTAAGAATTTTTTTATTGTTTCTACAAATTGCATGTTTTTATGAACCAATCGCGTTCAAACTTATTCTATAGTTTTCTGGGCTGGTGAGGTGGTCAGTTGGTGGTTTGGTTAGTTGGTGTGAGTTCAGTGGGTGGGGTTATTCTGTGAATGGGTGGTCATCTGGGGTCAGAGGTCCGTATGCTGGCGGTCAGATGGCGGTGGGTCAGTGGGCGGGGGTCAGTGGGTGTAGTGTCAGTGGGCGGGAGTTAACTTGGTGGGGGTCAGGGAAGAGGAAGGGGAAAAAGTAAAATTTTAACATGACATTTACAAACGTATTTTTAAGAAAAATGTCAACGTAAATTATTGGCTGGTGAGGGAAGGTTATAGGCGATAGTACTCCCGGCACCCAGGGGGTTCATGTGTGCGGGTAGCAAAGCGCCCGGGCACAGCTAGTAATATATAAAAGTGCAAAAAAAATATAATATTGAAGAAGAGAATGATCAACAAATTTATCAATCGAAAAATCGAATGATTTTAATTTTGAAGCATATACTAAAAGATTGAAGATCAAAATATGAATTCTAGGATTAAACATAATAATACAAATTGAATGATATCAAGACTTACAAATCTTTTATGTCGACCAGCTCGAGAAGCTATCCTATAATATATATATGCAGAAAATAGTCTTCAGCTTCAACCTAGGCAGGTTAGCATGTAAGCAGATGAGCTAGATGAATAAGAAAAGTTACAAAATAAAACATTGAGACATTTAATTAATTTAATAGTGGAAATTGAAGCGTTCCATGATAAAACAAGAAAAGATTTAGAAAGAAACTAAACGCAAAATTATTAATGTGGAAAAAAGCAACATTGCATTATTGCTATGAATTCATAATTTGGGTTTTTTCAAAAATAACAACCGATAATATACAAAAACGAATTTTCAGAACTACACGCAGAAAATTACATTCGAAGAAGAAAGCTTGTAATTTTAATGGAGCAATGGGCACATTGCTTATGTGCAGCAAAAAGAAATCGTAAACATATTATGCGAACAAATTTTCAAGAAAAAATTCATGTTTATTTTAGTTTAAGGTTTGACCCTAACTCAACAAAATTTTTATCTACCATCGTCATGACCTCATTGAGAAAACAGCGTGTATACGACATATGGCTTTTGTTCAAATGAAAGTTATGTCCAGCGATAGGAATTCCATTTTTTTTTGTATTATCCAAATGAAGTGCATAAAAAGACCAGAGCAGATATTTTCTCCATCTGTTAAATATTTGTTTTTTTAATGGAATTCATGAGTGCATGAAAATAAGTGCAGTTACAGCTCCTTTGTGTAAGAAGATTTTATTAAAATTTCGTATGCAAAGATTGTAAAAACTGGCAACTGGCAGAAAGCAAAAAAAGCACTTCTCGTATTATCCCAAAGGAAATATATTTGCTACTTCTCCTTAATGTCGAGGAACAAAATGTCAGCTCTTCATGCAAAAAACTGCTGTACAGCAAGCAAACGATGAAATTTGCATAACATTTTTGGAGGATATGGTGGAAAACATAATTTACCATAATGCTCTTTTGTTTTAATTAATTAATCTTTGCTTTTTTCCTTTAGTTTGTTCGTCTTTTGGTAAATGTTTTACTTTACTCCTCCTATTATTATCTGTTACACTCATGGATAGAATACAATCTGTTTTAAAAGGAATTTGTTACAAGCCATTTTGACGTCCAATGAATGTTTTGTTGAATTTTCTCATTAATGATAAGAAAATTTTAAGAACAAATTTGTAGGTTGTTATATTAAATACACTTACCATAAAATCTTATATATGTAAGTTTGGTATTAGACGAAAGCAAAATCATATTTCTTCTTAAGTCTTAACGTTATCATCAATCTCATATACAACAATTTTTATATTTATTTTTTTATTTGTGTAGAGAAGATGGTGACAAAACAGTCTCGTTAGTGAAGCTATTTGTCATTTTCAACTTATCTGTGTATTTTCATTCCTAGATTTATTCTATATTGTACGTGTATGTACGTGACTTCGTAAATGATCAAGCGAGGTTCATTCGTATAAATTAACGACATGCGGTCTTACTTAAGTGTTTTTTTCTTAAATTTATTAACTATGAAGTAATTAAGAGTAAAACAAACAAAAAACTATTGACTCTTTGTCATACGAGTGTATGACGAACATTTATTCAAATTGACACTAGGTCGGTCATGACACTCTTCCACAGTTAACATTCGTGCAATAGGCAGCAGTAGGGTGTGGTAGTATGAATTGAATTACAGATAACATCCTACACTGCAGAACACCTAAACACTTATAGAATCGCCACTTTATTTAGAATAAAACTTAGAAATCATCTACACTACATTCTACATCTGTTAAAATATTTCCAATGCAGCGCTGAAATCATTGCTGTGCACAGGTTACAAGGAGTACTGTTTATAAATTGAAATTGAACCACAGTCAATAGCATCTGCGTGGTTAGATGACAAGACAAGTCAATAAAGAACGACTGACTCTGTTTTTTTTCAGCATCATCTCCAATAATTTACGTGTGACTCCACATTTTTAATTGATCTAAAAAATCTAAAATGTTAACAAATCAATCATACCTATGTAGACTACAAAAGAGTTTTACCAACTCAACAGTCTGATTGATTTTAACAGAAAGTGTTGTCATGGGTGGTACACATGTGTGCAAAGTTATAATAAAATCGGGCTTTAGAAAGTGGGTTAAAAACTGATCACACGATTTGGTGTGCATGTCCGCCAGCCAGTCAGCCAGCCACGGGTACGCGAAGTTAATGTAGAGAATTTAAAAAGGGTGGAACTGGAACGCATTTCTGCTACTGCTACAGTCTAATCTTGGGATTTTAATTTTGATGGCGGCGGGGTCGATATTGAAATGAGTCTCAAATCCATGGTATTCGGGGTCGCTGAGATGAAAATGGTTGGTAAGACTGCGGTTGGTCGACGGCGTGTGTTGGATTGGTATGGAGGATTTTTTTAATTAGCGCACGCTTTAAGGGATTTTAACTGTTCTCCGCGATCTAAAGACTAAAGGACGTGTAGGAGCTGATGGCATCAATTCTCTTACACTGAAGAAAATATTTTATATAGTTTTAGTACCTTTAGTTCATATATTTAATCTAAGTTTTGACACAGTGATATTCCCTGATGGAATGAAAGAAGCCATTATAATACCAGTTTATAAGAAAGGTGAAAAATGTTATATGAGCAATTATCGGCCCATTTCTTTGCTTCCAGTATTCTCTAAGGTACTGGAAAATATTGTTAAAAATCTACCCGTAATTTTTTGTATAGTATAAGCATCTTGAACCACGAACAGTATAGATTTCAGAATGGTCGAAGTACTGTATATGCTCTGCTAAGTTTTTTCTCTGGAGTTTATAAATCGATTAAGGAAAACAGAAAGACTACAGCTTTATTCATTGGCAGTTCATACCGTTAATAATGCTTTGTTGCTAAGTAACCTGGAGTCTATTGGTATTAGAGGTATTGCTAAGAAATGGTTTTAATCGTATTTGTACAATAGGATGCAACAAGTGAAAATTACCGACAAGGAAAGTACTAAACTCACTACAATTGTAGGTGTTCCTCAGGGATCGGTACTTGGTCCAACACTTTTCCCTTTTGACTTTTGAAATATCTGGTAAGGTAGTAAGTAGCATTCGCCGATGATATAGCTCTAGTAGATATAGTCAAGTTGTCGAAATCATAATAAACTGGAGCACGATCTGAAAATTGTAAGAAAGTGGTTTGACATACATTTTATGACTTTGAGTGAAAAAACAAAGGTTATATTCTTCAATCTTGTGCACAATCCAGTTCCATCCGAATGTCTCGCCTATCACAAAGCTGAATGCACTTCTTTATGTTGCGATGCCTAATGTTTTGAGATTGAGAATGTCAAAGAATTTGTCTTATAGTTGACAGTCAATTAAATTGGAAAAAACTTGTTGAGGCAATCTCTATAATCTATTAGTAGCCATCAGGAAAATGTACTTACTGTGACCACTTTGTCCTCCAACTGTAATGAAGGAATCTCTAACAATCTTATAATAGCCATTTAGAAAATGTACTTACTGTGACCACTTTGTATTCCAACTGTAATGAAGGTATTCCTAAGACTAAAGGTGTTCATAACGACTATAGTACAATACGGTCTATAATGCTGGGACATTTATTTATCTTACGGCAAGCCGGATAGCAAAGCTACACTGAAATCCCTAGAATCAGTCTCTAAAAAATCAATTCAATCAACAGCCCTAAACATGCGGATCATCCCACGTGGAGATGACGGAGCAGTTCAATAGCCACCTGTATTTGGTATAGGGGCACAGACACATTCCGGGTAACTGTATGTACCCGGTTTGATTTTGCGTTTTATTTGCAAGGTTTTGTAACCGTCACTGTAACTTTGCTACTATGGTTTCGTTTACTCAGGAATATGGCGAAGAGAGATCAAGTAAACTAATTTATCAATTTATTTGTTCTTCTCAAATTTGTTTTCGGTTTGATTTGCAAAGCATTCACCATGATTACCACAAGAACCCTGTCATTTTGGCTGGTTACCCGTGGGTAAGGTTTCGGGTACGGTTTTAATTAATCAAAAGAGGCATAAGACTACTTACCTTCCAAAAGCAGTAAATTTCGTTCAAATTTACAATCAAATCAAATAAAATCCGCTTCTTTATTGAAAAATTAATCGATCTCACTCTCAACAGTGTAATAATATGATACAAAGTGTTGCTAATTTACATTTGTAGATTTAATTCGTTCCCATGTTATAAGAGTCGTAGACGTTCACATGGAAAGATAATGTATCATATGTGATAAATTTCGAAACTAAGCTCTAGTGATATTACAGTAAAGGAAATCGAGTTGACGTGATGACGTGATTAATATCAGTGGAGAAAATCCAGCTCAATTTAAGCCTCTCATTTTGTTATCATTTTATTTGACTGTACAACCGGGGTCTGGTCGTAGCCTTTCTACTTGCCACTCCTTTAATTTTTATAAGAAGATAATGACTATTATCAGACAGCTATCAATATGTAAAAACTGCAAGCAGCTTCCTCGTTAAAAGGCATCTCACAGGAAAATCATAAAATTTCCCAAAATTACATAGCAAAATTAACCTTAAAATGATCTTATTTTTATGCCATGTTATTAACACTAAATTACTAATCGATTACTAATAACAATAAATGTGTCTAACAACGTCGAAAACTGTTAATGAAAAAAATATGTATGTGCCACTCTTTGCTGTTGTTGTTGCGAACGTGGTAAATAAATCATTTAAGGTATACCGATCTTATATTGTGCATAAGCCAAAGAGAAGGAAAACTTCTAATCATCCACTGGTCAATGGCCACACATCTAATCATAGAATCTATAAAATTTTATCTACAAAATATAATAAAAATGTCATAAAACGCCGCGACACAAGAAGATCGACACGATCGTCGATTGAAAATAATGCACGGCGTAAAAATTCAATAACCTAACGCAATTTATATAATCAGTTTGGAACAGAAGTAAAGCCGATAAGACGGTGCGCGATGCATTCAATCAGAATTCTCCTTTTATTTGCTCCTCCTCTGGGGTGGTACAAAAAACTATACGCAATCAATCTACATATAGCCTAGCGAGCTTGGTACGACAACTTAACAGTCTGCAGATCTGAAGGTAAAAGTTAAAAGTTCTGAGCTAAGAGTCTTGCATTTTCATCCGGCTTCAGGTTCTCAAAATGCAATTACCACAGATAATTCTCCTCGGGCACAATGTTGTTCTACGTATACCACATTGTATATCAGTCTGATGTCCATCAGTCAAGAGGCAACCAACCCATCCACCCATCCATTTATCGTCGTCATCGTCGTCATCGTCGTCGTCGTCGACGTGTTCATTCTCTTGAGCGACATTACTTCAACTTCACTTCAACTTCACTTTTAAGACATTTTTTAATGCAAACTGCTTGCTACCTTGTAGCTTGGTTCTGCTGTTTTCGAGACCAGTGCTGCTGTTGCACATCCATCTTAAAGTGTGGATTATTTTTAATAGAGTAATTTTTATGTGTTTGCGGCCATTTGATGTTGTTGTTGTTGTTGTGTTTGTTTCAGCTATACTCTAAAACAACACAAATGCGGCAACATCGCAAAGCCCTCTGGCCGCTTCCACTACTGAATGTTGTGTTTCCCTTTTTTCGCGGTGATTACGTCCGCGCGACCGGACATCAGGTGCCACGCACTGAAATTGTGCCTCTTTGGTTGCTACCTGGCAGTGACGAAGATGCAGTGGAGTAGACGGTACGTTTCCCACATATATACGAATACATCTGACATCCAAGATCTGAATATAATCTGCTGTCGCTGTGTGATTTGACTCTTCGCACAGCGTTCATGATTGGTTCATTTACCCGGCTATTAGGCAATTAACTTGCCAACAAGTTTTAAATTGTAATTAACTAAAGTTGGTAACTGATATAAATAGTATTTTATGATAGTTTTAGAAAAAGAAGAAGGAGAGCACCGTAACAACGGAAGGCAGGTAGTAAAGCAGAAGCCACCGACTTATCGTCATTGCCATGCCCAGTGAGAATGAACGTCAGCCGATGATCGATATTCAGTTTGGAAGCTTCGGAATATCAAAGCAATTTATGTCCATAATTCAATTTATCGTCAAGAAATTGCTAATGTTCTTTACAAACGTTTGTGGTACTCTCGCTTGTGTCCCTCCCAATAATATGTCATAGAAATTGGCAATTACCTTCTCTAATTCGATTTCGTTTTATGTTCGCAGTAATCTTTCAAGATGGACATCTGAGTTTCAAACCTCTGAATAGCATCTGAAAGATCCTGTAGGAGGATGTTTGAAAGACTGGTAAATGCATTTGTTGTTAAAGACTATGCCTAAGCCACTCAGGAGACGCTAAGTAATAAAATTTAATACAATACTCCAGCAGATAAAAAGTTAAAGATATTATTGATTGAAAATAATCTGTTTGTTGTGAGCAGATGGAACAGCGGATGCGGGGTTTTGCAGTTAGCGTTTTTGGTCTGTTCAGCTATTTACTTTCAAATCGAACATTGCAAATAGGAAGGTAACACAACGGTTGGAGATATGCCAAAAACTAATTGTGACGGCACTCCGAGAACGTTGAACTCATAGAATTGTAGCTCAAATTAAATTTTTGTTTTTTTCAGTTACTGAGTTTTTCAAGGCATCTCTTAAAATTTCAAAATATTTTGGAATATGGCTTTAATGACATATTTTATAGAGGTAGAAGGGTTTCTATGTAATTTGTTTTTTAAAATTAATGTGTTTTTGAACGTGGCTCGTAATATGTTATCATTTCCATGGTAGAATCTGGTAAAGGCATCTCAACAAAGACACCGGTTAACAATAAATTCTCCTCTATGGTGAATCTCGAAAACATATGGGGCGAATTCAGAAAATGCCGCTCAGACTAAGAGATTGCGTGAACTATACACAAGCTCTTTGGCATTGTTGCTCTGCATTGGTTGAGAAGATGCCTCTCGGCCTCGGCAACCCTTCTGCCCATACTGCAGATCCATCCACCTCTTGTTCTTTCAATCTGCTCTACTCTATTCTTACATTCATAGTCATCATCCTTATTTGGATCTACAACCGGTGTCCGGTTATGACCTTCTGCAAAAGGTATCTGAGCCGATTACATCCAGTTTTGCATCCCTAGACTTGGGACGTCCTAGTCTACTGGCGTAAGCTTGGCTAGCCTCGCTGACGTGTTCCATAAATCCTACCGCAAATAACTTTCCGAGCTCCTCTTCGCTCATGCGAGTTAGGTGTCCTGCCTACCGGAGACTACAGAGCTTAATTCTCTCTACGATGTCGACATTGCAGTAACGCTTGTAGATCTCATCATTATAAAGTCTCTGGAATCGTCCTTCCTCACCTACAGGGCCAACAATTCTCCGTAAGACTTTTCTCTCGAACGCGGCTAAGAGGTCAGAATGCTTTTTGCTAAGCACCCAAGTCTCGGATCCATATGTAAGTACTGGTATGACCATTGTCAGCATGACCATATCAGTAGCTTAAATGTTATAGTTAAGTTCCTGGATATGAATTGCTGAAATCAGTCTTGATAAGATCTTTAGTGTCGTTGTATCTAGAAGAAAGCTCCCATATGGAGTTTACGTTTCTAGAAGAGGGTTGGACAAGTACAAAGAATCCATGCAGCTTCTGCAGAAGTCATTCGAGAAGACTCCGAGTCTTGCTGCATGCTTGCCTATGAGACACTGTCCGTATAAAAGCACCGATGTGCGATCTTTTTTGACAGATCAAACACTAGGAGCGTTTGAACCAGATCTGCTTTGTCGCTATGCAAGTTGTACCGATTGACCAAATAAGATTAATTTTATCAATTTAAGAGTGGGCGCCGTGGTTCAGTGGATAAGAGCATGTCTTTCTGAGCAGGAGGTTCCTGGTTCGAATCCCAGTAACACCAAAAGTCACGGTGTCCCACCTCTCACGAAAGTCTGACAAATGGCCGAAAGTAATAGCTGCTTGTCATGGAAAGCTTCTCAATTCGGCATTAAAACCTACAAGTCCCCTCCATTTGTATGCAAAAATATACACACAAATAGTTTCGAGAAGCTAGGCCTTGAACCGCAATGGTCTGTCTCGCCCGATTATTACTCGCTTTAACATGAGTTTGCATATAGCGATTGGTATGCCTAGAGAACCATATTTAGGTAAGATCAGTGGTGTTGTTCCTCCCAGAATGATATGGAAGGGAAGGCGACCTGGATGTTTTTATTGAATCC
The DNA here is from genome assembly GCA_947095585.1 of Nephrocerus scutellatus. Taxonomy (NCBI): domain Eukaryota; kingdom Metazoa; phylum Arthropoda; class Insecta; order Diptera; family Pipunculidae; genus Nephrocerus; species Nephrocerus scutellatus. The sequence goes on along the minus strand of OX352765.1, from coordinate 83,809,187 downwards.
TGACTAAATTCAAGATAGAGGATGCAATTGCGGAACGTACCATTGTAATTTGCCTATTTAATATACAACCTAAGTTACTTTTCTTAATTAGTGCCTCAATGACTCTATCTCTATGTAGCTGATTAAAGGTGCAAATACCTTAAGGGTGCGAGAGGGTAAAAAAAACTGTGCTTTTATACTTACTTTTATACTGTTACTTAACGTCGTTGTTTGGACCTGGAAACTAAGCACTTACTTACTAAAATCCCACACTGCTTCATGTGCAACAGCATCAGGTGTCGTTTAAAAAAGCTAACGTTCACCTTTCCATTATCACTTACAATGTTTCACAACTTATACAACTTTCATGTCTTTCATGTCAGCATGTCATTTCCCAGTTCATTAATATAATATGTCCTTCCCAATGTAGCTCCCATTAAATCCAATAAATATTTTAACTCTTCCTGACATAAACAATTTCTGTCATAATGTCACCACTTTATCCTTTTAAGATTCACTGTATACAGTTGTTCGTTAACACTTCTGAAACGCTCCTTTAGCAACTAAAATTGATGGCAACAGCTGAGTTCCAACTTCGAGAAACATCAATCAAATTTAATATTAGACGACCGTGGTGATGATGACTGAGTTTTCCAATGCTGCATGCTGATGATGATGAGGATGATGGCCAACAAACTGTCACTATCGGTTTATTTTAAATTCATGTTATTCCGCGCTCCTGTCACCTGTACAACAACTCAAGACAAACAACAAATATGCAATAGGATAGATAACTCAAAACAAATTCGACTTCATCAATTTGTACTTCCATGTGTCATCTGAAGATGAGACGAGCGACGAATCTTAGAGTATATCATCTACTGCTCACATTGCCAAGTCGTTGTAAATAATGGCAAACCATAGAGGGAGTCTGGTCGTCGGTTGTTGTTCCTCATACTGTATTCCGTTGTAGGTTCTCGACAAACGATACCCATGAGATCTGTTAAAAAATTATCACCTCTGAAATACGGTTCTTTTTACCAGCATCCAATGCCACAACTTGCCATCATACGCACTGATGGTGTTCTAATTAATTTCTTGTTTTCTTTCAGTTGGATTTATTTCGCTTCGTCCTCACCACTGACTTCGGAGGCTTTACCTGCGGATTTTCCCTGTCATAGAGAAGTTCTAATCCTCCTTCTACGTCCCTCCATGTCCCGTACCGTAGATCCTGTTTAAAAAATAAACGATGTTTCACCATAGCTCATCAGATAATTTATTACCGCATGCCGCCGATTGTGTCCCTCTCTTGACTTCACTCCCGATTTAAACTACGTCCGAGGTCTTCCATTTTCTATTGGACTTTTCCCCTTTTAATTGACATTAGATGTTTCATCGTCGTCGGCATAAGTTGCTTATCTTTGCTACAACGTCTTGCGTCGTCGTGGTTGTTGTTTTTTTCTAGCACCTTCTTCGTCCGTCCGTCTTTTCAGAGGATTGAAGGCTATTCTAGCTGGATCACAACCTTCCGAGTTTGTCGGTTTCGATGTGAAATGTATGCAATCGATTGTAAATGCAATGTTCCTCCATAAGTTAGCAATTTTTGTTGTCTTCCAAGTTGTTGGTCTCCCTATTTGGTGGCTTGTCCATGAAATGTGTTTAGCACTTTGTATATGGACGTGGAGAACTTGTTTTGCAAACTCTCAGAGGAATATTTCTGGATTTTCCAACAAATCATGAAGTCGTTGTTTGTAGTCTGCTTCTATGTTTGTTCTTATTTTTGTTTCTTGTTTATATATCTAAGAAAAGAAAGTTGCAGTTTGTGTTGAAGGTCTTCAGGTTTTATTTGGATGAAAATTCCAATGGAATGAAATGACGAAATTATTTTATAGGCAAACGGTGATGATGACGCGATTGTAGACAGTCAATTCCTAAGCCTCTCGCATCACAACTCCTATCTTATGCGTCCTGGTCGCGTCACTGGAAACTCGGCCAAATCAAGTGAACGATTTCGGTACCCAATTCGATTTGTATTAGCTTGGGTCGGGGCTAAATAAGAAGGTGGACTTGCCTTGGTCGGCGGCGCTTCATGTCGACCTAGGTTGCTGTTCGCCAATCACCATTCAACTGATTTAATTGATTTTTGAAAATAATACAAGCCTCGCATACATAGCGAATTAATCAACAAACACCTTGGGACCACGGAAAAGTACACGTTTTGGTACTTGGAACATTCGCACGCTCGTCATGACAACAACGCTTGCACAATTAACAAAGGAATTTCGTAAATACCATCTAGAGATTCTTGGCCTTAGTGAGGTGAGATGGCTTGGAGTAGGGGAAAAACGAACATCTACCGGCGAGTTTCTAATTTTTTTTGGTAAGCCTGCAGGAGAACACCATGCGAATGTAGTGGGATTTCTACTCTCTAAAGCCTCGAGAAGATCGCTACAACACTAGCAAGCAATATCCGATAGAATTATTATTACAAGATTTAAATCTGCTGTTCGATAGGTCGTGTTTTTTTTTTTCAAGTTTAAGCACCAACGGAACAAGCCACCTCTGAAGAAAAAGACTTGCGTCTAAATAATTCATTAGATGAACTATGGATGATGGATGACCTTAAGGCAAAAGTAGACCGCGACAACAGTGATTGGGAACATGTCATAGGAAACCACGGCCTCGGTTCTATGAATGACAACGGTGAAAGGTTTGCTGATCTATGTTCTGATCACAATCTAATCATTGCAGGCACAAATTTTTCCCCACAAAAACTTTCAAAAAGCCACCTGGAACTCTCCTGATCACTTGTACAACAATCGGATTGATCACATTGCTATTAGACGCAAGTGGCGATCATCGTTTCTTGACGTTAGAACCCGAAGAGCAGCCGAAGTCTACAACGACCACCACCTTGTGGTTGGCAGTGTGCGTCTGAAGATTCCGGTCCACTCATCCGCACAAAGTCAAACAACGAGGAAGCCAGCTGTAGCAGCACCGAAAGACCCAGATGTGAAACTGCAATATGTATTCCGCATACAGACCCAAACCCTAGAGTCTAAATGGGAGAAAACAGTAAATTCGTATACGGAAGCAGCCTCAACCATTTTAGGCTATCCCGACAAAACTAGAAAAGAATGTATATCAGATAGCACATGGAACACCATTCGTGAACGCCAATCCATCAAAATAGAGTTAAACGCGGCTTCGGGTGCCGAGCGAAGCGCATTAGCCCGGAAGTATAGGGAACTGGACCGGAAAGTTGGCTGTTAAGCTAGGAACGACAAACGAACATGGCTAAGCGACATCGCAATACAAGCACAGCAAGCCACTGATACCAGACAATACAGCACAGTCTGCCAACTCGCTCGTATGCTCACCAAAAAGAAACACCACATCAACTACCCTGTTAAGGCAATAGACGGCTCTTTAATCCTTATGGACAGAACATTTTAAGAATGTTTTGAATTGTACTTCGCCAGGCACGTCCATCAATCCACATATGCACCCTAGTGGGGTACTTAACATCAGCGTCGCTACTCCTTCGTTGGATGAGATAAGGACAACAATTCGTTCACTACAATCAGCTAAAGCAGCAGGCAGTGACAACATCTACGCAGAACTCCTTCAAGCCGACGTCGAGTTACCTACGCGAATATTACATGCGATATATCAAGGTGTCTGAGAATCTGAAACCATTCCATCGTCGTTAAAAGAAGGCTTAATAGTCAAACTCCCGAAGAAAGGTGATTTGAGAAATTGCGAAAACTAGAGAGGAGTTACCCCCTGCTAAACACGATAAACAAAGTGATCTCCTCTATGATATCTAGGCGCTTACGGATTGCGTTAGAGCCAATTTTGAGAAATGAACAAGCGGGATTTCGCCCAAACCGTTCTTGTATTGATCAAATTAACACCGTGCGTATAATCATTGAACAGTCAGTTGAGTATCGCTCTCCTCTGCATATGGTTTTTGTAGATTTTAAAGGCGCTCTTGATAGCCTGGGCCGAAACATGATGTGGCTAGCTATGGTGTTCCGGAAAAACTCATTAAAATCATTACGGAGCTGTGGCGCATCATTCATAACGATCATCTTGGCCCACCGTTCAACATCTACTCGAGCGTCAAGCAAGGTTGCACCCTCTCACCATTGCTTTTCACAATTGTCATCGACTGGGTGATGAAAATAGTAACCCGTACTCCATCGGGTTTGCCATGAAAAGTTTTTCACCGCCTACAAGACCTGGACTATGCCGATGATATCTGTCTCCTATCACAATCGCTAGGTGACATGGAGCGAAAATTAAACTCACTAGAACTCCACGCTAACAAAGTGGGTTTATTAATTAAAGTCTCAAAAACAAAGCTACTTCGCGTTAACGCTAGTCGAACATGTGATCTCTCGATTGACGGATATCAGATAGAGGAAGTCGATAAGTTTTGTTATTTGGGCAGCTGGATGTCAAAAAATTATGGTTCTGACTCGGATGTGTGCTCTCGTGTAAACAAGGCACGACACTGCTATAGTATGCTTAATTATATCTGGAACTCCTCGCAAATCTCCCGGTATCTGAAGCTAACGATCTTCAGATCTAAAGTTCTCTCAGTACTCTTGTATGGCTGCGAAACGTGGAAAGTCACAGAGTCAATTGCAATGCGCCTCCAAACCTTCGTCAACAAGTGCGTAAGGAGGATACTGAGAATAAGATGGCCGGACATTATCACCAATCAAGACTTGCGGAGAGTAACACAGCAGGAAGCAATCGCGATCACCATCAGACAACGAAAATGGAGTTGGATTGGCCACACTTTGAGAAAACCAGCGAACGATATTACGAAACTAGCGCTCGACTGGAATCCACAAGGAAGCCGCCGAGTTGGCCGTCCTAGAAGAGAGAGGAAGCAAGATCCCAGGGGATAGAGTTGCGTCTCTTGAAACCTCAGGCAATAAATCGAGTTCGTTGGCGGGCGTTTGTAGAAGCCCTATGCTCCCCCGCGGAATAAAGAACAAAAAGAAGAAAAGAAGAAGAATCTGTAAAAAACTTAACGCTATATTCCCTACAAAACAGGATTCTGGGTCCTATAAAACCCGAAAAAATACGTGAATATCGTCAATAACAACAAGCGAATGCAACGCACTAATGCATCATAGGATACGAAATGTGCTGCAGATATTTGGCTGTTCTTGCTGTGCATTGTGTTTATTTCCAATGAAGGTGCCAATTAAAATGGCAGTATCTTAAGGGAACAACAGCACACATGAATTTTCTTTTACAGCAACCTCTCTTACTCTGAAAAGACGGACTGAAATATTTCCCCCCTTTGAGTGATGATGATCGCAATCTTAACAGTCGCCTGTGGCGAGTTCTCGTTTTGTTCTACATTGCGATTGCAGTCTAGTGAAAAACAAACGCACATCCTAGTCCCTAGAACGTAGAACAAGAAATAGAAACATGAATCAAAGCAACGATTGGATGGCATGCAATGATGCCACGTAGGAATTAATGTTTAATCGAACATTGAACAAAATCGATCACACCTACTAAAAAACTGACCACGCACCAACCGGCTTGAACGGATGGGGAAGATACGCACGCAGTACACATTTAGTGGGGGACTTCACTACGCGCACATTGGGAATGAACACGATTAACACGAAACCTAAACAACTGAACTGAAAAGAACTTCCGCAAAAGTGTTTTTTTCCAAGTTGACACAGGTTTTCTGTACCTGTATATACTTGGAGGTTGTGTTGTACGTGCTTGATCTTAGATTTTAGAGTCTCGCCGCTTGCATATGTCACATTAGCTCTGGTCAAGTTTGGACATAGCGTGTTGTGAAATGTCGATTGTAAGATTTGTTCAATCAGATAAGATTAGCAGATCAGAAGATCTGCTTGCATTAAACGATTACGGAAAATTATAATTTAATTTTGAAGATGATATTATTATATCGAATTTAATGGAAAAATACAAAAATCGAATCCAAAAATATTCTCCAGATTTTCTAAACGAAGAAAAAGAACGAGTAGATGAGCAATATTTGCACGTTTTTACATTTAAATGTTCTCTACCAATCCAACAATGCCTAGCTGTTTAAAAAGAGCAGACGATTCTTGGGCTCCTCTAGCGAAGAATCGCTCAATCTGCTTCTAGACACCCAACTCCCGGGTAGCTCCCATGTTTTAAGTAATGTTAACCTTAACAGGCCAAACAATCATACCACTATCTCCTACGATATGCAGTCATTTAAGACACACGTGCATAGACACGTGCATTGTAATGGTGCAAAACCATTGAGCGTAGTGTGTACATTATAAAAAAGGCGCTAACCAATTGTTTTAAAACAAGTCATCAAATTCTGACTAATAGTAATTAATCGATCGAATCCATAGTAAACAATCGATTCTCCAACAATTCCATTGTTTGTTCGCTGTGTAGCAGGTTGCGCCATCCAGTTGAAACTACATGTCTTAGAGATCCATTTCAACAATTTGAGGCCAGAAGAAGTTGTCCACGCGAGAGTTTGGCAAGCTGGAACCCGTATAAAGTTAGAAACGGTAGCCTAGAACGCATTTTCGGCCCCCACCATAGGGCGTCTTCAGTAGGCTTTCTGAAGGAAGGGGTTTTAACATCTATAACTTATCTATCTTGTTATAGAAACTAACTCACGATTTAGATCGTATTTGTTTGGTGAATTTTATAACTAACTAGCTGAAATACCTGTCTGCCGCCACCACACTGTCCCCACTACACTACCACCACCCAACGGATAATCAATACCCAGCGTTGCTTGACTGCCCCAAGCACACTATCCCCGTCACACTACCACCACCCAACTGATCACCAAGACCCTCTCCAAGACCCAAATAAAGATACCCCCTCTGCACAAAATATATCAATTATATCTATGAAATACACGATCTTCGAGTGAATCTCATGCAAACAATACCTAGCCACACACCACGTCACCTCCAACCCACACGTCATACGCGAGATCTCAGAAATGCTCCAAACTATTAGGTTAGTTTAGGTTGCGGTGGCAGCTAATGCTCACTTAGACCATTCTCGGTCCTTTGTGTTGCCACAGGATCTTATACCTTTCCCCTTTTCAGAAGATCCATTCAGAGTTCTTAATCAAACGAAGTATATCTCGCACTTTGCCGTTTTCGAGATCTGATAGGTTATTCATTAACCGCATATACCTAAGTGTTTGTGCCTTCTGTGCATTAGAGCCGGACATGAGCATGGTCTCTTCCTCTTCCTCGTCCATCCTACTTCTGCAGCAGTCATTATATTCGACACCCATCCTTCTCGCGTGTTTCCCTAGAAGGCAGTGTCCTATCATTATCCCTACAACCGTTCTTAGTTCACGCCGTTTTAGGGAAATGAGCGCAGTTGAGCGCTTCAAGTCCAGCTTCGGCCAGACCTGTCTTGAAATATTGCAAGTGTCGGTGTTTTCCTACCTTACATTTGTTATCGTTCCTGCCTCTTTCCGAAGCTTAAATTTCAGTGTCGCGATAGGACCCGCTACCTTCGCCCTTTCCGGTAGCAGCTGGAGAGTCGTACCACGTCTAGCTTACTCTTCCGCCCTCCCGTGTGGCGGACGTTAAGAGAGGAGTGACAGCTCAACGCCACCTTAGATTTTAGTGAGACCGCCTCCAACGACCTTATGGCCGCCTGACTGACTACATGAATGATAATCTTCTTTGAGGGTATTACATTTTGCTTCAGCCAACACATTACCTCTTCAATCGCTATCACCTCAGCCTGGTATACGTTGCAGCGATCAGGTAGACGGACAGAGATGCTTACTTTCAGACTCCTGCTCCTACTATACCGTCTAGCTTAGAGCCATCCGTGAAAAACTGTATTGTTTCGTTATCGTTTACGGATCCACTCTTCCAATCTTCTCTGGAGGGTATTGTTGTCCGAAAACCTTTTTGAAAGCATAACACTGCTGTTATGTAATCCAGTTTCGTCAGCTCCTGCTTTAGCGATTTAGTTATAGTTGAGTGCCCCTTTCGAAGACTTCTCCACTGATTGAAAGCTAACAGTCGCGTAGCTGTAATTGTCGCTTTCTCTTTGCCAAATATATCTAGTGGGATAAGGTGGAGCATTACCTCCAGAGCGCGAGTTGGTGTAGATCTTAACGCCCCGCTTTTTGTACCTTCCCCAATATACTTTTATACGTAGTTTTTTCCATAGCTGGCCACCATACGCTTACTCCGTACAGTGGTATTGGTCTCACTACCGAAGTGTAAAGCCAGTGTACCAGCTTTGGTTTCAAACCCCATTTTTACCAATGGCGTTCTTGCATAAGTATAAAGCAATATTCGCTTAATTTACTCGTTCTATTATATGAGGTTTCCAGCTCAGTTTCCTGCCCAAGATTGTCCCTAGAAATCTTGCTTTATCAGAAAAAACTAAGGGGGTACCATTTAGTTTTGGCGGATCAACTGTTGGAATTTTATATTACCTGGTGAAAAGGACAAGCTCTGTTTTATTCTGGTTGACGCTCATACCGCCTTTATTTACCCATTCTTTAACGATTAGGAGGGCATTTTGCATAACCTCCTTTATCGTTCTGAGGTATTTTCCTGAGACAGCTAACGCTACATCATCAGCATACGCTACAACTTTTATTCCCTCTCCTTCCAGTTTCAACAGTTATTCATTGATTACTATATTCCAGAGGAAAGGGGATAATACACCTCCTTGCGGTGTTCCTCTAACTGGCTGCCTCTTTAAGATAAGCATATAATTTAATTTAATTTAAGAAGCATATAATTAATTATTCTGCTTATAGGGTAGTCCACGCATCTAGGTCTGACAGTCCTTTTCAGATTGCCTCTGTTTTAACATTATTGAACGCACCCTCGATATCCAAACGAGTATCCCGACTATCAAAACGGAAATCAACTTTAAAAAACTAAAGTATACCATAATTGGCCCTATCCCCCTTTATTAATGAACTTCTACATCAGCATGAGCCGCACAGGCTGAAGAGATTTAAAAGTATAATTGTATAACTTTCACCAATCGCAATGCTTAGCTCCAACTTATATTTTAGTTAACTTAGACTTAAAATTCTATCACATATTGTTATTTCCTAAATTGGAAGATACAATATCTAAATAAATAAAATAAAAAAAAATAATTAGCTTTGGACTCTACCGACCGTTGTCCTGTCTTGGCCCCTTGACATAGTTCCGTCATGCAGTTTGTTTGTGTTCAAGGTTATCAGCCTTGCGTTAGACATTCGATTACCCAATTAAATTGAACGTTACCTTACAGAATTTCACTTAAAATCGTCTGTCTTGGCCGCAGTCATCTTGCGAGTATTTGCTTCACAATAGTTCACTTGTTCAACTATTTGTACTACCCAGCACTCATCATCTTCTGCCAATTTCTTTTTTTCTTAATGCGTAAAATGTCTGCAGTTTTTTACTTAATGTATTTTCACATTTGCTTCACTATCTTCTTACACTACACTCTTACAGTGAACGATTGGCGGCGGATACTCAAGTTGCAATGCTTCAGGATACTCCTCAATATCTTCAATAGAGAAACTACCGCATCAATTCAGATAAGAATGATCAAGCCGGAACTCGACGTTTAAGCATTCGTATCTTTAGGTCCGGTTAGAGACGTTGATTATTGCAACTTTTTATGAGAAATTAATTGCGAATCTGTGAATCCAATGCACCATAAAAACCATAAAAATTATAACCCAATTCGTTAAGAAGTATTAAAAATTTAATTGGCTTCTATAAAGCTGTTTGCTTTGGAGTCGAGTTAAATATGCAATTTGGTTGGCAAGGTATTGTAAATTCCTAATGAATAAAGTTTTAAAAAGATAATTAAATTAGGAACCAGATATCCAGTTGCTTCACAACCAACACCACTTATTATTCTCTTCAATAAATAATATTAATTTAATTAAGTTAATTTATGTAATATGTTCTTAGTTAAATGCAGTCCATCTCCGACTAAATGATGCATTTCCTCATATGCGCTTACATTTGAAATACCAAAATATACATATGGATGTGTCCAATACCGACTAAGGAAGATAAAAGATTCCAATATATTTCATCGTTTTTCCTTGATATCGGTTAAATGTCATTACAAAAGCTGGACTTTTTGGTAATTGTCTTCTTCTTCTTCTTATTAATTTATATGATTAATCACTAATGATGGAAATATTTGGTAAGCCATCAGCAGAATAGGGCAATTTGCGAAGATAAATATAAAGAGCTCAAAAGAGCGAAAGAAAGCAGCCTGGGAGAATAATCGCGTCCGTCAACTAGAACAGTATAGAATACATAGGTTCTACCAAAGAGTCCGCGGTATGACACAATACACACCGTGTTGCACATACAGATCTTAAAGGTATCTCAGAGCGAAGGGAAGAGCACTTTAATGAGTTGCTAAATGGCCAGCTAACTGAGGAATTAGAGGCTCTACCAATGACCGAAGACCACACTATTATGTCGCCAACAAGCATAGACGAAGTTATCAGAGCGATAAATCGGCTCAAAAATATTAGGGCCCCGGGATCAAATGGTATCCCAGCGGAGATGATTAAAACAGGAGGGCCCGCAATACACCAAGTAATTCATGAAATAATAGTGCAACTATGGGAGGAAGAAGCGATGCCAGAACACTGGTGAAGAAGCATCCTGTGCACTGTGTAAATAAGAAGTGAGATATCATAACATACAGCAATTATCGTGGTATAACGCTATTAGACAGGATAGCCCAATATGCTAAAGTCATCATGGGTCCAATCCAGTGTGGCTTCATCACAGTTAAATCAACAACTGATCAGATTAAAACCCTAAGGCAGGTGATAGAAAATGTCTATAGTTTTAAAACTCACTACACCATCTTTTGATAGACTTTAAAGCCGCCTATTGCCACAGTAGGACTTTATAAATCTACGAGAAAATTTGGCATCCCAATTAATCTGACACAGCTATAAAGGTTGACAATGTCCAAAGTTATAAGTCAAGTAAAAATTTCGGGATCACTATCAAGCCCATTCAAAATCTATAAAGGGCTTCGACAAGAGGATGGACTGGCCTGCGTCTTCTTCAACCTGGCGTTGTAGAGAGTGATCAGAGACTCTGACGTAACGGCTAGAGGAACAATCCTCTATAAGTCCATTCAGATACTGGCTTACGCCGACGACATCGACATTGTTGGTAGAAACCAAAGAGCAGCACAGGAAGCTTTCATCTATATCGAACGGGCGGTACGAAATCTGGGGCTGCAGATAAATGAGAACAAAACAAAGTAAACGGTGGCCACGTCTGCGAGTAGAAGATCGAACGTTGGTACCTTAATTAAAATAATGGAGCGCGAATTTGAAGCAGTGCAATCCTTTAACTATCAGATTAACAATAGCAGCCGATAACAGCATGTAACCTGAAATATGCACACGGTTGCTTAAAGCAAACAAAGCCTTCAAAAGTCTGTCAAGACTCTTAAAATCCAGGAATTTAACCATAACATCCAAGCTGCAGGTGTATAAGACAATGGTCATATGTGAGTAACATATAGATCCGAGACTTGGGTGCTAAGCAAAAAGCATTCTGACCTCTTAGCCGCGTTCGAGAGAAAAGCCTTACGGAGAATTGTTGGCCTCGTATGTGAGGAAAAATGATTCCGGAGACTCTATAATAATGAGATCTACGAGCGTTACCGCGATGTCCACAAAGTGAAGAAAATGAAGCTCGAAAGGCTCCGGTAGGCAGGACACCTAGCTCGCATGAGCGTAGAGGATCCTGCTCGGAAAGTCCTTTGCGGTAGGATTAATGGAACAGCCAAACCAATGTCAAACTAGATGACATCGGTTCGAAATCTGGACAAGTGGAGAGATTTTTGCAGGAGGCCAGGACCAGACACCGGTTGTAGAGAACAATATCATAATGACAATAATGGATATACTAGCTGCGTTTTCCATCGCACAACTATTCTAGAACACCATATATTTCTTTTGGATTTCTTGCATTCGCCATGTGTAAGACAAATGGAACAAGCATGTTTCCCAATAATGGAACAAGCGTATTTGAAGTGCATGCCTTTAGGCTGGTAAAATTGATGGGCGCTTTATTACAGCACTAGCTTTGCTACCCGCCCACTGACGCCACGCCCACTTACATCCGCGTTTCCCGGCTGCCCCATTTCACTTACCCTCGCCCACTGACCTCCCGCCCACTGACGCCACGCCTATTTACACCCCTATAACTTACCAACTCACCAATCCAGAAAACTATAGAATCGACACTTATACAGGCAAAAAATGTACACTTGTTCGAATATTCTTTATATGAAGATTGAATACAGGGGAAACTACATTTTTCACCCGAGCGCCACCTATCGGGTCCAAATCCAAAAATTGTCAACGACTTTCTTTTTATTTAAATATTATATGATGTGAATTTGAGCCAAATCGTTCCATAAACAAGAATTTTCAGAAAAAAAAACGATACCAGCGCCACCTAGCGTAGCTGAACCAACCCAGAAACCTTCGCGTAGCAATTACGAACAAACTCGCAGAAGGAAGTATCCAATTTGGTCCAGCCGTTTTCAAGTTTTAAGCATCCGAACAAACCACGATCCATTTTTATATACGAGTATATATAGATTTTTAGGTTTGAGGTACACATTATATTTAAAAGTTATTTTTAAAAGTTTAACGGTATATGACTCATATGTACTTGCGAGTAAATAAGGGACTTACCAGAGTGATCTGGCGCACTCTAGGTGGTTCGAATAGATAGAACAGAACAGTAGAAAAGATTAGAACTTTCGCGAAGCTTTTGATTTACTATAAAAAGTTTTGCCGCAGGAGTCAGTTATGTGGAATTCAGCCAGACAGGTTGAAAAGTACTTGTAAGCAGGTAGAGCTACCACCTAAGAAAATAGTAGTGAAACATAAGTGTTAAAATGAATAAGTTGTCACCAGTATACATTTGTGAACTTTTGTAATTTTTTACATTTTAATAATTAAAGTTAAAATTTGTAAATTAATAAAAAAAATTTTTTGCAAAATCCGGTACGACCTGAAAAGCATTCCGTAACAGTATGCTCACTTTTACATTCAAAATCTCTAATTGATAAACTGAACTTTTGGAACGGTTCAGTCTCCTCACTTGGTAACGTGATAAATTTTTTATTTTTTCAAGCGTTAACCCTAATTTGTATGCAAATAATTAATTGATTTTTTTAATGGATTTTCTGCCACGATGCAGCAATATTGCTGCCTTTTAACTCAAATTTTTATTAATAATTACATGTCATTTGTAAACAGACGTACAACAGAATATTTCCATAATTAGACCGCGTATATACGGTTAATTTTGTAAACGGAAGTTGAACGGATTATCAGACTAAATATGGCTTTTGGCAGAAATGTGGAATTTAGGAACAAACTAAATTAGCATATTTGTCTGTTCCTGTTGTCTTAGTCTCATGCTGATGCAATGTCCTTTGGTTACACAAATGAGTATATAATGCAAGTTTCTTGTTGAGGAATTATCAAAAACCTAACTCCTCTTTTCGAGTGAACACAAAGTTAAGCAAATCCAAGGAAGTTAATCAAAACATCAAAAAGTCAACAATGAAATATTCAGCCGTTTTTGTTTTACTCGGTAGGATAAATGTTTTCCACCCAAAACATAAGCATTTTAAACAATTAAAGAGCATTTAACTCTCATATATGGATTGTATATTTTGTGATTGTTAATTTTTGTTTTTTTTTAGTAATAGCTCATTCTCTTCTCTATTTCAGCTACTCTTTGCGTTGCTGCCTTTGCAAATGTTGCACCAGAAGTTCAGAACAAATGTGTATTCCACTGCACTGATCTGGACTTGCCAGTTTGTGCTACGAACGGAGCCTGCCTTCAAGTCTTCCAAACCAAGTGCAAGTTGGCTGCGTACAACTGCGAACATCCATCGAGATCTTTTGCGATAATCGAGGACTCAAAATGCAAGCAAAGTTTCGCTAATAGGTGCTCTGCCTCCGACTTGGGTCACATGTAATTTTATATATAAAACTTCATATGAATAAAATATCATTATCTGAAAAACTATTTAATTTATTTATTTTATAACAAACACTTTTGTATTCTTTAAACTATAAAAGCTTGTTTATTCTATAAAACAACACATTTGACTGTTGATTCCAATCCAATATGCTATATTAACTTCACTTGTTTGTGGCTGGCTGGCTGGCACACCAAATCTTGTGAGCAATTTTTAACCAACTTCCTAAAGCCCGATTTTATTGAAATTTTGCACACATGTGTATCTCCCATGACAACACTTTCTATTAAAATTTGAGACCCATCGGGCCGCGGGGTCGGGGGGCTCCCATACAAATATTTTACAAAAAGTACCCGATTTTCTTCAAATTTTATATAGATATGTATTTTGGAAGTGATCGGGCCCCGTGGTCGGGGGGCACCCATACAAATTGTTTACAAAATGTAGCCGATTTTCTTGAAATTTTATATGCATGTGTATCCCCGATGCACAACAATTTTTGTAAAAATTTGGAAGTGAAATGGAATGGAATGGAAAATTTTTAATTTGTATGTGTTGTTTTTTTTTAACACTTACTTGTAATGATTCTTTTTGGGGTTTCGGGGATCTTTTGAAGGTATTTTTGCCTACAACATCAAAGAAGTTTCAAATCCTTCAATATCGACATTGAGAATTGCATTATTTTTGACTAAGAAACTAAATAGAAGCCGATAGCTTGTATCTTCAGCAAATAAATGGATATCACAGGTTGTAGAAGACAACTGCTATATATCAAGAAGAGCGTAAGCGACAAGGATGACCAGTGTGTCAAGCAAGCATTGACACCATGTAAAGCTGAAGATATACCCTTTAATACAATAATAATACTTTTATTTTACGGTTCCATAAATAATCCTCAATCCATGCAATGAGAGAGCTGTGTCAGTTGAGCGCACGAAACTTTTTAATAAGACAATCATGCCATACTCTATTAAATGCCTTAGAAATATCCAAGGAGACAACGCTTCATTCACCTAGATTTTCAATGATTCGTCATGAGTTCACCTGAAGAGCGCTTTTTGTGAAAACCATACTGCACATCAGATAAAAGAGTATTCGTATCCAGATAGCTCATTAGTCTAAAATTAATGATAGATTCCATTACCTTCGAAAGAACAGACAACAAAGCAATAGGGCGGTAGTTGGTAGGTGTAGATTTATCGTCTTTTTTCGAAACGGATTAAATATAAGCTATTTCCCAAAATTGACGGAAAAACACCTGACTTCATTTAGAGATGAAGCCATTTGCTAAGCGGTTTTGCCAAAGTATGATGACATCT
The DNA here is from genome assembly GCA_947095585.1 of Nephrocerus scutellatus. Taxonomy (NCBI): domain Eukaryota; kingdom Metazoa; phylum Arthropoda; class Insecta; order Diptera; family Pipunculidae; genus Nephrocerus; species Nephrocerus scutellatus. Next base: position 83,793,834 of record OX352765.1, on the reverse strand, counting down.
CTTCAATTATAATGACGGAATACCGTCGAGTCCATTCGCTTTATTGGGGTCAAGTTCTTTAAGTATCTTTAAAATAACCCGTGGTCGGAAATAGATTTTAGGCATTCCTGGCCTACATTCGGAAGAATTGGAAAATAATCAAATCGCTTGAACATCGTAGGAATATTTCCTGGTTCTCACTGTTATATTGATTTTTCCACAAGCGGTGTTCAAAAGAAATATCTAGATGCATCCCAACCATTCTCGAACCTATCTGTAATACCCTTGCCTCACCTCGAACCCACGGGTATACCATTAGGCCTATCTTCGGACGTACTAACCAATTCAGAGATTCCTTCTTTAGCCGCACTATAGTTATGTGGAATGAATTGACCGATTCTGTGTTTCCGCATTTGTATGATCTGCAGTCATTTAAAGGCACACGTGCATAGACATCTCATCTTTTCCTCTCCATAATTTCCCAACGCCTACGCTGTGCTAAGCAATATAAGGGTGCAAATCTCTTTAGCGTGTGTACATTATAAAAATAACTAAATGTGTATCTCTGATTAGAGAATTTAAATGAAAAATTTTAATTTCTTTGGTTTGTTTTTAATTCTATATCTTACTGGGCTTACCAAATAGTATATGACATAAAGAGCTAGGAAAGTGGACGCTAAGCCCTTTTCACCAAGTAATGTACTGTAATTTTTTACACGACAAACACAATTTCTCTGCTAAACTGCTAATGCGCAATGCACGAAATGTGTGTTCGCTGACTTAGTGCAGTAAATAACAGAACTATTTTCCATGTTAAAACACTAGTGTAGATACTTTCGAGGAAACAGTAACTTTCGTCTATGGTCGTGTGAAAATTATTTTTCTATTGCCCCTACAAGATTGCTTCTAAAGGGGAAGTTTTGTTTGTTTTGTTGGAGAATCAAAAGTTTTTCGTACTTGTATCTCGATAGTTTTTTTAATTTCCATCTCCATATAACAATTTCGCCTTTACGGGTTGATCAATTTTGACGCGTTGTCCAACATATACATCAACAAGGCTACACTAAGTTTTTTCATATTTTCACTAAAATCGCTCTTTGTTATATATTGGGCAGTTATCTCCAGATTTGCACATTTTATCAGCAATCAGTTCGATATGCACATTATGAACTGTATTTTGCTAACTTCAACAATACAATATCATATAAAACCCATAAATTCCTGGATCTTTGACCAAAAAATGTGAATACTGACTTTTATTTTTATATTGAATTCATTGTGCGAATCTTAACAAAGAATTAATTGATCCATTGTCACAACTTAATTCATATTAAAGTTTTTAATTACATACCAGAGTTTCTGCTGACTTATCTTCAATCTAAACACATGCGTACATTTGCCTATGGTAACTGCAAATTGGAATGAATGAATAATGGATGGTATGCCCAGAGGAAGCACTGTTGATGCATGATGTCAAAAACTGCCGTCAGAAACAGACAACATCGAGAAGACTGCTTACTACTTGGAGTGCATGTGAATTCAAATCAATTAACACACAACAATCCCGAAATATTGCTCCTTTCGAAACTTAGTTTCAAACCACAACATTCACAAAATTTCCAAATCTCCACCTTTGAATTGAATTTTAGTTTACAACATTGATGTTCATAGTACGTTCTCTAATTAAATTGAATTTCAAATATTCCGGAAGATTCTGTACGAGTTACATTATTGTTTCACTAACTTTGTGTGGTTTCGGGTTCAGCTATCCACCTTTGAATAATGAAGTAAATTACTTGCAAATTTGACTATCCTTTCAACACGTTAGTTGGAAACATAATTGATATCTACAGTGATGTGTGAAATGTTGGTTGAGTTTTATGATTGTGTACAGATACATTACCTGGATCCGATGGCTAGTCACTTTATGTATAAAGTTTACAAATTGAATCTTATATACGATTTGCAAGGCAAGACAATAGGTGGGAATAAAAATTGGAGCGTAAAATAATATTCATAAGGATGTGGTATTGACTGTTAGTTCTCTATCGTGTGCTGAAAGTATCTGTTTGTGTTGTACTTACATTCAATATGTTGTCATTCCTTATACTTCAACTCAACTTCTTGTAAAAGGTAAAACAAATGGTGTATTGGTTAGTCAAAAACAATATTTTCGTTCATTATTTAGCTCATCAAACTTGTAAGTGATTCGTGATTTCATAAAAAGATTTAAAGTAAGTAGGCTAGGATCTCTAGATCAAACTAACGAATATGAGTCAGGACCTTTTGAACGATGAATGGAATACGACAGTGAGGCAGACCGAGCATCACATATGATAGAAGATTCGCGTATATCGACTTGACATCGAGATCAGTGAAGAGGTTTTTTGGAAGATGCCTTACACTAACACCGATTATCAAATATCAAAAAAAAAATGAAAAGCTACATTGTAAATCACTTGAATGGCACAGACACGATCCTGTTTAAGTATAGGATTAACCCTCATCAAGCGGTGAACCATCAATAAAATAGGGGGTATAATAGGAAGTATGTGTGCGATGTATCTATTCTGACTGATAGAAGTGCAATAGAAGCTCCCCGTGACCACTGTCGGTAATATTCCCCTAATAGGAAAAAGCTGAATGATCGGGATAATCCCTTTTAAGTAAGGTTGGAGTAAGCAGAATAACAGCTGGACTTCGAAGACGAACAGGGCTAAGCAGTTAAATAGAATTTTCTAATTAAACGTATGCTCACTATATAGAGATAAAGATGCACAGCAGCTAGTCGATACCCTGTTCAAGTATAAGGCTGACATAAAAGCAATCCAAGAGATTCCGTGAACAGGAAATAAAGTCATTTCACTTTTGGCCTACACTATGCCTCTCCCCGATTCTTGACGTGGTGTGGAATGCATTAAAGGCTTTTATCGTTGCTTGGCTGTCCGTAATGATGGTTACCGTCTACGAAATGTTCTTCTTTCTAGATTGAAGTGATCAAATTTTTAGATGACATGCACCTCTTGTTAGAATATAATCGAGTACTGTCCCATTGCTTCTGAGTACATGGTTCTTGGCCTATGTACTCTCGTACTGCAACTTTATTTGATCGATTCGTATTACATTTAATTTTCACTCCCGGATGTATTTGTTATTCCATTTCAGACCTAAATGCCATCTTTGAGCTCAATCTGACTTTAAAGTTAAGCTGTCGTAAGCGTGGCAAATGAAAATACTGTATCTAGCATGCTTAAACGTAACTAAGACTCCATAGATTTGTTTGCCACTACTAGGTAAGTAGAGTGGTGAACCCCGCTGTGCTTGCGAGGTGCTCAATTAGCGCTAGTGTGCGCCATCTTGATGCCACAAAGTTCGAGGGTGCTAGCAAGGATATTTAAGTGGTTTAAATCGAGTCTGTAGCGTTCAGATACGAGATCAGCTCGATGATCCTGTAATCTGAGAGCTCTTTCAGGTCGTGAAAAAATGGTTTACCTAAAATGCGGTGTCTTGGTCCCACTAGGGCCGGACAACTGCAAAGCAAGTTTATTAGAACTTCTATTTCATTTTCATCTGTGCAACTTCTGCAGAAGTTGTTTACGCGGTTTACCTAAATTAACAGCATGGATGCCCATTGACCAATTGCCTGTGCTGATAGCCAGAACTTGGGCAATATCCTTCCGGGTGTTGGATAACAACTCGGTGGTTTTCCTTTTGTATGGCCACATCAATCGAATGGTGCAGTTCGACATACTGCTTCACCTGAGCTGTGTATTAAACTGACTAAGCCGATTGAACAGCTAACCCTCTCTATAGAGCCGGTGTTCATAGCGACGCCCATCTTAGCTAATTCGTCCGCCCTCTCATAATCCTCTATATTACTGTGCCCCGGCACCCATACTATGGTGATGTCCAGGAATTGGCTAATAGAGGCCAATCCTTCTTGGCACTGTTTTAAAAGTTTCGAGTTTATGTTGGTCGCATAAATCGCCCTTATGGCAGATTGGCTATCAACGCATATGACCACCCTTCCGATTTGTGCGTTACTGAGCCTTAGTGATCTGCAGGCCTCCCTAATTGCTAGGAACTCTGCCTGAAAGATGTTAGCTCAATCGGGTATCTTATATGACCTTGACAGATTGAGATCATCCGAGAAGATACCTGCTCCGACTCCATTCTTCATCTTGGATCCGTCAGAGAATATTGTAACGTCAAATTGTCCTGGTACTGTCCCATCCTTCCAGCTTCCCCTCGAAGCTCGAAGCTTAACGAGGAGTTGAAGCTAAATTTAGTCAGTAGATGATGGTATCATGTCCTCAATTACTGTCTGCAGTATATTACAGTGACCGTATGCTTTAGTAACAAACCACCCAGATTATCTGAGTTGTACTGCACTACTACTCTCCAGGACCCCCTCAAGTAGGTCCGCATTTCCCTGTTATAAAGTCATATATCAGCTTCTGGACTTGTTTCAATTCACTTCTTGTGGAGCTATTATACTTCTCTCTTGGTGGTATCGGTATAATTATCATAGTCAACATACAGTGTATTACTCTGTAGCTTACTCTCCACGATTTCCCTGCAACTCTTTTGTACACTATGAGCGCTATTTTTGCTTTTAGTACTACTGCAATCTACTTTCACATACTTGTCCAATATATTTGTCCTCTTTAATAACAGCAATCAATTCTCCGTTGGGTGCAAGCGCTCCAGCTTTATTATAGTGATGCCGTCTTTTTCGGATTTAACCCACTTCTTTGCTTCATCTTCTTGCTATCCCGTCACATAATCCTGGGTATATATCTGCAGAAAGTTCAGGAAGTCGCTGAAGGAGTTCATCTATACCACTATGCTGTATAAAAAGCAAGAAAATACTCCTTCTCACGGGTATGTTCTCGTGATGATGGTTTTGTTTCAATCCATGGTTCTATTTTCTACAGAGTACTACTTATCACATCATGAGATTCACTATTGAAGTTTTCTTCAATAGGCGGATAGTACAACTTCCTTGTTGGAGTCGATTACTTGATTGCTGATATCATCATCATAATTGGCTCTATAACCGGTTTCCGGTCCTTGCTACTCTCCACCTGTCCCAATTTCGAGCCGATGACATCCAATCTGTAAACTCTAGGCATCAAAGTCTACCCCATCCTTCCAGCGGAGGCTTGGCCGGCCTCGCTGTCGCGATCCATAGATCCTATCGCAAAGGACATTCCGAGCAGGATCCTCTTCGCCCATGCGAGCTAGGTGTCCTGCCCTCTGCAGCCTACCGAGCTTAATTCTCTTCACGATCCCTATGTGATATATTCTTAAGGCGTATTCATTTCTCTTCTACGCAAAACATAGCAGCCCTAGGAGTTACTCTCCCTGCATTAAGGGCGAGTCCTATCGCTTGACCGTAGTTGTTTCTGGTCTCTTCGTTGCGAAGGGCAGCCGTGTTGACTAGAATATGATTCGCGGATGCAGTATTTTGTGATAATGCAATCCGCACTCGGTGCACCATAAGAGTCCGAGTCGACGTTGGCACCTCGGTACGTTCGTACCGTCATAACTTTCGGGTTGTGGCGGCGGGCTATCAACACGTGGTCTTTCTGGTTGCGAGTGGTTCCCTCAGGAGATACCCAGGTGGCTTTGTGGATATTTTTACGCGCAAAACTTTTACTCGCAGCGACCAAATTATTGCTTGCTTCCATCTCTATTACTCGTTGTGCATTATCATTAGTGTTCTCGTATAAGCTATGGGTGCCAATGTACAGCCTGAATACTGGCTCTCTCTGTATTTTGATATTCATATCCCCCAGAATGATTTTTACATCATACTGAGGGCAGGCATGGAGTTCCCGTTTGACCGATACAAAGAATTTTTCTATTTCATCACCTGAAGAATCCTCTGTAGGTGCGTGAACTTTTAGGAGGCTTATATTTTTAAGTCTGCCCCCCACCCGAAGGGTTCATAGCCGTTCATTTACTGATTTAAGGGCGATAACGGTGGGTTTCATTCTTTTGCTGTCTAGAAACCCCACCCCGAGCACATGATGTCTTGCATATGTCATATTCTGATTTTTGTAAGACACCATTCCCAGTCTACCACATCTACTGGATTGCAGTTATGTCAGCATTATATTTAGACAGGATATTGGCCAGCTGCTATACAGCTCGAGCTCTATACAGTAAGCGTACGTTCCATGCCGAAAATCGTTATGAGGTGTGGAAGACGGTTTTCTAATCAAGCTTGCATAACTGTCGGGATGACCACATCCACACATGCCGATTTTAAGGGCTTAAAGCTGTTCACTGCCGATCGGATTCTATAATCAGGGCATATCAGTCATCCATGCTTTCTCTTTGACGGTTCCTGCCCATCTAAGGTAAAAACTTTTGTTCTAAAACAAAAAAAGATCTGCTCCTCGTTTTCTGTGAATTCTCCCCTCGAGTCTTTCAGACACAATGTACAATATATGTATATACGCAACATAAACACATACAAGCTATGCACTAAGTGCTTAGATATTTAAAGTTCTACTTTAGGAATGTATTAACATTTCAAAACATCCTTTAAAACTTGAAACATTTGTCCATGCAGCAAGTAAATACTTACTTGTCGTACATGATTTAGATGAATGGGTAGGTAGACATGCGAAAAACCTGGCCATCGGTTATCTGTTACGATAAGAAAGCCTGACACAAATCATCCATCACTTTGTGGATTACATAACTGGTCATTCTGCTTCCTGCTATGTTTGCCTCACCACTCGATGGTATACCCTGGATTGATCCAACTACCATTTCACCATTTCATTAGATGCAAGGAAAACTTGCTACACAGACAATGTAGGATACAACATTAATGCCAACAGAGATGTCGTTGAAAGGTGGTCTCAGCGATGACTTGATGTTTGCCAGAACTAGCAGATGTTAATTGAAAATTCCTGGCGACAAGTCGACCGCTGTATACATCGGAAAATATCCAGCATCTTAATTATGATATTACCGACTGTAACGGATAATCGCCAACAGAAGAGTTGTTGGCGGTTCTTACAGTGTATGACACGAAAAGTAACGTATGTCCCTAGGGATTCTCATATCCTAAGGGATGAGTGAAAATCGAATCTCCTCAAATGATTTATTGGTTAAAATGCGAAACATATTTTATCCCTAACACACAATAAGCACATACGTTATTTAGTATGTTTGACTATTTAATTGGAGCAATATTTTACCGCACAACAATGATCAGCATATTAACATTTATCCTTGTCTAACTATCCGCGAAGAGCCCGGCGAACTGCAGCCTCTAATCAGGTCTTAGAAAAATATCGTGAAAGAACTTCCGATAGACCAACAGACTCTTCATCTATTGCCATTGGCAAATTAATTGAAAATTAATTTCCTATCAACAGTCAGTCAAGTAGGAGGCAGACTTGGCTGCACTAGATGAGTTAGTCATGTTGGTACGAGATGGTACGGACGCCAGCAGGCGGCCATCCGCAGCATGCAGCAACTTAAAACATTGATTTATTTTTTATTGACACATAATTGTGGCAATTTTCTTGTAAGCTTTATGTAAAAATTTGTTGCTTCACACAGATTCCATCGCATCGCGTAATTGCTACCTCTTGATCTGAAGTAAATTGATGATGGGTCGCAATCTTGGAATAGAAGCCTTTGGATGGGATAGTGAATTGGTATTAAGTTGAGGATTTTGATACCAGCCGACCAATCGCTCTTATCTTAGGTAGAGTTACGCAGCTATGTTGGGTTAGTGGACTCTTTCCAGCTCTCTATTTCTCCTGTTTCTATCTTACACACTCTCACTCACTGAGCATACAGGAAGCCACTTTGGTGTGATGGCACACTGACGATTAGAAATGTCAGCACTCTTTTCATAGCAGATTGTTAGCATCAATTTCAAATGGTTGGCGATACACTGAGTGGGGTTAATCCATATTCAAGTGGTCGGTCTTAGTAATGGAATAACATTTTTTAAAGACCATACAATAAAGCAGGCGGTACAGGATGCATTCCAGAATAAAATTAGTTTAAGTATTAACCAAATACTAGTTAGTTTCCCTGTTTGGTAAGAGGAACAGCATTAAGCGTACTAAATACATTTGCAAGTAAGCTTTGTAGTTCAGTGAATAGCGCGATGGACTCCTCCGCCAGCGGCTGCGATGTTTTGTAGGACGCCATGACCTAATCCCCTTTGTAGAGCCAAATAAGATGATAACGATCTTAATTGAATATTGTATTCTCTGTTCGCAGACGTTGCCAACATGTACTTTTTAAATTCTCTATATTAACTTCACTTGCCCGTGGCTGGCTGGCTCGCTGGCTGACTGGCTGGCTGGCCAAATCTTGTGATCAATTTTTAACCCACTTCCTACAGCCCGATTTTATTGAAATTTTGCACACATGTATATCTCCCAAGACAACACTTTCTATTAAAATTTGAGGCCCCTCGGGCCGCGGGGTCGGGGGGCTCTCATACAAATATTTTACAAAATTTACCCGATTTTCTTTAAATTTTGTACACATGTGTGTCTTCGATGGAAAACACTTTTTGTAAAAATTTGGAGCGATCGGCCCCTTGGGGACCCCAATATACAATTTTTAATTATCGCATCAGATCACGGCAAAGTCTCAGCTCTGTGCTTTGTGAACAGCGCTGTTCGCTGCCGCTGCGTCATTTGGTGAATGATTTTGCCACAAAACGAGCACGCAGTGTGTGTGTGTGTGTGTGTATCCCCGATTAGAGAATTTACAAGAAAAATTTTAATTTTTATGGGTTATTTTTTTTCTCTCATTTATGTGCAGCCCCGTGGTCACCGTCCACGCTCAGTCCTTTGGTGCGTTGGACTACCATGCAAGAGGAATCCCAGAAAAACATAAAAAACGCATAAAATTTTTAAATGCCTTACTTCCCGAGAATGTCTGACAAGGAAGAAAGAAGGAGAAAGCTTCTTAATTCGCCTTTTGGATATGACTTTTAATTGGAGATCCCCTTCCATCCATAGAGATACACATGTGTTTAAAATTTGAAAAAAATCGGGTCAATTTTTAAAAAAGTTATATGGGCACCCCTCGTATAAACCCCGTAATCTAATCAGTTATTCATCTTGTTCTAAGGTACAGTAGTCAGTGAGAGTGCATCAATGTGTGTTCATGTTGTGATACCAAAGACTTCAAGTCAAAAATGATTTTGATTTTCTATGCTTGTTGATCTCCATGCACAATTTTCGTGCATGGATACCTCCTTCGATAATACTTTTGACGTAGATGAGAACAAGGGTAATTCCTAAAATTGTACAACAGGAAGAATTTTCCATCGTACACAGATGTTATTATTTCTCCGTTTGATATATGGCCTAATAGGCCGATGGGTTTATGCGATAAACTGTTGCCTTTTATCAGTTCTACGTCTACTTTGAGATTTATGCAAATGTCCGGTATTTTCGTTTGAATCCAGTTGCTTCATGTAACTGAGAACTGGTTGCTTGTTAGCAAATTAACTGATAATCGCCACCATGATAATGAAGTAGGCCAGACCTGCCCAATTGTGCATTGAGGAATTCAATTTTCTAGTCCAATTGAAATTCTTCTGGTAGGTATCGAGAATGCTTGGATTTGCAGGCATACCTTTTGAATTCAAATTTACCGAAAGATTCTGTTTAGTAATAAATCATCAGAAAGATATCTCGAGTTGCTTCATTTGTTGTTAATACATGCGTTTGTTTCTGTTTCTGTCATAGTCGTCGGTGTAGATAAACTCTAAAAGGAGAGATATGGTATGGTATGGTATGGTAAATGGTATGCATAGAGCAATGTAGTTATTGGTACTATTTTTATATTTGATTTGAAGTTATGGGTGTATTTTCAAGACCGGCTGAACGTAGTTCAGAGGGTTCAGAACTTTTCATTCTATTGTGACTGTCCCAATAAACATGTAAACTGATAACTCGGTTAAGACGTAGCATGAGGAGCTCATTTCACTTTTGGAGCATTTTACACGAATAAAAAAGTTTAACAATACTGCCGTATAACATATATACCTACATATAACCATTCTGACCTTAACTACTTCTTAGTTAAATACTTTCTTTATAAACTAGGGCAAATCGATAAGTTAGACTCTTTCAAATAGATGGCGGTAACAATGTTCTCGGAAATGTGATCATGTATGCTATCAGATACCCAGTAAAACGTTGAACTCGAAACCCGCACTTTCAATTACTGTAGAGTTGAAAGTAGGAACATTTCAGACTCTTTTGACTATATGCTTGCGAAAAATTAAAGAAATGATATGAAACAAGTGAATTTAAAAAATACTCGTTTTTCGGTATCGGTATCGGTATCAGTTTTTGAGATCAAATTGTTTTCTTTTTTGCAGGCATCACACGCGACTCGCGACACGCGGAATATCAAAATTGGCCATTGACATTGAGCTGGTCACAAAATTTTAGCCCTCTAGGTCGTGGGAAAGTTGGTTGGTTGGAAAGGATATCAAAAAACGAGAAAATGGTGACAGCTCCACGCATCACACACGCTACGAAACGCGACACATGCCACACGCGGAATATAAAAAACTATATTTGGGCCTTAGGCACTTACAAAATTTCAGCTCTCTAGGTCGTGTAAAAGGTGGTTTAAAAGAACCTCAAACAAGTCGAAAAAAAATCCGCTCATCACGCGCGCTACACGCGAAACGTGAAACGCGTCACACATGGAATATAAAAAGTGCTATTTGAAACTTAGACACTTACAAAATTTCAGCTCTCTAGCTGGTTAAATAGGACCCCAAAGTAGTCGAAAATATAGACAAACAGGGGTAGAATCAAGTAAAATAAAAGTTTTTAGAAATAGCTCACCGGCGAAGAAAAAAGCAGCCTGGGTAATGAATATCGTCCATTAACTAGAACAGAACTAGAGAGCAAGGAACTCACTAGACCATGAAGTTCTAGCAGAGTCCGTGGTTGGTTGCTATATGGCCAACTAACTGAGTAATTGGAGACTCTACCACTACCATTGACCGATGATTACAATATTCTACCGCCACTAAGTGTAGAAGAAGTTAGCAGAGCGATAAATCGGTTTAGAATTAGTAAGGCCTCGGATTCAGATTGCATCGCAGCTGAGCTGATTAAATATTGACTCTACACGAAGTCATTTATAAACTTATAATGCTAGTATGGGAGGAAGAAAAGATGCCTGAATACTGGAGTAGAGTAGATAAGAAAGGATATATAACAAGGTACAATAATTATCGTTGTAGAACGTTATTGAGTACAGCGTATAAGTTTATCTTCTCTATCCTTGAAAATAGGATAGTTTCATTCGCTTAAGTGTGGCTAATTAGCTGGGCAGATCATTGTGGTCTTGGGGTAAACCCCCAAAAAAACCGAACTTGTCCTCTTTACGAGGAAGTACAAAATCCCATTCGTCAACTCAACGTCCATTTAGGGCACAAGATTGACTTTCTTCGATAAGGCCAAATATCTTGGTCTTATTCTGGATAGGAAGCTGAGCTGGAAACAAACAAGAAAGAGTCCGTAAAGCCACAGTGGCACTCTTCTCAAGCAAAAAAGCTATCGGAAGTAAATGGAGTCTTCAACCGCATATCACTCATTCTGCTATACGGTGTGGCTGTTTGGTGGACTGCATTAGATAAAGCGATCAATCGCGACAAACTAAGCAGAGTCCAAAGATCAGCTTGTCTTTGTGTGAGCGGGGCGCTTCGTACAACACCCTCTGCTGCACTGGACATTCTGCTCAACCTTGCTCCGGGTCGAAAACTGATGAAGGGGTTGGCGGAGGTGTCTTCTCAGAAAGACTTAATCTAAGTCTTTCTTTCCGTCTTCCTGATCACTGTAGTGCTTTCCAAGCGGAAATCATGGCTTTTAAGGAAGCCTTGTCTTGGCTGAAGAGTAATGTCATATCTGTTAAGGATATCCACATTTTCTCGGATGGCCAGGCTGCGCTAAAGTCTATGGAATCAGTCTCCACAAATTCCATTCTAGCCCGAAATTGCCGACCTTCTCTTGAGGAGATGGCGGAGCATTTCAACATTCACCTGTGCTGGGTGCCGGGCCATAGAGACATTCTTGGTAATTGTATGGATGATGAACTCGCCAAACATGGAATCATACTACCCCCTTGCCTGAATATGGTTCACTAGGCATGCCGATCCTTAAGCACTAATTATAGATGGTCAAACGGCACAACTTGCATAGCAACGAAGCAGATCTGGCCCAAGCTAGATCCGAAACGCTCCAAGTTTTTGATCTCTCAAAACAGACTGCACATTAGTGCCATTATAGGTGTCATAACTGGACACTGCCTTATAGGCAAGCATGCAAACAGGCAGACTAGGAGTCTTTTCCAACGATTTCTGCAGAAGCTGCATGGATGAGGAGGAGGAGGAAACTACACTCCATCTACTTTGTACGTACCCAGCCCTCTCGAATAGGCGGAAGCTCAATCTGGGAGCGTTATTTTTCAACGATCTCAAATTGACATTAATAGTCTCTTGCGCTTCATACGAAGCTCCAAGTTGTTCAACGAGTAGGCGCGGGATTGTCCTAGATCCTTGTGGTATCATCACGGACCTTCATGCTCTAAGTACGTCGGTTTTGACTGACGACCACTTCAACCTAACCTAACCTAACCTAAGTGTGGCTTTATCTCAGATAAATCAACCGCTGATCAGATGTTCACCCTTAGGCAAGTGAAATTACTCTCGGACGTTTGTCGCGATAGGTTAGACATTAAAATAGCTTTTTAGATTTCATTCTGGAATTCGAACTTCGATACTCCAGCTCAGAAGTCAAACGCACTAACAACATAAACCACACAATTGAGAGCAAAGAGTACATGGTGGCCACGTCTTCGTGCAGAAGATCAAACAGCTAATTAGGATCATTTTTATCTTAATTGGCTCTAAACCGGTGTCCAGGCCAGACATCCAGCAAAAAAATAATTGCCGCTGGAGAAATCATCTTTAAGCTGCACATATAAGTGTCTCGTAAAAAAATTGTAACGCGCAGTTATCGATTTTTATTTTTTTTACAAAAAGCACGAATCTTTCAAGGCGTCGTTCTTATCTATTCCTGATAATGGTACTGATCACGAACATAATTTCCCGAAGACTCTTCATTTGTACAGTAAAGCAAATGTTTCACAGACACAAATGTATGTCTAATTAAGAATGATTTGGTGCAAAATAATTGCAGACAAGCTCGTGACTCGTATAGATAAATTTATTATCCTGCACTAAAAAATGTTAATAACTAAATCAGGAGGATGTTAACCACTTTTATGGTAAACTGCATTCAACTGTAATTAAAAATTATGTTTCTTCCAATGATAAATGTTGGGAAAATACCCTGGAGCCATAAGAGAGCACCTCGAATAGGTGGTTCGCCCATAAAACATCCCATGCCTTTTACATAAATTCTTTTTTCGCTTCAGTTGCTACAGTTTTTTGCCCTATGCCTTACAGAATGATAAAGGTACCTTCAGCTATAAACAATATCCCTCAATGCAGAATTCTCTCAGACCACTAAAACTGGGAAGAATATTATTCACTTTCGATTTATTTATGGATTGAACCTGGGGAGTCTTGTGATTGGTGGTCGTGTAGGTAAATAAGGAATATTAATTTGTTTTGGCCGATAAAGTACGGGTAGGAGGATAAAAATGGAATGCTCCAGGGTACATGTTCGTTCGTGCGTTCGTTGAGTCGTACGAAAAGATTTTATTCGTTTAAAAGAAATGAGTCTAGAAGAACAGTAGGGTAGGTTGGTGATTGGTACTCTGCCCGCCCTGACTCTAACGCAAATAGAACGAGTGATGAGCACTTCCCTTAGGTCTTTAGGCATACTTATGAGTGTACTCCGATATGAACGTTTCAGTAGAGTTTATCGGAATTAACTTTACTTTACTTGTAACATGTTAAATGCATTTCGTGGCAATATTAATAACCTGGATTACTTCCATTTTAATTTATTTTTCTGTAACTTTAACAACGAAATTCGTTGCAACAAATAACGTGCCGGCTGTAGTTGTTTTATGCCTAAGGGTTTCTATTAGTACAAGATGCAAATCTTAACAGGCTTCTACTCAATGTTGATATGATTATAACATGTTTTATAAAAATCACAGTGGTTGAGAAATTTAGACTTTCGAGTTCGTTAAAGATTTTGCAAATAGAAACACAAGACAAGTTTATTAATTCACAAGACGGACATCTTTAATTACCAAAAAGCTAAAGTTTACAAATTTCACTGGTGAGTACTTTTAATGCTGTTGGGAACTGGTAGCGTACCAAACTTTATATCGAGATTAATTACATAACTAATCCTGCTGGGGCCAGATTCCACAAGCGTCAGTTTTTTGGCTGGGTACGTAACTGATAAAATTGACATTAATCGCCTGTGTACACTTTTCCAACTTACGCTATTCCCAAAGAAGTTATTCTTCGTCTCAATCATTTCAGCGTTTTGCTTGTATGTACTATAGCCTTAAAATCTAACATTTTCTGGGTTCCATACAACAATAATTGTAATCACACGTATGACTTTCTATAAAAGCGCCATTTTTTGGGCACGCGTAAAGGGGTTTGCACCCTTATCTTCTTCTTTCATTCATTTACTCCGTCGGGGTGCATAGGGCTTCAAAAAAACGCCCGCCACCGAACTCTATATATCGCCTGACGTTTCAAGAGACGGCACTCTGTCCCCTGGGATCTTGCTTCCTCTTCTATTGTCCTTTTCCATGTCTTGCTAGTATGGCCAACTCGGCGGCTTCCTTGTGGATTCCAGTCGAGCGCTAGTTTTGTAATATCATCCGCTGGCTTTCTCAAAGTCAGGCGACTCCATCTTCATTTTCGTCGTCTGATGGTGATCGCGATTGCTTTCTGCTGCATTACTCTCCACAAATCTTGATTGGTGATAATGTCCGGCCATCTTATTCTCAGTATCCGCCTTAAGCACTTGATGACGAAGACTTGAAGGCGCGTCGCAGTTGAATTTTCACGTTTCGCAGCCATACAAGAGTACTGAGAAAACGTTAGATCTGAAGATTGTTAGGTTCAGATTCCGGGAGATTTGCGAGGAGTTTCAGAAATTATTTAGCATACTATAAGAGTGTCGCGCCTTGTTTACACGAGAGCACACATCCGAGTAAGCACCGCCATTTTTTAAATTCTCTATATTAACTTCACTTGCCCGTGTGGTTGTGGGTTTGTGGATTTGTGATGGATTCTTGCGATCAATTTTTAACCCACTTCCTACAGCCCGATTTTATTGAAAGTTTGCACACATGTGTATTTCCCATGATAACACTTTCTATTCAAATTTGGGGCCCTTCTGGCCTCGGGGTCGGGGGGCTCCCATACAAATATTTTACAAAATGTACCCGATATTCTTCAAATTTTATACGCATGTGTATCTTTGATGGACAATATTTTTTGTAAAAATTTTGAAGTGATCAGGATAAGGGGGCTCCAAATTAGTTTTTTAAATGTTACCCGATTTTATTCAAACTTTGCACATTGTGTATCAATTAGGGAATTTACACGAAAAATTTTAATTTTTATGGGTTGTTTTATTTGCCTCAATTTTTGGTCGTAGGCAAATTTAACTCGCACAAGATGTGCATTGCATTAGGGTTTACTTTGTAAAAGCCGAAAGTATACCTCTTTACAGCTCGAGCCATACCATCCATCTTCCTTTGGTTTGTCAGAGTTATTCCAGAAAGGGATAAAGTATCTCATACCAATAAGGATGATGTTTGTGATTGCATCAGCGGTGGTATTCACGTTGCTATCGCGAAATAATAGCGACAAGTTAAGTCTCAAAGAAGTTGTTAAGGCCGTCCCAATTGGCTTTCTCTATTGTCATACTACTTTTTTGGAATCTTTTCTCTAAATGCGTGGTTTATTAGCTGATACTATACAATGGTCTGATGAGCCTAGAGGCTATAATACATTGACGGTGTATGGATCAGGATGATCGGTGGAGGTTGTAACCGGAATGATTTGCAATTTCGGCTATTCGTGTACGCTCATTTACAAGCTAAGAAAGTTTTATTAATCTCAGCGAATATGTCAAGACACCTTCCTTCGGGTGCACTTGCTCTTGCTGTTGTTTATGTGGAGTCATATTGGGCAGATATTCCTTTTGCCCCTCGCATGTTTTTAAATTCTCTATAGGTTATGGCGGCGGTTTATCAACACATGGTCTATCTGCAACAACCAAATTATTACTTGCTGGCATATCTATGACTCGTTGTCCATTGTCATTAGTGTTCTCGTTTATGCTATGGGTGCCAATGTTATTATATTCGCTTCGGCATCGTGCTGCCGTTCGTTCGTTCGCTATGGGAATTTTACCTTCAATTTTTAACGTACTTCCCAAAGACCATTTTATTGAAATTTTGCACACATGTGTATATTTATATTTATATTTATAGTGGATTACTTTTAGGCGCATATTTTGGTTTTTAAAGAATTTACAAGAAACATTTTAATTGGGCTGGGCTGTTTTTTTTTCTCCTCTTTGAGTTCTTTATACTTAAATTTTTTGGAATATTGTTTGAACTGTCAAACAACAAAAATGAGGGTAAATAAATTAATTTGACCAATTGCTTACCCAACATTTATCAAAAACTGCATTCCCACGCTTGTGAAATAACTATGGCACATGCTGTATTCCATTATGAACGGACAACTGACCACGATAACATATATCTTCGCGGCTTCTTTAAACCATTCGTTTGAGTAGCTAGTATTTTACGGCACAAATATGCAAACACATAAATTCTCTTATTTAAATTTTAAGAATAGTAAATCCCACAACTTTTACTTTATATTAAATCTAAAATATACCGCCTTCTTTTGCTCTTTATATGTAAAAATAGTTGAAAAACTAAAAGTCGAATTCCTTTTATCATCTACTCAAAACTACAAAAGAAAGCTAGGGAACGCAACCGGAAATAAAATAAAATTCCCTATGACTCTGTAACCGTGATAAAAATCCTGTTGGTTCAGCACTTTGCTGTTGTGATTATGAATATATAAGTATCAACTTGAAGCCTTGGTTCATGTTTTATCTAAAATTTCTTTTAACGAACTGTGTGATACATAATTATTACGCATAACATATTTAGTTTAAAGTTCATAGAAGTAAGTACCTTTTTGAGTCTAAAGAAACATAATTTTTTTTATTGAATTTTGTATTCACATCAATCCATGTTAACGTTTCATTTTACTTGAAAATAAATCAAATAAATTGTAAAAATTATATCATCTAGTAGCAATGAATATGGTCCTAACATGCTATTATCAGCATATTTCTCTTAATCTATGTAAACATCGGCAGGTTTCATCAAGTTAGATGGCAACACCTTACCGTTTGATACCTAAATGATACCTAAATTGCAACCTAAATGTTGCGGCTGTTATTTACCTGTCCCCTGGGATTTATACCCGTATGTAGTTTGTCTTGTTTAAATTTTCTATATTAATTTCGCGTCCCCGTGGCTGGCTGGCTAGCTGGTGGGTAGAATCTTGTGACAAATATTTAACACACTTCATAAAGCTCGATTTTATTCAAACTTTGCACACATGTGTACTTCTCATGACAACACTTTCTGTTAAAATTTGGGGCCCCTCGGGGGGCTCCTATACAAATTTTTTACAACATTTACCCAGTTTTCTTTAAATTGTATACGCATGTGTATCTCCGATGGACAAAACTTTTTGTAAAAATTTGGAAGTGATCGGGCCCTGAGACCCGAGTATTTTTAATTAAGAATTTTAAATTTTTATTGTATATTTCTGGAGTTAAAGCCATTTCCATGAGCGAAAATTCGCTCAAAAAGATATACACCGACATGATCAAAGGACTGTCCAACAGTAACTTAGTAGCTAGAAGCGTTCAAGAGTTATAGAATGTGAAGGTCAAAGGTAAGGTCAAAAGTACTTTTTCGTTGATTTTATAAACTTTCAATTTTAACCATGCTCTTGTTGAACGAATGCATAAACATTGTGGGGTGGATTTGTAGAAAGTTGTAGAAGTATTTTAGTGGGCTTAGGCGAGGGCGACGATGATGAATTATTAAAATCATTAGCTTTAAAACTGCATTTGTCAAAAAAAAATTCACCCAGAGCATTTTCGAAATAAACTCGTTTGAAAATACGAATTCATTTTTTTTTTTTTTGACGACGCTTGTCGGAGCACCAAACGACTATATGGTGTGAATATGAACCAAATTGTAAATTCGTAAATATCTCGACTCCAGCGCCACCTTACGGGTCAAAAAAATCAACTTATCGGAGCACCAAACGATAATATGATGTAAATATGAACCAAATCTAACCAAACGGGTCGAAAAAAAAACTTGAACTTATCGGAGCACCAAACGATTATATGGTGTAAATATGGCTTCGATAGATATAGTGGTTTAGGCGGGATGAGGCGACATAAAAGAATTATCCACACAGACAAACACAAACACGGGGCTCGTGGGGTCCAAACTTTTAATAGAAAGTGTTGTCATCGGAGATAGACATGTGTGCAAAGTTTAAATAAAATCGGGTTTTGGGAAGTAGGTTAAAAATTGGTCGCAAAATCTGACCAGCCAGTCAGTCCGCCAGCCACGGGCACACGAAGTTAATATAATAATAAATAATAATAATATTCGGCGTGACAGACAATTGCGGCCCAAGGCCTAGCTTCTCGCGACCATTTGTGTTACGCATTTATATTTTTGGACACAAATGGAAGGGACTTTCAGTTTAAGGCCGGCTCCGAACGGCGAATTGAGAAGCTTTCCGTGACAAATTATTACTCTCGGAACATTTGTCACCCATTCGCGAGAGATGGGACACCCTGAAAAATACTTTTGTTGTTACTGGGATTCGAAACACGAACCTCCTGCTCAGTAGCCACGCGCATTTCCACTGAGCCACGGCGCCCACACGTGAAGTTAATATAGAGAATATTGAAAACAGAATGTGTACTTGTATATTTGACTTTATATCATGTTTAAGTTACATAATTCATTATCACTAAAAACATAACTGCTGTCCAATTTCCCAATACAACAAATGCTTCTTCTTAAAAACTATATGGTACCAGGTTTTATTCACGTTCTTCCTTATCCGCGGTAGGTGCTTTTTGGTCGTTCGAATCTTTTGGTTGAATATCACAGTTCGATTGAGAGACCGATTTATATCGATGATCAGGCTTCTGTGGGACGAAACTTGTAAAAGCTTCAGCAAGGAGAACTAAAAAGTAAGTAATAGATATTTTTTATTTATATTTATATTTAATAAAAGAAATATAAAAATTGAACTTTTAGCTCACCATACTTACCATGGGAAAAAACCACAGCCATAGCGGAATTCATCTTGCAGCAAAATGTTTTGATGTGATTGTTGTCGATCACAAAGTATTCTGCGACAATCCCTGATCGCCAGGTTTGTTATATACTTTTTTAATACGCAATCGAATGTATTACTTGAGTCAACGCATTCACGACATGGAAGTATAACGACATATTATGACGAGTGAGGTAAATCTGTTTACAACAAATGTTCTTACATGAAAACCAGTTTGTTCTTTCCCCAATTTATGCAATAACATTTAGAACTGAAAGCTGATCAGTGCTAAGAATAAATTAAATGCAGCGGGGTTTTACAAAACGCGTAGTTTGAAAAATGTAAATGAGCGATTGGCGGTCGCAGCATATTGGATTGGAATCAACAGTCAAATGTGTTGTTTTATAGAATAAACACGCTTTTATAGTTTAAAGAATACAAAAGTGTTTGTTATAAATGAAATAAATCAAATAGTTTTTCAGATATTGATATTTTATTCATATGAAGTTTTATATATAACATTACATGTGACCCACATCGGAGGCAGTGCACCTATTAGCGAAACTTTGCTTGCATTTTGAGTCCTCGATTATCGCAAAAGATCTCGATGGATGTTCGCAGTTGTATGCAGCTAACTTGCACTTGGTTTGGAAGACTTGAAGACAGGCTCCGTTCGTAGCACAAACTGGCAAGTCCAGATCAGTGCAGTGGAATACACATTTGTTCTGAACTTCTGGTGCAACATTTGCAAAGGCAGCAACGCAAAGAGTAGCTGAAATAGAGAAAAGAATGAGCTATTACTAAAAAAAAAAAAACAAAAATTAACAATCACAAAATATACAATCAATATATGAATGTTAAATGCTCTTTAATTGTTTAAAATGCTTATGTTTTGGGTGGAAAACATTTATCCTACCGAGTAAAACAAAAACGGCTGAATATTTCATTGTTGACTTTTTGATGTTTTGATTAACTTCCTTGGATTTGCTTAACTTTGTGTTCACTCGAAAAGATGAGTTAGGTTTTTGATAATTCCTCAACAAGAAACTTGCATTATATACTCATTTGTGTAACCAAAGGACATCGCATCAGCATGAGACTAAGACAACAGTAACCGAAAAATATGCTAATTTAGTTTGTTCCCAAATTCCACATTTCTGCCAAAAGCCATATTTAGTCTGATAATCCGTTCAACTTCCGTTTACAAAATTAACCGTATATACGCGGTCTAATTATGGAAATATTCTGTTGTACGTCTGTTTACAAATGATATGTAATTACTAATAAAAATTTGAGTTAAAAGGCAGCAATATTGCTGCATCGTGGCAGAAAATCCATTAAAAAAATCAATTAATTATTTGCATACAAATTAGGGTTAACGCTTGAAAAAATAAAAAATTTATCACGTTACCAAGTGAGGAGACTGAAAGAGATTTTGAAAAAAAAATTACAAATTATAACTTTAATTATTATTATTATTATAATAATAATAGGTGGGGCTTAAGAGCCTTGAGCACTGCAACCTTGAGGTCTATTGTGTGTCCCTGATGTTTTACCACATGATGTGATTGCTCAGTTCTTTCGTGAATGCCACCACATCTGACAATGCGATTGGTCTGGCATTCGGCCAGGAAACTGTATGATCCTTGAAATATTTTATTCTTTTCTGAGTGAGGGCTACGCATACGAAGAGCATGTGCTCTTGCATTTGCCTCGTTGCAGAATCGGCAGCGGTCCGATTGGGATTTACCCATTTTCAAAAGATGGTCATGGAATGGGCCATCTTCTGTCAAATACCAGACTAGTGTTCTTAGTGTATGGCGGTCCAGTTTGAGGGCCCTGTCCATATGACTAATGTTGTATTTTAGAAGCTTCTTGGCTTGTCTCATCCCAGACGATGATTCCATTTCGCTTCGATAGTTGTGTTTTCCCACCCTTTAATTTTCCTGTTGATATGGCATTTGATAGGCAATGCTGTATTCTGGACCAATGAAAATTCCTTCTGCGCCTTCTCTTGCGACCTCAGTGCTTAACATAAGTAGTTATTTGAGTTCCACATGAGAAGTGGACAGAGGTCTACTGCCTCTTTTTCTGATATGCCTGAGTGTCCAGGAGACCACATTAGTGTGATTTTGTAGTTTTTGGTCAGTTCTTCTAAGTGGCAGAAACAGTTCCACGTTGTTTTATAATAAAAGATTGGACCTTTTAATGCTAGCAGTGCTGCCTGACTGTCTGAGATCACATAGATCTCGGTTTTTCTGTACATTCCAGGACGCAGGCTTCTATTCCTATAGTTTATGCCTGAAATACTATTGGAGATCTACCTAGGGGTATTCGTAGTGTGATTCTGGGTCCAAATACTCCTGCTCCGGTTCCTATGTTTGTTTTTGATCGGTCTGTATACCAGATGGATGCATGGTTTGGAAGGGTACTTATGATATTTTCAACTTGATTCCGATCGTATATTTTAATCGAAAAATTCCTTTTGAAATTAGTTGTTTTTATCATTAGGTCTGATGGTTGGACAGTTAAATATTCCAAGTCTGTTTTGGCTATGGTGCTAGAGTGTCCTGGTTTGTTTGCTTTAATCAAGAATTTTTAGTTTTATGGCTCTTGATACAGCCAAGCTTTTTATGTGTATGGGCAGGAGAGGAAGTCCTAGAAGTATTTTCAGAGCTGCCGTTGGACAGCCCTTAACAGCACCAGTTACACTTAGACAGATTAGTCTTTGTATTTTGTTCAGTTTTGAACATGTCATTGATTGCTCTGTTTTTGGCCACCAAACCAGGGCCGTGTATGTGATCCTGGGTCTAGTTATGCTTTGGTATAGCCAAAGGGTAAATTGAGGGTTTATTCCCCACATTTTGCTAAACATGCGTTGACAGGTAAAGTAAGCTTTATTAGCTTTGTTTGTAATATATGATATGTGGGGGTTACATGTTTGTTTTTTGTCAAACACGACCCCTAAATATTTGGCTTCTGGCATTAATTGAAGGGGTTTGCTTTGGAATTTTATTACTGGTAGCGTTACTCTTTGCCTTTTGGTCAATAGGGTGCAAACTATCTTGTCAGGATTGACGCTTAGACCAACCTCTTTGCAGCATTCTTTGACTTGTTTGAGAGCAAATTGCATACTATCTGTTATCGTGCTCTCGAATTTGCCACGAACTACTACTACTAGGTAATCTGCATAGCTAATATTTTTTAGGCCGTTGTTTTCTAGCCTGGCGAGCAGCTGATCCATAACTAATAGCTACAGAAGGGGCGATAGGACACCACCTTGTGAACAGCCTCTGGTTGCCTGCCGCTATTGTGATGCTTTCGTCGGCGCGTGAGGCTTGAATCTTCCTGCTTCTTAGCATTAGCATCCTAGGGTAGAGGAGTCGATGACCCTTGATTTAGCTTGTGTTTGAATTACTTCGAAGCTAGTGTTGTCAAAAGCGCCTTGTATGTCCATGAAGGCGCATAATAACATTTCTTTGCTTCGAAGTGTATCTTCGATTTTGATTGTCAGCTCATGTAGTGCTGTTTCCGTCGACTTTAATTAATAAAAAGTAAGAAATTAATAAAGTTCACAAATTTATACTGATGATAACTTATTCACTTTAACATTTATGTTTCACTACTATTTTCTTAGGTGGTAGCTCTATCTGCTTGCAAGTACTTTTCAACTTGTCTGGCTGAATTCCACACAATTGACTCCTGTGGCAAAACTTTATACTATTTATAGTAAATCAAAAGCTTCGTGAAGGTTCTAATATTTGCTAATCTAATCTATCTCTTCGAACAACCTAGAGTGCGCAAGATCACTTTGTTTAGTTCCTTATTTACAACTCACCATACTCGCAAGTAAATATGAGTCATTTATCGTAAAACTTCTAAAAATAACTTTTTAATACATTGTGTGCTTAATATCTAAAAATGTTGTTATAAAGCTCCCATAAATTTTACTTGCCTAAAAGCATGCACTGCAAATACGCTTGTTCCATTACTGGGAAACATGTTTGTTCCATTTATCTTACACATGGCGTTTTTAAGTATTTTCGTAACAATACTAACAATACGGTAACAAGATAAACTTAACTAAACTAAACAAACTAAAAATATACCGAGCGATGTGATGAACGTTAAGTTTTTTCCTACTCTTGTGATAAAAATTTCACATCCATAGACGGAATTTTACGTAGTCCACTATACACCTAACAGATAACACTACTTATATGTCCCAAGAAAGCGTGCGATTACAGATTAATGCGATTAGCTGTATCAGATCACATAATCGGACTATTACCAATTTTGACCGATTGAAATTCAGATATATCATGAACTTTACAATTTTTACTTTTTTGAGTTTAAACGTAGCTTATGTTTTAGGGACCAGTCATTTACGCTTGGCAAATCGTCATTTATTAGATGAATCAATCGCATTCATAGGACAACTCATGAAAAGTTGAACATCGTCCGCATTCTTGTGAACTGAACATCAATGCCTAATTACTTTAGGTACTTCGTTCACATATAACGAAAAAAGTGTTAGGCCTAGGATTGATCCTTGCGGTACACCGTTTCGGACTTTACGAAAAGTTGAAATATTTTCAGCAACTACCCCGCATTGTTGCCTCCCTTCTAAGTATGAGGAGACATGTTTTGCATATGGAAATGAAAACTTAAAATCCTTTTTTTGTTTATTGCACAGAATCGAGTGATTCACAGTGTCAAATGCTTAAATTAGAAAAGTGGGGTGATTTTTGTCTAAAAACTTTCGCACTTCACCAACAATGTATAAAAGCACCGTTTTTATACATTGTTCTTGTTGTTGGAATTGATTTCAATAGCGATATAAGCCCTTAACTTAAAGTAAGGGCTTTATAACGTCAGCTGATCCATCAGTTATCAACTAAACTTGATGTTGACGACTAGTGTTTTACCAACAAAAACATATGTAGATCCTGACAGGTGATAACTCGACGTTTGTTTACATTCATAACATTCCGTTTATTTAGTCTCCATGCACGTGATATGAGTAAGATCTCAAATAACTTCACTTTTTCCTTCAGAAAATTATTCTCGTTTTTTGTTTATTAATTCTTAATGGGTATTTCATTATTTTTCTCACCACTCGGCAGCATTGGGAATTATTAATAATTTTATTTAATCAGGGACGATTTTATAATTAGATTGCATGCATATGCAGCAATCTAATTCTGTTTCATGAAGTAATTTACGAAAGGGGATGTGAGTTGTAAAAAATTGGAGGCACTGGATTATTGTAAAAGAATCAATTTGGATATTTTTGTGTTCCTTTAATCTTAGCTTCATGCTGATGCAATGCCTTTAGGCTCCAACAAACAAGTATAAAATGTCTGTTCCTCGTGGAGGAATTATCAAAAAATCAACTTTTCTCTTCGAGTGAACACAAAGTTAAGCAAATCCAAGGAAGTTAATCAAAACATCAAAAATTCAATAATGAAATACTCAGCCGTTTTCGTTTTACTCGGTAGAGTGAATTGTTAAATTTTATTTATTTTTTAATAATAGCATATCCTTTTCTCTATTTCAGCTACACTTTGCGTTGCTGCTTTTGCAAATGTTGCTCCAGAAGTTCTGAACAAATGTGTATTCCACTGCACTGATCTGGACTTGCCAGTTTGTGGCACGAACGGCGCCTGTCTTCAAGTCTTCCAAACCAAGTGCAAGTTGGCTGCGTACAACTGTGAACATCCATCGAAGTCTTTTGCGATAATCGAGGACTCGAAATGCAAGCAAAGTTTCGCTAATAGGTGCACTCCCAATGATTTGGGTCATTTGTAATATCATATCGATTTCAGGTTGTTTGAATAAAATATCTGTCTCTTAAAAAGTTTTTAATTGATTTGTCTTATAGTAACTTTTAAATTTTTACAACAGAAAGCAAATATTTTTGTGTATACATTTATAATTATTATGTTATAGATTTTTTACATTTAAATAATCTTCTCGTATTGACATGTGTGAGTGATAATAATTGGAACACATAATTTAGTATGCGTGCGGTTTCGGAGTGCGTTGCATAATTGTTGGTGAACCAAGCATAAGCAGAGAAAACTGCTGATCTTGGCGATTCTGCTTAACAGTGCTGAATGCGGTGGCACATAATGCCTTACATGATGAGTACCAAACGCGCAAGATGATTTGTGTGATACCGTAAGGTATCAAAACATGCAGCAATGGTTGATTCAGAATGCAGATGACTATTTTCCACACTGCCAGTAATACGCAGTAAAAGAGTCTGACGGTGTACAGCACACCTTGTCGTCTTCTTTAATTGCAACCAGCGGAGCGATTGCTTCCAACGGTATAGTTGGGGTGGAAGTTATGCAAACTGGCGCGTATTCCATTAATGCACGTAATGGTGACGGCACGGCACGGTCGATGAGATCCAAGCTGCAACTTTCAGCAAGATAATAAAAGCAGTAGGGGGCTTAAAGCAGATCTGCTGAAATTTTAAAGCAGCCCCAATAACATCACCATAGATCATAGTGAAGTTTCCGGAAAAATTAAAAGAATAGAATGAATTTTAAAAAATTGGTGATCATATAATTTTAGATCAATTTATTAGGGTTTCTTATAATGTATGTATATGAACATTTGAGGTCTTAAATATAAACACGCATGTCTAAGGGTGCGTAGATTGATCTGTGCGCGATACGTTCATCTAACGATACCAAGGTCGTAGCGTATGTATATATCTGCGTATGTAATAAAATATTATTTGGCCCAAAACACCGTTATGGTCCAGAACCTAGGTTCTCGGGACCATTTTTATTGGGCATGTTATATTTTTGCACACAAATGGAAAGGACTTAAAATTTAAAGCTATTTCATGACAGTTATAACTCTCGGACGTTTGTCAGACAATGTCGGAGACCGCTAAAAACTTGTTGGTTTTTTTTTTTGTGATTCAAACTTTGTTCCGCCTGTTCAGTAGTCTACGCCGTAGCTCACAGCGTATACCGCGGTAATTATATAAATTAAACTAAATCTTGTTTGATTTAAAGTGTTGCATTTATGTTTACTGCGCAGGAAATTCTAAGAGTCACTGACTTATCAAACTGTCCTCTTATTTGTTTATTTTGAACAAATAAAAGAACTTATCGATTCCACACTCGATGTCAGAAAAGGCTATCGCACAGATCCATCTTACATTAAATATACTGCTCGTATAAGCAACTAGCGGGTCGTAATAGAACAATACCTTCACTTCAGATCTCCAATACAACTGCTCTTATTGGATTTTGGGAAGAGCTAATTGCCTCTGACATACCTTGAGCAGTAATGGTATGTCCGATAAATAAGTACTATTCATACTATACTATACTATACATTCAAAGTGGAGTTCCACGGGGCTGCACACTGTAACCACTGCTTTTTTTTATGATATTCAGTGGTACAACTTGCAGCTGCATACTATCACTAAGTAATAATTAAAGTAATAACCCTACGTGCAGCTCTGACAGCAGATACCTGTGGATATCCTTATTGATTGGACTACGCTGATGATATTTTCAGAAGCAGTTCCTGGTTCTTTTTGATAAATTTTTATCGCAGAGTGGACTCAAGCGTCATAAAAGTTCAAAAAACTTTTAATTTATCTAATTTCATTAAAAAATTATCTGAATATTGATGTAGTCATAAGTAGAAATAACAAAAACAAAAAAACAAAAAAAATAAAAAAATAGAGGTATACGTTGCAATGGTTTTTTTTTATTTTGAAATAAGGTCCAGAAACGGAGACATTGTTTGTGAACAAGTATCCAAAACATACATAAGAGTATGCATTTTTAGATCATTCGTCCGCTAACACAATCAACGAACAAAAACGATCCACAAATTAGATAGGAACTCCTGCAATGGGAACAACTGGCACTACTGGAAGCTTTCCCACCTCCAAAACCTCAGCAATTGTTTCAAGTTCTTGCTTAGTTGGCACGTTCGGAAGTGTAATATGTGGATGTGCTGGTAGGTGAGGAAGCTGAGTATGTGTGTGTGCTGTGATTTTATGACCACTGGGCTTCTTTGGGAGTTTTCCATGTTCCAAAATCTCAGCAATAATCATAAGTTCTTGAGGTGTGGGAATATTCGGAAGTTTAATATGTGGAACAGCTGGCAAATTGGGAAGTTGAGTGAGAACTTGTTTTTGTTGTTGTTGTTGTTCTGTTGCTTTGGGCATCATTTCAGGAGTCATTGTTTTTGGCACAATTGGAGCGACAACTTTCGGGAGTTTTCCTGCCTCCAGGACCTGAGCAATCGTTTCAAGTTCTTGTTTTGTGGGCACTTTCGGTAGTTTAATGTGTGGATGTTTCGGCAAATGGGGAAGCTGAGTAAGAACCGCTGGTTGTATTGGTTGTTGCTGAATCTGTGTACCTACGAGAACATCTGGAACTTTCTGGATTGTAGTGACGTGTATTTCTGGAATCACGTTTGCGCTAACACAAGCGAAGAGAACTGGAAGTGATTAGGTGATATATATGTTGTATTTATAATTAATAAGACGATACTTACCACATACCAATAGTGCTACGCTTTTCATTGTGAGGTTTTGCATTTTCTATTCAATTGGATGTGAGACTTAAATCCGTCGACTGACCTTTTTGCGAACCAAATTTGTTTTGTGATGAACCCTTGGGTTGAACGTTCTTTTATACAACAAAATCAGTCGACCGGCAGGAATTTTTCCAATCTAAAAATAACTCAAATTCAATTTA
Source organism: Nephrocerus scutellatus (assembly GCA_947095585.1). Taxonomy (NCBI): domain Eukaryota; kingdom Metazoa; phylum Arthropoda; class Insecta; order Diptera; family Pipunculidae; genus Nephrocerus; species Nephrocerus scutellatus. The sequence continues at coordinate 83,765,733 of OX352765.1, read as the reverse complement.
AGAAGCAAAGCTGAAGTCCTAATTTTGTGTCGCCGATTTAATCCGGTTTTCGATTCTACTGTTTGATTGTCAAATGCTTATACCATCATTAATGGATGCTATAGTGGGTAGTTGCCGGAGTTAAGAGGCCGCACACACTCGTTGGGAATAATGTTTTTTTAGTGAGCGTAACCTTACAACCAGACTAAGAACCATTGGCTGGCTCACTAATGAAGCAGACTTTTGCTTTAATTTGTTTACCAAAATATTACAATAATTCCTAGAAATATTGCCACGAATCAGAACCAAATTCATTTTTTAATGGAAAGTTGATTGTTTGCCATTGCTGCTAAGTCCTAAAAACACACAACATTACCAAAATTGTAAAGACTCTTTGTAAATCGAAGAAGGCAATGGAGCCATCTATCTTCTAATGAATGACGAAAAAGTAGAACTTTTTTATTTCTTGATAAAAATAACACCACCAATATGACTTGGTTCATACTTTATGTAATCAGAATTGATTCAGCTTTCAATAAACCCATGACAACTCTGATATACTCTGATGGCTGCTTCAAGTGATGTGAAAAAGCGGTAATACCCCATTAAGAACGCAGAAAATGATGTAACGTTGAGAAGTGATGTCAAATGCAAATTTGTATGTAGGTATGTACTTGGAAGGCAAAAAAAGAAGAATATTGTGACACGTCACAAAGGAGTATAAAGTAGCCGGTTTATTGACTTCATTGTGGATTTTTTCATTTTTTGGGAATTGTGAAAGGAGTTTTCTGGGAGCAATCGATTCCTAATTTATTTACATTAAAATCGTTGTTGTTTGCCTCCATATGGACCTGAAATCCTTTCTGTGTTTAAGTTTTGGCTTAAGGACCTAGAAATGACTTTTTTTTATCTGTTTTTTATGAGGTATCCCTAAAACCACATCCACGCGGAACGTCACAAGTCGTTTGATTTTGCCGCTCCGCCCAGTGAAACATTGTCACTCTCACTATTGAGTGCTTTACCAACCCAATAGTGACAAAGAAGGGTAATGGTTTTTATAGAGCAACGACACATCGAAAACATTTTTACTCGTATTCCATCAAAAGATAAGTTACTTTTTGCTTTATAGGAGGGGGCCTATTCAGACATGTGATTGGGAAGCAAGGCCTCGGCCATCGGCCATGTGGCGATCAGCTGTCTTTTAGACGTCCGAAACAGACGAGGAGCCAACATGGGTATGGTACGAGATCATCACCTTATGGTAGCTACTGCCCAGTTACGTACTGTATCAGTTCAAAGAATCCGCAATATCATCCGAATGCCTCTAGGTATAACATCGACCGGCTAAAGATCCCCTCAGTATGTCAACAATTAAGGGATCATTTATTGCAAGAAGTGGAAGCAATCAGCAGCTCAGTGCCAACAGCCATCCAAGAACATTGGAAGGCTGTGAAAAATGTTTTCACATCTGGAGCGGAAAGTGTTATTGGTAGAAGCCAGGCAAGGCACAGCACGTGGCTTACCGAGTATACCTGGAGGTGGATTGAAGAACGTAAGCTACTTAAAGCTCGTATTGTAGATACTCCAGCAGCAGCGAGGATCGAGCTAGAGTCCCTGTATCGAAGAAAAATGAGAGAAGTGCAGTGTAGTATAAGACGTGACAAGCGTAACTATATTAACAACCTGGCCTCAGAGGCAGAGGAAGCAGCGAGCAGGTGCGCTAGCAGAACCGTTTACAGAATCACCAAAGAGCTAACAGGTGATCACCGCTCTAGCCAACATCCGGTGAAAGGCTTAGATTGATCGTTTGGATCAGCTCAAGCGATGGAAGGAGCATTTTTCTACGGTCCTTAACCGTGTGTTCGCCAACGATATGCACCGAAATCAAACGGAGCTGCCGAAAGTAACAATTTCCCGATTCGCACCTCATCTCCCAGTAAAGATTAGATCACTACCGCGATCAAAGCACTAAACAACAATAAGTCGGTAGGACTAGATGGTATACTCGCAGAGCTCCTGCGTGCCGCTCCAACGACATCAGCAGAGCTTTTATATCCTCTTGTAGAGAGAGCTTGAGAGACATAAAGTTTACCCGACGAGTGGTAGAAGTGAATGATTGTCAAGCTCCCGAAAAAAGGTAGTCTTATGGAGTGCGAAAACTGGAGAGGCATTTGCGTTCTTCCTGCAGTTGCAAAGGTAATAGCCAAAGTAGTACTTGAGCAAATTAAGGAACACCAGGAAGATACACTCGATGCCGAACAAGCAGGTTTCCGCACTGGATCCTCCTGTGTAGACCACATCAACACCATGCGGATCATTATCGAACAGTGCGTTGAATTCCGGTCACCACTGCACCTGCTGTTCATTGATTTTGAGAAGGCGTTTGCAGTGTCAACAAGCAGTTTATCTGGCTCGCCTTGCGCGAGGAGAGGTATACCCGATAAACTAATAGCTATTATTGAAGCAACCTATGATGGCTCCAAATGTCATGTGCTGCATAGAGGAAAGCTGTCAGAGGATTTCGAGATCCTAAGTGGGGTACGACAAGGTTGCATTCTATTGCCGATACTCTTTTTGTTGGTGATTAGCGATGTGCTTCGCGTAGCTTTATCTACTAGAAACGAAGCAATGCGTTGGACTCTTACATCTCAACTCAAACATCTGGACTACGCTGATGACGTTTGTTTACTCTCGCACAGGATTATGGAGTTGCACCAACCAAATGAGAACAAAAATGGAAAGCGAGGCAAATGTTGCGGGTTTGAAGATTAATTCTGCCAAAACCAAAATCATCAACCCCGGCACTAACTCAGTAACTCAAGTTAACATTGCTGGACACCCGGTAGAGAAAACAGAGAGTTTCCAATATCTTGGCAATATTGTCTCGACTGAAGGTGGAACCGAACAGGACATTGTCAACTGAATCGGCAAAGCAAAATCCGTGTTGGGAATGATGGCCATGATATGGCGAAGCAATGCGATCAGCTTAAACACCAAGCTGCGACTGTTCCGGTCAAATGTTTCATCTGTGCTGTTGTATGGGTGCATCACTTGGAAGGTGACCGCTACTATCACAAAACGATTACAAGCGTTCGTAAATAGGTGCCTACGGGACATTTTAAGGGTTTTCTGGCCTAACCGTATCTCTAACGATCACATTTACCAGAGAACGGGCCAGGAACCAAAAGGCACAACCATCCAACGACGAAAGTGACAGTGGATTGGTCATACACTTCATAGCAAACTACGCACTGCAATGGAATCCATTATCTGAGAATGGTAGAAGAACGGGTCGTCCGAGAAATACATGGCGCAGAACAGTTGAGGAGGAGTCACGGCAATTGGTGAAGAGTTGGAGAGAGCTGAAGCTCATTGCCAGAAACCGCACGCGATGGCGCGTAAGCGTAGTAGAGGCCCTAGGACCCACAAGTGGACATAGGACATACAGAAGAAAAGAGCAACGTTGGATGGGTTCAAGAATGGGCGGGATGCATCTGGATATTTCTTTTGAACACCACTTGTGTAAAATGCGATAAAACAGTGACAAGCAGGAAACATTCCTACGATGTTCAAGTGATTCGATTGTTATTGACGTCACCAATAAGTTTAATCGCGCGGTTCTGAATTCTGTCTAGTAGATGCAACGTGGTCTTCGGGGCACCTGCGCACACAATACAGTTGTATTCAAGTTTAGGACGAATATATTCCTTGTAAATAGTAGCCAGATCTGAAGGAGTGAAATACATCTTGGACCACTTTAGGAAACCTTAACATTTCGCAGCATTCTTCAACTCTATTATCTCGTCCCAACCTTGTTATGCTCTCAAGGCCAGAATTGAACGCGCTTAACATACGTTGTTGTTCAAGTTCCAATTGAGACGAAGAGGGGCGTGCAGAAAGCGTGAAATCATATGAAAAGCTGAAAGTGCTGTCGTCAGGGAAATAATGAATTGGATTAGAAGTGGCGGATAGGAGATCATTAATGAAAATCAGAAAGAGAATCGGACACAAAACAGAGCCTTGGGGAAGACCGGCGTTTATGCGGTGAACATTGGATTTGAAACCGTCCTATACGACTTGGCTTAAACAGTCAGAAAGCTAGTTACTAGTCCCATCTAGCAGGGCCTTATCAATTCCATTGGCAATCATTTTCGACAAAACAGCTTGATGCTAGACTCTGTCAAATGCCTTTGAAGTATCAAGTGCTAACACTTTGCATTTACCAAACTTGTGAAAATACTGGTTCCACTTTTCGGTGAGATATGCCATCGGATCACCAGTAGAACGTTGTCCACGGAAATCATATTGACGGTCATTGAGTAGTTTCCATGTTTCAAGACATTTCATAAGCGGACGGTTAATCATTCATCCACATCCTTCCAGCGTAGACTTGGCCGGCCTCGCTGTTGCGTTCCATAAATCCTACCGCAAAAAACTTTCCGAGCAGGATCTTCTTCGCTCATGCCAGCTAGATGTCCTACCCACCGGAGCCTACCGAGCTTAAATTTCTTAACAATGTCGACATCGCGGTAACGCTTGTAGATCTCATCAGAATCGTCCTTCCTCACATATGTTGTCAACAATTCTACTTTAGACTTTTCTCTCGAACGCGGCTAAGAGATAAGAATGCTTTTTACTAAGCACCCAAGTCTCGGATCCATATGTAAGTACTGGTATGACAATTGTCCTGTACACCAGCAGCTTGGATGATAGGGTTAGATTCCTTGATTTGAAGACATTCCAGCCAGTCCATCCTCTTGTCGGAGCCCGTTATAGATGTTGAATGGGCTTGATAGTGATCCGGATATTTTTATTTGGCTTATAACATTGGTCGTGGTCAACCTACATAGTCGTTTCAGTTTATTTGGGATGCCGAATTCTCTCATGGTTTTATAAAGTTATGCTCTGGTTTTGTTATCATTAAAGTCTATAAAAAGATGGTGTAGTGAGTTAAGAAACTCTGGACACTTTTTCATCAGCTGCCTAAGGTACCATCTCGGTACTTACTTGCAATTCACCCAGCTTTATAAGTCTCTCTACCAGCGCTTTCTTAATAATGCGCAAGCCAAACTTATAAACGAACCTAAGTCTTTTTTTCAATCCGTCAACTATAAAAAGAAGTCTGACAGCTACCATCCATCACTCTCTTACAAAAATACATCATCAACCGGTACGTAGGTACCATTGTCACCTTTTTTGATTTTTTTCCTTCGTACCGGACCCCTCCTATTTCAATTATCTACTTAACTTCTCCATTGGCCCCTTTCCCTCTAAATCTGTTAACCCTAATGTTTTCGAAAATAAGTTACAAAAACTGACCCGGCCCAGACAACTTCCCTCTATATTTCTTAAAAAATTTCTTCCAGCATCTTCCTTCTGCTTTCTTACCTCTTTTGCCAGCAAGGAGTATTTCCTAGATTTTGAAGACCTATTTCATAACACCGATACACAAAAAAGGATAAAAGAATGATGTTACCAATTATCGCCCCATTGCTTAACTTTCCCATGTACCCAAACTCTTCGAAAGTATTTTATACGAAGCCTTAAGCTTCCACTGCAAGTCTCTTATTTCTCCCAGCCAACATGGCTTTCAGAAAGTTAGATCAACCACCACTAATCTGGTTGAATTCAACTCCTCCGCCCTTTCAGCCTTAGAGAGTGGCAGCGAAGTCGACGTTGTTGCAACTGATTTCAGTAAGGCTTTTGATAAGATATCTCATCAACTAATCCTCTTTAAATTGTCTGCACTTGGCTTTGAGCCCATATTGTTAAAATGGATATCTTCTTATCTGGAAAACCGTCTTTATAGTGCTCGCTTCAGGTCCTTCCTATCGTCCACATTCTTGGCAACCTCTGGAGTTCCACAAGGCAGCTATATAGGCCCCCTTCTCTTCATCCTAACTATAAATGATCTTGATAGGGTCATCAAACATTCCGCCCTCTTAATTTACGCTGACGATACCAAAATTTTTCAATCCCATTTCTTTCCCACAAGACTCCTAACTCCTTCAACAAGATCTGGAATTCGACCTCAAAATGGTGCCTCAAAAATTGCTTGGATCTCAATATCTCCGGATGCCAATCTAATACCATATCACGTAAGTGCAACAAGCCCCCTCCCAGAAATTACCTTCTCCACGGTCAACCCATATCCCGCGTACAATCGTTTCGTAACCTCGTGCGACTCGCAACTAAACTTCCGTTCTCATATTGATGAAATAATTCTTAAAACCAACTCATCACTTGGCTTTGTCAAACGATGGTCCAAAGAATTTTCCAACCCTTACGTGACCAGATCGCTCTACATCACCCTTTTCCATCCCCTCCTCGAGTACGCTAGTCGGGCGTGGTCCCCATATCATCAAGTTCATGAATCGTAAGCATCCAACGTCGTTTTCTCCGATTTGCTCTTCGAGGTCTACCTTGGGACAATCATATTGTCTCCCTACCAAGACCGCCTCAACCTCATAAGCTTGAAAACCCTAGAAGAACGCAAAGACATAGCTGAAATTCTTTCCCTGCATCGTCTCCTCTTAGGCTCCGTGGATTGAGCGTCTCTATACGACTAGGTTTTCCTTAACACTAACCCTCGTAATCAACGATGCCCGCCTCTCTCTTTTTTCTACCCACACACCGCACCATGTACGCCTCCAACGAACCAATCTCCCGAATGCTGCAAAAGGTTAACTTAAACCTTACCGTTTTCGATTTTAACCGCAGCACTGTCTTAAACTTGATCTCCTCCGCCATTACCCCTAGCTTTATATGTTAGCTTTAAGTCTTAGCTTACACTGATGTTAGCTTTGGGTTTTAGTTTGTAATAAGCCGAATAAATGGGGGCAATACCCCCGCCAAGAGGCCCGAATTCACCTACCTCTTAGAATACTTATAACCCATCCTATGATTGAGGATTCAAGGGTCAATCTCAAGGGTGAAAATCTGATCAGTTGTTGATTTGCTGTAATGAAGCCACAATGCTTGGGAGCATCCAATTCTGCTCTTCCCATCGATTTCAGATGCCTTTAAGATCGGCGATCAGATTACCAGTTTTGTCTTTGCAACGCGGTGTATATTGCGGACTCTTTGGTAAAACTTCCGCGCCTGGTGCGGACCTCGCTATCTGTACTGTTCTTGTTCACGGTCAAGATTCTTCTTCTAGGCTGCTTTCTTACGCCGGTGAATTGTTCGATCTCTACGGCTACTGCCTAAGATGGAGTCAGCAGTATTAATGACAATATTCTTAAGGCTTCGGCCTCGTGCAGCTCAGTGCATTGTGATTGTCATTGCTGATGTTATTTGTCGAAATTTGCGAATGAGGAGAAAGTTCAAATATAAAGACTTATTCCACAAGCGTTAAAGGATTTGTTATAAGAAATTTTATTTTAAAAACTCTGCGTTTCTTTATTTTCAATTTTTTTTTTTTTTTGTTCGTTTAATTTTCATTTCGATACTTTGCTTTGTTTTAATAAACAAATTAAACAATTCCGCTTATCACTATATGTATGTATAGGTGTATATGTATGTAAAATATTGTTAAATATAATCACTTGGCTATATTGAATACAAATAGCAATTGAGTTAATATTAATTTTTGTTTAGAGAACAAACAAATTTTGCTTTGCATTCTGCATGCGTACATATAAATATTCAATACGTTATAACAATTTGTGGTTTTTTTTTTATTTATGTATTTTTTTTAATATCATAACAGTGACTTAGCAACTAAAACTATTAATTAAGGCTTAAAGGCTTTCTATTTTTTTTTTTTTTGTTATTTTTTATTAAGAACTGCATAAAACAATTGATCTCTTGTAGTTAAAAAAAAAAACAACTAAAATGGACGTCAACTAAGAATTAAGATTGCTTTTTAATGTTTGCCGAACTTTTACTTCACTTCCTTGATTTCAACCTCAAGTGATGGAAAAACTTAAATCTAAATAAAATGACATATACGTGGATATAAATAGAAAAATTGTTAAACATTAATTATAAGCGAGTAACGATTGAGCGCGCTACAAAACTTGATTTGATTTGTATTTGATTTTCTTATAGCAAATAATGTATTGTTAACTTGTAGAGATAGAAAAGGTGTATTGGTATCTCTTTAGTAGTACAGCTACCTACTACTATAAGAGTCAAAGCAAATATCGATAATAAAAATTTGTTGTCGTTTTTTTATTTCTGTTTCATTTGCTTATAAGTAGTATAAGTTTTGATGTTTTTGTTTTAATATTATACTGTATAAATATATATATAAGAAACAACTTACAATTAAAATAATAAATTGTAGGATAATACATTTAGTTGCTTGCAATCGGGATGGATGTTGAATTCACATGCAAATATTTATTTAGATTTTTAAACAAGCAGTGGAAGTCTAGTGAAGAAGTAGAAGTTTAGTATAAGAAACGGAAAATGGAAACGAAGTTATAACAACAAAATGAATCTTCTATAACTTAATGCATCTTTTGATTATTAGAGAATAGAAATGTCCAGAGTAAAATACTGAACACAACATCCATCATACAATCGAATTGTTTTTGAAGCAAATTTCGGTTTTTTTTGTCCAAAATAGGTGTTGGTGTTCGGTAATAGAATGTGTCACGTCCAAGGAGTTGAGTTAGTGATATATTCAAATGGCAGAAATTCCTTAAACTGTTCAGCATTTACAAGATCCATTTTAAAACTTCCACCAATTGAAGAAATTTGTCCCACACGCAGACACGCATTGTGTTATTATCACCAAAGCATGTATGTGATGAAGGTTCTTGCTTTAATTTATTTTTCATATAACGCCTTTTTCCTCCAATTTGCATTTGAAAAAACAGAACAAAAAACAAAACAACTCAATTCCTCTGTATGGCTTTCACCTCGAGCAGTTGCGGATAGTTCTCGACAATGTTGAGTAATATTGTGTCGATGTAGTGTTTCAGGCGGACATTTTCATCTTCCTTCTCTTGGAACGCTTGCTGCAGCTAAAATAGAAAGATTAGTAGATGGTTAGTCAAAGTCAAAGAGAATTGTATTTGAATTTCCTGTGAATATCTATGTACAAATGCATTATATACAATTGGGTTTAATAGTTGGAAAGGTTTATTAAATGACACGAATATACAAAAATGACTTGTAGGCACAGTAGGAAAAGTTATTAATCCCTGATGGATGTGGTTAGCATTTGACATTTTGGAAAATCGAGGAGCATGCCGTTAACGATTTATAATTTAAAACTCAATAAACATCTTTGTGATTATCATATTAACAATCGAGACTATACATAACATTCTATTTGCAGGCATAGAATGATTGCATGTCGATGAACAAACTACCGGTTTGTTTTTAGATCATAGGCTTTTTTTGGAACAATTTGCTAGAAATTTTGACCGCCCGTCAGTCTGATATTCCGCGACACACGGTTAGCTTAGGTTAGGTTGAAGTGGCCGTCAGTCGAAACCGACGCACTTAGGCCAAGAAGGACCGTTGTGATACCACAAGGATCTAGAAAATCTCACTCCTACTCGTTGAACCACTTGCGAGCTTCGTATGAATGGCAAGAGACTATTAATGTCAATTTGGGTTAGATCGATGAGATCGTTGAAAAAGAACGCTCTCAGATGGAGCTTCCGCCTATTCAAGAGAGCTGGACACGTACAAAGTAGATGGATAGTGGTTTTCTCCTCCTCCTTATTCATGCAGCTTCTGCAGAAATCGTTGGAAAAGACTCCTAGTCTTTCTGCATGCTTGCCTATGAGACAGTGTCCAGTTATTACACCTATAATGGCAATAATGTGCAGTCTGTTTAGAGAGATCAAACAATTGGAGCGTTTCGGATCTAGCTTCGTTGCTATGCAACTTGTACCGTTTGACCATCTATAATACGTTTTTGCTATAGATCCCGTTTAAACATGAGTTTGCAAGTAGCGATCGGTATTCCTAGTGAACCATATTCAGGCAATAGGGGTAGTGTAGTTTCATGTTTGGCGAGTTCATCAGCCATACAATTACCAGGAATGTCTCTGTGCCCTGGCACCCAGAACAGGTGAATGTTGAAATGCTCTGCCATCTACTCAAGAGACGATCGGCAGTTCCGGGCCAGAATGGCATTTGTGGAGACTGATTCCATGGACTTTAGCGCAGTCTGGCTATCCGAGAAAATGTGGATATCCTTAACAGAGATGACATTACTCTTCAGCCAAGACAAGGCTACCTTAATAGCCATGATTTCCGCTTGGAAAACACTACAGTGATCAGGAAGACGGAAAGAGAGACTTAGATTTAGTTTTTTTTTTTTGAAAAGACACCTCCGCCAACCCCTTTCATCAGTTTTCGTTTCAGTTTGGAGATATCAGTTTTTTGCGTGGGTTATAGACCAGTTTGATAATGACATCGATTTTGGTCGAAAAACCATCTTTTCAGACGAAGTGCATGGGCTATGTGAACAAGCATAGTTTACCATAGTTGACAGCTGACCAACTTTTTATGGCCTCAAATGGACGACCTTCGGTTTCGACCAGACAGCGCCACATGCCATACAAGCCGACTGACAATCGATCTATTACTTACTTTACTTGTGTCCTATATTCATATTGTGGGTCACCTACGCGCCATCGCGTGCGGTTTCTGGCAATGAGCTTCAGCTCTCTCCAATTCTTCCCAAAATGCCGTGACTCCTCCTCAACTGTTCTGCGCCATGTATTTCTCGGACGACCCATCCTGAGATAACGGATTCCATTGCATTGTGTAGTTTGCTATGGAACTGTCGCCTTTTCGGAGTATACGACCAATGTACTGCCACCTCCGTCGTTGGATGGTTGCGCCTATTGGTCGCTGACTCGTTCTCTGGTAAAGATGATCGTTAGAGATACGGTTAGGCCAGAAAACTCTTAAGATGTCGGTGGTGGAGTGGTAAGCAACATTGGCTCGCACTCGGAAGAAAATGTGATATACATCATCATCATCATATTTGGCTCTACAACCGGGGTCCGGTCCTGGTCTCCCGCAAAAAGTCTCTCTACCGGTCCCTATTTTGAGCCGATGTGAACCAGTTTTTCATCCTGAAACTCTTGCCGTCCTGGTAAACGCCATCCTTCCAGCGTTGGCTTTGATGGCCGCGCTGTCGTGTTCCATAAATCAAACAGCAAAGGACTTTCCGACCAGAATGCTCTTCGTTCATGCGAGTTAGGTGTCCTGCCCACCGGAGCCTACCAAGCTTAATTTTCTTCACGATGTCGACATCGCGGTAACGCTCGTAGATCTCATCATTATAGAGTCTCCGGAATCGTCCTTTCTCACATACGGAGCCAACAATTCTCTGTAAGACTAGAACTAGGCTAAGATGTTTTTTGCTAAGCTACCAAGTCTCGGGTACATATGTAAGTCCTGGTATGACCATTATCTTATACACCAACAGATTGGATGTTATGGTTAAGTTCGTGAATTTGAAATGTATGTGAAACGCGGTGTATATTGCGTCATACCGCGGACTCTGGTAAAACTTCCGCGCCTGGTGCGGTCCTTACTCTGTACTGTTGTAGTTCATGGACGAGATTCTTCTCCCAGGTTGCTTTCTTTCTTTCTGTTTTTTTTTTTCATATCTTCGGAGCTCTTTATATTCATCTTCGCATGCCAGCGTTCTATGACATTGTTGCATTGCTCGGCACGCAACATTCTTACGTTCACTCACTAGCTTACATTGGTCATCGAACCAGTCGTTCCGATCTCTACGACTACTGGCTAAGATGGAGGCAGCAGTACTAATGCCAGTATTTCTCTGTTCTACGCCCGAAATATCAACACCAGGACTTACTCTCTCTGCATTTAGGGCGAGTCCTATCGCTTGATCGTATTTGTTTCGGGTCTCTTCATTGTAAAGGGCAACCGTGTTGACTCAAATCAGATTCGCAGATGCAGACTTTCGTCACAATCTACAATCTACGCTCGGATCCCCATACCAATAAGGTAGTGGTCCGAGTCGACGTTGGCACCTCGGTACTCGGTACGGTTGTAGCGGCGGTCTACCAACACGTGGTCTATCTGGTTGCGAGTGCTTCCATCAGAAGATACCCAAGTGGCTTTGTGGATATTTGTACTCGCAACGACTGTCATCTCGATGACTCGTTGTCCATTGTCATTAGTGTTCTCGTGTAAGCTATGGGTGCCAATGTACTGCCTGAATACTGGCTCCCAACCTATTTTGGCATTCATATATCACAGAATGATTTTTACATCATACTGAGGGCAGGCATGGAGTTCCCGTTTGACTGCTTCAAAGAATTCTTCTTTTTCATCATCTGGGAAATTCGCTATAGGTGCGTGAACGTTTATGAGGCCCCGCACGCGTAGTGTGCATAGCCGTTTAGTTACTGCTTTAAAGCCGACAAGGGTGGTGAATAGAAATCCAACCCCGAGCACATGATGTCTTGCATGACAGCTGTAATATATGTCGTATTCTATTTTTTTTGTAAGACACCCGTCCATCGCATCTCCTGAATTGCTGTTATGTCAGCATTATATTTGGACAGGGTATCGGCTAGCTGCTGTGCAGCTCGAGCTCTATACAGTGAGCGTACGTTCCATGAGAAAATTCTTAAATCGTTAACCTTTTTCATTGCCGTGGTCGTCGTCGTTCATCAGTGTATCCGAGGCTGATTTTGGGTTCCGTAGTAAAGTTTTTTTTCACGGGCGAGTTTATTGGCCTCGGGCCAACCTTACTTTAAAGGGACTAGCCCGATCATTTAGCTACTCCTGTATTGGAGGAAAATTACCGGCGGCCATCAAGTGGAGGTTTGATCGCACTTCCACCAGTCGGAGATAGGTACCGGCCACCTGTAGTTCTAAAGCATTCAGTGTTATTCTGCTGATGGCTGACCACCGACCACAATGGTTAATTTCGCTAAATATTGTCTTTAGAAATACATTTGATCATCAACTTTTTTAAAAATCAATAAATATAGGATAGGATATTAATAAAAAAAAGTTTTTTAGAAACAATTTTAAAACCTGAGAAGTACTGAATAACTTTTAAAGGAACTTGCACACTTTGCCACCAATTAACAAAAGGAATAAGGATTAGTTTAGAAGAAAAAAAATGAAACCAAACCAAACCAGAATGAGACAAACAAAGGATGCTTTGAAGTAATGAGGATGATTTAAAACAAAATACAAAATGCAAATAAATATGAGTCGAGTTTTTACCAAATAAATGAGGTTTTTGTTTTTCTCTTTTAAAATTCGAATTTGTGATTAGTTTTTTGTTTTTTTTTGTTTTGTATTATTACCTGACTTAATGATGCTAATGTGGCTGAATCCACAGAATCCTGCAACAACAAAAAGTAAATAGAAAAATAATAGACTGCGGTTTTTGAAATGTTTTTGGAAAGAAATTATGATTTGACTTTGTTGTTAGAAGGCGGGAATTACGTAAAAACTGTTCCAAGTCTAATAAATGGATATGGCATGAAAAGTTTCAAAATTCGCATTGAAGACAAAAGTGGTGTGTTGTTAGGAGGAACGGGGGCATGGTAATGTGGGTGGATTGATGGTGGAGGTTACATGAAGAACATTATGAACCACTTGTTGACAATACCGAATTAAACCAATACAATTCGTAGGCTGATCGGGAGAAGATTACAGAAAATACAGCTTTTAGTTGCCAACTAACCTGTGCCTGTGACATCTCTTCCAGTTCTTGTGCCAAACTGTTCAGCGTTCCATTGAGCAAATGTCTGCCCTCCTCAACACCGCGTGTCAGTACAGCCGCTTGTAGTTCTTCATTTTGTTCTTCGAGATCTTGGGAGATTGAAAAATAAAATAAAATTAGTATTCAATTTTGATCAACAAATCAACCCGCCGCTTACTTTTGTTTTTTTGCCTCAGTGCGTTCAGCTCCTGATGCAGTTCCTCCAGTCTTAGGGTTTCTGGCGATGTGGTCGGCATAGCCGGACCTGTTTCGTAACGCATTCGTTCCAGTTCGCCACTCAGTTCGACCATTAGGTCTTCGGCGGCTTTCTTTTCCACCTCATGCTTCCGTTCACGCTGCTTGGCTTCGTCAAGATCCAGCTGCAGGGCGGCTATACTATCGCGCGCCAGTTCCAGCTTCTCCTCGGTGTTGTGTAAATCACTCGCTTGTTTGTCGCACAAAATACGCAATCTTTGTGCTTCCTCTCGCAGGGCGTTCGCTTCGATCTCGATGGTCTTAATTTTAATTTGGCAATTTTCATTCTGTAGCGATGCTTCGCGCTCGACACGCGCCAACAATTCACGGTTACGCTTCTGCTCCTCTGCTAGACGTTCCTCGGACCGGATTTCCGACTGAAAAGAGAGAGGGAAAGTTTTTTATTTCATTCAATTTCCAATATGAAATGGTGTGCAATATTGACTGACATTTTTTGAAGATCTTCTATGGTAGCTGATTTTCAAGAGGAAGATATTTACAAATTTGAAAAATATTCTCTTGAGCAAGGACAACATTTTTTTTATTTTATATTTCGTTTTTGGGAGAATTAAAACTTCTGACGTATATGATTTTTGGAAGTTTCAAAAGTCATATAAACTTCGTTTTCCATTAGATAGTTTGACTATAGGCATCTGAATATTTACTTTAAATTCGTTATTATTTGTAGAAAGTGGCTTTCTAGAAGACCCACCCGCTATTAGAAAGCGAATAACGAATTTAGAGTTGGTATCACTTAGCTTTTCAGAATTCTGATAGAAGTAGAGTCCAAGCCATCTAATGTGCGTCTACGAGTATTTTGAAATTGTCTCCTTTACGGTATTCAGACAATACCCCAGGGATCTCTCGCACACAAAGGTTGAAATATGTTTGGGATGAACACCCCAGAAGAACCTTGTATATTAAAAGCTTACAAGTGGGGTCATATCCAATTATGTTGCTCTGTTCTTGCGATTATGTTCTTATACGTATATTATATGTTGTATTATATACACAAACCGAATAAACAAAACCTTATTCGCAACGATGAGACCAGAAACAACTACGGTCAAGCGATACGACTCCGATAACTGAGGAATTGGAGGCTCCACCAATGACCGCAGACCACACCATGCTGCCGCCACCAAACATAGACGAAGTTAGCAGAGCGATAAATGAGATCAAAAATAATAGGACCTCGGGATCAGATGGTATCCTTGCGGAGCTTATTAAAGCAGGAATTCCCGCAATACACCAAGCAATCCATGAAATAGTAGTGCAGGTATGGGAGAAAGAAGCGATGCAAGAAGACTGACAAAGAGGCGTCCTGTGGCCCATGCACATTAAAAAGGGGATATCACAACATGCAGCAATTGTCGTGAGTACCGCGTATAAGATTTTCTCCTCTATTCTCCCATACGCTAAAGTCATCATTGGTACATACCAGTGTAGCTTCATCCCTGCCAAATCAACAACTGATCAGATTTTTACACCCTTAGGCAGGTGATGGAAAAATACCTAGAGTTTCAAAACTCACTACACAATCTTTTTATAGACTTTAAAGCATAGCCAGAGAAGAACTTTATAAAGCCTTGAGAGAATTCGGTATCCCTAATAAACTGACACTGATCTGCAATTTGAATCAAACATCGTCGCTGAGTATTTAAACATAGATTCATTGCATACCATCGAATATGTAATTACAGGTGCCGCTTTGTGCAACATCACAGAAAGCCATGGATAAGGGATGATACGTGCAATCAAATCGAAGAGCGACGCAATCTTAAAATCCGGCTTACAAATGAGCGCTCATCGGTGCTAAAAGAACAACTGAAGAGGGAATATAACCGCGCCGACGCACGGGTAAAAAAAATGCCAAGAAACGATTGCAGGCATTTCATAAATGAGGTTGCAGCGGAAGCGGAAAGTGCTGCTCGATGTAGTAATATGCGAGGGGTCTACAATGCAATCCGTAGACTTAATGGTGAAAGCCCCAAAAACTAAACCTCCTAATAACGGAGCCCTACTCTCAACCGAGCAAGAGCAACTACAACGCAACGATTGCAGGCATTTCATAAATGAGGTTGCAGCGGAAGCGGAAACTGCTGCTCGATGTAGTAATATGCGAGGGGTCTACAATGCAATCCGTAGACTTAATGGTGAAAGCCCCAAAAACTAAACCTCCTAATAACGGAGCCCTACTCTCAACCGAGCAAGAGCAACTACAACGCAACGATTGCAGGCATTTCATAAATGAGGTTGCAGCGGAAGCGGAAACTGCTGCTCGATGTAGTAATATGCGAGGGGTCTACAATGCAATCCGTAGACTTAATGGTGAAAGCCCCAAAAACTAAACCTCCTAATAACGGAGCCCTACTCTCAACCGAGCAAGAGCAACTACAACGCTGGAAAGAGTTCTATGAGGATACCACAACACCATCGAGGAAAAGCTCAACTCGCTTTCAAGAACAGTACGTCGCAACCCTATAAGGAGCATCTCAACTTCACCATACAGTCACACCGTATAGAAGAGTAGGTCTTACTACCGCTGTATATAGCCAATGAGTTATATGGGGTTGAAAATTCCATCTGCTACCAATGGCTTTTTTGCACGAGAAGAATGCCAATATGGCTTTACGAACTCTTTCTTGGATGTTAGATTTCCAGCTTAGCTTTCTGTTCAAAATAAGACCGAAATACTTGGCTTTAACCCTAAACCACAGCGATCTGCACAGCAAGTTAGCTTGTTGAGAGCATTTTGCAGGAGTTCCTTTAAATTATTCGGGTATCTTCCTGAGACACCAATCCGCCTAAGCGATTACTCTGCAGCCTTCACCTCTTAGGCATACCAGCAGCTCATTCACCGCTAAGTTCCATAGAAGGGAGGACAAGATTCCACCTTGTGGGGGGGGGGGGTACCTTTACAGACAGATCTTCAGGCAGACGACACGCCCAGGTATGGATTAATAATCTTACTTGTGAGCAGAAGATTAATGAATTCACCAAGCAAGTCGTTCACCCTCAAAGTCGATAGCGCATCCGTAATCGCAGATGTGTTGACGTTGTTAAAAGTGCCTTCAATATTTAGGAATACCACCATTGTGTTGAAGGGATTGTCCAATAGAACGTACCAGTGTGTGCAGAGCAGCTTCTACAGATGCTTTTACAATACGCTACTAATTTGTAGACAGGAGTCTTTTGTTAATGCGAGTGCGTATGTAGATATCAGTGTCTTTAACAGGAATGACGAAAGCCTGATTGGTCTAAGATCCTTTGGACTAACATGCGAGTATTTGCTGGCTTTGGGTATGAAAACCATGTTTAATTCCCTCCATAAAACTGGAATATGGACCAGATCGAGACAACTCTTTAGATAATTGTTTCCAGCAGAGGAATTATAATATCCGAAGTCCTTTGCAAGTCGGCTGGAATTATGCCATAAGGCCCTGCAGATATGTATGGTTTAAAGCTTTGTAACGCCCAAAGCAGTTTGTCCTTATTTATCATATCATTGGAGATAGTTGTACGAGTGTCTGGCCTATCAAGGCTGACATTACTTAATACATGAGAGGTTCCCGTGAAGTGGGTATGTACAAGCGATGCTTCGCTTGAAGTAGTCCACAAGCCATCTGCTATTTTCAGGTAGCTCGGCATTATTGGATTGGTTGCATTTTGGTTGGTTGGATTTTTCTTAGCCTAGACGCCCAGAAGATTCGTCTATTTTATCACAGAAGAGTCTCCAAGAAGAGCGCTTGGCTGTCGTTAATTCTCTTTTAAAAAGTTTGATAGGTGCTTTGTAAGCACTGACTGGGAACAGTTTCTATTCTAGTAGTCTTGGCTACCTTAAATTGCTTCCCGCAGCTGTTCCTGAAATGCCTCAACTCCGAGGTCCACCAATGTGGTCTCTTTTTGCCTCTTGGAGAAATTAGAGCGCAGCAAGCAGAAAGGGCTTTTTTAAAAGCACAGTTGAGTAAATTGACCTTGTTGTCAAGTTCATTACTGCTAAGGCGTGTGGGAGTTGTAAGATCATCCGGCCCATAGGGTCTTTGAATTTAACCCAGATGTACATTGCAGTAGAGGACAACCTTTAGATGGCGCACACAAGTGAATGCAATTGAGCGCAGTTAGCAATGCCCAGTTAGTTGTTAGTTGATCCCAGGTTGACCTCTAACTGTTGCGTCACCTAAGTAAATAAGTAATCACGTAGCTGACCGATAATAGCGCCAAATTCAACGCTCAGTTACGTCACATTTAGGTCTCATAGTACTTTGATGTACAAATGTAAAGTATTTAAAATTTTTGGAACAAATCCTCTTAATAGAGCAAAATCGGTTACTAAAGTGGAACTTACCTCTCGATACTGCTCCTCGAGCATATGATACCGAGCCTGTAGAACAGCATATTCCGTTTTTGTCCGCGTCGTTCGATCTTCGGCAATATTTTGTGTGTCTGCCAAATCGGTGACTTGTCGCTGTAGCAATTCCAACTGCAAACAAAAAAAACCCAAAAACAGAATACTCGATTAAGAGAGGAAAGTCAAGTTAAGGCGAAATTTAAATTTTAATTTAAATGCTAATTGAAACAAAAGATAAGGCAATCAGAAATATAAATCGCTCAGTCAGAGCATATACACTTATACATTGGTGGTAAGTCACAAGCACAACTACTAACACAGCAAGACTTCAATTGAAGAATGTCACCGAGCAGTTCGTCGACAACAACGTCCATCGGTCGCTTCAGATACATTCGGGCAAGGCACTGATAGAGATTAAAAAAAATAAAAAGAACGACTTGGTTGGTGATCGATGACTTTATCAAGATATCGATATATTTTTGTTATCATCATTGATACCGCTGCACATTATTGTTATTGGTTTTTTACTTTTTTTTGTCTACGCACACTCACGACGATATACTACGCTCAGGCGCGTTAACCGCCGCACTAATTACGCGTACGACAAGCGGCAAATGCAGCTCGAGCTTTCAGTTTGGCTTAGCATTTAAATTCTGATTATTATTTTTCTTTATTTTATTATTTCTCATTTTTATTCATAATTCCTTTTTCTGCATCGACAACAAACAACACAGAAACATCCATCCCAACCGACAACTGTCCGGCGACATACCAAACAACTATTGTTGTTAATGCCATAAAAATGTTCGCTATATCAGTAACTGACAGTAAGCAACTGTTGGTGCTAATGAGCTGAGTTAAGCATTTTAATTGACTTGTTTTGTTACAATCAGCTTAGGCAACTGCTTAATAATTGCAATCTACTTCTGGCCGACCGAGGCATTGAGGATAAATATGTGAAACATAAAGAGAATGAATAAAAACGATTGTCAGGAAATGCAGACTGATAGCATTTCTGTCAGAGTGAGAGTTCAAGTTGAAGAACAGAAGAATTGGTTGAAATACTGGTGGAGAACACGCCGATGCTTTTGTTGTTTTTGTTTAAGAAACTTTGTACAGATATGTTCATTGTTTGGAACTTTAAGTTGAAATCGAACCGGAGATCTTTCCAAAATCTGCATAGACATGTATATCTCCCTATCGAGGCGTCTCGCTAGCCATCCAAAACGACCTCGAATCGTCTCTCATCGCTATTTGTTCGTCCTCTAAACTCGATTCAATAACAATAACACTGTTGTTTCATTCACCCGGGCCAACCTATCGAATCCTACCAACTTGCTATCAACGCCATTGACCAAAATAATCGACTCATCTGACGACATCCTTATCTTCGGCGACTTTAATTTGCCTCAACTGCATTAGACTCCATCGGATGATGAATCCTTTGTCATCGCTTCAAATTCCAAATCAACTAAGTAACGTCTTTGCGTAGATTGGCTTACAGACTCAAGTCTTTACCAAGTTAGTGGCGTAACTAACTACATGGGTAGACAATTAGGCCTTATCTTCACAACTGATCCCATTAACTCGACTGTCTCGCTTTGTCACCTATCTCTATCGACTATTGATAATTTTCATCCCCTCTTCTTCTTTATTTTTGCCACAACTATCCACTACATTCACCTCATCCCATAGTTTTCTCTTCTTACGACTTTCCTAAAGCTAATTTCCGTAAAGTTAATGACTATATTCGCAGGTCTTCCTTTAGGTTTGACAATCTATCTTTAAATGATGCCATATCCACTTGTTATAAAGAATTATTTAATTTCTCTTTATGTTCCCTTCTCGCGCCATAAAACCTCATCTACATCTCCTCATTGGTATAATCGAAGACTTCACTCCTTACGAAATAAGAGAAACAATTTATGGGCGGCTTACCTTCGTACTTATACTTTTTCTGACTATTCCAACTATCTCGGTACTTAATTACAATCCACCCAGCTTTATAACTTTCTCTACCGGCGCTATCTTTCTTTTTTTCAATCCGTCAACTATAAAAGGAAGTCTGACGGCTACCATCCATCACTCTCTTACAAAAATACATCATCAACCGATCCACATACGATTGCCAACATTTTTGCTACCTTTTTCAAACAATCGTTCGCTGACAATTCCTTCGTACCGGACCCCTCCTATTTCAATTACCTACTTAACTTCTCCAATGGCCCCTTTCTCTCTAAATCTGTTAACCCTACTGTTATCGAAAATATGTTACAAAAACTTAATGATGAATTCTCACCCGGCCCAGATGGCCTTTCCACTATATTTCTTTAAAAATGTTCTTCCAGCATCTTTCTTACTATTTTTGTCTATCCCATTAACAAGGAGAATTTTCTCAGATTTTGAAGACCTCTTTCATAACCCTGATACACAAAAAAGGATCAAAGAATGATGTTACCAATTATCGCCCCATTGCTTAACTTTCCCATATACCCAAACTCTTCGAAAGTATTTTATACAAAGCCTTAAAGCTTCCACTGCAAGTCTCTTATTTCTCCCATCCAACATGACTTTCGGAAAGGTAGATCAACCACCACTAATCTTGTTGAATTCATCTCCTCCGCCCTTTCAGCCTTAGAGAGTGGCAACGAAGTCGACGTTGTTTCAACTGATTTCAGTAAGTCTTTTGATAAGATATCTCCTCAACTAATCCTCATTAAATTGTCGCCGCTTGGCTTTGAACCCATATTGTTAAAATGAAGATCTTTTTTTCTGGAAAACCATCTTTATAGGGTTCGCTTTAGGTGCGTGCTATCATCTACATTCTTGGCAACCTCAGGAGTCCCACAAGGGAGCCATCTAGGACCACTTCTCTTCATCCTAACAATAAATGATCTCGGTAGGGTCATTAAACATTCCGCCTTCTCAATTTACGCTGACGATACCAAAATCCCATTTCTTTCCCACAAGACTCCTAACTCCTTCAACAAGATCTGGACAATTTTTCGACCTGATGCATCAAAAATTGCTTAGATCTCAATATCTCTATTATCACATCACGTAAGTGCAACAAGCCCGCTCCCAGACATCACCTTCTCCACGGTCAGCCCATATCCGGCGTACAATCGTTTCGTGACCTCTACTTCCGTTCTAAACTTCCGTTGTCATATTGATGAATTAATTCTTAAAGCCAATTCATCACTTGGCTTTGTCAAACAGTGATCCAAAGAATTGTCCAACTCTTACGTGACCAGATCCCTCTACATCACCTTTGTCCGTCCCCTTCCCGAGTACGCTAGTCAGGCGTGGTCAAGTTCATGTGTTCAGAATCGAGAGCATCCAACGTCGTTTTCTCCGATTTGCTCTTCGAGGTCTACCTTGGGACAATCATCTTATACTGCCTACCCCCTACCAAGACCGCCACAACGTCATAAACTTGAAAACCCTAGAAGAACCGCCGTACGAATCAATTTTGAATTTAATGAGCTAAATCTTCTTCTGAAACTTTAACTTAAAATAGCAATAAACCGTTGAAATTATGCATTAGTGAATGGAACGAAAAGCATGTCCAACTCTTTCCTTAATTGTATTTATGTACAATGCATAAAAAGCAGAAATAAAACCAGAAACAACAAAAAACACTTAAGGTCACTCGAGCTTCTTCACTACAAATTCCCAACATTCGTTTGTAGTTTCTTCTTCCTCCTCTCTGTAAGGCCATCAAACAGCCTATATAGCAAACAAGAAATTGTCTGAGTCTGTGTCGAAAGGCAATACAAGTTATTCAAAAGTTACACGTAAACTTATTCAGCGATATATTTTGCTTATTGAACAAACAGTCGTAGGCGCTAAGCAACAAATTAATGCGACTGACTTGTAGTGAATGAATGAATCAATTAGTCTAACGGACAAAGGTCGTTCGGGACAAGCTCAACCAACAGCTGCTTGTTTAACGAAGAAGATTTTTATTAAATTTTTTGTTTATTTCGAGAGCTTTTCCGATTTTCAAATAGAAGTGTAACTAAAAAATTTGCCGGAAAATCGAACCGCTTGGATATACAAAAATGCGACGACGAGCGACGACCGAAAAGATTCTTGCACGCGATCGTTCTATCACTCAACTGAGTCATAATTATTTTGCCAGAGTCACAGCCGCCGCAGTCAGAGAAATGCGCCTTAGTTACATATAGTGTGCCGACCACACCGATCGGACTATCTATCTATCTAGCCGCCATGCAATTCATTATTATTTCTGGCCGTGCCGTACCACCCAAAACAATAAACAGCCAGCAACTCGTTAGCCGTTAGCCAGCAAGTTCTTTGGATGTTTTACCAAACCAAACCAAAAAAAATCTCCAACAACTGCGGTGTAGAACATTTCCATTTCCGCCTAAAAAACTAAAAATAATTTCCACTTTAATTTTTGGTGGAGTTACACGTTACACAGAAGGAAGGGCAATGTGTAAATTATCGTTTGTTGGCCTCTCCGATGGAGAAGTCGTCGCTACCGTCAAGACGTTTCAGCGGTTAATCATGCATGGAGCGTTGGAGCTGAAGCACTTGTAGTTTGTTTGAACTTTTATGACATTTTCCGCGTAACTCATTTTCCGCGTAACTCATTTTCCGCTAGGAGTTCGCTTCGTTCATTTTTGGATGAACAAATCATATGACATGCGAATGGATCATTTCTGTAAGTTCCAAATTTCGGTTCTTCTGTCAAAAAAGTCACCGACACTTGGAAGTATTTTGATGTGAAAATTAAATTTTTGCTGTTTAGTTGTAGGGAAGTGATCCGGTGGAGAGATCAGAAGAACATTTGGTAGAGAGCGATTCTCTTCGGTTTTTGCTGATCCCGAAATAACTGACGCCTGGAATCATAAGGCTATTATGTTGGTTAACCAAGAGAAATGGTCACTAGAAAACACGTTTGTTGGTTGGCAAATTCGAAAGGGAAATTAGCCTTAAAGAAATCCTTTTTGCGTAAACTATGGGTTAATGAAAAATGAAATTTGAAACAATTCAAGAAATGACGGTTATTCAAAATCATGCAACAAAATAAATTTCAGAATCTTACCATATCGTTCAGGGCGGATCAGAAGCCAATAGACAAAATTATATGCAAAAAAATGTATCAGTTCAACCAGCAGCTGTTGGGTTAATTAATTGCATTCTGGAAGTTGCTTGGAGAATGCAACATGTAAGCAAAGTCCAAGTCAGATAGACAGGCGCACTGCATTTTTCGTAAATTCGTGCCAAAAGCATCTGTTTCTTTGAGTCATTTATGAATGACTTAGAGAGCTGACGCCAATGATCATGACGGTGACATCAGCATTGAGTTTAATAATAGTTTTTGTTTAGGCGATTTGTTTACAATTCGACTAAGCCCATTCGTTTGATGTATGATGCGGAATATAAAAAATAATTACAAAAAGTATTAAAGCTTTCGTGGTGATATCGCCTTCAAATCTAAACGGAATTGATTTTTTTAAATTCAAAATTTTAGGTGATGAATAGCATGGACAGATTTACGTGAACACTGGGAATAATAACTCTTCGGACACGGATTGGTCTACGTCAATCAATGTCCATCTCAAGAGATGTACAAGCATTGAATCAATTGTTAGATCAGAACCCATCTTACATCCCTGCTCATCTTTGGTTGACGACAACCGGTTGAGACATACAACTCCACATAGAGCACATACTCGCACCGGTTACATCAGGAAAGACACTGATATACCAATGAAATTGGTAGCACCAGGAGCGGCTTATGTACCAATGCTAGAGCTCTACCCGCATTTGGATAGTAAAAGTACGTCAAGCCCAGAACGATACTGGGTCCTCAACCAAAAGTTGGCACAGACTCAGTTTACCTCCGAGGAGGTCAACCTCATCCTTGGGCATAAACCAACTCCCGTAGTATCAACGCGAACTTGGTGAGATCTGACATCGAAGGCCTAAGCTCGTTCAGTATGAGTGCTTGGGCGAAGCAGCACATCATCCGGAACCTCGAACCTCGAACCCAACCATTTGTCACCATGATAGCATGCTATCCTAAACCGTCTAGGATAGAAACTATCCCAGACATCATCACGGTCCTGCCGTGTACGACCAGGCTGCTAAATACGAAGACAGTGCCCATTCTAGACATTCTAAGTACTAGCAGCCTTGCCCTATTTAACTGCCGAGTCTCCAAGTATCAACCGCTTTGTCAAGTCGTTTGCACAGTTAAGTGCAAAGTGTAGATTCCATTTGAGGAAACAGTCTAGTTCGACCCCAAAGTATTTGTAGCTGCTTACATTTTTAATATATTCTGGACAACTCATTCAATTCAAAAGTTCTTATTATGCGTTCTGGTGCAGACATAGTGTTTAGTGAAAAGTTTTTATTTGAATTTCAATTTAAAGTACGTTGAAAGCTCGGATATGCATTGATTTCGCTTTTTTTTCATTGAAGACAAGTCCAAAATCCTTGCACCAAAGAACTAATAAATCAAACTCCAACTGCATTGTTTTAGCTGGTGTTTTAAAGCTTTGTGGCTAACTACTATAGTTGTGTTATTTGCATACGATTTTCTGAAGTACAAATAAAAGATCGTTTCCATATATTACAAACAGCAACGGTCCCAAGATTGAGCCTTGAGGTACTCCATAAGTTAGTCGTTTTTGTTGGATATAATCATTTACAACTTTCGCCTAAAGTCTGCCATTTTCCATAGAGGTTCTAATTCATTCTGTAACTTCTCGTCGAATTCCAAAGCTTTTTAATCTCTCAATAGTTTTTCCATGTGACAGGGTGTAAATAATATTTAGAAAAACTTTTATTTAACTTGTCTCGACCCCTGCTTTTTAAATCTATGAAAATTACCACAAATCAAATAAATATGATTTTCATTGAGATTGGTGTTAATCAAATCAGCAATCAGCATTTCGTCAGAAGTGCAATTCAAAAAACTCTCGGGCGTTTGTCAGGCTTTCGCGAGAGGTGGGACACCGTGAAAAATACTTTTGGTGTTACTGGGATTCGAACCACAAACCTCTTGCTCAGAAGCCATGCTCTATTCCACTGCACTAGGCCACGGCACCCACGAAATGTTTACAATTATGTTGAATTCTGATAGGTGGCGCTGTATTCCAACTTTTGTGTTTGTTGGTCGATTTCGTGGGGTGTTAATGACGGGTGGATGTTGATGATCGTTAGGGAGGAAGATCGGTGAGGAGGAAATGGGCGATGGGGTATGTCTTTGGAACTACGGGAATTCATGGGGGTGATGGATGGAAATCGGTGTGGTTGGTTGTTGAAGGGGATAGAATTAGGGGAGCGGTCGCTGTGGAGTTAGTCCATGAATAGAAAATGGTCGGTAGGGTTATATGTGAGAGGCTAAGTATATTTATAGGGGGGATGGAGTGATGTTGACCGATACAAGCGCTGTGTGAGTAATGAAGCCACGAGCAACGCCGGGCACTTTAGCTAGTAGTTTTATAAAGTTATAGGTATTACCTAAAATTGCAGCTAAAATTATTCTTTTTTTACAATTACTTCATAAAAGCACACTGCTTATTTTATTTCGTACTTGTTATTGAAGCCCAACCCGATGTGCCTTTCGAAAGCATTGAGTGTGTGCTCTTAAACTCAATTAACAACAACAAAAATGTGCATTTGAATTGCACTCTTCCGACATTTGTGAATTGACTTTGATTTATCTAATCAGGGATAATTGTTTAATTGCACAACCGCAATTATTATTAATAAATGTTGATTGCAATCAATGACAAGAGGGACTCTTTTGTGATCGTTACTTTTTACATAGCACGGATTGTATTTCTTATCAGTTGTTTAAATTTCTACAAGTGCACTGAAAATAGATTTGTTTACCTACGAATACTTTTTTTGAAAATAAACCCAACGCAGACTCAGAGCAGGTTAACTGTATTTACTTTGTGTTTCTAATAGTCACGAAAAATTCAACATAGGAACGGTAAGATGTAAATGTCTATTATATCCCGCTGTTGTTAGTCGTAAGTGCAGTACGAATAACATCGCTGACGACCACCAGAAATAGTAGTCGCAAGTGCTGTACGAATAACACCGCTGATGACGACCACCAGAAATAGTAGTGGTGAAAGTATGCAGCCTTTCCGAACACCATATTTGACTTCAAAGTAATCTGACACTTTGCCATTGTGTAAGAAGTGGTACTTAACACTATCACAGGTTGTGTAAATAGCTCCTGTGCAAGGAACACTAAATGAAATCACGGTTTACGCTATCAAAAGCCTTCTGAAAGCCGATGAATAACAAGTGAAGCAGTATAGGTCTCTGCTTCATCTGTTGTTTATCGGCTTTCTTTATATAACCCGCTGAAGGGAATTGCACCCGTATAAGCGTAGTATAGCATTGGCTTTGTGAAATTAGGGAGAGAAAAAATGAAGTGACTTTTTATAGTGTAAACCGTGATTAACATGGGTGCTTTTTTCTCAGTTAGTCCGGAAGGTCTTTATGTGGTCGATATAGGTAGATCGAAAGAGGGAAACTGCTTGTTCGAAATTTCTTTAATTCGATCTATAACTATTTTTGCTATAATATCGGCGACTTCTTCACTTGTCACACTTTGTTAAGTTTCCCTTCTTAGGGAGTTTTAATATTATCACTTTACCACTCCTCAGGAAAACGTTATCCTTCTCAAGCACTCCTTACTCTTTTCAAAGACTGGATCAACAACAATACCAAGAAATAAAATATCAATGCTGGTTTTCTCAGTTTTCGATATATCGACTTGCGTCTTTCAAGGTCATAAAGAAATGGCTGTTAGTACTATGGGTCGGAAAGAAGAAAAAGATGACGGTTCGCTGTTTTTTGGGTTTAGCCTGGACAAAGGCTATTTTTCAGGAAGAGTCCTAAATTATAGAATACTCGAAGATGGAAATGTACCACTCTTTAGAATCAGTCTGGAAATACAAACTGGCCCATCAGATTTTTGAATTCTCTTCATTAGATAGTAATGATATGAATTACAAAGTGTAAGCTAAGTCTCCAGGATTTTTGGTGATTTACAACTTAACCAAGTGTGAAAGGTATTGAGTGTTACATACAATTAAAATTCCATAATATGATATAAGAGCCTTGGGGTGGGGATTGCTTACAACATTCGTATAGCACATGTATGCCAAGATTGATTCTTACGCTTATCGTCTTTGGTAGGTTCATTCCACCTTCTAAGTAAGTCTGCGTGCTGTGTTATAATCTGACTGAACTACTTTTTCTCCTCGGATGCACATTGTTGTTTACAATGACTTTCCTATTCTATATTCATATTTCTATTTGGAAAAAAATTCACGAGCAGATAAAATGCTCGACTGCGGCGGGTAAATGATTCTAGAAATGATCAAGAGCACAATAGAAAACCATACAAAGGGAGAATGTTGGTCATGGTTGCAGATTCAGTGACAGATTATTATTCTGTTTATTTTTATTGTTGTGGTCATTTCTTTGAAGACTATTTGTGCTACTAAGACACGTTTCTCCTCCGCAGAGCTTAAGAGCTTCCTGTCTGATTAAAGTGTTACAATCTACGAGTATTTCTAGATTGGTGGGTAAAACTTCCGTTCTTGTGAGCGCCTTTAAGAACAACAAAATATCTGCAAAGCGCTTATCAACTTGCATTACAACAATAAACTTACTTTACAGTCTACTTACTTTACAGCATAATCACACGAAAGGAAATTGCACATTTAAATAAGAATGAAAGAAAAAAATTTTCTCCCTTCTCCTCTATAAAAGAATTCTTCAATCTCTACTCTTTAAAATTTTTTATTAAAAAAAAAACATTTAAACGCAATACTTTCTGTGTTCGATTTCAGTTGTTGCTATGGCTCCCGCGAATCTTAATGAATTTGAACCCCTAGATGAACTCTGGCTGATGTCTTCAGTTGGCGTGTTTGTGAATAAATTTATTCGGAGCCAACAGCGAAAAACAATATCTTTTATGCAAAGACACGAGTGAACGAGTACCCATGAATATTCTAATTATTGCTATTGACTTGATGATAAAGGAAGCGTCGTGAGTCAGTCGCCGATAATCCGCCTTATGTGGGTCTGATAATGCGGGGCATATGTATATTATTTTTATAATGTGCCTAACCGGATGTGTGAGATAATGGGGGGAAATGGCGCGCAAACACTGGACCGGAATTCGAAATGTACTTAACATTTCTGTTTGGAGTTGAAACTTGAGTAGGTAATTGTTATGTTATAGCTGAAAAATGGTAAACACGTCCATAATCTCTATACTGTAGAAAATATTTTCGTCATGAGCAGTTCTGTCTTATCTCAAGTGGTAAATGCATTTTAAGATAAGTGAAGTTATTTTACATAAAACTGAAAAGGGACAGACACAAGAATCCAGAGATCGGTCTATGACTTTATTTATTATGTGATATTGTAACAACAGTCGAAAATAGAAATAAATTATTTGGAATGTTTTATTATCTGGTGATTTTCGAAAGGTGAAAGGGGTGAAAATAAATGAAAAGGACTTAATATCACTAAAAGGAGCAGTAGAATATTTTTTTAACCAAAACTGAAAATAAAGTAGCGCAGTTCCTGTTCAGTTTTAAAGGACGAAATTAGTTATAGACTGAAGTAAACTATTTTAAATACAACACTGTCGGAACAACTGGTCAGCTTTTGGCAGAATAAAAATAACACCCTTTGGCAAAAAAGACTTGTATTTTCGGGTACAACTTTTATGTATTTTATGTAAATTTCAGCTCCTACGTCTCGTGAAGGGTGCTTAAAAAGGACCTCAAAAAAGTCGAAAAACAGACAGACAGGCAGACAAACAGGCACAGCATCACACGCGCCAAACGCATCTCGTGCACGTATTACACGCAGGATTTTAGAAATAGCTCCAAAAATATCAATCTCTGTTTCGTGCGAAAGGTGTTAGAAAGGACCTCAAAAAAAAAAAGTCGAAAAAGGCGGAATAACGGAAATGACCCATGACAATTAGCTGGTCACAAAAGGTCACATGAGAGGTGGCTAAATGTCGAAAAACAGACAGACAAAGTCAAGTTAAATAAAAGTTTTTAAAAAAGGATACATTTTGTATGCCTATCGATACGGAAATTGAAAGATTAGTAAAAAAAATTCCATATTCTTTTTGTTTTAAGGAGAAAAAAATCAAAAACTCGATTGTGGGTAGTTACTGATGACTGGTTGAAAGAGACAAAACTTTAACAATTGGCTATTTTGCTTCAGCACCACTGGTGGAAATAGCGAATTGCCTTCATTATCGCTTTGTAAATAGTAGCTTTGACGACAGAAGACAACATTGATTAGAAATTTAAAATAACAGATCTAAAGAAAAAGTATTGAAGATAGAGCAGAGCCTTGGGGAACACCAAAGTGGTTGCGGTGATCAAGGTGGGTAAGTAGCGACATTTGTGCTTAATGGGACGTCTTTTTAAATTACACTTGATGAGATTTAGAAAGTAAAATGGAGATAGAAATGAGTTGTAAAGAAAATAACTTCAAAACTATTTAAGGAATACAATCTGACACAATAGATTTTTTAATACTAAGATCATTTAAAACCTTAGCAACTTGTCAAGTAAGAAAGTATAGATTATTCAACACTCGGTTCTAAATATAGTTAGGTTTACGTGAGGCTTATAACAGCGCCTGTATAAAATAAAATATTCTTAGAACTTCTATTAAATGCAAGTAATTTCTAGACACATATCCTCTGATAGTATAACAGCTGGAGCTGTTCTTTTGAGAAATTATTTGACTTATCTGTGGACGCAGTGGCTGAAATAGTTAGTGCGTTAGACAACTGAGCTGGAGATTCGATACTCAAAATAAATCCCAAGTAAAGTCCCAAGAAATTCAAACGAAAATTAAGGAAACATTAAATTAACTAAGTCCCAAAACTTAGGGTTTATGAAATAAGTTCAAACAAGTCCCTTCTTAAAATGATATAACTTCCAACTATTTTCCTGTTGGGACTTATTTTATTTCAATAATTTTAGCACTTTTTTTAAAATCAAATGAGTCTCGATTTTTTTAAGGAAAACACTTCCAAAATAATTTAAATAAATGCCAACATTGTGTGACTTATTACATTGTGAAGTTATTTTCTTTTCTTTTTACCTTTCTCATAGTATAGCATTTGGGTGGTATCTTATGTAAATGCAAAAGTTCTCAGGATGCAAGGAAAATTATTTTTCTATCATTATTTTTAGATACTTATTCAAAGAAAAGGTATTATATTACATTAATATTTTTTTGAAGACAACCCTAGCGCAAGTGACGGATACTGCGACTTTTAAAGATCTATTGTAAGAGACTTACTATCTCCTAAGTGGTAGAGTTTCGCAGATCTGCCGACGAACATATTACCTTATGGAAATTACGTCTTGTTAACCAGATCCCAGAGAATGTGTGTGCACAGATGATTCATCATCCTCCGGACAGAACCTACATTCCGTTTCTGAGCCAAGATTAATTATGCTAAGGTGATACCGCAAGCCACAGTGGTCTGTGAGAAAGCTCACCAGCTTTCTAATACTATCATTGTCTAGATCAAGGATTTCCTTATGAAAAAGTGCCTGATTAATTGTGTGGATTGTCTAAGCCCTGGGATATTATACCAATATGCGCTATACGAAGTTTAATTTCCCTAGATTCTTCCTAAATTGATTAGAGACCAGGGACCCAACCTAGCTTCACCTTGTTATGCCTTGCTAGGGATTGCAGTGCATCGTAGCAGCATTTAACTGATTTAGATTTCATTGTGTTGGACGATAACGCTTTCAGTGCTGCTTGACTATCTGAAAAGATATCAATTGTAGCGTCGGTAATACCCCTACTAAGGTTAATCCTAGCGCAGACTTCAATGGCATGGAGTTCCACCTGGAACACCGTGCGACTCATACCACTTGGTATCGAGACTTTGGTATTGGGTCTGAAAACACTAGCTCCGACTCAAGATTCCATCGTCAATTCGTCTGGTACAAAGATGCCAGTGCCAGAACACCATTAGACCACCATTATTAGAAATAATCTGCCAAAACAGTAATCCCTGACCATGGTAGTGCAAAACATGTCTCTTACGGGAACTGAGTCAATAATTTTCAGGTGTCCCACATAGTCACCTGGTTTGTACCCATATTCTGGTTGTAGCTTAATAGCGCATCTAACGGCCGTCTTCCTGATGAAGATTAAGAAGGGGTGATAGCACTACAAAAGCTTATAATGCAGTCGTAGGGCGGGTGCGCGTGGCATCCGTTATACCTAGACAGGGAATACTTTGTAGCTTCTGAAGCTTAGTTGCCGTTGTCCGTTTAAGAACTTTCGGTCAACAAACGATGTATAATAGGTCTCACCATCATTGTGTACATACAATGTATCATTTTAGGATTTAGACCCCAAATTCTGCCGTAAAGGGGGCGTCTAGTGGCCCCAGTGGTACGTTCGATGGCGGACTTGATGTAAGAATTCCAGTTGAGTCGTTTATCAAGAACTAAGCCGCGATATTTAACCTCACTGGAATAATCTAGCGTGGTGCTTTTGATGATGATAGATGCCATATTGGACAATCTTCTTTCTGTGAAAGACACTGGAACGGTTTGCAAGGATTTATGGAAAGCCCTTCTCTGCTGCACCATTCTAAGACGTGAAGTAACGCACCTTGCATGACATTTGTAGTGGACGTGCTATGCTTACCGCTAATTAAAATCGCCAAGTCGTCAGCATAGCTAATTGCGATATGGCCCGATCTATGTAGATCGGCTAGAAGGTTGCCTATGACGACTGACCACAGGAAGGGAGAAAGGACACCTCCTTGGGGACAGCCCAGCTGCAGTCATCGACACAGAGGAGGAAGTGATGAATCGACTTTCAAGCATGGCCCTTAATCATTGATTGGTCGAGCCCTCGATAACTCTGCTAGTGATTGCTCTTGTAATTGAATCGTAGCCAGTTTTATCGAAAGCCCCCTCAATGTCAAGGAAAGCACCACACAGAGCTATTTTTTTTGGAACGAAAAGTTCCTTCTATCTTTTTAACAAGATTGTGAAGGGCACCCTCTTTGCTTTTACCTTTTCTGTATGCAAACTGACTTGAGTGTAGAGGGCTATACGTTTCTAGCCAGACTCTGATATGAAAATCAATAAGTCTTTCCATAATTTTGAGAACGAATGACGTTAGACTTATAGGTCTGTATGATTTAGGCAGTTCACTAGGCCTATTGCCTGTTTAAGGGATAAATATTACCCTTCTTAAGGTAAACGGAATGTAACCCCAGTTGTAAATAAAGCTCTAAACAAAGTAATCAAACCCGGCAGAATGAGTTCGATTGCCCTCTGTAAGAGCGCTGGAAAAATGCCATTACATTGATATTAGTCCGTGTGTTGGGAAGTTTTGGAATATGGATCTTTTATAAGAAATTTTTTTAAGATCTCTTCTTTCTGTCGATGGTTTTTTCAGATATTGGCCACTTTTGGTGTTTATACATAACACGATAATCATACCCAAGCAGTTTTCCATAGAAATCTTACAGTTTATTTTTTAAGGTTCTATTTAAAATTAAGAGTAATAATAAAATCTTAAAGTTTTATTAAAATTAAGTGTAACAATTAAATCGTCTTACTTGTTCGTTAAAATTATCACAAATCTCCGCACTGATTCCGTTCATTTTACCGCTGTTGCTATTGATCTGATCACCGCCGACAACAGCAACAATTGCCGCTGGACTCTTCTCCGGTGATGTGCTCGTAGCAAAATCGAAATCGCCCAGTAATTTATTTTTGAAATTTTTCAAATTTTCCAACTTGAATCCGTTGGTGTTTGTGTTATTTGGTTTGCAATTGAATTTGTTCGTCAATGCTTCAATGTTGACAATTTTATCCGAATTGTTACTGTTACTACTAATGCTATTATTATTATTATTATGGTTATTACTGTTATTGTTGTTATTATTGTTGCTTATGTGATTGTTATTAATATTGTGGTTGTTTGTATTATTGCTCACCCCATTGCACGAGGTAGGCGATGAGGAAATCTCTTCCAAGCCGCCGACGACGCCATCAATCAACTTATTCTCGATAAACACCAACGAATTCGGACCAGACGACGACGACGAGCCAACTTCATCGAAATCATTTGGATTCAAACTAAGAAATGTTTCCTGATCGATAAGGATTGGCTGTTGTTTGCTAAAATCAAAACTGGCCCCACCACCACCACCACTACTACAATTCAGACCGTAATATCCGCCATTTGTTGTTAGGCTCGTCGTTGACGATGAACCACCGCAACCGGACGATGATGACGTGTTAAAGTTTAAATTTAAATTTAAATCTTCCAGACTTTCTGTTGAGCGATTTTGACTAGAATTTTTATCACTACTGCTGTTGCTGTTGTTGTTGTTGAGGTTTTTCCTATTCCTGCTGTTGTTGCTGTTATTGCTATTGTTTCCATTTGTTGCTGTCGGTCCAATAAATTCAAATTGGCCAGCCCACATATCATAGGCTAAGTCGATACTATCGGGCTGGCTGGCGGGTTGACTATTCATTGTTTCTTCTCTTCAAGGCAGTTAATGAATTTGAGATAAAGCTTTTGCTAGTCGTTGGTGTACGTTATGGGTTATGTTTGTTTTTTTGGAAGACTTTTTATGGCAATCTCGTATTATTTAGTTGGTTTTTGTTGTAGTTTTTTTTTTTAACTTGGCAAGGTATTAAATAATCTCAATTGACTGGTGTTTCATTACGGTAAGTTTCACATTTGAGTTGACATACTTTTGACAGCACAGCAGACTACTTTTCTCTTCGTTACCTCGTTTTTTTGAACTCTGTCATGCTGTGATGCATTTTATGTCATCGTTCCTTGCCTCGGAACAATAATTGCTCTATTGTACCTATTAACACAATTTTATGAATGTGTTTCAACAACGACAGACAACCATGTGAAAAGAATTGTCACTAGATAACTGTATAAAATACATATATGAAATTGAATTTACGCTTTGATTAGTTTCTTCTTTTGTTTAAAAAAGTAACCAAGGCCGAAGTGATAATTAGGATGGGAAAAAATTGTTAATTCAGAAAAACGTAAACATCTTCGCTTCAGGGCAAAAATCCTTTGCTCATGATTATTCCATAACCTCACCTCTTCCCATAACACCGCCCACCCACTATAACAACTCGTTCTAGCTTCTAGCTTATAAAAAAAATTACTTAGTATAGTAATCATAAAAATTTTCGTACTCGGGATTTTTGCAGATTTACCCATAACCCATACCCATGCTGAGTCAGAAAAGGCGAAAAAAAAAATCACTCAGTCTGTGTCCACTCTACAGCCCAGACAGCTGAACTTATTTGGATGAAAATTCATATTTAAGCTTTTTACATAAATTGTGAGGGGGCAGTTGATTTTGACGGAAATCTGACAACCGGAAGTTATAGTTTACTTAGACAGTTTTGTGAGTTTTTGCAAATAACTCAAAAAGTATAGCACTTTTGCAGAGTAGCTGCAGGAAAAACTCTACTGCTGCTGTTACAAGTCTGATATGCCGAAACATTGGAAGTATTCGACTCCTCCAGAGGGAATTAAGATGCGAAAATGCAAGAAACTAAAGTCCTATACAGATGGAACCAAAGAATTTCAATTTTTTTTTTCGATTAAACGAAACTTTAAATTATAACGGATGGTTTTTTGTTACTATTGCCATTTTACGGGAATCACTCTGTTACTAATGTTACTCTTCTTTATGAATTTGAAGACCCAATTGCATCTTTCAGTTACGTTGCTAACTGAAAGCTCATCTCAATCTCTTGAAATTTAAATTAGAATTAGATTAGGGAACAGTATAATGGGCAAGGGCGTTCAGGATAGGATGTGTTTCACTTGAGATGCCTCAAAAATTGCACGGCTTTTTTCTAACTGCATCCAAATATGCACAACTATCCTTTGCAGGCCACCCTTCACTTCTGCGCGCCATCTAAAGCCAGATCTTCCTCTACTACGCTACTACAATTGTTACTCCCCTTGTTGCTTGTAAATGCACCAAAGTGGTAGTACTGCTGAAGTCGCCAGACAAGGTACGGAGTAACTCTCGTTCCTAACGTAGTATTAGTCTCCTCCCAGTACTTGGAAAAGTGCTGGAGAGAATAATGGTGCGGAGGCTCGAGGGGGCGGCGGCCAGTCTGATGTCTGACAGACAGTACGGTTTCAAAACTGGTAAAAGCACTGAAGATGCGTGGCTGTACGTAAAAGACAGCATGCACTGCAGTACAAGTCGATACGTTCTTGCTATCTTCGTAGATGTCAAGGGCGCCCTCGACTACCTCAGTTGGGACTCCGTGGCAGAAAGGTTGTTTGAAGTGGGCTGTCGTGAAGTACCTCTTTGATTGAGTTACTTGAGCGACAAGCAAGCTTGATGTGTTTGTACTAGTGATTGCGTCAATAAGTGTGTCACTCGTGGTTGTCCTCAGGGATTCATCTGCGGTCCACATATATGGAACCTTATGATGGACATTCTGTTAGGGCAGCTAGCAGAAATATGCAAATGCTGCGCATACGCGGATGATTTAATCATCCTTTTTGAAGGAATCACGGCTTGATCTTAAACGGAGGAGTGCAGAACTCATGACGGTTGTCCATGACTGGGGTTCTAGAGTTGGAGTTGACATCTCTTTGGACAAGACTGATGATTTTAATGAAAGGCAAACTGTCGCCTAGTCGGCCTCCAATTGTTAGGCTCAATGGGTACGATATGTCAAACAAGTCAGATACCTTGGTATAAACATGAGCGGGCGCATGAACTTCCTTTATGCAGGGGAAAGGCTAAGAATAACTGTTGCCAGCTCGTGGCTATGATTGCATCGTTGCCAGTCTGTCGCACAGTCTCTACGAAGGCTATGCAAGTCTTGATTGGTCTTCCACCTCTTGACTCGGAGGTAATCCGGAGGAGTCTAGTCTCCAAGATCAAGAGGAACAGGCCATTCTTGCAAAGCGACTGGCTGACAGTCTTGGCCAATGCAACGAACTCCTTGACGAGGCCATGGTATCCAGATGGCAATCGAGATGGTCAGCATGCGAAAATGGTAGCGTCACGTTTGAGTTTGTCAAGGACGTACAGTACGTCATGACAAACCCAGAATTAAGTCTCAGCCTCAAGTTGGAATTCCTGTTCACGGGTCATGGCAGCTTTCATGCATTCTTGCATCAAAGAGGCCTCAGTGAGACGGAAAGTTGCGCTTGCGGATCCCCCAGAGAGGACTGGTTGCATGTCTTATGTAACTGTTCAATCTACTCGGACTTCAGAGACTTGAATGCTATGGGCATTTGCTTAAGAAACAACAGATATGTTTTTGAATCTGTGTTAAGCTCCACTACGGAAATCTGAGCAGAGATTCGTCTGGTACCACGGAAGCCGGGGCGCCCACGGAAGGAGTTCTTCCATCCCCGGCTATTGAGCATCATTGGCATATTGGCTCCCCTTGTGGGAGCATCGTGGTGGCTGTGGTTGACACCCAAATGCGGGTAGAGTATTAACTCAGCCTGAGTTTTTATTCGGCTTGGAGTTGCGTCCTTCCAACCGGGTGCCGTAACCCACAGATCGGCAGAAATTTAGATAGGTCTCGCTCCCATCAGTGAGAAGTTGGAGCCTTATACTCCAACGATACTGATACATTCATAATAGCAATATTTTGAATGGGCGTTGATTGACGTTACAAATTCAATCCATGTCCGAAGAGGACCGTGGAATTATGATCCCCTGTTGGCGGTGTTCACGGAAATCCGAAAACACAATTCTACTACGCTACTCAGCGTTATATTTAAAGAGTCTGCGGACCGGAGAATTAATGTCCGTTTGATTTACATGGCTTAGCCCTCTCATACATCTATTACGTAGTTTCTTGACTAGCTCTTTATTGCATCATATCCCCTAAGGCCCACCAAACGCAAACACGAAAAACTACCGAAAAGACTACGATATAGTTCATGCTTCAGTGCCATAGACAAGGACTAGTATGATAAAAGTCTTAAATAGGTCATGGATCTTCTTAGTGGTACGAGATAGTATTTGACTGTTTGCCTTCATAGCCCAAAGAATAGTGATTCTTGGTTTGGTTTCTGTAGGGCGTGTCATAATCGAATTTTTTAGCGAAGCCAAGGAAAACAAGTCCCTATCTACATCAAAGAAATATGTAGCAATCTATGATGACGTCCTTTTCCATACATTTGCGTTGGCTGTCTCTTCTTGTTCACAGCAAATACTTTATCTTGCCCTCATTATAACCGCCAATCCAAATTTCAACCCTGCTGACTCTATTCACCAGTTCACCAGTGATAGCTCGCTGGATTCTGCCAATGATATCAATTTAAGCAGCATATGCCAGCAATGGAAAGGACTTGAAAAAAAAATGTTTGCCTCTATCGTGGACCTTTTTTAGAAGATAATTCCCCTAGTCAGTCCTGCCTTTAAAAATTATCGGAAAACCGACTGGGTCAAATACAGAGAAACACTATAACGTTATGTTAACTTTTCACTCTTAAATATCCCCCACAACACTAATGAGCTTGATTGCAAGGTCAGAGAAAGCGCTGTCTGCCTTCTTGCCACTAGCTCAACCAAGGGGAAAGAAAAGACCACATTGGTGGACATCAGTTTTAGGACATCTTAGAAACAGCTGTAGCAAACTGTTCAACTTATAGCCAATGGCTCATGAAAAGAGACTGACTGGGAGAACTTTAAAACATACAAAAGAATTGAGTAAAGCCAAGGATTTATCCTGGAAGCTGGCTACGAAAAATACTCTCAACAAATCCCATAATGTCTAGCTGTTTAAAAAGAAAAGATGATGGCTCGTGGACTACATTTAGCAAGGAATCTTACAATCTGCTACTGGATATCCATTTCCAAGTCTTTAGAAACGTTAACCTAAATAGGTCGAATTCTGAAGCAAGCATATCTCAAGGTCTGATTAATAGGGACAAGTTGCTTTGGGCACTGCATAGCTGCAAACCAAACCAAGGCTATATAGCACAATACCAGCCGAATTGCAAAAGACCTCAGATATTATCCTTCCTGTGCTGAAGGTTATTTTAAAGAGTTGTCTGGATTTGGTCCACATTCCAGAGATGTTTAAGTAGTTTTCCTAGCCAAAGCTGGTAAATGTTTCCACGATAGTCCAAAAGATCTCAGACCAATCAGTCTGTAATCATTTCTTTTAAAAACTTTAGAAAGACTG
The DNA here is from genome assembly GCA_947095585.1 of Nephrocerus scutellatus. Lineage (NCBI taxonomy): Eukaryota > Metazoa > Arthropoda > Insecta > Diptera > Pipunculidae > Nephrocerus > Nephrocerus scutellatus. The sequence goes on along the minus strand of OX352765.1, from coordinate 83,727,215 downwards.
ATTTATATCCACTTACGCAACAAACTGATAAGCATACATATTGCAAAGGCAAATCTGTAGAAGGAGCTATGTTCTATTGAGTATTGAGTTCACCACAAGAAATACACAATGGTAGCATTCCTGGACATTGAAGGAGCTTTTAACAACGTCAACACATCTGCGATCTCAGCTCCACTGTTGACTGTGAAGGCAAACGACTCATTTGGCAAATTGATTAATCTTCTGCTCACGAGTCGGATCATTCACTAAAAACTGGGTGTGTCGTCGGCCAAAAGATCTGTCTGCAGAGGATCCCCGCAAAGTGGAGATCAATTCCCCCTTCTATGGAACTTAATGGAAAACGATCTGCTGATATGCCTGAAAAGGTAGGGCTGCAGAATGATTACTTATGCGGATGACGTTGCTATCTCACCAAAGCACCTTAAGAAATCTGAAGTGCAAAAAAAATTTAAACAAAAACCTAAAAAAAAATATTAATAATTTTTTATTTTATAATAAAAAAAAAAAAAAATTAAAAAAAAAAAAAAATTAAAAAAAAAAAAAAATTAAAAAAAAAAAAAATTAAAAAAAATTTCATTTAAAAAAAAAATTAAAAAAACAAATAAAAAATTGATTTATTATAAACAAACAAAAACCTAAAAAAAAATATTAATAATTTTTTATTTTATAATAAAAAAAAAAAAAATTAAAAAAAAAAAAAATTAAAAAAAATTTCATTTAAAAAAAAATTAAAAAAAAATTAAAAAAACAAATAAAAAATTAATTTATTATACATTTACTGAAGAATCCGGCCCCGTTCGTAAAAGAAAGTCGTGTTGTGCCCACACCTCCATTTTTATTATAACAATTTGCTTACATATTCATACATCCTGCGCAACCATACCGTTCTTTTCATGTGCAGAAATGAAATATTTTGCAAGTCTGTTGTCAGTTGTCAGTCACCTCACCTCACGAACTGATAGCAAATGAATTCATAGACAGCCTAACATAATACACTCATGAAGCAGATCTTAAAGATATCCATAATGTAGCGTATTTTCAAGTGAAAGTTTAATGGAATACCGCAGCGGTACATAAGTACGAACGAGTAAGTTAGTAAACAACTGCGCTGAAGTCTACAAGTCTGACGCAGTTAAGTTATTTCATACGATGGTACTCGTACTAACATTAATGGAATTTATGAGGTGCTTAGCCGGTTTAGAGTGATTTGACTTTGACGAGAAACACGAGACGTTCCATGCCGTGCCGTACCAACCGGTCGATCGATAAGGCCAAACAGACAGCCAGAGATGTTAGTATAAATAATTCTGTGATACATGATACATGTGCGATAATTAGATGAACGTGTACTCGTATATGCATTATATTGTACCATCAATAGATAGAGAGATAGATTGAAATGGCAAAATTTAGCTCCAAATCATCTTGTACATAAAAAAGCACCCAATTTCAGCGGTTGTCAAAATTGGTAGCTGATGGGAATGCATTTGTCGCGCACAACTCTGTGCCGGTGAATGGAAAACCGACTGATGAAAACGTACAAGTAGACATAGTTTTAGCCCAAAAAATGAATCAGCTATAGATACTTTGCTATTAGTTGACAGAACTTCATTCTGGATTTGTGAATAGTCTCCAATTAAGTTCAAGTTACATAATCTTAAAATCCTAACATAGAACCAGACAGTATTTACGGGTAATTTAAAGTTCGTTTTTAAGGTCTAATTGCAAAATAGTACTGGTATGTCTTCTTTTTATTATAATCAACTGTAACTGTCTTACAAGTAAATAAAAATCCTCGTTTGGTATGAAAATTCCTCTAAATAAAGATCGACGTAAATTACAAGACTAAATCTACTGGTGTGTCCGAAGATCTTTGTGCAAAATTGGACGTACATGACCCCATTTGCTGAAAATGATGACAAATATTGGGCAATATTACGTATACACATTTCTTTGACGTGTCTGAGTTAAAGCAATGCCAACGCATTAGACACTACTAGTGATATTTTGTGTAACTGCACAAACCATGACTTTTAGAGATTCCTGAAAATAATAAGTTAGTTTCGAACCTGCTCGCCTATGTTATTGCACAACACCTACACTTTTTCTACTCATAAAAAAAATAAAATAAAAATTAGGGGAACCTATGCACCTACGCAAATGCACAAAACCGAGAAAATAATAAAAAAAAAAACACTGAGAAGATTTGAACCCGAATTTTCTACACCTTCTTGCACCCAGCACTCTAATCGGTAAGCCACGAAACACACATAGCAATCGACTGCATTTTGCAAACTAGAAGTTAGCGTATAACCAACCTATTTTTAAGGGAAAATGTATTGACCGAAATACTTCCGAACAGTCGTAGATGGTAAAGTCAAGTTCTGTGACTGAAAATTTAACTTAATCATGGGCTGCCTAAAATTTAAAAATCCTTCATTTTTGAGACGCAGTAAAGGCTGGACCATTCTATGACTCCTACGGCGACCAATGGCTGTGGTTATCTGTACTGACTACCATAGTTTTGGAAATATCGGTTAAGCCAAGTTATGTGTGATCATGATCATTGTTATCGGCATCGCGACCAATGGCTGGTTATCTGTACTGACTACCATAGTTTTGGAAATATCGGTTAAGCCAGGTTATGCGTGATCATCGCTATAACACTCACCATAATCAACGTCTACAACTAGCTAAGAAAAAAAAAGTAAGGCGAAACTTTACTTACTTGCTTAACGCGTGTATTAAGCGTGTTAAGCGTGTATCAAGATAGACCACCGTGCGGCTAAAATGTTGGGGCTGCATAAGCCGTTCGGATAGGGCATTAAATTGTAGGTCCGTTCCATTTGTGTGCAAAAATATACAAGCACAACACAAATGGTCGCGAGAAGCTAGGGCTTGGAACGCAACGGTCTGCCGCGCCAAATGTTAGTATTATTAAAAGACTATAAGTACAGGTTGGCGGTCAGTCATCAACAGAATAGTGGGCATAACACAGAATGCATCAGAGTTGCAGGTGGCCGTAACTATCTCTGACTGGTGGAAATACGATCAAACCTCCACGTGGTGGCCGCCGGTAATTTTCCTCCAATACAGGAAAAGTTGAATGATCGGGCTAGTCCATTCAAAGTAAGATGGCGCGAGGTAAATACCCCAGCAAGCCGATACTCTGTCCAAATATAATGCTGACATAACATCAATACAGATGATGCGGTGGACGGGAAATGGTGTCTTAAAAAAACAAATTCACATGTGTAATGCACGACATCATGTGCTTGGAGTGGGGTTTCTCGTCAAGCAGAAGAATGAAACCTACCTACCTAAAAGCATACGCCTCATAAATGTTCACGCACCTACAGAGGATTCCCCAGACGATGAAAAAGAAGAATTATTTGAATCAGTCGAAAGGGAACTCCATGCCTACTCTCAGTATGATGTAACAAAACATTCTGGGGGATATGAATGCAAAAATAGGTAGGGAGCCAGTATAAGGGAGAACATTGACACCCATACACGAGAACACAAATGACAATGGACATCGAGTCATAGAGATGGCAGCAAGCAATAACTTGGTCGTTGCGAGTACAAGTTTGCGCGTAAAAATGTCCACAAAGCCACCTAGTTATCTCCTGATGGAGCCACTCGCAACCAGATATACGACGTGTTTCTAGACCGCCGCCATAACCCGAACCTGATGACGGTACGAACTACGAACGTCCCGAGGTGCCAACGTCGACTTGGACCACTATCTTTTTGGTATGGAGCTCCGAGCACGTATTGCATCATCACGAAAGACTGCATCCCCGAATCAGGTTCGAATCAACACGGCTGCCCTTCGCAACGTAGAGACCAGAAACAACTACGGTCAAGCGATAAGACTTGCCCTAACTGCAGGGAGATTAAGTCCTGGGGCTGAGATGTCGGGCGTAAAAGAGAAATGGACACCGCTTAAGAATACTGTCATTAGTACAGCTGACTCCATCTAAGGTAAGATCGTCGAGATCGGAACGAGAGGCTCCGACAAAAGGGATGGACTGACCTGGCGTTGGAAAAAGTGATCCGAGACTCTGAAGTAACGGCGACAGTGACAATCCTATATAAGTCCTTTCAGATACTGGCTTACGCAGACGGCATTGACATCGTTGGTAGAAACCAAGAGATGTACAGGAAGCTTTAATCCAAATCGAGTGGACGGCACGAAATCTGGGGCTGCACATAAATGAGAGCAAAACAAATTTCATGGTGGCCTCGTCTGCGAGCAGAAGAGCAAACACATTGGCCTCTCAATTAAAGTAATGGAGCGCGAATTTGAAGTCAATCCTTTAACTATCTCGTGCCAACTGTAGCCGATAACAGCATGGAACCAGAAAGACGCGCACGGTTGCTTAAAGCCAACAAAGTCTACTATATTCTGTCAAGACTCTTCAAATTCAGAAATTTAAACACAGTGTTTAAGGCAATCTTCATACCAGTACACACATGTTGATACAAGATTTCGGTACTTAGCAAAAAGTATTCTGACCTCTTAGCCGCGTTCGGGAGAAAAGTTTTACAAAGAATTGTTGGCGCCGTATGTGAGAAAGGACGATTCCGAAGACTCTTTAATCATCAATTATCAAAAATTTGTAAAGCATTCCGCTACTCGCTTAATACGCATTTGGTTCCTTAAAGCTACTTGATTTTAGAACGTCATCTTCTTTGCCATTTTGAAGATTAAGATTTGGCACCCTTGCAGTACTTCACTTATCAAATGATTTGATTTTTTCTACAGGACCGAACAAGCGTCGTATTCTTATTCGGACACACTCCAATTTTACGGCATTGTCCGCTGTACTGCTCATTGCTAAGCTATGCTACACTATATATTCTATTTAACCAGAAAATTGTGAATTTCATCTTTTTACTATTTACATGAATCACTTGTATTATTACAACTTGAATTTTATTTACGCAATATATTTGGAGAGATGTTCTCATTTCTGTGCAGGCAAGCCAACATCTTTCCAATTCAAATCAATTATTCACTCTGCAGTCTTTTAATAAAAAATAATTGACTCATGGTTCTTTCTGTAAAGATCACCGACGAGTCATTAGGTTCTTTATATTTTATGAGTAAAAATCTAGGTCTTAAGATCTGATCTTTTCAAGAGGAATTGAAATTGCTTTTGATTGCTGATATCATCACTGCGGAGAACACTGCAATAGCAAGAGAAATGAATTATTAAATAGACCCAAGAATTTATAAGTAAATGTACATGGAAGTCATAAGTCATTCAAAACAGTAAACTAGCACTGAAGAAATTATGGTTAGTTTCCAGGATTTTGAGTTATTAAATACTATGGTAAGCTTTTTCGGCTTTATGCAAATAAACTTAAAAATTTGAGAGCTACCATTATATTAATTGAATCTCGAGTTGTTTACAATTTTTCTCTCTAATTTTTAAATTTCTCTAAATCTCCTATAATTCAAGTTCAGTGCACTAATTATCAGAACATAATCACAAGTCAGATATATTTTTTTCAATTCATCAAAGCCAAAAAAATCCAGTTTTTTCTACATCCTCTATATACAAAGATGAGAAAAGTCAGGAAATGATAATGGCCACAACATTACCTGTTGTTGGGCGTATCCGTATAACTACGATTAATGTTTGATTCGTTTTCTTTGTGGGAAAAAAGTGCTAACTAAAGGTACAAACATTGTATCTAAGTATCTATTTGCGGTCGGTAATCGCTCTCTGAGCACGATTTTTCAGTTTGCTTCTTCATGGATTTTAGTGTGCAGAATTGCTAAACTGGTCAGAGATTTAATTTTGCGAAGAAAAAAACTCAATGGAATTTGGATATGCGCGATTTTCTTCTGTTCGAACAAAGAACTGGGCATTTTTGTAGATGAAATACGAAAAGATTTTCCCATCAGATGGACTTGAAGGTACTTGTGCGAATGAATTGAATTGCGGAAATAATATAAGTCTGTCTGTGTGTGTATGTGTATTGGACTTCAGATAATTCTTATCTTAAATCTTAATTGAAAAGAAGAACTTATGGGTAGTTCCACAAGTAAAAGTGTAGAACAGTTAGTGCTTTACTCGATAATGCCACAAAAAACGGCCTATTTGGTAACTTAATCTACTTTAAAAGTTTCCGTTAAACCAATGTTCAAGGAGCTTTAATTAAGCAGCAAAATTATGCTTATTAGCGTTTTATTAAATATTTTTTATAAAACTAGCAAAAATATCCGGCGTTTTCCGGCTGACTTATCCCAGTGACCCAAGTGACTACCCGCCCACTGATCACCACCCTACTGACCACTCAGAAAACTATAAGTCGATACTAATATCGGCAAAAAACCAACATACCTTCAAATTTATATAATCATCAATACATTGCCAAGTACAATTAAGCACTTGTGTGTAGATTATAAATAAAACGAAATTTTAAGCCCTCCAAAAAATTAATTCTTGGTTGCCGAAAACGTGCTTACTGTTCCTTCCGAACATCAATGAAGCATTCTGTCTCTGAGCCAACACCAATTTTGTTAAGGTGATACAGCAAGCCAGAATGACCTGTTAAAGAACTCAATGCTATCCCTATTTAGATAAAGGAATTCATTATGGGCAAAGGGCCTGATTAATTGTTTGGATTACCTCAGCCCCGAGACGTTATCCTAGTGGGCCAGACGAATATTTTTTAAGTGCTGTGGGGGCAGCCCAGTATCCAGTCTACAGCCCAGTATTTATCCGAAACAGTGCTCCCTGACCATAATGTCGAGGATTGTGGAGATTATCACAATAGCTCGTTTCGCTTTAACATGATATACGAAAAAGATGTTGTGAGGGTCCTTTTAGGTATAAATACCTACAGGTCTAGAGTCTAGACGGATTAAATCCAAAAATATGCTAACGATCGCATTACTAACGTCAGAGTGTAAAATGGCTAAAATCGTTCCAATAACAAAGGAAACAAATTCTAATTTTAACGGAATAAAAGCCGCGTTCAATTGGCCTGAAGAGTACAACTCTTCACTTCAGTTAATTGAGCGACTCTTTACTTAAATTGAGCTACTGAAGTGAATAGACTGTTCGATTGGTATTCTTCACTTCAGATAAATGTCAATGTTACTTATCTGATGTAACTACACGAGCACCGAACACCTCACCTCTTCACTTACTTCAGTTGCCCAATTTCGCCCAATTTTTAACTGAAGTGAAGAGTTATCAATCGAACAGTCTCTAATTCAGTTAATTTAGTCCAATGGAACGCGTCTAAGGACCCATATCTAGCATCTTCTGTATGATTAAAATTATATTTTGCAGAAACTTGGAATTAAGTCCAAAATGCAAAATGATTATACATTGTTAATGAATGAAATCGGCTTAATATCGGGATCAATGGAGTTGTTTTTTGCGGTAGCCCAGGACCGGACCCCGCTTGTAAAGTCAAATATGGTGATGATGTTGTTTATAAAGAAAACAGTATTTGTTTACTTATTGATTCACTGTCTGAGTAAATTTTAATGATGTTGACAATTGAGTAACACTTTTGATTTCTCTTTACCGACTCTGAAATTGAAAAATCTTCGAGAATTTATACGAAAGATCAGCTCAATGAGTTGTTTTCCCTATTTTCCAATATGAGACATGTAATTAAAGTTAATAATAATAAATAAGCTTCACAAAGATTCACATTAAAACGGGAAATTAGTGTTTACCCGAGAAGAAAGTGAAAAACATGTATAGTTTTTAAATATCACAATAATTACTAATTTTAGGTTTATTTTTAGTACCACAGTATCCGACCCTCATTAGGTCTTTGTAGCAGTGAAAGTCGTTCAAGTTAGTTTATAAAATTTTAAGGCTACAAAATCATTCGGGGGAAAATCACAATACAATATTACACTTAATACAATACACTTAACGTTATTACTAATTGCTAAGTAGGTACTGTGTGCCGAAAAGTGTTCCACTTATACTCTACTCGATAGGTAATTGATTCCATATTTGGACAGCATACGAAAGGGAAACTTCAAACATCAAATGTACTTTTCAAGTAACTATCGTTTTTCATTTAAACAGCATGGTTGTAAAAGTTTTATATATTTATTCGCTTTAACATTTTGAGATATCATAATAATAATAATTGCTCCGATAATGAACTCTGCGGAGGTTTATTTGAAATTAAATCATCCTGCTAAAAAAAGTTGTATTTTTCAATTAAACTGAATCTACAGGGGGTACCATATCATGTTGATTTTTATTTTTTTTATTTGCAATGCCCCCACCGTCGTCTGAATAAACCATAATCGGCACATGTTTTGAATTGGTGCAGATTTGTTTAGATTTTTCGTGTCAATTATATGTCGCAGTTGTTTGCGAAATAACGCCGTATATTTTTAAGATGGAAATGTTCAACATAATACGAGTATATGCCAATAATTCCCATTGCGATGCCCCATGCTGAGAAGCACATTTGACAGTTGCACTGCTGGAAACGGTGCGACTAGTTGACTTCCTGTGCGCGGGCAGAGTACTCGTAACAGTGCGCGATAAACTAAAAAAAATAAATTTTCATAATCTGGAAATGTCTAGAAGATTGCTGTACTGCAGACCATAATATGACTTTTATTCGATTTACTTACAATTAATCAGAAGTTTTTCTTTTCTCTTTTGAAAGACATCTTAAAGTGGCAGTTGCTCCTTTTTTACCTAAAGATGTTATCAACTCAACTTATCTCAATAAACTTTGAAATAAACTAAAAGACGATGATGTATTTATAGAACAATAGATATAAGATTCGTTCATCGAAGTGGAACGTCTAAGTCTTAAGTCTCTGTGCGATTTCAAGGTAATCTTCCGCACTCGCTCAGAACTCACTTGCATACTCCTTCTACTAATGTCAAAGAAGATAAAGAACAACAACATCGAACAATTGTTGCTCTTATTACCCGTATAACATAAAAATATTCTGCACTTGGTTCTGGTGTTGGCTTTTGTTCTGATTTTCTTAAAATTTTCACTATAAAAGGTGTGTTGCTTCTTGCTTGACTGAACACACAATTTTTACTTTACTTTGATAAAAAAAAAATGTATGCTTGCCTAGGTTGGTAATAGGGCTGCGAGGTTTTTTTTTACTGAAACTTTTTTATGGAAATTTGCGAATACTTTAAATGAACTTTTTACCAGACAACTATAAAATTTCATGACTACTTAAGTTTTGATATAAAAAAAACTAAATACTGCCTTTCGTTTGTATTCTACAAACAAGTACTTAATAAAACATAATGGAAGACAGCATATTCAAATACTGTTTTGCTATGAGTATTTTCCTCAAAGAAATAATGGTATGCCTCACTGTTCCATTCTCTTGCCACATTTTTTGTTATGAAATTATTTTAAACAACTAATTGTACGGACAATCGCATTCAACTGAATTGGTCGTGATGTTCATGATGTTCACACTCATGTGTGTGAAATTTTTTGATTTAATATTAATTTGTTGCTTTTCTGACGTCATAAGATAGGGCCGGACAAGCAATCGAGAATGTTTAACCGGCCCAGAAAAATGAGTTATTGATGCCAAACTGGCTAACATCTCATGATCAGAATCGGTGGCGAAACTAACTTTTAGGAGGATGCAAAACCCTATTTGTAGAGCCACATATGATTGATGTTGATGATGATAATAAGTGTCGCCGAGGTTAATTCAAATAACAGTGATACTTGATAAACGACTAAACTGGAATTCTCATATCAAGTCCGCCATCGAACGTACCACTAGTACGAATAAATTAGAATATCAGTTCCAAATGCATTTGTGTCACTTTAAGGGCATTACCAATTAGAATGTTACTTTAAGTTCAATTCCCCGGTTCGTCTACTTATGCTTCACACACATACCCTAATGCTTCTAAACATAGGGCACGCTTTGACAGCAGGATTAATAGTTTATCGGGAAAAATACTTAGTCCAGATAAGGTTAAATATGGGCCGTAGGCTCCTTTAAACCATTCGGTGATGGCATTTTTCCAGCGCTCTTACATAGGGCAATTAAACTCATCCCGACGGGTCTGATTACTTTATTTAGAGCCAGCTACAAATGGGGTTTACATTCCGTTCACCTGGAGAAAGGTAAACGTAATATTTATCCCTAAACCGGGCAATAGTCCTAGTGAGCTACCTTAATCATACAGACCAATAAGTCTAAGCTCAGTTGGTCTCAAAATTTTGGAGAGACTTTGATGTTTATAATATCAGAGCCTTGATCTACCAAGGTCAAGCCAATTGGAAATGTAAGAGCACAGAGAGCGCCCTTCACTATCTAGTTAAAAAGATAGAAGGAACTCTTCGTTCCAAAGAAATAGCTTTGTGTGCTTTCCTGGACATTGAGGGTGCTTTCGATAACACTGGCTGGATAACACTTAATTCTAAAATGATACATTGGATGTATACTATGACCATGAGACCAATTATCACGTACGCGGCCATCATATGGTGGCCGAAAGTTCTTGAACGGACAACGGTAATTAAGCTTCAGAAGCTACAAAGAATTGCCTGTCTAGGAATAATGGGTAACCTGCCCTACGACTGCATTTGAAGCTGTAGTAAGGCCGATCTTCATTAGGAAGATGGCCGCTAGATAAGCTGCAACTAAAATATGGGTACAAACCAGATGACTATGTGGGACAGCTGAAAATTCTTCACTCAATTCCCGAAAGAGACATGTTTTGCACTACCCCCGACAACATGGTCAGGGAGTACTGTTTCGGCAGGTTATTTGAGGGTAAGAAATTGGATCGAGCAATCTGGTCTAATTGTGTTCCAGCACTTGACGATAAAGGTTTGATCTGGTAGACAGACGGATCGTAGATGGAATCTTGAGTGGGAGCTTGGGTATTCGGACGTCATACCAAAGTCTCGATGCCACTGTTTTCCAAGCTGAACTCCATTCCATTGAGATCTGGGTATTGAGATAAGGGTATTACCGTCGCTTTGATTTATACCTTTTCAGATAGTCGAGCAGCACTGAAAGCGCTATCGTCCAACATAATTGACTCCAAATCGGTTAAATGCTGCTACCATGCACTGCAATCCCCGGCAGGGCTTAACAGGGTAAAACTATGTTGGGTCCCTGGTCACCAGGGAATTACAGGCAACGAGCAAGCAGATGAACTAGCCAGGATTGGTTCAGAAACTACGTTATTAGGACAGGAACCTTACTGTGGTGTCAACAGCGCAGGGACATAAGTCCCAAAAAGAAAGAATTGGGACTTATGTCTCACTTGAGTGGGACATAACTTCCAAAATAAGTCAGTATAGTAATAAGTAAATATTGGGACTTATGTCCCTGCGTCGGTGTTAACTGGGCTGCCACCACAGCAATGATTAATAAGTGGGAAGGTAGACTTCGTCTGGTCCATTTGGATAATATCCCAGGGCTTAGGAAATCCAAACGGTTAAGCAGGCCATTTTCCTAAAAGGTAATCCTTGATTTAGACAAGGAAAGCATCAGAAAGCTGGTGAGCTTTCTCACAGGTCAATGTGGCCTGCGATATCACCTTAGAAAAATTAATCTTGGCTCAAACACGAAATGTAAGTTCTGCTCGGAGGATGATGAAACATCCGGGCACATTCTCTGCGATTGTCCAGCATTGATCTGGTTAAATAGACGTATTTTCCATAAGGCAATATGTTCGTCGGCAGATCTGCGAAACTCTGCCACTAAGGACATACTATATACTATACATTCATTAGATCTCTTCGATTATTTACACCCTACGATACAATAGATCTTTTTAGGGCTCAGTATCAGGCAATTGGGCTATGGTTTTGTCTTTTTTTAAAAGAAAGAGCATAACCATGTGCTAACTTGTTTGTAATTTATCAAACTCTTTATAGTTTATTCATTTTAACAATTACTTTTAAGCTATAACATCTTAAGTTGTTCAAGCAAACCTATTTACAACTGGCATACATACTTATAGGGCTCCTCACTTCACTAAACCATCAGTCTACATGTATATCCAATTACAAAACATTCCGCACCAAATCCTTTTATATAATTTTTTGTTTTGTTTTTATTGTGTAGGTAATTGCTGTCTCTGCTGTGCACTTTTTGTTAAATAAAAGAAAATGCCGCAAAAGCGAACAAGAAGAGCAATGAGAAAACTATAAGCAAATTATGTATAGTACTACTTATAAAGCGTCCTACGCTTTGTGCGATTACGACCGGTTGAACACCTCTGGTAAAAAGCCTTCATTTAAGCAAAGTACGGACGAACAATTATTACATTTGGACGTAGTCGTCGTTATTTGTCATTTTACGTTTGTTTTTTTTTTCCTTTGCTACAGTGCGGGTTTTGATTCTCTGTTTTGGATACCGCAACAATTTTCTATTATACAGGGTGTATCCGTTAAGGTGGCAAATATTTAAATGGGGGATTCCTTGCTTAATTTTGTGAAAAAATCGTATCTATTTTCACCCCCTTTTTTAATGCGATGAAACGTACTTTTGACATTACATCACTTCACACCCTGTAACACTTGAACGCTTCTAGATTAAGGGTCACCATTGGTCTTTTTTGGAAACAAAATTAATTTTTAAAGGTCAAACTTTAAACATTTTTTTAAATTCCTAAAACCATTACCGGCGAACCGCTTTGATGCATATAGCGTCATCTCGGAAAAATCTGGATGCTCTTCGATTGGGAAGGCATTGGATGGGCTACTGATCTAGCAACGCCGAAGTGGATTCATTAAATTGAACTCGCTAGAGGGAAGGCGACTTAAACATGTTTCACGCATGGGCATGGATAAAGAGAGTGTTGTGCCAAAGCCGCCTCTTTCACTTCAGCATCCAGGGAGGACTAATGAGCACCATCAGGGTGATAGAGGCGAACCTGCAGCACTCGAAGGGCGCGTCCGCTACCCTCAACAAGCGGTTGGCCGAAAAAAAAATCCTTGATCTGATCCAAGAGCCTTGGATTATAAGCGGACAGATAAAAGGTCTAGAGAACGGAACAAGTAAGTTGATCTGTAAATTCGGGGAGCCAGTGCCAAGGGCTCCCCCTCGGGAGGAGTGTCTGTGGATGTGACAGCAGTTAAGGGAGAAGGAGCGCTTGGTTATGCAGACGATTTGGCGTTTTTTATTAGTGGTAAACACTGCATGACTATCAGTAGTGTTATGCACGTTTTGGAATAGCGCAGCCAAGAAGGACTATCCATAAATCCTTGCAATACCATTCTAGTGCCTTTCAAGAAAAGAAAACTGGTCGATTTGGGACCTATCATCATCATAGGCACGACGTTAGATTATTCCAGTAAAGTTAAATATCTCGGCGTCATCCTTGATAAACAGCTACCCAAGTCCGCTATCGAACGTGTTACTAGGGCCGTGTGGGCCAGTAGACGCCTCTCTGGATTCCGTAATATGGTTTTTTACGGCCGAGGTGATTGGCCTCGTGGCAACCTTACTTTGAAGGGACTAGCCCGATCATTTCGCTTTACCTGTACTGGAGGAAAATTACCGGCGGTCACCACGTGGTGGTTTGGTTGCGGCTACATGCATTTCTGAAGCATTCTGTGTTATTCGCCCTACTCTGCTGATGGCATCATATTTTCTCTATCAGTTACTACAAATTTATTTTCGTATCTATTAATTTTATATTAGAATTGTTGGCCCCGTATGTTAGAAAGAACGATTCCGGAGACTCTATAATGATGAGATCTTCGAGCGTTACCGCGATGTCGACATCGCGAAGAGAATAAAGCTCGGTAGGCTCCGGTGGGCCTGAAACCTAGCACGCATGAGCGACCTACCTTTGCGGTAGGATTCATGGAATACGACAGCGAGGCCGGCGAAGTCTACGCTGGAAGGATGGCATAGACCAGCGGGCCCAGAGTTTAGGGATGCCAAACTGGTTGACATAGGCTCGAAAAAGGAATCAGATGCAGACAATTGACTGTAAAGCAGAGTTTTGTCAATGTAAGCAGCTTGAGTCTCAAGAGAAATGAGATGGATTAGATATAGGATTACATTCACGAAAATTAAAAGACCCACCGAGGAACTACAGAAGTAAATCTTTGGGTAAAACCGCTTGAAAAAAATTTAGTGCGAATAAGTAGTCTACCAACATTGCAACGGATACAAGCAAAGCACATATAAAAATTGGAAAAGATAAGTTAAGAAACCAATGGACTTAAATTCCTCAAGAGACGTACATTTACAGAAAAGACAATAGTTAAGGTAGCTAACGTATGGGCAGAAATTGTAAAAATTGTTGTGTGAAACGAGCTTTATGTGATGGTGCTAAGTCCTGTTGGAATGTCCAGCGATTGTTACCCAAGTTTTTGTGTGCCCGAGGTAGTAGCAATGCATTCCGACTAAAGAATATCTGCCAGTGGGGTAAAATGGTAGACATTATATATGACTTACTCTAAAAGACAAAATCTATAAAGTAATCATGTACTCCTCTAAATGCTGCCGAATTCAAAAGAAACTCAACCAGGGAATACATATTATACGCATATGCGCTTTTTGTAATATGACAAATGAAGAAACAAATGTCAATATCATTTTAAAAAGAAAACTTAATTCCCATATTATTATCGGCTTACTAATAAGACGAATAAATCTATAAACAAAACGACAAAGAAGATTCCAAAACTTATTGTGACAATAATCGACATCGATTGATGTCACGTAATATTTTTTACACATCAAAAATGAAGAAAAACAAAATTTATTATTTTACAGTAGCCTCACATACTTAATGTGATTGGTAACAAAAGTCAACGAATAATCACCACAAGTTGCCTTCCTTATCAGTTTGAGTTGACTTTTCTTCACCTACGATGACTAAATACTTTCAGCGATAAGTTGCAAGGCCATAATTTAATATTTCGTCAAAGCATGAGGTTTAAAAAAATGGATCGTTATTTTTAATATCTCTCTCTTAACGAAGGCATTGCATGCTGCACGAATGAGACCTTTATCTACGAAGAGCTGTCTTCAATGTGTCTACACTTTCATATCTTTTTGGCCTCCAAAATAGACCATATGGAGATGTCAATTGGATACAAGCCTGGTGAGTATGAGAAGGTTGAAGCGGATGTTTACGAAGAGCAACTCGTTTGTCCAAATAGTCAATGGACTTGCCCTCTAACCACACGTGATCATTTTGTTTGTGCACGTACTGTTGAACCCTAAACATTTTTTTCACAGAAAACACCAAGTTGACGAGATCGTTACGTTCGTGCAACATGGAATGCCTTCGTTAAGATACCTGGCACTATCCATATCCATATCCATATCCATGTTCCATAGAATGTTTTTATCATTCCCTAAAAAATTTGAAAAAAAATATTCATAAATGACGAAATAACAGCCTTTTTACTAAGTATGATTGCCCTGTTTGTTTGTTTGTTTGTGCCTAACTAACTCTGGAATGCCTTCACTAATTTCAGCCAAACTTGGTATACATAATATCTTACAATCTGAAATTAAATACTCTGGGTGGTGGGTAAGACGTTTTGTGGATGAGGAAGGGGAGGCAGTCTATATTACTATCGAACCCATAGTTTTCGGGATCGCCGTGATGAATAGTTCAGGATATAATGGAGATGGGTGATCAGCTGTGGTTTGTATGTAGGAGGAATTCTTGAATAGTTCAGGATATAATGGAAATGGGTGATCAGCTGTGGTTTGTATGTAGGAGGAATTCTTCGAAACTACTGGACCGATTTCAAATTTTTTTGTATGTACATACTATGGCTGCCCATAGGAAAGACTAAGTCTATGTGCTTCTTAGTTTTATTTCTTTATGGTTATAAGCTATAGTATAACCCCCACAAAGCGATGGTAACAGGAAGGCGTGGTTTCATGTGTGCGGGTTACAAAGCGCCCGTGAACATCTAGTCTTATATAAATATATCTTATATTAAGCAATTGAGATTCGTTTTCCTCAGTACATACACTCTTTAAACAATTTACCTCCGGATGACTCGTATGTATTGTAGGAGACGACTTGTCGCTAGAAAACAAATACAAAATTATAACAGGGTGATCCCTAAATCGTCAACGATAATTTGGGAAATGATTCTTGGGTACATTCTAAGAAAAAAAAATCGTTCTATAGTAAGGCTCTTATCTCTCTAATAAGGGTCTATCTTTATTGGGGATTTAGGAAAAGGCTTACTTTGATGTACCCTGACCCATGCTCTGCTATTACTTATGGTATAAACTTCGTTTAGGACTTTATTTTTAGAAGAAATACTAGCCTTTCGAGCTGCGTTTAAATAAGTTTGATATCTTGTTTAAGTGTTAAGATATCCAATTTCTATGTCTGTTCCATTTTTCTTGTCCATGTTAATTTTTAACTTTGAGCTCAATTTTCTCCAGAAAATGCATAATAAACATAACGTTTTTTTATTTTTTTCTTATGAAGGTAACGATAATAAAAATCAACAGCAAGTTTGCAGAAAACCCCATTTAAATCTTAAGAAATTATATTCAATGTAAGATTTAAAAAACGTCTTGTGAGTTTTTCAAAATGGGAAAGATTCAAGAGTAAAGCCAAAGACAGTTTAAAAAAAAAGCTCATGTTCCGGCCTCTGGAAAAAGGCTCTGATGTAACAGCAAGAGAAATAAGTCTCTATAAATCCATCGAGACATTTAAACCAACCTAAAAATCACTAAAGCTTGCTTGCTAAAGCGAGCAAATTAAAACGCTTTCTAACTGAACACTTTTGGACAACAATTATAAAAGATTTTTAAAATCTAAATATTAACGCAATAATAAGCATCAAAATTTGCATGTTCCGTTACACTATAACTCTTATAAATGTTGAATCTTCAATTATTGGAAGTGCTCGCATAAAACTTTTACTTTCATTTGCATTTGCTGCAGAAATGAATCGGAAAAAATTTACATTTTTTTTATTTACAATTTAATACAAGACTTAATAATGAACTTGAGTGGAAATAATAAAGATGTTTATGTTGATATGATTTTATGATAATGGTTATTGACGTTCATTAGTTTTTTGCAAATTAATATCTGTTCATACCAAAAACAAGTGATGTAAATTAAGATATAAAATTACGTTTAAAATTTGAGAGTAAATATAGATCAACATAAACTTAACTGAGTAGTAGATAGGTAAGTAAGAAAAGAGAGTTAAGCGATTTCCCGACAACAAGTCATCTCTATCACTAAAAACAAATACAAATTTATTCAAATTTCTCAAACTGAAAAATTGGTGCCAACTTAGAAAAAAATTGCCTGTGTACAGAGTACACGTGTCAGAAGTGAAACTTCTTTGCCAATACAAACTTCAAATGTTAACGATATGTAAGTATATAGTATGAGGTAAGAAAGGATGCCAGAGAGAGAGAGAGAGATAGAGGGAGCGAGATAAAAGAGAAAACTATTTTAAAATACTTAAAGTATTAACAGGATGTAAGGATATTTAAAGATAAATGATTAAATTGAGAAAAATATTAGTTTTATTGAAATTATATTTCTTTTGGCGCCTTTAGTAAAGGATGAAATTGAGAGCGTTACGAAAGTGCAACCGTTACGAAAGTGTGATGATTTTCCACTGTCCGCAACGCAGTGCTGATCAACTAAATATCCAGTACACAAACCACTAAACACTTTTCAACAATTTGGTTGTACTTTTTGAGTCTTTTGAGAACTTTTCAGTGGTCTTTTTGGGATATTTGGGGGTCTTTTGGAAGTGTTTTGGGAGTCTTTTGGTGGTCTTTTGGAGGTCTTTTAGGAGGTATTTTGGTGGTACTTTTGGGGTCTTTAGAGGGTCTTTTAGGGATTTTTTGGAAGGTTTTTGGGGCGTCCTTCTGGGGTGTTTTGAGAGTTTTTTTAGTGGTCTATCTGTGGTATTTGGTGCCCTTTTAGTGGTAGTTTGTGGGTCTTTTGGGAGTATTTTTGGGGTCGTTTGGGAGTCTTTTAAGGGTCCTTTGCAAATGTTTTGAGGGTTTTTGGAAGTATTTTGGGGAGTCTTTAGAGTATATTTTGGGGGACTATTTGGAGTATTTTTGGAGCTTTTAGGAGGTATTATTGAGGGTATTTTGAGAGGTCTTTCTGTAGGTCTTTTGGGATTCTTTCTTTCTTTCTTTTTTTTCCCAAATACCCCTTTCTTTTTCTGATTTCTGTTGGAAATGTTTTGGCGGTCTTTTGAGAGTTTTTTGGGTGGTCTTTTGGGAGTCTATTGGGGATCTTTCAAAAAGTATTTTGGTTTTTTTTTTAGAGGTCTTCTAAGAGATCTTTTGAGATTCTTTTGAGGATCTTTTTTATAAATTTTTAAAAAAAAAAGTCTAATACATATTTCTATATTTTATATTATAGAGCATTCTGCATTATCCAGTTGTGACATTTTGATGTGCAGTGAATTCATGAACTATGCTGCAATGTAACATATCGAGTCGTGCGATATCATGCCATTGATCGAATTTAATATCTCCCTTTACTCGTCTAATCATTTTAGTCATATGGATTTTTAGCGTGCATATTAACCGTTAATCTTTTAATCACGCTAAAGAATTATTATTTGTAACGCGTGTACACAAGTCCATGCACCACTTTTTATTTTTAACTAACGGAAATACCGGGCGTTTTCCGGCTGCCCTATCCACCTAACCACCCGACAACTGACCTTCCGCCCACTGACCCTAACCCCCCACCGATTGACAACTTCGGCCACCCAGAAGTCTATAGAATCGTGTTGGAATCCTCAGTTTTGGTCATGAGTTCATACAAAAGAAAAACATTATTTTCTGTTTTTCCCGAATTTTTCAATTTTTCTGGCAACTTTTCCAATTTTTCTTTCGGTATAAACATTATTCAGACTATGGTGAACATTTTAAATTTAAAATGAGCAAAAACGTTACAGCCGTTCTCAAGTGATGCGGCTACCAACGAACAGCATTTCATTTTTATTTATAAAAATATATTTCTTCTATATTTACAGTGTTATCTGATGACGATTGCATTGGTATAGTTGACACTATAGCGTTATGATAATTTAACTATCAAACGTACGATTTTGACTCAACATTCTGCATTCTGTCGATATCGTGTAAAAACAGCATCCATTGTAGTTCCAGATTTTGTTGTTGCTATCTTAGGATCATTATTTATATGCAGATTGAATTTTTCACACAGGAAATAGTATCAAAGAATGCAAAAGTTACATTAAAATCCCCACCCGAAATAAGTGGTATTTTATGATATTCTGTGCCAAGAAGAGCAGCACCTCCGTGAGTATATGCAAGTAGCTGGTGAAGTAAAAACAGAATAATGTTTAATTAACAGATAAATAAATAGCTACGAAAATAATTTCTTCCCATCTTTTTGTTAATAAAATATTCTTTTAGTGTTCTGTGCCAAGGCGTTAATGCGAGTAAGCTAAAGACTACTAAAAGGCTCTCAAAGTACCCCCCAAAAGACCTCTAGAAGACGTCATAAAACGCTGCAACCTTGAAATTTTACTCCCAACTCGCGCAAAAAAGTTTCACTTCAAAAAGTACTTCTTTGACAATGTCAATTAGTCAGTGAAACGGCATTGACATCCAAAAAACATCACATACAGTAATAATTGAAAAGTTAATATCTAAATGATTGATAACCGGCGTTAGAAAAAGTATCCGCTGTCAACAAATAACCGCACACAATTACTATTGTGGTTAACCTCTTGGTAAGCAATAAACTAATAGATGCAGCAGATAACTTAATTGTTGCAAGAAAAAGTGGTCATTCAACTTTTGATTTGTTATTGGCATTAGATAGTATCTGCAGTAGGAATCTAAGATGTCATTTATAATAGGTACCTATCGCAACCGCAACTATTAAAGAAATATTTATAAGGTAAAATCTCCCCAAATAAATTATAAATAATTAGACAATCAACCAACGTTGTTTGTTTGTTTTGTATGCGATTCCTTATATGATGTTAATGTTTCAATTAACAGTTACGAAGGTTTATGTCAATAAATCTGCAACAATTCATTTTTGGATAGACGATAGGAAGAAAGTGCTTTCATAGCTTACCAACCTATCACAGGCACTAAGGGAACTAATATGAGCATAACCATAATATATGATAGCTTTATGCAGAATTAAGGTTAAGTGAACGCATTTTTAATTGCAGTCAGATAACAGATAGTTAAATACTTTTTGAATCTTTCAGAAAGCCTCAGCCTCAGCATTTCGCTGAGACCTTAAAAGACTTCCCAAAGTATCACCAAAGACCTCCAAATCGCGTTTTAGTCCTTTATACCGAATTTCACAGAAATCGCTTCATTCCCGAAATTTCAGTCCCTAGTGACCGAATCCCAAAAGACACCCAAAAAACCCTCCAAAGAATCCTCAAAGGACCCCCAGAAGACCCTCAAAAGACCCCCAAAAGACACCCAAAAGACCCTCAAAATACTCCCCAAAGGATTCCCGGAAGACCCTCAGAATACCGCCAAAAGACCCCCAAAAGACACCCAAAGGGTCAAACCAAATTGCATACAAATCGGTTGGGGAACGGCTCAGTTCACAAAATTCCAGACCTTAATAACTATATCCCAGAATTTCCATAGAAACAAGTCTTATAGTCGCATCGCATCGCACAATCAAAAGACCCCCAAAAGACCCTCCAAGCAAACAAATCAGTTGAGAAACAGCTTAGTTCCACTTAAAATTCCACGCCTTAATAACTATATCCCTGAAGTCAGGCTATCACATGACATTCGTATTAACAACGAAATCGTCTCAGTTACAGTTAATAACCCCAACATTTTAGGAGTCATATTCGACAAACTCCTTACCTTCTGTAGGCACCTCTAGTCTCTGCAGCATTCTCCTCATGCAAGGTTAATAGGGTCCTTGATACACACACCCCTCTCCCACCCCAATAAATAACAATCAAAAAACAGCGAAAGGTCCTTGCCCAGGGAAACCCGGACAAGTCTGGCACAGCTTCAGTCGGGTTGGTGTTTAGAGCTATAAAGCTAGCTTTGTCGTAGATGAGAAACGGGGAAGAATTAATTGATATGATCTGTTGGAAGAAGCCAATATAGCTTTTTTTTTATAAAGATATAAGGATTCGAGAGTAAGCAGGATATCCGTTAAAAGACTTAGCGTACGATATTTTAGAAGATTATCGAGCGTTATGCCGTAAAGATGCGAAGCAGCAATAACAGTAAATTTCGCAATCATATGTCAAGACTGGTACAGCTAATGTTTTCGCCAGTATAATTCTAGTTTTGAAAGAAGTGAAAGAACGTGTAGCCCATACGAATAACTTCTTCCTACTGCTACATTAATGCCATGCC
The DNA here is from genome assembly GCA_947095585.1 of Nephrocerus scutellatus. Classification (NCBI taxonomy): domain Eukaryota; kingdom Metazoa; phylum Arthropoda; class Insecta; order Diptera; family Pipunculidae; genus Nephrocerus; species Nephrocerus scutellatus. The sequence goes on along the minus strand of OX352765.1, from coordinate 83,705,881 downwards.
AAATCACGACTAAAGGTTATCCCAAGGTTTTCAACCTTTTCAACATAGTCTATACTGTGATAACAGGAAAATATGATAGATCCAACTGCTGCTTAGAAATACACAACTATACATTCAGATTTTTTTAGCATTTAGCATTAGACCATTACGATTCGACCACAGCGCTATATTTGATAGATACTCATTTATACAACTCACAGAATGCTCGATTAAGCCCAGCGGACAACTTAAGACGAACTGAGTATAATCAGCATTCATATGAAGTAAACTGGTCTTCATTTACAAACATGGAAAAAAATAATGGTCCTAAGATAGATCCCTGAGGAACTCCACTGGTTGCAGGGAGAAAGTCTGACAGGATCTTATCTAATTTCGACTGCCTGAAATCTGCTTATCAGAAAGATTCGAAATTATAATGTCGAGATAGCTTATGGCATAAAGTTGAATGGTCGACGGTATCAAGCGCTTTAGAAAAATCCAGTAGTACGAATGAAACTTTTCCCTCATCTAGATTATGTCATATGTCATCTGATATGCCTATTACGGCTGTATACAGCTATGTTTCCGCCGGAATCCACATTGTTTAAGGGTTAAGATGTTATGTTTTTGATTAATTTTTTCAAACATTTTGGATATAAGTGGGAGAATGGAGATTGGCCTTAACTAAAGATCTAAAAACAGGCAGTACTTTTGCATATTTCCAATTTGTTGAGAACTTCATCTGAAGTCTTAAACTAATATCCTTTCTTACATATATAGCAACACGTCCACCAACATGTCCATTTCTATCAGCTCAAAATACTCTGTATCCAATATTTACTAATGGTACTGTTATACATCAGACACCCTGTATACACAGGCATTTTTAATCTATAGAAGTGTTTAACACTTTTGATGACATAATCGATTATTGTTGGAAACAATTTTTAGTAAAAAAAAAAGCCACCTTGTACTCCTATCTTATCAACAACTTGTCATGAGCAAAGAAGACCACCGAAGATTAATACAAAGTTTTTTGTTATACAATTTTCTAAATAAACAATTTTGTTTGTATCTTGCCTTTGATTTGTCTATGTGTGCGTTTGTATACATAAACCAATTAAAGTAATCCAATATTATAGTGAGCGTACTTGGTTATATTTTGAAGTGCAATTATGAAAATAATGCAACAATTTGCTGCACGAAAAGGAGAAGATGACACTGAATCACTCAATTATTTTAAGATTTTTATAAATATAATCGATTTTATCAATCGAATTACAATCATTAACATTACAGTAATTGTTGTGTAAATGTAATATTTTTATTTATATTTTTAATATTTCGCATGTAGAGTTGTAACTTGACATTTTATCCAAATATTTTTCGTTATTTTTCTTTCATAAATTGTATAATTGCACTTTTGTTATTTGGCTTGGTAATTATTTAACAAAACTAAAGGCACTTAATTTCGACTTTCACAGATTTTTCTACTATCAATTAGAGAATTCAGAATATGTATCTTTTAAGCTCGTAAATATGTTCCGAACAAATCCACTGACACCGGCACAACTTTGTTTTTTTCGCAAATTTCAAGTTTGCCTTTACAATTTAACAAAATCGATGTTGAGAGCTCTTTTCAACGACGACTTGATGGCGAAACAAGCCAATTAGAACAATTTAGTAGTAGAACGAAGCGAGATTTTTTTTTGTTTTTTTTATTAATAAATATTATTTAGCGCACAAAGGCCATCCGATCAGAGGGGTGACACAACGACACAATTCCGCGCAGATGTTCAGCGTTGAGAAAAAATAACTGCCGGATCAGATCAAGCAAAATGACCAATTGAGCGTATCGCGTCGGAGATGCTACTGAAACTACCCCGAAAGACACGAATCTCCCATCGGACAATCACCACAACCACCAAGACTACCTTCGGCATTATAATATACAACGGAGGCAATAATTCTCGTTAATAAAAATAATAATAACAGATTATTTGGTTTACTGTCTCTCCCTTCAGCCACGATTTGTTGTGATTATTTACTTCTCGAAAACGGGTGAAACTCTACTCGCACTGAATTCGTCGTTAATATTTAGCCTACAACAGAGAATTTTATTTAAACAAATACGCGAATTTACTGTCCTTCACGTCCCACTACGCCTGACCAACAGTCCTTAGGACGATTTTGCGGGTGGGTTATGCCGACGCAGTTAATAAACACGACGAACACGCCGTCACAGTGCAACAACATGGCGTGCTATCGCCACAAGCGTTTCAACTAATCTGAATTAGTTGAGTAGTTTACCAGTTTGTCTAACGTCTTTCCGGTCTACGGGTAAGAGCTGGTGCAACATGCTATCGACTAGATATACGCGCAAAGCGCAATACAAAGCTGTAGATACAACACATTGGATGTAATCGCGTCGTATCGCATTCGCATATATCTGAATCGCTCAACAGAGGAGAAACATTTGAGGCATGTTGTCGTTTCTTCGTATAGTTAATATGGATCCACCAACAAACACTATTCAAGTGATACCGGCGGGCGCTTTTCAAAGCAAAGCTGCGATCGCTCATAGATACTCACAAATACTTATAGAGCGTATAGAGCGTCAGAAAGAAAGCAAAAATAAATCAAAAGCAGAAATGCGATGAAGAGAGGAAGAGACATAGAAAGAGCAAAAAAAAAAATCACAAAAAATTAGTGTTGCCGTCTTCACATTGTGCACTAAAATAGCTATGGATAATTCTAGCATTTGGAAATCGACAAATGTTTGATAATTTTTGTAATTATGATAATTTTACCATTAATACACAAGCCGGAATTTATTTTTTTTATTAATTTCTTTTAATTTTACAAAATTTAAGGAACCCAAACGAAAATCAATCGACTCGTGATCAAAGCAAGAGCTATAAGCACGTAGAGTATTTTTCTTTAACAAGAAGTTGGTCAAATACAGGAGGAAGAATTCATTTTAGGTTATTCTTCTCTTTAATTTTCGTACTTAGATTGTAGTATTTTAGACGTATTAGTAGACGTATTACCGCGTTTCAATAACAACAACTCTTAGAATTTCTCTCTATAGAATTAATTTGACAGATGCGTTGTAGTTTCTTACAGATGAAATGTCAGACAAACCTAATTCAACTGCTCTAGCTTTGTGGAGTTTATTTGGGTTTAACGAAACTCAACTCTAAATAGCATTTACATGAACTTAAACCTAAGTTAACCCTGGGTTAACATATTCATGGAAACGTAGTATATGACATAGAAACATCATCACAGCTACTTACATTTTTTAGGAATTCAAGAAGAGATTGTGTCTTTAGTCAAAATGCTTATCAAAATTATCGCCGATTATTTTTCAAACTATGGTTATGTGCAGAACTTAATTGCCGAAATTACGAAAAGTAATATTGAGCTTGTGACTCAGTGCATAACTGCATGGCTGCTGAGCAGCAGGTTTATGGTTCGAATTCCAGTAACACCAAAAGTATTTTTCACGGTGTCCCACCTCTAGCGAATGCTCCTCTTTTCTTCTCATTTTGCTTAACTCCCACGCTGTGCCAACCATTTAGCCGAGCATTATAGGGGTGCGAACTCCTTTACGCATACCAAAATTATATAAAAAAAATCTCGGCGAGAGAGATAAGTGAAAATTCTTTGTCAATTAAATTAAAATACAAAATAAACAAGAAAAATTTTGTCACTTTTTCTCCTTCTTATTATTCGGTTGATTAGGCGGTTGAAGAGGCGAAATTAATGTTTTAGTCTCTCATGTATCTCATGTCTAATGTTTCATGCATTAAATCGTTACATGTGTTACAGGCGTTACATCGTAACATACGGTTCATCCGGATATGGGCTTGAAATTTACTCAAAAAACCTTTTAATGAAGTTTCTCCGTGAATGTTTCAAGCACTACATCGTTTTATGTGTTATATGCGTTACATTGTTAGATGCTTTACTCATTTACACATACGGTTCATTCCAACGTGGTCTTGAAATATTACTCAATGAAGTTTCACTACAAAGAAATAAAGCCAAAAACTCTAATAATTTGGCTTGTACCAAAGGAAATAAATATAAATATAAATATGTGACATAACCAGCTAATTCGTCATACGTGGAAAAAATTATGGATATCGCAAATTGGTGGAAATTATAAAAAAAAAAAAAAAAAATACAAAGCAACAAGGCGGCAGATCTCAAGAATGAGCAACAAACAAGCTTTCTGTTGGTTGTCCATGTTTCCTCTGCGAAAATTTGAGTTTGACTGTTGGTTTGACTGTGAAACCATCCTACTAATCTGACCGCTAGGCGCATCAGTTATGCTTTACAGTCAGGTTCGATAGTCTGTCAGTCGCTTAAAGAATAACTTTGTGAATAATAAAAACAAAATCTCTCAATGGCAATACTTATTTTAATAGCAGGCACCAAAGACAATAAATAAATATATTATCAGAGCTTGTATCAAACAGGTTGGTAAAACAATATATGTACCTATAATATATATATATATATTTGAAATAATATTCAAAAAATACCGGCAAATATGTTTATTTTTTAATCTCACATATTTACACAGTACCATTATAATAGAAAATGGAAGTAAATCGTCTATAAACTTGAACTAAAATGCATTTTCAATACCTATCCACAGTATTTAGGTATTGAAAAATTTAAAATTGAACCATCTTGGAACAACACACTGCAACCAATCCGCCCAACCCAATCCAGCCAGCCAACAACCTTGCATGGTATTTGGCTATTTATCAATGACGTCTGTTTATCATCATAATCGGTGGCGTGTACAAGTATATGAAAGAACGAACTAAACTCATTGCATATTCTGTAAAGGCACACAACTCATTGCACTGCAAGTTGGACATTAAAATGAATTTAATGAACGAGCTGAGTTTCTGCATACCAGTTTTGTGTGGCAGTTAGTACAACTCATACTTAGCTCTGTGTAATTAGTATGCAGTTTCTACCCTGTTCTTGGCATTGGACTTAATTTTAGTATGGAATGTACTTACGTCAGAGTAATTTTTTCTGTCCACCCAATAAAGAAGAGAGTAACTCACCTAAAAGAAAGAAAGAAGCGAACATTTTTATTAGAAATTCTATTAAATACACATGATTTAAGCTTTCTACGATAAACTTTAATCAGCCCCCACCACCAACCTTTACACAATTCTTTATGACGACAATTTGTGTCAGACAGCGATTTCAAATCAATACTAATTATGAAGAATTCCATACAATTTCATAACATTATTGTCCACTAAACGAATCAAAATTGTATAAACATTGTGCAACAATTCTCGGTCCGCTTTTTTAAAAATATTTGACCGCAATTCCCTAGAAACCAATTCTATCATTCTATCAATAATATACAAATGCACTTATGCAAAGGCTGTCCTATTCGTCCAAATGTGTCCAATGAGAATATTCGCAAACAAAAAGAAAATTTCGATTTGTTGCGGCTTCTTCTTTTTCAACAGACAGACAACCGCAGCCAAATTCTCACCCACACAACCGACAGACAAAAGAACAAAGTTATTCATTCGGTTGAAAAAATTCCCACTGCAGATTTAACCCATAATCATAGTTTACAGATTGGTTATGTCGGTTTCTTTTCTTTGTTTTATGCCAGTTCCGCGAAAAATCAATTGGAAAGAAAAATAAATAACGTTGACTTAGTTTGTTTGGAAAAATTCAAATAAATACCTCAAACTTACAACAAACATTGCCTAAGCATAATGCAGGCCTACTTGCTCAACCAACCGCCAAAATGTCTTTAACCGACTTTTCTGCTACTTCTGCTTTAGTTGAATTTAAAAACGCAAACGACAATGTATGAATTCTATTGAAAAGTTCAGTGGAACATGGTATAAGGGGTGATTTTCTTATAATGGACTTTAAAGGTCAGACTGCCATTGTGTAATCAGAACACCTCTTTATCTGGGTGGAGGGACATAGAAGTATATATCTATATTGCTTATTGCTTGAATTCCGTGTTTTTGAGCCATGGAACCGATGTCATGAACTTTTAGGTACGTTAACTAACGCTTATAATGAAGTTTTCAAAATCTAATGAAAGATAACAACAACAAAAAAAGGGTTCCACTTAGAAATCCACCCGGTTTGAGGGGCGAGTCTCACTTTAAGCTGTGTTTGCATTTGTTGTTATAATGTTCGAAATACAAAATATATGCTTTACGAACAAAACGTAGCGTGATAGTCGTCATCATATGTGGCTAGACAACCTGGTTTCGGTCATAGCCTGCCTCAAAATCTTGCCACCGATCCCATTCTCGAAAAAATGTCAATCTGTTTGGCATTCCAAAACGTCCTGGTCTACACAATCCTTCCAGCGAAGGCTTGGCCATCCACAAATGACTCTCCTCTTCGAACATCCGAGCTAAGTTTTCTGCCCACCGAAGCCTACTAGGCTTGATACTCTGCACGATGACAACATGGCGCTAGCGCTAGATTTAGTTATTATAGTCTCCGAAATTATCCTTCCTTATATACGGTGCCAACTCCGTAAGTCTTTCGTCTCGAACGTAGCTAATTGTTCTGAGTGCCTAAATTTTAAGCACCTAAGTCTCGAATCCGCATGTAAGTTTTTGAATAATCACGTGTGGTAAGCAGCCATATCTTGGACCCACATATAGAACGTGTAAGACCATTTTTAGTAACTAACAACTTTGGTAAGTAACAACTTTAGGTAAGCACTCACATTTTGGATCCACATATAAAACTTGTATAGCCATTTTTGTTAAGCACTAAAATCTCCGATTCGCATTTAAGTTCTTATTTGAAAATTTTTGGCAAGCAACCAAGTCTCGGATCCGCATTTAAGTTCTCTTAAGACCACTTTTAGTAAGAACCCAACTCTCGGATCAACATGTAAGTCGTGTATGAACGTTATTGTTAAGCATTCAAGTCTCAAATCGAAAGAAATATTTAGGTTATCACCCAAGTCTTGGATCCACATGTAAGTCTTGTATGACCGTTTTTGTCAAGCTCCCAAATCTCAGATCCACATGTAAGGATGTGTGACTGTTGTGGTAAGCACCAAAGCTTAGTATCCACATTTAAATCGTGTATGACTACAGTACTGAGTCGGTTTTTGGTAAGCACCCTTGTCTATAATCCAGACGCGCCCTTGGCGTGATGCAGGTTCGCTTGTAACACCTTGATGGTGCTCCCTGGATGCTTTAACTTGCAGGAGTAATTGGGCTTTTAAAGGGCCCTTTCCCCTTACAGCAAGCAGTCAGGTTAGGTCGACCCAGTGGTCTGTCCTTACCGACTCATTCTTCCCATTTGCGTGCCCAGTGGCACCGCTTGTCGAACGGGAGCACGCAACTATAGCTGCTGTAAGAGGGCCTTAAAGAAGTCAGGTCAAGTTAAATAATTTGGGGAAAGAACTTCTGCATAGTTAAATTTTTAATTGATGTTCATTTCTAGATGTAGATAATAACTCTCAATAGAAATAAATATTTTCATCCACGTCTGCCCAAAATAATTGCTCGAGAGTCTAGTGTCCACACTGAGCGAGTCAGTGTGAACTGCAAAAAGTGACACACACACAAAATGGCACAAAGCAACAATCTACAAAAATCAGACCCGAATTTTTTCCTTAAGGACGTAAAGAGAAATCTTTAAAAAAAACATCGCAATTTCATTATCGTTCAAATAACATCGGAATCGGTTAATTTATATGCATGTCAATTATCTCTAGGCACCCGACAGGTGCGACAAATAATTCACATGGTTAACATGCCAATAAATAATTTAATTATTACTTTTATACTTAATCACGTGTTTTGAAGCTTAAATTTGTCGTCGATTTGTCGTGGTGGCACGATGCAAAATAGCTGATTAAGCTCCGACCGTCTTCATTGACTTTGCCAAATGATTTTCCATTTCGCTTGAAAGTGAAATTCGCATAAAAACTGATAGTCCTGTTGTGCATGTGTTGTGTTGTTTAGTTGGTGTTGGTATGTGCGGATAATGCAACATGCAAATATAAAAGCCTTCACCAAATAGCTGGAAAAAAAACACCCCTATTAACAGGAAGGTCGTCAGCGGATTGGCATTAATTACATACAGTGAAGTGTAGCGTGTAGGTGTCGAACTGACCAAAAAAAACTAACAATGAATGCTTGAACGCAATGAATTGATATCACACTGCATTTTTAGTTTCTGCTTTCTTTCCTTTACTCCGCGGGAGAGTATAGGGCTTCTACAAACGCCCTCCAACGAACTCGATTTATCGTCTGAGGTTTCAAGAGACGCCACTCTGTCCCCTGGGATCTTGCTTCCTCTTCTATTGTCCTTTACCATGTGATGCTAGGACGTCCAACGCGGCGGTTTCCTTGTGGATTCATTTTTAGTCACATAAGTGGAATAATTTTTAAATATAAGTCCAGGGTAGGCCTGGACGTTTTGTCTTAATTCGCCTAAATTTTGAGCACAATTTTTCTCAATCTTTATGCATATTTGTTGAGACTATTTCTTTAACTGGCTTTATCACTAAACATTAAGACCAAGACTCTATAAATTCAGCAACATAACCAAAACATATACGGGCTTATACGTACAAGATCAAAGCCTTTTCCCTTTTACTACAAAGTCCATTTTAGCTTTTTATGAATTTTAGGGGATCTTCCACTTTACAGACAGTCCCCGACATCCGATAAGCTGCTCAATGTAGGGTAAAGCAACTATTTCAGTCTTCTGCTTGCAAGAGCCGGACATGAACACAGGAAGTGGAATACTGTTGCTTCTTCTTCGGCGTCATAGCATCTTCTACAGAAGTCATTTAATTCACGGCCTATCCTCCTAGTATGTACAACTAGGAGACAGTGCCCTGTTAAAATACCTATAGTTATTTTCATATCCCTTCTTTGCAGGGCTATCAGTGTTCTAGAGCGATCCAAGTTCAGTCTAGGCCAAACCTGTTTCGTTATAGTACATGTGTGGGTGTGCGCCCAGCTCGCGTTTGTTAATCCTTCTGCCTCTTTTTGAAGCAAAAGCTTAAAAGTCTTCATATGCCTGCACTGTCCGGTAGCAGTTAAAGCTTTGTGCCATTTCTAGCCAGTTCGTCTGCCTTGCAGTTACCAACGATATCAGAGTGACCGGGGACCCAGACTAAGCGGTTGTTGAAATACTCACTCATCATCAAACCCTAAGAAACAATAGATCTTTTATGTCGCAGGGTATTTATAAAAAAAAAATTCTTTTTAGCTAACTTTTACCCGGTCTAGAGGTCTGCTCAGTATCTCTCTTAGTATCGACTTGCATCTTAAGTTGCGATCGAATCTCTCAATTACACGGCGTTTAACAAAAAGTATTTTTTCCACTTGAACTATGTTCCTTTTGAATTTCTTTCCTTGGCTAAACAAGTAGGTCCTCTTAAATATAATACTAATTATCTTAATTTCATCCTCCCTATCTATAAATTTTAAAAAGGCCTTGAAGCTTTGTTCTTTCATTTATTTTTAAAAAGTATTTCTTCAATTATTCAGTACAGAATAGTACTTAATAAATACATAAAAATACTTATTCACAATCGTAAATATGATAACCTTGTAGAACAGACCATTAACATTCATTCTAGTCGCTCAAAAATGATTATTTTTAGAAGATGAGTCCGATGCCAAACCATAAGCTTGTCCAAGACGTGTCAAAGTGAAAAATATTGAACACAAAATAAATCGTATTTTCTAAAAATATAATCTTGGCAGTGAATTTGTACCGCAGGTATGTACAGGGTGCCTAAAACATTACGGAAAATCTCCACAGGTTGGATCCAAATCAGTTGAATCATTGTTTGAATAGGCAGTTGTCATGTAAAAGCTTTTGTTAATGAAAAAGATTTAGACGCATCATCGTTTCATGTTTTATACCATCAATTTTTAAAAAAATGTTAATTTTTTCTTTGCATCTTACTAAGGCATTTAGAGACGAGAAATTCAGTTCATCTTTTTCACACCAAACAAATAATTTAACCAATGATCAGTAACGATCGCAAATGATCTTAATAATTCGTTCAACTTCTGTCGCTTTTACTTATGATAGTTTACCACCTATGAGATGCAAAGGCTTGGTTTTCACCGCTAAATCCAGACTTGTCTTTACTGTCATGAGACCAACAATTATATGCAAGATTTGCCTCTCAAACTCGGCACTGGCTCCGGACGTAAGTGCTGATATTACCATTGTCTTAGGTCATGGATTATAGAGGTCTTCAAATATTATAAAAGTCTTTATTGTCCACCACTGAGTGTGTATTTCAGGTCATATTATGTTGACAGTTACAGGATAGCATTACGTAGAATTCTTGCTACGCTACCTTAATATCCTTAAAATAACCTCTCCAAATTTTGGATCTTTTTCTCAAAATCGTCGCCAACAAGTACTCTGTATGCTTTCATTTATGTTCTGCAGTAGCTTTCGCGGCTACTGGTTGTAAAAATCATGATGATACCGTACCCACATAGACCACTAATGGTCCATTGTGATACCACACGACTCGAGAAGATTTTTCATCCTACTTGTTGAACCAGTTGGAGCTTCGAATTAAGCGTAGAAGACTTCAGTATTTGACAAATCATTTATGTCATCGTAAAAGAATGCTTCCAGATGGAGCTTACGTTTTAGAGAAAGCGCTGCGCATGTGCAGAGAAGGTGGAAGGAAGGTCTATTCCTGTTCCGCACCCATGCAGCTTCCGCAGAAGTCATTAGAAAATACACCAGGCCTTGCTGCATGTTTGCCTATGAGACAGCCCAATAATGACACCTATGTGCAATCTGTTAAGAGAGATCCAACACTTGTAGCGTTTCGGACCTAAGGTTAGTTTTCTCAATAGCCGCGGCCTTATTATGAGTTTGTATGTAGCCTAAGAAACCACTTTCAGGTAAAAACAGTGACAGTGTAGTTCCATTTTTAGCGAGTTCAACAGCTCCCCAGAATGTCTCTATGCCCCAGCACTCAGCACAGGTAAATGCTGAACTGCTCCACCATTAGTAGAGACTGATTCTAGCGATCAAATGCAGATATCCTTAGCGGATAAAACACTTCTTTCGCCAATGATTGGGAAGACTTCAAAGAGGGCACCTTCCTCTTAGAACGATTGTAGTAATTTCAGAGCAGCTTGGCTATCCGAGAAAATGCGGATATCCTTAGCGGATAACATACTTATCGTCAGCCAAGACAGGACTTCTTTCATCGCCATAATTTCTGCTTGGAAGACTCTGCAATGATTGGGAAGACGAAAAGAGAGACTAATGTTAAGCCTCTTTGAGAAGAAGTATAAGTGGATCTATTCATCTTTCAAGAGAGCACCTTCCTCCCAAAACGATCTGGAGGGGATAGTGACTTGGAAGTTATTGCCGAACTGCAGTTGCGAAATGGTGTGGTCTATGTTTCCAGATATAAGCCATAAATAAACTCAGAATATGGGAATGTCCGATTTCACTCTTGGTTCACTAGGAGAAAGCATTGAGACGAATAGCCGCGCTAGCAGCTACTTATCAACTGAAGATGTCGAGTGGTGTTAGGTTGAACAGAATGCCCAGTGCAGCGGAGGGGATGGTGCGGAGTGCTCCGCTCATAAATAGACACTCCGATCGTTGTACTTTTCTTATCGCAATTTACTCCTTTACTCCCGTATAGAAGTGTAGGTCTTATTACCGATATATATTACCAATTAGTGATATGGCGTTAAAGACCACATCGGTTACCAATGGCTTTTTTGCAAGAGAAGATTGCCACTGTATGTTTCCAGCTTAGCTTTTTGTCCAGAATAAGACCCAGATATTTGGCTTCATCAAAGAAGCACAAGCTTATGCCCTTGGGTGGGTAAACATGTAGAATTTTATATTTCCTAATAAAGAGGACAAGCTCTATTTTATGGGGATTTACTTCCAAAACACAACGATCTACCTATCTAGCTAGCTTATTAAGAGCATTCTGTTAGAGTTCCTTTAAGATATTAAGGTTTTTTTCCTGAGACGGCAATAGTAACGTCATCCGCATAAGCAATCACTCTGTAGACCTCCTTTTTCGATCTTAATATGGCTCCTTTGGCCAGACTGTACCGCCTCAGTTAAAACCTTGTAGTAAAGAAAGAGAGAATTGGATCATTGACTGTGCTCAATGGGAAGCTGACTAATGTCACATAGCCCGTGTCCAAAAAGATGCCCTTCTTCTCTAATTGGTCCGCCTTCTCGTTATCATCTGCGTTTTTATGCTCTGGTACCCATAGAATGGTTATGTCAAGGATTTGGTTAATCGAAACGAGCTAGCGCTAGAAGTAAGATTTAGTCATTGAGTGCATTGAGTTTTGGAAGGACGGAAGTAGGTTTTTTATATGGATGCTTCTATAAACCGATTATGTAATGATTTTTGAAACTGTAGATATTTTTCCTTAGAATGTTGATCAGTAAGTAACTATTAGCAGGTATTCCTGTCTTATTATAACATCGAAGAATATCTTTAACGTGGTACTGGATACATTGTATTCCTCGGTAATTGCTGTCACTTTATATATGTGACACGGGGAGTCTTCTAAGCTCAATTTTTGCTTCCAAACTTATAATGTAATGAATTGCTAGATAGTACGGGCTCATTCAAAGTTATCACGTCTGCAAGGTTGCCGTGTCTTTGTTTTTTTATCGGTTCGGTTTATCGCTCAGCTGACTTCTGCTACACTTGCTGGCGGCAGCATAGTGTGGTCTTTTGTCAATTATAGAGCCTTCAGAATTAACTGGTCGTTAACTAATTCATAAAAGTTATTTTCTCATCACTTCAAAATGCCTTTGAAACCAACGATTAGATTACTTTCTTTGTATCTGCAGTATGAGAAACGCGGTGTATATTGCGTCATATCGCGCAAAATCTTTGACAGAACTTCCGCAACTTGCGCGCCTGAACGTCGCTTTCGTAATACCCGGATTAGCCTGTAGTATGTCCAAAGTTTAACATTGAATGTACCAATTGTGCTACTTCTTAAAAAACTAAAAAAACACCATAAGGGAACTGGCTCTGGCTACAGAAAAAATTCTTCAAAGCTCAGAAAATTCCGCCAAATAACTGAAGCTGATCAGCACACTCGCTCCTACACAGAGTCACAGTCAATGCACAAAAGCACAAGTGCAACTCACTTCAAAGCCTTTTTAATCGTTGCGTAATATTATGTTTTTTTTGTTGTTGCTGTTGTTATTGCTGGTATTTTCCTATGCTCAACAACAACCTATGACAATATTAATTCCTTTGTGTATCTTGTATGCGCGATGTTATAATCTCTTTGTTTTTGGTGTTGTCAATGGAATTGTGTATCGTCATCGACAAGGTGGTTACACATAGTTGCCCACTCAACATGAGGTTTGGAAGTGAAAAACAACAACAAAAACTGCATAATACCTCTCATTATAGCGTAGGAGTCGTCTTTGACTACAAGAAATTGGCATACGCAAATACCGAACATCTATCTACTCGTAGTTCGTGATTATATTCCGCGCATTCTATAAAGTCGCCAGTTTTTGTTTCGACCAACTGTTGTATGGGCTGAATGCCGTAGGCGCTGAGCTTGTTTCACTGTAAGTATATCAAATATGGATTCACTAATTGTGAAATTATGCATTTTCAATAATAATTCAATTTTGCATGTAAACATGCTGAGCGGGAGCAGATTAAAGATAGATTTTGTGCTCGTTAGGTTGGTTATAGGTGGCAGCAGCAATATTACGTTATTTTCTGGTAGGAAATGCACTTTTGCTGTGGACACCATTTGAAAATGTTGTAGTTTGCATAAAGAGCAATTTACTTGGAAGAAGATAATTTTTGCATCAGCCTACTACATCTCGTATTACATTTTATATATATATAGGAGAAAAAAAAAAGATATGCCGCAGGTAACACATTTTGGACCTTTATTTTTTATTTATTTTTTTTATTTATCAATGAGAATGCGAGTGGATAAGAGCATGGCTTCTGAGCAGGAGGTTCGTGGTTCGAATCCCAGTAACCCTAAAAGTATTTTTCACTGTGTTAAACCTATTGCGAAAGTCAGACAAACATCCGAGAGTAATACTCGTAACTTGTTGTTGTGACCACACACAACTCCTTAGACATGTGCTACGCACATTTCATAATATCCTTCCTTTCCCAAACATGTGCTATGCACATTTCCTATTTTTTCTAATGTTACATTATCCATAATGTAACATTACCCATTTTTCCAATAACCCAAATCCATTATCCTAAATCCGACGACCCACCGCGGCGTCTACAATTCCTATTATTCTAAATCCGACGACCCACCGCGGCGTCTTCAATCTATCCTTTTTTTTCCCAAATCCTAAATCGGATACCGACGACCCACCGCGGCGTCTACATTTTCTATTGTCAATTGCATTCTCGCATTCGCTTGTTCGTACAACGACTGCGAGAATGGTGATGCGTAAACATGCAGGTCAACAGAACGGTTCAGTTTGACCTGCACTAAAAAATCAAGTCAAAGGCATGGAGGAAGAAATGGAACGATGGATGAGGCAGTCAATTTCAAACATCCGATTAGGCAAGTTGCCTAGCGGTCAGATCATTAAACACTTTATATAAACTAATCCATCTGTGTTTTATTTTTCGATATATTACCACGACCCAACATTTGGTGGCAGCGGTGGGATTACTAGGTAAAGCATCTGCCTAGTATCCCGATTTTTTTTCTTTTTTTTAATGTTTTTAAACGCGAATTGTGATTAGTAAGACAACAAAATTAAATGTGTGATTGTGTCGTAGTAAAATTTTATAATCCGTGGTTTTTATATATGCGTAATTAAAGCTGTTTTTAAATATGCAATGAGCTTTCCATAATTTCTCAACGTTCGAGATTATTTATAACTTTTCACGATGAATAATTTGTGCCGAATTTTTTTTGAATACAAAGAAAGCACATGGCAAATACCATGTTTTTCCATAACTACGGAAATCAGAATTACGAAGACAATACTACGCTAAATTCAACCATGATTTGCGATCTACCAACCATAACCACATCCGACAAGCTAAAGCAAGCGAGACTGAACACCGATGCAGTAGCTACAGTAATAGCAACAACAATGGCCCTGAAATTCATCAATCAATATCATCAATTGTCATCAACATCATTACCAGCATCCAGCACATCACAGAGGGCAACATCCAACAACAACAAAAACATGAATTTGTAAGAATTCTATTTTCTTTTTTTTCTTAAACTTTATGAATTTTTATTTAAAAAATATTTCAATCTTTATCTAATTTAAAATATATAAAAAGACAAATAAAATCTTATAAAAGATGAACTGAAGGAAGTCAAAGAAAAAAAATTAAGAGTTTATTTCTATAGTAGTTAACCATTTCCTAACACATATCTTATGTGCTAAATAAAAAAGTTCACTTATAAATATTTTTCTATCCATGTCCAAAACATATATTTCATGTAAAAAAAAAGTTTGAACACAATTAACCGAAACGATAACAAAATCTTTACAAAAATTCAAATAAATATACATATAGAAATTTTTTAGTAAAACATAAGTATTCACGAATGAGGCAAACATAACAAAAGAGACTTTCCCTTATTCTAAACCCATCAAATCCAACCCCTTTTCTCCGAATTTTTATTTTATTTTATGGTAGTAATTGATTTCCGAAGTTCCGAGAGAAGACTCAAAGTTAGTTGACAATCCGATAGTAGTTAAAGTTCCCCAAGTATCTTTAGATAAGAAATTAAAAATGACTACAAGTCGTTTTAACCCCTCACACGCCATCAAGCTAATTCCTGAGTTTGATGGATTAGCCAAAAACTTAGATCGATTCATTCAACTAGTTGACCTGCAGTCAAAAAAAGCGATTGACGATGCAGACAAATTAGAATTAGTTGACATAGTGAAGTCAAAGTTAACTGGCAGAGCCTACAATGTTGTAATAAAATACAACGATTATAACGGATGGCCAGAACTTAAAGACGCACTAGTAAAAAATTTTAGAAAATGTCGATCGGTTCAGGTGATTCAGACAGAAATGTTTCAATTTAAGCAAGGCTACAGGGAAACAGTTGCTTCATACGCGGAAAGAGCCAATGCGTTGTGCGATGAATTAAACAACGCAAACGCAAACACTGAGGATGATTCATCCAATAAAGCAATCCGTTCGCTAAACAGCGCAATGATGCTGAATAGTTTTTGCAATGGTTTAAATCCACAAATAAAACTTCTTGTTAAAAGTGCACGATGTAAAGAGTTCGACGAAGCAGTCGAAATAGCGATGGAAGAAGAAAAACTTCTTGCATCCACAAGTAATCGGTACCAAAACCAAAATAACATGTACTGTAAACACTGCAAAACGAAAACTCACAATACCAGTGAATGCCGCACAATCAGAAATTATAATTTCAGCCCCGGTGACGTTAGGTTTTTAAATAACACAAACCACAGACCAAATATACAAACCACGCAACCTTTTGTAAATAGGCCTACTCTAAACTACACTCAACCATTAACAAATAGGTCTGGTGTAGATACAATCCGCAGTGACATAATTTGTAAGTACTGTAGAAACCAAGGTCACTCTATAGAACAATGCCGAAAAAGAGTTTTTAATAACAATAGGAACTCCGGTAACGAAAATAATTATTCGAATCAGGGAAACTCTCAGCGACCTGGCCCGACAAGCACTCGGAGTCAGGTAAAAGACATCAAACCTTGTGCGTAAATCAAAATCAAAATCAAAATCAAAATCAAAATCAAAATCAAAATCAAAATCAAAATCAAAATCAAAATCAAAATCAAAATCAAAATCAAAATCAAAATCAAAATCAAAATCAAAATCAAAATCAAAATCAAAATCAAAATCAAAATCAAAATCAAAATCAAAATCAAAATCAAAATCAAAATCAAAATCAAAATCAAAATCAAAATCAAAATCAAAATCAAAATCAAAATCAAAATCAAAATCAAAATCAAAATCAAAATCAAAATCAAAATCAAAATCAAAATCAAAATCAAAATCGAAAAACGAATTCTCAAAATCAAATTCAAATCGAGCTGTCTCAAAAATATAAATCCGATAGTTTAAATCGAACTATTCCACATGCAAAGTCTGAGAAAGTTCCTGGCCATAGAATGCCTAACAGAGACTCAAATCCGGAAAAAGTCCGAAAGCAAACAATAAAACAAAATATTCTGCTAAATGAACACCACCATCAAAATCGAAGCCAAAGCCAAATCCGAAGGCTACATCAATTTCTAACCAGAAGTCTAGATACTGAATCAAGTTCAGCTAAACAAATAGCCAATATCTCATCTATAAACAGAGCATCTACTTTTAAAAGCGAGATAAAAATAAAGTCTCAGGAATCAAAGGCTAAATCTAATATTATGCTGCTCGATACGGGGGCAAGCCTTAGTTTAATAAAACTCGGAACATTAAAACTAAATGCCGAGGTAAACTTAAAAAATGTTATTGAACTGACAGGTATAGGCAAAACGTCTACGTCAACGCTAGGTACAATACTACTAAACATCGAAATTACACCAGGTCAACATCTCAAACATCCTTTTCACATAGTACCACAAAACTTCCCTATTACGCAAGATGGAATCATAGGTGAAGATTTTTTTAGAAAATTTAATGCGATAGTGGATTACAATGACAATATATTTGTATACCACTACAAAAACAGACAATTTACAGTAGACTTCAGCAACGAATGGAAGACCTTAACAATTCCAGCTAGAACTGAAAAGTGGGTAAAATATGGACCAGTAAAAGAGAAAATGGAACAAATATATTTTTCTCAGGAAATAGCTCCACGCGTGTATTCGGCATCAACGATAACAGCACCCAAAGACGGTTACGTATTCATATCCATTTTAAATACCAACAACGAAGATGTTAGTATAAAAAACTTAAGCCTTAAATCTGAAAACATGGACCATTACACAGTGTATAACCTAAACTCGATATCAACCGACCAAGTAGTCGAAGAAAGATTAGAAAAACTTAAAACAGAATTAAATCTTATTCACTTAAATCTAGAAGAAAAGCAATCCATAGAGGAAATCTGCAGAAATTTTAATCACTTATTCTTTATTGAAGGCGACAAATTAAGTACCACATCAGGAATAAAGCATTCCATTAAGACAGAAAACACTGTTCCTGCAAACATACGCCCATATCGCCTAGCAGAAATCCACAAACAGGAGATAAGAAAACAAGTTAATAAAATGCTTCAAGATGACGTAATTAGACCCAGTACTAGTCCGTGGAATGCGCCACTTCTGGTAGTCCCCAAAAAAGGAGATCAAAAATGGAGAGTCGTAATAGACTACCGAAAATTAAATGAGGCTACAATTCCAGACGCATACCCAATCCCCAATATCGAAGACATTCTTGGGCAACTTGGAGACTCCAAGTACTTTACTACGCTAGATCTGGTGGATGGTTTCCACCAAATCGAAATTACTGAAGAGGATAAAGAAAAAACAGCGTTTAGTACTACCAACGGTCATTTCGAGTTCAACAGAATGCCGTTTGGTTTACGAAATGCTCCGCCAACATTCCAGAGACTTATGAACGTTGTTCTCTCTGGATTGCAAGGTTTTATGTGTTTAGTATATCTTGACGACATTGTGATTTACGGGAAAAATTTGCAAGATCACAACAAGAAGCTTATTGAAGTTTTTAAAGCTCTAGACAAATTCAATCTAAAAATCAAATTATCTAAATGCAAATTCCTTCAAACAGAAGTTATGTATTTAGGACACGTCATTACAGCAGACGGTGTTAAACCAGATCCCGATAAGATTGCAGCGATTAATAATATCGAAATTCCTAAAACCCAAAAACAAATAAAATCATTTCTAGGTCTGTCCGGGTATTACCGAAAATTTATTAAAAATTATTCACAAATTGCAAATCCGCTGAATAAACTTCTTCGTAAAGACGTACCTTTTAAGTGGGACGCTTTTTGTGACGAATCCTTTAGAAAACTAAAGAAGTCTATAGTTCAACCACCTATACTCATTTACCCAAATTTTGCAAAAACTTTTTATATCACTTCCGACGCTAGCAACGAAGCTATAGGCGCGGTATTATCCCAGCGAGATTCAAACGATAATGATCTACCAATAGCGTTTGCCAGTAGAATACTAAACAAGGCCGAAAAAAACTATTCTACTATCGAGAAGGAAGCTCTTGCAGTAGTCTGGGCAGTCACACACTTTAGACCATACGTTTTCGGACGCCACTTTGAAGTCATTACCGACCATAAGCCACTGGTATGGATGTTCAACCTGAAGGATCCTTCTTCGAGAATAATGCGCTGGCGCATAAAACTAGAGGAGTATGACTTCACGGTCTCGCATAAAGCGGGACATCTAAATACGAATGCGGATGCTTTGTCGCGTTTAAATGTACCAGAAATTAATGTGGTAACCCGTAGTTGTAGCAAGATGACGCCAGGCGAACCTGAGCAGGACAATCATGTTACAGAAATCACAGACCCAGTGAAAATAAAGCAAATACTGTTTGAATTTCACGACACACCCTTAGGAGGTCATCAAGGAGTTAAACGCACACTAAAGCGTATCAGAAAGGCGTACAAATGGAAAAATATGTATGTAGACATAAAG
This sequence comes from Nephrocerus scutellatus, assembly GCA_947095585.1. Classification (NCBI taxonomy): domain Eukaryota; kingdom Metazoa; phylum Arthropoda; class Insecta; order Diptera; family Pipunculidae; genus Nephrocerus; species Nephrocerus scutellatus. The sequence continues at coordinate 83,686,201 of OX352765.1, read as the reverse complement.
AAATACATCATGTCTTGTGAACTATGCCAGAAGAATAAAGTATATACACGCAACAAAATCCCTATGGTCATCACTACAACAGCGAAAGTTCCATTCGAAAGAATAGCTCTTGATATAGTGGGACCACTGCCAATTACTGAAAACAATAACAAATATATACTTACATTTCAGGATGATTTAACGAAATTCGTCCAAGCAATAGCTATACCCAACCAAGAAGCCAGAACGGTGGCTGAAGCACTGATAAAGAAAATAGTTTGCACCTTTGGAATACCACAAACAATACTTACGGATCAAGGAACGAATTTCACAAGTGAATTATTCAAAAATATTTGCAAAACACTAAAGATTCATAAAATACAAACAAGCCCATACCATCCTCAGTCAAATGGCTCACTCGAAAGATCGCATAGAACTTTAGGCGACTATCTAAGAAATTATGCAAGTAAAGATCAAGCAAATTGGGATCAGTATATGGATTATGCGATATTTTGCTATAATACCACCTCACATTCAAGCACAAATTACAGCCCATTTGAAGCCCTATACGGATTCGAAGCTCCAATTCCCTCAACTCTTAACAGAAGCGTACAGCCTACATACAACTACGATGATTATGTCGCTGAGATAAAAGAAAAAATGCAAACCGGCTATGAAATAATTCGTAATAACCAAATAAAAGCGAAAGAAAAGTCAAAAACCTATTACGATCAAAACTGCAAAGAAACTAACTTTAACGTAGGAGACAAAGTTCTACTAGAAATAAAAAATAGGGTTAACAAAAAACTTACCCCCATCTTCGAAGGACCCTACGAAATCGTAGAAATTCTATCCCCAGAGAATTCTAGAATTAAAATTGGTAGGAAGGAAAAAGTCATACACAATAATTTAATTAAACCATACACACAAGCGCACACAAATACATAAACACTTAACATGACACACACAAAATACCAAAATATTAAAACACGAATTTTCTGTGTTTTCAATTTCAGTTACTTAATCCTTGTTTGCGCACTAAGTGCGGCTGCAGCGCAGCTACATCAACAACTACCACTAAACACTACAGGTGTTTATTTGGAACCCATAGGCGTACTCGAAAAATCCTTCACAAAATGGACATTCCTATTCTATTTTAATAATTCAATAACAAATACCAATGCCAAAACCTTAAAGAAAAACATTAACACGCTCTCGGATCTATGCGAGAATACGACAAAAGAGTATCCTATAGGCCGCTGTAAAATGACCCTACAAATGCTGAAACACTCTCTTAACGAGGTACAGCAAAATAATAGGATGCTGGATGGTATCCTATTGGGGACAAGACTTACTAAAAGAAGTACGACAATTACAAACGGAGGTTTATTTAACGGTATAGGTTATATCCAGAAATTCCTTTTCGGAACAATGGACTCTCAAGACGCTGTAAAGATAGAAAACGCATTACAAACCCTCTCGGAAAACCAAAATAGCCTCTACCACATGACAAAAGAACAATTGACTATAATATCAAACGTTTTTGATGCACTTAATGACACGACACGTAACGTAAATAATAACTTTAATTTAATAACCAAAGAAATTAAAGAAAATTCAGCTAAGCTGGTAAATCTCACGAACTTTGAAAAAATACTTCACAGTTTTGACGAAATGTCATACCTTATATCCATATGCGCTTCCCAAATTTTGGCAAAACAAGCAGAATTACTTGACATTTTGCAAGAGGCAAAATTAGGAAGATTAGACAGCAGATTTTTAAATTCAGACATTTTTATTGCTACGTTAAACCAGATACAGGCCGAACTCCCGCACAACGTAAGGTTTCCACAGAAAATTTCCAGGTTAAATCTACCTATAATCAATTCACTAGCAACAACGACACCCATTTATGTAAATGGAAATTTTATGATTCAGGTCAGCATACCGATGGTTAACGAAGAATTTAATCTATTTAGAATTACCCCTCTCCCCACAAAATATCTAGAGCACACATATCGATACGTCTCAACTGGTAGCGAACTCGTTGCCGTTAACGAGAACTACAGGAGATACATATTTTTGAGCATTAATGATTTGGAAAAATGTATCACAAGCGAACCAGAACATTTCGTGTGCCAACAAAATTTCGTTATACATAATTATGACATGAATAATTGCATAATACAGCTAATATCAGGAAACCCAAATCCACAGATTTGTGAATATCGAGTATTCCAACTCAAACACGAGTTATGGTTCACGTTGAAGAACAAAAACTCATGGCTATATGTTATGCCAGAACCAAAAAACGTACGAATCATATGTGGCGATACTCCACACACAATAAAATTATCAGACAGCGGAATCCTTAAAATAAAGCCATACTGCAAGGCAGTAACGAACGAAATTTACTTGCAGGCGTCAAATGACATTTACAACAAGGTCCCTATTCTCTACCATTTCCAGGCCATACCCGTAATTGAAAAAATCGATATCCCCAGTAACCTATCCCAAATCTCATCCCACATAATACATGTTGAAAAGTTAAATTTGGATAAATTCAGTATTAACGTAAAAGATTTAGTAAGAAAAGATACATCATTTATAACAATAAAACATGAAACTTTATATATTTCGACCTCTACCCTCATTGCCATATGTCTAATTTGCATATTAATACATGTAATAAAGAAATACTTTAAAATAAAAGTCTCGGTGAACAAAGAAGCAGGAGAAAATGTAGCAGAAAATCCATAAAAAAAAAAAAATTCAAAATAACATCTCAAAAAAAAAAATTTCCAATTTGTAATCATTTATATATATATTAAAAGAAAATACATATATATACAATCATTTCTTATCAATAAAAAAAAAAGAAATACAATATTATTATTATCATTTCAAACAAATTATAAATATAAAATTATAAACTAAACAAAAAAAAAAAAAAAAAAAAAAAAAAAAAATAATAAAATATTGTACACGTGTATAAGCGTGCTAGGCAAACAAAAATTGTTTAATAAATATCTATTTCATATCGTATAGCAGAATTACTAAACTACATTCATCGTTCATTGACTCCTACATGCCATATGCCGAAAGTCTTCTCTCCTAACGTCGCGCGTCTTTCGTATTCTAAGGGGGGAGGAGTGTTGTGACCACACACAACTCCTTAGACATGTGCTACGCACATTTCATAATATCCTTCCTTTCCCAAACATGTGCTATGCACATTTCCTATTTTTTCTAATGTTACATTATCCATAATGTAACATTACCCATTTTTCCAATAACCCAAATCCATTATCCTAAATCCGACGACCCACCGCGGCGTCTACAATTCCTATTATTCTAAATCCGACGACCCACCGCGGCGTCTTCAATCTATCCTTTTTTTTCCCAAATCCTAAATCGGATACCGACGACCCACCGCGGCGTCTACATTTTCTATTGTCAATTGCATTCTCGCATTCGCTTGTTCGTACAACGACTGCGAGAATGGTGATGCGTAAACATGCAGGTCAACAGAACGGTTCAGTTTGACCTGCACTAAAAAATCAAGTCAAAGGCATGGAGGAAGAAATGGAACGATGGATGAGGCAGTCAATTTCAAACATCCGATTAGGCAAGTTGCCTAGCGGTCAGATCATTAAACACTTTATATAAACTAATCCATCTGTGTTTTATTTTTCGATATATTACCACGACCCAACATTGTCACGGAAAGCTTCTCAATTCGCCGTTCGGATCTGGCATTAAAGTGTAGATCCCCTCCATTTGTGTGCAAAAATATACATGCGCAACACAAATGGTTGCGAGAAGCTAGGCCTTGGTCCACAATTGTCTGTCGCGCCAAAAATTATTAATGCGAATTTGGCTACCGTTAACGTGTTTACAATTTTTAAATACTCTATATTAACTTCACGTTATTCAAATTTTATTTAAACTTGGCACACATCTATATCTCCGATGACAACACTTTCTATTAAAATAAAATTTGGAAGGTATCGGAACCAAGGGTCGAAAGTCTCCCATACATAAATTTTTTAAAAATTAGCCAGAATCTATTAAAATTTTATACATTTGTATCTCCGACAACAAAACTTTTTGTAAAAATGTGGAAAAGATCAGGCCCCCGGGCCGATGGGCCCTTATCATTTTTTTCAAAATTAACCCGATTTTATTCAATCTTTACACACATGTGTACCTCCAATTAGAGATTTTACACTGATAAACACTTTTTTGAATCAAGAGATAAGCAAATTTGGTAATTAAAGAACGCTCAATCGCCCCTTATAGCAAAGAGGTTGCATCCCCTAATAAGCATGCAAAAAAAAATTTATTTAACTAACTTGATAAACATTCAATCGTATTCTGACTTTCAAATACAAATTTAACCGAAAAACAATTCGTGCTTATGCCAAACGACTCATATATTCCTGCTTTCCCCTTCCTTAACCTTAACGCCAACTCTGTGCTAAGCATATCGTCATAAGGGTACAAGACCCTTTACACGTGCGTAAATTATAAAAAAAATATATACTGGTTATCTATGTGTGCATATAAATCTTCTTTGAACTACCGCAACATATTCACAATTGCACTTTCTGCACATCCTGCAAAATATTGCAACAACTTCCTCCTTCTTTCGGGCAAAATATTAACTTTTTTCCCCTGTAATACGTGACTTCGGCTTTTGAGACTAAACAACTCATTCGCATATTAATTAGGAAATTATTAATACTACAGGGTTATGGATTGACTGACACCATATACAATACCATGTAAAGTCACATACAAATGTAAATATACAGAAGGTGGAGCAGTCACTAGAAATTATTATATGAAGTACTATTTTACTTGTAATGGGTGCTTTTTATTGCTTTTGATAGAATTATATTCAAGTTTGACTGTAAAGTCTTAATTTTTAATTATTTTTAGTTTTTTTTTTACATTTGTGATCATGTCAAGTGGTCAAGTAAGTAAATAGCGCTACCAAATTATACATATTTAGGTAAAAAACGACCATTAAATAGCAAAACTTGATGACAACTTTGTAAATTTCATGATCGTTATGGATAACTATTTTATTTCTTTAAAATTTTCACTCGCAAAAGGGATTTGCATTATTCACAGCATAAACATTTAAGAAACTAAAGGCTGAGAGGTAATGTCTATGAACTTGTTTCTTGAATTCTTGTACGTTTGAAAATGACATTCATGATAAGCAGATGATCACTTGAAACCTCACCAGTATTGTTTTTTAATTTTTAGGAGAACGAAATTTCTCGTAAAAAGCATGATGCACATTAAAAGTACGAGTATGTATTACACAAGATATCGTAGGAAAAACATGAAAAAGTTCGAATACATATAAGAACCCTGCGGAACACCAGCATTTATGAAATGAATTTCAAATTTCAAACCATCTAATCCAATCTAATCAGTTTGAATCTTAAAAAAAGAGTTATCTTAATGAGAGATGTATAGTAGAATTTATTACACTAGGCAATGTAAAAGGCACATTTATTGCAGTATACAGACCACCGAGATGCAATGTTAATACTTTTATCAATGACATGGACGAGTTTGTTGATACACTGAATGCGAAAGATATTATAATCGTTATTGAAGATATTAATATATGTAAATGTAAATGACATTAATAATAACGATGTAATTAACTACATAGCAATGGTTGCAGAAAAAGGTCTGCTTAATACCATCCTAGCGAATACCAGAATTGATGTGGATAAAGGCACAAATGCACTGTTTGAGGGTAAAAGTTTAGAATCCGCCGTAATTGAAATGTACATCTCCAATTATTATGGTATTTGTTATGAATTAACTGACAAAGAAAAATCAGAAGACAGATAATCGATACACTTAATTGACTCTTGAACCGTAATCAATTTTGGTTTCAGAAAAAATAAAAGCATTAACCTACTTCACAAGTAGGCTCAATTCAAGTTTTGAAAAAAACCACAGCTATTCATTGACTCTTCATTGACTTTAAAAAAAACATTTGACACATTAAGTCACAAGAATATTCTTAAGCAACTAGAAAAAATTGTAGTTAGAGGAACAATATTAACATGGCTTGAAAGCTACGATATCAGGGTTCAAATATTAGACCATCAAAGCGGAGATGAAAAAGTTCTTTATGGAGTTCCTCAGGGATCAAAACTGGGCCCCATCCTATTCATCATTTATGTAAATGACCTTTTATATGTATTCAAAAATAGCACCGGGTATACGTACGCTGACGATACTGCTATTATTGTAAGTCAGAGAGAAGTAAAAGAATCGGAAGCTATGATGCAAACAGATTTCAATGCTGTCTCAGCTTGGTGCCACGACAATGGTCTTGTTATTAATACAAGTAGAATACTCCGATCGTTCTCACTTCGACAGCGCTGCTAAATATGTTACCTACAATGTGTGCTCTCATTCTCAATCTTTCTCAATATGTCTCCATATTATTCTCTCTCTACCTTGTTATCTCTCTATCACTCGATTTCTCATTATGATTCTTTGTCGTTCTCTCTCTATCGCTTTTTTCCTCATTATATCTCTCTTTCTCATGACCTTTCTCTGTTTCATTCTCTCTTAATTGTTCTTTGTTGCATATCTATATTTCTCCATCTATTACTCGTTCTCTCTCTTTCTCTTTCCTTTTCTTTCTCATTCTCATTATTCACCTCTCTCTTTTTCTCATTCTCTCTTTCTTTCTACTCCTCTTACTCGTTATCTATCTTTCTCATTCTCTCTCTTTCATATTCTCATTATCGCTCTAACTCCCTCTCGTTCTCATTATATCTTTACCTGTCTTTTTCTCATTCTATCATTAAAAAATAATAATTTTTATAAAATAGCTCGATTTTCTTCAAATTTTAAACACATACCTATCTCCTATTAGAGAATTTACAGGAAAAATTTTAATTTTTATCAATCAAACACTAAATTTCGCAGGGCAATTGACATCTCCAATCTCGGTTGGCAAATTTGGCGCGCAAGAGATCGATTGTAAGTTGGCCTGTATGGCATGTGTCGCCATCTTGTTGAAACCAAAAGTCGTCCACATTCATGGCGTCGATTTGAGGCCATAAACAGTTGGTCAGATTGCTCTAAACCGGTCGTCATTGACGGTGACCGCGTTTCCAGCAGCGTTTTCGAAGAAAAATGGGCCACCACTTCAAAATCCAAAAAAAAAACTGTCGCTCTTTGTGGATGCATTGGCTTCTCTACGATTACGTGTGGCTGTTCCGAACCACAAATCTGGCAGTTAGCTTGTTTTCAGAGCCCCCGAAATGGAAATGCACTTGGTCAGAAAATATGATTTTTCCATCAAAATCGACGTCATTATCAAGCTGGTCTATGGCTCACGCAGAGAACTGATATCAAAGCGGAAGGTCATATGCTTTCAATCAACTTCTGAGTAATCTGGACCTTGTAAGCGAATAATCCGAGGTCTTTGTGCAGTATTCTCCTCAGGCTGTTGCGACTAATGGCCAGTTGTTGCGATTGGCGTCGAGTTAAGGTCGATGGATTCTGTCCCAAACTATGGACCACAGCCGCAATATTCTCGGGCGTGGTACCTGTCAGACCTCAGACTTTTCACGACCCATATTTCTTTTCAAAATTCGCACAGTTTCGGTTACACAACACTGACATTGAAAATAAGTTTTTAATATTTCGTACGATCCTCAATCGAAAAGCTGATTATTTCGTTCCGCGGATATCAGACTGACGAGCTGTCAAATCAAGCAAATTGTTCGTTCAAAAAAAAAGTTGCCATAGCCTATGATTTAAAAAAAGAACTAGTAGATTGCATACCCTTTACTTGTATGTTCAGACGACTTAGCGAAGACTATAAGAATGCTTTAAAAGCCAGTGTTGGAGAGCAGCTCTTAAGACCTATTTGCAGAAAATCAGATAGCCCAGCCGATTGGTGTCTGCTGAGATCATTAAAAGCTTTAGTAACTTAATAGGCACGCAAGATTAAAGTAAAAAGCAATTTGATGTGATATTTCGAAAGACATGCAACCAACCACCAACCCCGACTCGACTCGTATCTGTTTCCACAACTACCTATTATCAATAAAAACACCCGTTGCTTAAGGTTGGTAACCTCATCTGTCGGAAGATCAATAACGGAGCCAAAACCAATTATGATACTTTAACTTCCTCAATAAAAATTAGTTTCATATTCTCTAACGTGGCTTAACAAATTGATTTTTTGCAAATATCAGCTGACTGACTAATTTGCAATTACATATTCAATTTGGAACTTTGTATTCGACACATTAGAGCACACACAGGAAAAACCATAAAGACCAACAACAAATTTCGCATTGAGATCGAGAAAACTTTTTTATTTCATCATAAAAACATTACGAGTAACATGAAAACGGTGCAAGATTTTCTCGTATTACTGTGATGTTTGTCATGAGATATTTTGAGGGAAATTTGCCATTTCATTTTACGCCAGCAGCAAGAAAGTCAGCGGCAAAAATCAATCACACTCCCACACACACACACATTCAGACAGACAGAGATGGAAATCGCAATTGTTGCTCTCCATGTACTGCAAGCGTACCAAATTTAATCCGACAGCGGCTGACTTGACTTAATTTATTGCAGTATCATTCACCCGTCTGCCATACCATAGTACTGTAGCTCCAGGTGAACGCGAATACATTGTGGGCGAGGTATCTACATACCCGTACGAGATCAGTTTTTCTTTTTTAATTAATTTTCCTCACATATTTTCCAGCTTGTTATTTCTTGCCGTAAACAATGGCATGAAATGAATTTTCCTAGCAATACAAACGAACACTATAAGTGGTGGAAGGAAAGTGTTTTTACTTTTTCAGTCGATAGCAATACAGCACCGCAAGGTGTTTAGACGTAAGTATACATTACTTTTGCAGTTGGGAAAATGTAACTAAGTTATATTTATTTCCAACTAATTGGACAACAAACTATATGTAAGTAGATGAAGATAATGGAAGCCAGCAATTTCTTCATTAGCATATGGCTGGTGAAGTGGGTAACTAATTTGCAAACGAAGAATACACAAAAACCAATCCCCAATCTGCCATCTCTTATCTAGCTCGACTGTAAGACTTATGTAAAAGACGGTTGGATGCCGGAACGGAGCATAAGGTCGAAGAAGATTTATTTCACAGAAGGTGAAAACTTAGCATTTTTCACTTTTTGTTCTCAGATAAAGTATTTTTTTCATTTTATTTTCACTTTACGCTGTGCAGTAAGTGAACTCATTGGCCCCGTTGGTGGTAAAGGGGTTTCAAATCAGACAATAGAAACTGGATAAAGGGAACCCGTGTCCGTGTTGATGAATACCACTGCTACTGCTACGCCCTTGTTGTGTGTCATTTGATCTGGTCTGCAACAACTTTTTGATCACGTATGTGACCAATGGGGCGGGGCTACTTCCTTTATAATTAAATGTAAAGAGAAGACAAATCAAGGACCATCTTTACACCATTAAGAGTCCTCATCGAAAAATCCAAAGTAAAGAACAAATATTTGTTCCTAGCTTTTCTGGACCTGAATGCCGCTTTTGATCTGGTGTCTAGGCAAAACATTTTGGAGAACGAAAAGAGAGGGTAATCAATGCTCTCAGACCTAAGAAAACCCAGTCAATCTGGATACTTTAAAGTAATCAGAGGAAGGAGCATTTCTCTACGGTCCTTAACCGTGTGTTCGCCAACGATATGCACCCAAATCAAACGGTGCTGCCGGAAGTAACAATTTCCCTAATTCGCATCTCAACTCCCAGTAAAGATGAGTTCGCTACCGCGATCAACGCACTAAAGAACAACAAGTCGGTAGGACTAGATGATAAACCAGCAGAACTCCTGCGTGCCGCTCCAACGACATCAGCAGAGCTTTTATATCCTCTTGTAGAGAGAGCTTGGGAGGCAGAAAGTTTCCCCGACGAGTGGAAGAAGGGAATGATTGTCAAGCTCCCGAAAAAAGGTAGTTTTATGGAGTGCGAAAACTGGAGAGGCATTAGCGTTCTTCCTGCAGTTGCAAAGGTAATAGCCAAAGTATTACTTGAGCGAATAAAGGAACGTCTGGAAGATACAATCGATGCCGAACAAGCAGGGTTCCGCACTGGATCCTACTGTGTAGACCACATAAACACCCTGCGGATCATTATTGAACAGTGCGTTGAATTTCGGTCACCACTGCACCTGCTGTTCGCCGATTTTGAGAAGGCGTTAGACAGTGTCAACAGACAGTTTATCTGGCTCGCCTTGCGCAGGAGAGGTATACCCGATAAACTAAAAGCTATTATTAAAACAACCTATGATGTCTCTAAATGTCATGTGCTGCATAGAAGAAAGCTGTCAGAATAATTCGAGATCCTAAGTGGGGTACGAAAAGGTTGCATTCTATCGCCGATACTTTTTTTGTTGGTGATTAGCGATGTACTTCCCGCAACTTTATCTACTGGAAACGGAGGAATTCGTTGGGCTCAACTCAAACATCTGGACTACGCTGACGACGTTTGTTTACTCTCACATAGGATTATTGAGCTGCACAAAATAAATGACAACAAATGTGGAGAGGGAGGCAAATGTTGCGGGTTTGAAGATTAATTCTGCCAAAACCAAAATCATCAACCTCGGACTAACTCAGTTAACAATGGTGGACAGCCGGTAGAGAGAGTAGAGAGTTTGCAATATCTTGGGAGTATTGTCTCTATCGAAGGTGGAACCGAACAGGTCATTGTCAACCGAATCGGCAAAGCAAAATCAGTGTTTGGAATGATGTCCATGATCAGCGATCAGCTTAAACACCAATTTTGAGGTTTCAAGAGGTTTTGAGGTTTCAAGAGACGCCACTCTGTCCCCTGGGATCTTGGTTCCTCTTCTATCGTCCTTTTCCATGTCTAGCTAGGACGGTCAACTCGGCGGCTTCCTTGTGGATTCCAGTCGAGCGCTAGTTTCGTAATATCGTCAGCTGCTGGCTTTCTCAAAGTGTGGCCAATCCAGCTCCATTTTCGTCGTCTGATAGCTCTGTCTGTCGATAGCTGCGTTACTCTCCACAAGTATTGATTGGTGATAATGCCCGGTCATCTTATTCTCAGTATCCTCCTTAAGCACTTGTTGACGAAGACTTGGAGGCGCGTCGCAATTGACTCTGTGACTTTCCATGTTTTGCAGCCATACAAGAGTACTGAGAGAACTTTAGACCTGAAGATCGTTAGCTTCAGATAATTAGCATACTATAGGGGTGTGGCGCCTTGTTTACACGAGAGCACACATCCGAGTCAGCACCACCATTTTTTGACATCCAGCTAATAACAAAACTTATCGACTTCCTCTATCTGATGTCTGTCAATCGAAAGATCACATGTTCCACTACCGTTAACGCGAAGTAGTTTTGTTTGTTTTGAGAAGTTAATTTTTAAACCCACTTTGTTAGCGTGGAGTGAGTTTAATTTTCGCTAGCGATTGTGATAGGAGACAAATATCATCGGCATAGTCCAGGTCTTCTAGGCGGTGAAAAACATTCCATGGCAAACCCGCTGGAGTACGGGTTACTATTTTCATCACCCAGTCGATGACAATTGTGAAAAGCAATGGTGAGAGGGTGCAAGCTTGCTTGACTCCCGAGTAGACCGTTATGAATGACGCGGCATGTTGAGTCACCGTACAGCTCCTTGATGTTGATGAGTTTTTTCGGAACACCATAGCTAGGCAAAATCTGCAACATCATGTTTCGGCCCACGCTATCAAAAGCGCGTTTAAAATCTACAAGAACCATATACAGAGGAGAGCGATACTCAAGTGACTGGTCAATGTGTTAATTTGATCAGTACAAGAACGGTTTGGGCGAAATCCTGCTTGTTGATTTCTCAAAATTGACTCTAACGCATTCCGTAAGCGGCTAGCTATTATAGAGGAGATCACTTTGTTTATGGTGTTTAGCAGGGTAATTCCTCTCCAGTTTTCGCAGTTGCTCAAATCACCTTTCTTGGGGAGTTTGACTATTAAGCCTTCTTTTAACGACGATGGGATGGATTCAGATTCCCAGATACCTTAATATATCGCATGCAATGTTCGCGTAGTTAACTCGACGTCGGCTTGAAGGAGTTCTGCGTAGATGTTGTCATTGCCTGCTGCTTTACCAGATTGTAGTGAACGAATAGTTGTCCTTATCTCATCCAACGAAGAAGTAGCGACGCTGATATTAAGTAGCCTATTAGGGTGCATATGAGGGTTGATGGACGTGCCTGGCGAAGTACAATTCAAAACATTCTTAAAAGTTCTATCCAGTGGGTTAATTGTTGTTCCTCCATAAGGATCAAAGAGCCGTCTATTGCCTTAACAGGGTAGTTGATGTGGTGTTTCTTGTTGGCGAGCTTACGAGCGAGTTGGTAGAGTGTGCTGTATTATCTACTATCAGCGGCATGATTAATAAAATATCTTAATCTAAAAAATCTGAGACGCCAGCTCTCACCAAGGAGACATTAATGATACGGGAGTTGATTTAGCCAACAGAGGGGTACCTTTCGACAGAAGGTACCTTTTGAGGGAAGAAGGCTTTCAAAAGAAGCTAGTTTTCTTTGTGACAACTATGGTGCGTGCGGAGCCATTTTAGTTGGGGATGTTTCTGTGATTTGATTTTGAACCGTGACTGAAAGCACGGTAGAGATTTATAGGTAGGTCTTGCTGCCATCAATGCGAATGCTGATACCTAAGCAAAGCAATATTGTCGATAGCCGTTGATTGTCAATTCCGAACCAATCCATATTCGAAGAAGGTCGTGTGGTTGAGCCCTCCAGGCAGGTACTCACTCACGTTAAGCCAATGACAGCTAAGTGGGCTGTATGATAAGCACCCGTGTTAGAGACGGAAACGCTTTTTGTAGACCGGCTATCGTTGTCGACTTTGACTTTTGGTATTTTCCGTGCAATATTTTGCTGCGTTCCCCTTCGTCGTTTAGCCGTAACATAATGTACTAATGTGATTGTTGTATAAGGGATCGCTGGCGGTGTAACTTGGTTCACATAGCGATAAAAAATTTAAACTGTGTACTATGTATCTTAATTGAATTCACATCGGTTATTGAATTATTAAATCTCAATAATAGCTTCTAAGTAGAAATAAAAGATTACTGATTTGCTTTTGGATCCAAAAAAAGAAAAATGTCATAATACCCTGAATTGGTACTTGGCACAATCATCGATCAAATTGTTACAAATTCAACAGCTGCATTGCATTCTGTACAAGAAACACGGATACAGAGAAACTCAAGCTTTTAAAAAAAAATCAATTTTACATACGTGCAGTTTCGTTGTGTACAAGAAAATTGCTGTAAAATGTTAACAAGATTTTCCCCTTTGTGTTGACTTTGTATTTTTTGAAAAATAATAAACATTTTCGCATCGCAACAGATAAACGAATCGAATGTTGTGTACGGACAACAATCCTAGGACTTCAAGACGACAAATATTGTTGTGAAACTGCATAAATATTGGCAGTGCAGATGCAGATTCAGATGCAATGGTGCTAGGCGCTAGATGATGCTCCCACATCATCATCGCTATTACAAAGCGCATCAGCACAGTACTTGAACGGCTTTGTACTGTTTGTTAAGATAAACGATAGCGAGAGAAGGGAGCGAGAAATCGTAAACAAACAAACTCCACAGTTGGTATACAGTAAAAAAAAACTGATAACTCCCGGGTATTTGTGAAATTTTTGAAAAATGTTGACCGTAATTGTCAATATTTATATATTTGATATTTAAATGGCAGACAAAGATTTTAGTAAATAAAAAAATTTGAAGGCAATTCAATAATGAAGTAAAAAGAAGAGGACACAAGTGGCTGCCTTGAGGTACTCCAGAATAATTAACACCGATATAAAAGTAATAGACGTTAACTTTTACAAGTTGGCTTCTACTAACTCGTTTACTTTCCTAGATACCTAGTTAGTTAGTAGAAAGGCCCTTCAAAATTGACGAGTTAACTAGAGTTTTTTTAGGGAGGATGTTAAACTCCGTTAAATGTCTTTTTAAAGTCAGTGTATACCACATCTACTCACTAAATTTGATTGATAGAGAAACGTTAAGGTAGGAAGAGTGGAGATCATTTCCCTTAAGATAGCCTCAATTAGCGTTTGAGTGCCCCATTTTGATACCGAAACCTATAATGTGTTTTTTGGATTATTTAAACATACCGCCTTTAGCATTCAAGCACGAGAACAGTACGATAATCGTCGATAATCCATAAGCTCTTTTAAGTCAAAAAAGAAAAAAAGAAGATAAAGTGCGGAGTTTGGACCCTGCTAGGGGTGGACATTTTTCTTTCTTTTCTTTCTTTCTCATGTAATGTAAGTGCCCCAGCAGAAGGGATTATGTGAAATACCCAGTTTAGCAGCGTGGGTAGTATGACTTTGATGTATTAAGCTCACCGGGTAGACACGAGTGCCGACTCTATCCTTCATATTGGATCCATCAGTGTAGATAACGTCAAAATGTCTCATTACTGCTCTGTCCTTTCAGTGATTCCTCTAGTCGAAAACTCAACACCGAAGGTGGAGCTGAAGCTAAGCTTGGGGATGCCCATGCATTCATTTCAGAAAATTAATTTTGTTGGATCGGGCAAAAGTGCCTTTCAATTATTTGTGCTTGATAATTTCATAATTTCGAAAGAATCTGTGTTTCATTTCATTAATAAGTACTTGAGTGTAGATGTTATATGGAACTTAAATTTTAGACGTCAAAGTAAAATATACTGGATATAAAAAAGAACAAGTGAACTTAATTGCAGTTTTTATGTGGAACTTAAATTTGAGGTTTTTGTCAGTAGTAATCAACTAGACAATAGATGGCTTATAAATAATAATAATAATAATAATATTAGGCGCGACAGACCATTGCGGTCAAAGGCCTAGCTTCTCGCGACCATTTGTATTTTGCGCATGTATATTTTTGGACACAAATGGAAGGGACCTACAATTTAAGGCCGGATCCGAACGCCGAATTGTGAGAAATTTTCCGTGAGAAGTTATTACTCTCGGAACGTTTGTCACCCATTCGCGAGAGGTGGGACACCGTGAAAATGGTGGTTATACTGGGATTCGAACCACGAACCTCCTGCCTAGTAGCCACCCGCATTTCCACCGAGCCATGGCGCCCACATGGCTTATTAATACAGAAAATCAATTTGCGAACAGAAAAAATTAAAGAAACATTTAATGCTTGAATGATTCTGACTTCTCACTGGGTTAGATGTGTACAGCGTACAGCTTGCCATAGCTGGTGGTGTACAACTTACACCGAGTTTGGACATGAATCTAGATGGAAGAGCAACTTGGCTTGATGTCCACACATTGGTTGGGAAATTGTATGCAAGCGATAGAAAAGTACAACAAACGAAAACGAAACTAAAAGTATGCTGAACAGACCGCAGCTAGCAGATGAAAAACACCCAAGGTCGTTTGACTAAGAAGCATAACCACAACTTAATTTGCTTATAGTTGCAGTTGTGTGGACATCTATATGGATGCTAATAGAAGAAGAGCGTAGGTTCTCTTACATAATGATGATTATGATGATGAATCGCATTCCATGAGACTTTTTTTTTACACACACAACAATGTGGCAAGGATTTTGAATAATTTCAGTGGATGCTGGGTGATACAGAATGGAATTAGCGTTTGTTGCACATGAGCAAAAATTATGAACTTTCAGTTTCCGAGTAAATGAATTGTGCCGGACGTAATGAGAAAAGAAAGGTTTTGTTATTGCGTTGAAATTTTATTAAGTTGGTTCTTTTGACTTTTTGAAATAATAATTAATTTTATAGTGATAATACTAAAATGTATTTTTTAGGACCGAGATAGAAAATAATAATAATTAAATAACAGCCCACAAAAAATTAAAGAAAATAATCCAATGGGGTTAAATCACAGGATCTTGGTGACCAATTAATTGGACCATTGTTTTTTTGAGTGTGGCATGTGGCTCCGTCCTGTTGGAACAGCAGGTCAGTAAGATTAATGCCAGCTAATCGAGATACGAAAAAATTTCTAATCATGTCCTTATACCGCTCACCATTGACAGTAACATTCTGACCATCATCGTTTTTGAAGACATTTGGACCAATGGCTCCGCCAGCCCATAAAGCGCACCGAACAGTAATTTTCTGTGGATGTAATGGTGTTTGGACAAAAGTTTGTGGATTATCCTCACTCCAAATCCGACAATTCTGCTTATTTACGTACCCATTCAACCAAAAATGGGCTTCATCGGAGAACAAAATTTTGAATGGAAATTCAACATCAATATTAATTCGCCGAATTGGGCGGCGCATACGATGGTCGTTTGGCTTTAATTCCTGCACAAGTTGAATCTTGAAAGCTTTTAAGCCAAGATCCTTCCGTAAAATCTTCCATAAAGTGGAAGGACACAACCCCAGTTGCTGAGAACGGCGACGAATTGATTCATTTGGATTTTCTTCAATGCTTTCCTGTACAGCGGCTAAAGCTTCTTCAGTGCGCACTGTTTGGTGTCTTACGGGATGCACATTATCATTAAGAGTAAACGTGGTCCGAAAACGATGTATTGTTATTCGAATTAGCCGCTCTGAAGGACGATTATGTACGCCATAAAATGGACGAAGTGCACGATAAGTTTGATGAACAGAACCATTATTTTGATAAAAAAAAATTCAACAATTTGCAAGCGCTGCTCTGGCGTGAGTCTATCCATAACAAAATGTCAAACCAAACTAAACAAAAAGCAACTATAAGCTGTTTAATGGGTTGTCAAATAAAGCAGTGTTGCCAACTCAAAGTTGCGAACCTCTACAAAAAACACCCTTTAATTAGTGTTGTGGAAATCGACGTAAAACAGTTGCACGACTAAGAGAACATGAAAAGGGATGGAGGAAATAGGAGGGCATTCAATTTTGTACAAAAGAACATCTCTTATATCCTTTAAGTAATACAAAGGTTTCGTTGAAAAAATTTATAAAAAGTTTTGTCCATCAGTGATACACATGTGTTTAAAATTTGAAGAAAATCAGGCTAATTTCTAAAAAATGTATATGGGCACCCCTTGGTTCTAAAGGTCCGATCACTCCAAAAAATTTATAAAAAGTTTTGTCCATCAGTGATACACATGTGTTTAAAATTTGAAGAAAATCAGGCTAATTTTTAAAAAATGTATATGGGCACCCCTTGGTTCTAAAGGTCCGATCACTCCAAAAAATTTATAAAAAGTTTTGTCCATCAGTGATACACATGTGTTTAAAATTTGAAGAAAATCAGGCTAATTTCTAAAAAATGTATATGGGCACCCCATGGTTCTAAAGGTCCGATCACTACAAAAAAAATTTACAAAAAGTTTTGTCCATCGGAGATACACAGGTGTTTAAGCTTTGAAGAAAATCGGGTTAATTTTAAAAAAAAATTACGAGTATATGGCCAACCCTCAGCCCTAAGACCCGAGGGGTCCTAAATTTGAATAGAAAGTGTTGTCACCGGAAATACACATGTGTGCAAAGTTTTAATAAAATCGGACTTTGGGAAGTGTGTTAAAATTGATTGCAAGATCCTACCACACAGTTAGCCAGCCATGGGCAGGCGAAGTTAATATAGAGAATTTAAAAATGTATTCCTCTCTATTCGATTACTATTGTAATTGTAGTAAAGGGACTCTAGACACAATGCAGCAGCATTCCAAAAAGGACGAATAAGTGAAATATATAAAGATTTGATCCTAATGAACCCTAAGGGACGATTCGTTTTGGATGTAACATTGGTCCAGATGAAGACCAAAATCGAGATTTAAATAAGAAAACAACATTCAGATTACAAAAAAGGATACCCTGCAAATATTCTCATTTATAAAGGAAGAATGAATAGAATAATCGAACTCGAAATTTTGTATTTACTTACATTAAAGAACAAATATACGACTAGATTTGTGGCCGATTCCTATAGAATCTCTATATTAACTTCGCGTGCCCGGGGCTGGCTGGCTGGCTGGCTAGTGGGCAGAATATTGTGATCAATTTTTAACACACTTGCTAAAGTCCGATTTTATTCAATTTTGCACACATGTGTATTTCCTATGACAATACTTACTATTCAAATTTGAGAGTGATCGGGCTGCAGGATCGGTGGGCTCCCATACAAATTTTTATTCCATATAGCGGCATCAGATCATATCATACTATAATGACTGTGTTCTGTGTGCGCTGATGAGCTGACGTGCTGTACGCAGCGCTACTATGAAATGTTTGACAAATTTTGCATCTTTATATATTTGTATAACACTTCACCGAATAAATAGTAAACTTAATTTTTAAAATCAGAGTCAGTAGTGAAAATTTAATTTCGTAATTTACAAATGAAATATTTAACTTTCTGAACTAATAACACGGCCTTCAAATATTTTGTTACCAATTGCATAACAATCAAAAATACTGCTTACAAGATCATCAGATCAAATTAAGCCTCAGATCAGTTAGAAATGGGCTGACAGAAGATATCATTCTCTAGGCGGACAAATTATAAAAAAAGATAAAAAAGCAAATTACAGTGCTTGAATTTTGGAGAAAAACGAAAGTAACAATGTACCCGGCGAGTCTTTTCTGCCCCCTATCCCGCTTCTTAACCAACAAACCAACTAAATGTCCAAAATGATGAAAATGCCCGACTTACACGTTCAGTGCAGACAACGAAAGCAAAAGAGAGGGAAAAAACGCCTCAACAGCCATCGAAATAATAAGTCACTGCCGCAAGACTACCTTTTACGGAAATCTCCTGATGGTCATGAAAATAAATTGCCTAAGCTGCAGACAGCAATTCATAAACTGATCTTAAGTAAAGGCTTTGAAAACAGATAAATGATACCAATTATCAATTGCTTCAAAAGAAAGCTTTAGCTCCTGACCACACTTTGATGCCTGGTAACCAGTGTACAATGTCAATGTTTGGCAGCGTACAAAAATAATCCATTATAATTGCACCATTAAGAGCGGTTTCCGCCGCGTCGGCACTGCACGGACCTTCAAATGAAGTAACTTGTAGTACGAGTTAGCGCCAAATAGGCGCGTGTACCGTCATAGCATCAAAGAGGCATACGAAAGCTTACAATTTGTATTTGGAGGAGTGCAGGTGGAATAAAGCAGGAGAAAGCAAAACAATAGGCACATTTCTTCGAGCCGCAAGGTCGACGGAAAAATAATTGCATTCGGTTTCCATTTATTTGGCTCGCTTGATTGGGTGAACGCTTCCACTGCCAAAACCAATTTGGTTGGTATAATATCGATGGTTTTTTTCCCTTCATATCTCTACCGCAAGGTATTGACCGAACTGGTTCTTGCGGGCAATGTACTTTTACCTTCTCACAATACACTTATAATCACTTCCCCCAATGTGCTCATGCTTTCCTATTCCCTGAGCAAAACGTTAACCATGGATGTGTTTTGCTCAGGGAATAGGATTGCAAGCTTTTTTCTTTGACGCTTTGTCATCTACTCGGTCCATGACAATAAGCCAGAGATTGAGTACGATCCAGAACTAATATCAAAGGCGAAATTGCCGGGATATCGCAAGATTTATGTGAAAAAGTCAATAATAATTGGGTTCACACCTCCAGTCTGCCTGCAGTGAAGGATATTTGAATAATGTCATAATTAATGGCATAGATGGTACTTCAAGCCGATTTTTGATATTGTTTGTGTATGACAAGCTGTTTAATTAAAACAAAAACGAAATGGGGCGCTCTTAGTGAACACCCCATTATAACCACCACAAACAAGAGCAATAGCGTGTAGCCAGATGTATGTAATCTGTAACGGAAACCCAGCAAATAACTCGTTTTTTTTCACATAATTGCTACAAATCCATGACCCAACGTTTATGCATTCGGTCAACAGAAGCAGGGATTAAATTAAAAGTTTGTAAAATTAATGAAAACGAAGTTTTGACCTAACATGACTTCACACCTTGTAACTCTTGAAACGGATACACCCTGTATAAGAATAAACATTATATTGAATTGTATTGGAATTAGGATATTACCAAAAATCATTGCATATCTTTAGGCTCAATAATATTCTTGGAGACTTGTATATAAAATTATGTTTTATATACGATTACAGCGGTATGTTCTGGTACTTTATTGTACTTTCTATATAGTTCGAATAAAATGGAGTAGAAAAGGATTAGAACCTTCTCAAAAATTAAATCGGGCAGGCAGATGAAATTAGATATTCCTCAATTCAATGCATGAGCATGAGACATCTGTAATAACATTGTTATAAGTGAATAATAAGTAATCACTGTGAACTTTAGCTATGTGTTAATTGAAGTTTGTGAATTTGTGAATTAAAGAACTTGTTTTGTGATTTTATTTGCAAAATCCGTTACGAACTCTAGAAAGCCTAAATTTCGTAACAGTCGTCATCATCATCATATTTCTGGTTACATGCTGTTGTCGGCTGCTATAGGGACAACATTTGAGAGACCAATGTTTGATTTTATGCTCGCAGACCATTTACTTCATTTATGTCTAAGGGTATAAATCTGATCATTTTTTAATTGCCTGTGATGATTGCTGACCGCCTTTCGTAGCAGTATTCAGCATTAATGCATCGATGACTTTACATCTAAAATACTGCCACCAGCACGATATCATGAAAAGTAGTAACAATTTATATTAGCTACTGATTATAATTAAAAAATTATAATTCTGAAAAATTGTTGAAGTTGTACTTTTTTGGAGAGTTTAGGGTTAAATTGAGAGCGTTACAAAACATTATAATTTAATTTTTTCCACTGTCCACTACTCAGTGCTGATCAACTTAATATCCAATACACAAACCACTATACGCTTTTCAACATAAATTACACTTGATTGAAGGGCAACACGAAGAAGAAGGTATAATTTTAGACATAGTGTAGAAGTTATTTTGTGTTATTGAAGAGTCTTTTAAAGGTCTTTTGGTGGTCTTTTTTGAGTTTTTTGAGGATATTTTGAGAGTCTTTTTCGGGGTCTTTTGGGGGTTCCTCTAAGGGTCCTTTCGTAGTACTTTGGAAGGTATTATTGGTTTTATTATTTTTTTATATTTATTTTATTTTATTATTGTTTTTTTTGTTCTTTTTGGTGGCCTTTTGGGAGTCTTTTGTGGGTCTCCTTGTAAGTTTTTTGGAGTTTTTATAGGGTCTTATGTTGGTTCTTACTGGGGTATTTCGGGTTCTTTTGTGGATGGTTCGCTTGGGGGTCTTTTGGTAGGTTTATAGAGGTCTTTTGGTGGTCTTTTTGGAGTTATTTCCGAGTCTTTTGGTGGTCTTTTGGTAGTCTTTTGGTTGTCTTTTGGTTTTCTTATGGGGGTGTTTTGGGAGGTCTTTTGTGAGTTTTTTGAGAGTTTTTTTTTTAATACTTTTGGGGGTATTTTGGTGGTCTCTTCTGAGTTTTTAAGTCTTTTGGATGGTCTTTTGGGTGAGCCTATAAGATTCTTTTCTTTTGATCTTTTGATTTTTGGTGGTCTTTTTTATATATTTAAAAAAATATATATATATTTAAGTGTAACACATATTTCTATACTTTTAATCACGCCAAAGAAGTACAACTTCTAACGCGCGTAGACAAGAGCACGCACCCAATTATTTATGCTGTATTCATTTAAAAAAAACAATTCAATGTGAATTAAAAACAATTAACAAAAATTCATTAAAATGCACTTACCTTATGATTTAAATCTTGGACATCTTCAAGACTAACATCGCTGTACATGTCTTCAGTGGTATCACAGTTTGAGCTCCTTCCAGATGAGTTAAAACTCGATGACCTGTACAGGTGACTGCAAAGGAAATGATATCGTAAATATATAAATCTCATTATGTAATTTACAAGGAAAATTTTAGAGTAAATTTGATCAATCAGTCTGTGGCTTGAAAGCGGTAAAATTGCTTCTCAGCATGACATTCAAATACCAAAACAAGATTTTAAAAAAAAAAATCGTTAATACTTGAAAATACCGACACATGATGGCACCCATGTCTTTAATTATGCGTCGTTTAATACAATTAAGTACTTGTTTTTGTAGAAAATAAGTAAGTAAGTAAAATATAACTAAAGATAAACAAAAGCAAGTGCAGTTGACTGTATGCTGAGAAACATATTAAATAAATAAATATACAAATACATTGCATTGTGAATATTGTAATTGTGAATGGATTTGATTAGTATATGCTTTTGCCACATTGCTTCTATAAGAACCACAAAATTTTTTGAAACTTTGATATATTCACCATAGGTATGATTCAATTTCCACAAAAACTTTAAGTGAAGGCATAAACCAATATGGATGCTACGAAATGTATTAATGCTTTCTGTGTTGAAAAATTCATATTTGTAATTATTAGCTCTTGGATTTGCAGGGTATAGTTAAAATTTCTCTCCCGTGGTTTTGATTTGGCGTTCTATTTGCAAGGTTTTGTAACTGGCACTATCACTTTGCTACCCATCAACAATCGACGGGTAAGGTTTCGTTTACACAGCAATATGGCGAAGAGAGATGATGCAGACTAATTTCTCAGTTTGTTGTTCTTCTCAAATTTGTTTTTGGTTTGGAGTTCTATTTGCAAAGAATTCACCCCAAAAAAAAAAAAAACGAATACTATGTCATTTCGGAAGCCTACACGTGGGTATTGTTTCGAGTAATGTTTTAGTTTATCGACAGAGGCATATATTTTTTTATTAATTATTAGATTTATTAAAATCTAAATTTTGCGTTTCTTTCATAACTTAAAACATGTACAAGTACAAGACACATAATGGAATACAGCATAGAACAAAATTTCTACTTTTTTTCTCGTTTATTAATCGTGGAACTTTGCTGTATTTACAATGAAGCATAAATCCTAGTCGTACAAACTAGTTGGGAGTAGATGATAAAAGGAACGCGACATTTCCTTTTTTAAAAAAATTATCTAAAGCACAAACCCAGGCAAGACATAACAAAAGTAAAAACAGTGTAATAGCGCTTTCGATTGCAGGATAGAGTTAAGATTTTACACTAGTGGATTTGGTTTTACGATCAAACTATATGCAAACTATACCAAGGGTACTTTTTGAATTTAAGTTTTATATGAAAAGTATTGTAACCTATACTAAAACATTGCTACCCGTCGGCAATCGACTGATAATGTTTCGTTTACTTAGCAAGATGGTGAAGAGAGAGCAAGCAGACTAATTTCTCAATTGGTTTTTGCCATTTTGGTTGGTTTTGGCGTTCTATTTGCAAAGAACTCACCACTCTGTTACTCTGACAGCTTACCAATGGATTTGGTTTCGGTTACGGTTTGCAAAACTTTCACAGATGCACTGTCGACTGTGAAGGCAGACTACTCCCTTGGGAAATTGATTAATCTTGCGCTCACGAGTGGGATTATTAACTCAAAACTTGGGGTGTCGTCTGCCAAAAGATATGTCTTCAAAATAGCCTCGCAAGGTGGAACTAAGTGGTGAACGAGCTGCTGATATGCAGTCCCAATATTTACATTTGGGACTTATGACCCACTTAAATGGGACATAAGTCCCAAATCGAATTAGGGACCTATGTCCCAACCGATCGGGACATAAGTTTAAAAATTTGCGTCGCAGATGGGACATAAGTCCCAAATTTTCGGACAGATAATAATTAAAAACAAATGTGGACTTTAATTACATACATAAAATTGCTTTTTTTAAAAGGAGCAGGGAAATAAGTCCCAATATTTTTTATTGACCTTATGTCCCGATGGGGTGGGACATTAGTCCCTAATTCGATTTTTGACCTATGTCCCACTTAAGTTGGACATATAGATACATCCCAATTTTTTCTGTTGCCGATCAGTTCAGTTCAACATTCACCTGGGTGCTGGGTGCTGGCGCATAGACATTCTGGGGAACTGTAGGGTTGAACTACACTACGCCTTTTACCTGAAAATGGTTCCTTAGACATACCGATTGCTACATGCAAACTCATTCTAAAGCTGGATACTATTACGAAAACTAACATTAGGTGGTCAACAAACGAAACAACTTGCGTAGACTCAAAACAGCTGGCTCCGGAGCGTTTCGGAGTGTTTGATCTCTCTAAACAGATTGCACATTAGTGCCACAATAGGTGTCATTACCGGGCACTGTCTCATAGGCAAGCATGCAACAAGGGTGTATTTTCGAATAACTTCTGCAGAACCTCGTCAAAGTACTCGTAAATATTGCTTGTGACTTACCTTGCTAAGGCATTTGAACCAAGTTGCCGTCTACCAGAACTGAAAAGATACAACAAAAAATAGAGAAAAATATTAGTTCTTGTATGAAAACGATTTTTTTTTTGTGTTAAAAAAAGGTTAATCGTACAGAAGCATTTATCGAATTTGTTATCTGTTATCTACAAACGTTGCGTATATTTAAAGAACCGAAATTTCTTCTACATTTGATTAATCTTGGTGCAATTGCAGTAATCAAACAGTATGCAATAATATAATTTTTTCCTCTGATAAGATCACACATATTAGGTAAGTAAGTAAGTAGTAGTAAGTAGTGAATTTGAACAGCAGCTCCATAGAACTTTTCAAAAGAATTACAAACTCAGATTAACAAGTAGGCGTCACAAATTATACGATCGAGGATGAACTAAAACACTACAGAGAGCTAGGACCGCACCAGGCGGGGAAGTTCTATCAAAGAAAACGCGATATCCACTGCGCTTCTCATACCTCAAAGACAAAGAGGGTAATCTGACCGCCGATCTCAAAGGCATATTAGAGCGATGGGAAGAGTTTTTTTAATGCGTTGCTAAATGGCCAGCTAACTAACTGAGCAATTGGAGGCCAATGGACCAATGACCGAAGACCACACTATGCTTCTGCCACCAAGCATAGACGAAGTTAGCAGAGCGATAAATGGGCTCAAAAATAATATGGCCCCGGAATCGGATGGCTGATTAAAACAGGAGGTCCCGAAATACAACAAGCAATTCATGAAGTAATGTGCAAGATTTTGAGGAAGACGCGATGCCAGAAGACTAGCAAAGAGGCATCCTGTGCCCCATACATAAGAAAGGAGATATCACAGCATGCAGCAATTATCGTGGTATAACGTTGTTGAGTACCGCGTATAAGATTTTCTCCTCTATCCTTCAAGACATCAGCCCCATTCGCTAAAGTGATCATTAGTCCATACCAGTGTGGCTTCACTCCAGTCAAATCAACAACTGATCAGATTAACACCCTTAGGCAGGCGATGAAAAAATGTCAAGAGTTTCAAAACTTACTGCACCATCTTTTTAAGACTTTAAAGCCACCTATGATAGCATATAGCCAGAGTAGAACTCTATAAAGCCATGAGAGAATTCGGCATCCCAAATAAACTGACATGACTATGTAGGTTGACTATGACCAATGTTATAAGCCAAGTAAAAATACCCGGATCACTGTCAAGCCCATTCAACATCTATAACAGGCTCCGGCAAGGAGATGAACTGCCCTGCGTCCTCTCAAACGTGGTCTTGGAGAAAGTGATCCGAGACTCTGGCGTAACGGCGAGAGGTACAATCCTCCATAAGTCCATTCAGATACTGGCTTACGCAAACGACATCGACATCGTTGGTAGAAACACAAGAGCTGCACAGGAAGCTTTCATCCAGATCGAGCGGGTGGCACGAAATCTGGGGCTGCACGTAACTGACAGCAAAACAAAATACATGGTGGCCACGTCTGCGACTAGAAGATCCAACATTGGTCCCCCCATTTGAAATAGTAGAGCGCAAATTTGAAGTAGTGCAGTCCTTTAATTGTAACAGCCGATAACACCAAAAATTCGCCCAAAGCCAACAAAGCCTTCTTTGGACTTTAACCATAACATCCAACCTGCTGGTATATAAGACAATAGTCACACCAGTACTTACATATGGATCCGAGAATTGGGTGCTTAGCAAAAAGTATTCTGATCTCTTAGCCGCGTTCGAGAGAAAAGTCTTACGGAGTTTTGTTATACCCATCTGTGAAAAAAAGAAAAGAGATGAGATCCACGAGCGTTTCCGCGACGGGCAGGACACCTAGCTCGCGTGAGCCAAGAGAATCCTGCTCGGAGAGTCCTTTGCGGTAGGATTTATGGAACACGACAGCGAGGCCATCCAAGTCTACGCTGGAAGGATGGCGTATATCAGGACTCTCAGAGTTAAGGGATGCCAAACTGGATGATATCAGCTCAAAATCGGGTGGAGATTTTTCTTGCGGGAGGCAAGGACCGGACCCCGGTTGTATAGCCAAATATGAAGATGAAGAAGAAGAAGAGAGTCCTAGTGTGAATTCTATCATCTCTCTTTGCCGAATTCTTTCATGTCTTTATAAAATTCTACTCTGACTTTGCTATCACAGGCTGCCAAGTCTATAAAACGATTGTGTAGTGAGTTTTGAAATTCTAGACATTTTTCCAACACCTGCCTGCAAGCTATGGTTGATTGTCAATTTTCACACCTGTTGTTTATTTACTTGTTCGCCTGACTAAACAAAATATGGTAATGGAAACTTTATTTTATCTTAAAAACCTATACCTAACCTATAGTTAGTCGTACATAGAGCGCTAGAATACATGGACGTTTGTTTTTTATTTGTCAGAAGTTGCCATCAAAAAATCGAGTCGTACGTGGGAATTTACATTGAATTCGTTAGCTCGTTGTCGTCTCATGGAGAATCTATTTTTTTATTTATCAACTTGATTTATTTACAATACCATTTCAAATGAATTTCCATAATATTATGTGTTACTCTAATTAACATAAATGTTATTTCTCTGTGTATGTTGAGTCAATGCAAACGAGCGAAGCAAACTATTTTGTCGCGTCATAGTGAGTCACATTCGGCACAAACCCACAGTAAACTGTAAAAAGTAAAAAAATTAGCAACTTGTCGCGAATTGTGTTCTCGCATTGAATATTAGTATCTAGATGAATAGCGAAATGACTACTAAGCAAGTGTGGGCAGGCAGCCATACGTGAGTCTAAGTAAACAATGATGGTTATTAAGTGCTGCACAAGCGCACAAAAATTGTTTGTTAACAACTCGAGTGTTGCCTCTATATTGGAACTTTTTTTGTTAAGTTAGCAAGAATTTCAATTAGAATTTGAATTAGTATTTTTCTGCAGAAAATTCAGATTCAGAATACGAGCGAGTTGTTTCGACAAAAACTACAATTTTAGCGAGATTTTTTTTTTATTTCTCGAACCGACATTATAGACATATGTATCAGTGTTGGTCATAGCATGGGATCGCACAAGCGTTTCATACTTTCATTCCCGTCTATCGTAAAAATGCAAAACACCCGAAGCCCATACAGTATAGATTCTTGATTATATGAACTATCGATTATACTCCTGAATTACTCGAATTCAGTTTTATCTGACATTCCAGAACAATCTTCGACAAAAGGTAGAACAGCTTGGCTGTCACTACATGTTGCAAAGTTTCGTCCTTGTATCCTTTTTGAGGCTCATACTGATGATACTTTTGCCTTGTTACAGAAACGGCAACTGTCCGTCTGGGATTTGTCCATTTTCGTTAGGTGGCTATTGAATGGGCCGTGTCCCGTTATGTACCAGACTAGGGATCTGAGTGCATGACGGTTCAGTTTGATTGCCTTGTCTATGTGTATAATGTTGTACTTGGGAAGCCTTTTGGTATGTTTCACCCCTGTCGACAATACCCATTCATTCACTCTTTAATTTTGTTTTTGAGGTGGCTAAGGGAGTAGGCAATGGTGGGTTCCGGCCCGGTAAAAGTACCTTCTGCGCATTCTCTTGCGCAAAGATCTGCTGCCTCGTCCCTACAATGCCTGTTGTCAGTTTGCTGCCTGCCTGTCTGCCTGTTGGCCAATTGTTTTAAGTGGCAGTAGCAGATCCACGTTGTTCTGGTGTTGAAAGTAGGGCCTCTTAGAGTGCAAGTAGTGCGGCCTGGCTATCTAAGATCATGTAAATCTCAAATCTTCTATATCTTCTTTTAGTGCATTCCAAGATGCAGGCTTCAAGTGCAATTGTTTCTGCCTGGAAAACGGTTGGGGAGTTACCTAGGGGTATTCGCAGTGAGGTTTTGTGTCCGAATACTCCTGCTCCTGTTCCCGTTGTCTGTTTTAGATCCGTCTGTGTACCATATGGATGCATGATGGGGGAGGTTATTGATGATATTTGCAACTTGATGACGTTCTGGAATTCTAATCAAGAAGTTCAATTGTTTTCATCGTTGAGTCTGATTGTATGACAATACCAATTCCGACCAAGTCCGAGTTTATTTTGGAAATGATGTTTGTATGTCCTGATCTATTGGATAGGACCTGGTTGTGTATATTGAGAGAGTCTCCACCAAGTCCAACTTCACTTTTAATGTGTATGTGAAGTGGTCTAAGCCCTATAATCTTCTCGAGGGCCTTATTGAGTTTTGAGCGAGTCTTAGATTGCTCTGTTTTTGGTCGCCATATTAAGGCCGCGTATGTCAGGCTAGGTCTGATAATACTCTGGTATAGCCAAAGAGTCATTTGCGGGCTTATTCCCAACGTTTTGTTAAACATCGTTGGCATGTGACGTAAGCTTTAATAGCTTTGTTAATAATGTATGTCATATGGGAGTTCATGTTAGTTTTTGGTTGAACATAACTGCCAGATATTTGGCTTCCGGCATTATTTGGAGGACCTTGCCTAGGTCAGAATGGGAAGATTAATTTATTCTTCTCTTTGGGACATTTACATCCATTTACTGTACCATCTATTTTAAAACATTTTTATTAGCTCGCTTTCGTGTATGTCAGACTGTGCGGATGGAATTTCGTAATTGCTTTTAAACTAATTTCCCATTGAGCTAGAGACTTGAAACTTTGAAGATAGCTCAGAACTGGATGAAAATTGGATGAACAAATCACAAGAAAAGACAACAAAATGTTAATTCAACGCGAGATTGCATTTTGTTTCAGATCAAAGCAAACTACTACGCACAATACTCGTTTTAAATTAAAAATGTTTTTTTATTAGCTGACTTGTTTGCACGTAATACATTTCCTTGATTATATGAACTCTGAGCATCCTGGTCTACCCCATACTTTGCCGGCCTCGCACTCATGTTCCATAAATCCTACCGCGAAGGACTTTACGAGCAGGATCCACTTTGCTCATGCGAGCTAGGTGTCCTGCCCAACGGAGCCTACCGAGCTTAAAACTCTGCAAGCGGTAGCGCTTGCAAAACTCATCATTTTAGAGTCTTCGGAATCGTCCTATCTCACATACGGGGCCAAAAATTCTACTTAAAACCTTTCTTTCGAACGCGACTAAGAGGTCAGAATGCTTTTTGCTAAGCACCCAAGTCTCGGATCCATATGTGAGTACTGGTATGACCATTGTCTTATATATCATCCTATCCTGTTCTATCATGTTCTTGGATTTAAAGAGTCTTGACAGACTATACTCTAAGCTTTGTTGGCTTTAAATAACCGTACGCGTATTTCTGGTCCCATGCTGTTATCGGCTGCTACATTTATAGATATAGAGAATTCGCGCTCCACTATTTTAAATGCCGGACCAATGTTCGATCTTCCACTCGCAGAAGTGGCCACCATGTACATTGTTGTGCTCTCATTTATGTGCAGCCCCAGATTTCGTGCCACATACTCGATCTGGATAAAAGCTTCCTGTATGTCGTCTGCGTAAGCCAGTATTTGAATGGACTTATAGAGGATTGTTCTTCTCGCCGTTACGTCAGAGTCTCGGATCACTTTCTCCAACGCCAGGTTGAAGAGAACACAGGTCAGTCTATCCCCATTGTCGGAGTGATAGTGATCCGGATATTTTTACTTGGCTTATAACATTGGTCATGGTCAACCCACATAGTCGTGTCAGTTTATTTGGGATGCCGAATTCTCTCATGGCTTTATAAAGTTCTACTCTGGCTATGCTATCATAGGCGGCTTTAAATTCTATAAAAAGATGGTGCAGTAAGTTTTGAAACTCTTGACATTTTTCCATCACCTGCCTAAGGGTGTAAATCTGATCAGTTGCTGATTTCCTGGTGACGTCCACACTGGTATGGACCAATGATGACTTTATCGTATGGGGCTGATGTCTTGAAGGATAGAGAGAAAATCTTATACGCGGTAGTCAGCAACGCTATACCACGATAATTGCTGCATGTTCTTATAACTCCTTTCTTATGTATGGGTCACACGATGCCTCTTCGCAGTCTTCTAGCATCGTTTCTTCCTCCCATACTTGCACTATATTATTTCATGAATTGCTTGGTTTATTGTGTGGGCTCCTATTGTAATCAGTTCGCTGGGATCTTATCATATCCCGGAGCCTCATTATTTTTGAGCCGATTTTTCGCTCTGCTAACTTCGTCTAAGCTTGGTGGCGGCAGCATAGTATGGTCTTCGGTCATTAGTGGATCTTCCCATTCATCAGTTAGCTGGCCATTGAGCAGCTCATGAAAGTGCTCTTCCCATTGCTCTTAGATGCATTTGAGATCGGCGATCAGATTACCCTCTTTGTCTTCTTTGTACAATACGGTGTATTTTGCGCCATACAGCGGACTCTTTGGTAGAAGTTCCGCGCCTGTGGCGGTCCCTGCTTTCTGTACTGTTCTAATTCACGGACGGACTCTAATCTGATTCGCGGATGCAGTCTTTCGTGATGATGCAATCCGCACACGGACCTAGATACCAACAAGATAGTGGTCCGAGTCGACGTTGGCACCTCGGTACTTTCGTACCGTCATCAGGTTCGGGTTGTGGCGCCCGGTCGATCAACACCTGGCCTATCTGGTTTCGAGTGGCTCCATCAGGAGATGGTATCAATAATTATGACTGCTGTCATCGGCAAAATGGTAATTAGTTACGGAGAAAGTGATTTTTGTTGCCAGACATTTGTTGCTGATTTGTTGTTGGCAATTGGAATGTGTAAGTTGGAAAATTACGCCCGAAATATATCAGTAATTGGTTTTGTAAGTAATACTACTGTACGGTTTTCTCAGAAAACTTGTTAACACACCGAACATGCGAATACATTTTCAACTCTACTGAACCATTATAAACCAAATAAACTCAAGCGGGTTATATAATGGAAAAAGTATCCCAATAAGATTTACTTGTTAATTCACTTGTCACTTTTTGAATAAAATTAATCTTTGATCTGGCTATAATTACCTTACTGATTTTTGTTTTGGTTTTTTCTAACCGAGTGGGTCTAAAAGCCACAAGTGATTTGTTGCCCAAGTGGATGGGGAGAAGGAAATTTAAGCGGAAAATCAATGCACGAAAGAAATGAATAGAGTGTAACACGAACAATCATCTCTTAGCGGAACAAGGAATTATATGAGGAGACATGCAATTGAAAAATTGAACACAAGGCATGAAATGTGTGTTTCACTTTTTCGTTTCCATGTAATTAAACGAAATGCCTATGTCTGTCAGTAAAAAACCAAATATTACCTACTTTATCAACTTTAAAATACAAAAACTGGAAATATTAAATTCCTTTGTAGCGAAGTCAGTTAATAGCTACTATAGCAACTAACATTTTCAATTTTCTGTCGGACTAAAATGCTAACAAACCTTTTTCCTAGCCCTACCATTGTGTAGTGTTATAATTAACGGGAGCTTGAAATAATTGCAATAGCACGACAATTAAACAAGCTTACAAAGTCAGTTAGCTAACCATTCTTAACATTCATACTTAAACCGGGAGCACATGAACTTGATTCGCTTAAAATTCATTCCTCGTAAGAACCATAACCATAACAATAACGACAACTGACGGTTGTCATTAAAAAATTCCCTATACGCATTTACTAGCGGCCAACTAAAAATATCACACCACGTGAATGGCTGTCTCGGTACATTGATATGAAGGGATTCTCAAGAATGGGTTAAAAAGACAAATACATATTGGCAGAGGCACGAATACAAGTTCAAGAAACCTTACACAAAAAGCGTTGTGTTTTTTTACCATCAATTACGTTCGTTAGGTTGGCTTTTCGGGCGACACCGAAATGACTACCTCATTGATATTCTTGCCAAAGATACGTGCTGTTGTTTTTTTTTAAGAACAACAACAAAACCCTGCACGCTTAGTATTGAGTGAAGCAATCGATAAATCACTTGTAAAAATTTTGAACATCGTTCGAAGCCATCGTGTCAAGTTGGAAGCGTTGTCAGTGGGTGGTAATGGCAATTGGCATAGCCTTTCAATATCTAAGAGTAAGTAGACAAGTCGATATCATTGAGTGGCATAGTGAGTGGACAAAAAATGATGGACTACCTATATTACCATCGCCAACAAGAAATTTATAAATGTCGTTTAATTATCCTATTATTTTAATCATCTTACAAACGGCATATAATCCACCTATTACCTTCCTATAATCAACTTATAAAAATGCTATTATATCCCTATTACGCTCATACCATAATCATCCTACAACGATTCTATAATCATCCTTTAATCTTTCTATTAAGCATCCTATAATCAACCAAATCGTCCTCTAATTAACCTTTAATCATTCTATAATAATGTTTTATCTTTCCTATAACACGAACTCATAAGGCATTCGTTAAAGATCATACAAACTGTGTAGGTTTGTTAAAAAAAGCGATGGCACCTACACATCGGAACCCTACATACTTAGAACCCTACCTCAGGTTAATTTCCCAGGTTAGTCTTCTCGTGTACCATACATGTACCGGAACGCATCTGACAATAGGGTCAGTATTGCTATTAGGGTAAATAGTTTATCTGGTAAAATCTTCGCTCCGGATAAGGTTAAATGGGCCCTAGGCTCCTTCAAACCATTTAAAGCCACCGGCGGTGACAGTATCTTTCCAGCACTTCTTCAAAAGGCAATGCTTTTTTTAGAGCCAGCTACAACTTGTGGTACATCCCGACTACCTGCAGACAGGTAAGTGTAATTATTATCCCAAAACCAGCAATAGGCCTAGTGAGCTGCCTTAATCCTATAGACCTATAAGTCTAACATAATTTGTCCTCAAAACCATGGAGAGACTCATTGATATTCATATTTGAGGCTGTCTAGATTTGTCTACCCCTCTGCACTCAAGTTAGTTTGCATAAAGGAAAGGTAAAAGCACAGAAGATGCCCTTCACTATCCTGTGAAAAAGATAGAAGGAACTTTTCGTTCCAAGGAAGTGGCTCTGTGTGATTTCCTTGACATTGAGGGCGCTTTCAATAACACTGGCTAGGACTAA
Organism: Nephrocerus scutellatus; assembly: GCA_947095585.1. Taxonomy (NCBI): domain Eukaryota; kingdom Metazoa; phylum Arthropoda; class Insecta; order Diptera; family Pipunculidae; genus Nephrocerus; species Nephrocerus scutellatus. Next base: position 83,652,931 of record OX352765.1, on the reverse strand, counting down.
ATAGCAAGCGCAATTAGTAGCAGAGGTATTGAAGACTCGACCAAGCAGTTGTCGCTTTCACCCCTACAAATCATTAGGAAGACAGCCACTAGAATACAGGTACAAGCCATGCGACCATGTGAGACACCTGCAAATTCTTGATTTAATTCCTGAAAGAGACAAGTTTTGCACTATCCACGATGTTATGGTCAGGGAGCACTGTTTGAGGTAGAAATATAAGACCGTGCAAACTGGTCTAATGTTGTTCCTGCACTGGATGCCAGAGGTTTCGTCTGATTCACGGAGGGATCGAAGATGGAATCTGGAGTCAGAGATGGTGTCATTGAATCCAACACCAAATTCTCGATACCAATGGGAATAACCCCCACGGTTTTCCAGGGTGAACTCCATGCTACCAAGATCTGCGCCAGGATAAACCTTAGTAAAGGCATAAAGAGCACGAGATTTTATGCCATTTCATATAGCCACTCAGCACTTCAAGCGCTGTCGACCAACGTAATATATTCTTTATAAGTTATAAGCTAAAAGCTTATACGATGCTCTACAATCCCTAGCAGGCATAACAGGGTCAAACTTAGATGGGTCACTGGCCATCAAGGAATTGCAGGCAACGCATCTGCAGATGAATTAACTAGGGCTGGCTCAGAACCTGCGTTCATGAGATCTGAACGCTAACTGTGTCAACTGGACTGCGCTAATTAATAATTGGGAACACAAACATCGTCTAGACCATTGGGAAAATGTCTCAGCGCCACCACAATCCAAACGATTAATCAGGCCAGGCCGTATTTCTATAAAGAAATTCTTAACTTAGATAAGGATACCATTAGAAAGTTGGTGAGTTTTCTCACAGATGACTGTGGGTTGCGGTATCACCTTAAAAATTTAATCAGACACGAATGTAGGTTCTGTTCGGAAGATGATGAATCATCCGAATAAATTGTCTGTTAATGCCTAGCATTATTTTGGTTAAGAAGGCGTGTTTTCCATTAGGAAATATGTTCGTCAGCAGAATCGAGAAACTACGCCACTAAGGGCATACTGTCCTTCATCAAGGAGGTGATACGTCTCTTGGATTAGTCACACCTTATGATACAATGGATCCAATAGATCTTTTATGGTCGCAGTGTCAGCCATCTGGGCAATGGTCTACACAAAACAAAGAAAATAGAAATCAAATGGAAATATTCTGAAGTTTTACGTTTATTTGGCAATTTAAGATTTATATAAAAATCATTACACCGAGATCGATTGCAAAGTCAATTAACTCTCACTCACGTAAAGTTGTTGACATGCTCTCCGTCCAAAGTTAAAAGCTGTTCTATTCTTATTCGCTTTGCATTGGAATTTCAGCTTCTTCTAGAGTCTAGAGCTAGATTAAGTGGAATTGTTGTGACTTTTATTTCATGTACGTATTAATCGAATTCCTTTAAGATATCGCAGACCTTACAGGAACCAATATTAAGAGATATTTAATTTTATGTAAGTTGTTAAAGCACAAGAAATAATCCACTATTTTTTGTATTCTTTGCCAATGACATAAAACCAAAAATCGCGACCAACAATTATTTACTATCTATCACTAATCACACATAGCACATAGCGCTGTAGGGGCGGTGCATGCCCAGCCCTAGAGCACCCCCTCCATGCCAATGGCCTTTATGAACCTAATGATATGGAGAGGTTCTAATGAGTGACGTTCAAGCTCGGAGAGTGCGTGAGTTCCCAGCTGTTCCCTTCTCTGGCGGATCGTTGCTCCACAGTCGTTGAGAAGATGCCACGGGGTTTCCTCCGCTTCACCACATAGCCTGCAGCTGTCATCCTCTTCTAATTTCATTTTCTTAAGGTGTCCCTTCAGTCTGCAGTGCCCTGTTAGGAACCCCGTAATGATTTTCACGTTACCCCTACTTAGTCCCATTATTGATCGGGACCTCTTTGGATTATATCTACCCAACATTTCCTTCGCTTGCCGTAGACCTGGGAGTTCCTCCCATCTTAATGAAGCGGTGTTTTTACCTATATTGCGTAATTCTTCACGCATAATACTGTACCCAATTCCACAAAAGGGTTCCGGCCCTACAAGCGTAGTCTCTGCCCCTATGTTTGCGAGCTTGTCCGCTTGTTCATTCCCTTCTATACCGATGTGTCCCGGCACCCAGTATAACTTTACTTTGTTGTCTGCACCAAGTTTGTTTAACTTTGTTTTGCATTCTTCCACCAGTCTGGACGTGGTGTGGACTGCATCTAGAGCTTTAAGCGCGGCTTGGCTGTCTGACATGATGGCAATTTCCATCCTCATGTATTTCCTATCCAGATTGAATTGAGCGCATCTTTCGATGGCGTGAACCTCTGCCTGGAAAATACTTGGATAATGGCCCATTGCTTCAGAGTACTTGGTTCGTGGCCCTATTACTCCCGCACCTGTGCCATCCACCTTCTTTGATCCATCCGTATACCATTTTATAGTTCCTGGATGTATCTTGTAGTCTGTTTCGGACTTAAAGTCCGTCTTGTTGCTTAGTTTAACCTCATAGTTCTTTATGAACTCAAGCTTTTGCACCATGCTGTCACATGGCATGCATGCCACAGGAGTTAGCTTGGCTAGTGAGTTCATTAAGCTCTCCGCTCTGCTACCCGTTAAGCAGCCAACCTTGGTCAGGCGTACAATGGTTTCAATGGATTTGCCCTCTACCACTATATGCAGCGGGAGTAGCCCAGTGATTACCTCCATACCCGCCGTTGGGCAGGTCCTCATAGCTCCTGTGATTAGGACACAAGCTAGCCTTTGTACCTTTTCCAATTCTTTCCTTGTGGTGCTTAGCTTGGTTCTACCTGCCCATGCCACTGCTCCGTAGGTGATCATTGGTATAACTATCATAGTGTACATCCAGTGCATTATTTTGGGGCTTACTCCCCATGATTTGCCCGCTACCCTTCTGCACACCATGAGCGCTCTCTTAGATTTTTTAATAATTGCCTGCTGATGTTTATTCCATAGCAGTCTCTTGTCTAATATCAGACCCAGGTACTTGACCTCTTCGCTGATTGAGATCACTTCGCCATTGAGGGTTATTGGTCGCATTCGCCCCAATTTTCTTCTGTTACTGAAGGGAACCAGTGTGGTTTTGCTTGGGTTCACCCTAAGTCCCACCTCATGGCACCATCTGCTTGTGATATTTAGTCCATTTTGAACTATGTCACATAGAACTTCCTCGAACTTCCCCCTGGCCACAATGACTATATCGTCCGCGTAACCCTGAGATACGATTCCTGCTTTAGCTAGTCGCTGAAGTAGTTCGTCTACAAGGATGCTCCACAGTAGTGGGGAGAGTACTCCTCCTTGTGGACACCCTCTTGTCGTGTTAACCATAATGGTTTTATCCCCGACTATAGTTTCTGCTGTTCTAGTGACTAGCATCTCGCACATCCATTTACTGATTGTGCCATCAACTGTTTTCTTATCCAGAGCATTCCTTATCGCCTCGTGTGATGCGTTGTCGAACGCCCCTTCGATATCTAAGAAGGCGCATAGAGCGATTTCCTTACTGGCAAGGGAGCCCTCTATTCTTTCCGTCAGTTCCCACAGTGCGGTCTCCGTAGATCTGCCCGCTCTGTATGCGTGTTGACTGGAATGTAGTGGTTCTTTTACCAGTAAAGTCGACCTTACATAGTTGTCGATGACCTTTTCGATAGTCTTTAGGACAAACGAAGTGAGACTGATTGGTCTGTAGGACTTTGGGTGTGTGGGATCTTTCTTCCCTACCTTCGGTATAAATACCACCCGAGCCCTGGGTCTCTCACAGGGTTCATCGCGAAGCATCCGCTCAGCTTGATCCGCTGCTGCCGACGCGGGCATGCCCTGCGTCAATTTATAAAAATTAAATTTATTATTTTTTCTATCCATATGATTCCCACGAGTGATGAGGAAAGTAGTACCTCCAGCACAGAGCCTCTTGTACTGGAGGGCCCGATACGCATGGAGGGCGGCAGGTATCCACGGGCTCACGTTTGCGATAGCCGGTTACCCCTGGCTACCAACCAGTCCACTGGGCACGGGTCGCATCACACCACTGGATTAGGGGGCGGTAGTTCTTGGTTCGTTACTCATCATACCTGCTAGCGAGGGAAATCCCCAGCTTGTAGGATGAATCTTTGCAACTTAAGCCCTCACGCCAACGTCAAGGCCCCTACCATAGTGAGGTATAGTTGATTTTTAGTCGCAACCAAGAGAAAACCACCAACTTAATAATGCACTTTCCCTCTGTAGGGACCCAAACATCCACAAGTCGCATGTCAGTCGTCCAAAACTAAGCCGGTCGAGACAATACGCTGGTTGAATAAATACGAAAAATTTCGCCCGTCAATCGCATGGACACAGCAATTTACCGTCCGTCAGTCAGTCAGTGGTCTGTCATTGGATTGGCAATTGACTTATATTTATCTAACAAAAAAATAGTTGGACATGAACTGAACATGTTGCACGCGTGACTTTATAGTCAACAGACATTCCCAAAATCTCTTGTGCACAGAGTGAACTATCGTTACCGGCATCCTTACCATAATGGAAATGAAGGGAAAAATTCGCATCTACGAGTATTGTAAGTAGAAAAAAGTTCAATGTATGTGTGTGAAAATTGTCATTTTCCTGCAAAAAATTGGAGTTTACTTTGTTGCAAACAAAAATTAAAACAAAGTAGTAATCCGCAATCTCTCGAAAGTGCCTTTTGTGCAACCAATCGTTCAACTTCTGTGGCTTTTTCGAGGAGGTGGTAACCCATTTAAGTAGGAATTTTTTTTGTACGAGTGCTGAGCTAATCGAGAAAACATTTTATTCGACCATATTCTGCGAAAAAAAGTAATTTAACAAATGCGATAAGTTTTGAGCCAAATGTTCTCGCTTCATTATAATTTCAAGTGTTGAACAAATTTCCCATCAGCCAATTTTCAAATTTTCAAATTGAAAATCGAATCCAAGGCGCCATAAAATGCTTTGTTGTTTTTTTTTTCAACAATTCTCACTGATTTATAATCCTAATGGTAGAAAATTCCTATAATACATTTGGTGCCTTCTCAAGTGACTCAAGCCAAAAACAAGAATTTCTATCAAAAGCATCATCACCAAACATTCGAGAAGATTCAATTAGCTGGAAATAATTTCGACAAAAAATGAAACATAATTTTTTACCAGTACCCGGATAGAATACACAGGGTGTCCCCTAATTCGTTATAATTTTCTGTGAACTCTTCACTTCTGACTTCGCAGTTTTCCGCGCTAACGGGCAGAAAACTGTATATTGGATTAGTGTGGGTACCTGCAATAAGTTCAAAACCCCACGGTCCTCTTCGGACACGAATTGTACGACAATTGGCGATCATCAATAGATGTACCAGTAATAACTCACTGGTAAGAGCTGAGCCTATCTTACAACCATGCCATCCATCCATCCATTAAGGGATGACGGCAACCGGTTGTATGATGCGCAACTCCTCGCCGAGCAACTACCGTATTGGTAACATCAGCTAGGTAGACTGATTTACCATGATTGGTAGCATCAGAGGTGTCCCTGGTGTTACTATGCTCAACCCGCATATGGGTAGTAAACCACAGGCCCCACGTTAAATCCCCAGAACAAACTAGGTCCGCAGCCATAGTTGTTCACAGAGTGGGCGCCGTGGCTCAGTGGTAATGCCCGTGGCTACTGAGCAGGAGGTTCCTGGTTCGAAAACCAGTAACACCAAAAGTATTTTTAAAGGTGTCACACCTCTCGCAAATGGGTGACAAACGTTCCGACAGTAATAACTTGTCACTGAAAGCTTCTTCTCAATTCGCCGTTCGGATCCGGCCTTAAATTGTAAGGCCCTTCCATTTGTGTCCAAAAATATACATGCGCAGCACAAATGGTCGCGAGAAGCTAGGCCTTGCACCCCAATGGTCTGTCGCGCCGAATTATTATTGTTATTATTATTTGGTGTGCCAGCCAGCTAGCCACGGGTACGCTGTACGAAGTTTATATAGAGAATTTTAAAAATAGTAAAACGTTGTTTATTACGCATTTTATGGAGAAAACTGACTTCAAAGCATGGGCAACAAAACTGGAACAGGCATGGAATTGGATATCTAAAGATTCAAACAAGATATCAACTTTATTTAAACGCAGTTACAAAAGATAGTATTTCTTTTAAAAATAAAGTCCTAAACAGAGTTTCAATTGTTAGTAATAACAGAGCAATTTCCGTTTAAATAGGTCAGGGTACACCAAAGTAAGCTTTTTCTTAAATCCCCGATAAATGACATCAACATTAGAGATAGACCCTGTAGAACCATTTTTTCATAGAATATACCCAAGAATCATTTACGAAATTATCGTTGATGAATTAGGGGATAATAATCAGAGGACAAGACAATTTCTCTAGCGTACGTGTGTCGGTTTGTCACTTTGTACGTTTGTCCGATTGTATATCGCGACGTCTACCAGTCCGAATTTGATGGGACTTGTTTTAAAACAATTGGTAAGCGCTCGGCTTGTGATGACGTGACGCGCGTCGCGTGTGGCGCATGTAATTTTTTTTTTTAAAGGTACTTGTTTTAAAACTTGACTTGCGATGACTAGACGCGTGTCACGTGTCGCGTGTAAATTTTTTTTTAAAAAAGGTACTTGTTTTAAAACTTGGCTTGCTATGACGTGACGCGTGTCACGTGTCGCGCGTCGCGTGTGGCGCATGCAATTTGTTTTAAAGTAAAATCCTTTTAAATTTAATTCAGTCTTTAGGCTGAATTACAATTATCCATATGGCGAGCTGAGAAGCTCCGCTTTACTATCTTAACCTGATAAATATTTGAAGGTTCTTTTGTTTTTATTTCTATATATATGTACATATGTATATCTTGATTCCATTGAATTGGTAAAATTGTGAAATGCACATACGAGTAACTAAGAAATCTAAAAAACAATATGTGCTGGCAGCATTTTGCAACGCTTTTTACTTTTCTTTCACTTAACTGAAGAAAATGAGAAACTATTAAAAAAAAAAGTTTCATTCATGTACACATCGAAATGGAAATAATTTACAATTCGATTTCATAATTCAATTAAAATTGCACAGTGCGCTCGACCTTCTCCTGCGGCAATAATTTTACCAACCATAACAATAACAATAATTGGGTACGTGCGAACCATGCATTTCTGTTGCAATCTCTCAATACAAGTTTTTCATTCTTCATATATACAATATTGAATATGAGTGAAATATTGTTTTAAATAAAAAAAAAAAAAGGCAAACGGCAAAACATAAAACAGAAATTGATAACAAACTTTTTATACTAACTTCTTCAAGTAACTATAGTCATATGGAATAAAATTGAAACAATTATCCATTAATGTTGATTTTGGTTGTATAGTAGATCTGCAGCGACGAAATCTGTAGATGCAGATACTTAATCTGTTAGCTGCGCAGAGAGAAAATCCGTTCCTTTTAATGGCGCAATCGTTCTGCGTAATCCAAATGTCAAGAGTAGAGAGAAAGGGAGGCACGAGCAATCTTTGTAGATTTGAAGATTGAAGATGAATGATGAAGATTATGAAGACGACGACGACGATGAGACGACTCCTCAGACCCACATATCAGATAAGTATCGTCATCGTCTGTCTGTTGTGTTGTGTTGTGTGATTATCACGGAGTCACATGCTAATAAAAAAAAAAAAGCGCAAGCTACACGAAATCAAGATCAATTCAATTTCGCCTTTTCCTTTTGCTAATAAAGTTCGTAAGTGAAAAGTTGCGTTTCTTTGGATTTCTTTGTGTGTGTGTGTGTGTGTGTGCCAAACTCAAGTACTTCACTATTTTTTAGATATTTTCTAACTTTCTTTCTGTAAATTTTTAATAACAAATATCCACCGATAAAGTAAAGTTATATAAAATCAATTGGAAATAAAAAAAACAAAAAGTGTTAACATAATTAGCATAAAGATGCGTGCTCTAAGCTAATTATTTTACGCTTAACAAATTATTAGGTATGATTGTTGTGAGGTTATTTGAGATTTATTTATTGCAGAGTTTTCGTTTTAAATTTTTTATTAATAATTTTTATTATTAAAGCATGGCTGAAACTAAATGTAAAAAATGTGTGACATTATTCTAGCTTTTCCAGTGTTAAGAAGCATATTTAGCGGACTAATTGTAATTGCTGATGTTAGGTGGGCACATTGTTATTAAGCTTGGAATTTTGTCAATATTTTAGTTATTATTTAAATATTATTATTTATTAGTAATTCACGTATTTTAATTTATACACTTAATACACTTGCTTCCGGTTAGGGGGAAATTTATCCATCAAACGATTCCGATCGGGAAACTTATCCATTAAACGGTGTGAGGATCTTTTATATTTTAATCCATGCAATTATTCCGATGGATCAGCTTGCTATTATTTTCAATGCAAATTAAAACTTAAATAATATTCTTAAAAAATCAAGGAAATGCACTACTTATTGACGCGACACTTAGACTCTTTTCACAGACTTTTTAGTCCTTTTCTTATATTCCGCTTGATTAATTTGTTATTATGTTCAATGCAATTTAAAGCTTAAATAATATAATAATTATTATTATATATGTTATTATAATAAGTCAAGGAATAGTTTCTTCGAAATGCACTACTTTTTGTCGCGACACTTTGACTCTCTTCACAGACTTGCTTTAGTCCTTCTTTTCTTATAACCACCGACGCCAAAATTATTCCGTTTGACTAATTTGTTATTATTTTTAAATCCTAGATCATATTCTTAAAAAATCAAAAAAGGTTTTCTTCAAAAACGCACTCCTTTTTTATTACCGCCGATGCCGCACTGCAAAAACTATAGCAAAACATCAAACACTGTGAATTCATTGTATATATTACATATGTATTAATAAAACAAAAACAAATGCGGAATAGTTTGTGCTTTTAGTCTAAGGAAATAAGTAGCAACAAAAATTATCTTGAAAATTGGACATTTCGTAAATGGATCATGCAAGCAAAGATGATCTTTGGAAGTACATGCAATTCATACAAGTTATGGTCTTATAGGTGACGATGCCAAAAAAAAAACTCAGTTCAATTCAAATATCAGCACCAGTCGATATAACGGAGCTACTATCTACTAACTTCTGGCATATTTTTTTATTTGTTTCACCAGTTTATAATGTTATCAACGAAAGTAAAGAAATAGATCAGCTGCCAAGGAAAGATTCCACTCGATTCCTCAATTCAATAGAAACACCACAACGAGACACTATATCAAGGGACATGTGTCTAAAACGTTATGCATAAAATTGAGTAAGGATGACCTTTAACTTCGAAGGGATCCATTCACCATGAACGAAGCAGACAACTATTTATATGGTTTATCAAAATCTGTACCACACCGTTCTATACCTTCTTTCACCTTCCGCAGTACAATACAATAGCAAGAAAAGCTGATGAATATCAATGAATAAGCTAGAAAGCAGATTACATTTGATTCATGGCAACACTAGGCAACTCCATCAAACAAAGAGTTATTTATGTTCTTCAAAAACTCTATGTTTGATGGAGTTGCCTAGTGTTGCCATGAAAAAAATCTATATACCTAAAACTTAAAATTAAGTTCGTTTCTTTCAAAGAAAAAGGCACTAAAAGACAACATAAAAAATAAAAATAAAACAAAAGAAAAAAAAACAACTCATAAAAAAAATTCATGTAAATTCTCTAATAGGTGTTACATATGTGTTTAAAATTTGAAGAAAATCGGGTTAAAATTCAGAAAAATTATATGGGCACTCTTCGGGCCTCGGGCGATCGCTCCACATATTTTACAAAAAGTGCATCGTATTTACACAGGTTTTTAAACTTCGGGTTAATTTTTCAAAAAAATCAGAGTTACTCGTGAGAGACTGTTAAGTGTTAAGTGAGATACTGTTATGCGACACTGTTATGAGACACGGTTGAGTGAGAGACTGTTAAGTGAGACACTGTTAAGTGAGACACTGTTAAGTGAGACACTGTTAAGTGAGACACTGTTATGAGACACTGTTAAGTGAGACACTGTTAAGTGAGACACTGTTATGAGACACTGTTATGAGACACTGTTAAGTGAGAGACTGTTAAGTGAGACACTGTTAAGTGAGACACTGTTAAGTGAGACACTGTTAAGTGAGAGACTGTTTAGTGAGACACTGTTAAGTGAGACACTGTTATTAGACACTGTTATTAGACACTGTTAAGTGAGACAGTGTTATGAGACACTGTTAAGTGAGACACTGTTATGAGACACTGTTATGAGACACTGTTATGACACACTGTTAAGTGAGAGACTGTTAAGTGAGACACTGTTAAGTGAGACACTGTTAAGTGAGACACTGTTAAGTGAGACACTGTTATGAGACACTGTTATGAAACACTGTTATGAGACACTGTTAAGTGAGACACTGTTAAGTGAGACACTGTTAAGTGAGACACTGTTAAGTGAGACACTGTTATGAGACACTGTTAAGTGATAGACTGTTAAGTGAGACACTGTTATTAGACACTGTTAAGTGAGACAGTGTTATGAGACACTGTTAAGTAGGAGACTGTTAAGTGAGACACTGTGAAATGAAACCATGTTGGTACTATTGTGTGAACTAAGCAATTTCTCAAGCGATTCGCATGAAATTCAGAATGTGTACTACGATGCTACTATAAGACTTTTTCCTATGGAAATTCTGGAATATGATCATTTCGGTCTGGAATTTCGGAACAAAGCCAAGCGGTTCGCATGAAATTCGGAATGCAGGACTGAGATTCGACTATATCTAAAAGATTGCTCCTATGGAATTTTTTTGGAAACTATACCATTTTGAGATTTTGAGATGTTCGTTCGTGTATCCGTTCCCCAAACAAGAAGATCTTTTCGTTTTTTTTTTTTGTTCCGGTCAGACGTTGTCATGCTCAAAACCCACGGCCGTGTCTCCGACACAGCCTATACTGCTCTTTTATTGCAAAAATCGCCTATGATTGTCCCTCAGGAAAAGAAGACGAGTTGAACCCATACAAAAAGACGTGCACACTTACGAGAAAATACGTCACAGATGTCTAACGGCTTCGCTTAAGTCAGACTAAAACAAAAGCGCTTTCTTTCGGGAGAAAAATGATAAAATGACTGTCAAATTTTTGGTTAAAATCAAATTTCTACTGGTACAAAAATTTTAGCAGAATTTTTGATTCCATTTAAAATTGTAGATTGAGAAATACTAGATGGCTGCTAGTAACAAATGAACACAATAAGAAAAAATAAGAAAAACATTTTAATGACGTTTTATGTTCCATTGGCAGTGTTATTTTCGTGGGGGCAATAGCCACAATTTATTCGGCTTATTACCAGCTAAAACTAAATCTAACAAGATTGTAAACTTACAACTCAGACTTAAAACTAACCTTCATTAATGCCTAACCTAAAGTAAAGGGGAATGGTTAAGGAGATCGAGTTTAAGGCGGGGAGTGCTACGGTTAAAATCGAAAACGGTAAGATTTGAGTTATTGGGATATTAGTTTGTTAGGGCCGTACGCGCAGCGGTCTGCCAGTGGATAGTGTTAAAGAAAATCGAGTTGTATAGGGACGCGAAATCGACGGAGCCTGAGAGGAGACGATGTATGAAAAAATTTCAGCAGCGTCTCTGCGTACCTCCAGAATATTTACGGAATAGACTACGAGAAGCAAATCGAAGAAAACGACGTTGGATGCACCACCTTTGAATAGCGTACTTGAAGGGGGGCGGACAAAAGTGTCATAAGGGTTAGAAAATTGTTTGGACCACCGTTTGGCAAAGTCAAGTGATGAGGTGTTTGAGAATGGAACTTTAGCTCCCTGTCGCACAAAATGCCGAGGTCTCGAAAAGATTGATTGCGGGATATGAGTTCATCATGGAGAAGGTAATGTTGGGGAGGGGTCTTGTTGCACGTACTGGACAAGGTAATAGATTGACATTTGATAATATTGCGCTGTAAGCAATTTTTTTGGCACCAGCTTGAAAAACCATATATGTAAATGCTCAAAAACCAATAGAAAGCCCTATAATTTTTAAATACAACTGCCACGAATACCGTAGATTTTACACCAAAATAAGTATAGAATGTAGCTATAGATTTGTTTTACTGCGCGCTAGTGTAAGCAACGGGTGCAGGTAATAGGCAAAGTCAACAAAATCCGTTCGTTCCTTGGTATTCAGAATCTGTATAATTAATAATTTGCCTTTGATTAATACTCAAGTGCAATCCTGTACATAATCTTAACCTTATTTAATATAATTGCTTGATTATAGATTTTTGTATTTAAAAATTATAATTTAAATTTATGCCAATATTTCGGTCTTGCTGACCATTTTCAAGGCAAAAATAAATAAAAAAAGTGGCTTTTTTGACTATTCAGAAATTAATGAAAATCTTAAACAATTTATTTATGTCACTATCTTTATCCTAATTAAGTGAAGTTCTTGGTAAGGTTAATAAAACTACTGTGTAATTTATTCGTAAATACTTAACTATAAAGTAGATATCCATAATTAAAAAAAATAAACAAAACTAAAGCAAAAAATCTGTAACTTCACCTCTTTGTAAATGGACACATACAGGAACAAAAAGTACAACAATCCTCTACTTCGAAACATTATTAAAACCAAGAAGATGTAAGAATGTAGAAATGACGAAATTTTTCACATTATTTCTTGAGCAAATTTAATTTATAAGGTTAACTTTATAAAAAAAAAAATGTTATCTTTATACTTTTAATCAAAAAGAGTTAAGTTACCTATATTCCCGTTAAAAATCATTCACAATATGATACATTGCCCTACTTTCATCCGTCCGCTAGAGCAACCGAGTAACCATTTAATTGATGATTTGTCATAAATATAAACTGAACTTATGAACTTTTCTCAGAGAAATACTTTTTTTTTTATTTGATTCTTACGAAATAAGCCGGCATGAAAAAACAGAGAGCGCAATTATATTGATCTTTCGATTATCATACAGGCATTCTTATACTCGTAGTTTGTTTTGATACATAGTTTGATAAGCAAGCTAAGTTTGTTTCAAAATAATAAAAAATAAAAATAGAAATAAAAATAAAAATGAGATGAAATTAACATCTAACAGTAAGACCCTTTATTTCTTTTTATCCATTTTTTGATTCTTTTCATACAAGGTTCAAGTTTTAAAATCAAAACCAAAGTTATTACTTTAAGAAGACAAAAGTTGCCGTTACATTTTCAGGTTGCTTTTGTATGGAATAGAAGTACGAACATTGACGGAAGCACACACTTGAAATATTCGCAATGTGCAGCACTGAAGATACCACAGATGAAGATGAATTTCAAGCTCAGATGAGGAAGTTGGTTAATGTACTCAAGACTAGTTTCCAAGTCATAAAACAGCACAACGGTCATGTAATACGAAATGATAAATACAATCTTGTGCATAACACAACACTATGGCAAGATTAAAGATCATCGCAACCAGGGCGAACAACTGAATAGCAGAAAAATCTATAGCATAATATGGCTTAAGCACACGTTTAGCCCTTTTGTACACTCCAGCTAAGCTAGAACATGTAACAGAGCTTAGCTCAGATCAGTTTAGTTTAATAAAAGGTGGGCAATCTACTGGTTTGTTTTTAAATCCACATTTTGCAGATTTGCTTAAAATTTTGACAGCTCGTCAGTCTGATATTTCACGAGATAGGCGCCGAAGTGATCGAAAAAGTTCATGAAAACTGGACTCACAGTATGGCTTACTTACTTACCTAAGGTATACAAGGCCCTTACTGTTCCGTACAAAGGAAGATAAAATTTATTAGGATAGCAGTTATGGTGTTTACCTTTCTAGAAGGACGACACACTTAAGTAAGAAAATTAAAGGCATATTCAGCGAGCAGTCCATTCGTTTGATAAAATATGGTGTTAAGCAGGAGGTCTGGATACCTGGAGGTATGCTACAACCGATCCGCAGTTGTAGTTCCAAAAAATTATAGCGACGAAAGGCGTACTCAGGTATCTAATTAACCAGCTCACAGCTTTGTTCCATAGATGCTACTAATAGCCAAGTCTTACTTAAGGAATGCTATATGAAATAAAATATAACCGTACGGACAGAACTAAGCTTTTGTGGTGAATGTGAACATTTGCTTTCAAGCGGATTGGTCAGTTCACAGTGATGTCTCACTAAATTGGCCTAAACCCATGTCTTCCAAAATGAACTATCTATCCAATAAAAAATGTAAGATTACAATGCAGAGGGGAAGAGGTTATTGTGCATCGGTTTAAAGATTTGCAATTTTCATGAAATTTTTTATTTTGGAGGTTCGCTGTCAAGTGGATTGACCAGTTCACAGTGACGTCTCACTAAATTAACCTAAACCAATGTCTTCCTAGAGGAATTATCTATCGAATAAAATATGTAAGATTACAATTCAGAGGGGAAGAGGCTATTGTGCATCGGTTTAAAGATTTGCAATTTTCATGAAATTTTTTATTTTGGAGGTTCGCTGTCAAATTGATTGACCAGTTCACAGTGACGTCTCACTTAATTAACCTAAACCCATGTCTTCCTAGAGGAATTATCTATCGAATAAAATATGTAAGATTACAATGCAGAGGGGAAGAGGCTATTGTGCATCCGTTTGAACATTTGCAATTTTCATGCAAGTGCACAAAGCTTCTTTCTGTTTCTGTTCTTATGGCAACTCTAAGGTTATTATTTTATAAATCAATCCTCAACTAAGACTTGAATATGCGTCGCACTGGTAAGACATCTTTGTGACCTGGTTAATCTTTATTACAGTGAACCTCTAAATTACAAATGTTCTTTTTACCAATACATATACATATAACATTCTGTTAATTTTGTTATTTGTGTAAAACTGCACATGCATACTGATCGATCATTCCTAAATCGAGAAAGTGAACCAATATTTTGTAGATAGTTTTTGCCTGAGTTAGAATGGATACAGTCGATTCTGTTCTGATCTTCATCAAAATGCCGTCTTACAGTAGAAAAATAACACCGAACAGTAGGAGTAGGAGGTAAGTCATCTTTTTTGTCAGTAGCTCATTTTTTTGGTGAATCATTATCAGTGATTGTTTTTGTCGTAAATATGACTCCCGAAATTGTGTCAATTCTGTATGTTCACACAAATAAAACAAACTATTCCGCTTTGCAATTTAACGTTCTTCTTCTTCGGCATATGGCCGGTATAAATTTAAAAAATGAATGCACTTTCAAAATTTGCTGTCGACATTAAAATAACTACGAGTAAAGAGGTCAAGTTTGTAATGCAAGTTTGTAAGTTGTTGCAATCTTTTTTGCACGATGAGTAACTAATAACTTTCAAATTATTTCTAAACTTTATTATCTAGATACTTTCTTTGAACAATGTACGAGAAGAAAATACACTTTTTATTTCACTTTAATGTAGGCTTAACGAATTCAATTAGACAAAAAGTCTTCATTTAACAACCGCATCACCGATCAGATACACTTTCGTTAATTTTTACTCGTAGATACACCACATACTCGTATTGTAAATTCGACGCGTATCTAAAGTGAATGCATATATCTTTTCTGGGTATGTGTATATCTATCGCTCTAATAATTACACTTAACTCGCATATGAATGGATAGATTATAGATAGATAGATACTCATTAACGAACTATGTTGCAACCAAAAACCTACAAAGACCAACAGAAGCAAAACAAAAAAAAACAAATCACCAGCTGACGCGCGATGAAATTGTAATTAGCGATTGCGCCGCTAATTCGAATACGATGATGATGGTGCCAACAGTTAATTTGTAGCAAAATACAATAAAATATAAACGAAGTTTTCTCAGCTAGGTGCAAAATTTCACTATCGATGCGTTGTTGTTTTTGAGAATAGAAGAACTGCAAAATTTTCATCGGCATTCATGATGACACGTTCTTCTCTCAAATACACATCACTTTTTAATCTTTAAGCCGGAATTATATTTTACTTTATTTCAATCTGAATTCACCTTGTGGGACCCCACAAAACCGCACTGGTATCCATTAAACAAAGCAACGACGCGGCAAAAAATGAAGACAAAAACAACCCGCACTCAATATTCGGTGACGTACTAGAGGTTATTGTTGTTGTTGTTATTATTACTATTTTTCAAATATGCACATAGATGTGCAATAATTTTGCATAAATTCGAATTAGCCGCTTTTGTCAGACTCATGGAAAATTAGTTGGCAACAATACCGTCTCTCGAATTACCATAAATTCAATTAAAGTACCGCTGGCGGATTACGTACGTTGGCACTAGAATCTAGTACAATAATTATTATGAATATTGTAAAGCTAACCGAACCGTGCGTCGTCGCTGTAGCAAACCAGACCGAACCGAGCTAGAAGCATGTTATTGTTTAACTAAAGTTGAGCAGCGTCAAATGAAAGTATCTTCCAGCTAAAGCAACGGTGTATGAAGCTTTTCTCATGGTACTTGCAGTTGTAGTTGACGGTTAAACATTCAGCTTGGATTTGTTTGTTTGTTTGTTTGATGGTTGGTTGCTCTGTTGGTTTATTGTGTTGCATGTTTGATGCGAACAAAGGAGAAATGTCAGTTAAGACAGAATCACGTGAGGTACAGACTTTGAATAGATAATTAAATTAGATACGAGCGTACTTGAGAAAAATGTAGAAGAAACTACAAGGCATGTGTCGAATTGTCGGCATCTTGTGACTTGACGAAACTTGCAAGATTTAATTGTTGCATAAAAAAAAAACAATTCTCGTAAATTATCTTTTGTGTATTATTTTAACTTCGATGTATATGTGAAAGAAAGATAAGATCATTATATGACTCGCGCTTGTCAGATTTTGGCATAAAACATTTACTCGTCAAACTACACTTTTCTTTACATATGACATGAGATATGCATAGAGTGTCACAATCTAGCAGTCTGTGCTAGCAGCCCAGCAATATATTTTCATATTGGAAGATAAATCAATGAAAAGTAAATGTACGGGTACAAAATTTCATATATACATCGAAACAGGCGACACAGTCGTTTATTATTTGGTAATAATCGCCAAAATATCACGCTTCACACGCGCGACTCGCGACACGCATCAAAAGCGGGATATCAAAATGTCGCGACACACGTCAAAAGCGGGATATCAAAATGGGCCGCTCACAAAATTTCAACACTATAGGTGTTGCGAAAGGTGGCTAAAAAATACCTCAAAAACCGAGAAAATGGCGCGACTTCAAACCATCACACGTGCCACACCCGAAACGTGAAACGCGTCAACACTCTAGGTGGTGCGAAAGGTGGTTAAGAAAGACTTCAAAAAAACCAGAAATTGGCGCGATTTCAAACCATCACACACCAAAACGTGACACGCGTCATTCATGGAATATAAAAAATGCTGCTGTTTTGGACTTAGATACTCATAAAATTTCAACTGTCTAGGTCGTGTGGAAGTTGGTTAAAAAGGACTTCAAAGAAGTCAAAAAAAAGTTCAACCCATCACACACGCCACAAGCGACACGCGTATTACTCAGAATATAAAAAATACTATTTTGGACTTAGACACATAAAATTCCAGCTCTTTAGGTCAATGTGGAAGTTGGTTAAAAAGGACCTCAAAGAAGTCGAAAAGAATAACCCATCACACGCGACACGCGTCATACTAGTAATATAAAAAAATACTAGTTTGGACTTCGACACTCACAAATTTTCAGCTCTCTAGGTCGTGTGGAAGTTGGTTAAAAAGGACCTCAAAGAAGTCGAAAAAAAAATTTCAACGCATCACACTCACCACTCGCGACACGCGCGTCATACTCATAGCATAAAAAATTCTATTTTGGATTTCGACACTCACAAAATTTCAGCTCTCTAGTTCGTGTGGAAGGTGGTTTGAAAGGACCTCAAAGTGGCCGAAAATACAGACAGAAAGAGGTCAATTCAAGTTAAATACAAGTTTTTAAAAAGAAAACTTACCAATATAAAATAACGTCAAAACATAAGTGTTTCCATTGAAGCTAAACCTTCTTTAGAAAAGTCCTTACTGACAACCCTAAAATTACAAAGTAGAATAACCTACAGATTTCATAGCTAGAGCCCTGATTATATTTTCGAGTATTGAATGTTATACTTTCATACCCATAACTTTGCTTTACTTTAGAAAGATCTTGGTATTCCATATCGGTTGGGACCAACGTGACTTTCCCAATAGTTCAATGCTGATAAAAAATCGCGTAGTTTTAAAGCTAATACTTTTTGACTTTTCCCGGCAGTTGTCCAGTCTGTACCAAAAACAAACCTTTATCTTTTAATAGAAAAGACTCATAGTTTTAACGTTGGGAGACAGCATAAGTCCGGTTTTGTACCAATTTGTACCAAAAATGGGAAAATATTTATCTATTTCTTAGATCAGACTCATAGCTTTAACGTCCCTTTAATCAAAAGATATGGTTGGGTTAGGTAAGGTTGGGTGGCTGTCGGCAGGAAGCCGACTCACTTAGACCAATAGATGGTCCATTGTGATGCCAGATGGATCGAGAGAATTTTTCGCCCTACTCTCTGAACCAGTTTGAGCTTTGAATGAAGCGTAGAAGACGTTGTGCTTGACAAATAGTTAATGTCGTCGTAAAAGAAGGCTCCCAAATGGAGCTTAGATAGAGCTTTGCATGTGCAGAGAAGGTGAAGAATGGTCTTTTCCTCTTCCTCGTCCAGAAGTCATTGGAAAATACACCAAGCCTCGCTGCATGCTTGCCTATAAGACAGTGCCAAGTCATTACACCTATCGTAGCGCTTAAGTGCACTCTATTTATAGAGATTAAACACTTGGAGCGTTTCGGATCCAGCTTTGGCCAGATCTGTTTTGTCGCTACACAAGTTATACCACTTGTCGATCTAATGTTAGTTTTGTCTGGTGCATCCTGCTTTAAGATGAGATTGCATGTAGCAATCGTTATGCCTATGGAACCATTTTCAGGTAGAAGGGGCAGCGAAGTACCATTTTTAGCGAGTTCATCGGCGCTGTAGTTCCCCAGAATGGCCCTAAAAAAGATATAGAAATCATGGACAATTATCTTATAAAATATAGTGGATTACCAAAATTTTTTAATGACTGTCAAAAAAGTTTTCATTTGCATCGTTTTCTTGGTGATCTGATGACATATTGTGATATGTTACGCAACCAAAACTTGAATATTCGAGGGACTCTCATACAAAAATTTTAACAATCTTGCCATATAGCGTCATCAGATCACGCCTGTGCCTGTGTGCAGCGCTGTTATACGATCTGAACCACAAAAGCATGCAGTGCCTCGCAAGTGTTCATATTTTTCAGCATTTATAGTGGATTACTTTTAGGCGAATATTTTGGTTATTGGAGAGTTTACATGAAAGTTTTTAATTTTTATGGGTTGTTTTTTTTATTTTCTGGGTCAGGTTTTTTTTTAGTTTTTCCTGACCATGATCCATGGCTACAAACGTAAGGAATGTGATATATATTCTAAGTAACATTCATTCGATTTTTTTTATTTTCATTTTCATACAGGGCTTAGCCCACCTTATTGCCATAGCGCAAGTCATTCAGGGAGTTCTCACTTTGCAATGAGCTTGAATATAAAAAAAATCAGATTATTTGGGATAGTTTCAAGGTTAAAATCATCGTATAAATGGTATGCCGCACGGTTCCGTTTTGTCTCCAGAACTATTTCTCATTTTCATTAACCATCTCTTGTTGCAACATGTTCCTTGTCTCTTCTTCTAGCACGTTAAAATTGAACCAACACAGCAGCATATCTTAATGAGGCTAATACATTAGATTAGAATTTTAAAAACTCGATGCTTTGCCAGTAGTAAATTTCCAATTACTTGCTTTGAGGAAATTGAAAAATCACAATTATCAAAATATATGCGTTAACGACAAGCTTTAAAACCGCCTCTCTCAAAAATAGCGCTAAAAGTTTAGACTTCCTTAAACAGTGTAAGAGTATTTCTCTCTTTTTTTATTTTTTCGAAATTTTGAAGGGTTTTAAAAATAAAGGAGGTTCTTTGGTATCAAATTGAAAGGCAATTATGTAGGTGCCTTTCATTAATTGCAAAACACGATTGCTTCTAGTGTTCTTCGGCGGAGCAATTAAATGTTATGCTGGAAATATCCGTTTCGAATGTCCCCTTAGTCTATTCAGGTTCTTTTTATGTTATTTTAATGGTCTCGGTTTTGTGCAATTGCACAGGGGCCCTATATAAATAATTAATAATGTATTTACTTAAAAGAAAAAGCTTGACGAAAAACTAAGCTACCAATTCTAAATAACATTACAAGATTGCATTGTTATATCTGATATGTGTACAACATGGATTCGTGGAATATGCAAAGTATCTGTCCTACATACTAATAATTACTTGACAACGTCTTTATCTCGTGTTCGCCTTTTCCTATTTACCTACTTTCCTTGAAATTTCTACCAGCGATAAAAGTACAAGTACGCAAATTTCCGCTGCAATAATCACCCATACAATACCAATTGTCTACGCTTGGCATTTCAATTTAATTACATTTCCCTTTTTATTGTTTTTTTTTTTCTCTTTTCAAACGGTAAACAAAAAATACTGAAATAATGTGTGATGTTGGCACAACTGTGTGTAAAGCCAAGCGCTCAATGCTCAAAGTCGGGGGCATGTTTCAATCGAACTTGAAGTGACGACGACGACGACGACTTGTGGTGATTCACATGTTTGCTTTGCTTTGCTTGGAATTTTTCCACACAGCATTTTTATGGCATACAAAAACTAGAAAGAGAACCCACGTTATGTATTTGTACCTTAATAAGGGAACCTTAAATGAAATGACGTGCAAGGAACCGGAAAGAAAGGCATACCTGTGTCTGCAATAAATTTTAAGAAAAAGTTTTTATTATCTTGATTATCTGTCGTGGTATATCTATCTTATCTTAGTATGTTAGGTACTGGGTCACTAAAATCAAACGAAACTTCTACTAAGAAACCAACTCATATCTCTCTAAAGGGAGATACACATGTGGACAAAGTTTGAATAAAATCGGGTTGGTTTTAAAAATAACGTGCGGAATATGTACTGTGACTCACGAAAATTGATGTGTAGACATGTTAGTTCGTATCAGATATAACTTAAATCTGATTACTGATATCGTGCAAAATAATTTTTATAACGATAATAAAATATATAAATAAAATGCCTCAAGATTCACCTCAAAAATCCCCTCAAAAAATCACTCAGGACAATCTTAAGTGCCCCTGAGGACCACATCAAGACCCCATTCAAGATCCTCTCAAAACACCGTCAATACAACATTAAAACCCCATCAAGACTCCATCAGGACTATACTTAAGACCCCAATTAAGACCCCCTCAAGACCACTTTAACATAATACCCTCTCTAAACTCCATCAAGAACCAACTTAAACCTTTTCAAGACCCCCCAAAACCCATTAAGATCACCACCAGACCTCTAAAGACGCACTCAAGGCCACCTCAAGACCCACTTCACGACTCTCTTCGGGCCCCTCACGATCCCACCCAAGACCTCTTCAAAACACCGTCAAAACTCCTCCCAAAAACTCCTTAAGACCTCCTCAAGACTACACTAAAAACACCCCAAGACACCCTCAAGATCATCTCAAGACCTCCCGCAAGACTCCAAACAAGGCCGCCACAAAACCACCTCGTGGTATCTCGCAAGACCACTTTCACGACCATGTAGGTAGATAGATAGATAGACAATATTTTTCTTCATTAACAACTAGCGGACGCTTCACTACCCGTACACATTAACCCCCTGCCTTCCTCTTACCATCGTGGTAGCTGATATTAATATTTTACATTTTCTATATCTATACAGGGTGTCCCCTAATTCGTCAAGGATAATTTATGAAATTATCTTTGGGTATATTCTAAGAAAAAAATCGTTCTACAGTTTCCAATAATGACCTCATTTATTGGGAATTTAAAAAAAGCTTACTTTGGTGTAATCTGACCCATGTTAATGGAAATTGCTCAGTTAATACTAAAGGTAGGAATTTTATTTAGGACTTTTTTTTAGAAGAAATACTAGCCGTTGTAACTGCTTTTGAATAAAGTTGATATCTTATTTGAGTCTAAAGATATCCAACTTCTATGCCAGTTCCAGTTTTCTTGCCCATGCTAATTTTCGACTTTGAGGCCAATTTTCTCCAGAAAATTTAAAATAAACATAACGTTTTATTAATTTTTTCTAATCAACAAAACAATAATAAAAATAAAAATCACCAACACGTTTCCAGAAAAATCCATAGATGTTGTGATACTTGGGAAAGCCAGGTAAAATTCTAAAAAAAGGGTTTTTTTTTTGCTTTAACCCTAAAAGGCTATGAATAAAAAATGATTTTGTGTAATTTTACATAATTTTTATTTTATGTGATTACTAAAACAGTTATAACAGGTGCTCAAAGTGTCCTCCTTGGTTTTGTATACATGATAGAGCGCATTTTTGGATTTCACTGCGAATACTTATTGATGACAACTGCTGCCTCACTTTTGATGACGCTTCGAGAATACGCTCTTTTAATTCACTATTTCGGTTGAATAAAGTTCTTTCATTCTTCCCCATACAAAAAAAAATCCAATACTGTAAGGTCAGGAGATTTTGTAGCCCAGTGAACTGGTCCATTTCTTCTTATCCAACGATTACCGTACTCTTCATCTAGACAGTTCGTGAGTATGGTATGGAAAAAAGCTCTTTCAGTTTTTCTAGAATTTTCCAATTTTCCGGGCAACTTTTCCAATTATTCTTTCCGTAAAAACCTTATTCGGACTATTACGTACATTTTTCAAAAAAATTATCCAAATCGGTCAAGCCGTTCTCAATTGATGCGCTTACCAACGAACAGCATTTAATTTTTATTTTTATAGATTTTTCATTAACAGAAAGAATTTAAATTAAAGACATAACTAAAAAGCCGAATGCCCAAATAAATCACGACCATATAACTAACCTTTTAAGATGCTCACAAGAACCCACTCCAGACCCCACCAAAACCCGTTCAAGACCCCGTGGCGTAAGTCATTCAGGGGGTTTTCTGTTGGCAATAAGTTTCTGCATAAAAAAAACTCAACACCATCTCAAAAACCCATCAGAACCATATCAAGTTTTTTCAAATAGCACATGTCTGCAAGGTTGAATAAAATGGGGTTTAGTTTTGAAAATATTTCTATGGCAACCCCCCGGGGACCGATTACTTCCAAATATTTAAAAAAAAGTGTTGTAATTGGGGATACATATGTTTACAGAGTTTGAATAAAATCGGGTTAGTTTTGAAATATATACATATATGGGAGCCCCTCGGACCTGCGGCCCGATTACTTCCATATTATAATAGAAAGTGTTGTCATCGGAGATACACAAGTGTGCAAAGTCTGAATAAAATCGGGCTCTAGGAAGTGGGTTAAAAGTTTATCACAAGATTTGGCGACAAAGAAGACAAACAAACACATCCACGAAGACACGTAGTTAATTAAGAGAATTTAAAAAAGAGAATTGGGTTTAAAGTTATTTATAATGATAACGCGTGGGCGCCGTGGCTCAGTGGATAAGAGCATGGACTTCTGAGCAGGGGGTTCTTAGTTCGAATCCCAGTAAGACCAAAAGTATTTTTCACGGTGTTCCACCTCTCGCGAATGTCTGACAAACATCCGAGACTAATAACTTGTCACAGAAAGCTTCTCAATTCGCCGTTCGAATACGGCATTAAATTGTAGGTCCATTCTGTTTGTGTGCAAAAATATACATGCACAACACCAATGGTCGTGAGAAGCTAGGCCTTGGATAACAACGGTCTGTTGCGCCGATGCGCCGAATTTTTTTATAATAATAACGCCAACTTTGTTAGAAATATTACTTAATTACAGTTTTACACCAATTTTCTGCCATTTACTCAGCATCAGTGTAACAAAACGACTGACGAAGGACAAATGACAAATAAAGAAACCATAAAATTAGCTGCTGTGCTTGTTCTTTTGTTTGTCCTTAGCATTTAAGAAACATGTAAGTTAACAAATTTTTCTGAAACAACAACAGAAAATAAAACGCCAATTCAATTAAATGTCAGCAGAATTTGTATTGCTAGTCAAGTAAGCTAGCGATGTAGATCATCAACAACGCTAGCTTAGTCAACAAGCAATTATTATTTTGTTTAACAATTTCATTGTTAAGTGTAAAGCGAGTAGGAATGCATGAGATGCGTTGTTTTCACACATGATATAATCGGGTAATATTCAGTGAGAAATTTATGAGTCTTGAAAATATAATTGATTCCTCTAAAATTGGTTCGGCCGGTAGAAGCAGTTTTGGTTTAATCTCTGAAACTTGATTGATAAAAAATGGTAATCACAACCAAAATTAAAGGAGCTTTAACGATGTGATGTTTATTGTGAAGTATGCAGTCTTCGATTTAAGAGCGAAAAACAATTTCGTTCGTGTGGCTCCCTATGCCGACCTTACAGTAAGCCATCCTGTGAGTCCAGTTTTTACAAGAACTTTTTCGATCATTTCGGCGCCTTTCTCGCGAATAACAGTCGCAATGTTATGTTTGAAAGCTGGAATTGTCTCTGGAGTATACTCATAATATCTATCCCTAACGGCTCCCCATAGAAAAAAAGTCCATCCGCGTCAAAGCGCAGCTTCGCAGGCCAATTGATATCTCCAAAACGGCTGATTATTCGATTTCCAAATTTGACGCGCAAGAGATCGATTGTCAACCGGCTTGTATAGCATGTGGCGCCACCTTCTTGAAACCAAAGGTCATCCACATTCATGGCGTCGATTTGAGGCCATAAAAAGTTGGTCAGTAACATTCGCCATTGACGGAGACGGCGTTTCTAGCAGCATTTTCTAAGAAAATTGGGCCACCACTCCAAAATCTAAACAAAACTGTCGTTGGCTTCCCTACGATTACGTGTGGCTGATCCGAACCCCAAATCTGGCACTTCTGCTTGTTTACATAGCCGTTGAAAAGATGATTTTTCGACCAAAATCGACGTCATTATCAAGCTGCTCTATGGCCCGCGCAGAGAACTGATATCGAAGCGGATGGCATTTGCTTCTCAACTCCTCAGTCATCTAGACCTTGTATGCAATAATCTGAGGTCTTTGTGCAGTATTCTGCTTAGGCTGGTGCGACTTATGGTCAGCTGCTGCGATTGGCGTCGAGTTGAGGTCGATAGATTCGGTCCCACACTCTGGGCCACAGCCGCAATATTCTCGGGCGTGCGACCTGTCCGAACTTAAGGACCACTTATGTTATCCAATAGTAAGTCTTTCTTATGAACTTTCTTCACCAATTTCACTACAGCGGTTCCGCTTGGCGCTCTTTCACGAAACATTTTTAAAATTCGCAAGGTTTCGGCTACACAACACTGACATTGAAAATAAGTTTCCAATAATTCGAAACGCTCCTCAAGCGAAAACTCGATTGTTTGCTGCCGCGGAATATTAGACTGACGAGCTGTCAAAATACCAAGCCTATGATTTAAAAACAAACCAGTAGATTGCACACCCTTTAGATGTATGTTAGATGGTATTTAAGGCCTCGGTTGGACATGACCGTAAAACAGCTGTTCTACTGATCATTGTAGTGTGCTGAGCTGAGCATGATCTGCATACGCAGTTAACTTCGTCCTAGCTAGCTTGTGTGTTATTAAGATCTTGTTGATGACCATTCGACACCATTCCTTGAGGTGTGCCTCTCTCTCCACTATCCTGCTGAGATCACGATACTAGTGAATCTTCGAATCGTTGCCTGATATGGCAGTGTAGAATGCGTTTCAGAGCGTTTAGCAGAAACGACGAGAGACTAAGGGAACTGCTATGTTTCGCTGATTCATTGGGTCTTCTGCCTGCTTCAGGAATAAAAACTTCCCGCACTTTTTCCAGCTACGACGAACAGAGCTGAGTATTTTTAAATTCTCTATATTCACTTCGAGTGCACGGTTATCTGTCTGTCGGTGGCTAGTTGACTGACTGACTAGCTGGCTGGTGGAATATTGTGATCAATTTTTAACCCACTTCATAAGGCCCGATTTTATTCAAACTTTGCATACTTATGTATCTCCGATGACAACACTTTCTATTAAAATTTGGAGGTGATCGGGCCCCAAAGTCAAGGAACTCCTATATGAATTAAAAAAAAAAATTACCCGATTTTATTGAAATTTTGTACACATGTGTATTTCCGATCAGAGAAAAATTTAATTTTTTTTTTGGTTGGATTTCCTTTTAGTGTAAAAAATCTGTGCACTTTCAAAAAGTTGTTATATTTTCAATATGATTTTGAATACCATTTTAATGCCATTTCGAATGTAACCAAAGGGGACTAACTTATTTGCATGTTGCACTGCAAGAATTTACCTCATTATGTTCGAATATCAGGTCATGTAGTACAGTAGTTGATGTGTTCAGCTAAAGGAGTTAATGTTAATGCAGCAAAGTTGCTTAATTAGTAACAATATAAAATTCCTTAGGCAATAACAAGAATTCCCACGGAATAAACATAAAATTACATGTTTTTTTATGCTAAGCAATCTCTTGTGTTTACATTGTTGAAATAATTATAATTGTTAATTTATTGCATTCAGTGGCGTGCAGTGTAAAGAATATACGAACAAGCTAACAAACGCATATTCGTGAGAAAAGTTCACTGTTGCGATAGATTTTTGTGACTAGTGAGAAAATCAACGCCTGCTGTTGTATCTGCAGCAGTCCAACAAAACTCAACTAAAAGTAAAATATGCAAAGCAATAGCTTGAATTCTAAAAAAAGTAGAATAGAACAGTTTTTGCGCGACAAAGGAAAAGAATAAAAAAAAACCTGTAGGTAATGGTTATATCTAAAATCACATTCCCATGCGATTGTATTACACCAAGTGGAACTGAACTCTGAAGTGCCATAGAAGCTGTTTCCGTTTGTGTTCATGTTCAGGTGCCGGTAACGTTGTCTTTTCTGTTGGTAAGAGAAAGGGGTGGTAGAGCCATGCGCCATCATGCCATTTGCTTTGTGTCTGGTCAAAAAGTCAACAAGTTACTTGGTAAACGAAAAATTTCACAATTTTACAGTTCCGCAAAATAAATGACAAGTGGGCCAACAGAATTTTCCATTTCGGATTCCATCAACGGTTTGTGTACCTTTTAATGACCCAACGTTGTGCGGCGACAATGAACCTTTTTTGTTCTGTGTCCTCATATGTGATATGAAATTCAATTCACTACCTGTTCACATTATTAATCGATCAACGATAGAATATCAAAAGTTCTGCAACCAGTTTTCCGTAAGGAGTTTTTAGGATAGAAGAAGAAGTAGTCTGTTGGAATTCCAAATAATAACTAACTTACTGTGAGGAAACATTGGTACTAATCATAACATTTACATTTTCAGAACATCATTATCGAACATCGAATTCATGAAATTTATGAAGGTTGGAGTCAATTGCGACGCGCCTCCAAGTCTTTGTTAACACGTGCTTAAGGAGGATACTGAGAATAAGATGGCCGGACATTATCACCAATCAAGACACAGCAGGAAGCAATCGCGATCACCATTAGACGACGTAAATGGAGCTGGATTGGCCACACTTTGAGAAAGCCAGCGGACGACATTACGAAACTAGCGCTCGACTGAAATCCACAAGAAAGCCGTCGAGTTGACCTTCCTAACAAGACATGGAAAAGGACAATAGAAGAGAAAGCTAGATTCCGCCTAAGCCGTTTATCAAGCATATCTCCAATATATTTAACCTCACTGAAATAAACTAAAGTGGTGCCTTTTATAGGATAGGTCCTAGATTGACCAATCTTCAGAGTTATATGTCTATAAGGTTTATGCAGCTCACTATGCCTATTGGTTTTGGGATAAATATTACATTTACCTGTGTTCAGGTCATATCTACTACCTGTACACAGGTACACCGAGTTGTAGCTGGCTCTAAATAAAGCAATCATAGCTCCACCATCTTAAGTAAGGGACTCTTGTTGGATAATCGTCTTGCAGACGTGGCCACTAAGTACTTCTCGCAGCTTTTGCGCATTTCCACTGAGCCACTAATGCACTAATGTACTGCAGTACTAATGACAGAAATTTTTGGGAAGCCCTCCAGTCATTACTCTATGATGTTTGCGGGATTTCGGTCCGGTAGGTGCGCTAGGTGTTTCTAGCATTCGAATTTCGAAGCTCCTGCTCAGTACTTCAACGCACTAACCACTCGAGCCCCGGCACCCACTTACTATCAAAATAAAAAGCATTATGATAAATCAGCTAAGTGTTTGATAAAAAGATTTAGATAGAATCAATAGCTCTGTGATTTATTCGAATAAAAATCGAATTTCTCCACAACTAAGAGGATATATAGGGGCACAATAAATCCATGTGAGTCGCGGATCGCGGTGCATGTTGCTTGCACACACCCGCCATTCAATATCGTATATATGAAAAGACTTCTTGAAATGCCACCTCACACCAGTTACTCAGGTTACAAAGAAAGCTTAAATCGAAAGAAAGATCAGCATACAACACAACCCACATCTCCCTACCTACAATGATCAGAAAATTTTTATTTTCGCCATTCCATTGCCAAATGTAATTCAAAACTTGTTGACTCTTTAAGGAAGCACTTGAATGATCGGCACATCTAGACACCTCCACGCGATACGAATGCATTTGTCAATAATTTGCCAAACAGTAAATTGACGTATCGAATTGCTGTTGTGATAAACACTGTCGTCAAATGGTTTTCTACCTACCTCAAGCGCAGTGAAAAGAGCAAACGTTAGTCTGAGACTGTCTCCCCATTTCATTGCATTTGCAACACAGCTGAACCACACACCAAGTTTTTCCTCCTATTTCTGATAAAAGTTCAATCTGATACTCACACTTCCTCCAAGATGAGTAACCGCATGCAAACCTCAACCTCCGTCGAGATCCATGGCTCCGTCTACATTTGTTTCATATTCGTACCATATCCACAATCTTCTGCGCTTTGCTAGCTATAGTGTGTGAGTGCGAGTCTCTGGCTTGCGTGTGACGTAATAGAGATGGAAACGAAGAAAATATTTTTGTCCGTCCCTCTACATCTTGTGTGAGTTGGAACCGACAAGAAATTCAATTGGATGGGTTTTTGAAAGACTTTATGTGGCTTGGTTGCTGCCGCAGCACAAAGTCAAGAATGGAATCTGCGACCGGTTTTTGTTTGCAGATCGACGACAAAGAGATAAAGGTAAAAGGTAAAACTGAGACTTAGGCTTTTGATGGTTGCGGTTCAGACAAGCCGACCATCAAGAACAAATAAAGCGTTACTGGGAACTCTTTGTGTTGACGACGACGACGCTTTTTTCCATCCCAACCCGCATACCATCCTTGTGTCATGCAGAAGTCAATCATGACTCATGGGATTGGTATGTGAAGCGTCGCCGACAGAGCTATTGACTTAAATGCGCGGGCGCAACAACGTACAGCTTAACTTCGAAACTGGGTTAATTTCTTTTGTCGTTTGCAACAACAAAGTAGAGCAGCCGCGCAAAAAAGAAACCAGATTAAGAGGTCGTCGATATTTCAATTTTTTTCAGAGATCAAAAATTTTTTCATATTTAACACACCTACTGACTGCATTCTAAAGGATTAACACATTTCACGGCTTAGCGTAAGATTTATCCTTGAAATACTCGATCATGTATCTAGCCATTTTTTTTTTCAAGACGTTGTATAGAGCATACAACAAGGCAGCTTACAACAAAAACAACTCTGTTACTTGTGTATTTCTTAGTTGGTGAAGGAAGGCCCAAATACAAAAGTTATAGGAAACCTGTTTTCATCTACTAAAGGCATCTGAAGGTTACGGTTTCTCTGATCATAATGCCAAACAATTCGCAAACTAATAGTGCAATTATGGAAGGAAGATTGAAGGTTGAAGACGGAAAAAAGGAATGGATGCAAGTTATGCATAATACAGGACAGCAGTTATCGAGGTATAATAAAGTTCATTATCGCGTATGAAGCATTCTTTTGTCCTCTTTTCGAAACGCTAAGTCAAAATTTATCCATACGTCGACTCATTCCAAACTGTTCTGCGCCATGTATTTCTCGGACGACCAGTTCTTCTACCATCAGGAGTAAACGGATTCCATTGCATTGCGTAGTTTGTCGGATAGAACTGTCGCCTTTTCAGAGTGTATGACCAATCCACTGCCACTTCCGTCGTTGGATGGTTGTGCCTATTGGTTCCTGACCCGTTCTCTGGTAAAGATGTTCGTAAGAGATACGGCTAGGCTAGGCTAGAAAACCCTTAAGATGTTCCGTAGGCACCCATTTACGAACGATTGTAATCTTTTTGTGATAGTAGCGGTCACCTTCCAAGTAATGCACCCATACAACAGCACAGATTCAACATTTAAACGGAACTGTCGCAGCTTGGTGTTTAAGCTGATCGCATTGCTTCGCCATATCATGGACATCATTCCAAACACTGAATTTGCTTTGCCAATTCGGTTGTTCGGTTTCACCTTCGGTCGAGATAATACTCCCAAGATATTGGAAACTCTCTACTCACTCTACCGGCTGTCCAGCAATGTTAACTTGAGTTACTGTTACTGAGTTAGTGCCGAGGTTGATGATTTTGGGTTTGGCAGAATTAATCTTCAAACCCGCAACATTTGCCTCCCTTTCCACATTGGTTGTCATTTGGTGCAGCTCCATAATCCTGTGTGAGAGTAAACAAACGTCGTCAGCGTAGTCAAGATGTTTGAGTTGAGATGTAAGAGTCCAACGAATTCCTCCGTTTCCAGTAGATAAAGCTGCGCGAAGTACATCGCTAATCACCAACAAAAAAAAGTATCGGCGATAGAATGGAACCTTGTCGTACCCCACTTAGGAAATCGAATTCCTCTGACAGCTTTCCTCTATGCAGCACATGACATTTGGAGCCATCATAGGTTGCTTCAATAATAGCTATTTGTTTATCGGGTACACCTCTCCTACGCAAGGCGAGCCAGAAAAACTGCCAAACGCCTTCTCAAAATCGATGAACATC
Organism: Nephrocerus scutellatus; assembly: GCA_947095585.1. Lineage (NCBI taxonomy): Eukaryota > Metazoa > Arthropoda > Insecta > Diptera > Pipunculidae > Nephrocerus > Nephrocerus scutellatus. The sequence continues at coordinate 83,621,811 of OX352765.1, read as the reverse complement.
AGGTGCAGTGACCGGAATTCAACGCACTATTCAATAATGATCCGCAGGGTTTTGATGTGGTCTACAAAGGAGGATCCAGTGCGGAAACCTGCTTGTTCGGCATCGAGTGTATCTTGCAGATGTTCATTAATTTGCTCAAGTACTACTTTGGCTATTACCTTTGCAACTGCAGGAAGAACGCAAATGCCTCTCCAGTTTTCGCACTCCATAAGACTACCTTTTTTAGGGAGCTTGACAATCATTCCCTTCATCCACTCGTCGGGGAAACTTTTTGCCTTCCAAGCTCTTTGTACAAGAGGATATAAAAGCTCTGCTGATGTTGTTGGAGCGAGACGCAGAAGTTCTGCGGGTATACCATCTAGTTCGAACGACTTGTTGTTCTTTAGTGCGTTGATCGCGGTAGCGATGTCATCTTTAGTGGGAGTTGAGGTACGAATTCGGGAAATTTTTACTTCCGGCAGCTCCGTTTGATTTGGGTGCATATCGTTGGCGAATACACTGTTAAGGACCGTAGAGAAATAGTCCTTCCATCGCTTGAGCTGATTCTCATCTGAAACGAGTACGGCACCATCTAGACCTTTCACCGGATGTTAGCTAGAACGGTGACCACCTGTCAGCTCTTTTGTGATTCTGTAAAAGGTTTTTCTATCGCACCTGCTCGCTGCATTCTCTGCTTCTGAGGGTCAGGTTGTTAATATAATTTCGATTGTCACGTCTTAAACTACGCAGCACTTCTCACACTTTGCTTCGATACAGGTACAGGTATCTCGATCCTCGCTGCTGTTGGGGTATCGAGCTTTAAGTAGCTTACGTTCTTCAATCCGCCTCCAGGTTTCTACGGTAAGCCACGTGCCGTGCCTTGCCTGGCTTCTACCAACAATACTTTCCGCTCCAGATGTGAAAACATTTTTCACAGCCTTCCAATGTTCTTGGATGGCTGTCGGCAGTGAGCTACTGATTGCTTCCACTCCTTGCGATAAATGATCCCTTAATTGTTGGCGTACTGAAGGGATCTTTAGCCGGTCGATGCTATACCTAGGCATTCGGACGATATTGCGGACTCCTTGAACTGATGCAGTACGTAACTGGACAGTAGCTACCATAAGTTGATGATCTCGTACCATAACCATGTCGGCTCCTCGTCTGTTTCGGACGTCTAAAAGACAGCTCCTAAAACGTCGGCTGATCGCCACATGGTCGATTAGGTTGGATGATGATTGCCACCCAGCTGACCTTGCGGCAGGTGTTATGCTCAAACACGGTGCCTCCTATAACAAGGTAGTTGGTGTTGCAGAAATCAACAAATCTTTCACCATTGTCATTTTGTTCGCCGGGCCCGTGCATCCCAATCACATATCTGAGTTCTTCGTTGTCGTTGCCTACCTTGGCATTCAAGTCCCCCGTCACGATGACGATACCTCCGTTCGGCGTTGCGTTGAATACACCGCTCAGCTGATTTTAGAAGTTGTCCTTTTCATCCTCAGTCGAGGGATTCGTTGGGGCGTAACACTGTATGATCGTGACGCGCCGTACACTAGTCCGAAATCTGGCCGATAAGATCCTATCACCATGTGGGTCCAGGAAATAAGGTTTCTGCGTACTGTTGGCGTTAGCAGTAGACGCACTCCAGATTCACGGGGACTGCCGGAGGGTTCGCCGAAGTAGAGTAGAACAGTGTTACACGTTGGGGATTGGTACTCTCCGCGTCGAACCATATAACATCACCCACTCCCAGTATGTCCAAATTATATCGAAGAAACTCACGTTCCAGTTGAAGAAATCTGGCTCCCTGAGTCAGGGAGCGTCCTCACATTCCAGAAACTAATCTTAGTCCGGGTACAATAGCCAAAAGTCGTCATTATTCGATCATTACTTATACGCGTCGTTGTGTCGGTTTCAGTACCGGGCATTTTTCGGTACCGCAGGGTACTAACGCACGTTACCTAGACTAGAAACGCCAGACTGTTCGCACTTGCAATTTTAGCCTACATATAATATAAGGATTTATACACATAGTTGCCCAGGGACTACCACTAGGAGATAGAGCAAGCACTACATCACGAACCGGATTGTTGCTCAACCAATTTGCTCAAACCAAGTTTTGAGCAGTCAGTAGCTTCCCGATCAATCGCAATGCAGATCCGTATTCCATTGATATAATCATTTTGATTAAATGATATGGGAACTCATATATAATAATTTTATAAATTAGCGCGTCGGTCCAAACCTTGTCGAAGGCTTTTTCGATGTCCACCAGACAGGCAGTCGTATTCCTCTTATCATTCAGATGCCAGTTGACATCTCACATCAATTTGGTTACAGCATGCAGCGCTTTCCAATATTAGGCATAAAACTAGTAGGCCTGTAATTTTGTCGGATCTGAAGGATCTTTCTTATCTTCCACATCTTCGATGTTTTCCAACAATTCAGAAAGTAGTGATTATTGAGTAAGTTGTTAAAAATAACGCAGTATTTCCAAATCTAGGACAATTCCACTAGACACAATTCCACTTGGCACAATTTAACTTTTTGATAATCAACGCATTTGGGGTGGTAATTCGAGCGAGTGGAATTGTGTCCAGCGGAATTCTGTCTAGTGGAATTGTGCTAGTGGAATCGGCCGTTTACCGTATTTCCATATGATTTCGACCGGAAGATGTTTCAACACAATATTTGGAATGCTGTCTAAACCTGCCGAGGGCTTATTGTTAAGTTTCGTTTCTTGAAAATTACTGTCAGTTCGGTCAACGTCGTAAGGTAGTTGTTTGTCTGTTGTGCAGTTCTTTCGGCAGACGTAAGGTCTTCGAAAAAATTCACAAACGTTTCAGAATAAGTGGTTAGATCTTCGCATTTCTTCTCTCACCATATAAGAACGTAGAATATGGCAAAACGAAAACGAGAACAATTCATAAACATGTCAGATTATATCCAGAAGCAACATCTCATATTTAAATGCCAATCTAGATTTCAAACAACAAAAACAAATTGTGTCATTCCTTCACCGAATTGTTATTAGAAAAGGAAATGTGGGTCGTGTCGTCCAAGATTGCCAAATTGGCGTAAAAACTCCTTACAAAGCAATATTTTGCAACTAAACGAAGAAATTAGAAGATTCATTCCATCAAAATCATCCTCAGAGCGGTTATTTTGCTCAGGGCTCGATATGACAAAAGGAATGATTGAATGAAGTTATGAAACATAAATAATGAAATAATAAAAGACAATCTGTACAGGGGATGGATAACATAAAAGAACTGAAATGATGTCAGATTTCATGAGATATAGATGTGAGTGAAACGATAAGAATAAAAGAAGACATGCGCAGACATGTGTTTGGGTGATGCAAAAGTTGTCTGTTTATATGTGGCTTAGTGTGAGAGAAGTTAATAGGATGATTAGCCCGTAACCGAAACCAAATTAATAAGCAAATTAATAAGCTATAAGTTAAGTAAATAATAAGTTATTTGGTTTGTAGAGAAGTTTTTTCTTACTGTCTCATGGAGCCCCAACGACGATTGGCCAAACTATCGGGATTGCTAGAAGAGAGAGAAAATTGGAATATAATTCAGATGAGAATGATTTGCAAATACAATTTAAGGAATTCCGATGGCAATTTAATGAATTTAAAAATATTTTGCAATGCAAATTAATAAGTTATTTTGGATATTTATTCAAATCTTTGGGATAATAACTGACAAGTGCTTTTTCGGTAGAAAATTGTTATCATAAGATTCGTATAATGATGCAAATTGTACTTTTTCTATTAAGCATGGTAAGCTAGAAGCAAATACGAGTGGCTACATAAAACTGCCCTGAGGGCCGAGGGGTCCCAAAGTTTAATAGAAAGTGTTGTCACCGGAAATACACATTTAAGCAGAGTTTCAATGAAATCGAGCTTTAGGTAGAGTGTTAAAAATTGATTAGAAGGTATTGCCCATCAGCCAGCGAAGTTAATATAGAGAATTTAAAAACTTTATTGTACTCGATGTCTCTTTCCATTTGGTGGATACAGTTAAGATTTCTCTCTTGAGGTTTACGTTTGACGTTCCGTAATCATTACTATAACTTTGCCACACGTAGGCGATCGACGGGTAAAGTTTCGCTTACTCAACATGATGGCGAAGAGAGAAAGCAATATCGATCAGGTTACGTTGGTTGAATAGTTGGAGTTGGAGATTTTATATCGCGTTCATCGGTACTTCAGTAGACAACAGATATCACACATGACGACGTTTACCACGAAAACCATAAAAACCTTAGCACTAAGACAGCTAAAATATGGTTATGGTTTCAGATGGCGTCTGTGCAATTGGAAAGAGATATAAGTATTTATACACTTTTTAAGAGACATTATAATATATAAAAGAGAGATTTTGAAAAATATCTAATGAGAAAAGAGCTTTACTTTTAACAGCATAAGTTATAATCTAGTACTTTTCATTATTGAAAAAGTTTTCGTCATAATTTAAAGCTTTTTATAAATTCTCTTAAAAATAAAGTGTTGCCGCCTTAACTCTTTTCTAAAACTGTTCTACACTAAACTAAAAAAAGAGCCCAAACTTGCGATACCTTTGGGACCACAATGCAATGCCAAAATTAAAGCAGTGCACAGTACAGTAATTGGTATAGCTGATCCGAAAATTTTATTGTTAGATTAGCTTTTCCCGGGCTCTCCTCCACCCGCTCACATAAATCCCCGCCTTTCCATCACTAACACGGAGGTGGTGTAATATTAGTTAAACCTAAACAAAGCGCCACCTCAATCTTATTCGCACTATATGGTTGACCGAGATTTTTTTTAGACCATTATCTGTGAAAGTTTAAGCTCAATCGGCTGTCTAGATTTTGAGTTTTAGTCTTGTATTACAAACCAACAGACATTCATTTTTCAATTCTCTATAATAACTTCACGTGGCCGTGGCCGGCTGGCTTGCTGGCGGACAGGCACACCAAATCCCTTGATCAATTTTTAACCCACTTCCAAAAGCCCGATTTTCTTGAAATTTTGCACACATGTGTATCTCCCATGACATCACATCACACCACATTAAAACTGGTCAACCTCGGGCCACGGGGTCGAGGGCTCCCATACAAATTTTATACAAAATGTACCCGATTTTCTTCAAATTTTATACGCATGTGTATCTCCGATGGAAAACATTTTTTGTAGAAACTTGGAAGTGTTCGGCGTCCGAGGCATCCATACAAATTTTGTAAAAAAAAAAAAAAGTACCCGATTTTCTGCAAATTATATACGCATGTGTATCTCCGATGGACAACACTTTTTGTAAAAATTTGGTTTTTTTTGGGCCCTGGGGTTGCACATTGTGTATCCCCGATCAGAGAATTTACACGCAAAAATTTTATGGGTTGTTTTTTTATATATATAGATTATAGTACGTACAAAACACAGCACGGAAAGCAACGCAACAAAAAGTGCAGCACACAGCACACAGTCAGATCCCGCTTTAGTTTTTAATATATTTTTTAGTCATATTTTAACAAATTTTGTATTAAACTTAATATAAGGAGATATGTCATCGGGGACTTTTTATATAGTTCTAAAATTTTTCTATAGAAAGCAATGAAATATCTCTTACCGTTAAAGCAGCGTTCGTAAAAAACGCATTTTCATTCGCACTCGTTATTTAGTTAAGAAATTGGTCGCCACGAAAGGTTATTTTATTTAAACAGGATAATATAAAGCCTATGTTCGCTCTGAATGTCCATTCTTTATATTTGTAAAAGAATTGTTGAAATCGGTCTAGAAGTTTCGAAGATTACCTTCTACACACAAACCAACATTACCTCTTTATATTATTAGTATAGATGTGCTTACATTGCAATCGAACCGAACTGAATATATAGAAACGAATAGAATAAATTCTGTTCATATTTTCCGGCCATAACCAAAACCGTTGTGCGTTTATCTGTAGCGTTAGATACTTGTAACACAAAAAAAGCAATGAAAGAGAAGCGCTAGTAAATTTCGTTTCCGAGTCATACATATTGTAGGCTTGACAAGAAAAAAAAATATTTATTTAACTTTCAACAAGCTCAAAGCTGTTAATCCATCGTTTTTCTTATTTATTTATCCCTTCTGATTAGTTCGTCTTCTCTAAGACTTCAGTATATGCCTTTGTCTCAATGATGATCTCCTCTAGAGCCGAATCTTTCACCGCCGAACAATTTTTCTGTAACAGAAAATAATCGCTGGAGGCTGAATATGGTAAGAATATGGTAAATTAGGAAGTGACTCGAAGCACAGTTAACTTTTACCATCTCTTTTATGGACTTGGAGGTTCATGGAAGATAACTTTTGTCTATGCCAAATGATTTACAATTAAAAATAAAGACAATTAAATGGCAACACTGTTTCAGTAATCTATAAAACGTTTCTCTTTTAACAAAATACTAATCTCTAGTACATTATTAAATGTAGAGAGACGTGAGAGTGACTACTTGTTAGTGAATATCAAATTAGTAAGAGTGCCAGAAAAGAATGAGTATTCTCTTAATTTTCATCAAAGCTCTGTAAAAGTTTTATGTTATATTTTAACTACAAAATGTTTCTCTTAAAAGTTTTAACAAAGAGAAAGGTGAATAAGGTATAACATTGTATGTACTTAATTTATAATTACTATTAACTACATGCTTGCATGTAAATATTTTAGAATATCTATAAACAGGTTACCAATGGAAATTTCAAATTTCACATAGAATAAGTAAATGCAGATTATTATATGGCTAACTTGTTAAGATGTAAAATTATAATATCTTTAAAGGTAAAACCTAAACTCAAAACCCAAGTAAAGTTGTCAAAATACATAATATATACAAAAATTAAATCTACAATTAATTCTCCAATAACTCACTCACCTTGTGGGTGTGCGGCGTAAACTCATACGTGCCCAGTTGTCTCGTGGAATGATATTATTACGATCGTCATCTCTGCGAATGGAAATAATGAAAGAATGGAAACTTAATTGTTATTACTCTCTTGATTTATATGGCAATAGTGGCGAAGTTTGTTATATACGAGCATTAAGCGGAGGAAAAAATGCGATTCAAGGAAAAGCGGTCTCTAACCACTCCTATGAAAAACCATAAAAGCTAACTACTCTCTTATTCTGTATTGAATAGTGCACAAGTGCACAATGCCAATTGCCAATAAATCTTTTACTTTAGTAACTTGGACTCACACGCTTAGAGCATGACGAGTAATCATCACTCACCCGTTTAGTGTTGAGTTTCCGTGCGGTGCCAATTCCAATTCAACACCGGCACTGCTGTTGTTGTTGTTCAAGTTGTTGTTGCCATCGTTTGGATTGTTATTGTTGTTGTTCATATTGTTACACAAATTGTTGTCACGGTGGCCATGACGATGAAGATTGTGGTTAATAGCTATGATGCCGCCTACACCTTCATTTTCGCCATAACCCTCAAACGATTCACCCTCAGACAGAGAGGAGCATTGTGATTTTGGCGCGTCTGCAAAGGAAATTTGAAGAAAAATTTGAAGAATTGGCAACCAATTGATAAAAAACATAATAAAATAAATGTTCTTCTATTTGATAAACGGTGTGGCAGTCTTAAAGTGCACTTTTGTCCACGTCCTTAAAGAATTTTTGCTACCTTGCTGATAATACTTATGACTACGAAAGTATCTGTCAAAAGCATTTACCGTCATGTTGTGTCAGGTTAAGTCAGGTTAGGTTAAGGTGACTGTCAGTGAAACCGACACACTTAGACCAGTAATGGTCCATTGTGATACCAGACGGATCAGGAAAAATTCACTCCACCTACTCGATGAACCAATTAGAGCTTCGTATGAAGCGTAGGAGACTAACAATGTCAATGTTGATGAGATAATTAGTGTCGTTGTAGAAGAAAGCTCCCATATCGAGTTTACGCCTTTGGACAAGTACAGAGAAGATGGACGATGGTCTCCTCCTCCTCCTCATCCATGCAACTTCTGCAGAAGTCATTTGAGAAGACTCCCAGTCTTGCTGCATGCCTGCCTATGAGACAGTGTCCAGTCATGAAACCTACAATAGCACCGTCTGCCTACATAAAGGGCAGGAGCGCATATGTTGAATTCAGAAATTCCTGCTCAAAGCATCGGAAACTTAAGATGGGTGTCCCACAAAGAGGGGTCCTCTACCCCATCTTATTTAATCTCTATGTCTCGATGCTCCCTACTCCACCTGCTGGCGTTAAACTGATCACTTACGCTGATGATTGCTCTGTTGCTGCCTCCGGTGCAGATGTAAATGAGGTCAAACATAGGATAAATTCCTACCTGACAGAGCTATCTGAATTTTTTAAGAAAAGGAAACTCCACCTCGCTTCTCAAAAATCATCTGCTATGCTGTTCACTTCTTGGACTAAAGAAGTCAGGCTTTCACTTGACATTCGTATTAACAACGATATTATCGCTACAGTTAATAACCCCAAAAATTTAGGATTCATATTCGACAACCTCTTTACCTTCTGTCATAATAGGGTTCTAAGAGACCTAGCCGGAAGGACAAAGAAGTCCTTGTGACGACGTAAAGAAGCTATTGGCCGCTTGATTATTAACTACGCCGCCCCTATCTGGATGTCATTTTTAAGTAACACTCAATGGAATAATATCCAGTCCAGACAAAATACAGCCCTTCGCATCGCAACTGGGTGCCATTCCATAACCATAACCCTGATCATCTTCATGGCGAAACGTCCATGCTCCCCGTCAGGCAACACAATAAACTGTTGTCAAAGCAAAGTCTTGTTAGCCTGCCACAACCCCTCATACCCAGTTCACGACATCACTGTCAGTGAGATGCCTGTACGCTGCATACGTCAAGATATCAGGACGTACAGAGACTGTATAAACCCAGTCATACCGGCCACCTGGAATCCCGCCACTGTCCGTTCAGCTTCAAACAGTATATACTACTAGCTGACCCGACAGACGTTGTCCTGTCCTACTCTCAATAAATTTGGTATGGTCTTTTGAGGGTCCTCTGGGGGGTCTTTTGTGGGTATTTTGAGGAGTCTTTTGGGGGTCTTTTCGGGATATTTTTGGGGGTTATTTGGGGTTTTTGGAGGTCCTTCGAGTGTCGGTTAAGGCTCTTTTGGGTATTTTTTGATGACTCTGCTGAAGGTCTTTAGAAGGTCTTTTTGGGGTTTTTTATGGTCCTTTGAAGGTCTTTTGGGGGTATTTTTGGGAGTCTTTTGAGGGTCTTTTGGAGGTCCTTTGAGGATTCTTTGAGGGTCTTTTGGTGACTCTTTCGAGGGTCTTTTGTGGGTCTTTTAGAGATCCTTTGAGAGTCCTTTTGGGGTCTTTTGTGTGTCTTTTGAGGGTCTTTTGGTTTTATTTTGTGGGTTAATTTGAGGGACTTTTGTTTATTTTGGGGAGTCATTTGAGGGACTTTTGGGGGTCTTTTAAGGGTTTTTGTGGGTCTTTTGGGGATCTTGTGAGGCATTTTTTGCGAGTTTTTTTTTTGGGAAGTCTTTTGAAGCTCTTTTGGAGGTCTTTTAAAAACAAACAAGGAATTGGCCAAAATTTACATCTAATTAAAAATTCGAATAGATGATACAATTATCGTACCGACCGTTGTACCAACAGGATAGTATGCGATGATTGTATCGTGTGTATGCATAAAATTTATTGTTTTACGCTGTCGGCTGAAACTATCGGTGGTACGTCGATATCGATACAACTCAAGTCGTTACGATGTGTCGTGTATCCAACTCTTAAGACCTCTATTCCTTTTACGTTAAATAAACGGCATTATTACCTGTGCTTGGCGGACTCGATGGCGTCGGACTGGAGTCTCCCGAATCGGCACCAGAAAAAAGGAATGATGGTGTCGTTTTCGATCCCTTAACACTCGGCATTGGTGCCATGTTCATCGGTGTACAGGCGGTTGACTGTCGGAGTTTCTTACTTCGTCTCAAGCTGAAATTCAAAAGAGATAAAGAAGAGAGTTTTTTTGTTCATATTGTTATTGTATATATGTTATATGATTAAAGTTGTATTTCTGTTAATTTTATATTTTTGTTGACAACTGAGGAAAACAACTTCCGAACATAGGCAGGCATGGCATCGCTTTAACGTCATTCATTTCTATGGAGAATGACATAAATGTATACATCAAAAGTACAATTACCCGTTTAAAAGACCATCACTGCGGTCGATAAGGGCCTTGTGAATTCTTTTAAAGAAACTTGTGTCATTAAAATCATCGAGACAACATAAATGCAGTTTTGAAATTGCACCATTAAAAATAATACTACAGGGAGACTGGAAGATTCATATTTAATACTATATGTATGCACTTTAACAAGTAGGTGCCGTATAGCCTCGGTAATTCAAACAACGATAATTTGAACACTCCGCTTATTCTATCCTATCAATTTAAAATCCGTTCCAATCGAACCCCTTGTAGCAAAGTATAATATAGCGGGCAGTAGTTTTGGTAGTCGACATACTCTACAGTCTACACAATTCAAAAATCGCCTTCTTGTGTCTCACCCCTCTGGATGGCGTTTCCACCAAACAAGAAACAAGAAGCATTGAAAACCTAGGAGCATCAAGCGTCGTATCCCTGGATATTTCAAAAGCTTTAGAGTTTAGATCGAGTATGGCATGTTTATTTTTTAAATAAGATTCGTTCGCTCAACTTAGACACCTCTTTCATCCCATCGATTTCAAAATAAAAGTTGAATTGTATTCTTCAGCTTCGCATAGGATCAATGCTGGCGTGCCACAAGGGTCATCATTGTCGCCTACGCTTTTCTTAAAATATATTATTGACCTATAGTCTTCTACAACCTGTGATATCCATTCATTTGCTAATAATCGGCTTCCATTGAGTGTGTCAGTCAAAAATAATGAAATTCTCGCTTGATTGGCTCGCGAGATTTAATGAATATGGCTATTCTGTCGAACATTCCAGTCATTATTGATTACGGCAGATCTAATAGGTTGGAATTTAACTCAAATAAATTCCAGGCTTGTCCTTTTTCTCAGAAGGCAGTTCAGCATTACGTGCTGTAATTAATGATGCCGCTTTTGCTAGATTTGATTCACTTAAAATGTGAGGTTTTAAAGTTTCAAATGAACTTTCTTGGAAGGAACATATTTATGAAATTTCAAAAAAAGCGAGCCATTGCTTAGGTTTTATAAAACGTTGTAACTTCTACTTCACCCCCTATATAAGGCTTAAGGCTATAAAGCTATATAAGGCTTAATGTTGGGCCAATTTTAGAATTTAATTCATATGTATGGGGTGGAAATCCAAAATCGCATTTGCATTATCTTGATGGAATTCAGAATTGAGTTGTACATATGATAAACGATGTAACCATTTCTTCATCTCTTGATTCTATGGAGTATAGACGAAATGTAGGAGCTTTAACTGTTTTATACAAATTTTACTACTGAAGATACTTTTGAGAAACTCATTCCAGGTCCTTTTGTCGGCAACGTAAACAATCGTTTCAGTTCTAATCAACATAGATTTGCATTTTTCATGTAGAACCCAACATTTCAAATCTTCCTTTTATTCGAGAGTAACATCGGTGTGAAATCAATTAGTCGACTCCGTGTTTCCCGAAACTTTTTATCTACAGGCCTTCAAAATAGACGGCCACAATTTCCTGAAGGTCCGAATTATTCAATAAAGGATCCAAGAATTTTGTAAAGCTGACTTACGTTTTTTATTATTTATAATATTTTCAGGGTCAAGGTTTATTGTAGTTTTCCCTGACCATGATCATGGGCGCCGTGGCTCGGTGGATAGGAGCATGGACTGCTGAGGGTTCATGGTTCGAATCCCAGTAACACCAAAGTATTTTTCACGGTGTCCCACCTCTCGCGAAAGTTTGACAAACGTCCGAGAGTAATAACTTGTCACTGTAATCTTCTCAATTCGCCGTTCGGATCCGGCATTAAATTGTAGGGTCCCTCCATTTGTGTGCAAAAATATGCATGCTCAACACAAATGGTTGCGAGAAGTCAGGCCTTGGACCGCATGGGGTCTGTCGCGCCGATATTATTATTATGATCATCCGTTGATTTAAAGCATTTGGACTCGCGTCGATTTAGTTTCGTGTTTGTTTTGCTTTTTTAATGAATCAGGGAGAATTCTGAGAAAATAAATTGAAACCGGCTACAAACGTGAGGAATGTGATATGTAAATAACATTCCTTCGATTTTTATTTTTATTTTAATTTTAATTAAGGTATAGCCCACCTTATTGTCGTTGCGCAAGTCATTCGGCGAGTTCTCCCTTGGTAATTAGTTTATGTATAAAATAAAAATAATAAAATATAATACAAATTTCCCTTCGAATACCTCTCTAATTAAGATAGTAAAGCGAATTTCTCAGCTCGCCATATGGATACTTGTAATTCAGTTTAAATACTGAATTATCTTAAAACCCCAATAGTAACCATTCGGTTCACAAAATTCGTAACAATTTTATTTGGGGAATTTTTTTTTGTCTTATTTTTTTGTGAAATTTTTTTTAAAAAAAAAAACTTTAATTTTTAAAAAAGAAACTTTAATTTTTTAAAAAAAACTTTAATTTTTTAAAAATAAAATTTTTTACACGCGCAACACGTGTCACACGCGTCACAAGTTCCTATCAAAAACTTTCCACTATTACATATAAACACACGAGCTAATGTATTCTGCTATGCGAGTACTACACACACCCGTGTATGCATATTTAGTTGTAATTCAGTTTTAAGACTAATTTATCTTAGAAGCCTAATTGTATGCAACGTTAAATATAGGTCTTATATTCATAAGCGATAAGTCATTCAGTCATAAGCAATTTCTGAAATAGACTGAAAACACATTTTACTTTGCAAACCGCTTAAAAAACTGATAGCGATTGAGTAGATTGAGTATTTTTTTCAGTTTTCTCCCCTAACCAATTTGAATGAAAAAATTAGCCCATCGCAAGTCGAAGACTAACCAATTGTTTTACAAAAAGTCCCATCAAATTTTGACTGGTAGAAGCCGAGATATACGACACGACAAACAAGCGTACAAACGTACAAATGTACACACGTTCGCTGAAAAATTTTCTGAATATAAGCTTTGCCCTTCAGGCTCGCAATACCAGGTTCGAATAACTGAGTATGTACTGTAATGACAAAGGTACCGATTCGATAAAGGATCGTCGCTCTCATACAGCTCATTTAATATGTTGGGGTTGCTGTCGGCAGGAAGACGACCCACTTATACCAATAGATGGTCCATTGTGATATCGCATTCTATGCAAACAAGTATTTTTTTTGGAATATGGAATGATGCATTTACGCAACCCAAAAAAAAATCGTTTTCTCGTTTGCTGTCCTATTTTTTAAGCTTTTTACTGTCCTACTCTTATTTTTTATAGCCATTATCTCCACAAAATCGTTTGTAGTTCATTGTTATGTATTTGTGTCTCCCAATTGGAGTAAACAAAGAAAGTGTAAAGCTGGGACTTTTCAGAATTCTGCCAGTCCCTTTTTAGTAATAGAGTCCATAACGAGTGAATGAGGCATAATAGTCAATCTTGCCGTATTTGCGGACAAGCCAAATACCGAAATTTCCAATTCATCTGGTGGTCCACATCGTGTTTGTCTCTGCTGTTCCACTGCTACAATTACCGATAATCTATAAATTATTTTATGCAAAAAGCACACGCAAAATGGGTTATCATATTAGCAAAGAAACAAGAGGAATTATTGAGGAACATATAGGTGAGGGAATATAGAACTCTTGACAAGGCATTCCCCATTCATGTTAGCGGCTTGAATAGATGGAGAACCTGAACGCAACCGGCTATTAAGCGCCGCTGACGGTGGAAATAGCGACAAGCAGGAATTATTCCAGCAATCGATTGTTCACGCAATGCTTGGGTACCAATTTGTACTAACGCATTCCATTCTATGTAGTGGTGTAAATGGTTTTGGGTGCACTTAACCAGACATGTATACATTGAAAGGGAAATTAAATTCTTCAAAATTGTCAAGTGACATTGCCATGAAATAAAAAATATTTCTTAAAACGCCCTCGAATTTGTTGAAGGAGGTTAGAAAAGTAGCTCAGTGCCATCTTATCAAAAAGTGTAGGTTGTCTAGAAAACGACACGAATTAAAAAAGTACTTTAAGCTGAACTAAAGTTAGTGATAAGCCGATGTGCGGAAATGTTATGTTAGCTGTGGCGAAAAGATTTTATTCAAAATTTCCTACACAAGATAACTTGAAAGCAGCAAACAATCAAACAAAGTGCGTCAGAGTGATATTCGAACCTAAAACCTGCAGTTGTTTCTTAGTTGTCCTAGATATCCTGATATGAGTGAATGGACTGACAACTGCAAATGTGTGTCCCACTACACAAGTACAGTACTCTCAAGAGACTAATTGTTTCTACGTTTCCGACAGTTGTCCCCCACTATTTGTTTTTTGTTGTATTTTTAAGACCAACAAGTTTTTTATAGCTTCTCATGTAATTAATGAATTGCAAGTCCTTGCTCATCCATTATGATCTGTGCCTTGTTCAATGCTGACAATTTGTTTTCCCTTTTTAAGTGGGTGTTTTTTATTCCAATTCTATGATTTGCCTTGCGGAAGCGTGTAAAGCGAGCTAACACTGTCAGTCAGTCACTACTTCTAGTATTTGCCTTATTAAGGATTCAATAGCGGAAACATGTACAGCGAGCTCACTCTGTCAGTCAACCGCCACTCACGCAGTAAGTAACAAGAACTGTAATTGAGATAATCCCCATAGGTGCTATCATTGACAGAGTTGTACTGCTTAAGTACATTTTCATACCAACAGTTCGTTCTATTTTTAAATCCTTTCTCGATATTGATTGAATTTCTAGTAGCGGTGACCTGCACTGAAGGGATTTGTTTGTGTAAACTCGAACTACTTGTACACATTTTCTGTCATATGCAACAGGTTAACCTCAAGAGTACTCAAGAGGGTTACAAGGTAGCTGCTAATGCTGATAGTTATTATTAGTCTGACAATGTAGGACACATGTCGTACTCTACACGATGAAGTGACAAGTTATCACGTTGTTTGTTCTTTATACCAACTTATTGATTTTTGATTACAAAGAAATGGTTTCTAGTAGTAAAAGGAATGGAAAGTGTAAAAAGCAAAAAAAAAAGTTGATTGTAATACAAAAGTGAAGGAAGGGAAGTGAAAAATGCTTTTTATTCTGGTTAAAAAATGTTGAAGTCGAATGAACTTCTATATACGAAGTGTATATGTCCTATACCTTCGACAACTTTTCCAGCTTAAGTTCATAGTTCACTGACCTTTTTACGCAGTTGTTAATTTTTATTCATTTTTTCAAGGATACTTCCAAATACAGATATTGTTGAGTAAGTGCATGAAACGCCTACATTCTGTATCAGCAGAGAATGGGAACATTATAACAGGGAACTCGATGCAAATGGAATTTAAAAATATGCACAGCATATTTTGAGAAACGTCCAATATACTGCTGGTAAAAGTTACTGGAACACAGGGAAAATTATAGTTTAATCGAACACTATCGGTATAATTGCATACATTTGACATCAATATTGTTACGAATTTAAGGCTTTCTAGAGTTCGTAATAGATTTTGCAAACACAAATATCATACAACTTATTTTATTCACACATTACAACTTGAATTAACAAATAGAAACATTTCAGAAAACCAAATCAAAAAATTAACCAGACCATGGGGCCCGGGGTCTCCAAAATTTTTACAAAAAGTGTTGTCCATCGGGGATACACACGTATATAAAATTTGAAGAAAATCGGGTTGTTTTTTAAAAAATTTGTTGGGGCACCATAACCCTGAGGGCCGGGGTCTCGAAAATTTTTACAAAAAATTTTCTCTATCGGAGATATACGCGTATATAAAACTTGAAGGAAATCGGGTTAATTTTTTTTTAAAAAAATTTTGGGGCCCCACGACCCTGGGGCCCGGGGTCTCCAAAATTTTTACAAAAAGTCTTGTCCATCTGTGATACACATGTGTATAAAATTTGAGAAAATAGAGTTATTTTTTTTTTAAAATTTGTATGGGGCCCCTCGACCCCGGAGGCCGGGGTCTCCAATTTTTTTTTACAAAAAGTGTTGTCTATCGGAGATACACGCGTATATATTATTTGAAGAAAATCGGGTCATTTTTATACAAAAATTTTTTGGGGCCTCAAAATTTTTACAAAAAGTGTTGTCCATCGGAGATACATACTTCTATAAAATGTGAAGAAAATCGGGTTAATTTTTTTTTTAAATGTTATGGGGCCCCAGAGTCGTGGCCCGGGGTCTCCAAAATTCGTACAAAAAGTGTTGTCCATCGGAGATACATATGTGTAGAAAATTTAAAGAAATTCGGGTTGATTTAATAAAAAATTTATATGGGCCCCAAATTTTAATAGAAAGTTGTCTCCGGAAATACACATGTGTGCAAAATTTCAATAAAATCGGGCTTTGGAAAGTGGGTTAAAAATGTATCGCAAGATTCCACGACAAGCAGCCCGATCGGCAGATAGACGTGCCACGGGCAAGTGAATTTAAAAATTAAAATTTTTCTTGTAAACTCTCTGACCGGAGTTTCGATTTTGTGTTGAAAACCCCATTTGGTGGTGAAAACATAGCAGCCGGCTGGTGCGACGTATATACAACGACGTACGAAGTACCACTTTAATTCTTTCATTTTAGTTGAGTTAAGCTGTAAAGCAGTGTGAGTGCTTAACCTTGCTCGATTGAACTAGGAACTACCTTTCTGATCGTTCAATCCAGGTCGTATTGGACGGATTCAAATCCAATGTTCACCGCATAAACGCCGGTGTTCCTCAAGGCTCTGTTTTATCTCCGACACTTTTTCTGATTTTCATTAATGATCTCCTATCCACCACCTCTAATCCAATCCATTCCTTTGCTGATGACAGTACTTTTAGCTTTTCATATGACTTCTCACAAGTGGAACTTGAACAACAACATATGTTAAGCACGTTAAATTTTGACCTTGACAGCATAACAAGGTGGGGACTACATAATAGAGTTGAATTTAACGCTTCTAAAACCCAATGCTGTCTTCTGTCGTCTAAGCGTAATTTAAATCCCCAACCTTTATCCATGAATGGATCTTGCAGCAAAGAAACTGAAAAACTCTCAATTCTCGGTATGTGTGTCAACAACAAGCTTCGATGGAATGACCACATATTTGCCATCGCCAAAAATGCTGCGAGATGCTTAGGTTTCCTAAAACGGTGCAAGATGTACTTCACTCCTTCAGATCTGGCTACTATTTACACGGCGTATATTCGCCCTAAACTTGAATACAACTGCATTGCCTGGGCAGGTGCTCCCAAGACCACAATGCATCTACTAGACAGAGTTCAGAACCGCGCGTTAAAACTTATTGGTGACGTACATATCGCGAAAACAATTTATATTGGCACGTCGCCACTGTTTGCATTTTTTTAAAGAACAAAGAACTGCGATTAATAACTGCGTACAGAATAAAATTCTTATCTTTATCGCATCTTCTTTTGAACAGAAACAAAAGGCGTTGATAAGTCTGTCAAGAGCAAATAATAATCGATTTCTACACAGGTATCATACAAAAAGGTTCAAAAGGTCGACACTCTTTCAAGGTTTAATCATTTTATCAATGGCATTAATGATTGTGCTGGAAAATTCAACTTGTAATATATAAATACAAAATAAATTATGATTTTGAGAGTCGATTAAAACGGGTTTCAGTGGATATAAAAAATATTTTACAACAATGTTGCTTTTTAAAAATGTATCTTTCTGCACATCTGCAGTTATACTCATAGATAAATTCCCTAGACTAGAATCTATTTCGTTTTCTTTGTCTTCGATATCCGTTTCGGTGGTTTTGCATTGTGCTAATTGCTTGCTTGCTGTTATTCATTCCCATTAATACCCTTGCTTACAGGCCAGTAATTACACGTGTGCTTTTGATGGATATGATGAGCTCTCAAACATCACCATTACAATAATCATCGCATTTTATCGCGCTCCATCATCAAAAGCAAAACAATAAACAATGTGAGGAATGGAGACGATGCGCTAGGAAACTTAATGAAGACGACAATGTGGTGACGGTGTACCGTTTCGTTAGCTACGTCAAGTTGAGACGAGACGATGCTATGAGATGATGGAATATAAGATGCAGGAAATTTTCTTCATGCGCATATTAATTGCAATAATAACATTGTAATGCACATTGCATTTGCTTAGCCATCTTCTTAAATTGTGTCTGCAACACGAAAAAATTCTCACATTCGACAGCTGGCTGGGTGAGATTATGCGGTGATGCTCCGGAAACCAACGCAAAACAATGATGGTGGGTAAATCTAGAGATTTTAACTTTCAATGGGTTCACCAGGAATCTGGGAAACCCCTGACTGGTAAGCAAATGGCATGTGTATCGGATATGTAGGCTACTACTTCGATGGCTGAGATGGCTGAGATGGCTGGCTAAGGTATCAGAGGCTCCCTCTGGACTGTAGACGAGTTCGTTAACACAGATTCTTCTGAAACCATGAAACCATCTAGCGAAGTATACTTTTTCACTAATCAGAATACTGGACCCACGGACGCTCCTGGAACCGTGATCTATCACACTCCTAATAACGCAGGACACACTGTCGCAACTTACCAACTTAGACCTAAGTCATTTTGGGCACGCTGAGGATACCCCGGCTGGGAAAAACCACCTCGTTACAATTGGCTATACTTGATGACTTACTAATTAGTGAGGGTTCACCGGAGGCCAAATTGTTGATTGAGTCATCTGCTATATTTCTTTTGGAGAATGACGCAGATTTTAATTCGACGACCATCCTTACAACATCTGATGCGGAGAGAGCCACTAAAATTGCATTTGGCGAATTTTTTTTTTGACGTAGAAAAGGTGATATGTCGAGTAATTAGTACTATCACTGACAGACAGTACACAAAGTCAAAGTTCGCAAGGACAACTTCTACTCTTAAAAAAGTAGCCAAGAATGTTTCATCACCGAGAATTAGTAATCCTGTACTGCAGAGTATTTATGGGATACGGAAAAGAATCGGTGGATCGGGAGGCAACACTATGGATACTTAAAAACTTAAAAGAAAGTCCAAGGACGATGGGGGAAAAAATGGTTAATATGAAAATGAAGACCAATCGGTTAAAGGCTTCAATTTAAATTCACACACATGGGTCGGTACGAAGAAGGAGACGATGACGGCTCGCCTTTTTTGGGTATGTGCTGGACAAATGCTGTTTTCCAACTTCTCGGGAAGAGTCCAGAAGAATAGGATAGATGGAAAAGCTTACGCAATGTTAATACCAGCTTGGAAGAACACCTCTTCAGAACTAATGGGGAAATACCATCTGGCCCAGCGGATTTGTAAGTGTTGAGATCATTTAAAACTCTAGCCTCTTGCACGAGTACGAATGAAGTCCGTCCCATAGAGTGTTCAATACTCGGAGGTGCAGACGGCAACAACGCACAATCTGTAAGCGTGGAGCTAGCTGCAAAATGAGCAGCAAACAGATTGGCTTTGTCTTTAGATTTGACAACTGGAGTGTCATTATAAATGAGCGTTGGAATTGACGACGAGGCTGTATTTTTGATTCTTTTCGCGAATGACCAAAAATTTGTACTACCTTTGGGACGTTGTAGTATTTTTTGCCTCAATTTTTGGTCGTAGGCGAATTTGACTCGCCGAAGATGGGCATTGCAATCATTTCTGGCTCGTTTAAAAATTTGTTCGGTTTTCCTCTGTAGGGTTTGCTTTGTAAAATCGAAAGCATACCTCTCTAATCCTAGAAGCCTCTTTACAGCTCGAGTCGAACCATCCATCTTCCTTTGGTTTGATAGACTTATTCCTGAAAGGGATAAACTTTCGCATACCAATAAGGATGATGTTTGTGATTGCATCAGCGGCGGTATCCACATTGCCCAAAGAATTTGTTAAGGCCGTCCCAATTGGCTTTCTCGTATTGCCATACTGTTTTTTGGGAATTTTGTCTCTAACTGCGTGGTTTTTTAATAAGAAATTAGCTGCTACAACACAATGGTCAGACCAGCCTAGAGGCGATAAAACATTGAGGGAGTAGGTAATTATCAGGACGAAAGGTAAGGAAAAAGTCAAGGGTGTTTGCGGAATGATTTGCAATTTCAGGTATTCGTGTAGGCTCATTTACAAGCCGAGTAAGGTGATTAAACTCAGCAAACAACTCAACATCCCTTTCTACGGCTGTTGTTTGGCCAGAATGGCGAAGCCACCCAGAATTGTGTACATTGAAATCGCCCGCAATAACGATTTCAGTGTTATCATCATATGTGACAATTCTTGCAATTGAACCAGACAGTGCATCAAACTCGTAAAGGCTTGATTGAGATAAAAGTTTTAACGCAACATCACTACGGACATAAATTGCGAGTCCGCGTCGTGAGATTCGAACCACGAACCCCCTGCTCAGAAGTCCATGCTGTTATCCACTGAGCCACGGCGCCTGCTGTATTTACATATACCTAATAAATAATTCTGAGAGTGTGTTATCTGGAAAAAACACCTAGAAAACTCCAGAACATAATGCAATACAATGAATTGTATTAGAATTAAGAAATTACCAAAAACCATTGCTTACAATTAGGCTCAGTAATATTGTATATAACAGTTATACGTGTATGCAATTTGGTTTAAAAGTTTTTTTCTTTTTCTTTTTTCCTTTCATGAACACACCAAACTCTGCTGACTATTCCTTAATGTTTGCTTTTATATTTTTATGCTTATACAATATATACATCATTTTACATAAGTAAATATGCTTTCTTCTTATATCTACTCGTACTCTCGTCACTGCATACTTTTACTTTTCTGCACTCGTAGATATTGCGTTTGTAGCGAGTTAATACCACCTGAGCCACCAGTGAAAAAGCCAATCAAATTCGCGGACAAACTGCAAAGGTTATTGGCATTGCAACATTCTGGTAGTATACAAATATCTGACGCAAAGTCACGCCGATGTCTTCACGTGGCATGCATTGTGGAAAAAATTAACTTCAATTGTCCACTCGAGGTATCATCATTTTCATTTATGATGACCACGCGGCGACACCCTCACTTCACTAGTAGCATTTTAGGTGCAACATTTTAAAGGTTTACCAGAACATTTAAAGATTTCTTCTTGATTTAATATAAAAATTTATTATTTGGAAGAAAAGTATGATTATCCTATTTTATTCGGAATACTATTGCGGTCTTTCGGCTGATCTCGCTTTGTGTGACTCTCATCCGTCTCCCAATCGAAGCGAGTAAATGCACAAACAAACTTAGTTTTTCGGGTGTGCCCATTCGCTTAGACGAGTGAAAGTTGTTCGAAGAGGTTCTTAAAGAAGTTTAAAAAAACATCCCATAAAAATTTAATTCTTCTTGTAAATTCTCTAATCGAAGATACATATGTGTATAAAATTTAAAGAAAATCGGGTACTTTTCTTATAAAATTTGTATGGGTACCCCTCGATCCCGCGGCCTAATCTCTACCAAATTTTTACAGAAAGTTGTCTATCGGAGATACACCTGTATATAAAAGTTGAAGAAAATCGGGTACATTTTTAAAAAAAAATTTTGTGGGAATCCCGGGGAACAATCACTAAATGTTGTCCATCGGAGATACACATGTATATAAAATTTGAAGAAAATCGGGTACATTTTTAAGAAAAATTGTATGGGAACCCCCCCCCCTCCAATCACTTGCAAATTTTAACAAACAGTTTTGTCAATTGGAGATAATGTGTATAAAATTTGAAGAAAATCGGGTACTTCTTTTTATAAAATTTGTATGGGTGCAACCCGACCCGGGGCCCGATCACTTCCAAATTTTTACAAAAAATGTTGTCCGTTGGAGATACACATGCGTATAAAATCTGAAGATTTTTTTATAAAATTTGTATTGGTACCTCTCAACCCCGCTTTGTTGGCTTTAAGCAACCGTGGTCGTATTTCTGGTTCCATGCTGTAATCGGCTGCTACATTTGACCCAAGATAGTTAAAGGATTGCACTTCTTCAAATTCGCGCTCCACTATTTGAATTGAGCAACCAATGTTGGATCTTCTAGTCGCAGACGTGGCCACCATGTACTTTGTTTTGCTCTCATTTATGTGGAGCCCCAGATTTCGTGCCGCCTTCACGACCTGGATGAAATCTTCCGGTACAGCTCTTCGGTTTCTACCAACGGTGTCAATATCGTCTGCGTAAGCCAATATCTGAATGGACTTATAGAGGATTATTCCTCTCACCATTACGTCAGAGTCTCGGATCACTTTCTCCAACGCCAGGTTGAAGAGGAAGCAGGCCAGTCCATCCCCTTATCGGAGCCCGTTATAGATGTTGAATAAGCTTAATAGTGATCCGGATATTTTTACTTGGCTTATAACATTAGTCAACACAGTCTTGTCAGTTTACTTGGGATGCCGAATTCTATCATGGTATTATAAAGTTCTACTCTGGCTATGCTATCATAGGCGACTTTAAAGTCTATAAAAAGATGGTGTATTGAGTTTTGATACTCTAGACATTTTTCCATCACCTGCCTAAGTGTGTAAATCTGATCAGTGGTTGTTGATTTGCCTGGGATGAAGCCACACTGGTATGGACCAATGATGACTTTCGCGTATGGGGCTATCCTGTTTTGAAGGATAGAGAAGAAAATCTTATACGCAGTACTCAACAACGTTATACCACGATAATTGCTGCAGGTTATGATATCTCCTTGGTTATGTATGGGGCACATGATGTCTTTTCGCCAGTCTTCTGGCATCGCTTCTTCTTCCCATACTTGCACTATTAGTTCATGAATTGCTTGGTGTATTGCGGGACCTCCTGTTTTAATCAGATCCTTGGGATACCATCCGATACCGGGGCCGATTTCTCGCTCAGCTAACTTCGTCTATGCTTGATGGTGGCAGCATAGTGCGGTCTTCGGTCATTGTTGGAGCCTCCAATTCCTCAGTTAACTTGCCATTAAGCAACTCATGAAAGTGTTCTTCCCACCGCTCTAAGATGCCTTTGAGAACGGCGATCAGATTACCCTCTGTGTCTTTGCAGTATGTGCAACGCGGTGTATATTGCGTCATACCGCGGACTTTTTGGTAGAACTGCTGCGCCTGGTGCGTTCCTCACTCTCTGTACTGTGCTAGTTCACGGACGAGGACGAGATTCAAAAGTTTGACATAAGTGTAGAGCATTCCAAGTGAGATTAGTACGTTCGCTACTATTAAAACATAATTTCATACCTTACGCAGCTCCGCTTACTTGTGTCTCGGAATTAGGAGGTCTTAGTAATGCAAATCTGCAGTTTTCAACAATAAATCAGAAGAAATGTGCCCAATCATTGTAAATACAAAAACAAAAACTATTTACCCGCAATATTGAGGACATACCTAATTTCTGATGCTTTCCTCATTTTGTCATTTATTATTATCTATCTATTGGCAGGACAATATCAATTCTCTTATCTTCTCTCTTCAATAATCTTCCACGACCATTGAAAAGTCTTAAGTTATTGCTTGAGAAGCAGAATTTGGCTCATTTCGAATGTAGTTATCCTAGTTTTGTTTTTGTTGTATACTTTGTACACTCCAAGAAGACTCAATGAAATCTTTAGTGGAATTTTGCAGTTGCAGATGCTCTTGTATGAGTGTGCATCTGTGTATTTGTACATCTTGTAAGTTGTGGCATTTTCTTTGCTTTTCGATGGCATATTCTGCAGGGCACTTGAGATAGTTTTGTTGCGGTGTTGCCTTGTATGCATATAGATACATGGGTGCATGGCATTGCATGGAAATGTGATGCGGATTTATGTTATGCAGTTTATTACATTTTTCATTCTTCTTGTACTTAAAAGAAAACGTGATTTAAATTGAAATCGACTATTTGGGAGCGGTAGAGTTTAAGCTTTTTGCTTAGCTGGGGAATTGTTATTGTACTCAGAAACTGACTGGTGCTTATTGCATAAGTAATTCTAATATGATTCGAATAAAAAAAATAACGCTACAATCTTAAGAGGTGCATTAGTTCTTTTGATTACTTATGGCCACTTGGAGTTCACTTAAAAAAAAACTCTTAAACATAAGCGTGACCAACATTTTGAAATATTTGCTACCATCTGTTACATATTGTGTATCCATATATTGCAATGGAATTCGACGGAGTCGTCGTCGTACACATGACTGTTCATTCTTTAGTTAGGAACAAACCTTTGTTGTTCTTGTTCTTGGAATTTCGTTTTATTTAAGTAGGCGTCTCAGTAACACTTGACTACAGGTAGCTGGTTGTTGAGTTCAAGAAAAAGCCTCGAATAAAATCTGACAAAAGGATCACACAAATGCTATACATATTGTAGGCTGTATAAATGCACCTATACTCCTACATGTGTCTTAAATAACTTTTCTCCTTAAGATTATTACTTTTATCGAAATGAGCATCATAAAACCAAAAAAAGGAACAATAGAAACTATGGCTACAGGTTACGATGGCGCCAGATTTATTTGCGACATAATAAGATCTAATAAGATTTTTAATAACACATCTTATATTTCTCTTTATAGCAGTTTTTTTTAGATTTTTATTGATCAGATGATTGTATTTACGGTGTTGGTTTGTAGCTGCACCACCTGATAATTTGTTTTATGCA
This sequence comes from Nephrocerus scutellatus, assembly GCA_947095585.1. NCBI lineage: Eukaryota > Metazoa > Arthropoda > Insecta > Diptera > Pipunculidae > Nephrocerus > Nephrocerus scutellatus. Next base: position 83,597,091 of record OX352765.1, on the reverse strand, counting down.
TGTTCCTTTAAAAAGAACCAGTCTCAAAGAGCTTAACACAATGGAAAAGTGGTGAACTTGTAGAAAAGACAACCATTTTTAATATAGGCAAGTAAAGGAAGAAGAAAGGATCAATCAATGTTTTTTCATTGATTTCTTGCACTTCTAAATAGAGCCTGTGTAAGATCACATATTTATATACAACAAATCAGCACTGCTCTAAGAAGTTAAAACATGGACTCTACTGAAGGGAATTATTTAGCGAATTGCCAACTTTATGACTGTTGTACCTACAGTTGTAGTTAGTATTTTTATTATTATTATTATTATTATTATTATTATTATTATTATTATTATCATATGATTATTATTATTATCATATGATTATTATTATTATCATATGATTATTATTATTATCATATGATTATTATTATTATCATATGATTATGATTATGATAATATGGTTATTATAATAATATTATTATCATATGATTATTATTATTACCTAGATGCATTCCAATTTGTGGGGAAATTTACGGGCACATAGGCCCCTGTAGGATCTAGTCGCTGCTCGGGTATATGAATTTCCTAACCGGAAATGCATTGCCATCAGCTACACACATCCAGGACCAGGGAAGAGAGACACTCAGCATTGAACTGCCATAGGATAGACGAATCTATACATGAGCGCATCTACGCTGCAGACTCTCTCGGTAAAGGCGTTATCTGCACATGCGAAGCTGATGCGCCAATGATTTCAATGACAGGAATTAAACCAGTGTTGTACTGCCTTTTTCCCAAAAAAAATTCGTTCAACGTCCATATAAAATATGTGATTATCATATGATTATTACTATAATCAGGATTGTCACATATGATTATCATATATGGATTATCACACACGATTATCACATATGATTATCACATATGATTATCACATATGATTATCACATATGATTTTTATGATTAATACATATTTAGATTCCAAGTATGCACTACCATCAGATTCGGCTTCAACCAAAACGTGGCCTTCGGTCGGACTCTAATTGTCAATTGCTAGAGCACTCCGCAGTTTCACTTACAAAATATTGCGTTTTTGGTAAATAGCAGAAAACGGCTTATTGTATTGGGTTTCTTAAACAAAGTGGCCGATAGATGCAAAAGAAGCTACTATTTATTGTCACGAAACCATCTTCTCCGACGTTCGCTAATTAGGATCAAATCAAATCAATTTGCAAAGAAGCACATGTTTTTTATGCACTCACCAAGCAGACCTTACCAGTCCAGAATATCTCCCAGATTTATCACGAACATACTGCATGATAATTGTTCACTTCAGGGATAGCAAACCACTCTCTTCTCTTTCATACATTTTTTCGATTAAATTCTGTCAAACACATTTTCACGGACAATTCGATGCATTAGAGTCTATAAATTTTGAAATGAGAATTTCTTAGCAGTTACTAATTATACATATATTATCCACGTGCCATAAAAAAGTATAACTAGAAGAACCCAGCCAGAAAAAAAGCCTCTTTAAAAAGGTTTGCTTTAATGTATTGATTCAAAGAAACGCTCCCCTCCCTTTGGGAATCACACGCCCAATTTATATGAAAATTTTAAAAATACCCGACAAATCGAAGGGAAAGATCGACATTTGATTTTTTCCGACATAAGTTAATAAAGATCGCTTGGATACGTGTAGTAAGATCAGCCACTTTGTTCGTCTGCTTCGGTGCTCCGGTGATCGGGATGAAAAATTACACAACCTGAACATTTGTGGTGCATCTTGTAATACACGCTACTTGTATACAGTTAGAAGAAAAAAAACGATCGCACTGATCAAGACTACTGTGTTGTACGAGGAAACGTGATCATCTTCAGATGTCCATCGATGTATTATTCAATTTGTTCACAAATGCACGTATTTTATTGAAAAATTCTCATCCATTGAGAATGTTTGATAAAACGCACGTCTTGGAACAGGTGGAACAAATGTTCAAAAATAAGTACCACAGCATTGCCTCGCATTCTATTCGCTCCCTATTTTGCGTTATTTCTCGTATTCATTCAATTCCATGAAAAGGATAAAAAATATTTTATGTGAAAAATACAACATGCAGATTGTGCACATGTGATGCACATCACCGCATCGCAGCACATTCTTCTTCTTCTCTGGTGTCTGGCGAAAATATCAAATTTCATGTTCTTTGTATTTGCATTAAGAAATTTTTTTTATCACTAAGTGCACTTCCCTTTTTTCGAAATTATACTCGCAATATATACCTGCTGGGGGAAGTGTGCATGTACTCAGTGCAAAAGGAATGCACGAATTTTCACATCCTTATGTCATCGATAAACACTTTAGTCAAGAACCAGAAAAGGATCTTCAGATGCAGATATCTAATATCCTTAAAGTATTTGTTGTGGATGTTTGCAAACGACCTTTTTAAGATGCACTCTGTGTAAGCAAACAATGAGTCTCAACTTTGCAGGTCTTCTCATAATTTTTAGTTTCTAGTCCGGAAATAGTGAGCGTATAGGAAATGTACACTTTTGTCCACCGGAAGTGTAGAACATGAGTGCTCAACGTTGAACAAGTAGCAAGGTACAGAACAACCGTTGCTCAGATTACTTAAAGAAATACAAAATACAGTAATATTTGAGTATACAACCAGGTCTGGATCCCTTGTAAAAAATGTCTTGCTGATGTATCAAACAAATCCTACTAATAAAGAATTTCAAGAAGATTCCTTATTGCTCAAGCGAACAAAATGTATTACACAACGGAGCATCGCGAGCTTAAAACGATGTCAGCGTCGCACTTTAGGGCTCGTAGCTCATGCCCAACGAAGCATTGTGAGCTTAACAAGTAAAAAAAAAACTAAGTGTGAATTTTTTGCGTCGCACGCGTCACACGTGAAACATAAACGCATCATACATAAGGGATCAAAAATTATATACGAGACTTAACACAGCGCACAAAATTTCAGCTCTCTAGGACGTGTGAAAATTCACACGTGTGGCGTGAAACACCACACACGTCACAAGCGCCGGCATTCAGAAATGTTCCATGAGACTAAGGTGCTCATAAAATTAAGCAAAGGACCTGAAAGAAGTTGGAAAAAAAAACTATCACACGCGTCTCACGCGAGCGCTAAGAAAGGACGCGTGAAAGTTGAATGTCATTAAATTTAAGGATGTCATGATTGTAAGAGCTCGTAAATCTCGTTTTTAAATTCTTTGTATTTACTTCGCGTACCCGTGTGTCGGTGGCGGGCTGGTGGAATCTTGCGATCAATTTTTAACCAACTTCCTAAAGCTCGATTTTATTCAAACTTTGCACACGTGTGTATTACCGATGACAACACTTTCTATATATCTAGTGTGATAAGGTGAAGCATAACCTGTAGAGCGGGAGATGGTGTAGATCTCAGCGGCCCGCTTATAAGCATACAGGCCGCTCTTTGTACCTTTGTTCGTAGACTTACCATATATGTATTTACTTTGGGTTGATCACTTTTTTGTCAAACTCCAAGTAAACAAATGTCTCCTTTTAGATAAGAAACTTCGGTGTACCTCAGCGCAGACAGTTTGGTCCACTTTTAATCACAGAACCAGAAAATTTTTACGACGATGGCTCAAGAGTTTTAAAAGATACTGGACGATTAAGCCATATTCATTTAAAAATAAAAGTTTATATGACGTAGAATACAGGTATTACATTTTTTTCTTTGGATTGGTAAGTGTAAGGTTTGGTAAGTGATCTTGGATAAATGTATATAGTTCTATGCGGCGGACTGAAAGTGCTAGACTTATGGTAAGTAAGTTAAATTAATGCGCCAATTAGGGACAAAATATAACTGTGCTTAATAAATATAGAATTTGTTTGGTTTGCTGAGCTGTACTTGCTGTTACTCGCTTTTTTGTTTGTAGGATACCATTGCTGCGCTCGTCTTTTCAAGCAGAAAGAAAGGCACTTCGTCAATATCAAAATAACGAGGTAGCACAATATACATACAACAATATTATAATGTATTAATTATTACACAATACATAATAACAAGATTGAAAAGGAAAACAATCATATTTCCGTGAAACCCTCTGACAGGGCATTGACATTTTACACAATTCTCTTTAGAGCACTTTTCCTCCTCTGTCATGCACTACTATACTTAAATTTTAAATTCAAATCACATAATCGCTATTTTGTCGAATGATATGCGAGTATGTATATTAATAAGCATTCGAAGAGGAAACGATAACTCACTGACCGCAAACGGACACACGGCCATATATGTTGGTCTGAAAACCTTTATTAATTTCGATTGCAATCGTACAAAATAAAGCAAGACAGGAAAAAACCAATCGCATCTCTTATAAAATTGTATTAGGAAGTTACGACTTACGAGTAATAAGTGGTAATAAATTAAAAATGTTATTAGATTGCATGATTCCGCATGACAGAAATAAATGGAACTATATCATCATGCAAGGTAAAATCATAACAACAAAAAAGCTAGTTGCTTTTGAAAATTGAATTGCATAAGATTGCATAGACTCAGTCATACTCAAAGTTTCAAATTAATTGTTTTGTTATTTATGTATACTTTTAATTATTTAAAGGAAAAGAAACAAAAATTGAAATTTCTATGAATGTATTTAAATGTAAAGCTAATCGGTTTCTTTAAGCTAATCCTACAATTTGCTGCTATTATTGTCGGAAAGATGTGACATGCGTTATAATGGAATCCTGTACCTCACGATGAAAAAACTAAGGAAAGAACAGAATAGGTGAGGTCGAAAGTTGGTAAACCTTTAACACTTTTTAGCTTTGAGATCTATTTACATACTTGTGTGGTACGGTAGGCACAGCATATGGCAAAAGGTTTCAGCTGCACAAGCTCCTTCCCTTCACTTGACACAACACCAGACGAAGAACTGTACGTACAGAACAAGTTATCAAGATCCGAATTGGTCTATTCGTCGCCGTGTTATTGCTTTACCAACTTTTTGTGTTTGTTATGCCTCTAGAATGAACATTTTGCGCACAGATTTTGGTCTGCACCAATATATGATCCGGCTAAAATAACAAGCGTTGTCCAACAACCTCTACCACCCTACTGACCCAACCAAACTGACATCTCTCCCACTGAGATCACCGCTCACCATTGAGCAGCACACCCACCTACCCGCGACTGACACAAAATTGTAGCCTTTTGTGACCTCCGGGCCGAAAAACCCTGTATAAGAGTGAAAACCTTATCAAATTTGTTCCAGTAGTTTCCAAGATTAGCGTAGCCAATTGAAAGTGCAGCCTTACCTCTTTATATAATACTAGCTTTTCCCGGGAGCTCCGCCACCCGTCCACATGAATGATGCCGCTATGGTTAGGTTAAGGTGGCTGTCAGTTGAACCGACACACTTAGACCAGTAATGATCCATAGTGATACCACACGGATCAGGAAGAATTTCTTCCACCTACTCGATGAACCAATTAGAGCTTCGTATGAAGCGTAGGAGACTACCAATGTCAATGTTGATGAGATCATTAGTGTCGTTGTAGAAGAAAGCTCCCATATCGAGTTTACGCCTTTGGACAAGTACAGAGAAGATGGACGATGGTCTCCTCCTCCTCCTCCTCATCCATGCAACTTCTGCAGAAGTCATTTGAGAAGACTCCCAGTCTTGCTGCATGCCTGCCTATGAGACAGTGTCCATTGATGACACCTACAATAGCACCGATGTGTGATCTTTTTTGAGAGATCAAACACTTGGAGCGTTTCGGATCCAGCTTGGGCCAGATCTGCTTTGTCGCTGTGCAAGTTGTACCGTTTGACCACCTATGCCTATGGAACCATATTCAGGTAAGAAGGGTAGTGTAGTGCTGCTATATGGCGTGATATTCGTACAGCAAAGAAAGCAACACAGCGAACAGTGCAGCACACAGTCATTATTTAAACGGGATAATATATAGCCTATGTTCACCCTGAAAGTCCTTTCTAAATATTGGTGATCGATCCAGTCCAGTAGTTTCAAAGATTACCTCCTACACACAAACCAACATTACATTACATCTTTATAATATTACTAGCATTTCCCGGGCGCACTTCCACCCGCACACATGAATCCCCGCCTTACCATCACTACCACGGGAGGGGTGTACTACTGCCTAAACCTAAACAAAGCGCCACCTCGATCATATTTGCACATTTTGTTGGGACGCATATTCTGTGTAAGTTTCAGCTCAATCGACTGTCTCGTTTTTGAGTTTAATGTGTCACCGAAAGCAGCTCACAGGACACACTGCCGCCCCGAAATGCCCTTTTATTTAAACGGGATAATATATAACGCCGTGGTTCAGTGGAAATGCGCGTGGCTACTGAGCAGGAGGTTCCTGGTTCAAGTCCCAGTAACACCAAAAGTATTTTTCACGGTGTACCACCTCTCGCGAATGGGTGACAAACGTTCCGAGAGTAATAACTTGTCACGGAAAACTTGTGATGTGGTTGTGGTTGTGGTGGTGAAGAAAGTTCGTGAGAAAGGCTTGCTACTGGATAGTGGAAGTGGTCCTTGAGCTTGGATAGGTCACACACCCGATAACATTGCGGCTGTGGCCCATGTGTGTGACAGAATCCATCGACCTCAACTCAACGCCAATCGCAGCAACTCACACTAGCCTTGGCAGAATACTGCACAAAGCTCTCTGATTTTTCGCTTACAAGGTCCATATGAATCACAAGTTAAAAGCAAATGACCATCCGCTTCGTAATCAGTTCTCTGCGTGGGCCATAGACCAGCTTGATAATGACGTTGATTTTAGTAGAAAATCCTCTTTTCAGACGAAGAGCATTTCCATCTCGGGGGCTGGCTATGTAAACAAGCAGAACTACCAGATTTGATGTTCGGAGTAATCGTAGACAAGCCAATGTATTCACGAAGAGCGAAAGTTTTGTTTGGATTTTGTGATGTGATGGCCCATTATTCTTCTTCGAAAATGCTGCTGGAAACCGCCAATTGGCGACCATTACAGAGCCAGCTGACCAACTTTTTAAATTCTCTATATTAACTTCGCGTGCCTGTGGCTGGCTGGCTGGCTGTCTGGTTGGCTGGTCAGATCTTGTGATCAGTTTTTAACCCACTTCCCAAAGCCCGATTTTATTGAAATTTTGCACACATGTATATTTCCGGTGACAATACTTTCTATTATAATATGAGAGCGATCGGGCTGCGGGGTCGGGGGGCTTCCATACAAATGTTTTTTCCCGACATCAGATCATTTCATACTATATTCTGTGTGTTCTGTGTGCGTTGTGCGTTGTCGGCAGCGCTGCTTGCTTTACGATTGGCGTTGTTTTGTTGTTGGGTTGCAGTGCTTCGTATGTGTTTTTATATTTCAGCATTTATAGTGGAATTCAGTATACTTTTGGTTATTACCTAGAGAATTTAGATTTATGGCCTCAAATCGACGCTATGAATGCAGATGACTTTTGGTTTCAACAAGATGGCGCCACATGCCATACAAGCCGACTGACAATCGATATCTTACGCAACCGAATAATCAGCCGTTTTGGAAATGTCTCAATTGGCCTGCGCGGAGCTGCGATTTGATGCCGATGGATTTTTTTCAATGGGGTGCCTTTATGGATTGATGTTATGTGGATAATTGAGACAATTTCAGCTTCAAAACATATCATTGCGACTGTTATTCGCAAGATAGGCGCCGAAATGACCGAAAACGATCTTGAAAACTTGACTCACAGGATGGCTTACTGTAAGACCGGCAGAGGGAGCCACATGAACGAAATGGGTTTTCATTCTTAAATCGAAGACTCCAGCCTTCAAAATAAAAACAAAAATTTCCAAAAAAATATTGATTTATACTCATTTTGTAGTGTTTTTAAAAACAAACTTTTAAATGGTTCACCCTTTATATAGAATTTACCTGGATTTTAAAAATTTGCAACATCACAACCTGACCACTTTCTGACAACGACCTACATTGTTCCTAGAAGCTTCAGGAAATCCATAATTAACTTAAAAAATTCGTTGGAAAAATACCGAATACATCATTCCATCTTTAATATAAAATTAGATCCACATGTAACAAGAATCCATCTCTTGTCCGGCTGCAATTAATGCCACATCGGCTTACCAGTCCATGCAGAATATAACATACAACGTCCATCGAGTTGTTGGATATCTATTTTGGGCATAAATGCCAATCCATTTGCGCCTAAATCTAGAGAACCGCGCGAAAATAGATTTTTATGGGCAATAAGTTGAGCATGAAACTGGGGAACGGATCGCAAGACACAGACACCGATGACGATCAGTTATGCTGGGAGTAGCGGTAATAAAAACAGAGATGAAAATTAAATTTGTTCCATTTGGGTTTTTTTTTGGTTCCTTGGTAAAATTGTCTGACAGACTGAATGCACAGCGGGAATGAATGTTTATAACCCAAGACACATGGGACTGGGTTAATTATATTTCGAATCTTTTCGCTCGCTCGACGGGATGGAGGAAGTCAATGACGAAGACAGATATGCTGATGCTGTCCGCTGTCTGCTCTGTGCACGGCACATCCGATGGTGAACTCTTTCGTCGCTTTGTTAAAATTATGGCCAAAGTATCTGTTAAGTATCTGTGTGTTGATTATATTTTAAAATTATTATTAAAATACTTTTGTTCAGAGCTTTGTGTTCGCCGAACGAACAGATTTTTTATTTTACAAAAACGTTTATCCATCACCGGCAAAGGTCAATGTGCAGCATTTTTTTTTGTATATAATGCGGTAATGGCAGTTGTTGTAGTTTCTGTTCAGACTTTTCGTCGACTCTCTTATTATGTTGCAAATTGAATCAAGGTGAGCGAGCTGCCTATTTTCGGATGCCATATGTTAATGATGTTAACGATGTCTATTATTTAAAAAGAAGAATACAAATTAAATGCAGACAACTCAGACAAGAAGAAAAAAGTTCAAATCAATGCTTAAACTTGAAACGATTCCCATGTGTTGTTGAAATTTGGGTCAACATATCTTTGGTTTGCGTTGTCATGCCAAGACAATTCAAACTTTCACATTATTACAACAACTTGCAAAGGGTCGCGCTGTTTGATTCTTTATAAACAAACATTTTTCAATGAAAATATAAAATTTATAAACAATTTGGTTGGGAAGGTGCCGTGCCGGTTTTAGTAAAACACCGTATGTATACAGTATGTGGCAGACCATGATTTGATGTTCCACACACTGCTGTACAGTCAAGGTTTTCATAAAAAATACGAAAATTGGTTAATTAAAGAAATTATGGAATTCTCATGAATTCGATTTTGGGTTCGTAAATTTAATAAATACTCCATTATGTTTATAAATGGTAATCAATTTAGAGGTATCGGATTTTAAATTGAAATAAAACAACAAAAATTCAAATTGATTGGGCAATCTTTATTAGTTTTGCTTAGAACCATTCCTGAAGATAATCCCTTTCAAATGTAGGCCGCAACTGCGCCGTAATTCAGCATTTTGAATGACTCGCTCGAGGACTTCGTTCGGTATCTCGCGAATAACTTGAGTAATGTTGGCTTCCAATGCCTCAATCGTAGCTGGTTTAACCACAAAACATTAAGACTTTACATACTCCCACAAAAAAAAGTCCAAAGGTGTAATATCACACGATCTTGGTGGGGCCAATCCACCGGTCCGAAACGAGAGATAAATTGCTCACCGAAACGAGAACGCAGTAAATCCATTGTGTCACGGGCTGTATGGGATGTAGCGCCGTCTTGTTGGAACCAAATGTCTTGGAGATCACGGGCTTCAAAAAGTCGTTTATCATGGCGCGATAGCGTTCGCCATTTACTGTTACATTGGCGCTAGCCTCATCTTTGAATAAAAATATGGGCCGATGATTCCTACAGCCCATAGGCCGCACCAAACGGTAGTTTTCAATGGATGTAATGGCAGTTCGTGAATGGCTTCGGGCTGCTATTCAGCCCAAATACGGCAATTTTGCTTATTGACGAAGCCATTAAGCCAAAAATGGGCCTCATCGCTGAACAAAATTCGGGTCCCAAAATACGGATCTTCGGCGAGTTTTTCAAGAGCCCAACGACTTAAAGTATGACGCTTTGGAAGGTCGGCCGGCTTCAATTCTTAGACTAGCTGTATTTTATAAGCTCTGAAACCAAGATTTTTGCGTAAAATCGCCCAAGTAGTGCCATAAGATAGGCCAAGTTCAAGTTCTTCCGGGTTTTCGGCAAAACTCTCACTTACAGCCGCAATATTCTCTTCATTTCGGGCTGTACGTGGTCTAATCGGTCGAGTATCATCCAATAATGTTAAATTATTCTCAAGTTTCCCGATGGTGTGCCGAATAGTGCGTTCGATAGGACGATTATGTACACCATAAGTTGGCCTGAGCACTTTTCACATAACGTTGATTTTCATAATACAATTGTACGATTTGTAAACGTTGTTGAGGCGTGTTAGTCTTTCCATGATGAAATGTCAATGAATACTGAATAAAATTATGTATTTAGTTTGACAGTTGTCACGCGTGACATGTCAAAAAAATCCTATTGGAAAAAGTACCTCCAATCTGATCACCCTTTAGAAGAAGAAAATTTTTAAGATCGTTGCTAAACTCTAGCGTGTATTGTATTACTGCTGCCCATTTTAGGTCCCTGTTCAATATGTGTTGTTATATTCAACCAGCTCAACCTGTCGAATCCTACCAACTTGCTGTTGATGTCATTGACCAAATAAACGAACTCTTCTAATGAGTCAAAAGAGAGAAGAGACTTAATCCTTATTTTTTGTGACTTTAATCTATCAGACGAGAAATCCTTTTCATCGCTTCATATCCCAACACAACTATGGTATGTCTCTTCTTATATCGGCTTAGAGGCTTAAGTCTTTGCCAAATTGGTGGCGTCAGTAACTACATGGCTAGGCAACAAGACCTTATTTTTACAATTTATTCCATTAACTCATCTGTCTCGCTTTGTCCCCTATCTCTATCGACTATTAATAGTTTTCACACCTCACCCTTCTTCTATCTTTTTTTTGTCATAACTCTCACACACAGTGCCCTCCTTCTATAGTTATCTCTTCCTATGACTTTTATTAAGGTAATTTCCGAAAAATTAATGCCTATCTTAGCAGGTCTTCCTTTGGGTTTTACAATCTATGTTTAAATTATGCCTTTTCCATTTTTTACCGAGAATTATTTAGTTCTATTTCTCTCTTGGTAGTTGCGAGTACAAGGTTTGCGCGTCAAAATATCTACAAAGCCACCTGGGCATCTCCTGATGAAGCCACTCGCAACTAGATGGACCACGTATTGATAGACTGCCGCCACAGCTCAAACCTGATGACGGTACGAATGTACCGAGGTGCCAACGTCGACTTGTGTAGTTGTAGAGATCGGAACGACTGGTTCGATGACGAATATAAACTAGCGACTGGACGTAAGAATGTACCGAGCAATGCAAGAATCTCATAGAACTTGGACACGCGAAGATGAATATAAAGAGTTCAGAAACCTGGCGTTGAAGAAAGTGATCCAAGACTCTGCGAGATCCGAACGGCGAGAGGAACAATCCTCTACAAGTCCATTCAGATACTGGCTCACGCAGATGATATTGACATCGTTGGTAGAAACCGAAGAGCTGTACAGGAAGCTTTCATCCAGATCGAGCAGGAGCCACGAAATCTGGGGCTGCACATAAATGAGAGCAAAACAAAGTACATGGTGGCCACGTCTGCGAGTAGAAGATCCAACATGGGTCCCTCAATTCAAATAGTGGAGCGCGAATTTGAATCTTTGTGACATAGCAAATATGGGATGTATTAAATATCGTCTGTATGACGCGCTTGTTGCTTAGTAAAACATTATTTAATACAATGTGCAATCCTTTAACAATCTCGGGTCAACTGTAGCAGCCGATAACAGCATGGAACCAGAAATACGCGCACGGTTGCTTAAAGTCAACAAAGCCTGTCAAGACTCTTTAAATCCAGAAATTTAACCATAACTTCCAAGCTGCTGGTATATAGGACAATGGTCATACCAATACTTACATATGGATCCGAGACTTGGGTGCTTAGCAAAAAGCATTCTGACCTCTTAGCCGCGTTCGAGAGAAAAGTCTTACGGAGAATTGTTGGCCCCGTATGTGAGGAAGGACGATTCCGGATGCCCAGAATTTAGGGATGCCAAACTGGATGACATCGGCTCGAAATCGGCACCGGTGGAGAATTTTTTTGCGGGAGGCCAGGACGCCACCCCGGTTGTTGAGCAAAATATGATGATTGACACCGGAAATATACATGTGTGCAAAATCTCAATAAAATCGGGCTTTGGGAAGTGGATTAAAAACTGATCACCAAATCTGTTCAGCCAGCCAGCCAGCCACGGATACGCGTAGTTAATGTAGAGAATTTAAGAAGGGTTAGGTGTACATCGCTAACACATCATGCTCATTGTCTGAGCTAAGCTATTGCCGAATCAATTTCCTCTATGACGATTTTATTATCTTCTTTGACTTTGGTGCTTTGTTTGGCGAATCTGACGATTGTAACAAGTCATGCGAACAAAATTCACAGACATGTAGACCCTATAAACTTTGTTAACTAAAACACAACACAACGTTAAAATTTCTACATACGAGTATAATACAAATACCTTTATGCATTGTGGAGAATATTGATTGTAGCGAGCGGACTGAGGCACACAAAACCAGAAACAGCCAACAAAACAAACTACAAACTACAAATGCAAAACCAGCTTAACAGGCAACACACAAGCACACCGCCAACACTCCCCACTAAATATAGTATGCGTGACAGTAACTCGTAATACGGACGTTAATTAGATACCAATATTAGAAGTTGTTCGTATGTACATAAAGCTTAGATTGTGAGCATTTGTTTTTAGACTCAAAATATGTAATATAGTTTGTGAAATTGAAGAACAGTTTAGAAATGTCATTAGCTTGTCCGTATATTCGTATAGATACTTTTTTCAACATTTTAAATTGCAGTCTCGGCATTTCTTATTTATAGTTTGTTTTTAGTTTCAGTCAATTAACGAATACAATACCTGATGAAATTAGACATGCCTGCTTTAGAATATGTACTTCTTGGGATCACTTCGAATAGAGAATAACAAACATGTTTCCTTAGAAAACTGTTTAGATCCTTGGCTGAAAAGTTTGACAAACTTCGAAGCTCTAATTGGTTCAACGAGTAGGTGTGGTAGCACAATGGACCATTGCTGGTCTAAGTGTGTCAGTTTCGCTGACAGCCACCTTAACCTAACCTAAATTAATAAAGCTGTGCTTAAGTTAGAATTTTACACCTCACCAGAGCCTAGTAAGAACTCTTCGGAAACTAAGATCAAGACACAATCATTTAATTAATAAATTTGGTTTAATAAATAATAATAAATAATAAAAAATCTGAAGAAACAAATTCGATATTAAAAATGGTCTACCACAGGGTACCCCAACGTCACCAGTATTGTTCAATTGTTATGTTTTTAATAGATATGAATGCAAATTTAACTTACGTATATAGTGAAAATATACTCTTTCTATCGCAGAAATTTATATTTTTGTAAAACATGGATTTCATCGAATATTAGCTCTGCACGAAGTATCTAATGTATGTCGTAACGATTTTCAGCGGAACAAGTGGAACTACACCGGAGATGATAATGCTTTTCCAACACCAAACTGACATCCACCTACATGAAATTAAGGATCTTCGTTAATATCAAGAAAAAAGCTGATCTTTAGTGTAAAACGGATGAGGTATCACTCTTCTCCCTAAAATGGATAATATTTTAGCCTTAATACGATTGCATAAAATATCCGCAAGTATGGAATCGCTTCTACGTTGAGAGCAATTAGGATTTACGTGAAATATGTCGCGTATCGATCAGATAAACAACCAGCGATAATGATAAAAATGATTAAGTAGTCATTCGGGTATTCAATTCCAAACTCAGTCAAAACAATCTATCGACTTGCCATATGGACAGCGTTACAAAACTTTTGGTATCCTTGACACATTAATCAAAATCATCCGAGACGATTAAAACGACATAAGACATAAGTCGAGATGGCTTCTGTAAGATAATTACGTTATCTTTTAAGAGTCCGGGAATTGCAATGAATTTACCGGAAAAGGGTAGTAAGGCATATATGTGTTCTCTTGGCAATATTATTCTTATCGGTACTGGTTATGATACAGGCCACTCGGATACCTACCACTTACCCGTCTCCTGTGATAGAGTGCAGAGTCTTCCAGAGACATCAGAGGATATTTTCTGTTAAGTCACACAATGGGGGTTCACATGGGATATTCTGAATCTTGCCGAGGGATGTTCTCCACCTACATTGGAAGTTTAGTGACATAATACACAATTTAGTGGTGTTCTCTATACCGGCTATTAAGCAGGGTTAGGCTACATAATAAATGGCACTTAAAATATAGAGAAACTAGCTTTTCACGGGCGCTTCGCAGCCCGCACATATGAATCAGCTTCTGTTTCAGTGATGACTTTCTTGTCTCCTTCAGGTTTGAAAATAGAAGGGGGCCAAATCTGTAGAATATGGTGGATGAGGCAACAATTCGTACCGCAATTTATGTATTGCACTGCACTTTCTTCTTCGCCAAATGCTGCCGCTTTATTCTCAAATCGGCGTCAAATCGACCCAACGCTCAATATAATATACGTCGGAGATTGATTTGCCCTTTTTAAGATAATCTATGTGAATGATACCGCGTACATCACAAAAAAATACTGTGGCCTTAGCCTTAGCCTGTTAGCCTTTTTCGGCTTTGATTCGCCAGTAGCACTACATTGTGTCGAATATTCCTTTGTTTCTGTGATCGATATTTCGTCTACGGTTACAAAACGTCATAAAACCTCCTATATGTCGCGGTTGAACATCGCCAAACACTTCTTTGAAGTTGTCACAGGCTCGTGGTCAAAAGAAAGCAAACTTGGCACCCGTCTGACAAGCGAGCTTCCTCAGTCCCATATATTCATGCAATATATTCTCTTCTCGTTCACGTAAAATACCCACAGCCTCAGCTTAAACACAAAGCTGCGACTGTTCCGTCCAAATGTTGAATCTATGGTGGTGTATGGGAAGGTGACCGCTACTATCACAAAAAGATTACAAACGTTCGTACATAGGTGCCTCCGGAACATCTTAAGGGTTTTCTGGCCTAACCGTATCTCTAACGAACATCTTTACCAGAGAAAGGGTCAGTAGGCACAACCATCCATCGACGGAATTGGCAGTGGATTGGTCATACACTTCGAAAAGGCGACAGTTCCATAGCAAACTACGCAATGCAATGGAATCCGTTATCTCAGCATGGTAGAAGAACGGGTCGTCCGAGAAATACATGGCGCAGAACAGTTGAGGAGAAGTCACGGCAATTGGGGAAGAGTTGGAGAGATCTGAAGCTCATTGCCAGGAACCGCACGCGATTGCGGCGTAGCAGAGGCCCTAGGACCCACAGGGGGATATATGACATAAGTAAAAGTAAGTCAGCAATCTCGCGTACCTTCACTCGTCGATCGTCAATTACCATACTATAGATTTTATCGACCATTTCTGGTGTGGTGACCTCTTTTGGACGGCCTGGACGCTCATCGTCAAATATACTCGCATTATTATTATTTAGCTGTCCAATTGTTTATTGTTGAGTCCTTTTCTTTTCTTTTTTAAATGCTCCATACTTATAACTCGTAACTTCGCGTCGGCATGGTTCTGTCCTTCGGTGGTGGAATCTTCCGATAAATTTTTTACCCACTCCCTAAAGCCCGATTTTATTAAAACTTTGCGCACATGTGTATTTCCGGTGACAACACTTTGTATTAAAAGATGGTAGTGATCGGGCGAGGTCGAAGAGCTCCCATACAAGTTTTTTTTTTTTTTACAAATCATGCCATACAGCGGCATCAGATCACGCCATACTATAATGACTGTGTTCTGTGTGCGCTGGTGAATGGAGAATTTATTCGAAAACTTTTAATTTTAAAATTCTATATATTAACTTCGCGTGTCCGTGACTGGCTGGCTGGCTATTCAGATCTTGTTATCAATTTATAACCCACTTCCCAAAGCCCGATTTTATTGAAACTTTGCACACATGTGTATTTTCGGTGACAACACTTTCTATTTAAATTTGGAAGAGATCGGACGCCAGGGTCAGGGGGCTCCCATACAAATTTTTTACAAATAATGCCATATAACGGCATCAGATTACGCCATACTCCGTCTGTGTGCGCTGTGTGCAGCGCTGCTTTCCGATTTGGTGTTTGTTCTCTTATTAACCGAAAATGCACGCAGTGCTTTGCATGTGTTTTTATTTTTCAGCATTTATAGTGGATAACTTTAAGGAACATATTTTGGTTATTAGAGAATTTACATGAAAATCATTAATTTTTAGGGTTTTTTTTTTTTGAAACCAATATCTTATCACTGCACCATATTCAATTTTATTCATTTTTGTAAAAATACAAAATTTGTTCACTTTCGATGACTGTCATAGACAAATTAATTGATGGAGCTGACAGACAACATTCGAAGGATAGTATGAACGAAAGCTTTGATACTGGGGGCGCCATCCCTTGCCTAGGCCGATTACTTTTCGAACCAATCTCCCAGCTCTTTTTGAATCATCTTTGTACAGCCGATTATTCCTATATCTGCCAATCAGCGGTGTTATCAATATCCCTATGGGATTAATAAAAAGCACGTCAATTCACAGTAAAGTGCTTACGATGATGTCAAGTGATTGAGAAGTGAGCACTGAACGTTAAGTATGGGGACAGTCTAAAAATCCGTTCGTACCATCAAATAAAATAAATCTCAAGTTGAAATTGAAATACAAAATCGAAAACAGATGTTCTTTTCAAAATTACAGACAGACGGAGAAACTAATTCTTGTCAGAAGGTATTGAGATTTTATCTTTTGAGGGTTAATACAAATTGAATTGGAAGTGCAGCAGCGGCTATTCGGACATATGATACCTAGTCGTAAAAAGTGTGACGATTCCCGGTAGTATGCAATTAGCAATACATAATCATTATTATATTTTGTCCATATTGCGGTCAGCGATCAGCAGAGTAGGTCGAATAACACAGAATGCTTCATAAATGCATGTGGCCGTAACTATATCTCTGAATGGTGGAAGTGCGATCATACTTTCACGTGGTGGCCGCTGGTAATTTTCCTCCAGTACAGGAAAAGCGAAATGATCGGGCTAGTCCCTTCAAAGGAAGGTTGGCGCGAGGCCAATAACCTGCCCGTAAAAAAACCATAACCGAACCCCAACGGCTAAACGATTTAAGAATTTTCTCATAGAACGTACTCTCACTGTATAGAGCTCGAGCTACACAGCATCTGGCCGATACCCTCTCCAAATATAATGCTGACTTAACAGCAGTTCAGGAGATTTGATGGACGGGGAATGGTGTCTTACAAAAATCAGAATATGACATATATAACAGCTGTCATGCAAAACATCATGTGCTCGGGGTGGGGTTTCTAGCCAGCAAAAGAATGTAACCCACCGTTATATACTTTAAAGCAGTAAATGAACGGCTATGCACCCGTCGCGGTCGGGATAGATTTAAAAACATAAGCCTCATAAACGTTCACGCACCTACAGAGGATTCCCCAGATGATGAAAAAGAAGGATTCTTTGCATCAGTCGAACGGGAACTCCATGCCTGTCCTCAGTATGACGTAAAAATCATTGTGGGGGGTATGTATGCCGAAATAGGTAGTGAACCATATATTGGCACCCATAGATTACACGAAAACACTAATGATAATGGACAACGATATATATGGCAGCATGCAATAATTTGGTCTTTGCAAGTAAAAGGTCTGCGCGTAAAAATATCCACAAAGCCACCTGGGTATCTCCTGATGGAGTCACTTGCAACCAGATAGGCCACGTGTTGATAGACCGCCGCCACAACCTCAACCTGATGACGGTACGAACGTACCGAGGTGCCAACGTCGACTCGGACCACTATCTTGTTGGTATGGTGCTCCGAGCGCGGATCGCATCATCAAGAAAGACAGCATCCGCGAATCAGATTCGAGTCAACACGGCTGCCCTTCTCAAAGAAGAGACCAGAAACAACTATGATCAAGTGATAGGACTCGCCCTAAATGCAGGGAGAGTAGAAAAGAAATGGACACGCCTTAAGAATACTGTCATTAGTACTGCTGACTATATCTTAAGCAGTAGTCGTATAGAGATAGGAACGACTGGTTCGATGACCAATGTAAGCTAGCGACTGAACGTAAGAATGTTGTGTACCGAGCAATGCAGCAATCCCATAGAACGCTGGCACTCGAAGATGAATATAAAGAGCTCAGAAGATATGAAAAAAAAAAAAACAGTTCACCGGGAAAGAAAGCAGCCTGGGAGATGAATATCGTCCGTGAATACAGAGAGCAAGGACCGCACCAGGCGCGGAAGCAAAGACAAAGAGGGTAATCTGATCACCGATCTCAAAGGCATCTTAGAACGATGGGAAGAGCACTTTCATGGGTTGCTTAATGTCCAGCTAACTGAAGAATTGGAGACTCCACCAATAACCGAAGATCATACTATGCTGCCGCCACCAAGCATAGACGAAGCTAGCAGAGCGATAAATCGGCTCAAAAATAATAAGGCCCCGGGTATCCCTGATGGTATCCCAGCGGAGCTGATTAAAACAGGAGGCCCCGCAATATACCAAGCAATTCATGAACTAATATTGCAAGTATGGGAGGAAGAAGCGATGCCAGAAGACTGGCGACGGGACATCCTGTGCCCCATACATAAGAAGGGAGATATCACAAAATGCAGCAATTATCGTGTTATAACATTGTACCACGTATAAGATTTTCTCCTCTATCCTTTAAGACAGAATAGCCCCATACACTAAAGTCATCATTGGTCCATACCAGTGTGGCTGACCTCTTAGCCGCGTTTGAGAGAAAAGTCTTACGGAGAATTGTTGGCCCCGTATGTGAGGAAGGACGATTCCGTAGACTTTATAATGATGAGATCTACGAGCGTTACCGCAATGTCGACCACGTGAAGAGAATTAAGCTCGGTAGGCTCCGTTGGGCAGGACACGTGATGCTGCTCGGAAAGTCCTTTGCGCTAGGATTTATGGAACACGACAGCGAGGCCGGCCAAGCCTACGCTGGAAGGATGGCGTAGACCAGATTTTAGGGATGCCAAAGTGGATGGCATCGGTGGTGAGATTTTTTGCGGGAGGCCAGGACCGGACACCGGTTGTAGAACCAAATATGATGATGATATTTCGTCCATATAGCAGTAGTGTTTGTTCCGAGATTTGAAAATGCGATCGAAGGTTTAAATAGAGTTAGTGGAAAGTCTCTAAAGGAAATGATCGAAAAGTGATTGTGTGAAGGTATCGTGTGGAAATTCGCTTCAGTTTGCTGCACGCTAGCCATTAATTTTGACACAAATATGATCGCGTTGATCGCGTAATTACCAATGAAAGCTGTTCCCTCAGTGCATTCGATTTTCCATAAATTCTTCATTCATTTGTTTTCATGGGAGTATTTCTTTCCGCACAAGTTGTTTCATTTTTAACTTTGTCCATATGGTGATTTACGAGTAAATGCTTCCTAGAGCTAATCACTGGCATGTTTAGTTGGTTTGCACCTTTTTTTTTTACAATCCATTAAGTTTTGGCTTTAAATTAGCAACTTAGTATTTACAATCATCTCTGTACTAAAATGAGGGAAATTTTGCGCGCGCGGAAGCTACTGTGGGACTGTGGCATGATCAACGGCTCTATTCAATGCCTAAAGAGAAATTGCAAACCGCATTCAGTTCCTTTATTTTTGTTTTCTTTTTTTTGTGTGTTTTGTTTTCCATTCATTGTTATCGTATTTTCATGGTAACAATTTATGTAAAAGATTATTGAAAAAATATAATAACGAGATTGCTTTAGAGACGCCCATAATTTTGTATAATAAAGATATAAAATAAGTACGCCCATCTACTTTGAAAAAGATACATTTTATCTGACTGACTTATTTGTTATTATCATTGGTTGGTTTTTCTTTTGGTCAGTAAAAATATTCAATAATTCATTGGTTTTAGGTCGGGGTCCATTCGAAATTGTGCAACAAATTGTATCTCCTTTCAGGGTCAACAAACCAAAGGTACTTAGATGACAATCAGAATACCAATTTTTTTGTTGAACTTGTCGAGTTGTATGGGACAAAGATTCTCGGGAATTTTTCTCTTGATGAGTCCTGAAATCAAAAGAAACTCGTCACTCTTCATTATCTTCCCCTTCCAGCCTTGCCCCTCTTTTCTGGTCAACCACCCTCCCTCATCATTATCCCCTAGGCTGGATTAAGGTGCCACACGTAACGTACCGATAATCAGCCTAGCTGGGGGTCCAGTTTAAAAAATAGCCTATCCGTTTACGGTTTATCCGGATAGCTGGCGATCTCCAGATGTGCACTTCCACTGAGCCACGGCGCCCAGAATAGCTAGCCTTTTCTGTATACTGCGGATCTCTGTACAGATGGACCTCCTTTCATGGGACTCAAAATGCAGCACACCAAAAATTCTTGCTTTGCTAGTTCGTTAGTTAAACTAGCAAGAAAAACTCTCAAGACCGTTTCTTCATATAAACCGGAAGGTAGCACTTTGACCATGCTGTGTACCGGAAGTACTTCTGCTACTACAGGAAGTGTTTTATCCACTACCGATTACCGCAGAAGGGCCATCAAAGGCATATCTTCGACCGGCAATGGTAGGATTGTGTCACTTTATGGCCCTTCGGCTGCTGATAATAAAGTAGGTAAATTCCCTTAACTACTGAAGCCAATTTTAAAGGCGCATGATAGTGGACGTCTGCGACAATGCACTTCATCCAGATCGGATTACAATTATAGGTGAAAAGCTATTCCAGAGACCAGCAGAACTCCGAGGCACGTTGCAAAGCTTAAATGGGCTAAAGCATTTGTCGACAAGGACAACAAGAGGACCAGCAACGACTGCACGCCCAAGTGACGAAGATCAGTGGAGGAAACCGCTCCGGCTTCCAAACGAACTAAGGTACAGAACACTAGTACCCATAGTCGTTCTACTATCACATCTCTGAGGTAATTTAGTGACGTCGTGAAAGACAAGATCGTTGTCGCAGTAATTGATCGTGGCGACATCGATGGCACGATCTCCCCTGAACATTGGCAGTAGGTCAACTTAAAGCTGGCCTGCTGGCCATTAGGGACCAGATCCAGGACCTCATCCGATCTCACTTGCGATGCTGGGTGGCATCAAGGTCGCATCAAGCTAATCGCATGTGATGATTTGAGATCCTGTGAACTCTACAAGCAGGCCATAACTAGCCTGACCTCTGTGCTTTTACCTTTCCTGTAAGCAAACTGACTTGAGTGTAGAGGGCTATACGTATCTAGCCAGGCTTTAATGTGACCATCAATAAGTCTCTATATACTTTTGAGATAACCTGATGTTAGAATTTTAGGTCTGTATAATTTATGCAGCTCACTAGGCCTATTGCCTGGTTTAAGGATAAAGATTACGTTTACCCCTCTCGAGGTATACGGAATGTACCCCCCAGTTGTAGCTGGCTCTAAAGAGCAAATCAGACCCGGCAGGATAAGTTCAATTGCCCTCTGTAAGAGCGCTCGAAAATGCCATTATCGCCGGTTGCTTTGAATGGTTTGAAGAAGCCTACGGCCCATTTAACTTTATCCGGACTATATATTTTTCCCGATAAACAATTTAGCCTGCTGTCAATGCGTCCCGTATAGGTTGGGTGGATTATGGTACGTGTGTGATACATAAGTAGACGAACCGGGGAAATGAACTTGAAGTAACTTTCTAATTGTGTCCTCACGGTCCGACGTATAGCTACCATCTGTCATCTTCAGTAGTCCTACACAATTTGTATGATTCTTGGCGAGTTCCTTGTTTTCGCAGCATTTTCTCTACGTGGCTCATATGGATCGTCTCAATTCAGAGTTATACTCTGTAAGGGCGAACCTATATTCGTCCCAGCTGTTCATGCGTTTAGGAGTGTTGAAAATTTTCATAATTTTCTTCCTAAAGGGGCCCAGCCCACAGAATCCGTTGCGTCAGTTGCGTCGACGTATTCGTTACCGTTGCCGTATGTAACGCAAAGAGGTGACCCAATGAAGACGTTGTCGTCGTACAGGCAAACAACAACAAATGCCAAAATAAACTTCAAACTGGTGTGCGAGAGAACTGTCAAAGCATTTTCCGGAGAGAAAAGTTGAAAGTTGGTCAACTTTATGCGTCGCTTCCGTCACATGCTTTTTCTATGGGACACCTCTCATAAGAACACATGTATTTACTCGATCTGTCAGTTGCATACGTCCGCGCAACGGACGCAACGGATTTTATGGGTCGGGCCCTTAAGTTTGGCCGGCCGGACTGTATATTTTACTTATACTGTAGGAAACATTAACTTTCGTCTATGGTCGTGTGAAAATAACATAACAGAATAACGTTTGTCAAAATTTGAGCGCGCTGTCATCAGTCGTTTGACAGATACAGCAGCGTAAAGTTAAAAACACTTATATTGCCGGAACAGACCTTAGTGCCAGATGAAAGAATTGCATTCAGCTTAAAGTTAGTTATGCAAAGTTATGTACAGCATTTTGTAAAATTCCAAGTCTTTTTACTTGGTCAGGCCGCTTGAATTGGCGGTCCACCCTCGTATTTATACTTTACTACAAGAAAACTTTATTATGCACAATTTTGTCTGATTAAATGGTATTCTTCACCAAACTACCAAGAATTTTCCGACGTATTTTCCGCTTAGTGTTACGGACACATGAAAAAAAAAATTAATTTGTTTTTTAATTCATATACAACAAAAATTCTTAGTCAAGTATTTGAAACTCACCTTTATTTATGTATAGGTATAAAGAAGAAAACTGTCAACGATCCAGCAGTGTAATTGGTCTGAATGAAACGGGTAATCCAATAAGCAAGATGTCGGTCTTGGCTTTCTACCAATTTCGCTTTGCACTTCTTGAAAATTTTAAGGTTTTGATAGCAATCGACAAAATTTTTCGATTTATTATAAAGCACTTCACAAATAACACGACACAAAAATAAATTACATACACACTATTCGAGTGTTTGGTCGCCCTCGCTCTCATACACAACTTGGGCAAAAAAAAACACAAAACAGATCGTATAAAAAATTCCGACAGAACAGGTAGTTTAATTGAAGTGGTGAGTAGTGTTACGAAGATCATCGATGGTATAGTGCGGGGTGTATTTGACGGCACACAGTTTTATGTGTGTGTGTGGTTGACAGTGGTTTCACGTATTCTCGCAATCTCTTTTAACACAGGTATGCTGATGCGATAGTGATGACGTTTGCATACTCTCTAACACAGGTGCGCAACGAAAATCTGTATATATATATGTTATACCAACCACAATCCTACTTTATATGGTTATAAGGATGATTATACTGGATTACACACAAGTGCACAAGTAAATGAAACAAACACAAATTATTAGTTCTTTTAAACAAATTTCTTGTACTGTATTTGGTTTTCCTTTTAACTTAATTTTGTATAAACTTAATATTTCAACACTTCAATATTAATTGTAAAAGCATACTAAAATACAACAGGAATGCTCAAAACTATTGCAATAATTGCGCACGGCACAGCACAGCATAACTAAGGTAATGGCGGATACTGGTTGTTGTCTGTAAAACAGGATGCAATGCAGAATGTTGAATGCACTTCCAAATGCGATTAATTAGTTTTTTTTTTGAAAAGCAGTGCATCTAGAGTATAAATGAAATCAATAAATTTTAAAATTTAAATTTGTGGTGCGGCATCACCTTTCACGGATGTGTAATTTTGTCTTTATTTTTAATGTAACGTTGACGACGTCGTCTGCGAATTAAATAAAACGGGACCGAAAATTACACCACAGAACCGCACTAAACCGTCTTGGAACTTCTGCGAAAACTGAAATTGAAAATCGAAAACACCAGGCGCTAGCCATTAGAAAAACAAAACAAAGAGATATAATGAGTTTTAAGAGTAGCAGTATTCTGTGAATTGCAGAGATGTACTTTTCGTGTGACCAACTCAGCTGAAAATTTTAAATACAATGTGAAATGTAAACGTTGACATGGCGGCTAAACTACGGTACACGTGTTACTCGATTTGGCCTTCTTGACACCCCTCTCCAGAAAGCTCTAATGGAGCAGATTGCGAAAATTGCCATCTTGTTTGGGGGTGACGCCAACTTTAGGTAGGAGGGGCATCCAAGGTTTTGAGTTTTTTTTTTTTTAGAAAAATGCTTTTTTCTAAGTATTTAGAAGGAGGTATGGGAGTTAATTGGTATCATACGAAAGGTACCTTCCATTTAATGAATGCGGCCAATAGAATCCCCCTCGACGGAGTAAGAGTAAAAAACAGACTTTTTCATAAAAGTGTAAAAAGGGGCGGGCTTAAAAGTAGGTGCGCCAAAATATTGGTATCAAATGAAAGGTGATAATTAGGTCTACACAGCCATGCTATTTTTATGAGTGTGGCCCAATTTTAAAAATTAACCCCCATACTCCTTCTAAAAACCACAACGGATACCGTACAAATGTCCCCATTTTTTTTAAATGGAAGGCATTTTTATTACCTTTCGTACGATACCAATTAACCCCTTTTAAATACTTAGAAAAATGCATTTTTCTAAAATATCGTTACAACGGATACCGTAGAAACGCTTTTTTTTAAATTAATTGAATATTTTGAAAGCTTCACGTTCTTATATTCTATACAAAAATTCTAAAAAAACCGTGTTTAAAAAAAATATTTTGTATACCAATATATTCACCAGAGCTGGTCACACTAAAATTTCTCTTATAAATGAATCTATAATCTACATAAACCTAAACACAGCATTTGCAAACGACAAGCGGCAGCAGCACCAACGGTAAAAGGTAAATGTATTTTTAGCCCACAAGATGGTAAAGAAACAACTTGCCGAGGGACAAACATTTCTTGCATGCACGAGATTTTAAATAAATGTGTGCGTCGGCTGGAATCTCTGGTGTAAACAAACGCAATCTAATTAGATGTGCAGAAAGTTTAAAGAGATACCTGTTATAAATTAGCCAGTGAGATAGGAAGAGTATAAATATGTAGATATTCATACATACCTCTACAAGATCGTGCTGTATCGCTTTGTGACGTAAACATTGGGATATGTGTGATGAATATCATTATTTTACACTACTCACAAACATCTCAGCCACACACTGCATAGGAAGTCATTACTTATGACAGGTAAAAGTTCAATCATATTGCTGTTAAAGTGTATGGAACATGTTTGAAAAATTTAAAAGTTATACCTATTCATATAGATTTCATATGGCGTCATTTACAGATGAAAGGAGTTTGTTTTCCCTCACCTGCATTCTATAATTTTTAAAAACCTAATGCGAAATGTGGTATGAGAGACTTCCTTTCTAACTTTGCAGGGTATTTTTAAAATTTCTCTCTCGAATTGTTTGGTGTTCTATTTGCAAACTGAACCTGGGGTATAGTTAAATTTTGCGTTTTATTAGCAAGGTTTTGTAACCGAAACTGTAACTTTGCTACCCGTCGGCAATCGACGGGTATGGTTTCGTTTACTCAGCAATATGGCGAAGGGAAAGCAAGCAGACTAATGGCTCAGTTTGTTGTTCTTCTCAAATTTGGCTTTCGGTTTGGCGTTCTATTTGCAAAGCATTCACCAACAAAAACCTGTCATTTGGCAGCTTACCCATGGGTATTGCTTCGAATATGTTTTTAGTTAATCGAAAGAGGCATTAAACTAATGTGGCTTTCTTTTGATTTTTCCCCTTCTTTTACCGAGTGCTCCCGTTTTAAAGCGTCAAACGAACAAAGCAAATGCACTTTGCACTGCCTCCAAAACCTTCTCTATAGAAAGCCCAACTGTATGCATACTAATGCACTGATCAATCCCAAATACGTCTGTGTTTGTGGGATGTGAAAACAGTGTACAAAAAATAAGCAGTCGCAAAGAGCGAGAAATGTAAGATGTGGTAGTGGGAAACAGAACAATTTTATTTGGATTTTGCTCTTTAGTTGATTACTAACAAAACCATTTGCGTTTTTTTAAAGCATGGATCTGTGTATCAACGGAACAGTTGGGTTTTCTATAGAGATTGCAAATTATTCCGCAAACACCCTTACCCTTGACTTGTTCCTTACCACTCTTCCTGATAATTACTCTGTTGTCGAGTCAAATTCCCCTACGACCAAAAATTGAGGCAAAAAATACTACATTATCCAAAGGTAGTAAACATTTTTGGTCATTCGTGAAAAGAATCAAAAATACAGCCTCGTCGTCGTTGCCAACGCTCATTTATAATGACATTCCAGTTGTCAGCTCTATAGACAAGGCCAATCTGTTTGCTGCGCATTTTGCAGCTAGTTCCACGCTTCCAGATTGTGCATTGCCTCCGAGTATTGAACACTCTATTGGACAGATCTTCATTCGTACTCGTGCAGTTGCTAGAGTTTTAAACGATCTCAACAGTCACAAATCCGCTGGGCCAGATGGTATTTCCCCATTAATTCTGAAGAGGTGTTCTTCCAAGCTGGCATTACCATTGCGTAAGCTTTTCCATCTATCCTATTCTTCTGTACACTTCCCGAGAAGTTGGAAAACAGGCTTTGTCAAGCCCATACCCAAAAAAGGTGAGCCGTCGTCTCCTTCTTCGTACCGACCAATAGCACTTTCATCCATTCATTCCTAGGTCATGGAAACCCTGATCAATTTTCAGCTCACGAAATATTTTGAAACCAACGAAATCCTTAGTGACCGGCAGACGAAGTGATTTGATGGTATATCTCACCGAACTGTGGAACCGATCTTTGGGTCAATTTGGTGAAAGAAAAGCTGTTGCAATATATATTTCCAAAGCATTTGACAGAGTTTGGCATCAAGCTTTTTTGTCAAAAATTTGTAATCAATCGTGTAGAATTTAACGCTTCCTAAACCTAATGTTTTCTCTTGTCATCCAAGCGAATCTTATATCCAATGCCATTATCCATGAAGGGCACTTGCATCAAGGAAACTGAATAACTTACAAATCTCGGTATGTACGTTAACGACAAGATTCGTTGGCCATATATTCATCAAAAATGCTGCGAAATGTTTAGGTTTTCTAGCCCGGTGCACGAAATATTTTACTCCTTCTGATCTGGCTACTACCTACAAGGCCTTTATTCGCCCTAAACTTGATCTGGTCTGGTGCGCCTAAAACTACCTTGCAGCATCATATAGAATATAAAAACCGTGCGATAAAACTTATCGATGAGGAAAAAATTGCGAAATCAGTAGATTCGCTTGCAAACCGCGGGAACATTTCCTGCTTGTCATTGTTTTATCGTTTCTTCCACCTTTCCTTGAATTTAACCGCAATACTCGTGGCGCATTAAATGCTTATAAGTTTACCCTTATCGGTCGTACAGTTAAGTTCAGAGATTCGTTCTTCAGCCGTACAACACGTATGTGAAATGCTCTGCCAAGCTCTGTCTTTCCACATCTCTATGATCCAAAAGCATTTAAGGCACAAGCTCATAGACATCTCCTCGTTTCTCGTCCTTTTCCTTAACACCCTCGCAGTGCCAAGTATACAGCCGAGCATAAGAAGGGTGCGAACCCCTTTATGCGTGCCCGAATTATAAAAAACAAATCGAATTACTAATGCAGCGACTTCAATTTTCCTTAATCAACATCAATTAGTTATTTATTTTTTTTACTTTAAGTTTTGTAATTACTAATAACTGTCGAAAGGATAGTAACAATGTTTAATTGACATTTCATGACACAAATAATATTTATAATCGGTGCCGGCACCGATAGCACAGCCGATAATTGACGTACCCCACAATCAATTTTGACATCGCCAATTTTACTCATTTTGTGGAATATTTATTAACCCACATTATAACATGTCCGCTTGTTTCATGCTCAATCCAGTATAATTTTGCAATTACGGAACAATTGCGAAACGAATTTGCCATTAGTCCGCTGTATGTGTCAACAATTTGACAGCTACCTTTTGACATTTGTTTGACGTCGTTTAAACCGATGCAGTCACAAATGAAAACTCGGTGTAGAATTATTGGCGCGTTCTTTTGTTTTGAATCAACTTCTAAATGAGCAAAACGTTTTGTACCCCGACAAAATCCAGAAAAGCAAAAAATGAGAAAACACCCAAGAAGTCTTTAGCAATAATCAGTGAAAATTCCGATGAGGAGGATAATGAAGGTCAAAGATCACCCAGGAAATCGTCTCGAAAGCACAGTCCATCGAAACTGTACCTAAGCGGAGAGTTCGAAGTTGAGTCTCAATCTGTTAAAGCTAAAAAATCAGTTGCAAGCAGGCGCAACACCGTCAACGTAGAAGATAGTGAATCAAGTGAAGAGGAAGAAGAATCACGCGAGAAACCCGCGATCAAGGAAGTCCAATTCTTTGAAGATGATCTAGAAGTTGATGGTAAACGTGTGTTCGGTTTTAACACACCCAAGAAGAAAGATGGAATGGCTCTGGCTGCCATGAACACACCAAAAACGCCGAAAACTCCAAAAATTCGGCGACTTTCGACTACAACTCCAGATACGAAACGTAAAAAAGTCAACCTGGAACCGAAAACTCCACGGCACGTACGCACACGGGTAAAGAATCGTAAGTATAGAAAACCAGTTGGCATATTATTGAATATTTAACTTCTAATTCTCTTTAGAAATCGCTAAAATCTGCCACGACAGTTCAAACTCTGACTTTTCTCCAGACGGCAGCGAATATGCTCCAACTAGTAGTGAAAATTCCTCGCCGGAGACTGAATCAGAGGAAGAAGAAGCCGAATTGGATGAACCAACAAAGACTCCTGGTAAAGTTCGCCAACCAATCAACATTGCGACTACATCGAAAACTTCAAATTCCTATCTGCCTAAGCGAACAAGGAACAAAAACACTGATGAATATGTCCCCGAAAGCGATTGTTATTTCAGCTCACATTCCAAAGGGAAAATTGTCACATCCGATCACACTCTAGATCGTCTGAAGAATCCACGACTTCCTGCAGATCGTTTGTTTAGTCTGTTGGCTTCGATGAAACTGTCAGCCGATCACGAGAAAGCTATATCCAATCTAATTGAAGAATATAAGACATATTTCCATAAGTGGATATATATTTTGAATGAAGGATTTAATATTCTGCTTTATGGACTTGGGTCGAAACGAGATCTGCTGCAGAGTTTTCACCGAATGATGTTGGCTGACCAAACCGTTCTGGTTGTTAACGGATTCTTTCCTAGTCTAACGCTTAAAGATATTCTTGATAGTATAACTAATGAGATTCTTGATGTGGGAACTTCACCGGCAAATCCTCACGAAGCTGTTGATATACTCGAGGAGGAATTCGCTTTAATTCCCGAGACGCACCTATACCTAATTGTGCACAACATCGATGGTACAATGTTGCGTAATGCTAAAGCACAGGGCGTACTGTCACGATTGGCCAAAATATCAAATGTCCATTTGCTGGCATCAATCGATCACATCAATACGCCGTTATGTAAGTAGCCCGGAGAGGTTATAGTTATAAATATCTTCCGCTGACACTTAATCTTTACAGTGTGGGACAACAATAAGCTTAGCAATTACAACTTCTCGTGGTGGGATTGCACAACAATGCTGCCATACACTGATGAGACTGCATTCGAGAACTCACTACTTGTACAAAATTCTGGTGAATTGGCACTGGCCTCTATGCGTAGTGTATTCATATCGCTAACGAATAATTCCCGTGGCATTTACATGATTATTGTTAAGTATCAGCTTAAAAACAAAGGAAATCCAAATTATCAAGGTAATTGACCAAATAATTCAGCGTATTTCAATCTAATTTTGACACATTTGATAGGAATGCCTTTTAAAGATCTCTATTGGGGATGCCGTGAGGCATTTTTGGTTAGTTCCGACTTGGCACTGCGTGCACAACTTACGGAATTTCTCGACCATAAACTTGTCAAGTCAAAGAGGAGTGTTGATGGTTCCGAACAGTTGCAGATCCCAATTGATTCTAGCCTGTTGCAGCAGTTTTTAGACGAACAGCAGCAGCAACAGCAGCAGTCGGGCAAATAGTTGCATAAATTGTTAAAAAGGTTATCCTTCAATTTATTAATTTATTAAATTTAAAGTTGAATATTTGGAGCAACACAATGTAACTGACACGAAACTCAAGACTCGGCGGTGTAATGCGACCTTGTTCACTTTTAAGTTTACTAAAAGCTAAAGCATAAATAACTCAACATTGCCCTATTGCTCCTTGGCAAGACTTTTCAATGATACAAGTGTATCCCTCAGATCTGTACCAAGACCAACCTTATCACGCACCTCCGTCATTGTTTCTTGGGCTATCGCCGAGGCCTTTTCCGCTCCCACATGAAGAATATAACGTAAATCATTAGGATTCTCCATGTATTTGGCGATTTCTTTTCGAATCGGATTAAGGTGTTCGACTACAGCTTCGGCAACACGCAATTTATATTTCCCCGTATCGATAAGAGATGCCTCCTCACAAATTTCTTCCGCTGTCATACCAGTGACGAGCGAATGAATGTCAATAAGATTACTAACACCGAGCCGGTTCTCCGGATCATAAGTGACTTCTGAGGTAAAATCTGTAACCGCTTTCTTGATCTTTTCCACAATAACATCGGGTTCATCGGTAAGATTGATAGTGGCCTTTGGATCCGGATCGGATTTTGACATTTTCTTCGTTGGATCACGCAGTGATCGAATGCGTGCTGCCTGCTGATTTTCAATTATCGCATGACAAATCGGAAAAGTAGTTCCGAATTTGAAATTGAATATTTTCGCCAAATGTTGCGCCAACTGAATATGCTGAACTTGATCTTCACCGACAGGCACGTGGGTTGATCTACAGATGTTAAAAGTTTGTCAAAAAACTCGTATGATTAAGAAGTAAATTACTTGTAAATCAATATGTCGGCAGCCTGAAGCACTGGATAAACAAATAATCCGAGTGGAATATCTTTTAGTTTTAGTGTTTTCTCCTTATATTGCGGTAAATGGCCAAGACGTGCCATTGTGCTTAGGCAGTTAAGTATCCAACAGAGTTCCGAGTGTTCTCTAACAGCTGATTGGACAAAAAGTGTTGATTGATTGGGATCAATGCCACATGCAAGCATTGTTGCGGCAATTTGGAGAATGTTTTGCCGAAGGGCATTAGGATCCTTAAACATAGTAAATGGAATAACTTAATTTCATTCTATTATCAAATTAAGGGGTCAGCTCACCTGTGGTAATGTAATTGAATGCAAGTCCACAATGCAATAAGTCACATCTTCCGAAGCATTTTGCAACTTTGTCCACTTTTGAACAGCACCCAGATAGTTGCCCAAATGCAACGAGCCGGTCGGCTGGATGCCAGAGAAAATCTTTCTAGGCCACTTAGTGGACTGGAAAGGGAAGTAAGTCACTACATTTTAAAGGATTACTTCGGTTTCTGAACTTACATCTTCCTCAGGTGTAGCCGGAACTTTCGTCGTTTCGTCGTTGCTTTTACTGCTGAATGCAGCGATGAACGGCGACGATTTTTCTTGAGTTGACAATATTCCACGAGAAATATTCGACGCCAGTCTTTTCAAATAATGCATTACGCTTTTTGTCTATTTCGTATAAATGATAATTGATATTGCAAAACATAGGCGCGAAATGTCAGCGGAAATAAATGACAGCTGTCATAAGGTTTCTGATTTTGATATGTCAACAGAAATTATACTCGTATTTTATTAGCCGAGCAATAAGGAATTCGAATTTCAAAATCAGCAAAACTGCAGGTTTTCTTATTCCAGTGAAGGAATACACTCGACAGTGACAATCTAAAGCCGCCGCAAGCCGAAACTAATTGACAATACTTGACAATTTTGTGAAAACTTAACATCAAGCAACAAAAAGCAACGCTTGCGGAATGTACGCATCAAAGCTTTATATTTGCAGAAAAAAAATATTCCTGACAAGACGAAGCAAATGCGCCCGGTTGCTTTAATGTTGAAACGGTTTACACGGCTCTCACAATGCAAAAAAATATACAGAGAACTTTTTGCGTAGGAATCTACATAATCCATTTTGTTGATGCATTCGTCGAAATACACCCACCAAATCCGTCTGACTTCAAGAACTTGAAATTGTCAAGAAATAATATTCGAAACTAGAACCTAGTTATGTTTGGACTTTAAATTATGTTTGGCTTGCGTTATATTCATGCCGCAGCATGTGGAACCTATTTGCTCGACTTAGTAGCTAAAGGCCCATTCATATGAGACGCGATTTTTCTCGTAATAAAATAATTCTATGATTTCTCTAAATTACACCGGAAAATAAATACTACATCACTTAAAAAGTATTTAATAAATTTTTTTGCCGATTTTGGCCGCAAAAAGCGAGTCGGAAAGTGAATTCCCCTCCTGTAGGTAGATTCTGGTTGCATGGAATTTTTTCGTGAGATGGGATTTTGTACTAAATGAAAGTTTTGCATTCCGGTACGGAGTATATTAGAGGATCAAGTGAGTATATTGAAGTGCACGATAAAAATATTTATCTATATATATTTTGCTATTGCAGAAAAAAATATAGGATCATTTCGATTTTCAATTACTTCATAAAAGCAGCAGAAATTACTAGCTCTTGGTTGTATAGTGTTTCGGCCAATGAAATAGTAGTATATTACTTATGAAGTACGTACAGAATCTACCGATCTACCGTAGATTGGTTTTTTAGAAAAAAAACAAACGAGATTAAAAAAAAGGACATTACAATATTGTATAAATTTTCTACATAACGAACAAAAAAAAATTTTCTTCGTCAAAACAAAATCCATACAATTTTGTAAAGATTAATTATCAAGTTTTTCAATTATGAAAGCTCATACAAATTGGCTTAAGAAGTGTTTTTTGTTTTGTTTTATTAAAATACCTAATTAAATAAGATGTCTTTATTACAGAATATTTGATACACTTTTCACGTTAGACTTAACAGAACTATTACGGCTATTAAAGTAAACTGGGAACAATTGACTGAGTTCACTGCCCAACAAAATGTTACACGAAGTTACTTTTTTGACATTTTGTTGTTCCCTGAGGACTTGGTGTTGCAGTATGTTACGACAACATGTTGTTCACTACATAAGTAGTCGTCGACGGTAACATTTTTTAACAACAGTCGCGAGTGTTGTTAGTTGATGTCTTATGAGTCATTTGATATTAGTGTTGTGACAGTATTGACACAAAATGACAGCATGTTGTTGACTGTTATAGGTGTTGGTGTCGATGTTTTTTTAGTTTTCGACTTAAACCACACCGACATCACTTTTTCCCAGTGAACACAACCACTCAAATACGTGTTTTAAAAAAAAACTTACGCAGATTGATTTTTTGGCTGTCAAATTGTTCGTTTTTTCCAAAAAAAACCAATCAACTACGGTAGATTGGATTTCCCCTCAAACAGATCTTGATATTTACCCCCCTTTTCATTAACTGCAACAACAACACAAGCAACAAAACAATGTAAACAAAAAATTATCGGCTTTCGTGTTGGTTTTTCGAGAAAAAATCTGACCTCTAGCTCATTTTTCTAAACCTACAAAAAAAACTACATTAGAATTTGCAAAAACACACCCATATGTTCATGGTCATGTTAGACGTCAAATTATTAAAAAAGTAATCACACAAATTTGCAGAGGAGTGGAAGTTAATAAAATGATTTCCCGGTTAAGATTTGGTGCACAACTTTATAATTATGCAAAATTCAGTACAAGAAATAATATGCCACTTTGCGGATACCATCAAAACTTAATGCCAAAGCCATTTAATACGAACGTTTTTGGAAGAATTGTGAAAGTAATTATCTCTTACACGTTAAGCATATAATGGATAACAAAGTTGAAATGTTTACTTTAATTTAAGGATTTGTCCAAAGATAAATGCCGGCTAGATAAGTTTGTCTTAAAACGAAATCTCACCAACCGACCGCGACCGACAGCAGAGCAGGCAGCGAACACGGGACAAAAGTTGGTGGGCTATTGGCTTTTGGGTTGCAGTGGAATGGTGTTCGTTGCAGTAGTTCTAGGTGGAACAATTTCCTACATTTTAGTATTATATAGTATTTGTTTTGTAATCAATATTGCCTTAGAAGAAAGTTGTAAGCGAAGTGGAACTTAAATAATGGCTGGCTTGATATATCTTGCAAATATATATATTCCCAATAATTAAAAAACTCAATAATTTAATTGTCTAGGCGGCATAACAAGACTGACGGAATCGGGATTGTCAATGGTTACTTGGAAACTACTGGGAGAGCAAAGACCAAGGAACCAATCTGAGTGGGTGGCTGAATTTGAAATGTATAAGCAATATCCAGAATTTCGAATGTAAGTGTAATTGATCGGCAACTGTAATCATCCCTTTGTCGTCACATTTATATGTTTCAGGAAAAATCCCAATATGACATTGGAACAATTCAAATTGATTTATTTTATGGAATACTCCCACCGAATGTGGGGTAGAGCGATAGGAGCATTCTTTGCATTGCCGGCTGTGTACTTTTGGACAAGAGGATATTTTTCCAAATCAATGAAAATACGAGTTCTCCTCTTTGGCTCATTAATAGGCGCCCAGGGACTAATGGGCTGGTATATGGTCAAATCTGGTTTGGAAGAACGCTTTGAAGATGTAAACGATGTGCCACGAGTGTCACAGTATCGACTTGCATCGCATTTATCATTTGCTTTTGTACTTTATTCACTATTTCTATGGAATGCTTTTACGCATCTTTTGCCAGCGGAGCGAATCAGTCAAGTGACGGTTAAATCTGCGAAATTTCGTAAATTTGTTCATGCCACCAAAGGGATGATTTTTTTCACAGCATTGTCCGGTGCATTTGTAGCCGGTCTGGATGCCGGACTTGTATATAATTCATTTCCAAAAATGGCCGACCATTGGATACCCAAAGATATTCTTGCTATAAGTCCAAAATTGAAAAATTTTACAGAAAATCCAACCACAGTGCAATTCGATCATCGACTTCTTGGTATAACGACGCTGTCAATGATCTCTGGACTTTGGATGCTGTCAAAAAGAAGAGTTTTACCAAGACGCGCTTATTGGGCGGTAAATGCTGTTGCAATAATGGGTTGGACACAGGTGGCACTTGGAATAACTACTCTCTTAAATTACGTTCCTGTTGCATTGGCCGCTGCACATCAATCTGGCTCATTGATACTCTTGTCGTTAGCTCTCTGGTTATCTCACGAATGTAAATTTCTCAAGTATATACCCAAGTGATGTTTGTTTTCAATTATTAATAAGATTACAATGATGGTGAAAGAAAGAAAATATTTATAGAAACTTCAAGCGTCTTTCAATAGCTTTGGAAATAAATGCATAAGAGTTCAATTCTTCCACATCCAATGGCTCTTAGTGAAATGCCAGGCCTGTAACCCGGCTGTAGAGTCAAATATGTTGATGATAGCTCCTCGTAGCCACTAAAACCGGTTAATGTTTCCACTAAACGTACAAAAATGTAATAAAATCCATTATCTGTTTTTTTGTTTGTATATTCTCATCGCACATTTACAACTTTTTCGATTCGCTTTGCGTCCAATTCTTGCTAATGTTTATGTTTAACGTTCGTGTGAAGAATATTTAACTTCCAACAAAACGGTGACTAAAGTGAAAATTATATTACATTTCTAGTAATTAAAAAGGAAAAGGAAATAAGAGACCAAGAAAAATTAAAAGTTAATTGGCTTTCCATAGCTGGCAGCTACGTTGGCTTCTCGAAGGGCTTCAGCACACGTCTTAAAAGAAGAAGTGAAATATATTTGGATTACTTCTGAGCAGAAAACTGTGAAGAATACCATTAATACTTACTGGATGAGCGTGGCAAACACGTGCAACATCTTCCGCTGATGCACCGTATTCCATGGCGAGGACAGCTTCGTTGATTAATTCACCAGCAGCCTGCAAAATGAATGGAATTTCAAATAAAAGGGAATTAACTTTCTCCAATATACCAGTTACCGGTCCAATCATATGTGTCCCGAGAATCCTATCGGTAGTTTTGTCGGCGAGTACCTTTACAAAACCGTCAGTTTCATTGTTGGTCTTTGCACGTGAATTGGCCATGAATGGGAATTTACCGACTTTGTATTCGACACCCTCTTGCTTGAGGGTTTCTTCAGATTTGCCAACCCACGCAACTTCGGGATGGGTGTAAACAACACTTGGAACGCAATTGTAATCGATGTGCACGTGTCCACCGTTCATGCCCTCAACACAGATGATACCCTCATCTTCAGCCTTGTGGGCTAACATAGGTCCATGGATGCAGTCGCCGATGGCATAGATGCTTGGCACAACTGTCTGGAAAGAACCATTCACTGGAACGCGTCCTTTGTCGTCCCTAACAATGCCAACACTCTCAAGGCCAAGATTATCAGTGTATGGACGGCGACCGACGCAAACGAGCAACACATCACAGTCGATTTGTTCTTTCTCACCGGACTTTACATTCTCCACAGATACGGAAACATTATTGCCACTACGTTGTGCGGACACAACTTTTGTTCCCAATTTGAAATTTAATCCCTGTTTGACGAGGACTTTCTGGAAAGTTTTAGAAACCTCTCCATCGATGCCGACCCCACCGATAGTGTCCATGAATTCAATAGCGGTAACTTCTGATCCCAAACGTGACCACACAGAACCTAATTCAAGACCGATCACACCAGCGCCAATGACAACCATTTTCTTAGGGACTTCTTTCAATGAGAGCGCACCAGTGCTGGACACAATGACTTCTTCATCGATCTGTTCCGTCGCAAGAATAATACGTGGATTGTGTGATCAGTTGACAAATTAACTTACCTCAATTCCTGGAAATGGAGTAACCTCTGAACCAGTAGCAATCATAATGTTTTTCGATGTAACAGTCTCCACAGATCCGTCATCCTTTTTAACTGTAACTTCATTGGGACCAGTGATTGTACCAAAGCCCGAGAGTTGTGTAACTTTGTTCTTCTTAAATAGCTGAGCAATACCTCCGGTCAACGCTTTGACAACGTTCACCTTTTGACCCATGAGTTTCTCCAAATCGAGACTTACATCACTAACATTGATGCCACGCGCAGCTAAATCACCAGAGTGAGCCATGTGATAGTAATGCGAATTATTCAGCAGAGCCTTTGATGGGATGCAACCAACATTGAGGCAAGTCCCGCCGAGAGTTGGATCTTTTTCAACATTGACGGTCTGTGAGAGAAAGGGAAAATATGTTAATGACGTAATACGAGCTGCCAATGAGACAAAACCATTCAGATTACAATGACTGTCTTCCATTGAGCATGAGAAACTACACAAAACTACTCGGCCTACATCATGCTTAGGTGTATTATACTTTAACGTCTAAAAGTTGAGTTCCATTTATCATCTACCTACAAACAAGTTCTTAATTTTACTTGGCAGCGTTTAATGGAAGACAGGACATCAAATAAAACGATAAACTGGATAGAAACAATAATCACCTTCATTCCCAATTGGGCAGCTTTAATGG
This sequence comes from Nephrocerus scutellatus, assembly GCA_947095585.1. Classification (NCBI taxonomy): domain Eukaryota; kingdom Metazoa; phylum Arthropoda; class Insecta; order Diptera; family Pipunculidae; genus Nephrocerus; species Nephrocerus scutellatus. The sequence goes on along the minus strand of OX352765.1, from coordinate 83,559,352 downwards.
AAGCAACATAGCCGCCTGGTCCAGAACCAATTACAACCAGATCAGCTTCATGTGTTGTCGAATAGAAGCGTCCATTTATTGCACCGAGAATAGCTCCATTTGTTTTCAATGGAGTCTAGAACATAAAAAAAGAAAAATACATACATAGTTTGCATTTAAAAGCGAAGTGTAAGTGGAGGTGGTCAGACATGTTGTCAAGCATCAGAGCACCACCAAAGGTGAAACAAAAAGAAAAAACAAATCTCGTTTGCTTGATACACCACCCAATGAAGACTCCACGTAGAGTAGAACCAAAATAACGAGAAATATTCACAAAAACTAGTCTTTACTTTTTTGTTATTGATTATGAATAGTATATTGATTAAAATTTGCAAAAAATTAAGGTTAACTTAAGTTGCATAACCCAAAAATAATCCAAATAAATTTTATTTCGCGTAGAAATGTTAGTCGTTGTCATTTACCTTAAGTGCAACTGTAAAAACGTTACGTAGAGAACACTGCATTGTTATAAGGACTTTTTTTGTTCGTATTGCCCAATAAATTTGTTAATTTTTTAAATCTGAAACTCCGACCGTGATAGTTAATACACAACGTCGTTGTCACTAAAGAGAATCCAACTCACACACACTGTCAAAGAAGGAAGTCAAAACGCCAATAAGAAGAAATGACATTAGATGATGAAATTTTTTTCTCGACTAGCCATGCAATTAATGACGTTAGAACTGTCACATATTGCAAAATAGCACATAAGGATGCTCTCACAATGAAAACTTATTACTTATGTCGAGTTTTTTTTAAAAAAAATCTGTCGTAGCTTGATTTTTTGGTTGTCAAGTTGTTCGTTTATTCCAAAAAACCAATCTACGGTAGATTGGATTTCCCCTCAAACAGATCTTGATATTTTGGGAGATTTACCCCTCTTCTCATTAACTGCAACATCAACATATGCAACAAAACAATGTAAACAAGAGATTCTCGGCTTCCGTGTTCGTTTTTTCGAGAAAAAATCTACGATCGACCGCAGATTGCTAAAACAAAAAAAAGCACTACATTAGAAATAACTATAGCTGTATTTTATTTTGAATCCGAATAAGGAATTTGAATATCAAAACAAGCCAAAACCAAACAGCAGGTTTTCAAAATCCGAAGAAGAAATTCGACAATGCAATTCTGGCAAATAAAATACGGCTTATGTTAATATTGACTGATTAATTAATCTCCCTAAGTCCCAATTCACACGGAAATGGCGTTTGGTACTGGTATGGTAGTGGTTTGTGGCGGGCATGGAGCGGCGTAGCGAACTCAATTCACACAGCAATGACGGTAAAGGAACATTTGTCAATTGTCAGTTGTCTATTTGACGCATAGTGAAAATGCTTTGCGCAGTGGGCAGTGCAGCGCGGTTTTTGAATAAATTAAGAAGTCTTGAAGCGCATGTAAAATAGAAACTTACGAGAACTCTCTGTACCAGCAAATCTTCCAAGACATTAGTCATCGCGAATTTCTTCTTCCTTGGGTGTTGCAATTAACCTTGCTTTTTAGCGTATGCATGAAGAAACGCTTTAGTTTATTCCACCAAATCCGAAATCTTCTCAGTCTTAAAGATATAACATATCAAATATTAATTATTTCTTTTGTTGACATTAACAAAAAATTTGTATAGATTAAAGTCTTCAATAATTAATATAGTTATATGTAATGTTGGTATTTACATAACCTATCACTTTATTTGCTCTATAGATATGCTGAGCGGAAATGCTTTGTTAAAATTTTGTGAACTTCCACCTAGAAATGTTTTTTTATTTTTGATTCAGGTTATAGAGGACTGTAGAGAAATTACCATTAAAAATAAATCTCGCCCAAAAAAATATATATTTTTGACTTAACTTTTTTGCATTCAGCACATGTAGAGGTTGACTCTTCATACGCTGAATGTATTATCGTTCGCTATGTAATATACTATTCTATTAGAATAAGAAGAATTACGTAGTCGCCGTAGCTCAGTGGAAATGCGCATGTTTACTTAGCAGGATGGTTGTGATTTGAATCCTAGTAACACTAAAAGTATTTTTCACGGTGTCCCACCTCTCACAAATGTCTGACAAAAGTTGCGAAAGTAATAACTTGTCACGCAAAGCTTCTCAATTCGCCGTTCGGCCTTAACTTGTAGGTCTCTTCCATTTGTGTCCAAAAATATACATACACAACACAAATGATAGCGAGAAGCTCGGCCTTGGACCGCAACGGTCTGTCGCGCCGAATATTATTATTTTAAGAAGTATTACACAAATTAAGATTTTAATGAAATAAATGCTAAAAAAATTTGCATCTCAATCATTAGGGTAGAAATTATCAAAGAAATGTATGTGTTTTTTTTTGCTATTTTTCCATATATATAAATAAATTGCAGTGCAGTAATCTTTGATTGTAAAAACTTGTAATCAAAGAATACACCAGACAAATAGAAGAAACACTTCTCAGCGTTCTGAAATATTTTCTTTTATATAAAACGTAAAAACACAACAAATTCTTTTATAAAAACAATATGGATTTGGCAGCACTAGTTTTGGTATGGTTATGGTGGCTTTCAGTGAAAGTCGACATATTTAAGCTTTGAATCGATATTGAGACATGCTGAACCAATTAAGTGGCTGGCAGACTATCGAACTTGACTGTAAGTTTTGATCGACATTCCTCAAAATAATAGTGTGAACGCCTGACTGACACTCGAAACTGATCACTAGCAAGCATTTTTGCGGTAGACTGTCAGTTAGTGGCCATGTTTGTTTATGATCTTCAATGTGTACACAAAAACGTCAGTCAGCTGTAATTTTTAACGATAATGGACTTTATAGACATGGATGAAGACAAAAGATTCTTAGAATAATATGTGTGCGCCTACGAAAATAACCACTGTTTGTGGAACATAACGAGCTCGTCATACGTGAAAAAAAATTATGGATATCGCATATTATGGAATTTTTTAAAAAAAATACAAGGCGCGACTGCTTCGGATCGCAAGAATGAGCAACAAACAAGCTTTTTGTTGTTTCTTCAACTTTTCTCTCCGTAAATCAGAGTATGACTGTTTATTTGACTGTCAAACAATCCTACTGACTGCAAGGCGCAGCTGGCAAAACTTACATTATTTATGAAAACGGTCAGGTAACATAAGCTGTCACCCGCTTTAGAGCTTCGTATGAAGCGTCGGAGACTGCTCATATCGGCTTTGGCAGCACTATAAAAGCAATATTTTTCCGAAAACTCTCACAGTTGCCAGCTTGCTTATCACCTCAACCGCCCATCAAAAACTGATTTTGACATTTTCCACAGTCTCAAGATGGCGATAATGCTGAAAAGTTGTTGAAGGTGAAGTCGCATTTTTCGTTCTTTGTGAATTTAGTTTTTATTTATGTGCAATCAAAATAAAAACACTACTCATAGTATTGGACCGTGACGGGGAACTTTAAATCAACCTATAGCTGTGCAAAGAAGGACATTTAGAATTAAATTTTGATATTCTGCTTTCCATCCTCGGTTTAAGTTCAATTTTGTATTTAATTTTGTTTTGTCTCGTCACGTAGCTTGTGAATGTAGAATCACGACAGAATTGATAGTCGTCTGTGGCTGACTGCTACAAGGGGGCGGACGGACAGATAGTCCGTTTTTGTGTGTTCGTGTGTGTGTTTCACAGTGCATAGGAAATAAGAAACCTCAGTGGGTTTTGGGGAGCGAACATCGGCCATCTTCAGCTGCTGTTGCTCTGTCAATCCAGTGATATCCAGCAACAGTATATCGGTTATTTCTTGTACTCAAACAATTTGCAATGATGAATTATGGCAACATGATGATGGGCGATCAATTCCGTAAAATGGAATCGTATTCGCCGAAATCGTCACCACATGGCGGACGATCTCCAGTCGTTTCACGCCAAGACTCTTCGGGTACTTTAAAGGCAACAATATCGCTGGGAAAGAACCCAACAATTGTACCTAGTGGCCCGTTCTATTCCATGAAGGAGCCTCCAGGTTGATTATTTATATTACAAATTAATCTTTCAAAATATTCCTAATGATTTTTCCCTTACTACATAGGTAAAGGAGAGCTGACCGGCGACAAAGATCTAATGACTGAATATGGACTGCATCATACACTTACCAAATTCAAAGATAAGAAAGTTAAAGAGCAACTCTCATCATTTCTGCCAAATCTTCCGGGAATATTTGACGGGATGAATAATATGGTAATTTCTTTTAGATCATAAAAGTCGAGATCGTATTCACACTTGAAAATTGCAGGAAAATAGCACGTTACGTAGTGTAATAGAGAAACCACCTATTGGTGGCAAAGAGCTTTTGCCATTGACAAGTGTACAGCTGGCAGGATTCCGGTTGCATCCAGGACCAGTAAGTTTCATATGCTCGTGTGATACAAAAAGTTCTCTGATTTTAATCTTTTCGCCACACTATAGCTTCCCGAGCAATATAGAGCTCAAAATACAACACCCGCCCGGAAACACAAGAACAAGCATAAAAAGCACAAACATAAAGACGGTGCCGTCCCACAAGAAACATTACTGATGGGTGAGTGCGGGTTATTATCTTGATATGGGATCAATAAATGTTATAACACATCAATTGTTTCCAATAAATTGCAGATTCGGCTGGCTTAGAAACCTACGAAAAGAAACACAAAAAACAAAAACGTCACGAAGACGATAAGGAGCGAAAAAAGCGAAAAAAAGAAAAGAAACGCAAGAAACAGCGTCACAGTCCGGAGCCACCGTCATCACAGCAACAACAACAAATGATGCAACAACAACAGCAGCAGCAACAACAGCAACAGCTACAGCAGCAACATATGATGCAGGGTATTATGAGCGGCGGAGGAGGAGTCGTCACTGGCATAGGAATGGGCGGTAATATTAGCAGCAGTGGTTTAATGGGCAATCCGGGGCCTGGTGGTGCCGTTATGACGTTAGCACAACAGACACCGCTGTTTTAGTAGTTAATGATGATAATTGATGAAATTCTACCAAAAGTCCTTCCTTTAACCTTATAGTTTTTGTTCGCTATGGGTCTCGTCGAAGCCTCCCGTAATTTATTTGAAATATAGCAGAATAACCCTTTTCTGTCTCTTCTCGATTAATTGATCTTCCATTTAATTTCCTGCGAAAGAAGTCAATTCTATCGTAATGCACCCCTGCACCGTAATTACTTGTAAGATTATTTCTTCCTTTTTGTTCGAACGTTCTTAATATTATTATTTAATAAGTTATGTTTATTTAAAAGATAAAGTATAAAAAATGAATTCTTTTCCTGATCCACTTCTTAACATAATTATTATAAATAAACAGCAAATACGTTTTATTTAGTTTGTTCTCTCTAAATAAGCTTGTTAATGCATAATAGTTATATAGTTTCTTCTCGATCATATGATTTAATATTGAATAAGTCGTAAGTTGTACAATTACATGAGAAAGGAACAAACACAAGTTATAAAAAAATAATTAACAAAAAAAAAACATCAAAAACAAAGAATAAATAAAAATTTAAAAATATATATATACAAGGATTGTCTGGGGGATTAGATTTGATTACATTTTAGGTCCCACTTATGCAGGTCATTGCAGATCATGTAATAATTTCCGCCCAGTATTTGACCCAATCAGGGACCACAAATCGTCTCTGAATTTAGAGTTACTGTTCCATCTCCTTTTTCTTCGCCTGCTTGGCCAGCTGCACATTTATCCTCTTTAGTCTTCAGAGCGATATTGTACCATCGATCCCATGAATCACTTTGTTTCTTGTAGTTACAGGCACTTTTCATAAATTTTTGAAAGCATTTTTCATCATCGGTCTCATCATAATCATCTGCCTGGCTAACCTTCCTATCTTCCAACATAGCTGTAATGGCAAAGGGCACAGAAATTAAATAAAAACAATAATTTTCTCGGGAAAACTTTATAACTTTACAACGCAGCAAAAATGTCTTCTTCGGGGACGTATATTTTTTTCTTTTTTCCAAATATTTGAACGTTTCCTTATTTTTCTTTTGCTGGATGACAAATCGATCAATTGGATTTTTTGTTTCATTAGCTGAGATTGTTTTTTTCAAAGACATTGCTTGATGATTTTTTAAAATTGGCGGTAAAATCCGTTGGCTGTAAAGCAATTAGAACTGGATTATAGAAATTAGATTACACAGCTCGTATTTGTTTATTTTTTTCCTTTACATTCTATTCTATTTGTCACTTTATAATACGAACATCTAAAAGCATTAAATCCAGGCAAAGACAAGGAATTCCCATTTGTCCTTCTTTGTTCTTTCAAAATAAAAATTAATAGCAGGAGAACAGGAATAATAGGAAAGGATGCTTCACTAGGTTTGTTTAATGACTTTTCTCAGAAAATCTGTTCGTCTAAAAGAATAGACGAAAATAAAAATTTTAATTGCATTTGCAGCCTTCAAAAAAATGACTTTTCCTTTTAAAAATCGTGCAACACAAAAGTGAAATGGCCGCACTATAGTAGCTTTATGTTCCAAAACCATATTTTAAAAGGAGACTAATGTCGTTTTTTTTCTTCTAAAACTCTGCCCCAGAGTTGTTTTTTTTGGCTGTCAACCTGTCGAGCTAATAAAACCGTTTTAAAAAACAAGATGTAGTGTGAAATAGCTGCTGAAATGAATATTCCAAGTAATAATAAGAATACCGCAGCATACTATTCTGTTAATCATTAAAATACTGCAACGGCACCACACTTTCTTTTTTTACTTCGTGCACGCTTTAATGGGTTCGCACCTTTATAATGCTTGGCTATGCTTGGCTCAGCGTGGGTGTTAAGGAAAAGGCGGAGAAAATATAAGACGTCTATGAACTTGTGTTTTGAATGTCTGTGGATTATAGTGATGTAGGAAGACAGAGCTTTCCACGGCTGAAGAACGATCCCCTGAAATTAACGCTCTAAATGCTCATCACTTTACCTTAAAGCTCATCTTCGGACGTACAGAAGATGAGCTTCAGAGTAAACTGATGAGCATTCAGAGCGCCACGAGTATTGCGGTTGAATTCAAGGAGAGGTGGCATGCAGCTCCTGCGGTGTTCAAGCGAATCTATTGATTTCGCTATATTTGCGTCACCGATAAGTTGTATCGTACAGTTTTGTGTTCTACCTAGGTAATGTAAGGTAGTTTAAGGTGCACCAGACCAGATATGACTGTTTCTGCTACTGAGCCACGAGTTTTCATAGCGAAATTTTTTTACGAAAGCCGTACCACATAAATTCTTAAAGTTGACGTAAAATTACAGTGAAAGTGGTTAGGCAATAGGGTCAGCCGTGGGTAGGCAAATAAAAATTTGCTCCATTAAGCATAAGGCTGCGGTCAAGAATTCAGCCACTGCGTAGCTTATGCTGCATGTTGGTAAAAAATTCAGTTTTGCAGCCAAAGCAGCACAACGTATCGGATAAAAATGCAATAAAAAAAATCGACTGCTCAGTTCTTGACCGCAGCCTAACTTTGTATGGCATTAAAATCTAGGCTACCGTGCTGCGTTCAATAAGCGACTAGCCTAAATTGGATGTAAAAGCGCTGATTTTACTAATTACCTATTAGGCGTATTCCGTATTTTATTTGGAATCCGAACACGAATTCCAATGACAAAACCAGCCAAACAGCAGGTTTTCAAATTCCAAAGAAGGAATTCAACAGTGCAGTTGTTGTTGTAATTCCTTATTCCTCGGCAATAAAAAACGGCTAAGCTGTATTTTATCTGAATTTGAATTGGGAATTACAACACAATTGCACTGTCGAATTCCTTCTTTGGAATTTGAAAACCTGCTGTTTGGCTGGTTTTGACATTCGAACTCAGATTCGGATTCCAAATAAAATACAGCTCTAATGTCATTTCTCACAATCCGATTTCTTTCTTTCCGTTGTCAGATAATCAGATATCAGTTGTCACTTGTCAGTTGTCACTACTCTGTCTCTACATGTAAATTGTGTATTGTGTTCCATATCGTAATGCTTACTTCAGTTAATTTTTTCTTCATTCGGTCTGTGGTGCAAGGTTTTCGTCTGGCTCACCCTCGGTATTCTAAATCCTATTCCTAACCAACGCCGTCCAACGCTGATCCTACACATTCCCCCGTCCCGTCAAATAAATAAAATTATTAATTTAATATTTATCTGTTCATAGTCGTTTAACCCTGCCACGGATTCTTCCATTCTCGCCTGTGCACCTTTTTCATAATCAGCAAGTCAACATGTACAAGCAAAGTGCAACGAATCTCTTGGATTTGCCGGCAGAAGATGTCAAGAAATGGTTGAGTTCATTTGACGCTGTGTTGACTGATTGTGATGGTTTGTATTGTACTTTGGAATTTACCTATTATTCACAAATTTCGCGTTGTTTTATTTAATCATAATGCTAACGTCAAGAGGTCAATGAATCGTTCGATCGTAAACAAAACAGCAGAGCGTTTCGTATGAAGGTTAGCACGTTTCTGAGCTGTCTGTGTTCTGTGATTTATGACGAGACACATTCAGAAGGCCAAACAACAAAGTGTTATGTAATTGATTTTTAAATTGTAAAAAGTACACATATATAATATGTACTTCAACTACAAAATATGAAAGCGACTACTCACTAGCAAAAAGCTTCAGGCCAATCAGCCTTTCATCATTTGTGCTAAATGGTCTTGAACGCTTGATTGAGATGTATATTAGGTCGGATGTACTCAGAAGAAATCCCTTAAACATAATCAGTACACAGCACATCAATGTGGGAAATCATGAACTTGTTTTCAGGATTGAAAAGGACGAGACGGACGAATTCTTCACTACAGGGGTGTTTATTGATATTGAGCGAGCTTTTGAGAACGGTACCTTTCAGTCGATGTGCAACTCAGCTGTAAGGCTTTGGGTGGAACCAACCTTAACCAGATGGATTCACTTCCCGGCTTCTTCAGACGGGAAAATATTGAAGATAAAGTTACAGATGCTTGCTCGCCTTCTAGGCTTCTTCAGACAGGGGAGAATATGGACGATAGTCGGAGTGGCTAGATGATGCTCAAAATGTGGAGTCCTTTCGCCGCTTCGGTGGTGGTTTGTTGTCGATTCTTTCTTAAAAGAAGTTAGTCACTTAGACATACCTATACAACCCTATGCGGATGATTCATGTCATATATCATCTAATAAATCCCTCAGGCCGCTTGTATAAATCTACAGACTGCCCTTAATAGAGTAGACACCAGTTGGTGGGGCAGAAATGGACGATCAATGTAAAAGAGCATTTGGTAAATCATGGGGGCTGACTCCGAAAATGGTACACTGGTCGTACTTAACGATAATCAGATCTATTCTCACATTTTAGCGGCACTATAGTTATGTGGAATGAATTGTCTGATTCTGTGTTTCCGCTTTTGTATGATCTGCAGTCGTTTAAGACACTCATGCATAGACATCTCATCCTTTCCTCTCCCTAATTTCATAACGCCCACGCTGTGCTAACCATTATAAGGGCATTATGCGACAGTTGTTTGGTGGCCAAAAAGAGGATGCTAAACAAATTGCAAGCAACGTCTGTTTGGGAATTACGGAATTCTAAAGAATAAGATCTGGCATGATTGGTATAAGAGTGTGCATGGAAACATATTCCATAAGGTTTCGGTACAAATTCATACGCTCCTGATGCCTGTTGACAGTACTGTGCCCTTTTTTATGTTCAATAGGGGATATAAAGTCCAATGTCCTAGCAGGGAAAGTTGGAAAAATTCAAATGAGATCCTTAGGGAATTCGAACCAATATTCTTCACTGATGAAGGAACTGGGGCGGGATGATTCTTAGATGAGAATTTTATGGAGGAATTCGCTCTGTGAAAATGGCCAACAGTTTTTCAAACAGAAATATTTCCTATTTTACAAGCTGCCAACTGGTCTGTCTCTAGACAAACCCTAGCCCAATTAGCTGGTACTGCGACCTAAAAAGATTGTATCGTGGGCTGTCTCTAAAAAGATTCCTAGGACAAAATCTTGCAATATGTAGTGATAGCCAAGCGGCTCTACTAGCATTGGAATCAAATCGAAAAGTGTCCTAAAACTTAAGAAAAGACTGAACTCTATTTCAAGATTGAATACCGTGACCTTTATTGGATCCAATATGTAAGTCTTGCTTGGATTAGGAAGGAATAACTATACATTTCCTTGGTAGATGTCCTGCTTTTTCTAGGCTTAGGATGAACGTTTTTAGAAGGAATATAATATCAATCGTGGACGCCGTAGCTCAGTTGTTAGTGCAAAGATTTCTGAACAGGGGTTCGAATCCAAGAAAACATCAAAATTTCCACCATCGAATATTATTATTACAATAACAAGCGAATAACTTCGATCGTTGAAACTATGTCAAGTCCATTGCTACCTAAAGTTAACGAAGAGATCTGAATAGTGAACTCACTGGCAACGAGTACAATTGGCCGACGGTCTGAGTGCTCTGGTGTGGTTTTTCTCGAACTATCACATCAACCTACCACACCAACCTACCGCAAGCGTTTATACTTTCCTTTTCTTTATCATGTGTAAATTAGACAACCCAATTATATTTTATTATTAGTGACTATTTACTAAATGCTTCTTTGTTTTGGTTTACCTCTCAACTACAACATGTTCAGGAGTCCTTTGGATGCACACCAATCCGATCGAAGGAGCAGTCGATACGATCAACAAATTCAAGGAAATCAATAAACGCGTCTATTTCGTTACAAATAATTCGACCAAAACTATTGCAGAACTTCTGGAACAATCATTACGTATGGGATTCCAAATGACAGCTAAGGAAATAATCTCATCGGCACACGCTATGGCAGAGTACTTGAAAGAACGAAATTTCGATAAAAAGGTCTATGTTTTGGGCACTGCGGGAATAACAAAAGAGCTTGACGCAGTGGGCATTGAGCACATAGGTGTTGGACCGGATGTGCTGCAAAATGGTTTCGCCCAATATATGCTTGAAGAATTTAAAGTGGACGAGACTGTCGGTGCAGTGATTGTCGGTTTCGATGAGCATGTCAGTTTCATTAAATTGGTTAAGGCTGCAACGTATTTGTCCGATCCGAATTGCCTTTTCCTGGCGACAAACACTGATGAAAGATTTCCATCGGCAGATTTTGTCATCCCCGGAACAGGAACTCTTGTACGAGCTGTAGAGACAAGTGCAGAGAGGAAGGCTTTTGTAATTGGTAAACCAAATCCAAGTATTTGCGAATCGCTCATAAAAAAGGGAATCATTGTGCCCGAACGGACACTCATGATAGGCGATCGGTGAGTGTACAATTCGATTGATTATGAATTGTTCTAACTCTTTATTACTCTTTCAGATGTAACACCGATATCCTGCTGGGAACTAATTGCGGTTTTCAGACACTGCTTGTAGGCAGCGGCATTCATCAGATGTGCGACGTTAAGAATTGGATGGAGAATGGCACCGATGAAGAGAAAAAACTCATTCCAGATGTTTACCTTCCAAAATTGGGCGATTTGCTGCAGTTTATGTGAGGCAGATTCGATTGAGTTAATATACTGATGGCCGTTATAGAAGCTATTGACAAGATAATGCATACTTGGTTTTAATAACAGTTTTGCAGCTTGTGTTCAGCTGCTGCTATGTTGCTTGTTTCTTAATGATACACATGATTTTTTAATGTATCAACTTTAATTAAATTTAATAAACGGGCATATATTTTAAGTCATTAATTGAATCTATTGCAATCTAGTTGCAATTGGATGCTTTTAATATAATAGATAATACCAGCTGAATTTGTTTTATTATTAATTTTATTTAATTGTTGTATTACATTAAATTATTATTTACATATTTATTTACCGTTTAATTCACACAGATTCTTAGAGAGGGGTTTTTTTTTGGTCGAAAGACATTTATCATTCCCTTTTTGAGCCTTAAACAAAGTAGTTGGCAAACAAAGAATATATAGTTTTGTGAAGATGTGAGTGTAGGCAACAAATGGGCGTGTCTCGTGTGCATTTCCAGTTTAATTAAATATACAGTTTTGTGTAATAAGTTTAGGCTTACAAGAAATTATTTGTTAAACTAAAATGTAATTTTAAAACTCATTTACATTGTATATATTAGTATTTGTATTATGTATTTGTTTGTTTTGTAAATTAACAATTCTTAGAAGTATGTAGGTACATGTTAACGACGCTATCCAGAACTTTTCAAAATTTCTAAAGTAAATTCAAGAGCCAAATGGTTTTATTTTTTATAAAAATCATCGTGTCGCACATATAAAACATCTTGGAGCCACATTAAGCGGTATGGGGCTTAATGGCACCTGGTTGGAAGAGAACAATTTACTCTCTATTCTTCTTATGTAAAAAAAATAGCTTGCTTATTTGTAAATGTTTCATTCTTCATGCTATTTGTGATATTTCTTCATTCTGGTGAGCTATAGCTGCTCCAGGCTCATCAATACAGTTACTGTTTTTACATTCGTTCCGAGTAAAGACTTGGGGTAAAGGAGTGTTTTTCTGAAATAATGATCGTTAAGCTGAAAAAAGGGAAAAATGCATGATGGAAGGTGGAAACTTGAGAGGCATCCGTGTGCTATCTGCTACCTGAACTAAATATTAATTAGGATTGTTATGTAAGAAAGTAATTTTGGAGTTGTCGGATGCTGTCCGTCGGTCGAGGACACGTAGTACTAGCGCAGCAAAATAAAACAGATTTAATGTGAAAAACAGCAACGAGTGCATAGTTGCGCATCTCATAAGAAGTTCAAGCACATACACATGTATCGTCAAACAATAATCATAAAAAGGTTATCGCGTGTCAAACAACATCAAAGTGCAGGGCAAAGTGGGTATTCCGTGTTTGCTTCCATGCGCATCGCTGATGGTTAAACTGGAGATGATCTGTTTTCTTCAGCATTCGATGAATAGCGGATTGTGAGTGATTGTTTTGACGTGAAAACGTCTCAGTACAAGGTTGTTTACCTCTACTGTTATGTACCATGTTAAATGTTCAAGCTTATGTCCCATGTTAAACTCGCCAACAAGAAACACCACATCAATTACCCCGTTAAGGCAATAGACGGCTCTTTGATCCTTATGGAGGAACAACAATTTACCCGCTGGACAGAACATTTTAAGAATGTTTTGAATTGAACTTCGCCAGGCACGTCCATCAACCCACATATGCACCCTAATAGACTACTTAACATCAGCGTCGCTACTCCTTAGTTGGATGAGATGAGAACAATCATCTAAAGCAACAGGCAATGACAACATCTAGGCAGAATCCCTTCAGTCCGACGTCGAGTAAACTACGCGAACATTGAATGCGATATATCAAGGTATCTGGGAATTTGAAACCATTCCACCGTCGTTAAAAGAAGGCTTAATAGTCAGAAAGGTGATTTGAGCAACTGCAAAAACTGGAGAGGAATTACCCAGCTAAACACCATAAACAAAGTGATGTCCTCTATAAGAGCTAACCGCTTACGGAAGCCGTTAGAGCCAATTATGAGAAATGAACAAGCAGGATTTCGGCCGAAGCTTTCTTGTACTGATCGAATTAACACCCTGCGTATAATCATTGAACAGTCAGTTGAGTATCGCTCTCCTCCGTATATGGTTTTTGTAGATTTTAAACGCGCTTTTGATAGCGTGGGCCGAAACATGATGTAGCAGATTTTTGTCTAGCTATGTTGTTCCGGAAAAACTCATTAACATCATTAAGAAGCTTTACCGCGACTTAACATGCCGCGTCATTCATAACGGTCATCTCGGCTCACCTTTCAACAGATACTCGGGAGTCAAGCAAGGTTGCACCCTCTTACCTTAGCTTTTCACAATTGTCATCGACTGGGTGATGAAAATAATAACCCGTACTCCATCGGGTTTGACATGGAATGTTTTTCACCGCCCAGAAGACCTGGACTATGCCGATGAATTCTGTCTCCTAACACAATCGTTAGGTGACATTGAGCGAAAATTAAACTCACTATGACTCCATGCATTTAAAAAGTAACGTGTCAAAAACAAAACTACTTCGCGTTAACGCTAGTGGATCTCTCGATTGACGGACATCAGATAGAGGAAGTCGATAAGTTTTGTTATTTGGGCAGCGGGATGTCAAAAAATGGTGGTGCTGACTAGTATGCTAAATATTATCTGGAACTTCTCGGAAATCTCCCGGAATCTGAAGCTAACAATATTCAGATCTAACGTTCTCTCAGTACTCTTGTATGGCTGTGAAATGTGGAAAAGCACAGAGTAAATTGCGATGCGCCTCCAAGTCTTCGTTAACAAGAGAATAATAACATTACATATCACCAATCAAGACTTGTGGAGAGTTGTGGCGATTCACATTACAAGAGAATCCACTCTTAATAGTTAATACTAGTCGAAATTCAACTATCATAGCGAACACACGCACCATCGCAATCTCGCAATCCTAAGATTTAAAATTAATATTCTTGTGTTATATATATATAGGGTGATCAGATTGGTGGTACTTTTTCCGATAGGATTTTTTTGACATGTCATGCGCGACTACTGTCAAACTAAATAAATAATTTTATTTAGTATTCATTGACATTTCATCATGGAAAGACTAACACGCCTTAACAACGTTTACAAATCCTACAAAACAATTGTATTACGAAAATGGACGCTCTGTGAAAAGTGTTCATCGCGCGCTCTGGCCAACTTATGGTGTACAGCGATGAGGCCCATTTTTGGCTTAATGGCTTCGTCAAGGAATCATCGGCCTATATTTCTTCAAAGACGAGGCTGGAGCCAATGTAACAGTGAATGGCGAACATTTGGTTCCAACAAGACGGCGCTACATCCCATACAGCCCGTGACACAATGGATTTACTGCGTCCTCGTTTCGGTGAGCAATTGATCGCTCGTTTCGGGCCGGCGGATTGGCCACCAAGATCTTGTGATATCACACCTTTGGACTTTTTTTTTTGGTGGGGGTATGTAAAGTCTAAATGTTTTGTGGATAAACCAGCTACGATTGAGACATTGGAAGCCAACATTACTCAAGTTATTCGCGAGATACCGACCGAAATCCTCGAGCGAGTCATTCAGAATTGGTGTTTAAGGATGGCCGAATTATGGCGCAATTGCGACCAACATTTGAAAGGGATTATCTTCAAAAAATAAATGTCATGAATGGTTCTAAACAAAAATAATAAAGATTGCCCAATCAATTTGAATGATTGTTGTTTTATTTCAATTTAAAATCCGATACCTCTAAATGGATCACCCTTTACATACACGATTGACATAGTAGATCGGCGATACGATACGATAGTCGAATTTCAACTATCATGGCGAACACACGTACCATCGCAATCTCGCAATCTCGCAATCTTAAGATTTAAAATTATTATTGTTGTGTTGTATATAGTTATAGTAGATTTTATTCTAAATAAAGTAAAGTAATAAAAGAGAACTACGACATTCTATTTATTGAAAATAACCTACAGAGTAACGCAGCAGGAAGCAATCGCGATCACCATCAGACGACAAAAATGGAGCTAGATTGGCCACACTTTGAGAAAGACAGCCGACGATATTACGAAACTAGCGCTCGACTGGAATTCAAAAGGAAGCCGCCGAGTTGGCCGTCCTAGCAAGACATTGAAAAGGACGATAGAAGAGGAAGCAAGATCCCAGTGGCGTCTCTCGAAACCTCAGGTGATAAATCGAGTTCAAGTTGGCGGGCGTTTGTAGAAGCTCTATGCTCCCCCGCGGAGTAAAGGAAAGAAAGAAAGAAGAAATGTATAGATATACTAAATAAAGGATCCAAAGCTACCTTCATAAATTAATAAATAATTAACTAATAGACCCCTGAAAAATTGCAAAGTTCTGGCTTCTGTCATGCTAGAGTTCATAAATTACATTAAGTTACTCTTTACTTGTTTATCAGTATTTTAAGCATAAGCTATATATAAATTAAGCTTTTACTATAAACTTAAAGTCCTTCATTTGTGTAAAATCTTTGTTTTAGCAATTTAGTAAGAAGAAACAAAGTTTGAAGAAGAAAGAAGCTGTCTGTTGTAAGCGTGAGTTTAAATGTTGTGTGTGTTGTGTTAAGCCGTGATTGTGTGTTGACTGTTGAGTTGTTATCAGTTGATGGCAAATGAAATTTTCAAAATGGAAAATTAGCATAATTGGAGCACCGTCCGACACTGAGCTTAGGCTCCTTCTTTCAAAGGTACATAAAGTTTGAACCAAATTCTTTTCCTCTTCTCCCGTTGTTGTTGTTGTTGTTGTTGTTGTTGTTATTATTATTGTTGATGTCGCCGATAATAACAGTTTCTTCTTGGACTTTGTCTAAATTGCTAAAAGGTAACATCAAGTGGTCGATTCCGATAGTATCCTCGAGCTTCGTGACAAATACGTACACCAGTAAAAAATGTTTATTATAAAGAAGAGCAGCGGGAAAACGATCCTCGAGGCACGATCGATCTTCGATACAGAATTGAATTTTGGCGTACGTTTGCCTTTCTTCTTGGCTTGCGATTCCTCGCGACGATACGATGACATTCGACGACGTCCACCGGTACTGCGAACGGATAAATCTGTGTCAAAAAAAAAAAATGAAAAATTAGTTAGACAAATTCAGGGATACACTAGCATTCATTCTGCACTCACCCTCACCCGACCTCAGATGGACTATTTCCTCATCATCGTCGGAAATATTTCTTGCCATGCGATTCCTGTCGTTCTTGCGGAAACAATTCCAATTCCAACCGAAGCATGAATAGCGATAGGATGAACGTCGACGTCCTCCTCCTCCTCCTCCTCCTCCGCCAGACGATGAGGATGGTGGTATCGCTATTGAACACATTGACAGGGGTATTACCTCGTAGATTTTAGAATCGGTGCTCACATTAAAATCGGATGGAATATTGCTGAGCGTCTTAAGGGTCGTCTCATCGACTTCCGAGTCTGCGTCACTGTCGGCATCGTCCACAATGAAATAGCATTCACCGGAACCGTACTTGGTGAAATAATGTACAACAGCGAATTGCAAAATTGTCGCAAAGATAAAAGCGAACGACAGAAAGACGAAAAAATCCAAAGCTGTTGGGTAGGGCACCTTTGGCAGATCGGTGCGAGCCTCTAGCCCGAGAAAAGTCATCGTTAGCACAGTTGTAATACCAAGTGAGACTCGATCGGCTGTAGCTTCACGATTCAACCAAAATGATACCCAAGACAGTACCACCAGCAGGCAGCATGGCCCATACACTTGAATAAGAAAGTTGCCCATGTGACGTTGCAAATGGAAGTTCACCATTAGCATGGAGTATTCAGCTGAAACGAAATAGTAAATGGGGAAAGGAGAAAGGAAATTAGCTGAACATTGTTATAACTATAAAAAATTGGTATTCCACTTTTTACTTTTGGTAGGACTTGAACCCGAAAACGTGATACAGAGTCCCGTGTTTTGTGACTGTTTTGCGTGAGATACGAAGATGGGATATATCCATAAAAATACGTATACAGAACTGGTTAAAAGTTAACCTTTCCATTGGGTGCGCTTGATTCAGGGGCTGATGTGTTAAATCAACCATAATCTTTTGCTAAACAAGAGTGCACGCAATTCTAAAAGCTTTTGATCACCTACGCTGAAGGCCTTGATTTTCAATAGAATGGTTTACTCTTCTTGGTCCTTGTTACTAGTAACATGCGACTTGTTTCGTTACATTCTGAAGTACAGAAGCAGTAATGTCACAAGCGTAGCCCATTAGAACTACAGCTTCCGGAACGTTCAAATGTTAAAGACACTCGCATCAGATCTATGTATCAGGTGTCCCGACAGAGATTTCTTTGCGTATCCTCCAGATATTGGAATAGTTTGGTTTTGGTAGTATTGCTCAGCATCCCTATAGACCGAACCATAGAGCAATAGAGTGATTTTCTTTTACAAAATTCTTTCCTATGGGCAGCCAAAACTCGACTTTGTTAGTTTTGTGTGTATTAGTTATGAGAGCTATGCTCATAACGTTTCTGTGTTCTGTTTGAGTTTGAGGATCAGTCAGTTCCAGAAATTAGGTCATATTTTTTATGTTAACCCTGAACCGTGTAGGCTCAAATAAAGTGTGGGGGGAAGTGGGACATGCAGTACTCCAACATTATTTTACATACAAGCTATAAGGTTGGCACAGCGGAGGGGTTTCAATAAAAATAACACTCCCCCGTAGGTCCCTGTACGTTAAATGTTGTTTCATTCAACCGGCCCAACCTATATAATCCTACCAACTTGCTATCGACGCCATTGACCAAATAATCGACTCATCTGACTCCCTTGACGACATCCTTATCTTCGGCGACTTTAATTTGCCTTAACTGCACTGGACTGCATCAGACGAGAAATCCTTTTCATCACTTCATATCCCAACACAACTAAGGTATGTCTCTTCGTAGATCGGCTTACAGACTCAAGTCTATGCCAAGTTAGTGGCGTCCCTAACTACATGGGTAGGCAATTAGACCTCTTATCTTCACAACTGACCCCATTAACTCTTCCGTCTCGCTTTGTCAACTATATCGACTATTGATAATTTTCACCCCCCCCCCCTTAATCTTCTTTGTTTTTTCCACAACTCTCCATTACTATATCCTCATTCCATAGTTCTCACTTCTTACGACTTTCATAAAGCTAATTTCCGCAAAATTAATGACTATCTTAGCAGGTCTTCCTTTAGATTTGACCATCTATCTTTAGATTATGCCAATATTTTATTCTATATCTCTTTATGTCCCCTTCTCGCACCATAAAACCTCATCTACATCTCCTCCTTGGTATAATCGAAGGCTTCGCTCCTTACGAAATAAGAGAAACAATTTATGGTCGGCTTACCTTCGTAATTATTCTTTTTCTGACCACTCCAACTATCTCGGTACTTACTTGCAATTCACCCAGTTTTATAACCCTCTCTACCAGCGCTACTTCAATAATGCTCAAGACAAACTCATAAACGATCCTAGTCTGACGGCTACCCTCAATCAATCTCTTACAAAGATGAACCACCACTAATCTTGTTAAATTCATCTCCTCCGCCCACAAGGTTTTTGCCCGTTGGTTAAGTATAGTAATTATTTTTCTAAGCTTCCAATCTACACATTTTTGGAGCTATACTTCTTTTGGCGCGTTTAGTAGAAGGTAAAATTGAGAGCGTTACGAGAGTGCGACATGATAATTTAACTTTTCCATAGTCCGCTACGCCGTGCTGATAAACCCAGTATCCAGTACACAAACCATACTGAACGCTTTTCCACATAAATTACACAAATGATTGAAGTGGAACGCGAAAAAGAAGAAGGCATACTTTTAGGCATAATAGGAAGGAATACGTTCACGCGTAGAAGGCCCAGACTGTGAACGTGATATGGGTAGTATTTGGATGGTATGTTGGGAGTCTTTTGGGGGTGTTTAGAGGACTCTTTGGGAGGTATTTTAAGGTATTTTTGGTGGTACTTTGGAAGTCTTTTGAGGCGCTTTTGGGAGACTTTTGGGAGGTCTCTAGAGGTTCTTTTGCGAGTCTTTTGAGGGTCTTTTTGTGGTCTTTTGGGGGTCTTTTGGTGGTATTTTTGGAGTCTTTTTAGGGGTCTTTATGTAGTCTTTTGGGAGATCTTTGAGGTTCTTTTGCTGGTACTTTGGGAGTCTTTTATGTGGTCTTTTGGGAAAAATATGTGGGTATTTTGGAAGCGTTTTTGTTAGTGATTTGGGAGGTTTTTTGGGGTCCTTTTGGTCGTCCCTTTTTGGGGTCTTTTTATTTTATTTTGGACTTTTGAAGAGTATTTTGATGTTTCTTTGGTGGTACTTTTGAAGTCTTTTGGGGGTCCTTGGGTGATCTTTTGGAAATCTTTTGAGAGTCTTTCGGCGGTATCTGGGGTTATTTTGGTAATCATTAATATCAAAACTTTCAATACATTTTCAATATTACTTTTCGTAATTTCGGCAACCATAGTTTGAAAAATATTCGCTAATAATATTGATAATGATAGTTTTGACTCAAAGTTACAATCTCTTCTAAAATTCCTAAAGGATTGAAGGAGCTGTGATAATGGTTCTATATTATATGACTACTGGATAAAAGTCTGGAATGACGCATGTTGCCATCACAAGTCTTACTCGTGATCATGGAACAAATTTAAAAAAACAGTGTTCTCTCAGAGAATTAAAGAAGCTGTGATTTGTCTCCAAGAATATAAGTACTTTTAACAAAAAATAGAATTCCAATACAGATGCTCGAGAAAAGGAGAGGAAAAGTTTGATTTGTTATAAAATAAGGTTGACTTCCGGTTTTTAGTATTTCAAAGTGTGGGGCACATAGGTTACTAATAACCACAAACTATCAGAAAATATAGTTTGAAGGATTATTATAAAGGTTGCTTAAAACGTTTTGTGGATAAGAAGGAAACAACCAAATTTTTAATCGAAAATTGCTTTTATTGTTTTTTACGAAAATTCGCCTAGCTGATCTGCATCCGATTTAATGAATCTATCTGTATCTATCTCTAAAAAGTGGGCCCATTGTTCTGAAGAAATCTTAAATACTCTCACGGTTTTATTATGCCTGGACTATTGCTTTGAAAGATTGAGGTCTCAACTCTCGCTTTCTATACTTTACAAATAGAAAAATAAGTTCGAACCCTCATTCTTAATATGACCATTTTTGTTAACAGACAGACGGAAAAACCAGTAAACCATCGATTTGTTCCTTATACTTTTTGTAAGGTAAGGTAAGGAGGTCGCACCGTCTAAATTCTAGATTTTGATTTAGGCAGTTTCTATGTCCAATAATTGGCTAGTATCCCATCGCAAAAGTACAAAATAATTATCGCTATTCAGCATTTAAAATATTGCTGAATCATTAGCTGAACGGCTGCTACAAGTCGTTGAAAGGCAAATTGTTTAAGAATTCTTTACCAAACCCCACCAGACCTTGGGGATTCCGAATCAGCATATACTACACATGCACACAGGTTTTCTTGTAATCAGCATTCCTCAAAATTTGTTGAACAGAATGACGTTGACAGAAATACAAGCATGGAAATATGTCAGTGAATCGATTGGGCAAGTCAATGTGTACTCGCACGAGTATGTGCCAAGTTATTACAGCAGATTAATGATTTTGCATGCAAATGAGGAAGTCACTTACTAGCAACAGGAAATCAATAATCACAAGTGTCATATGTGATTGCAGACACGCCTACGCGTTGGTGTCTGCAAAATATAGACGTCTGCATGATTTCAGATAAGATTTCAATCAAATTAGGTAGTTTGGGTGTTTTTAGTGTTTACTAGGTAAATCCTGTACAGGGTGGTTATTCGTTTTATTTATAAGTTCAAGTTCTAAAACCAAATGATAGCAATAAAATTGAATAGCGCGGAAATTTTATATGACATTCCTTACAGAGGAGAGGCATTACGAACAAATTGGTAGCTATTATAAAATCAAGTTATTAAGTCTCACGTGCTGCATACACAACAATCATATTAAATGATTGGCAGGTCTGAGAGAAGAATATCAAATATCCCTCAATTAAGATAGTGAAGTCCGAATTCGAAGATGTCCAATCCTTAAACTATTTTGTGCCAATTGTAGCAGTCAATAATAGCATGGAACCAAAAATCGCGCACAGTTCCATGAAGCCATCAAACCCTATTGCTCG
Source organism: Nephrocerus scutellatus (assembly GCA_947095585.1). Classification (NCBI taxonomy): domain Eukaryota; kingdom Metazoa; phylum Arthropoda; class Insecta; order Diptera; family Pipunculidae; genus Nephrocerus; species Nephrocerus scutellatus. The sequence goes on along the minus strand of OX352765.1, from coordinate 83,537,635 downwards.
CCAAGACTCTTCCCAAGAAGGAATCAATGAATCCAAACTACTGGGGTATAAAATAATGGTAATACCATGTCTTACAAATGGATCTGAGACTTGGGTGCTTACCACTCTGACCTATACTCTTAGTCGCGTTCGAGTGAAAAGTCCTAAGGAGAAATTTAGTTCCCGTATGTAAGAAAGCACGAATCCGAAGATTTATTAGATTTATCATCGACATCATGAAGAGAGTTAAGCTCAGTAGGCTCTCTGGTGGGTAGGGTTTAGTCGGTTCGAGTCTCACATAAATGTTTCTTGTTTTCCACCCAACTTGCGTAGCGAAAAATAAACAAGTAAATGTATAAAAACTTCGTTTTTCGGGTACAAACTTTTATGCGTACATCGACACACGCCACACAGTTCCCTTATTGTTTGGTAATAATCGGCAATTTTTGAGTTCGGGCATTTTTTTTTTCATGTATCAGACGCGCCAGACGCGACTCGCGATATGCTCACACGTGTGATATCAAATTGGCCCCTGAAATTGAGTTGCTCACAAAACTTCATCCCTCTGGGTCGTGCGAAAGGTGGTTGAAAAGGACCACAAAAAACGAGAAAATGGCAGCATTTCATACTATTACACGCGCCACATGCGAAACGCGACACGCGAAATATAAAAAGTGCTATTTTGGACTTAGCCACTCACAAAATTTCAGCTCTGGGTTGAAAAACATTTTTTTTCCAACTACTTGGGGTCATTTTTAACCAACTTCCAGACGACGTAGAGAGCTGAAATTTCGTGAGTGTCTGAATCCAAAGTAGCATTTTTATATTCCGCGTATGACGCGTGTCGCGTGTGGCGCGTGTGATGGGTTGACTTTTTTTTTTCTACTTTTTTGAGGTCTCTTTAACCAACTTCTACAGTACCTAGAGAGCTTAAATTTTGCTAGTGTCTAAGTTCAATATAGCATTTTTTATATTCCGCGTATAACGCGTCTGTCGCGTGTGATGGGATGAAAATTTTTTTTGACTGTTTTGGGGTCATTTTTAACCACCTTCCAAACTATCTAGAGGTATTTTGTGAGCGGCTCAATCTCAGGGGCCAATTTCGATATCCCGCGTTTGACGCGTTTCGCGAGTCGCGTGTGGCGCGTGTGAAGCGTGGAAACAAGGCTTATGGTCGAACTTTAGTCGTACATACCGAATTTAATAGAAATCGCTTGAGAAATGGCTTAGTTACCGAAATTCCAGTCCCTAATGACCGTATTCTAGAATTTCCATAGGAACAGGTCTTACAGGTCTTGAGAAATTGACCTAGAGGGATAAAATTTTGTGAGCGGCTAAATGTCAGGGGCAAATTTTGATATCCCGCGTTTGACGCGTTTCGCAAGTCGCGTGTGGCGCGTGTGAAGCGTGGAAACAAGTCTTATAGTCGCACTTTAGTCGTACATACCGAATTTCATAGAAATCGCTTGAGAAATGGCTTAGTTCCCGAAATTCCAGTCCCTAATGACCATATTCTAGAATTTCCATAGGAACAAGGGTTATAGTCGCATCTTAGTCCTACCTACCGAAAATCGCAACACAAAATTATTTTTGATCCGGTGTTAAATTTTCTCATCACCGCCGATAAAGTAGTTTCACTTACAATAAAAGTTTTAAAAAAAACCAAAGTGCTTATCCACCACAGGATCGCGACTCCACTTACTTACCTAACTGAATATCTACTTCTTTTATAATAAATCCACTCTAGAAGTAAGGGTGGGACCCACTCGAGCCAAATCACCCTGTTTTCTGTTCTACAAAGTGAAGCAGAGGAAATTTGAATTATAACTTCATTTACTAACAATCATCTGCAATAATTATTGCACATGAAATTGTCTACGGGGACAAATGCAAGCAATTATTGTTCGTAAGATAGTTCGGTGCAATAGAAGCATATGTTCGGAAAGTTTGACTTGTAATGTGGATAGGATGGATACCTATTGACGTTTAGCATAACGAATTAGAGCTTAAGGCATGAAACAATAATTGTACAAGGGATTTTCTCAATTTTAGGCGCAATCAGAAGTTCTATTCCCTAAAGAAATGCAAGTAAGTGTTAGAAGTTATTACAAAATATATAAGGGCCAAAGGCAAATTCATAAGGACGAGAGAACGAAGGATGTTTTGAAATAAAACACAAAAGAATGGCGTTCCAATTAAATGTAAGCAATTTCAAGACTATCTGGAGTACTGTGTGACAATTAAGCTAAAGTATTTTTAAATTTATATTTATTATTTATTTATTTTATAATTTAAACGACAAGATCATCACACTGAATCAACAAAAGAAGTCAAATAAAATCCAAACGACAAAAATTGCTGAACTCGAAAAGCGGTTACAGGTGTTTTCCAATATTGTTCATCAAGCGTGGATACTGCTGATAGCAATACCATCAAAACAAAGACATCATATCGTAACGTTACCAAAGAATCAGACACAAAAAAGCAGTTACGTTAAAAAGTATTGTTATTCAAGTTTTTATTTTATTTGAGTAGTTTTCAGAAGTAGAATTTTTATTGACTTTCTGTCTCAGTAGCTGTGCGTGCCTTTTTCGTTTGTTAGGCCTGGTACTACAAACGAATAAGTAACGTTTTCACTGTTGAGTGGTTGGTTCGTAGAAATTCTTCTTATTATTGTTATTTATAATATTTTTTGATTTTTTATATTATTATTATCTTATTTTACGTATATTTTCATCATCTTGACGGGTTCGGTATTTTTAATTTGTAAAATGAACTCTTATTTTGAAATTCATTTCACAAATATTTGCGGCATTAAAAGAAATTTCAATTCGATCGTAGCACATCTTGACGCGAATAAACCTGCGGTTCTAAGTTTATGTGAAACGCAGGCCTCTTATATGGGTACCCCAAATGATTTTCAATGTCAGGGGTATTCTCGTGTCGACTGTTTGGTTCCTCATCGTGGGGTTATTTTATTTATACGAGAAGACATCAGTTTTAGTGTACCTAATTTTAATATTCCAAACAGTAATCCAATGTTCAATACGATATGGATTGAAATTGTAATTTCAAACCATTCGATATTTATTTGTTCCCTTTATCGTAGTCCTAATTTGTCACCTGATGACACTAATATTGAGTTTAATTACTTATCAGACACAATAGACAAGATTTACAAATCATCACCAACATCAGAATTGGTAGTCTTGGGTGATTTTAATGTCCACAATGATTCATGGTTGACCTATTCGAATGGTAGAGATCGATCAGGTGAAACCGCAGAACTATTTTCAAATGTTAATCTTTTCACCCAACTCGTTGATAAGCCAACTAGGTATCCCGATACTACTGGTCAATCACCTCACCTTTTAGATTTATTTCTTACAACTATGCCTGATAAATATTCAATTGATGTATCTGCTCCATTAGGTCTTTCTGACCATGCTTTGATAGTTGCCAAATTTTCAATATCACCAGCCCTTATAGAGACTACAAGTAAAAGGCTACTCTGGCACTATAAAAATGCTAACTGGGAGCTCCTGAACCAATTTTATAGCTCATTTGATTGGTCAACCTGTTTTTCCAGCAATAATGCTAATGAAGCATCACAACTTATCACGTCAACCATTTTGCTAGGAATGAAAAATTGCATTCCTTCTTCATTTAAAAAGAAAAATACTCATAAAAATAAATGGTTTAACGAACATTGCAGGTCATCAGTCGCGTGTAAAAAAGCAGCCCATTTGGACTACGTTAATTGCACTTCTGAAGAAAACCTTGTAAAGTTTCGAATAGCTAGAAACAGATCAAACGCTATATTGAAAAGGTCCAAAATAATATATGACCTTAAGATTCGAGATAGCATGCGAAAAATATTGGATTCTGATTCAAACAGTCGAAGCTTTTGGTCGTTTGCTGCATTGGTTAAAAGAAACTTTGCAGACAATACTTCGTCTATTCCTTCTTTATTTCATAATGGTATTCATTATAGAACTAATATTGAGAAAGCTAATCTCTTAGCTTCTCATTTTGCTGGTGCGTCTACTCTTCCTTTAACTAATCAAAGCCCCCCAATTCTCCCGAATCTAGGCCCAGGTATGTCTAAAATCTATTTTCGGAAACGGGTTGTTTCAAAGATTCTGAAAGAACTTGACCCCAATAAAGCGACTGGCCCCGACGGTATTCCGCCATTAGTATTGAAAAGTTGTCATCATACTTTGGCAAAACCGCTTAGCAAATTGTTTCATCTCTCAATGAAGACAGGTGTTTTTCCATCATTTTGGAAAATAGCAAATATTCAACCCGTTCCGAAAAAAGGTGATAAATCGGCACCTACGAACTACCGACCTATTGCTTTGTTGTCGGTTCTATCGAAGGTAATGGAATCTATCGTTAATTTCAGACTAATGAACTATCTGGATTCGAATGTTCTTTTATCCGATGTTCAGTATGGATTTCGTAAAAATCGATCTTCAGGCGAACTAATGACGTGCATGACTCATTGTTTGGAGCGAAGCATTGAAAACCTAGGTGAATCAAGCGTTGTTTCCTTAGATATTGCTAAAGCTTTTGATAGAGTATGGCATGATTGTCTTATTAATAAGATTCGTGCGCTGAATTTACACTCCTCTCTCATTACATGGATTGAGAATTATTTATGGAACCGTAAAATAAAAGTTGTATTAAATGGTATATCTTCAGATTCACATGGGATCAATGCTGGCGTGCCTCAAGGATCATCCTTGTCTCCCACGCTCTTCTTGATATATATCAACGACCTATTGTCTTCTACAACCTGTGATATCCATTCATTTGCTGATGATACAACACTATCGGCCTCCATTGCGTTTGACAATCAAAAAGAATGTAATTCTCGCTTGAATGGTTCGCGTGAATTAATGAATTTGACTATTCTGTCTAATATTCAAATCATTCTTGATTGGGGCATTTCTAACAGAGTAGAATTTAACCCAAATAAATTCCAGTCTTGCCTTTTTTCTCAGAAGACAACTCAACATTATGTTCCTCCTGTTATTAATGGTACCTCTATTGCGAGATCTGATTCACTTAAGTTGTTAGGTTTAAAAGTATCAAGTGATCTTTCTTGGAAAGAACATATTTATGAAATTTCAAAAAGAGCTAGCCAATGTTTAGGCTTCATAAGACGTTGTAACTTCTACTTCACTCCCTCTGAAGTGTTAAGATTATATAAATCTTATATTAGACCAATTTTAGAATTTAATTCATATGTGTGGGGTGGTGCTCCAAGATCGCATTTGGTTCATCTTGATGGTGTTCAGAATAGAGTTATCCGTTTGATAAACGATGTAACCATTACTTCGTCTCTTGATACTTTGGAGCACAGACGAAATGTTGGAGCTTTATCTGTTTTCTATAAATTTTACAACGGTAAATGTTCTTTAGAAACCCGTTCTCTAGTTCCTGGGCCTTTTCTCAGTAACGTAAACACTCGTTTAAGGTGCAATCAACATAGATTTGCCTTAAAACTTTTTTCATGTAGAACCCAACACTTTAAATCCTCCTTTTTTCCTAGAGTATCTTCGATGTGGAATCAATTGGTCGAACACGTGTTTCCAGAATCTTATAATCTGCAGGCGTTCAAATTAGCCGTTAACAAGTTCTTGAAGGATGATGGTTAAAGTATTCATAAGTTGTTTCTTAATATATAAAAAAAAAAAAAAAAAAAAAAAAAAAAAAAAAAAAAAAAAAAAAAAAGTTATCAGTATTTTTTAAATTATTTTTATAATTTGTAATATTTTCTTGGTCAAGGTTTTTTGTAGTTTTCCCTGACCATGATTCATTGATAAAAGTATTTGGACTCGCGTCGTTCTAAATTCGTGTTCGTTTTTCGTATTGCTTTTCCAATGAATCAGGGAGAATTCTGAGAAAATAAATTGAAACCGGCTACAAACGTGAGGAATGTGATATATTGTAAATCACATTCTTTCGATTTTTATTTTATTTTGAATTTAATAAAGGGCTTAGCCCAACTTATTGCCGTGACGTAAGTCATTCAGGGAGTCATCCCTTGGCAATAAGTCTCTATATAAAAAAAAAAAAAAAAAAAAAAAAAAAAAGGCTTTTCTACATAACAAATTAAAATGACTTCTTTCAATTGAAAGGAATCTCATTTTATAATTAACTCAATAGTTCGTCACACTATCGCATTAACTGCAAATGCAGTGAAATCTTTTCAAAATGGCACATAAATAAGATGTTGTGCTCGGGCACTTGCTTTCAAAGGATAAAGCCGATGAGTGATTATCCTTTGAAACGTTCGCCAAACAAACAAACTTGAATACAACTGCACTGAATTTGGTCGTGTTGATGGTAAATGAATAAATATGTAATCAACCGTTGTACAGTTAGCTGCAGCGGAACAACCAACCGACGACGGCGTTTCCTTCAGTCTGCGAATTAATCTCATAATTAGCTTAACTTATTTATCATACCAATTAGCAATCAGCAAATGAACAGTCAAATGACGATGATTTCTGTTGCGTGACTAAAAGTTAAAATTACGTTATGATATTAAGAGTTAGATAATTGTTTTCCTAAGTTTTCAAAAGATTCTAAGAAATATTGTTCTGGTGGTTGCTGTGAGAGAATGTGCTTAGATTTTCACAAGACGAATAAATGTTACGAGTAAGGCTTTAAGGCCTTTATCGCATAACAGAATAATTTTATTATCTTCTTCTAATGCTGAAGGTGCTCTACATTCCAAGAGATTTATACCCCTTTCGATTAGCTGAAACCGTACCCGAAACTAAACCCAAATTTGACAAGAACAACAAACTGAGAAATTAGTCTGCTTGCTCTCTCTTCGCCATCTTGCTGAGTAAACGAAACTTTACCCGCCGATTGCCGACGGGTAGCAAAGTTACAGTGTCGGTTACAAAACCTTGCAAATAGAACGCCAAACCAAAACAACAAGAGAGAAATTTTAACTCTACCATGCAAATCGAAAGAGCTCTCCTCGAAAATGTCACTTGAAGAAACCCGATCCGTAACAAGAGAAAGTTTTAATCAAACGTTTAGCACTCTTCCAAGATTCTCTTACAATTCTTCTCCGTACTCTCGAGTATGATGTTATGCCTAAATCCCTTCCTGACTTCAAGGGCATCCCTCAGGTCAGGGTGTTCCCAACATTAATGGAGCACTTTATAAGGTCCGTTCATTCCAGCCATCCCATTCATCGTTATCCTACACATCAGTCAAAAGAGTTTGACAGGAACTCCAAAACTAGAAATGGGCTTGTATAGCTTGTATGGCTTGTGATCAGATTGGAGGTACTTTTTCCAATAGGATTTTTTTGACATGTCACGCGTGACTACTGTCAAACTAAATACATAATTTTATTCAGTATTCATTGACATTTCATCGTGGAAAGACAAACGTCTCAACAACGTTTACAAATCGTACAATTGTATTATGAAAATCAACGTTATGTGAAAAGTGCTCAGGCCAACTTATGGTGTACATAATCGTCCTATCGAACGCACTATTCGGCATACCATCGGCAAACTTGAGAATAATTTTACATTATGATACTCGACCGATTAGACCACGTACAACCCGGAATGAAGAGAATATTGCTGCTGTAAGTGAGAGTTTTGCCGAAAACCCGGATGAATCGGTTCGGTGCCGGTCTCAACAACTTGGCCTATCTTATGGCACTACTTGGGCGATTGTACGCAGAGATCTTGGTTTGAAAGCGTATTAAATACAGCTAGTCCAAGAATTGAAGTCGGCCGACCTTTCAAAGCGTCATACTTTCACTCGTTGGGCTCTTGAAAAACTCGCCGAAGATCCATATTTTGGGACCCGAATTTTGTTCAGCGATGAGGCCCATTTTTGGCTTAATGGCTTCGTCAATAAGCATAATTGCCGGATTTGGGCTGAAGAGTAACCCAAAGCCATTCAGGAACTGCTATTAAATCCATTGAAAACTACCGTTTGGTGCGGCCTATGGGCTGGAGGAATTATCGCCCCATATTTCTTCAAAGACGAGGCTGGCGCCAATGTAACAGTGAATGGCGAACGCTATCGCGCCATGAGAAACTTCTTTTTGATGACGGAAATTGAAGCCCGTGATCTCCACGACATTTTGTTCCAATTAGACGGCGCTACATCCCATACAGCCCGTGACACAATGGATTTACTGCGTCCTCGTTTCGGTGAGCAATTGATCTCTCGTGTCGGACCGGTGGATTGGCCACCAAAATCGTGTGATATCACACCTTTGGACTTTTTTTTTGTGGGGATATGTAAAGTCTAAATGTTCTGTGGATAAACCAGCTACGATTGAGGCATTGGAAGCTAACATTACTCAAGTTATTCACGAGATACCGACCGAAGTCCTCTAGCGAATCATTCAAAATTGGTGTTTACGTATGGCCGAATTACGGCGCAGTTGCGGCCAACATTTGAAAGGGATTATCTTCAAAAAATGAATGTCATGAATTGTTCTAAACAAAAATAATAAAGATTACCCAATCAATTTGAATTTTTGTTGTTTTATTTCAATTTAAAATCTGATACATGTAAATTGATAACCCATTACTTTGCCCGAACAACCCGAATTAAATTAAAAACTTAACTTAGTTATAGAGTCAAATATGAAGATGATGATATTCTCTATTGCTATGGGGCTTGGGTATCCGCCTTCGCACCTCGAGTGCAATTAGGCAGTGATCTGAGTAAAAGTAGGCCGCCAGAGAGGCGCGGACTAGGTCTGTTATCGACTATGACTTCTGTTCACTGATTTGTTGGTGTTGTTTTGGACAGCTGATAAAACGCAGTTAGAAATTACTTTTAGAAGATCTTGTTATAGCACAAGAGGCAAATGTCTTCTCTTCTCTACATAAAACAGGCAGCATAGAAAATAACAACGTTGTCGGATGATATACTTGTATATGTCTAATTAATCTTCAAACTTCCAACAATTGCAACCTACTGTAACAAGTTACTACTCATTATCATTATCCCTAACAAAATTATCAACTGCGCTATAAAATGTGACCCAATATAAGGAAGTATCATTAGTCCAATGGTCATAAAAAGCCCCAGATGTGTATTCAAAATGGTAAACCTCATATTCGCCATTCGACCAATTAGATTGTGGTCTGATATTACTACAGACTGCAAGTCTGTTGTGTGTGCGCCCAAATAATAATAATGCAACGACATCCTGCTCTGGCATTGTTATCATAAATATGAGACCACCATGTGAAAGCCATCCTCCCAAAAATCAAATAAAGCTTCCTTACTGTTAATATACTCACATGCCTCATTAATGGTGCGTTGGTGTCGCTTGCTCTCCTGCACCTCTGTACTACCACCACCATCACCACTTTTTGCCGATTGTCCCGATGACTGGGATTGGGTCGTCTTCTTCGATGAAGTTGATGATGACAATTCGTATGAAGTCGATGGTGCTGTCTTGTAAACGATATCAGTTGAATTACCAGCAGGACAATCGACCAAATCGAATTGGGACAGTTTCATGTCCTCGGCAATTGCCACAGCCGGCCGTTCTTTGTTCCAGCGATAGACAACATCGGACGTCGTATAGCCAACTACGAGAGTTTATGGAAACAAGAAAAAAACAGGAATTAAGTGAGTCAAGTGAGAGTAGTAAATTTTAATTGGTGTCACGACACAGTCTGAATTAATCTCTTTTAAATTAAAAAATTCCTATTTTTCCTATCTGTATAATAAAAAGTATTGATAAAAGTTCGAATAAATTATTGTAACCTTATTTTTAAATCAAAAACTAAATGTGTATATGTAGGTATTGAATAAATAAAGAAGGGAGTATGTGTGTGCTATCCAGTGTACTTTAGAGATTTAAGAAATGGTTAAACCTTCACGGTATATGCCAATATAGGCTGAAGACTAAGGACTTAATTGGAAGAATCTGAATCTAAATCAGAATCAGAATCAGAATATCAGAATATCAGAATATCAGAATATCAGAATCTCAGAATCTCAGAAACAAGAATAGCAGAATATCAGAATATCAGAATGTCAGAATATCAGAATACCAGAATATCAGAATATCAGAATATCAGAATATCATAATATCAGAATATCATAATATCAGAATATCATAATATCAGAATATCAGAATATCAGAATATCAGAATATCAGAATATCAGAATATCAGAATATCAGAATATCAGAATATCAGAATATCAGAATATAAAAATATCAGAAGATCAGAATATCAGAATATCAGATTTAGAATCAGAATCGGAATCAGAATCAGAATCAGAATCTCAGAACCTCATAACCTCAGAATCTCAGAATATCAGAATATCAGAATATCAGAATCAGAATCAGAATTAGAATCAGAATCAGAATCAGAATCAGAATCAGAATCAGCATCAGAATCGGAATCGGAATCAGAATCAGAATAAGAATCTCAGAATCTCTGAATATCAGAATATCAGAATATCAGAATATCAGAATATCAGAATATCAGAATATCAGAATATCAGAATATCAGAATATCAGAATATCAGAATATCAGAATATCAGAATGTCAGAATATCAGAATCTCAGAATATCACAAAGTCAGCTGGGTGTCAACTGACAGGCAATCATCATCCAACCAAATCGACCATGTAGCGATCAGCCGACGTTTGAGGAGCTATCTTTGAGACGTCCAGACGAGGAGCCGACAGTTACGTGCTGCATCTGTTCAAAGAATCCCCAATATCATCCGAATGACTAGGTATAACATCGACCGGCTAAAGATCCCTTCAGTACGCCAAAAATTAAGGGATCATTTATCGCAAGGAGTGGAAGCAATCAGCAGCTCACTGCCGATAACCATCCAAGAACATTGGAAGGCTGTGAAAATTGTTTTCACATCTGGAGCGGAAAGTATTGTTGGTAGAAGCCAGGCAAGGCACAGCACGTGGCTTATCGAAGATACCTGGAGACGGATTGAAGAACGTAAGCTACTTAAAGCTCATATTGTAGATACCCCAGCAGCAGCGAGGATCGAGTTAAAGTCCCTGTATCGAAGCAAAATGAGAGAAGTTCAGCGTAGTGTAAGACGTGACAAACGTAATTATATTAACAACCTGGCCTCAGAAGCAGAGAAAGCAGCGAGCAGACCGTTTATAGAATCACCAAAGAGCTGACAGGCGGTCACCGCTCTAGCCAACATCCGGTTAAAGGCCTAGATAGTGCCGTACTCGTTTCAGATGAGGATCAGCTAAAGCGATGGAAGAAGCATTTCTCTACGGTCCTTAACCGTGTATTCGCCAACGACATGCACCCAAATCAAATGGAGCTGCCGGAAGCAACAATTTCCCGAATTCGCACCTCAACTCACAATAAAGTTGAGATCGCTACTGCGCACTAAAAAACAACAAGTCGGTTGGGCTAGATGCTATACCCGCAGAGCTTCTGCGTCCCGCTCCAACGACATCGGCAGAGCTTTTATATCTTCTTGTAGAGAGAGCTTGGGAGGCAGAAAGATTCCCCGACTAGTGAAAGAAGGGAATGATTGTCAAGCTCTTTTACTAGAGAACGGGTCAGGAACTAATAGGCACAAACATCCAACAACGGAAGTGGCAGTGGATTGGTCATACACTCCGAAAAGGCGACAGTTCCATAGCAAACTACGCAATGCGATGGAATCCATTATCTCAGGATGGTAGAAGAACGGGTCGTCCAAGAAATACATGGCGCAGAACAGTTAAGGAGGAGTCACGGCAATTGGTTGGGAAGAGTTGGAGAGAGCCGAATCTCATTCCCAGGAATCGCACGCGATGGTGCGTAGGCGTAGTAGAGGCCCTAGGACCCACAAGGGGATATATGACATAAGAAAAAGAAGTATGCTATATGGACACATCCGATATTGATCGAGCGGTTGTCAACAACTCTATACGCACTCAACAATCAAACAAAACAATGTTTTGCCAATTAATCAAATACTCGTACTTTATATTTAGCTCTTAAGAGTTTTTTTTTGCTGATAACCGATTCAATTGCAAAGAACTACGGTACGATAACATGATATAAACAAATGGCAATATTTTAACCCCGTGTGCAACATTTTGGTTTTCCTGTGTGCTGCATCACTTCACTACAAAACAATAACATCCATGTAAATGTTACGCATACGCCCCGGCGTAAGACTTGCACTCTTGTACTGCATGTGTTTGTTGAGTAAAAAAAAAGTTGCTGAGCTGATAATACGCCTGCTTACATAGATGGATAGAAATGTCTCATTTGCTATTTCCTTTTCACATAATAATCCACCCGCTTCTTGTGATGTTTGGTTGTGGTAATACGACCCATAACCACTCCGAGCTTAGTTTGTTAGTCGTGTGTTTCTTTTTGCAATTCTTTATGATAACAACCTAACATAGCTATACACGTATATGTTATCTACAACAATATAAGGAAATTTGCCTCTTCTTAAACCCCCGTCTCCACCGACCCTTATTTCTGTAAGCCAGTAAAAATCTAATGATGAAAAGTTTCTCATTCAATACGAGTATGTTTAGCTATCAGGTTGATCGGAATTTTGTTGACAAAGATTATCATCGCATGATGATGTATGGATTATAGTTAACGTATTACATGGTGACGTAAAGAGTGGTGGTTGGTAGTCCCAATAATGGCAACGACGACGAATCATCCTATTGTTTAGCGAATATTGCATATGCGTAAAGCCCAAGGTTAAGGAGTTAATGTTCTTGACATGGATTCTATGCTGTCGTCGGTTTTCTTATTACGTACCCACTGATTGAATTGATTTTACCATAAGAGAAGGTTACCTTCTCCTGTAGAGAAGCCACTTCAGAGGTCTGTCATGCAGAAGATGTAGGTAAAATTTGATTGGAAATACCGATGAGCCACACACTTGGCTTTCAGTGGTTTTGCCAATTAATAAAAAATGGCAGTTATTCCTCGGCTATAAAAAATACTCGTACATTTACATCGTTGTATGTGGGGTACAATGTGGGGCATTCATACAATTAGTTTACTTTAACACATGAAACGTGTCAAAATGTCATGGAGGAGACGTTACTGTGAACAGTTCATTCATTTTTTAAGTGCATTTTAGTGTGCATCTTTTTACACTCTTTTATTTAACTTGGTTTGCGGTTTGCCTAAAGTTTGTCACAGCTCACGGTTAACTAAATTTACCGCAACAAATTAACAAATCAATTTTCAAATGATTTTCTTCCTCATGTTTTGCAATTCGAGCTGCAAATCATTTTGTTGAATTGCTATTTACAGTGCAAAAAAAAAACAAATTGGAAAAAAAAATTAATAAAAAAAACCAAACCAAAAAAAATCAACCTCGGATACAGCCTGATGAACGACGACGACCACGGCAACGAAAACAGCTAAACGATTTAAGAATTTTCTCATGGATCGTACACTCACTGTATAGAGCACAGCAGCTGACCGATTCCCTGTCTAAATATAATGCTGACATAACGGCAATCCAGGAGATGCGGTGGACGGGGAATGGTGTCGTACAAAAATCAGATTAAGGCACACATTACAGCTGTTATGCAAGACATCATGTGCTCGGGGTGGCGTTTCTAGTCAGCAAAATTATAAAACCCACCGTTATCGGCTTTAAAGCGAAAAATGAACGTGTATCACTTTGCGTGCGGGTGGATTGCATCATCACGAAAGACTGCGTCTGCGCATCAGATTCGAGTCAACACGGCTGACCTTCGCAACGAAGAGACCAGAAGCAACTACGGTCAAGCGATAGGACTCGCCCTAAATGCAGGAAGAAGTCATTAGTACCTCTGACTATCTTAGACAGTAGTCGAAGAGATCGGAACGACTGGTTCGATGACAAATGTAAGCCAGCGACTGAACGTAAGAATGTTGCGTACCAAGCAATGCAAAAATCTCATAGAACGCGGGCACGCGTAGATTAACATAAAGAGCTCAGAAGATATGAAAAAACAGTTCACCGGCGAAAGAAAGCAGCCTGGGAGAAGAATCTTGTCCATGAAATAGAACAGTAGAGTGAGAAAAGACTGCACCAAGCGCGGAAATTCTACCAAAGAGTCCGCGGCATGACGCAATACACACCGCGTTACACATACTACAAGGACAAAGAGGGTAATCTGATCGCCTATCTTAAAGGAATCTTAGAGCGATGGGAAGAGCACTTACGTGAGTTGTTAAATCGCCAGCTTACTGAGGAATAGAAGGCTCCACCAAAGAACGATGACCATACTATGCTGCCACCAACAAGCATAGCCGAAGTTAGCAGAGCGATAAATCGGCTCAAAAATAATAAGGCCCCGGAATCTGATGGTATCCCAGGGGAACTGATAAAAACAGGAGGAGGCCCCACATTACACCAAGCAATTCATGAAATTTTAGTGCAAGTATGGGAGGAAGAAGCGATGCAAAAAGTCTGGCGAAGAGGCATCCTGTGCCACATACACAAGAAGAGAGATATAACAAAATGCAGCAATTATCGTGGTATAACGTTGTTGAGTACCGCGTATAAGATTTTCTGCTCTATCTTTCAAGACAGGATAGCCCCATACGCTAAAGTCATAATTGGTCCATACCAGTGTGGCTTCATCCCAGGCAAATCAACAACTGATCAGATTTACACCCTTAGGCAGGTGATGGCAAAATGTCTTGAGTCTAAAAAACTCACTACACCATTATTTTATAGACTTTAAAGTCGCCCATGATAGCATAGCCAGCGTAGAACTTTATAAAGCCACGAGAGAATTCGGCATCCCAAATAAACTGCCACGACTATGTAGGTTGACCATGACATATGTTATAAGCCAAGTAAAAATATCCGGATCACTATCAAGCCCATTCATCATCTATAACGGTCTCCGACAAGGGGATGGACTGGCCTGCGTCCTCTACAACCTGGCGTTGGAGAAAGTGATCCAAAACTAAGACGAAACGGCGGGAGTAAGAATCCTCTATAAGTCCATTCAGATATTGGCTTACGCAGACGATATTGACATCGTTGGTAGAAACCCAAGAGCTGTAGAGGTAGCTGTCATCCATATCGAGCAGGCGGCACGAAATCTGGGGCTGCACCTAAATGAGAGCAAAACAAAGTACATGGTGGCCACGTCTGCGACTGGAAATTCCAATATTGGTCCCGCATATAAAATAGTGGGACGCGAACTTGAAGTAGCGAACTCGGGTCAATGGTAGCAGCCGATAACAGCATATGGAACCAGAAATACGCGCACGGTTGCTTAGATCAAACAAAGCCTACTATAGTCTGTCAAGACTCTTCAAATCCTGGAACTTAACCAAAACATCCAAGCTTCTGGTATATAAGACAATGGTCATACCAGTACTTACAAATGGATCCGAGACTTGGGTGCTTAGCAAAAGCATTCTGACCACTTAGCCGCGTTCGAGAGAAAAGTCTTACGGAGAATTGTTGGCCCCGTATGTGAGGAAGGATGATTCCGGAGACTCTATAATGAAGAGATCTACGAACGATACCGCGACGTCGATATCGTGAAGAGAATTAAGCTCGGTAGGCTTCGGTTGGCAGGACACCTAGCTCGCATGAGCGAAGAGGCTCCTGCTCGAAAAGCCCTTTACGGTAATAATAATAATAATATTTTGGCACGACAGACCTTTTCGGTCCAAGGGCTTTCGCAACCATTTGTGTTTTACATGTATTTTTTTCACACAAATGAAAGAAACCTACAATTGAATGGCGTATCCGAACGGTGAATTGAGAAGCTTCCCCTATACGTAAACGTTTACTCTCAATGCGCCTAAAGTAGTTTCGCTTTGAGAACTGCAATAAATATCTGTTACTTACATGACCCAAATTTTAAAGGACATTTTTGTATATCCATTGGAAAGTCTTCCAGGTTCATTGGGCATCCAGCCTTTATGGTTAATCTGTGAATAGAATAATAAACAAAATAATTGGTTGTTATAAATAGAGTTCTCACAAAGGACTTGTACACTCGATAGCTCTTTTTGGTGCGTTAGTTTGCTAGATGTAATGAAGCGAAATACTCGTACTTGATTAACACGTGATCGAAAGAAGGACCAATTTTGCATAACAGCTTCTCCAGTTAGTTATAAACACTTTATCCTTTTATGTTTTTGAGGATTTATTTATTTACATCTCTGACCTGTTTTACATTGAGACGCCAGAGAGCCATAAACATTTGAACACCATCGGAAACATATAAAGGTGACAAAGAAATGAACACTTCGATCCCTCTGACAGGGAGTCGGAAATTGCATCCTTTTATACTCGTACGCGCCAGTGTTTGGTAAAATGTATTTACTTTTTCAATTGCGTTGGCTTTACTCACTCACTCGATCAAAGACTCACCTACTCGAATAGAGGACTCGTCCATTTTGATGGATGCGAACGAATTTATTTGGCGTTGTAATTGTATGCAAATAACTTTGCTTGCCGTTGTAGAAATATGTATCGGGTTTCCAGATGCGTGCCAACATTGAGACGCTTAATGCGAGTGTGTCCTGTCCCCCCTCAAAGGCAAGTCGTTTGTCAACCCATGACTGTCGAAAATAGCAATCCATAGAGTAGGTCTGCGGAAGAAATAGAAGAGAAATAGAATGTGAAGGGTAGATGAGTTATAAAGAGTTTTGTGGCGAGTTTCACGAAATATCGACAAATTGTATGTGAGTTAGAGTGTCTATTTCTGATTTGCGAAAATAGAGAACATTTTCCATAAAAACTGAAATAAAAAGAGAACTCTTTGTATGATAAATGCCTAAAACAGGCCTCGAAGAAGTTGAATCTCTTGATAGAGTTTGGTTCGTTTGAAAACGAGAATGCGCCACTGCAGTCAAAAATCTTGCAGCTCTGTTAATAGGACCTACATTCCATGTTGTACCATCTGAGAATTCATTTAGGGATTGTAGACAGGAAATGATGTGGTATAAAATTGAGATCCTCCGAGCGAATGGGATGCAGCTGAGTAACAACCTCCGATCGAAGCATCACCTACAAACCTGGTGGATGCAAATGTACTGCGACTTGAAACATCTAATGTATCTTAGGGTGTCTATACTCTAAGAGACGTACCACCTCCCTAATGAACGAAAGTACATCCTTAGTGGCGGAATTTCTCAACTCGGCTGTCGAGCATATTTCTTTGTGAGAGATGCTTCTCCGTAACCAAAGTAATGCTGGTCATTCACAGAGAATATGTTCGGACCTTCCGAGCAGAACCTACATTCTGCCTCTGAGAACAGACCAATTTTGTTAAGGTGATATCGCAAGCCACAAGACCTGTTAGAAAACTAACCCACTTTCTAATGCTATCCTTATTAAAATTAAGTATTTTCTTGTAGGAAAATAGCGCCTTTAATTCCCTTATTAAGGTTAATCCCGGCGCATATCTCAAGGGCATGGAGATCCACCTGGAAACCCAAAGGACTTTTTCACATTGGTAACGAGACCTGAGTGCCGTGGCTCAGTGGAAATGCGCATGGCTACTGAGCAGGTTCGAATCCCAGTAACACCAAAAGTATTTTGCACGGTGTCCCACCTCTCGCGAATGTCTGACAAATGTTCTGAGAGTAATAATTTGTCAATTCGCCATTCGGATCCGGTCCCTTCCATTTTTGTCCAAGAAATATACATGCACAACACAAATAGTCGCGAGAAGCTCGCCCTTGGACCGCAACGGTCTGTCGCGCCGAATATTATTACTCCCTGTCGGGGATAGTGCAGAACATGTCCCTTTCAGGAATTAAGTCAAGAATATTTAGGTGACCCACAAAGTTACCCGGTTTGTACCCGTATTCTAGTCGCAGCTTAATAGCGCATCTAGCAGCCGTCTTCCTAATAAAGAATGCCAGGGGTGAAACCATTTTTACAGGTTCTAGTGCTGTGCGCAAGTGCGCAGATGCTTAGACAGACAACTATTTGTAGCTTCTGAAGCTTAGTTGCCATTGTTCATTCAAGAACTTTTGGCCACCAAACGATGGAATGTGATAATAGGTACACCATCATTGTCTACATCCAATGTAGCATTTGGTACATTGGCGGATATGATATGAGAATTACAGTTGAGCCGTTTATCAAAGATGATACCGAGATATTTAACCGCACTGGAATAATAAAATAAGGTGTCTTTGATGATGATAAGTCCCAAATCGATCAGTCTTCTTTTCGTGAAAGGCACTAGAACGGTTTTACAGGGATTGGTGGATAGTGCTTCTCTGCTGCATCATTCTAAAACGTGCAGTAAAATACCTAGCATGACACTAGTGATAGTCGTGCAATGCTTACTACTAATAAAAATCGCCAATTCGTTCGCATAACCATAACTAGTGACCATAGAAGGAAAGAAAGCATTCATCCTTGGGGAACATCCGTTTACTGCAGTCACATACACAGACACTCCTCCTGAGGAGGAACTTTTAAGAATGGCCCTTGTCCAATGATTGGTCGAGTCTTCAATACCACTGCTACTATTTACCCTTGCAATAGAGTCGTAGCCAGTGTTTTCGAAAGCGCCCTCAATCCTTCCTTCTATCTTCTTTACAGTGAAGTGACAGTGAAGGGCACCTTTTGTGCTTGTCTTTCCTGTACGCAAACTGACTTGAGTGCGGGAGGTAGACAATTTTTACCGGCCTCTTATATGAACATAAATAAGTCTCTCCATGGTTTTGAGGACAAATGATGTTATACTTATAGGTCTATATGATTAAGGCAGCTCACTAGGGATACAATTTGGGATAAATATCAGGTAAATGACCTGTCTCAAGATAGTAGGAATGTACACCCAGTTATAGCTGGCTCTAAATAAAGTAATCATACCCGGGATGAGATCGACTGCCTTCTGTAGAAGCGCTGGAATTATTCCATCACCGCCGGGAGCCTTGAAAGATTTAAAAGAGCCTACTGCCCATATAACCTTATCCGGACTAAAGATTTTACCGGATAAACATTTAAAATTCAAGAAGCTTAAAAAAGCCGCCACCAAATTCTAAATTAATGAGAACAAAGTTGTCTTTTCGGTTGAAATTAAATTTAATTTGGACGGGCCAGACGGCTACAATCAATTTTTTCCTGGTCTCTGAAAATAAGAACGTTTGTTGACCCGTCATCATTCTAGACAAGGAGGAGTAATGTTGTGGGGTGCATTTTATTTTCAAAAGTGTCCGAATTGGTTTCCTTATCCAACAAAATGACAGAAAATTCATATAAGAACTTGCTTCAACCAGCTTTTTCTGAAATCCATTAACTTTTTGGTTCTCTTCAGTGGTTACTTCAGCAAGATAATGCAGAAAAGCAAGACAATCCACACATATTGCTCGTGTCGTGAAAGCATGGATTGCGAGTGAAAACATTCAATTATTGTCGTGGCTACCATGTTCACCGGATCTAAATAGTATTGAAACTCTTTGGGGCTGGCTAACACGCAAGGAGGCAGGCAGTACGAAGAGAGCAATGAAGAGCTGATCGCATCAATCAAATCAGCTTGGGCTGAAATTTCATTGGATTACTTAAAGTCTTTATATGAATTTAAAATGAAAGAAAGACATTTTGTGAGTGGAGAAATAAAGTTGGTGGTGAAAATGGACACATAGAAATGGTGTCCACTCACAAAATTAGGTCCTTCTTGGCAAGTCGGTTGGAGGAAGATTATGAACTGGACTGAACTGGTAAGAGTGCATTCGTTCCACGTGTAATTTGTTGTACTGTTCTGCAGGAACACTGAGAAGTCATGCAACTCTTCTCTTACGTAGTAGTAGAAGTAGTAGTAACACAACCCGTACTATCTCGCTCTTTATGACTGGATGCACCAATATTGTGACATGGATTTGTAGGTTGTAACTTTTAACTTTTTTTTAATTTGACGATGTTCAAATCGGTAATGGTTTTAAGAATTTAAAAGAATGCACATTGTACAAAATTCAATTTTCTATTAAAAAGGACCAACAGCAACCTTTTCGCTCGAAGCGTTCAAGAGTTACAGGGTGTGAACTGATGTAAGGTCAAAAGTACTTCTCTTCGCAGTAAAACGCAACGTACACCGCAGGGGGTGAAAATAGACCCACCCCATACAATTTTTTTCACGAAATTAACCATGAAATTAGACCTTTAAGTATTTGCCACCTTAACAGATACACCCTGTATATACCCCAGTAGGGCTTACAAAGTATAAAGAAGAAAACATTTAGTAGATGGTAAGCAGCAGGAGCTAATTAAGTCGAAGATTTATTAGTCTGTTAGTTCTTTCGCTAAAACTACAATTTTAATACTTAAAACGTCTGTTAACTATGTTGTGAAACCGTGAAAGACTTCCATAATCTTACCATATCGACTTCAGAAATTGGCCCCATACTTCGTACCATGATGTCGACTTCGATTGTTGCTGGCGGTCCTAAAATGCAGAAAGAAGGTAAGGTATTAGGGATAAAATAATATAAAATTTTGCAAAAATAACAGTAAATACAATTTAACTGATAATATTTATATTAAAAAAAGGTGATTTCTATGAAAACTGTGATGAAGTTGGTTCAAATTTTAGAAACTCTACAGGGTTTTTCTTCATCTTTCACGAGTATATGAAGTATACTTTAGAATGAACATATTATGTTTTGTCGAAGTTTCCTTCATAGTTTACTCTGTTTCTCTCTTTTACTGATGCTGCCGCCAGAAAATAGAAAATAGGCGAAGTTAGCAGAGCGATAAATCGGCTCAAAAATAATAAGGCCCCTTAGGACTTACTCTGCCCACATTTAGGGTGTTTGCTTAACTTTAGGCGCTTGTCCGTAGGTCTTTCTGGTCTCTTCGTTGCCGTGTTGACTCGAATCTGATTCGAGGATGCAGTCTTTCATGATGATGCAATCCGCGGTCGGAGCACTATACCAACAAGATAGTGATCCGAGTTGACTTTGGCACCTAAGTACGTTCGTACCGTAATCAGGTTCGGGTTGTGGCGGCGGTCTATCAACACGTGGTCTATCTGGTTGCTAGTGGCTCCATCAGGAGATTTGTGGATATTTTTACTCGCAAACCTTGTACTCGCAATGACCAAGTTATTGCCTGCTGCCATAATGAATCATGAATCATAAATGTATCCAAGCAAAAAATTTGCGCTAAATTGCACCCTTGATTAATAGGCAAGCAGCGACATCATTATAAAAAATTTGTTTATATATTTCTCAAATTACATCATAAATTGAACGTTCCATCAGCCATTCCAAGATTCCAAGAAATTTCTCTTATACATATAATGAATCTGATCATAGACGTAGTTACTTGATTCAACTTAAATTCAAGTTGTTCTTGCCTGTTCCAATTAGGTAAAGTTAAAGTGAGCTCTCTGTACAAGTTAATCGAACAATCAGCGAAAAATACTTCCGAGTGCTCCACAACAGTCCATACAATTTCTGAAAACACTTTTATTGACTTGGCATAACTTTGGCCAATTTAAATGAGCAGCAGTTAGGAGTAGTCCAAGCGGGTAAAACATTAAAGGTCATTGCAAAATGAACAACTCGCGAGAGATATGTAATTGCATGTACTCGTAGTTATCATTGTAATAAATGGTCGTTGTTCGTTCGTTCTTACATCATCCATGAGCTCAGTGCAATAGATTACGGATGGTTATTACATATTTCCAGATTTGAGCAAATATTCGTTGTCGGATTACTTTTCATCACTTACTTAGGTTAAGTTTTTTGTAGCTCTGCTTATGATAGTGATAGAGTGGAATCCGGTGAACGAAAGCAGCCTGAGAGAAGCATCTCGTTCGTGAACTAGAACAGTGCAGAGAACGAGGACCGCACGAGGTGCGGAAGTTATACCAAAGAGTCTGTGATATGATGGAATATACACCGCGTTACTCATACTACAAAAATAGAGAGGGTAATCTGATCGCCGATCTCAAAGGCATCTTATAGCGATGGGAAGAGCACTTTCATGAGTTGCTAAATAGCGAGCTAACTGATGAATTGGAAGCTCCACCAATGACCGAAGACCACACTATGTTGCCGCCACCAAGCGTAGACGAAGCGATAAATCGGCTCAAAAATAATCGAGATCAGGTGGTATCACAGCAAAGCTGATCAAAACTGGGGAGTCCGCAATATACCAAGCAATCTTCTCCAAGGCTGCTTCCTTTCGCCGGTCAACTGCTTTTTCATATCTTCTGAGCTCTTTATATTCGCCTTGGCGTACCCGCGTTCTATGAGATTGTTGCATTGCTCGGTACACAAAAATCTTACGTTCAGTCGCTAGCTTACATTCGTCATCGAACAAGTCGTTCCGATCTCTACGACTACTTCCTAAGATGGAGTCAGCAGTACTAATGACAGTATTCTTAAGGCATGTTATTTTCTCTTCTACTCCCGATATCGCAGCCCTAGGACTTACTATCCCCGCATTTAGGGCGAGTCCTATCGCTCGACCGTAGTTGTTTCTGGTCTCTTCGTTGCGAAGGGCAGCCGTGTTGACTCGAATCTGATTCGCGGATGCAGTCTTTCGTGATGATGCAATCAGCGCTCGGAGCACTATACCAACAAGAAAGTGGTCTGAGTCGAAGTTGGCACCACGGTACGTTCGTACCGTAATCAGTTACGGGTTGTGGCGGTGGTCTAGCAACACGTGGTTTATCTTGTTGCGAGTGGCTCCATCAGGAGATTTGTGGATACCTTGTACTCGCAACGACCAAATTATTGCCTGCTGCCATCTCTATGACTCGTTGTCCATTGTCATTAGTGTTCTCGTGTAAGCTATGGGTGCTGATGTACTGCCTGAATACTGGCTCCCTACCTATTTTAGCATTCATATCCCCAGAATGTATTTTACATCATACATGGAGTTCCCATTGGACTGATTCAAAGAATTCTTCTTTTTCGTCATCTGAGGAATCCTCTGTAGGTGCTAGAACCTTTATGAGGCTTATGGTTTTAAATCTGCCCCGCACGTGTTCATTTATTGCTTTTAAGCCGATAACGGTGGGTTTCATTCTTTTACTGGCTAGAAACCCCACCCCGACCACATGATGTCTTGCATGACAGCTGTAATATAAGTCATATTCTGATTATTGTAAGGCACCATTCCCCGTCCATCGCATCTCCTGGATTGCCGTTATGTCAGCATTATATTTAGACAGGGTATCGGCTAGCTGCTGTGCAGCTCGAGATCTATACGGTGTGCGTTCGTTCCATTATTTCTAAAATTCTAAAATTGCTTAG
The DNA here is from genome assembly GCA_947095585.1 of Nephrocerus scutellatus. NCBI lineage: Eukaryota > Metazoa > Arthropoda > Insecta > Diptera > Pipunculidae > Nephrocerus > Nephrocerus scutellatus. The sequence goes on along the minus strand of OX352765.1, from coordinate 83,514,429 downwards.
CCGTTTTTGTTGCTATGGTCGTCGTTTCCGCCGTACGGTACGGTATGGTACGGTTTCCGCCGTAATAAAAGTTTTTTGACGTGCGAGGTTATTGGCCTCGTGTCAAGCTTACTTTGAAATGACTAGCCCGATCATTTAGCTTTTCCTGTCTTTGGAGGAAAATAACCAGCGGCCACTTCGTGGAGTTTTGATCGAACTTTCACCAGTCAGAGATTGTTACGGCCACCTACAATTCTTTATCCTTCTGTGTTGTATGCATATGTGGCTTCTTTATAAAAGAAATAATTAGCGAAAATAGTTTGTTCGTCCAAGAATAAATCTTTCCCGTAAACAAAATTGGCATGGCATTCAATGCAGAGTCTACAAAAATGTTACGAGTGAAGCGAATCAACGCGTAGCAATTCACGTATGAACCATCGAGCTGAAGTAGGTAGGAGCTGAGTTCCCGTAATACTTCTGTCTTATTGTTCTGTTCAATCATCCCTGATTTTTTATTTCTTAATTAATTCCAATTTAATATCGGTCGGAAATCTGAAGAGGATATCCAACCAGTAATGCAATCGGACTACGACTATAATAGTCATAGTAAGCCTTTGACCTTTCAGTATCTGCCTATGTAGTAATGGAAATTACAAATTTGAAGAGAGCTGCACTAAAAAAATAACAATTTAAGTGCGAGCGTAAAAAAAATCCGTCTAAACCTAAAAAGCCGGAATCGGCAAAAATGCCGCCACCACTACCAGCACAAAAATTTGAAACACAAAGAATCTTTCTCCATTTGCATTTTGCTTCATCACCAATATATTAATGAATAAAATGTTACAGCCACTCTAAAACAGGCAACGCTCTGTTGATTTTGGACTAAAAGTCAGCATAGCTGTTACTAGAGTGGTGTTTCATACACCCACCCCCTCTAAAACTCGTATTTTTCGTCCATCAAATTTAAAATTTTATGAAAATTATTTTTTGTTTTTATTTTATTTGCGTATCACACGTACAACCAGTCGCTTATCATCCGTCACATTTGACTATATGACCCGGGGTCTGGTTGTGGCCTCACGATTGTCCTTGCTTTGACGAAAAATGCAAATTTGATGGCGTTGCGTACACAAAATCATTATCATATAAAAGTCAACAGGATGTGCGGATTGAAATGAATTGTCAAGTGAAAGTGAGGTCATTGCATTTACATGATGTGGATTTTTTTTTATTTTATAACAAAACATACTGTATCCTGTAACAATTTAATGAGTGCTTTGTTCTGCCGTAACGTTATCGGAGTTTTTTTTTTTATAAATTTGAGTTTGACCAAAAAAAAGGTACGCTTTGTTTATGATTAGATCAGCTTTAACGAAAGGTACCGCTTTACCCCGAAAATAACGCTTGAGCGTTGTAAACAATTAGAACGCACACCCTGCGTTTTATTTGAATAAAAAGCCTACGCGTTCTATTTGATTGTAAAATTATTAAAAATGTAAAATCAATAATCATAGATGGGAGTATTATTGTATTATTTATTGAAAGTACACAACCGCTACTAAAAAATTATTTAAAATTTTAATTAAACAGATTCAAGCGACATCTTTCGATTAATTTTAAATTTTTTTTCTTATTAGCATTTGTACCGGCGCGTTCACAATGCAAAACGTTTTTCTTTTACTAACAGGTTTGTATGGATTTTATTATGAGAAAAAAAAAATGTTTTTGTTTCTTATGTTGGATAAAAGTAAAATTTGTTTGCATTGTGAATGCTCCTTATATTAACCTACAAATATTTTGACATTTTGTTGTTTGTGAGTCAGATAAAGAAAATATTAGTGCATATAATATTTTAACAGGTAAAATTATCTAATTATTATTGTGTTTTTAATACAATTAAAAACATTCTAGGTAGGTAGGTAGCATGGCCGAAACACGAAAATCATATATGTACCCTTAAATTCAAATTAGATGTAATAAACGAATATAAACCAAATGTCGCCGGTTTTGGTTTTGAAGCGATTGCAAAAAAACATAATTTATCATAATATATCTACGGTTCGGGGCTGGTACACAAAAAGGGATATTTTAGCCAAATGCTTAAGCGACAAACAAGTGGTAACGCGAGTTGCTCATAGATTGGATGGCGGAGGTCGTAAGGAAGAATTTCAAGAAATGGAGATTATTCTGCTTGAATGGATAAAAAAACGTAATTTAAACGGACTACGAGTAAAGGATAAATATATCCAGCAAAAGGCAATAGTTATTTCTCAAGAGCTGTTAGTTAAATATCCAGAGAAAAACTACGCATCTTTCAAAGCTTCTGCTGGATGGTGCGAACGATTTAAAAAACGTTCGAATTTAGTATCATGTCGACAAACAACATCTCGCTCATTACCATATAACGCTGATGACATAGCAAGGCGGTTCTTAAGACAAATCCATAAGACGATCAAAGAAAAAAATACAAAAATGTGTAACTTAATCAATTTAGATCAGGTTCCCAGATATTTTGAGTCTGATGTTGAAAGCACAATATCAGTAAAAGGGTCTCGGAATATATTAATTCGGAAAGCAAACACATCCCACAAACGCTTCACTGTTAGATTCGCCATTACTGCTGACGGTGCAATTTTAAAACCCCATTTGCTGTTCTCAAAACTTAAAAATATCCCAAAAATTAATGGGAAATGTTTAGTGGACGTGAATATGACGGGAATGTGGAAAGCGGACATATTAGATAAATATATCAGAGATGTAATTTTAAAACTTCATCAAACAAGTTTATTGAGGGAACCTGTATTATTACTTTTGCAGCCCTTAGATGTATGCATTAATAAGTCGTTTCAGGCTGCGTATAGTGATTCATACGATTCGTACATAACCGAAGCTTTACAAAATAAAAATTTGCAGACCAAAGCAGGAAATCCAAAAGTACCCAGTTACGAAATAGTTTCAGGCTGGGTATCCAAATGGACGGAATCGTTGGATGCTCATACAATATCAAACGCATTTATTGTTTGTGGGATTGTACCGAAAAGCAACTTTGTTATCGACAAGCTCCATACTCCTTTAAGACAACGATATGAGAATGTAGATATGCAGCAATGGCTAACAAAATTTTCTGATTTGGTTAATGAGCAAGACAACTATTTTGAAACCATTGAAGACAGCAATTGGTATTGGCCTGAGAAACATTCTACTTCGTTATTTCAAATGCATCCACAAATTAAAGTACTGTAATGAAGACCTGCAACTTTGGATAACACAATATATTAAAGATATTGTTGATTTCGTTGGCAATAACGGTATGAATGATATGTTAGATGATACTGATAAATCTGCTCTTCAGATGGGGCATTCCACTGCCGGCTGCGGTATGGAAATATTGGCTGTATCAAAACTAGAAGACATACAAAAACTGGTTGTTGAGCTGTATGATAAATGTGAATTCATTGGTGAAACTATATATAACGATACAGCAGCAACAAAAGTCTGTTTATTGAAATTAAATGAATATTACGGACTTAAGCTTTAAATTTTGTAAAAATTTAAATTTAATTAAAAAGTGAATTACAAATGTTCCTGAATTAAATACAGAATTAAAAAACGTTTAGTTTATTTTATTGTTTTTTATGAATGACAATAAAGAATATTGTATACGCTTAAAATTTTTTGTGTTTCATTTAAATTTGTTTTTCGATTAAAATGCTAAACATTCTAAATGAGATAGTGTTCTATTCGAATTATTTAAGCACTTTTCAAAAATACCTAAATATTTACCTATCCCGTTTACAACGCTCAAGCGTTATTTTCGGGGTAAAACGGAGGCGCGAGGCTAACCACCTAACAGAGCTCTTAACCCTTTGACCACTGAAATCGAAATACGAGGCATTTTTTTATGAGAATTTTGCTTCTAGTTATGATTTTAGGCTGAAAAACACGAATCTGAAGTCCGTTTGTCAAAAATATTGTATCTGTAAGCACCAGGTGAAAAAGTTGAAAGATTTGAAAGATCGTCTTCAGACAAAAAAACCAAATTTTAAGTGCATGCAAAAGCATCTACGGTTCGCGTGATCGGCAATCAACAAGTGCAAATGGCAGTGTGTGTGTGTCAGTGTGCCCCATCCTTAACAGCACAGCTAAAGAACTTGGTGACACTTTTCCTCAATCAAGCCATTCTTCCAATACGGAATTGAATTTCATATGGCTGAGAGTAATGGTACAAGGGCGCAACATCCACTACTGCTTTCTTTATAGAAGCCCCAACTTAGACATAATTTCAACTCTTCACGAGTTTGATGCACTGTCTGATTCAGTTGCAAGAATTGTCACAAATGATGATACCACTGAAATCGTTATTGCGGGCGATTTCAATGTACACAATTCTGGGTGGCTTTGCCATACTGGCCAGACAACACACGTAGGAAGGGATGTTGAGTTGTTCGCAAACTTAAATCACCTAACTCAGCTTGTAAATGAGCCTACAAGAATACCTGACATTGCAAATCATTCAGCAAACACCCTTGACTTGTTTCTTACCTCTCCTCCTGATAACTACTCCGTCAATGTATTATCGCCTCTAGGCTGGTCTGACCATTGTGTTGTATCAGCTAATTTCTCGTTAATAAGCCCCACAGTTAGAGAAATAACTCCCAAAAAATAGTATGGCAATATGAGAAAGCTAATTGGGACGGCCTTAACAACTTCTTTGGGAGAATTAACTGGTCGCTATGGTTTCGCGATAGCAACGTGGATGTCGCCTCTGATGCAATCACAACCATCATTCTGATTGGTATGAGAAAGTTTATCCCTTTCAGAAATAAGTCTATCAAACCAAAGGAAGATGGATGGTACAACTCGAGCTGTAAAGAGGATTCTAGGATTAGAGAGGTATGCTTTCGGTTTTACAAAGCAAACCCTACTGAAAAAACCGAACACCATTTAAACGAGCCAGAAATGATTGCAATGAGAGTCAAATTCACCTACGACCAAAAATTGAGGCAAAAAATACTACAATGTCCCAAAGGTAGTAAAAATTGTTGGTCATTCGTGAAAAGAATTAAAAAAACAGCCTCGTCGTCAATTCCAACGCTCATTTATAATGAAACTCCAGTTGTCAAATCTAAAGTCAAATCCAATCTGTTTGCTGCACATTTTGCAGCTAGCTCCACGCTTCCAGATTGTGCATTGATGCCACCTGCACCTCCGAGTATTGAACAGTCTATGGGACAGATATTCATTCGTACTCGTGCATTTGCTAGAGTTTTAAACGATCTCAAAATTCACAAATCCGCTGGGACAAATGGTATTTCCCTATTAGTTCTGAAGAGTTTTTCTTCCAAGCTTGCATTACCATTGCGTAAGCTTTTCCATCTATCCTATTCTTCTGGACTCTTCTCGAAAAGTTGGAAAACAGCCTTTGTCCAGCCCATACCCAAAAAAGGCGAGCCGTCGTCTCCTTCTTCGTACCGGCCCATAGCACTTACATCCATTCTTTCCAAGGTCGTGGAAACGCTGATCAATTTTCAGCTCATGAAATATATCTTGAATATCCTTAGTGACCGGCAGTACGGATTTCGTGGGCAACATTCCCCTGGATTTGATGGTATATCCCATCATCACCAAATTGATGGAACCGGTCTGTGCATCAATTTAGTGAAAGCAAAGCTGTTGCACTCGATATTTCCCAAGCATATGACAGAGTTTGGCATCAAGCTCTTTTGTCCAAAATGCGTGCTTATGGTGTCGATAAAAAACTGCTTCATTGGATTAGAAGCTATATTTTGGACCGCTCAATTCAAGTTGCTTTTGACGGTTTCAAGACTGAACTACACCACATAAATGCTGGCGTTCTCCAGGGCTCTGTTCTGTCCCCGACACTCTTTCTCATTTTTATTAATGATCTCTTATCTGTGACTTCTAATCCAATTCACTCTTTCGCTGACGACAGCACTCTCAGCTTCTTATATAAGTTTGAGGAACGTCCTACCACTTCTTATGTCGAACTCAAACAACTTCCTATATTAAGCACGTTAATACAATTTGAGGCTTCCAACACCCAATGCTGTCTCCTGTCGCCCAAGAGAATCCTAAATCCCATGCTATTGTCCATGAATGGCACTTGCATCGAGGAAACTGAAAATCTCGAAATTCTCGGTATGTGTGTTAACGACAAGCTTCATTGGAACGACAAAATATTTACCGTCGCCATAATGCTGTTTAGGTTTTCTAACCCGATGGAAGAAATATTTCACTCCCTCTGATCTTGCTACTATCTACAAGGCTTTTATTCGCCCCAAACTTGAGTACAATTGTCATATTTGATCTGGTGGCCTAAAACCACCTTGCATCAACTAGATAGAATACAAAACCGTGCGATAAAACTTATCGGTGACGAAAACATTGCGAAATCAATTGACTCGCTTGAACACCGCAGGAACGTCTCTGGCTTGTTACATTTTTATCGCTTCTTCCACCAGCGGTGCTCAAGAGAAATAACCAGTTGCATGCCACCTCTCCTTGAATTCAACCGCAATACTCATGGCGCTCTAAATGTTAATCAGTTTACCCTAAAGCCCATCTTCGGACGTGCAGTTAAATTCAGGGATTCGTTCTTCAGCCGTACACGTATGTGGAATGCTCTGCCAAGCTCTGTCTTCCCACATCATCTATGATCCACAGGCATTCAAAACACAAGCTCATAGACATCTCCTCTTTTCTCCTACTTTTCCTTAACGCCCACGCTGTGCCTGTGTCTATATGCGCTGTGCATATAGCCGAACATAATAAGGGTGCGAACCCCCTTTTCCTGTGCGCAACTTATAAAAAAAAAACAAAGTTATATTCACACCGCAAATTAAAATGTCGGTGTTTCCCCGCTACTGGCCATTAGTACTATTTAATATGCTTATTGCCTTATTGCCAATGCGATTGAAGTATTGGCTGAACACTTTTAGAGTCCTCCTTTACATTTCGGCAATTTTTTTGCTAAAAATATTTGGCATACATTTAAAATTTTGATTTCTATCCGCGAAAGTGTAAACGAATATCCTGCTCAAGTATTTGTGCCAGTAACTGAGCCTGTTGCTGCATTGGTAAAATGTAAATATTTTTGTAAAATGTCCTCAGGTTAATATCGTCAGCAGCAAAATTTAAATTTATATTTACATTTTTCGCTTGATTCCATCAAAAAATGCTGCACTTCACAACCTGTTTGTATGCAAATAACATGATGGCTATGGAATTAAATCAAACTGCACCTTTGACCAACCGACATATCTATACACTTTTTGTTTAGTTATTCATTAAAATTAGAATAAAATTTTGCATTGTCCATGTCCATGTAGAAATTTAGGGCAAAAGATTATGAATGATACTGACAGATGGCTCTAACTCAAGCAACAATTGGATGGCCAAACAAAGAAACCGAAGCCGAAACCGAAATCGGACATGTCATGTTATGGTGGACATGTATGATAAGAGGTTCTCAACAAAATATAAGTTTATCTATGCAGATGATGCGTATATACAGACTTACCTCCAAAATCCGGACGAATGCTATTGTCATAACCACGCAGGAGATTGTCCAAAAGTTCTGAAATATTTCCATGGTTATTCCGCTGGGTCATCCGCATATGGCTGCCTGCCTGTACGACACCACCACCACCGCCAACACGCTGCTGATGCTCATTTACCGAGAATCTCATGTTGTGAATTAATGCAATGCTAACCAAAACTTTAAATAACATCCGAGAGAGATGTTGCACCAGTGAATTGATTCGAAAGATTCTTGCAACTGACGACGAGAAAGTCATTGTGAGTATGCGATTCCAACCACAACAAATTGGACATAACTGAGTGCCTCAAAATGTAATTAGACAGATTCTGGATGTGCTTGTGATGCCAAATCTGTGACTCTGTTTCACAACGCATCACGATGAACCGAAGATGGTTCGCATTCTTATTAACATTAATTTCGTTAAGGAAAATATTTAACTTTCACACATTACTTGATATAAAACTTAAGTCGATTTAATTTATAAGCAACCCATAGGAATTCACTGGATGTTTGTTGATGAATTTTCTATAACTGATTTTTACTTTGAAATGCAGCCAACACATTGCCAAGCGGTCACTTTGCACTGAATGAAATTATTCCAAAATGTATTTTAAAATGCAAATGGATTTTTATTTCATTTTCTTATATGTCATATATATTCAATGGAATAATAATAATTATAAAATGCACTCCTCTAAATAACAGCAAAGCCAGCATCAAAGTCAAACTCAAACTTTTCTTGCCGCAACATTATGACGCATTGAATTCTTTTATAACTTACGGTAAAAGAAATGTGTGCATTTCAAAAAAAAAAAACCACCATTCCACCATTCGTAAAGATATCTTGCGCACATGTATAGAGATATCAAAAAGGTAACATCCACATACGCCCCAAAAAGGAGAACTACCCGTATATGAGTGAAATTCCATTCCAAAGACAAACAATGAATCGAATTGGATATTTCATATTCACTTTTCATTTGATTTGATTTTATCTATATTTGAATTATAATACAAGTATCTGAATAGAGATGAGATGTTTCCTATCAGTTGAGGTACAACTTCATCAATTTATTTCAAGTGCCTTAGAAAATGTTGGAATGTTTCCCAATTCAAGTGCACTCTATTAGTTCATACAATGAAATAGTCGTACATATTATTAGTTAATTGAAGAGAAGCATCTAGAATCCTTGTAGGTCTTTTTGGCATTCCGGTTTATGGACATGAGTACGCGTACAGCTCAGTACATAAGGTTATTGTTAAAATATTTCGCGTGTGTATGTGTGGTACTAACCGATTAAAACCAGCATACCCTTTAATGAAAAGGACATCGCCCTTGACTTGCAATTTACGAATGCAAAGTGTAAACATTCACACTTCTCTAGAACAACATCGCAGTGAAAGGAGAAAGGTCATATTTTCTACTTCCTAGCTAACAAATAAACCGAAAGTGGATGTTTTGTTTGAAAATTAGTTGGCAATATTACAATAAATTTTGAAATTAAGATAACTGGAAAAACTGGTGCCGAATGCAATGGAGTTGCAAAAGAAATTTGTTAAGCTGAAGCTTTTTTAAAACAGACTTCGCCGACTAAAGTGAATATGACTGATGTATATTTGTTTAAGATATATAGCTGGGAATATAGTTTTCATAGTACATGGTGTGAACAGAAGATCCAAAATTGTTCACTCAATTATGACAGTGGAAGCGCGAATGCGAAGAAGTGCAAGCCTTTAATTATATCTGGTCAAATCTTCAGTAAATAACAAAAGTATTTTCTATGTTAACACACTAGTGTGGATAATGCCTACTTTCGACGGTAGGTTATAGCGTAGAAAACAATCACTTTCGTCACTAATCGTGTGAGAACTTTTTTCTAAATAGAGCTATGCGGTATACCTCTCAATTTCCCCCCTAAACTTATTATAATAATATTATTTTTGCGCGACAGATCGTTTCGGTCCAAGGCTTAGCTTCTCGCAACCATTTATGTTGTGCATGTATATTTTTGCACACAAATGGAAGGGGCCTACAATTTAATGACATATCCGAACGGCGAATTGAGAAGCTTTCCGTGAGAAGTTATTACTCTCAGATATTTATCAGACATTCGCGAGAGGTGGGATCGAGCGAACGCAAACGAAACGAACCTAGAATCTCCTGCTCAGAAGTGCATTCACTTACCCCTGGGCCACGGCGCCCATCCCCTAAACTTATACTTTACTCAAAACATTTACCTTAAAACTAGTCAATTTAAATGTAACGATCGTTGCTTCACATGGGTTCAATACTGGGGTGCCACAAGCGTTATCCTTGTGGCCTACGCTCTCTTCGATAATTATCAGTAACCTGTTGTCTTCTACAACCTGTGATATTCATTCATATGCTGATAATACAACGCTATCATCATTTTTGGGTCTTCAACTGGGGTCCGGTATATCTCATTATTATAGAGTCTCCGGAATTGTCCTTCCTCACATACGGGGCCAACAATTCTCCGTAAGACTTTTCTCTCGAACGCGGCTAAGAGATCAAAATGCTTTTTGCTAAGCACCCAAGATCCAAGTATACTGGTATGACCATTGTCTTATACACCAGCAGCTTGAATGTTATGGTTAAATTCCATTTGAAGAATCTTGACAGACTATAGTAGGCTTTGTTGGCTCTAAGCAACCGTGCGCGTATTTCTGGTTGCATGCTGTTATCGGCTGCTACAGTTAACCCGAGATAGTTAAAGGATTGCACTACTTCAAATATACGCTCTGGATGAAAGCTTTCTGTACAGCTCTTGGTCCCCGTGGGGGTTCCAATTGCGTTTTAACCTATTCATGGTTGAGGTGCTGGGCTTTACTAAGGGATATTAATAAAGGTCCGCGGGTACTTAGAGTATGCTCTTTATGGCCAATGTCTTCATACTTTGCGACCCGTAGTGGGCTACTGGTACTTAGAATAACCTTATGGGCGACTTTTCTTATGTAATAGTTTAGGATAGCACGGTATCCTAGTGATAGGGCTCTAAGTTCCGGTAGATGTGCTGCCAAGGCTGTAGCGTACCTACGCACTGGCATAGATACTGAACGAACTGAGGTCGCGTTGGTACCCCGGTAGTTGTCCGTGCCCACAGACAATAAGGTTGACCGGTCTGAGGACAACTGTGGTTGAGGACCCAGCTCGTTCTGGGGATGTAACGCGGAGGCTTACGGTTAACTGTCGAAGAGAGGACCGCTAAATGTGAATAGTTCATGAGCATGCTTAATGGCGAAAGCTAGGCAAGCAGGGTTCGTCACATTCTACGAATGATGTACAGCTCTTGTCTTATCAACGATGTCAATATCGTCTGCGTAAGCCATTATCTGAATGGACTTATAGAGGATTGTTCCTCTTACCGTTACGTCAGAGTCTCGGATCACTTTCTCCAACGCCAGGTTGCGGAGGATGCAGGCCAGTCCATCCCCTCGTCGGAGCCCGTTATAGATGTTGAATGGGCTTGATAGTGAGATACGGATAATTTAACTTGGCTTACAACATTGGTTGTGGTCAACCTACATAGTCGTGTCAGTTTATTTGACTTTATGGCTTTATAATGTTCTACTCTGGCTATGCTATCAAAGGCGGCTTTAAAGTCTATAAAAAGATGGTGTTGTGAGTTTTGAAACTCTAGACATTTTTCCATCACCTGCCTAAGGGTGTAAATTTGATAAGTTGTTGATTTGCCTGGGATGAAGCCGCACCGGTATGAACCAATGATGTCTTTAGCGTATGAAGCTATCCTGTTTTGAAGGATACGTGGTACTCAAAAACGTTATACCACAATAATTGCTGCAGGTTGTGATATCTAATTTCTTATGTATGGGACCAGTCTTATGGCATCGCTTCTTTCACCCATACTTCCACTATTAGTTCATAAACTGCATGGTGTATTGTGGGGCCTCCTGTTTTTATCAGCTCCGCTGGGATACCATCAGATCTCGGGGACTTATCATTTTTGAGCCGATTTATTGCTCTGCTAACTTAAGACTCTTTTTTTTGCTCTCTGTACTGTTCTAATTCACGGACGAGATTTTTCTCCCAGGCTGTTTTCTTTCGCCGGTGAACTCATATATTCTGAGCTCCTTATATTCATCTTCGCGTGCGCGCGTTCTATGAGATTGTTGCATTGCTCGGTACGCAACATTCTTACGTTCAGTCGCTAGCTTACATTCGTCATCGATCCAGTCGTTCCTATCTCTACGACTACTTCCTAAGATGGAGTCAGCAGTACTAATGACAGTATTCTTAAGGCGTGTCCATTTCTCTTCAACACCCGGAATCTCAGCCCATTTAGGGCGAGTCTTATCGCTTGACCGTAGTTGTTTCTGGTCTCTTCGTTGCGAAACCTTGTACTCGCCACGACCAAATTATTGCTTGCTGCCATCTCTATGACTCGTTGTCCAATGTCAGTAGTATTCTCGTGCAGGCTATTGGTGTCAATGTACTGCCAACCAAAGGAATAATGCAGTTTATTAAAAAACTGTAAGACTCCTTGGCACAAAGAATAGGGGACACATGTGGTAGGTCGCAGTGCATGTGGCTTGCACACTTCCCATTTCAATACCGTATCGTATTGTAGGTATGCCAAAGTGATTGACACCGGTACAAAGATTTTTTGCGCGAGTCCATGACCTGACCCCGGCTATAGAGACAAATATGATGACAATAAACAATTCCGATGCAACTACCTATCTTCGTAGGAAATTTTAAAATCAAGCCTTCATCGGGTATATTCTTTTTATTAAATTCTCTATATTCACTTCACGTGCACGTGGCTAGCTGGTCAGATTTTCTGATAAATTTTTAACCCACTTCCCAAAGCCCGATTTTAATTTATTAATTTAATTTAATGAAATTTTGCACACAATATGACAATACTTTCTATTAAAATTTGAGGCTCCTCGGACCTCGGGGTCGGTGATTGTTAAAAATCAACCGGAGGACAGAAAAGAGTAAACCAATAATCCCAGGTCCTCAAGAACATATTTATTCGACTCAGCCATCTTACCAACTATGTTATATGACATGCATAAAAGGTATAGTAGTAACAATAATTTGTTTTCACACGCCCATAGACGAAAGTGACTGTTTCGTACGCTATAAACTAGCCTCGAAAGTAGCCCATAACAACACTAGTTATGTTATGATATAAACGTCTTTTGTTATTTACTACAATCTCAGCGAACACATTGCGCATGAGCAGGAATTCTCTTTTGTTTGTCGTTTGTGCTTTCTGCTTCTCTCTCGAATTAGCAGAAAAACCGGTTTGGACGCGTGAAAAATTCATTTCTTTGTTATTTACTGTAGTCACAGCGAACACACATTATCACATTTCTGCTTCTCTCTCGATTTAGCAAAAAAAACCGGTTTGAACGCGTGAAAAATAGCGTACACGACTTGCAGAAAAGTGCTCATACTCATAAACTCCACTTTCCTTGCTCGTTCTGTATTATACTATTCTCACCTATCTTTGTCAAATGATATATGATATCCGTTTAACGCCGAGAACAAATGAATTCCATTTCATGGATTAAGCAGACTCTGTATTTTCAAACGTTATTATGTATATACAATAACTATTATGTACATTTAAAACAAAAACAAAATCAGACAAAAGAACATTCATCTTGATTTTGAGCAAAAATATCAAAAGCAGGATCTTTGCCTCTTATATGCATAATATCCTTAATGAGATGCATAAGTGACCGTGTACGACGTGTGGCATACAGTGGGGACATTCATTCATTGGTGTGAATGTGTGGCATTATGGAATTAAAGTCTTAAACGGTGAATTGGGATTGTGGGGAAAATCTCGAAATTCTTGAAATCTAAGTATTACCTCTCATCAGTTTTAGCTAAATTATGAAAAGTTATGCAATTTGTTAAAGATGTGTGTGTTTTTTTTTTCAATACAAAGACAATAAGTGTGATGCTATTGCAAGGTTGTCTTTTCATTCCAATGCAGCAGACAACTAAAGCAATTTTTTTATCCAGTGTTTCCCAACTGACACTGATGGGGGGGAAAATGTAAATGTAAACTAATTACTTTATATCTCAGTGAACTGTTTACTGTATTGTAAGAAATGGAATTTTTCTGACATCGAACAATTGGCAGTGTTTTCTATGTGATAAATAATGCTTTAGCATTGAGAAAGATTATTACCTTCAATGCGTGCACCATTCTTCAACTACTTGATGTTGATACTAAATGGTTAAACAAGAAATCTTAATTAGCAGAATTCATTAAATAACTAAATCCTTTGTGTATATGTTGTCCTTTGTTATTCTACTGTCCATTAACTTGTTCTTTTAGGTGTTTAAGTTAGCTGTCTCTTCCTTCTCGGCATCATAACAGCTTGTACAGAAGTCATTGACTTCTAGCATGCACTACGACAGTCCCAATTTGTAGAAAAGATAGTCTTAATTCATGGCTATATTGACCAACTTGCCGATGTAGATGTTGAAAAGTACGTAGCGACGTAGTTCGTAGTTTGGGCTTTCTTGGGTACTGGGACCATGTCTATTTGTTTGTTTGTTTGTTTGTTTGTTTGTTTGTTTGTTTGTTTGTTTGTTTGTTTGTTTGTTTGTTTGTTTGTTTGTTTGTTTGTTTGTTTGTTTGTTTGTTTGTTTGTTTGTTTGTTTGTTGGTTTGTTTGTTTGTTTGTTTGTTTGTTTGTTTGTTTGTTTGTTTGTTTGTTTGTTTGTTTGTTTGTTTGTTTGTTTGTTTGTTTGTTTGTTTGTTTGTTTGTTTGTTTGTTTGTTTGTTTGTTTGTTTGTTTGTTTGTTTGTTTGTTTGTTTGTTTGTTTGTTTGTTTGTTTGTTTGTTTGTTTGTTTGTTTGTTTGTTTGTTTGTTTGTTTGTTTGTTTGTTTGTTTGTTTGTTTGTTTGTTTGTTTGTTTGTTTGTTTGTTTGTTTGTTTGTTTGTTTGTTTGTTTGTTTGTTTGTTTGTTTGTTTGTTTGTTTGTTTGTTTGTTTGTTTGTTTGTTTGTTTGTTTGTTTGTTTGTTTGTTTGTTTGTTTGTTTGTTTGTTTGTTTGTTTGTTTGTTTGTTTGTTTGTTTGTTTATTTGTTTGTTTGTTTGTTTGTTTGTTTGTTTGTTTGTTTGTTTGTTTGTTTGTTTGTTTGTTTGTTTGTTTGTTTGTTTGTTTGTTTGTTTGTTTGTTTGTTTGTTTGTTTGTTTGTTTGTTTGTTTGTTTGTTTGTTTGTTTGTTTGTTTGTTTGTTTGTTTGTTTGTTTGTTTGTTTGTTTGTTTGTTTGTTTGTTTGTTTGTTTGTTTGTTTGTTTGTTTGTTTGTTTGTTTGTTTGTTTGTTTGTTTGTTTGTTTGTTTGTTTGTTTGTTTGTTTGTTTGTTTGTTTGTTTGTTTGTTTGTTTGTTTGTTTGTTTGTTTGTTTGTTTGTTTGTACACATACACATGTGTGTACATACATACAAATGTGTACACATACACATACACATCTCCAAAGGACAAAACTTTTTGTACAATTTTTGAAGTGACCGTTCACTTAGGATCCTGAGGCCCATATTAATTTTTTTTAGTCAGATTTTCTTCAAATTTTCAACACATGTGTATCTCTGATGAGTTTTTGTAAAAATTTTAAAGCAAAGGGGCCTTAATAATTTTTTCCTCCAACCCGGTTCAAACTTTGCATATGTTCCTTCTTTTAGAGAATTTAAATAAAAAAGTTTTATGGGTTTCTTTTCTACACTGTATCTTTCATCATACAGCTGCTTTTGTTATTTTTTCCCAGCATTAGTATGCGTACAGTTGGGCTTTCTGTACAAAAGGTTTTATTCATGATGCGTTTTATGATCTTTGTAATATAGAAAAGTCTACGAAACAAACTCATTCAAAAAAATGTTAGAAATATCACAACCATGTCAAAAAGTTTGCGAACTCCTGCATTTCGCATTAAATAGAAATTTTCTTTATTATTCCCAATTCTCAGTTTGCTTCTGAAAGCGAGAGGCTAAGTTGAAGAGAACCCCATCAATGCACAGCCACCAAAGTGCCCGCTTAAAACGTTTTTTTATAATTAAAAAAAAAAAAGATGTCCGTCAAAAATTCGTACACACGATTTAAGTAGAGAAGGAAACAAACCCTTTAATGCAAATTAAAATATGAACAGTTCTTGAAAGTATTTTTGTTCATTATTTGAGCCTGTAAGAGTGCACTAACAAATTTTACTGCAGTTGCAATTTTTTTTATTTCTTTGTGCTTTCTCAAGAGTATTCTAATGTGTTGACCTCCTGTGGACCGTGGACATTTTTCTGTGGATTTCCCCCATCAATTCCTGATGTGAAATTTCAGTTGAAAATTTTCTTTCACAAAGGAAGTTTTGAGGTAAAATAATTGAAGAGGTTTTCATATATACTACAAATTTCAAACTTGAAATAAAAATTATGTCAGTGAGGTACGTAAACTTTGTGGTTTGGGTTTATATTGCAGAAAGTATTGAAAGTACTTGCAAGAAGGACTGGAAATTTAAAAATGACACTTTTGATATTTCTCTCAACTGAGTGTCTCGTTACTTCAAGTTCAACTGTCCGAAACGATAGCTAAATGTTATGCTAAAATTTGTTTACTCTTAAACCACAGGATGGATGTCAAAATTACAGGGTTTTTTTGGTTTTAGGAGATGTGCAAATAAAACAAAAATATATTTACCAAATCTAAAAGTCTTTGTTCTCACGAAGTTCATTTGTTTGCATTTTTAAATTCTCTGGCTGGCTGGTAGAATTTTGTGATAAGTTTTTAACCCACTTCCTAAAGCCCGCTTTTATTCAACCTTTGCACACATGTGTGTCTCCGAGGACAACACTTTTTGTTGAAATTTGGCACCCCTCAGTCCTCTGGATCTGGTGGCTCCCATACAAATATTCTAGACACTTTAACCGATTTTCTTCAAATCAACTACGGCTAAGCAATATGACTCGTCCTAAATGCAGGGAGAGTAAGTCCTGGGGCTGAGATGTCGGGCGTAGTAGAGAAATGGACACGCCTTAAGAATACTGTTCGATGACGAATGTAAGCTGTCGACTGATAAGAATGTTGCCTTCCGAGCAATGCAACAATCTGAAAGAACGCGGGCACCCGAACATAAACAAAATAAGCTCAGAAGATATTAAAAACAGTTCACCGGCGAAAGAAATCTGCCTGTGAGAAGCATACAATATACAATACAGAGAGCAAGGACCGAACCAGGCGCGGAAGTTCTACCAAAGAGTCCGCGGTATGACGCAAAATACACCGCGTTGCTCATACTGCGAAGACAAAGAGGGTAATCTGATCGCCAATTTCAAAAGCATGTTAGAGCGATGGGAAGAGCACTTTCATGAGTTGCTTAATGGCCATCTAACTGAGGAAATGGAGACTCCAACAATGACCGAAGACCACACTATGCAGCCGCCACCAAGCATATACGAAGTTAGCAGAGCGATAAATCGGCTCATAAATAATAAGGCCCCGTATTCTGATGGTATCCCAGCGGAGCTAATTAAAACAGGAGGCCCCGCAATACACCAAGCAATTCATGAAATAATAGTGCAAGTATGGGAAGAAGAAGCTATGCCAGAAGACTGGCGAAGAGGCATCCTGTGCCGCATTCATAAGAATGGAGATATCACAAACTTTATAAAAAAATGGAGGTTGGTCACAACACGACTTTCTTTTACGGACGTGGTCGGAATCTTCAGTAAATGTATATTAAATTTTTTTTTTCAAATTTTTTTTTATTTTCGTTTGTTTTATGTTTAAATTTCTTTTGCACTTAACGGATTTCTCCTAAGTGCTATACTTTTTGAGTTTTTTGCTAAAACTCAAGAAACTGTCACTCCCGGTTGTCAGATTTCTGTCAAAATCATGTGGCGATATAAAATGTTGTTTCACTCTAACTATCGTAGGCTGATCGAAATCGAAAAATATTCTTTCAGAAATTTTTTTGCTTGTTCTTTTCGCCATCTTGTTGAGTAAGCGAAACCATACCCGTCGCTAACTTGCTTACGGGTTGCAATGTTATTGTGCCGGTTATGAAACTTTGCAAATGGAACACTAAATTGCAATTACATTACAAAATGAAGGTCAAACTTAAAACTCGGGAGAGAAGTCTTAACTCTACCCGGTAAATATGGAAAGAGACAAAGTATGCGATCTTTAAAATTAAATTTGGTTAATACTTACTTCTGGTAACGCAAAGCAGAAACCAAGAATTTTTTTTTATTCCAAATCCCAAATAAAACGCACTTGAAGTGTTTTTTTAAGTGAACTGTTACACTAATTTTGGTAGTTATAGAAAGTTTGAATTTTAAATGTTACACAAATGCAGGTGGAAAAGCCAAGACTTTTTTATTTGAACGAATGAGAAAGAACAATTTTTTCCGGTTGCTCTGATTAGTGAAAGTTTATCACAGTAAATTAAAGGCTTAAACTTCTGCAAGTGATGCAAAGTTTGTTAGTTTATTAAGTGGGATTTTTTTTAACAACTTTTAACTTTCAAAATTTGGTAGATTTTTGTTTAACAATTAAATACAACTCTCAAAACTTTTTTCTTCTACACTAAGGCATAAAACGTACTCTTTAAATTTGAGTTGTACATTTATAGTGTCACTTAAAAACTACAAACAACAAATTTTAAGGCTAAAGCACTTGAAAAATACCATAGCGGCTTATGTTAAAACAAAATTGTTGTGAAGGTTCATTTTGTTATTTTAGAACTTGTACCAGTATTTTTACCCCATCACGATCTTGCCAGTCTTGCCATGTAGGTTTGTAGTAAAGTAGCTTAAAAAACTAAAGCCGTTCAGCCAGTGTTCCAATGTGAAGTTTAATTTCAATTGGCTTAGAGGCAAAGTGCGTAGGAATAATATCCGCTAGAGCTTTACTTAAAAAGCCAGAAAGTAATTCAAATAGGAATTAGCTAGATGTACTACCGGACACTACAAAACATAATTATAACATTTAATTTACATTCCGATATCTTCAAAATACATAATTCCAGTTGCCTTCGCCATTTCAGCCTTAAAACAACACAAGGAACTGATACGGATATATTTTAGTTCAGGAAATTTGTGCAAAAGTAGAAAATAATTCGCACAGAAATGAAATTTCCATAAGAATTTTGTAAAAATCATTCCATATAGCGGCATCAGATCACGCCACACTATAACGACTGTTAGGTAGGTTTTAACCACAAAACTAGCATACACAAGCATGCAGTGCTTCGCATGTGTTTTTATTTTTCAGCATTTATAGTGGAATTCTTTATAGTTATAGGCGCAATTTTTGAAAATGTCGTTTGGTGTCGACGGAACCTACACACTGGACAACAAGTTGTCACAACATTCTGTCACTTGGTTATCAGAGAATTTACATAAAATTTTTTTTTTGAATTTTTATGAGTTGTGTTATTTAGTTTTCATTCAAATAAACCGTCAGTGTATCATCGCCTCTAGGCTCATCCGACCGTTGTGTAGTATCAGCAAATTTCTCGCCGTTAAACCAATCAGTCAAAGAAAGAACTCCAAAAAGAAGAGAATGGCATTACGAGAATGCCAATTAGGAAGACTTTAATAACTTCTTTAATAAATTTAACTGTCGTTCTTCCTCCTCCCTTGCGACATAGATGCAGCCGCGGATAGGATTACAAACATAATTGGCATTAGTGAGAGAGACTTTTGTTTCATTAAGAAATAAGCCTGTGAAAATGAAGGATGATTGGTGGTATCAGATAAGCTGCAAATATGCCTCTTGAAGAGGGAGGAAAGCAAACCTCACAAAGGGAAATTGAAAAAAATGTGAATTTAATAGAAAAATTAGGCATAAAATGTTCCAAAAGCGGTAAACATTTTTAGTGATTTGTGAAATGAATTAAAAATTCCGCCTGGTCATCAATTCCAACGCTCATTCACAACGACATTCCAATAGTCAGCTTTAAAAACAATGTCAATCTGTTTGCCGAGATTTTATAGCTAACTCCATGCTTCTACTAGTTTCTTTAATCTGCCGATCCATATGGTATTTCCTTAATAGTTCTAATGAGGTATTCTTCAAAGGCACCGGCACTGGAATTCTGAATTTCTGGCACAAATTCTGAACTCTTCCCGAGTTGTTGGAAAGCAGAACTTTTGCAGGATATATAAAAAAAACGGGAACTCCCCGGGCCAACACATGTCACTAACGTCCTTTCTTTCCGAGGTCATGGAAAAGCTGATTAAATATCAGCTTATGAGATATCGTAAGTCACGAGATCCCCTTAATTACTGGCAGTATGGTTTCCGTGGACAATGGTCTACTGGTGATTTGATGGCAAATCCCAACGAAAAGTGGAACCAGTATATTCCATAGTTTGGTGAAAGTAAATTTCAGCCTTGCAACCTTCCCAAAACCCGAATTTATTCAAGCTTTGCACACATGTGTCATAGCTAAAAAAAATTTATATTTGGCGATTGTTTCTAAAGGGAAAACTCTGTAGGTTTGTTGTAACTTGTTTACTGATTCAGTTAAGTATCTGTTTTTTTTTACTCTGGGGAAGATTAAATACTTTTGCAGTCATAGAGGTTTACGCAGGACTTTAAGACAAGGTAGGATCCGCGTTCGTATAGACATCAAATCTGCAATCAAAGTCAATAATGCGACAGCTTAAAACTTAAAACATGTGGGGCAATATCAAAAAACGGGTGGCCATAACCGGACCTCGGTTTTAGAGTCGATTATGATAAATGCCAAAAAATTGACCCTAGAAAGCCTAATACTCGCTTAAACCGTGTTATGGTTCAGGGCATTAAGAAAACAAATGAATTGATTAAGAAAGGCGTCCCTTTGTTTGTAAAAGAGTTAAAGAGAGAGGTCCGGCTCGAAGGACCAACAAATGTTTATAAATTGCTAATTGATTTTAATTAAAGATTTTGGTGTCCGACGCGAAGGTCCATATCATATTTATAAATTCCTAATTGATTTTAATGAAAAAGTTAGGTGTCCGGCTCGAAGGGCCAAATCATATTTATGAATTTCTAATTGATTTTAATGAAAAGTTAGTTGTCTTGAAGGACCAAAAAATATTTATAAATTTCTAATTATTTTCCATTACAATTATCCAGCTCGAAAGGCTAAAAAGCATTTATAAATTTCTAATTAATTTCAATGTAAGAATTAGGTATCCGGCTCGAAGGACCAAAAAATATTTATAAATTTCTACTGGATTTTAATGAAAGAGTTTCCTGTTTTTATTTTTATGCGTTTATAGTAAAAATATCGCTTGGTGTCGACGGCAACATACGCATTGAACAACAAGTTGTCACAGCATTCTGTCATTTGGTCTTTGAAGAATTTACATGAACCATTTTAATTTTCATTGGTTCATTTTTTTATTTTTTTACTTTGGGAGCACCTCATTGGGAAATATTTCAACTCCCGAATTACGTTTCATTACATTTCTAATGAGTTTTTCCATCAAACCAATGTCCATTTCATAATAATTTTGCAGTTGTGTCAAAAAACAACGAATTAAAATAAAAAATCTAAATTGGATTTTTTTTATTGTACTATACGCTTATAAGAATATTGGAATATACGTATATAAAAGTATTGAATTGTATTAGAACTAAGAAATTGTCAAAAACCTTTTCATACAATTAGGCTCAGAACTTGTGGGGAACTTTGATTTCAAATTGTGTATAAGGAAATTGTAATAGTATGTTCTTGTATTTTTTATGTAGTTCTCCAATAATAGAACCTTCTCGAAATTGTAGATTTGTTATAAATACAGCAACTTTATCGCAGTAAGTTAAGTTAATATTTGGAAGTGAACCAGACTACTTGAAATGTTAAAAAGTAAAATAATAGTGAATAATAGTGTTACAAGTGAATAATAAGCAATCACCATTGTAAATTTGTGAACTTTTGCTCTTTCTTAATTAAAATTGTAAAGTTGTGTTTTTATTTGCAAAATACATTATGAACTCGTAACAGTATTATAAAGCATGCTGACCTTAGAAGTCTTAAATAGCTTCAAATTGTTTGACTCATACATCATGCAAGACATGATGGCTGCTAAAGAACATAAAGGAGCTTAAGATTTATGTTAAAGACAAAATTCCACCTTAAGGGAATTATTTGGCAATGTAATCCAGTCCCAGAAATGACAATTAGAGAACTGAGACCAGAAATCTGCTTTGTGTGCGAAAGTATAACGAAATAATTGGTTTAAACTGCACATGCACACATCTTCCAGCTAATGCCTTAATGTATCAATCGCACATGTGCTGATATTCACAAAGGATTCTATTGGGCGATGATACATCCCACCTCCCCCGCCGTGATTATTGACGCGCTTAACGACAGTGTATTGTCCATGTGTTCATTGTGCCCATTTTAATAATGTTGTAGCAACGTTCCTCATAAAGCAATCGTGTATCATCTGCAGGAGAACGAGGAGAACGAGTATTGCATTGGAAAACGCGACAAGTACATCAAGTTCACATCCTTCAAAATTAAGTGCATTTCAGAACGAACGTGCTTAAGACGTTTTCGTTACTCGTCAAGCTCACACATATGGATATCGCTTGAACCATTGTACGAGTGTATATGGATGGATGCGATGGCGAGGGTTCCAAAAGGATTCTTGTTCTTTTATTATCTCTGCCAGAACTTGGATTTAGAGTCTTTTTTTTCCTCTACTGTTCTTCTCCCTCTCGTCCTTACTCTGTCATCCTTACCAACTACATTGTGATGGATTTCCTTGTGGGATTCCTGTACATGGGACTGAATTGTGATGTTGTGTCCTCGGGTAGGTGAGATGAGTTCTTTCCTTTTCTTGTGTTAAGCACAAAAAAATCAGTTTCGATGCAATTCAGTTGAAAAGGTGATAATCAGTAACTATACTAACAGTTGGTGGCAGTAATTGTCTGGATGTAAGCACTATAGTGTGTTTGCGCGTCTGTGTGTGTGTGATCGTGTTCGTAATTTCGATTGAGTTCTGTTGATGGGTTTTGGTATTATTTACTTTTCTGAACTTTTCACGAATATCCCAAGCACTATTCTTAATTCCAGAAATAATGAAGCTTTCCACACTTCTATCTCGTTTAGTTGCTTTAGCTAACATTATATTTTTATTGCTTTAAGCCATTTACCTGCAAAATGTAAGTTTCAAAAACGATTCCACTGAAACATCATATTTTAAAAGCTTCTCTGAAATGACTTTTGGTTGTAATAAAAGGACGATCCATTCATATCATAGGCTCACAGAAGAAATCAGCGGCAAGCTCCGATCCGTTATAATCTCCATGTATACAAGTTAATATACGAGTTCCATACGTATAACAGTTATATACAATCTACATACCAGTTTCACATGTATAGATATACAATTAATAAACAAGCTCCCATATTTTTTATTATACATGAACTCATTGCTAAGGGAGAATTTCCTGAATGACTTGCCCCACGGCAATAGGGTGGACTACGCCATTTATAAAACGACCGGATGGTAGTTGGTCAGAATCCACGGCTGAAGCTTTGGACATCTTAGTAAATACCCACTTTCCAGCATGTAATGACTTGGGCATAGCTCCTGAAAGACAGAAAGTGACACCATGCCAAATGGATAACATTATAACCCACGAAAAGGTTTCCTGCGTTTTTTATCTCCGTTTAAATCACCCGGCCTTGACGGCATTCAAATCTATCACTCTTCAGAAGACTATAGGTGTGTCGGCCACTTGGTTAGTGAATATTTTCAGAAGTTGCCTACGACTTAGCTATATTCCCTACAATTGGCGAAGAGTACGAGTTTCGGTTATTCCCATAGCAGCCAGAAGATTAATACTACTTCAGAATAGAGTATTTAACTGTCCAAGGAAAAATTCAAGTGGTTCTGGTTTATGGAAAAAATCGGCGAAAGATTTTAGTCCACTTAGTCTATCGTCTTTCCTGCTAAAAACGCTGGAGCGAATCTTAGATTACCATATACGACTAAGTTTTGAAGATACACCTGTATCAAAATACCAGCATTATTACCTTAAAAGGCAGGTCCATAGAGACAGGCCTCCACGAGGTAGAACGCACAATTGAACATTCCCTTTATTTCAAGAAATACAACCTTGCCACCTTTCCCGATATATAAGGCACCTTTAACAATGTCCACAGTGATGCCATTTAAGAGGCTCTCAATCAGTTAGGGGTTGAACAACTCCTAATACGGTGGATCATTTCCATGCTAGGTAGCAGGATGATCCATGGCAATCTGGGCAGTAGCAGTGTTACCAAATCAGTCGTGATATCGCCCCTTTTATGGCGCTGGTTATAAATAAGGTCCTCAGGACACTTGATATGGAAAGGACGAAGGCTGTTGCGTATGCAGACGACGTGGTAGTACTTGTGTCAGGACAGTACCTTTCCGTGATCAGTAAGGTCATGGAAAGGGCTCTAGGAAGGGCTAGCTTCTAGGCTACTGATTGTGGCTAACTCTGGTACAACTGAAATTTTACCAAAGTCCAAAATACCGGACTTTGCCCTGTCAACGTTCAATGGCCACGAACTTACACTTACCTCAGAAGCAAAATATCTCGGCGTAATCCAAGACATGAAACTCAGCTGGAAGTCAAATATAGAATTTAGGGCTAAAAGAGCTGGCACTGCGCTATATGTTAGCAGCAAAACCATTGGGCAGAATTGGTGACTGTACACAGCGTCCAATTCTTACCTATGGTGCGCTGGTCTGGTGGCCGGCGATTAGTTAAAAGTACAATGCCAGCTACCTTGGTAGAATACAGAGATCATCAGCTATTGGCACAACTGGAGCACTTCGGTCCTGTCCCATCGATGCTCTTAACTCAATCCTACACTTACTAAATACCGACCTATTCATTAAATACGTTGCGACGTGCAGCGTGGTATGGCTCAGAGAATCTGGTTGGCTTGCTAAGAAACCGTACGGCCACTGCAATATACTGCAGTTGCTACCAAATGAGTTGATACCATACTCTACCATACCATAGACTACTGCACTCACTTCAATCCTAGCTTTGCCGTAGGGTTTCAAACTCGAGAAAGTTGGAAGGACGGGGGAGCTTTTTGACGTAACTCTATTCACTGATGGATCCAAGATGAGTAATGGACTCGGTGCTGGAGTTTATTGTGAAAGTCTTAACCTTTCAAAGTCCTACAAGCTACCTGACTTTGCTAGTAGCTTTGCCGTAGAGTTTTAAACTTGAGAAAGTTGGAAGGAAGGGAGTGCTTTTGAGCTCTTTGATGTAGCTCTATTCACCGATGGATCCAAGATGAGTAATGGAATCGGTGCTGGATTTTACTGTGAAAGCCTTAACCTTTCAAAGTCGTACAAGCTACCTGACTCTGCTAGTATCTTCCAGGCATCATCATCATTTTGTGAGTGGGACGAACCATACTTTCCTAGCTTTCGCCTTTAAGCATGCTTTTGAACTACTTCCCACTTAGCGGTCCTCTCTTCGAGAGTAAACCGTTAGCCACTACGTAGGTCAAGCCCATAACGAAACTGGCAGCACATCGTCTGGAACCCCGAACCCAATCATTTGCCACTAGGATGGAATCAAGTCCTAGGCCGTCGGGGATAGAAACTATCCCAGGCACAACCGTGTCCTGCAGTGCACGGTAAGGCTGCTACATACGAAGACAGTGCCCGTTCTAGACATTCTAAGTACTAGCAGCCCTGCCCCTTTTATCTTCCGAGTTTAACCAAGTATCAGACCTACCAGATAGTAAGATACAGTGGTCCCCTTTGGGGGAGTATTTTCCAGGCCGAGATCTTAGCGATAAGAGAGGCATGCAGGGCCTTTTCTTATTGCGACAAGCAAAAATTCGAAGGTCGCTGCGCTGGAACAGTCAGGTGTCCTTCTAGCTCCGCTAGGGAACCTATTCTTTACTTCCTTACCACAGCTTAGGTGGAGCAATTTGACCAATTGCATTACGTCGAGAGCGATGTGGCCTTCCTATAAAATAAAAACAAATCTACCAAGCTGATCTCCAGATCTCGGAAAGATATTTCAAAATTGGTTGCCATAATCACGGGCCACTGGCCGGTGGCATACCGCAACAAACGCATTTCTTGGATTATTGTCATGTCAGTTGTATATTTGGACAGGATAGGGTTTAGCTGTTGTGCGTGTTGAGCGTGCGTTGCTATGGTCGTCGTTGGGGTTCAGTGTTTCCAAGGCTGATTTGGGTTTCCGTAACTATAGATTTTTTTTTGTATAAGGGTTATTTTTGTTATTTTTTTTGTGGATAAATTATTGGCGGTCATCACATTACAGGTTTGATCGCTTTTCCAGCAATCTGAATATGTAGGGCACGTGCATACATACTTTATGTTATTTCCTTTATTTTGCAGATAACTGAAAGCCTCTGCAGTTATTCACTAAGTACAATAATCGAAAGGAGTATAAGCGATTATATTCTGCTTTCAAATGCACCTAAATATTATTGTGATCATAAAATGTTACTTTAAATTAAATTAATTGCGTGTAAATTTTAAACACTACAATTTTCCATTGGAATATAACCAGCAGATGGTATCACTGTATTCCATACGGATTTCAAAATTATACAGAGCCGGGAGGGATTTAATGAATCATATCAATGCGTGCAATTGAATATAATCCTGAATCCAACACGCAACCACCTGATGTGATGTTGTAACTAAATTGTTGGCAAATAAATCCTGTAATTATAATTATGAATTAATAAATGTACAGCTACATGAGAATGGGAACCACGTTTGATGGTGTAAAGCACCATTGGCCAATGGATATTAGCGACTGAACTGAATGCATCTAACAGGATCCCATTAAAGAGGGTTAAATTGCGGAGCCCTGATAAATGACAATAAAGAGAAACTGGCCCATTTGGTAACCGGTAATACTGCAAAACATAATTACCCAAATAAGTAATTATCTATTGGTCAAACCACGGTTCTATCCATGTCAACTGCTGAAATGGATTTGAAAACTGTCAACGAAAAGTTCGTCAATTTATCGTTTTATTATTCCCGCATTATAAGCTTCCTAAGCCATCATTTGAGCATAAAAAAGAAGTTATTTAGTTAGAATTTAGTACACGGATGGTGTACAACATCCAAACAAATGGATTATCGATACCCTCTTACACGACTTACTATCGAGTTAGTTCCCAAATCATTTTACTTTGAATGTTAATGATGTGGGTCACCTCAGTTGCATGCGAAACTGATTTGCAGAAAATCACTTCACTAGGAAATTGGATCCAACATTAGAGGAAATGGAAAATAGAATTTATTACAAATAATTGCATTTGCAATCTCGGTTTGTCAGGTAATTCTAGGGAATGTAATATTGAGGTTTTGTTTAAGAGGTTAAATGGCAAATAAATTCTTAGCTTAAGAGCAGATGGGGAACGCGATCTTCATCATCGATTTGGGACAGATTTAAATGATCAATTGGTAAAAGTGGGTTACTATTCTTTTAGAGATTTAGAGCACAATGATTGTCTCACGTTTCTTATTTAATTCAGTGTGATAGCAGATCGATTGTTTTTGAAATAAGAAACTATCCTTATAAACAGGGGCTCACATACCGAGTAACGCTCAAAAAACTATTTAAACGTACACTCTGATCTTACAATTCCCCCCCCCCCATAGCACTAATAACCTTGACCTCAAAGTCAAAATACTCACCTGTGCTTTTAATAAGGTGCTTTCTGCCTCCTGTCCTCCCATTTGTCCAAGATGTGGACCTCGGAGTTAGGGCATTTCAGGAGCAGCTGCAGGAAGCTATTCAACTTGGCCAAGGCTACTAGATTAGAAACTGACTGGGATGCTTACAAAACTTTATAAAAGAGAATTAAGGACAGCCAAGCGCTCTTCTTGGAGACTCTTCTGTGATAAAATAGAAGAATCTTCTAAGGCGCCTATGCAAAGAAAAATCCTCGCAACCAATCCAATAATGCCGAGCTGCCTGAAAAAGGCAGATGGCTCGTGGACTACTTCAAGCGAAGAATCGCTCAAGCTGCTTTTCGATACCCACTTCACGAGAAGCTGCCATGCGATAAGCCTTGATAGGGCAGACACTCGTATGATCTGATATATAAGGACAAACTGCTTTGGGCGCTACAAAGGTTCAAACCATACAAATCTGCAGGACCTGATGGCATAATTCCAGCCGAGCTGCAAAGGACTTCGGATATTATCCTTCCTTTGCTGGAAACAATACGAAAGAGTTGTCTCGATCTGGTCCATATACCAGTTTTATGGAGAAAAATAAACGTGGTTTTCATACCAAAAGCCGGCAAATGCTCGCCTGTTACTCCAAAGATTCTCAGACCAATCAGTCTTTCATCATTCCTGTTAAAGACTGATAGATATCTACATACGCACACGCATTGACAAAAGACTCCTGTCTACAGATCAGCAGTCTGTAGAAACATCTCTGCACACACTGTTACGTTCTATTGAACATTCCCTTCACCACAAGGAGTACACAATGGTGGTATTCCTAGACATGTGTGCCGTGTGACGCGTTTTGTGTGATCATTTTCTAGTTTTTTGAGGTTCTTATTAATCACCTTTTGCACGACCTAGAGGACTGAAATTTTGTGTACACAGGTAGGCCGTTCGAACGGTGGTTGAAAAAGAACTCAAAAAACGAGAAAATGACTCGATTTCAAACCATAACACGCGAAACGTTACACGCGTCATACGTGGAATATAAAAATAATATTTTGGAAGGTGGTTAAAAAGGACCTAAAAAAAGTCGAAAATAAAAATTTAAACCCATCACACGCGCTACACGTGGCACGCGACACTTGTCATAATCACGAAATATAAAAAATGTTATTTTGGACTTAGACACTCACAAAATTTCAGCACTGTAGGTTGTGAAAGTTGGCTTAAATGGACCTCAAAGAAGTCGAAAAAAAATCAACCCATCACACGCGCCACACGTGAATTGCGACACGCGTCATACTCGGAATATAAGAAATGCTATTTTGGACTTAGAAACTCACAAAATTTCGGCTCTCTCCCAACCTCAAAAACAGACAATCGGGCGATTATTACCAAATCATACAATTTAAAAATAAAAGGACTATTTGTCGTATGGCGTGTGTCGATACATGGTACATGATGCAATCACATACATCATCCTTATTGTTATGAGAGACTTTATCCCAACTTTATTTATAATACCATTCCAGTTGTCAACTCTAAAGACTCCGAGTATTGAACACTCTATGGGACATATCTTCATTTGTACTTGTGCAGTTGCTATAGTTGGAAACGATCTCAACACTCACAAATCCGCTGGATGGTATTTCCCCATTAGTTCGAAAAGGTGTTCTTCCAAGCTGGCATTACCATTGCGTAAGCTTTTCCATCTATCCTATTCTTCTGGACTCTTCCCGACAAGTTGGAAAACAGCCTTTATCCAGCCCATACCCATAAATGGTGAGCCGTCGACTCCTTCTTCGGTATCGACCCATAGCACTTACATCCATTCTTTCCAAATTCATGGAAACGCTGATCAACTTTCAGCTTAAGAAATATCTTGAAACCAACGAAATCTTTAGTAACCGGCAGTACGGATTTCGTGGGCAACTTTCTACTGGTGGTATATCTCACCGAACAGTGGAACCGGTCTTTGCATCAATTTGCTTAAAGGATATTTCTAACGTATATGACAGAGTTTGGCGTCAAGTTCTTTCGTCCAAAATGCGTGCTTATGGAGTCGACACTTCACAAAGTCCGATTTCATTGTAATTTTGCACACATGCATATCTCTGATGACAACACTATTTACTAAAATTTGGGGCCCATCGGGCTTCCATACAAATATTTTACAGAATTTACCCGAAGTTCTTCAAATTTTAGATACATGTGTATCTTCAATTAGATCACTTCCAAAATTTTTACGAAAAGTGTTGTCAATCGAAGATACACATAATTATAAAATAAATAAAATAAATTTTAAGAAAATCGGGTAAATTTTGTAAAATATTTGTATGGGTGCCCCTGACCCCCCGGGCCCGATCACTACCAAATATTCACAAAAAGGGTTCTCCTTGGGAGATACACATGTGTATTAAATTTGAAGAAAATCGGTTTTTTTTTTATAAAATTTGTATAGGTGCTCCCCCCCGACCCCGAGGACCGAACACTTCCAAATCGTTACAAAAAGTATTGTCCATCGGAGATACACATGCGTATAAATTTTGAAGAAAATCGGGTAAATTTTGTTAAATATTTGTATGGGAGCCCGTCGACCCCAAGCCCTAAGGGGTCCCAAATTTTAATAGAAAGTGTTGTCATGGGAGATACTGTGTTGTGGCCACACCATAATTTTTTTTTTGATAATACACAGTTGACTTTTTTTTCTTCAGTTCCTATAACTTTTATCTTTAAACGTGCAGCTAAGACCTATTTTCAAAGTATCCCAACTTTTTCTCTATACGCTGATTTGAACGTCATTGGTTTCGAATTGATGATAAGTTTAAGATTCATATAGTTAAGCAGTAGTCTATTACCCAAACGGGTGATAAACCGTCGCCTTTATAGTTATTATATTTAATATTAATATTCATTTATGTGGTCTCAGTAATAATCTATCCAGCCCATTAAACGGAATTGCTATCGTTATGTTAGGATAACAAAGCTCTAGTTAAGTCTAAGATGAAAAAAATAATATGTCTACGAGTATAGTACTCGTATGATAGATGATGAGGAGTTGACTATTTGGTATTTAGCAATTAAGTCAAATGTCTTGTAATAAAGTTAATTAAATGAAGTCAGAAAGTTGTGCCTCGGTATTATAAAAAACCTCCATGAATATTATTCTCTCAAATGCTGGAACCAATTTCGACGATAACGATTTTTGCTAAAACATTAAAAATATTTTCACTTTTGTTGAAGCTTTAGTTAAACAACGTCTTTATTATATAAATCCAATTTATTCACTTTTTGTAAAATTTCGATAATTAATACAGCTTCTCGTCAATGGTTATCCACTTTTTCACGACCACTTCAAAGATAATTTATCGCTGCCTTTAAAATCAACGATAACATATAACTTCAGTCAGTTTTGTGTCTGTCTTTTATGTTTTTCACTAAAAGCGTTATCCAGAGAGATCACCATTTAAATCGCGCCAACGGACAGCAAAAGACTGAAGCATCAATTCGAAGCATGCGACAAGGAAATCTCAGTTCACTCGATTAGACTGTGAAATGTGACACCGAAAAATCCTTGCATTCATTCATAAAAGTCGGAATATCCTTGCTCGTGTGTAGTTCCTACTACAATTTACTATTTGTAGCTGAATATCAACTCCTGCGCAAGCATTTGCTCGCATCCAACGACTGTTGTAGGCAACCTGTTGCTATTACCTGTTGCCAAAGGATTGCTAGTGCACCCGATAATGGACAGCATCAGGGGGCGTTTAGTGGCGAGTGGTATATTTAGCCGGCGTACATTCTGTGCAGACAGGAGACGACAAAACATTGTTTGAATAATTTAATGGATCGTTTGCTTCTTCTGATTTACGAGTGTGTGAGCATTCGTTTTCATATTCACCTGGAGAAATATGGGTAGTCTTACTGTACTGACTACAGACTCAGACAACAAATCCTTGAGTGACTTTGTACAGATGTTTCCTTCATGCTCATGATAAGGATGTTTTCATCTTGATTTTAAGCGGATAATAAACTGTTGTTGGTGTTGTTGGATGGACGAGTATAAGTAGCAAAAGGAAAGCTGCTGCGGGCGTCTGAAATTATTTACAATCTCGCCTTTGAACGATCTATCCAACTCTGACGAAGCGCCTCTCACAATCAAAAGTGAAATAAACAGCAGTTTATGCGTATTTGTGCGTGCTTGTGTCAACGTGACTTATTATGTGTGTATTTGCATATTTGCATATGATGCTCTCTGTATTGTGTGAGCTTCTCCTTGGACTGAAACTATTCGTAGTTATTGCTTTCATTATTTGTGCGCTTTAACGCATTTAAAGTGCTCACAGAGGAATGTGTGATTTAAAGAGCAAACTTCTCGGAAAAAACCTCCTTCTTTCTTTTTTTTTTGTACAATGCGATTATCAATTGAACGGAATTTGGGGTCCTCCTTCACTTTCATGGAAATGGAAAATAAATTCCTCATTATTCCGTTGTTATTGTTTATATTCTTAATTTTCTGTTGCACACTTGTCTGATAAGTAAAGGTTTCAAAAGGTAGACAATGAAAGGGTCCTCCAATGTATCAGGCTGCAAAATCCGGAGGTCTTAATGGGAAACTGGAGCGTGTTGAAAGCCGAAGAGACGTTGCATAACAACATGTCCCTGGTGCTCATCATTAATGAGGAGTGCCTGGAAGCTCTAGATAGAGTGGGACATAAGCTCAAGTTCGGCATTAAGCAGGCCAAGGTGAAGGTATTCCGGATCACCCCTGATGACGAAGTTCTAGAGGAGGGCGCGGCCACCGGTTTGCTAGAGGGTCTGAGAATAGATGAAGGTTCGTCTATTGATGAACCGAATGCTCCCCCAACCGTTTAATGGGAACGGTATCTAAGGCACTGCAGATCAACCTGTGCCTCGGACAATCTGCAGGTATTTCTAACAGAGGAAAACTTAGACATCGTATTAAAACAATAACCATGGGTAAGTGGTACTGAAGTGCTACAAAGAGTATAGTTTCTTTTACAAAAAAGACGATGGTAAGTCAAGGTCTTGCGTCTGTTATTTTTATTATTATTGTTGGTGGGCTGGTAAGCCTTGTGCACTGCGACCTAAAGGTCTATTGTGCATCCCAGAAGTCTATATATCTGCCAGGTCGATAGGTCTGGCATTCTGCCATAGAACTGTGTGAGCCTGGTCTTGCGTCTTGATTAAGAAACAACGCTTTCCTTTATTCTAACTATAGATCGTCGGACTTAATAGTCGTCAAAGCAGAAGAGATAGGTAGAGGTCATCTTTTCATATCATCTGCGTACTTCCCGCATGAGGAGCCCGTACCGCTTGAGGCAGTACAGAAATTTCTAGAAGATTTAAGGGGGAACAACGTCCTAATGGGGTGTGATGCGCCAATACTAGGCTCGGGGTGAGTTTCTTTTTGATTTTCTTATGAACTCTTACCTTAAAATTTGTTATGCTGGTAGTACTTACTTTTCCGAGTTCGGACAGGTATAGCGGATGGTAGGAGGTTATAGATATCACCTTGACTACTAACAACTTTTAGTTCAGGGTTGACAAGTGGACAGTTTCCAGTGTTAAATCTTATTCTGACCACAAATATGTAATGTTTGACCTGTGTCTCCAGACGGAGACCACTAAACCATACAGGAACATTAAAAGAACAAACTGGATGAAATTCAGTAACGTTATCCATACCAAACTGGGCAAAATTTCTTCTATTGATCCTGCTACGACTGAGGACGTGGACTTCAACATTAAGTTGTTTGAAAACTCCATGGATTTGGCCATGAAAGTATCATGGCCGATCAGTCGCAGCAGGAAAAAGCAACGAACCTTGGTGGAGCGATGAACTGGATAAGCTCAGGAGGGTGTCCAAATCAAACCCTACCAGGACTACCTGAAAGCCTACAAGAAATCCATCCGGAAAGCTAAACTTCGTTCCTGGTTGGAGTTCTGTCAATCAAATGGAATCGGTCAGAATATGTAGGATTCTATCCAAAGAACACTCTTGTCCGACCCTTATAAAAAGAATGGTTGACAGTTGGTAAGATTAAACGGTTGAAGCTTTGGACATCGTAGTAAATACCCCCACTTTCCCGCATATAATGACTCGGACTCAGCTCACTGGCTGAATGTTCCTGAAAGACAGGAAGGGACACCATGCGAAGTGGACAACATTACAACCCACGAGAAGGTTTCCTGGGCCATTCGCAGTTTTTCTGCGTATAAATCACCTGGCCTCGACGGAATTAAAATCTATCATTTTTCAGAAGACTATAGCTGTTTCGGCCCCTTGGTTAGTGAATATTTTCAGAAGTTGCCTACGACTTTGCTATTTTCCCTACAGTTGGAGAAGAGTACGTATTGTATTCATCCCCAAAACAGACAGCAGAGGTCATGAATTGGCGAAAGATTTTAGACCACTAGGTCTATCGTCGTTTCTGCTAAGAACGCTGAAGCGAATCTTAGACTACCATACACGACTATGTTTCGAAGATACAGATAAAAACACCATCATGCTTATCTTAAAGGCAGGTCAACAAATACTGCCATTCAAAAGGTAGTATAGTTAATTGAACATTCCCTTTATTTCAAGAAATACACCCTTACCACCTTTCTCGATATAGAAGGCGCTACCCTAAGTTACACCTCTCTGCTCGTGGTGGATAATCCGTTTTTGCACTTTCCCGCTTATCACGATCTGGGTGGCCTGCTTCAGATAATCACTGGAATAATTCAGCTACAAGGATGCTCCACAAGATAGAAGATAGTAGCCCTCCTTGTGGGCATCCTCTTGTCGTATTGACCATAATGGTTTTGTCACCTACTATGTTCTCCGCTATTTTGGTGCATAGCATCTTGCACAACCATTTATTAGGTATGCTGTCTTTTTTCTTTCTCTCCAGAGCATTCTATATCGCCTCGTGAGATGCGTTGCCAAATGCTCCTTCGTTTTCTAGGAGCATTGCATTGCGTGGCCTTCTTACTGGCAAGCGACCCCTTTATACTTTCCGTCACTCGGATCACTATCTCCAACGCCAGGTTGAAGAGAAAGCAGTAGGCAAGTCCATCCCCATTGTAGATGTGGAATTGGCTTGATAGTAATCCATAAAAATGTTGTTGCCTTATAACATTGCTCATGGTCAACCTAAATAGGCATTTCAGTTAAATGGGAAAGTCAAATCCTCTCATGGATCTATAACTTCCACTCTGAATATACTGCCAAAGAGCGGTTTCTAAGTCTATAAGTAAATGGTGAAGTTGCTAATATTCCAATTATACTCGTAGACCGTTTCCTTATTTATATCAACATCAATCAAACGAAATTGAAATGTCCACTTTATTATGTCACGAATAATAATGTCTCATTTGTGCAACATTAACAGCCTCAAAGCAATTTTTAAACAGCAAATAGCCAAGGCCAGTAAATTAATGTCAGTCGATTTACATTTCACCGAACGTAATGAAGAAATCACAGCAGCAATGGTGTGAGTATTGAGAGGAGAAAAAACCATGTCAAAGGACATGCCAGCCAACCAACATGACAACATAAATGAAAGGAAACGAATCGTAAATACCGGCGGCGTTTCAATCAATCATTTGGCTATAACATTTATTATTTATTGTTATTAAGACTTTGTTTGGAGTTAAATGAGGCATTTCCATCAATTACGTACATCGTTGACATGGTGAATTGTTGGCCAATCCAACGGTCAGCTGCACATGTGATGCATTTCACAAAGTTGCTATAAAAACCCATTGAGCATCCGCTACAACTTTCATTAAAGGATCCACTGAAAAACGTCACACAATCAGAAGTATATAGACTTGCTGACAGGAAAACAGTTGTACCGCAAATTTATCAGACAGCATAGATTCGTTATGGATACTCGTATTATTGGTCTCACTTTAAATTTTGTTGTTCAACAATTCACAGAGGCAAACGTGATGAGTGCTGTGATTTTTCATTGCTGGACATTGCAGAGTGAGTGCATTTGGTGATTTTAAAGATCTTTGTATCCTTTTTTATTCAAATTCAATTTGTAGGTAATTTAATTATGAATTGCGAACGGTCTAGCGTTTTTAGTCTAGGTAACGTGGGTTAGCACCCTGCGGTATCGAAAAATGCCCGCTACTGAAACCGACACAACGCCTCGGATAAGTAATGATCGAATAATGACGACTTTTGGCTATTGTACCTGGACTAAGATCGGTATCTGGAACTCGGACTGGAACGGACACTCCTTGACTCAAGGAGTGAAGGACCTCAAAATGCCAGATCTCTACAACTGGAACTTGAGTTTCTTCGATATAATTTGGACATTCTGGGAGTGAGTGAAGTAAGATGGTTCGACGCGGGAGAGTACCAATCCACAACGTGTAACACTGTGCTACTATACTCCGCGGCAGTCCCCGTGAATCTGGAGTAGGTCTGCTGCTAACGCCAACAGCACGCAAAGGCCTAAATTTCCTGGCACCCACATGGTGATAGGATCTTAACGGCCATATTTTGGACTGGAGTACGGCGCGTCACCATCATACAGTGCTACGCCCCAACGAATCATTCGACTGACGATGAAAAGGACAATTTCTACAAGCGCTGCTAAGCGCTGTATTCAATGCAACGCCGAACGGAGATATAGTCATCGTGATGGGGGGAGGACTTAAATGCCAAGGTAGGCACCGACAATGAAGGACCCAGACATGTTATTGAGAAGCACGGCGTCGGCGAACGAAATGACAAGGGTGAAAGATTTGTGGATTTTTGCAACACAAACCACCTTGTCATAGCAGGCTCCATGATTGAGCATAAGACCAGCCACAAAGTCAGCTGGGTGTCAACTGACAGGCAATCATCATCCAACTAAATCGACCATGTGGCGATCAGCCGACGTTTTAGAAATTGTCTTTTAAACAGAAACAGATGAGGATCCGACATGAGTACGGTATGGGATCATCACCTTATGGTAGCTACTGTCCAGGTACGTACTGCATCAGTCCAAAGACTACGCAATATCGTCCGAATGCTTAGGTATAACATAGACCGGCTAAGGATCCCCTCAGTACGGCAACAATTAACATTTATCACAAGGAGCGGAAAGTATTGTTGGTAGAAGCCAGGCAAGCACAGCACGTGGCTTACCGAAGATACCTGGAGGCGGATTGAAGAACGTAAGCTACTTAAAGCTCGTATTGTAGATTACACAGTAGCAGCGAGCTTCGAGCTAGAGTCCCTGTTTCGAAGAAAAATGAGAGAAGTGCAGCGTAGTGTAAGACAACCTGGCCTCAGAAGCTGAAGAAGCAGCGAGCAGGAGCGATAGCAGAACCATTCACAGAATCACTAAAGAGCTAATAGGTGGTCAGT
Organism: Nephrocerus scutellatus; assembly: GCA_947095585.1. Taxonomy (NCBI): domain Eukaryota; kingdom Metazoa; phylum Arthropoda; class Insecta; order Diptera; family Pipunculidae; genus Nephrocerus; species Nephrocerus scutellatus. The sequence goes on along the minus strand of OX352765.1, from coordinate 83,477,819 downwards.
GGTCACCGCTCTAGCCAACATCCGGTGAAAGGCCTAGATGGTGCTGTACTCATTTCAGATGAGGATCAGCTCAAGCGATAGAAGAAGCATTTCTCTACGGTCCTTAACCGAGTATTCGCCAACGATATGCACCGAAATCAAACGGAGCTGCCGGAAGTAACAGTTTCCCGAATTCGCACCACCTAATCTCCCAGTAAAGATGAGATCGCTATCGCGATCAACGCACTAAAGAACAACAAGTCGGTAGGACTAGATGGTATACCCACAGAGCTTCTGCGTGCAGCTCCAACGACATCAGCAGAGCGTTTATATCCTGTTGTAGAGAGAGCTTGGGAGACAGAAAGTTTCCCTGACGATTTTAAGAAGGGAATGATTGTCAAGCTCCCTAAAAAATGGTAGTCTTATGGAGTCCGAAAACTGGAGAGGCATTTGCGTTCTTCCTGCAGCTGCAAATATAATAGCCAAAGTAGTAATTGAGCAAATTAAAGAATATCTGGAAGATACACTCGATGCCGAACAAACAAGCAGTTTTCCACACTGGATCCTCCTGTGTCGACCACATAAACACCCTGCGGATCATTATTGAACAGTGCGTTGAATTCCGGTCACCACTGACAGTGTCAACAGACAGTTTATCTGGCTCGCCTTGCGCAGGAGAGGTATACCTGATAAACTAAAAGGTATTATTAAAGCAACCTATGATGGCTCTTAATGTCATGTGCTGTATAGAGGAACGCTTTCAGAGGAATTCGAGATTTTAAGTGAGGTACGACAAGGTTGCTTTCTATAGCCTATACTTTACGATTACTTTACTTACGCTAAACAATATACCGAGTTTTCTAAAATGACAAATCTTCCAAAGTCATGTTTTCTATAGATATAATATGAAACGTAGTGATTGTTCTATATTTATCAAATCATAATTCATGTATACATTAAGGATTAAATCATTTAACCCTAAAAGTATACAATGAAATTAAATGACCTTGGGTAAGCCGTGCATTGGCGAAAAGGCGTACACGACTACTTTAATGAAACTATTAGGTCACGGATCATTAGACGTCAGTGGAGGAATACACTTGTTGCAGTCAACGGTATCGTATCCAGTTTTAGTTAGAATGAATGACTTGGTTAACATCATATTCGGGCTGCACGGACTCATTCGAAACTTCAGAATATCCAAGAACTGGCATAGCCGGCACAACAGGACCTTTGACTGATTGATTTGATTGATTTGGCTGATGACAACTCATAAAAATGTTTAACAATTTTCGGGTCTGCACATGGAATGCACACACTCTATGGCGGAGGCCCTAATCACATACAAAGCGGACATAACTACTATCTAGGAAGTCCGCTTGAATGTACCTTTCAAAAGAAGGATGAATATAACCTATGATGACCGATTTAGAGAACAGACATAGCAAATATGTTGAAAGCTGCAGACTTATTTAAGACGTCCTAACCTTTCGACATGTGAGTGGACACATTGTAAGAATCCCAATTAAAATTACATTTAGTAACATCATCTATACGGTTTCGTCTTCTCAATGTCCAAAATCACGTAAACGATCGACATATCGCTACGTGTACTATCAATTCAAAAATCCTGAACAGAAACCTGTCGAGATATGGAAGGAAACCTAGTGGAATCACGGGGCTCAGTCCTAAAAACTTGAAAAGACTACTTCTGTAGACTGTTTATCGGAGATGAAGATAAACATTTCACTTGAAGGCAGAGCGAACGATTCCAGCTAGACGATGACAGTTAAAATTTACGTCCACCTAACCAGTATGTAGTGTTGATCCGATATCCAGCATTTGAGCAGAAAAGGTGAAAATAATATCGACAGTTAATGATTTGTATTTGCTCTCAATAAGAAGGGACACGCGACACCGACATATTAATAGACGTATTGGTCAGGTTAGGTAATCGACAGCTATAACTCAGGTAGTTAGAGATTTTTCCGACATAGGCTTTGCTATAACATCCGATAGCGACACCTGCTCATAAGTCAAATTTTTCTTTGGGTTCAGAGGCATGTGAGTAGTAAATATCTCTTTCGGACCACGAAGAAGACCTAATATAAGAACTTAATCATCTCAGGCCTGCTCTTTGGTGCTCGCCTTAGATAGCGCGTACAAGTAAAGGATGAAATGCAAAGAATGATGTGCGTTATCGGGGAAATGCCGCAACAAAAGTCCGTGTTATTCGGAGAAGCATGTTAGTTGCCATCGATTTTCTGACTCGTTTACAGCGACATCGACCTAGTCAAACGTCAATTATAAACCTATAACATATAGAAGGAATGATCGAAACTCAGTTAAAATTCAAACCAAAATTCTATTTATAAAATTCATTTTGTATTTCCAACAGCACAATATGCGTTTTTGAAAATGTCCTCACTACGCTACTTTCCAATACAAATGGTTAAAGTCGATTCAATTGAGAATTGGCCTGGTGACTTTTTACGTCAAAAGCATCCAATGTTGGGAGTGTTTATCGATTTCAATTGCAATCGTTCGTTAGAGATTTTGGAAAAGGTTTGCAATGATTTTGTGTATATTAAGGGAAATTTTACCTTTGTATTGTTCCCCTTTTAGGCAAGTTATCTCCAACTCTTTGCTTCCAAATATCATTGGTTGATTTTTGATGAACGTGGGAACTTATCACGGTTTCGATCGCATTTCGAAGAAGCCATAATGTCGATCGATGCGGAAGTTACATATGCAGCCATCATTAATACGGAAGAGTATGAAAAGAGTCAAACGGAAGAGGATCTTACATCTCTTAATCAATCGATGTCTCTGATCCTCTACGATGTTTATAATAATGGAAAGCGTATCGGCGGAAAACTGAATGTTACCATAGACCGTCAGGTCAACTGTAATGCAACACAGTGTGAAACTGGCCATTTTCTTTCGGAGTTGCACTCAAGGACAAAATATGGAAATCGCTGTCATTTGGGTGACACAACTTTCCGGGTGGCTATGATTGTAAGTTGTTGTATGTTGTATATTGTATATTGTATATTGTATATTGTATATTGTATATTGTATATTGTATATTGTATATTGTATATTGTATATTGTATATTGTATATTGTATATTGTATATTGTATATTGTATATTGTATATTGTATATTGTATATTGTATATTGTATATTGTATATTGTATATTGTATATTGTATATTGTATATTGTATATTGTATATTGTATATTGTATATTGTATATTGTATATTGTATATTGTATATTGTATATTGTATATTGTATATTGTATATTGTATATTGTATATTGTATATTGTATATTGTATATTGTATATTGTATATTGTATATTGTATATTGTATATTGTATATTGTATATTGTATATTGTATATTGTATATTGTATATTGTATATTGTATATTGTATATTGTATATTGTATATTGTATATTGTATATTGTATATTGTATATTGTATATTGTATATTGTATATTGTATATTGTATATTGTATATTGTATATTGTATATTGTATATTGTATATTGTATATTGTATATTGTATATTGTATATTGTATATTGTATATTGTATATTGTATATTGTATATTGTATATTGTATATTGTATATTGTATATTGTATATTGTATATTGTATATTGTATATTGTATATTGTATATTGTATATTGTATATTGTATATTGTATATTGTATATTGTATATTGTATGTTGTATGTTGCATGAAGAAATGGAATTTTATAATTCTGTATTCCATTTTCCTTGATAAACAAATTACACCCCAACTAAAGGTTACTCGTGCACCAATCGATCTGCCTGAGCGTATCCTTCTGGAACACCTCACGTCAATCAACAATTCATACGTGGACACCATGTGTCGGTTTGGATTTCAATTGACTGCCATATTGCAGGATATTTTGGGTTATAAGTAAGATACGAGTATTAAACTCAAAAATACAAAAATTGATGAAAAATCCTTCCAGCGTTAAATACACTCCAGTTAACACCTGGAGTGTCAACACAACAGATGGTGGTGCAATCGGTGAAATAGTCCAGGAGCAAGTGGAATTCGCATCGACGCCATTTATACCAACGCTCGCCCGGTTACAATATGTCTCGATGATTCTCGAAACGGGCGATTTACGTTCGGTATTTCTCTTCCGAACGGGACGCAGTGAGGGATTCTATGGTGGTGTATTCCTGGCACCGTTTAGTCCATCTGTGTGGATTTTGTTCTGTGTGTTTCTACTTATGTTTGCCCTATTTCTTTGGGTTACATTCACAATTGAATTCCACCGGATCAAACAATGTTGCCTCGAGTTTATTCCTTCGTTGTTGTCCACTTGCGTGACGACTTTTGGGCAGGCATGTTTTCAAGGCACCCACCTGATACCTATGTCAACTGGTGGACGAATGGCATTTTTGTCCTTGTCCTTGATTACATTCATCATGTACAACTACTATACATCGCTTGTGGTGTCATCGCTTATTGGTTCGCCAGTAAAGTCGAACATCAAGACTATTGACCAACTGACCGACAGCTCGATGGGATTTGCAATTGAACCGCGGCCACATATGTTTGTGTATTTTAATGTGAGTTTTGAAGCGGGTGTTTCATTGAAGGATTTGAGGGGGGGGGGGGAATTCAATGTTTAATGTTTAATATACCATGCAGGCAACAAACTCACCTGATTCAGTCAGGAGATTCTTTCGCAAGAGAATCAAACCAATATTGGAATCTGGCAGAAGTGTTTCGATGCAAGTCGAGGAGGGAGTTTCGCGTATACGCGAGGGTGGTTTCATCTACTTGTGCGAAGAGAACTCGGGCCTTCCTTTGATTGAGAGATTTTTCCAACCACATGAATTGTGTGATCTCAATAGGATTGATCTGCGACCAGAACATGCAATCTATACGATATTGAAGAGAAACTCCACGTACAAGGAAATCTTCAGACTAAAGTGCGGATTATTGAGGCTTTATATTATTTTTAAGTTTTGATAGTCAGTCACTAATATTTACCCTTCAACGCAGGCAAATTCAAATGCGCGAAACTGGAGTAACACTAAAACATCGTCGTTACTGGCTGCAGGGGAAGATACATTGCTTCTCGAATAATTTCCTGACCGAGGTGGGAATGGAGTACGCTGGACCGCTGTTCTTTATGCTGATTATTGCATATGTATTTGTGATTATTGTCTTGCTGATGGAAATTGGTTATAAGCGATATATTCCCATAGAAAGTTTAACAATTGATGAACTTTTTAAAGACCCAAATGAGAATTTAGCAGACTCTTGAAACTTTACTATAAATGAATTAAATTTAATGCAATTGATTGTAAAGAAATTTTATTTATTCGTTAAGGAGTAATTGATGAATGGAGTCACAAAGATACACCTTGCATATAAGGAATTGCTTAATAGATACGTGGAATATATTTTAAACATGGAATATTATCAAATATTAGTTAATCCCTATAGTAGTTAGTTAGATTGGTGACACTCGATTTTGATTCCAACCACCACATGCGAACCAGAGCCCTTTCTGCTAAAGTCAATATTAGTTCTTAACTAGAAGAACTTCGTCTTTGCACTGTGGGAGTACTTACTCTTAAGTACTATTTCGAGTATCGAGTCTTAACTCAAGAGGCATAAAGCTGGATTCCAAAGGGGTCGATCATGTGTCGACCATATCAACACCCCTGCGTATCGTCCTTGAGCAGTCGATGGAATTTCAATCACCGCTTTACCTCATGTTCGTGGATTTTGAGAAGGCCTTTGATCGAGTTAGCCGAGAATGTATATGGAGATCTTTGCTTGGTAGAGGAATTGCCCCAAAAATTCTTGCCATTATTAGAGAGTCCTACAACAACGCAAGGTGTTTTGTTTTACACAATTGGCAGCTATCCGACTCCTTCGTAGTGCAACAGGGTGTTAGACAGGGGGATGTTCTATAGGCCAATCCTCTTCCTGCTGGCGATGGACGACGTATTGACGGCCAGTGTTGGTACAGCGGAGCGACAGGGCATTCAATGGTGACCGTTTTTTAAAGGCTCAGTCATTTAGACTATGCCGATGACATATGCCTTCTGGCTTATAACATCAGTGGCCTGAACGGGATGTGCCAAACACTGAAAGTGAAGGGAGACAGCAGTGTATTATTATACAGGAGACGCCAGTGGAAGAAGTCGAACAGTTTAACTACGGTATGGATCTGCACGTTAAAAGTAGAATTAATAAAGCTCGTGCTGTCTTTGGTACTCTGACCCCCCAATTTGGAAATCCAGTCAAATCTCCTTACGCACTAAGTTGAGATTCTTCGAATCCAATGTCAAATCCGTGCTGTTATATGCCTGCGAAACCTGGAAAGTCACGTATATTATTTCTAGGAAACTGCAAGCTTTTATGAATCGCTGTCTACGCCACATCCTAATGATTTGCTGGCTACAAATTGTATCAAACGAGGAATTGTGGCGCAGGACAAGTTAAGAGCGGCTGGACGTCGATATCAGTAAGCGCAAATGTGGCAATGGATTGGTCACACACTGAGGAAACCAAACGATGAAATTGCAAAGTAGTCCTTTGAATGGAATCCACAGGGTGCACGGCGCGTTGGAAGACCAAGAAAAACATGGAAATCAACTGCCTTAGCAGAAGCAGTATCCCAGAGAAGGACGTGGCCACAGCTAAAATACCTTGCTGCAGATCGTGAAGGATGGAGACGTTTTGTTGCCGCCCTAACCGGGGTTACAGGACACGATGATGATGATGATGGTGACTATTTGGGCCGCATTTAAATATGAAACGTCTTTCGTTGTAACTTTTATATTAAATAGGATTTTTACGGATCATTGTTGCCCAAGATATCACCTCAAAAGCTGTCTTCGGCGACACATAAGAATCACATCTAGGATTTGGCTTATCGGGGTACGTTTTTTTTGACACTCTTTTACAACTTGGAAGTTTTTTACTTTTGCACATAAATCGCTTTATTTGCGAACTGGCTTTCTCGTTTTTTAAGACTCACCAGCCTGTAAAATATCAGAAATACAACATACACGACACCTCTTCTGGAATTAAGGTGAATGTCTTTGCTACGGGTAGGAATGTCACTATAGCAATGACACAACTTACTCAAGTCAATGTAAACAATATGACTTGGCGGTCATCGTGGTTGACATTCCTTAACCCAAATATATCACGGATTGCTAGACATGACTTCAGTATTTTTAGATGTCTGCACCTTTCAAGCGGCAAACAATGACTCGGATCACTCTCAAGTTAGAGCGATGGTGAGAATGCGGATATTCTAAAACTAAATTATGTTGCATAGAGTCGATGAGTGTCTATTCGTTACATTTGAGGAGGAAGAAAGTCGGTGTCTTCATCAGGATCATATTTTGCTCCTCAACCGGATCCGGCTCTCCCGCAAAAAAATCTCTCCACCGTCTTCTGGCATCGTCTCTTTCTCCCATCCATCACCATTAGTTCATGAATTGCTTAGTGCGAATAGTGTGCGAAGCCGGTATCTTAGGCCGCACTTTTGCTCAAAAGCTGACTTTAATTAAAAATTGTTCCGGGATTGCACTTATAACGAATAAAAACTGTTGTTATCAGCTTGTCATCTGTAGACGGGACTACTTTCATATATGTATCTTGCTAGAGTTTAATTACAATTTTATTAATGAAAATAAGTCATGTGAAAGGGTGTGATGATATCGCCTTGGGGTGAACCTCTGCTCTTTAATGTGGTTGCGGCAATGTTGACAAGTGGCACGAGGCCAATAACCTCGCCCGTAAAAAAACTGTATTACGGAACCCCAAATAAGTCCGGATATACTGATGAAGGACGACGACCACGGCAACGAAACCAGCTAAACGATTTATCATGGAAAGTACGCTCACTGTATAGAGCTTGAGCTGCACAGCAGCTGGCTAAAAACCTGTCTCAATATAAGGCTGACATAACAGCAATCCTGGAGATGCAGTAGACGGGGAATGGTTTCTAGCAAAAATCAGAATATGACATATATTACAGCTGTCATGCAAGACATCATGTGTTCGGAGTGCGGTTTTTACTCTTCACTTTAACTTCGCTTCACTTTCACTTAACTTTTCACGGAAACCCTCTCTCAGGATTTATGGAACACGACAGCGCGGCCAGCCAAGCTTTGGTTGTAAGGATGGTGTGGACCATGATGCCCAGAGTTTGTGGATGGCAAAATGGATGACATCGGCTTGTAAATGGTATCTTTTTCGGCAGGCCAGGACCGCATACTCCGGTTGTAGAGCCAAATATGATGATAAATGTTGACAAGTGTTGCTTTAATAATAATCATCATAATATTTACCTCTAAAACCTGGACTGAGTACTGGAATCGCTGGCTTGAATAAATCCTTTAAGAAATACTGTGCTGTAATCTACTGTACTGTACTCAGTAAGGGCTTTTTAAATAGCTCCGATATGAACCTAAAAACTCCAATAAGGTGGCTAATTGAAGACAGTTTTTTATACTTGAAGCAATACTTAACCTTCTGAAATTGCACGTTCACCATAAGATCTGTTATCCATTGCATGGCTGGTTAATAAAATATTCTGTGTTCCAAATTTCTGATAAAAAGATTTTCCACTAAAACAAGGTCGGGTATTTTGTTGGCAGTTGAAAATATGTCACATAACATTGTAATAATTTTTTGTTATTCGGGAAAGAGAAAGAGAAATGCGTGCCAAGTAATGACGTCAGGACGGAAAGTACGAGTGCTTAGCTTTACATCAACGACCGAAGGAACATAGGAATAAAAATATAAAAATACAGGGTGTATCTGTTTATGTGACCAATATTTCTTGGTTAATTATAAGAAATACAACGCCATTGTTGACCTTTTCTTTACGCCACCTAATGGATCGAAAAAAACATTAACTTATCGGAGCACCAAACAAAAGTATGGTGTGAATATGAACCGAGTCCAACTATAAACACACATTTTCGTAAATATCTTAACTTCAGTGCCACTTAATGGGTCCAAAAAAACATAAACGTATCGGAGCACCAAACAGACATATGGTGGGAATATAAACCAAATCCAACCATAAACACAATTTTCGTAAATATCTCAACTCCAGTGCCACCTAATGGGTCCAAAAAAACATAAACGTATCGGAGCACCAAACAGACATATGGTGTGAATATGAACCGAGTCCAACTATAAACACACATTTTCGTAAATACCTCAACTCCAGTGCCACCTAATGGGTCCAAAAAAAACATAAACGTATGGGAGCACCAAACGATCATATGGTTTAACTATGGCTTCGATACATATAGTGGTTTAGGCGGGATGAGGCGACATAATAGCGTTATATCCATACAGACAAACAAACAGGCAACGGCAATGTTATTAGGTGGTTAGCCAAGGAATCACCGCTTTAAAAATTAGCCACGTAAACAGATACATCCTGTATATTAAGAGCTAATTTACTATACGGTTCGACAGTTACGATGGTTAAGACGGTTTGATATGATGATACTTTAACATTGGAATCGGAAGGATAAAACGTGGTCAGTTGCTCTACTATCGGTATGTTTTTCCTCAATTCAAAGTAATTTATTCATTATAAACAAAAATCTTATAACAAAGTAGTTTTTTCCACTTTTGACCACAATCCAAGACCAACAAATCTATTCAAAAGGAAGAGAGGCAAACTGAAGCACGAGGACATTGCATTCTTTTATGATTTCAACCAGAGGTTATGGTACTTGTGGTACTTGTTCCCTTTGTCCAACTGAATGTTTCTCTTGGCATTCATTCGGACTCGATGGTGTTTCATTTATTACGATTTTCCCTCGTTGGACTACATATTTAATGATGTGGTTTCTAAGGAGTGTAAACTTGGCTCGAGTTCATTTCGAGAATTTTCAGAAAAAAGGAACAGCGATAGAAAAGTGCATGAATTGGATTTTGAATTTCCTTTAAAGGATTTTCGTCATCTTGAATATGAAATAAGGATATACGAAAAAAACATCAAATACGAAGAAAGCGTTCCTTCCTTCACCTAATAACACGCAAATGCAGACTGACTACAAGCAGAAGGCATCACCGCATTTTACGTAATAAGAAGGAATGAGTGAGAAAAAGCGGGAAACTATTATTGGTCCTGCGCTGCGCCGATATTCAGCTCAATAGTGGTTCTCTCTATGATTTTACTGGCACGTGCTACTTACTATATCACTATCGTGTTGAATGTTTTGATTATAAACACAACGTTATGGGGGTTAATTGGTTGATTTTTTGTTGCTTATCCTGTTTTTTGTTTGAATGAAAAAGAGATTTGTTTTGTGAACTTTATGAAGTTGAACCGAAGAACTTGGTGTAACAAGATTGCAAGGATTACCCGTGGAATTATAGGAGTTAAGCTTGTATTATTGCCCGTAGCCAACAGATCTTACCCGATTGTTTGGCTTACATGTTTAACATTTCCTAAATTTATGCCATACTTTACCTTACACAAACTTTTATATAAGGAGATTAAAGCAATATGTTCTGGTATTTTCTAGGTGGTTCTTTACATAACTTATATAAGAATAGAAACTTCTTGAAAATGTTGATTAGGTATAAATACACCAGGATTTATCGCGCTAAGAGCTACCGCTTCTGCGAATAATAGTTTTATAAGTCAATAATAAGTAATCACTAGTGTAAATTTGTGAATTATTTTTACTTGTAATATCCATTATGAACTCTAAAAGACTTAATTTCGTAACAATAGCTGAGCGCCTAACGTTGCACGGTTATATAATTTGACTGACACTTATATCGCCCCCACCATCGCAATCATTGACGTCCCCACACCCACACTCGCTTTCACTGATCACCTCTAAATATCAGTATCTGTTTATGACAATTTATATCAACGAACCCGAAAACTATGGAATCGACACTAACATCGGCCATCCTATCGCCCTCACCAATCAAACATCAAACATCTTTCGATTACTATTTCAGGATGATGTAAAAATAATTGTGAGGGATATGAATGCAAAAATAGGTAGGGAGCCAGTATTCAGGCTGCACATTGGCACTCGTAGCTTACTCGAGAACACTAATGACAATGGACAACGAGTCAGCAAGCAATAATTTGGTCGTTCCGAGTACAAAGCTACCTGGGTATCTCCCGATGGAGCCACTCGCAACCAGATAGACCAAGTGTTGACAGACCGCCGCCACAACCCGAACCTGATGACGGTACGAACGTACCGAGGTGCCAACGTCGACTCGGTCCACTATCTTGTTGTTATGGTGTTTTGAGCGCGGATGGCATCGCATCACAAAAGACTGCATCCGCGACTAAGATTCGAATCAACACAGCAGCCCTCCGCAACGAAGAATCCAGCCACAACTACGGTCAAGCGATAGGTTTCGCAATAAATGCAGGGAGAGTAAGTCCTGGGGCTGAGATGTCGGGCGTAGAAGAGAAATGGACACGCCTTAAGAATACTGCCATTAGTACTGCTGACTCCATCTTAGGCAGTAGTCGTAGAGATCGAAACGACTGGTTCGATGACGAATGTAAGCTAGCGACTGAACGTAAGAATGTTGCGTACCGAGCATAGCAACGATCTCATAGAACGCGGGCACGCGAAGATGAATATAAAGAGCTCGGAAGATATGAAAAAACAGTTCACCGGGGAAAGAAAGCAGCCTGGGAGAAGAATCTCGTCCGTGAACTGGAACAGTACAGAGAGCAAGGAACGCACCAGGCGCGGAAGTTCTAGCAAAGAGTCCGCGGTATGACGCAATATACACCGCGTTGCACATAGTGCAAGGACAAAGAGGGTAGTCTGATCTTCAGGGCATCTTAGAGCTATGGGAACAGAACTTTCGAGAGTTGCTAAATGGCCAGCTAACTGAGGAATCAGAGGCTCTACCAATGACCGAAGAGCATACTATGCTGCCGCCACCAAGCATAGACGAAGTTCGCAGAGCGGTAAATCGGCTCAAAAGTAATAAAGCCCCGGGATCAGATGGGATCCCAGCGGAGCTAGTTAAAATAGGAGGCCCCGCAATACACCAAGTAATTCATGAACTAATAGTGCAAGTATGGGAGGAAGAAGCGATGTCAGAAGACTGGCGGAGAGTCATCCTGTGCCTAATACATAAGAAGGGAGATATCAAAACATGCAGCAATTATCGTTGTGTAACGTTGGTGAGTACCGCGTATAAGACAGAGATAGCAGATAGTAAATAGCTCCATACGTTAAAGTCATCATTGGTCCATACCAGTGTAACTTTATTCCAGGCAAATCAACAAGTGATCAGATTTACACCCTTAGGCAGGTGATGGAAAAACGTCTAGAGTCAAAACTCACTACACCATCTTTTTACAGACTTTAAAGTTACCTATGATAGCATTGCCGGAGTAGAACTTTATAAAGCCATGAGATAATTCGGCGTCCCAAATAAACTGACACGACTCTCTAGTTGACCATGACCAATTTTATAAGCCAAGTAAAACCATCACTATCAAGCCGATTCAACATCTATAACGAGCTCCGACAATGGGATGGACTGGCCTGCGTCCTCTTCAATCTGGCGTTGGAGAAAGTGATCCGAGACTCTGACGTAACGGCGAGAGGAACAATTCTCAATAAGTTCATTCATATACTGGCAGACGATATTGACGTCGTTGGTAGAAACCCAAGAGCTGTACTGGAAGCTTTTATCCAGATCGAGCGGGTGGTGCGAAATCTGGGGCTGCACATAAACGAGCGAGAGAAGAGACTTTTTTCGGGAGACCAGGACCTGACCTGACCTGTAGAGACAAACTTGATGATGAAAGTATTTCTCAGTTTTATTTAGAAGTGTTGCTCTCATTATGGTTTGTGCTTCTGTTAAAATATATGAACCACTAATTGCTATGCTAATGATATTTCATCACAGTTTTAAAACCACTTTGTGCTTGGGAAATATAGGAATTAATATAATAGAGGAATGCAAATTGGCCAAACTGCGAACAGACAAACTTTTGGGTGATTTTTTAATTTGAGATTTGAGCGATCCATACTAATAGTATAAATGTGAAAGTAACTCTGTCTGCCTGTAATATTTTCACGTGTAAACGGCTCAACAGTTTAAGCTAATTTAAAGTTTGCATGTTCGTAATAGTCCGAACAAGGTTATAGGAATAAGAAAAATTGCAAAAGTTGCCTGGAAAATTGGAAAATTCTGGAAAAACTGAAAGTGTTTTTTTATAGGGGTTTATGTGTGCGAGTAGTGAAGCGCCCGGAAGCTGCTATTTATTAATATAGCCAAAAAAGTCCACTTAGGATACAGCTAAGCTCTTAATTTCATTCAACATATTTATTACATAGCATTGCATGTCCTCCGCAATCGACTATTAAAAATATATCTTACATCCATCATAGACGGATTGTTGCATTTATAATCATCATCATCATCGTGTCCTGTAACCCCGGTTGGGGCATAGGGCGTCAACAAAACGTCTCTATCCTTCACGGCCTGCAGCAAGGTATTTTAGCTATGGCCACGTCCTTCCCTGGGATTCTGCTTCTGCTAAGACAGTTGATTTCCATGTTTTTCTTGGTCTTCCGACCCACCGTGCACCCTGTGGATTCCATTTAAAGGACTGCTTCGCAATTTCATCGTTTGGTTTCCTCATTGTGTGACCAGTCCATTGCCATTTACGCTTTCTTATATCGACGTCCAGCCGCTCTTGACTTGTCCTCCGCCACAATTCCTCGTTTGATACAATTTGTGGCCAGCAAATCTTTAGGATGTGGCGTAGACAGCGATTCATAAAAGCTTGCAGTTTCCTCGAAATAGTAGACGTGACTATCCCGGTTTCGCAGGCATAGAACAGCACGGATTTGACATTGGATTCGAAGAATCTCAACTTAGTGCGTAAGGAGATTTGACTGGATTTCCAAATTGGGGGGTCAGAGTACCAAAGACAGCACGAGCTTTATTAATTCTACTTTTAACGTGCAGATCCATACCGTAGTTAAACTGTTCGACTTCTTCCACTGGCGTCTCCTGTATAATAATACACTGCTGTCTCCCTTCACTTTCAGTGTTTGGCACATCCCGTTCAGCCCACTGATGTTATAAGCCAGAAGGCATATATCATCGGCATAGTCTAAATGACTGAGCCTTTCAAACAAGGTCACCATTGAATGCCCTGTCGCTCCGCTGTACCAACACTGGCCGTCAATACGTCGTCCATCGCCAGCAGGAAGAGGATTGGCCTATAGAACATCCCCCTGTCTAACACCCTGTTGCACTACGAAGGAGTCGGATAGCTGCCCATTGTGTAAAACAAAACATCTTGCGTTGTTGTAGGACTCTCTAATAATGGAAATAATTTTTGGGGCAACGATCTCCATATACATTCTCGGCTAACTCGATCAAGCCCTTCTCAAAATCTACGAACATGAGGTAAAGCGGTGATTGAAATTCTATCGACTGCTCAAGGACGATACGCAGGGTGTTGATTGGTCGACACATGATCGACCACTGCGGAAGCCAGCGTTATGCCTCTTGAGTGTAGACTCGATTCTATCCTTTATCCGCACGAGAATGATGGTTGCCATTAGGTTTGGGAAAACAGACAAAACGGTGATACCACGCCAATTGTTGAAATTCTTAAGGTCACCTTTATTTGGCAGCTTAACAATTACACCATCCTTCCAGTCCTTGGGATAGCTTTCGTTTTCCCAAATAATTTATATCAACGGATGTAGAATACCAGCCGTTGTCACGGGATTGGCTTTCAGGAATTCAGCTGGTATTCCATCAAGTCCAGCTACTTTGTTGGTTTTGAGGAGATTTATTGAATTTTGGATTTCCGATTTTGAAGGGGGTTCGCTGTCGATACCCCTATATGACCTGCGCATCTCGTTAAGTCGGCTCAACTGAATCCTCATTTAGCTGGGCACAAAAATCATCCTTTCATCTGCGTAGCTGGTCCTAAATTGTTACCAAAAGTGTGCCATCCACATCCACTACAGTATGATTGGTGTTGCTTTTTTTTCCCAATAACATCTTTGGATATTTGGTACAGTTCACGGATATCTCCTCTTCTTGCAGCGTTTTCCGCATTATCTGTGAGTCCATCCAACCTCACCCTCCTGTCACGTCTCACTCAGCGATAGACCATCTTGTGTACAATGCGATACTCGCTTCGCATTTATTTGCATTTTCGAAGTTCGATTTTATCCCAGGTGTCTTGTGATATCCAAGAGTCTCCAACTCTTGTCCGCTTGGGTACAGTTTCGGATCCAGCCTCCATAAAAACACTTTTTATTTCACCGCTCATCTCATCAATTGTTGAGTGCTGAATTCCGTTTAATGACGAAGATCTGTCGTTAAGGGTGGTGACATAGTTACGACGAATGTTGGGATCGTTTAAAGCATTCGTATTGAATTTTGAACTACTTGCTGCATCTTGCGCTTGTCTTTGTACGGCAGCGGTGCGTAGTTTGAGACTCGTCAGAACCAAATGGTGGTCACTTCCCACATCGGCATTTCTTATACTTCGGACATCACACAGTGACTTCCTCCATCGCTGCACGTCTTATGCTTAAATACAGTCCCGCCTAGCACAAGACGATTCGCGTTACAAAAGTCGACAAGCAAATCGCCATTTTCGTTCCGTGACCCCAAGCCATTTTTCCCCATCACGTGTTCCAGACCGTAATTGTCAGATCCGACTTGGGCATTGACGATTATGATATCAGCTCTCGGAACACTCCTGTAAACCGAGTTAAGATGAGTGTCTCCTCGGTCGCTTCATTTGTGGGGGCGTAGCACTGAATAATTGTTATGTTATGTTACATTGTTGCATTTATAAGATAGAAAATATTTCATATTTCAATAGAAAGTCTTCTAAGGTTAATATAATAAAAAGTACACTTTAAAAGTTTCAACAAAATTAAAGCTAAGCGAAAAATAGCATCCTTCCATGATAACAATGAGCATGAACTTAGCCGTTGCATAAAACTGCATTCATATACTGCAACTGTTTCTTATTCACTCTATTATGACCTTATAACGAAAATATAAGTCAGCATATATGTATTCATGAGAATTCTCCTTGATTATGCACAACAAAATGATTATCCTTCGGCGTATGAACACAACATCATTCATGAACTTGAAGTCAAGACCGAAAAACAGCACGCGATGCAATCCTCATTTTGAAAAGAAATTACCATAAAGTGCAGTGCTTGCTACTTTCAAAACACACACAAGGCAGGCAGTATGTCAATGTGCTGTTCTCATCGTGTCATATAATAGGAGGGGGATACTCGCTCGTCGATCCAAACCGACCAACCAACCAACCATTCATGGAAATTAATGTCATGTTAATGCACAAAACTAAAAAAACCATAACGAACGATGATGCAGCACAATGAAGACGGGACAAAAAGGGGCAGGAGCCACTTAAGCTCGCCCAAAGGCAACAAGTGAAATCTGAAAGCAGTGACACCAACGCAACGCATGGAATGCATTAAATGCTTCCCAGCTGAAAAGTTCCATCTTTGTGTTGGAAAATCCATTTATTTGATATTAGCTGATGTTCTATTCGAAAAATTCTTCCTGTCGTAGTGGTATCATCCATTTTAGTGTACTCCTATTTCGTGGTCATTTGTTTTTCTTTTTTTTCTTTTCGTACTAACGAACTTAGCATCAAAGGAATATTTTTTAAGCGATGATTACATGTCCATCGCTGCATCGATACTGTGAACACCTTTCTAGAGAGACAAGGAAGAACGACATACGAAAGACAACCGCATGCCATCGACACAACATACAGCTGAATGGCATAGTATCCTTGTTGCAAGTCCTGAAGACAATAAATCTAAACAGCTTAAGATACAAATCTGGCTGGCGAGCAACAGACGGGAAAGGATTAAAAGCACAGTAGTAGCAGCACCGAAGACTCAAGTATCAGTCAAAAGGGGAAAGAAATTACGGAAATTGCACGTTGCACGAAATAAGAGGAAAACTTTTTTTTGAAATCGCCATGGTGTTCTGCCTGTGATATCGTCGCGTGGCTAAACTTAACTTGAACTGAGACTGGGGAAAAAATTAAGAAGTTAAGAGGTTTTATACTTTAAAGTTGTTTTTGAGTTTTTTTTTTTTTACTTCTTGGCCAGAGGCTTGTGCAAATCAGATCGTTATAGTAATTTATTCAGTAAACGACGACTGCATTCGGAAGGATATCTTCTTATCCTAGCATCCACTAACACTTATTGTCTCTTACTGCAGTCATTTGCATTTAAGACAATTTCCTACCAAAGGACATTGAGGACAGTATTTGGCTTTTTCCAAAGTTTTTTTTTCTAGAAAAGTGTTTTCTATTATGCGGCGCAGTATTCGTAGAAGAAGTGAAGAGTAATATAATAGTTACAATGATGATGTTATACCAAAAGCTGAGTATTCCTGGTGTTTTTTTTTTGATACCTGTGACATGATATCATTTCCAAATAATTCATTAAATTTTCTGCATCTTTAATATATATAATCCAGATGTTTGAATTGAGATTTAAGAGTCCAACGAATTCCTCCATTTCCAGTAGATAAAGCTG
This sequence comes from Nephrocerus scutellatus, assembly GCA_947095585.1. NCBI lineage: Eukaryota > Metazoa > Arthropoda > Insecta > Diptera > Pipunculidae > Nephrocerus > Nephrocerus scutellatus. The sequence goes on along the minus strand of OX352765.1, from coordinate 83,460,211 downwards.
TGCGAAGTACATCGCTAATTACCAACAAAAAAAGTATCGGCGATAGAATGCAACCTTGTCGTACCCCACTTAGGATCTCGAATTCCTCTGACAGCTTTTCTCTATGCAGCAGATGACATTTAAAGCCATCATAGGTTTGCTTTAATAATAGCTATTAGTTTATTGGGTATACCTCACCTGCGTAAGGCGAGCCAGATAAACTGTCTGTTGACACTGTCAAACGCCTTCTCAAAATCGATGAACAGCAGGTGTAGTGGTGACCGGAATTCAACGCACTGTTCAATAATGATCCGAAGGGGGTATATGTGATCTACACAGGAGGATCCAGTGCGAAAACCTGCTTTTTCGGCCTCGAGTGTATCTTCCATGTATGTTCCTTAATTCGCTCAAGTACTGCTTTGGCTATTACCTTTGCAACTGCAGGAGGAACGCAAATGCCTCTCCAGTTTTCGCACTCCATAAGACTACCTTTTTTAGGGAGCTTGACAATCATTCCCTTCTTCCACTCGTCGGGGAAACTTTCTGCCTCCCAAGCTCTCTCTACAAGAGGACATAAAAGCTCTGCTGATGTCGTTGGAGCTGCACGCAGAAGCTCTGCGGGTACACCATCTAGTCCTACCGATTTGTTGTTCTTTAGTGCGTTAATCGCGGTAGCGATCTCGTCTTTACTGGGAGTTGAGGTTCGAATTCGGGAAATTGTTACTTCCGGCAGCTCCATTTGATTTGGGTGCATATCGTTGGCGAACACACGGTTAAGGACCGTAGAGAAATGCTCCTTCCTTCGCTTGAGCTGATCCTCATCTGAAACGAGTACCATCTAGACCTTTCACCGAATGTTGGCTAGAGCGGTGACCACTTGTCAGCTCTTTGGTGATTCTGTAAACGGTTCTGCTATCGCACCTGCTCGCTGCTTCCTCTGCCTCTAAGGCCAGGTTGTCACGTCTTAAACTACGCTGCACTTCTCTAATTTTTCTTCGATACATGGACTCTAGCTCGATCCTCGCTGCTGCTGGGATGTCTACAATACGAGCTTTAAGTAGCTTACGTTCTTTAATCCGCCTCCAGGTATCTTCGGTAAACCACGTGCTGTGCCTTGTCTGGCTTCTACCAACAATACTTTCCGCTCCAGATGTGAAAACATTTTTCACAACCTTCCAATGTTCCTGGATGGTTGTCGGCAGTGAGCAATCAGCAGCTCACTCCTTGCGATAAATGATCCCTTAATTGTTGGCGTACTGAGGGGATCTTTAGACGGTCGATGTTACACCTAGACCTTCGGATGCTATTGCGGATTCTTTGAACTGATGCAGTACGTAACTGGACAGTAGCTACCATAAGGTGATGATCCGGTACCATACCCATGTCGGCTCCTCGTCTGTTTCGGACGTCTAAAAGACAGCTCCTAAAACGTCGGCTGATCGCCACATGGTCGATTTGGTTGGTTGATGATTACCTGCCAGTTGACACCCAGCTGACCTTTTGGCAAGTCTTATGCTCAAACATGGTGCCTCGTATTACAATGTTGTTGGTGTTGCAAAAATCAACAAATCGTTCAGCCTTGTTATTTCGTTCGCCAAGGCCGTGCTTCCCCCAATCACAGGTATGAGTCCTTCATTGTCGTTGCCAACCTTGGCATTCAAGTCCCCCATCACGATGACGATATCGCCGTTCGGCGTTGCGTTGAATACAGCGCTTAGTTGATTGTAGAAGTTATCCTTTTCATCCTCAGTCGAATGATTCGTTGGGGCGTAGCACTGTATAATCGTGACGCGCCGTACTCTAGTCCGAAATCTGGCCGATAAGTTCATATCACTATGCGGGTGCCAGGGAATTAGGCCTCTGCATGCTGTTGGCGTTAGCAGCAGACCCACTCCAGATTCCCGAGGACTGCCGGAGGGTTTCTCGGAGTAGAGTAGCACAGTGTTACACGTTGTGGATTGGTACACTCCCGCGTCGAACCATCTTACTTCACTCACTCCCAGTATGTCCAAATTATATCGAAGAAACTCACATTCCAGTTGAAGAAATCTGGAATTTTGAGGTCATCATCATCACTCACTGAGTCAAGAAGCGTCTTTACATTCCAGAAACCAATCTAAGTCCGGGTACAATAGCCAAAAGTCGTCATTATTCGATCATTGCTTATCCGAGGCGTTGTGTCGGTTTCAGTAGCGGGCATTTTTCGGTATCGTTACCTAGACTAGAAACGCTAGACCGTTCGCACTTGCAGTTTTAGCCTACATATATAAGGATTTATACACATAGTTGCCAGGGGACCACCACGAGCAAGCACTACATCACGAACTTGATTGTTGCGCTACTGGCCCAAACCAACTTTTGAGCAGTCAGTAGTTTCCCGATCAATCACATCGCAGATCCCCACGGTATTCTTACGTCCGCGCTCCAACAAGATGGTGGTCCGAGTCGACGTTGGCTCCTCGGTGCGTTCGTATCGTCATCAGATTCGGGTTGTGGCGGCGTTCTATTAACACGTGGTCTATCTGGTTGCGAGTGGCTCCATCAGGAGTTACCCAGGTGGCTTTGTGGAAATTTTTACGCGCAAACCATGCCAAATTGATTGCTGGATGAATGACTGACAATGCGCTGTCGGAAAAATTTGAATTCGATACTAATATCCCACCCACCATACTCCGACCAACACCCATTCTCCTATTGATCAACGAGTGGTCTATTTTGTTACGAGTGAATCCATCAGGAGATAGCCAGGTGGTTTTATTGATAATCTAGCATGTAAACCTTGTACTAACAAGGACCAAATTCTTACTTTCTGTCATCCCAAAAACCCTCTAAGAAGCAACAAAACGATGATTTCAAAATATTTTTACTTTAATTAAATTGAAAATAGCGTAAAGAAGTTCGTGCGACAAGCAATTTGGCATCAGATGTTGCGAAACTGAACTGAACTGAAAAAAAAATCAAAACAAATCTAGCTGAGATGTCTCCTTCAAATACAATTTGACAGCTAACGTAATTTTCGGTCGATTTGTGCGCATAACAAACGCTGAAGGGATGTATTCGAAAATCCAAAGAAGTGTCGCAAATTCGCATTCACAGTCACATTCGCTTTTCTTGAAAAGCAATTTGTTATGGAAATTGGAAAATGCGGTGAGGTGCTGCTGAGATATATTATTGAGAAAAAAAGAATCATATCCTCACCCAGCGGTAATATTTTCTATTATCGCATTAGTATATAGAAGTGGAGTCGAGTTGCAAATGATGGATTTTCTGCTAGAACATCTACACGTTCATGTAAAATTAGAAAATAAGGATGTCAACAAATCTTCTCTTAAACGATTTCCAGTATGCAGATGGATTGATTGAGGGAAGCTCTTCTTTGCATTCATCACGATTTTGCAGACAATTACCCTGCCATAAATCCGATGGAAATCTCTTTACTTAAACCGTAATCCTGTTATTGGCAATATCAATCTACAGAACATATAGCATGGAAAATACTCTTAGACTATTTGCAGACGAATTGTCATGATTCTGTTATTAGCTTTTGATGATGACTTCATAGACCGGTATACTGATTGAACAGACTGTACAGACAGACAGTGAAACAAACAGATATCTCCAATTGAGTCTTGCCACATGATAAAGAAAAGGAAAGATTCACTTGACTGAATACCAATCTGAATCCATCAAAAATGCACTTAGTTAGTTTTCGCAGTATAGCGACCAGATGATACAGACGAAAAAAAAAGACACACTCGTGAATCTGATTTTTTAAACAGACAAATTTATTAAAAGACGGACACTTATACAGACAAAATGAATATAACTATAATGACCGTATGAAACGGGGTTACTGCCGAATATATGTAGACGATTACAATGCCTACCTTAGGCGAGTCAAATACGACTATGACAATATCCCAAAGGAAGTAAAAGTTTTTGGTCATTCGTGATACGAATAAGAAATACTGCTACGTCTTCAATTCCAACGCTCATTCACAATGACATTCCAACTGTCAGCTCTATTGAGAAGGCCAATTTGCTTGCTTTACATTTCGCAGCTAGCATATAACGCGTTATCGCCACCTGTCCTATAAGAATCGAATCCTATATGACCCAGATCTACTTTTGTATTCGTCAAGTAGCTAGTGTTATAAATGATCTCAACATTCATAAAACTGCTGGTCCTGATGGTATTCCTGCTAAAGTTTAGAAGAGGTGTTCTTGGCCTTGCTACTGCGCAGGCTTTTCCATTTCTCTTATTCTTCTGAAGTCTTCCCAAGGAATTGTAGAACAGTCTTTGTCCAGCCTGTTCTTAAAAAAAGGCTAGCTTTCATATCTCTCCACGTATCGACCCATTTCGCTAACATCCATACTTTATAAGTCATGGAAACACTGATCAATCGTAATCTTATTCAGTGCCTTGAATCACGTGAAATCCTTAGCGAACATTAGTACTGTTTTCAAAGGCAACGTTCTACATTTGATCTAATGGCATATCTCACTGAAAAGTGGAACCAGTCTATTCACAAATTTAGTAAAAGTAAAGTTGTTGCACTCGATATTTCCAAGGCATTTGACAGAGTCTGGCATCAAGATCTTTTGTCGAAAATGAATACCTATGGACTTGATAAGACACTGCTTGATTGGACTAGTAGCTAATTTTCTGACCGTTCAATCTCGGTCGTACTAGACGGTTTCAAATCCAATGTTCACCGCAACAACGTCGGTGTTCAACAAGGTTCTGTTTTTTCTTCGACACTCTTTCTCATTTTCACTAATGATCTCGTAGTCGCTACTTTTAATTTAATTCACTCACAGCACTCTAAGCTTTTCATATGAGTTCGCACTTTCTGCACGCCCTTCTTCATCACAAGTGGAACTTGAACAACAACGTATGCTGCACGATGTATTTTACTTCCTCAGACTTGACTAATATTAACAATATATACAATATATTACACAATACAATATATATTCGCCCTAAAGTTGAATACAACTGTATTGCCTGGACACCCTCAAAAGACACCTTCTCGAAGACCCCAGAAACACTCCCAAAAAAAAAGACCTCCAAAAAACTCTTAAAAGACTCCCAAAGCAAAAGCAAGATATTGAAAAGCGTTTAGTGGCTTATGTACTGGATATTGGGGTGATCAGTACTGCGTAGCGGACAGTGGAAAAATGAAATCATCATATCCACTTTCGTAACGCTCTCAATTTCCCCCTCGCCAAAAGAAATATAATTTCTATAATTATAAACACAATCCAAAAAGTTAAAAGTTTTCGTGTAAATTCTCTAATTGGAGATAGACAATACCCAAAGTTTGAATAAAATCGGGTTACTTAAAAAAAAAAGAAAATGTAGGAGCACCTCTAGGCTCTTCCAAATTTATATCGAAAGTCTTGTCACCGGAGATACACATGTGTACAAAATTTCAAGAAGATTGGGTAAATTTTTTAAAAAAAGTTGTTTGGGAGCCTCCGACCCCGGGTCCCGAACACTCCAAAAAAATGAACAAAAAGTTTTGTCCATAAGATTAACACTTGTGTTTATAATTTGAAGAAAATCGGGCTAATTTTTAAAAAAATTAAATGGGCATACCTCGGGCCTCAGTGCCCGATCACTTCAAACCTATGTTTTGTCCATCGGAAATACACAAGTGTCTAAAATTTGAAGAAAATCGGGTTAATTTTAAAAAAAAAATCTTATATGGGCACCCCTCAAGGCATCATTCTAAAAAATTTCCTCCATCAGAGATACACATATTATAATTTGACAAAAATCGGGGTAATTTTAAAAAAAATTATATGGGCACCCCTCCGGCCTCAGGTCCCATACGTTCAAATAATGTTCAAAAAGTTTTGTCCATCGGAGATACCATGTGTATAAAATTTGATGAAAATCGGGTAAATTTTGTTAAATATTTGTATGGGAGCCTCCGAGACCCCAAGGTCCGAGGGGCCTCAAATTTTAATAGAAAGTATTGTCACCGGAAATATATATTTGTGCAAAATTTCAATAAAATTAGGCTTTGGGAAGTGGGTTAAAAATTGATCAGAAAATCTCACCACCCAGCCAGCCACGTGCACGCGAAGTTAATATAGAGAATGTAAAAAGAAAGGGAATACTAACAAAAGTCGGCTATGTATATTTTTAGTAAAATGCGGTCCTCCAGGTACTACTAATGCCTTCGAATATTTTTAATTGAAAAACATATTCTCTAACCGAGTACGATAACGCGCCCCCCTTTCGTTAGAAATACAGTAGAGGTACACTCATCAAAGTAGAATGAGAATTATATTTTGTTTTCTTAATTGCCCGACATCAACGGAAATTTTGAATTTTGTATTTACAAGTGCGCTCCTCACAACTTTTCCACTTACTGGATATGTCAATCAATAGACGAAAAATCAAAGCGATTTTAAATTACGCCTCGTAAACGATACGCGGGCGTGTGTAACTGAAGCAATCGTCATGATAATATAAAGTTAAGGTGACAAGGCGGTATTGCAAATTTCAGGTAAATATAAATACGATGTTAGATTCACGTGAAACACTTAATGAGCCGTTATCAGTCAATAAGTTGTAGTCAAACACATTCTGTACTCGTATTTCCCTTTCACATTAGGTATCCCTAATTTCAGTTTGATGTTTTTGTCAGATTTGCCAAAAAGCAGATGGGTGCGACGGGAAGCACGGTCGTATATGTGGAGTCAAAAAAAAAGTTTTATTTGCTATCATTAGCCGAATGAATAACAACATGGACGTTAGAAGTCTATGCACAACGGCATGTCATAGTATCAATGTAGACTTCAGTATTTAACCCATATTGCTGCCGGTTTATACTTCCCGACGCACGGTGGAAATTTTCTCCAATTCACATATGTTATTGAGAATGATCTCCAGATGAAATAAAATTAGCTGATCTGAGATAATAACAGGGTACAATTTTTACCCATCAGGCAACAGGTGTCGTAAAGTCGCAACAGTAAGAATCATAGGGCTGATTCTAGACCTCTCAGTCTATCATCTTTTCTGATAAAAACAATGGAAAGAATTTTAGACTACCAAAGGCAGGTCTACTGAGACGAGGTGGTCCGCACGACTGAGCACTCCCTGAAATATAAACGATACACTCTTGCCGCCTTCCTCGTATAGAAGGAGCTTTCAACAATGTCCACATAAGCTATGTATGCTTTTTTTTGTACGATAATAACGCCATATAGCGACATCATAATGATTGTGTTATGTGTGCTGCACTAATCACTGCGCTGACATATAGCGGCATCATAATGACTGTGTGCTATGAGCTGTGTTGTGTTTTGTACGAACATCACGCCATATAGGGGCATCATAATGACTGTGTTGTGTGTGCTGGACTATTCGCTGCGCTGCTTTCTGGGCTGTGTTTTGTACGAACATTACGCTATATATCGGCATCATATTGACTGTTTGCTATGTGCTGTGCTGTGTTTTGTACGATAATAACGCCATATAGCGACATCATAATGATTGTGTTGTGTGTGCTTCACTTTCACTGCTCTGCCATATAGCGGCATTATAATGACTGTGTGCTATGTGCTGTGATGCTTTCTGTGCTGTGTTTTGTACGAACATCCCGCCATATAGCGGCATCATAATGACTGTTTTGTATGTGCTGCACAAGTCGCTGCTCTGCTTTCTATGCTGTGTTTTTTACGAACATCACGCCATATAACGAGCATCATATTGACTGTGTGCGATGTGCTGCGCTGCTTTCTGTTCTGTGTTTTGTACGAACATCACGACATATAGCGGCATAATAAGGACTATTCGCTGCGCTGCTTTCTGTTCTTTGTTTTGTACGAACATCACGACATATAGCGGCTATCATATTGACTGTGTGCTATATGCTGTGTTTTATAAGAACATTACGCTATATAGCGGGCATCATATTGACTGTGTGCTATGTGCTACGCTGCTTTCTGTTCTTTGTTTTGTACGAACATCACGACATATAGCGGCCATCATATTGAATGTGTGCGTTGTGCTGCGCTGCTTTCTGTTCTGTGTTTTGTACGAACATCACGACACATAGCGGCATAATAAGGACTATTCGCTGCGCTGCTTTCTGTTCTTTGTTTTGTACGAACATCACGACATATAGCGGCTATCATATTGACTGTGTGCTATATGCTGTGTTTTATAAGAACATTACGCTGTATAGCGGGCATCATATTGACTGTGTGCTATGTGCTACGCTGCTTTCTGTTCTTTATTTTGTACGAACATCACGACATATAGCGGCCATCATATTGAATGTGTGCGTTGTGCTGCGCTGCTTTCTGTTCTGTGTTTTGTACGAACATCACGACACATAGCGGCATAATAAGGACTATTCGCTGCGCTGCTTTCTGTTCTTTGTTTTGTACGAACATCACGACATATAGCGGCTATCATATTGACTGTGTGCTATATGCTGTGTTTTATAAGAACATTACGCTGTATAGCGGGCATCATATTGACTGTGTGCTATGTGCTACGCTGCTTTCTGTTCTTTGTTTTGTACGAACATCACGACATATAGCGGCCATCATATTGAATGTGTGCGTTGTGCTGCGCTGCTTTCTGTTCTGTGTTTTGTACGAACATCACGACACATAGCGGCATAATAAGGACTATTCGCTGCGCTGCTTTCTGTTCTTTGTTTTGTACGAACATCACGACATATAGCGGCTATCATATTGACTGTGTGCTATATGCTGTGTTTTATAAGAACATTACGCTGTATAGCGGGCATCATATTGACTGTGTGCTATGTGCTACGCTGCTTTCTGTTCTTTGTTTTGTACGAACATCACGACATATAGCGGCCATCATATTGAATGTGTGCGTTGTGCTGCGCTGCTTTCTGTTCTGTGTTTTGTACGAACATCACGACACATAGCGGCATCATATTGACTGTTTGCTATGTGCTGTGCTGTGTTTTGTACGATAATAACGCCATATAGCGACATCATAATGATTGTGTTGTGTGTGCTTCACTTTCACTGCTCTGCCATATAGCGGCATTATAATGACTGTGTGCTATGTGCTGTGATGCTTTCTGTGCTGTGTTTTGTACGAACATCCCGCCATATAGCGGCATCATAATGACTGTTTTGTATGTGCTGCACAAGTCGCTGCTCTGCTTTCTATGCTGTGTTTTTTACGAACATCACGCCATATAACGAGCATCATATTGACTGTGTGCGATGTGCTGCGCTGCTTTCTGTTCTGTGTTTTGTACGAACATCACGACATATAGCGGCATAATAAGGACTATTCGCTGCGCTGCTTTCTGTTCTTTGTTTTGTACGAACATCACGACATATAGCGGCTATCATATTGACTGTGTGCTATATGCTGTGTTTTATAAGAACATTACGCTATATAGCGGGCATCATATTGACTGTGTGCTATGTGCTACGCTGCTTTCTGTTCTTTGTTTTGTACGAACATCACGACATATAGCGGCCATCATATTGAATGTGTGCGTTGTGCTGCGCTGCTTTCTGTTCTGTGTTTTGTACGAACATCACGACACATAGCGGCATAATAAGGACTATTCGCTGCGCTGCTTTCTGTTCTTTGTTTTGTACGAACATCACGACATATAGCGGCTATCATATTGACTGTGTGCTATATGCTGTGTTTTATAAGAACATTACGCTGTATAGCGGGCATCATATTGACTGTGTGCTATGTGCTACGCTGCTTTCTGTTCTTTGTTTTGTACGAACATCACGACATATAGCGGCCATCATATTGAATGTGTGCGTTGTGCTGCGCTGCTTTCTGTTCTGTGTTTTGTACGAACATCACGACACATAGCGGCATAATAAGGACTATTCGCTGCGCTGCTTTCTGTTCTTTGTTTTGTACGAACATCACGACATATAGCGGCTATCATATTGACTGTGTGCTATATGCTGTGTTTTATAAGAACATTACGCTGTATAGCGGGCATCATATTGACTGTGTGCTATGTGCTACGCTGCTTTCTGTTCTTTGTTTTGTACGAACATCACGACATATAGCGGCCATCATATTGAATGTGTGCGTTGTGCTGCGCTGCTTTCTGTTCTGTGTTTTGTACGAACATCACGACACATAGCGGCATAATAAGGACTATTCGCTGCGCTGCTTTCTGTTCTTTGTTTTGTACGAACATCACGACATATAGCGGCTATCATATTGACTGTGTGCTATATGCTGTGTTTTATAAGAACATTACGCTGTATAGCGGGCATCATATTGACTGTGTGCTATGTGCTACGCTGCTTTCTGTTCTTTGTTTTGTACGAACATCACGACATATAGCGGCCATCATATTGAATGTGTGCGTTGTGCTGCGCTGCTTTCTGTTCTGTGTTTTGTACGAACATCACGACACATAGCGGCATAATAAGGACTATTCGCTGCGCTGCTTTCTGTTCTTTGTTTTGTACGAACATCACGACATATAGCGGCTATCATATTGACTGTGTGCTATATGCTGTGTTTTATAAGAACATTACGCTGTATAGCGGGCATCATATTGACTGTGTGCTATGTGCTACGCTGCTTTCTGTTCTTTGTTTTGTACGAACATCACGACATATAGCGGCTATCATATTGACTGTATGCTATTTGCTGCGTTGCTTTTTGTGCTCTGTTTTGTACGTACTATGCTATATCAAATAAAATGCAAGAAAATATGAGAGAATGATTTTAAGATCGTAATTTCTAATATACACAGAACTAGTTAAGTGGAGTTTTGACTGCCCATAGGAAAGACTCAGACTATGGTCTTAGTGCTCTATTATTTCTCTTTGGTTATAAGCTATAGTACACCCCGTCCACGCGATGGTAAGGCGTGGGTTCATATTTGCGTTTAGCAAAGCGCCCGGGAACATCCAGTCGGATATATATATATGGTCAACACACATCGTGCGGAAATAGTTCAGTAAGACGTGCTATAAACTAAGACCATTTCAAATGGTTAAAATCCTCTTTTGATGTACATATATGATAATAAGAACTTGGACCAGAGGTCAAGTAGTGCAACATTAAAAAAAATTTTAAATTATGTTGTGTGTTCGCCCATCATAGAGGAAGAAAATAACTATTTCACACTATAAGGTCTTTCAAGTAAAACCAGCGTATGGGTGGCTTTGACTTGTTGATAATGGCATTGCAAATTGCAGGATTTGAGTACGCCGAGAAAGAATTTGTATTATACTCAAAGAACAGTGTGTTCGAAGATTCAGTTCAATTATAAACGCCTGGATGCTGCAGGTAATGTTCTGTATGATTCAATTTGAGTTCCGCCCAGTCTTATTGGAGAGAAGTGGTTGCCTCCTATAGACTTCATATTTTAACCCGCACACATGAACCTCTGCTTTCCTGTTACCACCCAGATTCGTCTTGTACTACATAGCCTATAACCATCCTCCACTAGCCAATGTATTTTTTATAATATAATATAATACAATAAAAGTTACAATTTGGCAAAAGTTACAAATAAAACAATTTAAGCAGATAAATGGATAAATCCCGTAAATTATACTCATTCTTTACAATTTTGAAAATATCTAAAGGTCTGGTATCTTGTAAAATTTCAGGAATGGGTTAATAAGCGTTTGCAATTTGCTTTTGCGTTTGCGGCATGACTGTAGACGTTGTAGGCGTTGAGGTATAAATATTACGCTCATTTCGTTGGACGAGTACTTAATATGTCAGTTAATTTCAGATATATCACAGACTTATCATAAAATAGCGAACATACCAAAAAAAAAAGATGTTCTTTATTATATAAAATAGTTATCTATTCATCTCAATTGTGCTATTGCTATCGTTATCGTTGTTTAATCAGAAAATTGATAAATAGCTGACTTGCGAGTAAAGTTTGATCAAAACAGAAATTAATTTTGTTACCACTCAATTGTGGCACACTTAAGTTCAGAAATCGTTTTCGCTTTGGTTAGAATGTGCCTTTAAATTATTCGGAACGTATGTAAGTTGCTCTTTAATTCTGAATTCTCACACAATTGCTTTGTATCCGAAAAATGCTGATTTTACATCCTTACAAGTGAAAGTGTTAAATTGTGCGTGTGACCACTTTTACATATTCGTACAGGTATTAAAGGTGTTGCAGATAATAACTTAACTGAAAGAGTTTTTTAGTTGGATTTCGATTTAAAAATTTTCAACACATAACGAAAACGAGTGAATCGAAAATAGAAGAAATGTTACGTCTTATAAAACCGATATATGGAATTAAAAAAATGTATTTTTAAATTGTAAGCTATATGTTCAGACGATTGCCACATCTGCCAATATTGTCAGGTCTACCAATGGTCTGACAATGAGCTGCAAATGTGCCGACAATAGCGAACTACCTTACAATGCTAAATTGCCAGTTCACACGGTTTGCCAGATTTTGTTCCAAACTCTAAAGTTGGCCTGACAATATTTTGTCTGAAAACATTGTCAGGTTAAAAATTGTCAGTTCACTCGATTGGTAGATGTTTGTTTATAAAAAAAATTCGGATCCGTTGCCAGGCATTGTCAGAAAAATTGTTTTGATGTGAAGTGAAGTAAGAGAAACGTGGAAAAAATAAATTTAATCGAAATGGAGGAAATTGTTTTGGCCGCATACGAATTGGAAAGCAGCGTGGATGTTGACGTCGGTGTGTTTGGACGAAGGATTGGGTGGCCCGCCATCAGCATGTGGGACTTTATGCAAAATTGCTCGTCAAATTGAGATCTGAGGAGCCAGAATTGTATCGAAAATTTTTTGCGTATGAATTCTAAGCAATTCAATGATCTTCTAGCTTTAGTGACTCCATATATCCAAAAGCAAGAAACGAATATACGCGCGAGTATTTCAGCAGCTGAGCGGCTTGTGTTGACTCTACGATATCTAGCTACCGGTGATCATTTTCGGTCTATGCAATATCTGTTCAGCATTCCGGTGCCAACGATTATATATTTTATATGGAAGTTAAACGAATTTTATTTGGGAAAAAGGCAGTACAACACTGGGATTAATACTGTCATGGAAGGCATTAGCGCATCAACTTCGCATGTGCAGATAACGCCTATCCCGAGGAAGTCTGCAGCGTATCTACATCATGTATAGATTCGTCTATCCCATGGCAGTTCAATGCTGAGTGCCTCTTTTCCCGGTTCCTGGATGTGTGTTGCAGATGGCAATGCATTTCCGGTTAGAAAACCCATATACCCGAGCAGCGACTTTAGCATCCTACAGGGGCCTATGTGCCCGTAGACTCCCACACCAATTGAGATGCATCTAGGAGAAGGTAGCTCAAACGCTGGGTTAATTCCTGTCATGAGAGTCATCGGCGCAACTTTTTCACATGTGCTGATAACGTCTATCTCAAGGCAGGTGAGCTGTTCCAAGAGAGTCCGCAACGTATCTACAACATCTGTAGCTTTCGTCTATCTCATGGCAATTCAACGCTGAGTACCTCTTTTCCGCATCTCGGATGGTAGAATAAGGAATGTATGATTTGGTGGATTTTTCTCTGCAGATTTAGTCGCCGAGTCATGTTGTAGATGTTATCTTCGATTATCCTGCCATGAAACACATCATTGCATATGTTTTCATTCGAAAACTAATTGATTAATTGATTTCCGACAGTTCAAACAGTAGAGTTTTTCCAGGTCCTGAATGTGCGTAGCTAAGGCAATGCACTCACAGCAGGGATATCCATATACCTTATCATCAACGTTTTCATCCTGCAGGGAGCCCATGCGTTCGTAGATCCCTTCCACCAATCCTAATGTTACAAGGAGAACATTTTGGTTGGAAGAATCAGCACTGTACGAACGCTACACCTGCAAATAATCTAACTGAGACTTGTACGAATATTGCTGGAACTTTTTTCAGATACGATTTTTGCATTTTTGGTTTTTTTGCAGACTTCGTCGGCGACTACGAAAGTGGTGGAAGTTCAACCGGCCGAAGTGTTTGATCGTTTGGTACGCCGACGTATTCACTATTTATTTTACTCGTTTTTACAAAATAATAGTTTTGCTCCTTGAAATATGAACAATAATTGTCAGACGTCATAAGCTGTGCTTACGACGCAAATGCAAATGAGTATGCAAATGTCATTAACGTCTGCCAATGGTCAGGCGATGATACAATTGTGTGTTTAGACGATTGACAAATACCTGACAATTTCCTTGTCAGATGGCGGTCTGACAATGGCCTGACAAGACAATGTGTTTTCTACAAATATTGTCAGACAAAATTGTAAGTTCACACGGTTGTAAGACACTTGGGACAATTTTTTCACTAACACATCTGAAAATATTGTCAGATATGGCAATCGTCTGAACATAGCTTAAGTGTTGTCATCGGTACACATACCCATACACATATGTTTGAATTTAAAGAAAATCGGGGTAATTTTAAAAAAAAATTATATGGGCACAATTCACTCCAAATCTTTAAAGAAGTTTTCTTCATCGGAGATACACATATGTTTAAAATTTGAAGAAAATTTGGTCACTTTTTTAAAAAAATTATATGGGCACTCTTCGGCCCTGGGCCCGAGGGGCCCAAATTTTAATAGAAAGTATTGTCACCGGAAATATACAAGGTGTGCAAAATTTCAATAAAATAGGGCTTTGGGAAGTTGGTTAAAAATTGATCACAAGATTCTACCACCCAGGTACCCACCCAGGCACGGGCACGCGAAGTTAATATAGAGAATTTAAAAAAAAAAACAATTTAAAAATTTTATATCAACTGGCAACAGTTATTGAATCCCCAATAAACCATTGGCATCTGATAAATGCGATTAAATATTTTCAATGTAGTTCTATCACAAAGAACTGGTTCACATTATCAGCATTTTCGTCATCCAGTCGAAATAATTTATTGGAGGTGAGAATTATCAATAAATTTTTTAGATAATTCGCAAAATTAGGTATCACAATAAACTTAAATTGATTATCTGATATTTTTTTGTAATAAGTGCTGATTATGGCGTTCGTCATATGTGAAAATTTGCACGTGCCATAGCCCCTTCACTGTTAGAATACCGATCACACCTAGGCGCCTAGTGGCCGCCGTTAAACTTTCTTCGATTTTTTAGACTTATTGATAAGGCTTTTCCATTTTGACTTGGGCTGCCATAAGAATAATAACCATGTCTGGAAAAAACATTGTTATAGAAATTATGAACATATATGTATATATATGGTGATCTGGAAAGACAGAGCTTGGCAGAGCATTCCACGTACGTGTTATACGGCTAAAGTACGAGTCCCTGAACTTAACTGTACGTCCAAAGATGGAATTGAGGGTAAACTGATGAGCATTTAGAGCACCACGAGTAATGCGATTAAATTCATGGAGAGTTGGCAGACAGTTGGCTATTTCTCTTGAGAACCGCTGGTGGAAGAAGCGATAGGACACTGACAAGCAGGAAACTTTTCTTCTTCGGTGTTCAAGCGAATCTATTGATTTCGCAATGTTTTCGTCACTGAAAAGTTTTATCGCACGGTTTTGTATTCTATCTAGCTGATGAGAGGTAGTTTTAGGCGCACCAGACCAGATATGGCAATTGTACTCAAGTTTAGGGCGAATAAAAGCCAGATCAGAGGGAGTACAATTATTTCATGCACCGGGCTAGAAAACCTTTCGCAGCATTTTTGGCGACGGTAAATATAAGGTCATTCCAAGTAAGCTTGTCGGTAACTCACATACCAAGAATTGCTAGTTTTTCAGTTTTTCAGTGCATGGGGCTTAGAATTCGCTTAGACGGCAGAAATATAGTACCCAAAACGATCCACTGTGAGACCTTATCTTATCCTTACCCTAACACAATGAGATCTTACTGGAATTCTTTTTATCAGTAACTAGCTGTGCAAGTGATTTCAGTTAAGAAAAAACTTGGGCTCAAATGTATATCCAAGAACATAAATTGCAGTAAACTTTAGTCATCAACATATTTAGCTCTACAGCCGGGGTCCGGTCCTGGCCTCCCGCAAAAATTATCTCCACCGGTCTCGATTTCGAGCCGATGTCATCCAGTTTGGCATCCCTAAACTTTGGGCGTCCTGGTCTACGCCATCCTTCCAGTGTAGGCTTGGCCGGCCTAGCTGCCGTGTCCGATTAATCGCTCTGCTAAATTCGTCTATGGTTGGTGCGTCAGCGTAGTATGGTCTTCGGTAATTGGTGGCTCCTTCGATTCCTCAGTTAGCTGGCCATTTAGCAATTCATGAAAGTACTGTTCCCATAGCTCTACGATGCCTTTAAGATCGGCGATCAGATTACCCGCTTTGTCCTTGCAGTATGTGCAACGAGGTGTATATTGCGTCATACCGCGGACTCTTTGCTAGAACTTCCGCGCCTGGTGCGGTCCTTTCTCTCTGTACTATTTTAGTTCATAAATAAGATTCTTCTCCCAGGCTGCTTTCTTTCGCCGGTGAACTTTTTTTTCGTATCTTCTGAGCTCTTTATATTCATCTTCGCGTGCCCGCGTTCTATGAGATTGTTGCATTACTCGGTACAGAACATTCTTACGTTCAGTTCCTAGCTTACATTCGTAATGGAACAAGTCGTTCCGATCTCTACAACTACTGTCTAAGAGTTCTAACGCAGTTCTAATGACAGTATTCTTAAGGCGTGTCTATGTCTCTTCTAAGCCCGGCATCTCAGCCCCAGGACTTACTCTTCCTGCATTTAGGGCGAGTCCTATCGCTTGACAGTAGTTGTTTCTGGTCCCTTCGTTGCGTAGGCAGCCATGTTGACTCGAATCTGATTCGCGGATGCAGTATTTCGTTTCGTTATGATGCAATCCGCGATCGGATCAAGATACCAACAAGATAGTGGTCCGAATTGACGTTGGCACCTCGGTACGTTCGTACCTTCATCTGGTTCGGGTTGTGGCAGCGATTAATCAGTACTTGCTCTATCTGGTTGCAAGTGGCTCCATCAGAAGATACCCAGGTGGCTTTGTGGATATTTTTACATTTTTACGCGCAAACCTTTTACTTGCAAAGACCAAATTATTGCTTGCTGCCATCTCTATGACTCGTTGTCCATTGTCAATAGTGTTCTCGTGTAAGCTATGGGTGCCAGTTTACTGCATCATTACTGGCTCCTTACCCATTTTAGCATTCATATCCCCCAGAATGATTTTTACATTATACTGAGGGCAGGCATGGAGTTCCCGTTCGACTGATTCAAAGAATTCTTCTTTTTCATCATTCTTTTCAATCCTCTGTAGGTGCGTGAACGTTTATGAGGCTTATGTTTTGAATCTGTCCCGCACGCGTAGGGTGCATAGCCGTTAATTTACTCCTTTAAAGCCGATAACAGTGGACTTCATTCTTTTGCTGACTAGAAACCCCGCCCCGAGCACATGATGTCTTGCATCACAGCTGTAATATATGCCATATTCTGATTTTTATAAGACACCATTCCCCATACATCGCATCAACTGAATGTCAGTCTTATATTTAGAAAGGGTATCGGACAGCTGCTTGGTCGCCGTGGCTCAGTGGAAATGCGTTTGGCTACTGAGCAGGATGTTCGTGGTTCGAATATCCCAGTAATTTTCACGGTGTCCCACCTCTCGCGAATGCGTGACAAACGTTCCGAGAGTAATAACTTGTCACGGAAAGCTTCTCAATTCACCGTTCGGAGCCGGCCTTAAATTGTATGTCCCTTCCATTTGTGTCAAAAAATATAAATTCGCAACACAAATGGTCGCGAGATGCTAGGCCTTGGACCGCAATGGTCTGTTGCGCCGAATATTATTATTATCGGCCAGCTCTAGCTCTATACAGTGAGCGTACGTTCCATGAGACAATTCTTAAGTCATTTAGCCGTTTTCGTGACCGTGTTCGTCGTCGTTCATCAGTGTATCCGAGGCGGATTTTGGGCTCGGTTATAATAATTTTTTACGGGCGAGGTTATTGGCCTCGCGCCAACCTTACTTTAAAGGCACTAGCCCGATCATTCGGCTTTTCCTGCATTAGAGGAAAATTACCGGCGGCCACCACGTGGAGGTTTGATCGCACTTCAACCAGACGGAAATAGTTACGGTCATCTGCAATTCTAGAGCGTTCTGTGTTATTCCCTCTATTCTGCTGATGGCTGACCGCTGTAGTCACCATCTCTTAATATTGGTAATTCATTCTACGCTCTTTGAATATCCGGCGTATATCCGACATTTCTTACCCGTCCAAACCAGTGTCAGTCGCTTGTATTAACTACAACCAAAAATTAATAAAAGGTCTTAAGTTTGAGAAAAGATTTATGAGGTGAGTGATAAGATAAGTTTCTTTTTTTTAAATTTTAAAGCCAAGACCCACGACTTGAAATCTCGAAAACTATCTCGAAAAGACCGATCGCATTATTTACGGTCAATTATTGTTTTGTTGATTTAAGGAAAACAAAACGTGTTGAGCGTTTAGTGCCCTTTCGAATTGATTATTTACGTAAATGTGCTGGGTGGTGATTGTATTCACGTGCCCAGTGTATTTCTTCTCTACTGGACTGATAGGCAGGCGGTAAAAAGTCGTGCAAAGCAGCTGTTGCTTGTTATTCAACTCTCATCGTTATCGCACTGTTGCTATATGACTGTTTGTTTGGAAGCGGTATGTGTCGCGTATGCATATCAATCTGTTGTGCATCATCTGTGTTGCGAACTTTGAGGTCACCATTTTTGGATGTTGTAGAATATGTGATTTCAAGTTTTACAGATTTGATTTTTTAAAAGTTGAGAAAAAGAGAAGAGCACACAAATAAGACACCTTGAGGGGCTTTAGGCTAAAGTTTATCATTGGCTTGTTGTTGTCTTATGCTAAATTGGATGACAATGGCTTGAAATCGGGACCTATGAAGAAAGAGATTTTTAGTCAGAACCGCACCCCGGTTGTAGAGCCAAATAAGATGATTATGATGTTGTTATCTTTAAGGTGTTCTTGCATTTGGACCTTTATTTATAACTCCAGTTAATCTCTTATCTTGAGACCTCCAAGACCAGCAAAGGAAATTTCGTCTCTTATCGTATTGAGGTTTCGATAGTTAGTTAATTGTCACCGAAAGCAACGCACCGCACCACACCATGGTGTGCTTGAAACACCTCAACACATCAACGTCAGCGAATCAATTGTTATTGTCGTCAGTGTTGTATGAGGAAACTAATTACTCTGTGTGTTGATCGGTAGCACTTTAGTCTGAAGTGGCTGCTCTTGCATTGCAGATGTGGACACGTGAATAGGTGTTAACAAGGTTTGACAAAACAAATCGGTATACTACCTATGTTTGTTGTATTTTTGGTGTAATTTTTTTTATTAAAAGTAATTTAGTTGTGACATTTTTCATAAAGAAGTAAACTTTTTTTGTTTTTTTTTAATAAGAATTTATTTAAGCTTTAGCTTTTTATATAAAGAGTAATTTGACCACGTGAGTTCGGGCTGTTGTTTAACGCTGTGCGTTTTGATCGCATCTCATATCTTTTGTATTAAAGTATTTGTTAAATATTTGTTATCGTAACAATATGTGATATAAAAGATCTAATCTTTGGTTGAGTTTATTGCCTGTGTTCCATTGTTGTCGAGATGGTATATTATATGGAAGATATATTACCATTTTTATAAACTTTTATTTAACTTGACTTGACCCCTTTTTGCGACCACTTTGAGGTCCTATTTAAGGTGGACCTAGATTGCTGAAATTTTGTGAGTGTCTAAGTTCAAAATAGCATTTTTTATATTCCGAGTATGACGCGTCTTGCGTGTGGCGCGTGTGATGGGTTGGAAAAAAACTCAACTCAACTTCTTTGAGGCCCTTTTCAACCAACTTCAACACGACCTAGAGAGCTGAAATTTTGTGAGTGTCTATATTCAAAATAGTATTTTTTATATTCCGAGTATTACGCGTCTTGCGTGTGGCGCGTGTGATGGGTTGGAAAAAAACTCAACTCAACTTCTTTGAGGCCCTTTTCAACCAACTTCCACACGACCTAGAGAGCTGAAATTTTGTGAGTGTCTAAGTTCAAAATAGCATTTTTTATATTCCGAGTATGACGCGTCTTGCGTGTGGCGCGTGTGATGGGTTGGAAAAAAACTCAACTCAACTTCTTTGAGGCTCTTTTCAACCAACTTCAACACGACCTAGAGAGCTGAAATTTTGTGAGTGTCTAAGTTCAAAATAGCATTTTTTATATTCCGAGTATGACGCGTCTTGCGTGTGGCGCGTGTGATGGGTTGGAAAAAAACTCAACTCAACTTCTTTGAGGCCCTTTTCAACCACCTTCCACACGACCTAGAGAAATTAAATTTTATGAGTATCTAAGTCCAAAAGAGCACTTTTTATATTTCATGACGTGTTTCACGTTTCGCGTGTGACACGTGTGATTGTTTGAAATCGCGCCATTTTCTTTTTTTTAACCACCTTTGGCACGGCGTATTTTGAAATCCCGCTTTTAACGCGTGTCGTGTTTGGCGCGTGTGTAGCGTGAAAAAAAGAAAATTCTTTGATATAGCTCCCACCTCAAAAACAGATGTTTTGGCGATTATTACCAAATAATAAACGACTGTGTGGTGTGTTTCAATGTATATATAAAAATTTGTAGCAGAAAAACGAAGTTTTTTTTTCATTTACTTCTAAAGAACATAAATTGTGGGATATTTTTATAAATTTTGAGTGTTGATTCTCATGTTTATTTTTGATTTCTCTGGTACGAAGGGATGGAGGAACCATGGAAGGATTAGACGAACAGATAAACGGAATGCGAAACGGGCATACTCTTTATTGTTGTCAGTGTCGATGGTTCAGTGGTTAGCACCATTGATTTCCACTCGGAGGAAAGTGGGATCTATTCCCGGCTCATCCAAAAAAGCACAAATTTATCTCAATGCACCGATCGTCTAGATTACAATTATACATAATTAGATCCTATAAATGTATAGATATACATTTGACATATACTGCTGTATTGACATATGTGGTTGAGAGGGATATGAGAAGAGTCTTGACGGAGTTCCGCGTGGATCTTCAGAGGATATTGAGTGAGTCTTAAGGAGTTATTGAGGAGGACTTAAGAGGGTCGTGAGTGGAACCTTAAGGGGGTTGTTAGATGGTCTTGAGACCGTTTTGAGGGTTCTTAAGGGAACCTTTAATGGGTTTGAGGTGGTGTTGGGGGAGTATTGATGGGGTAGTAGCGTGGTCTTAACGGGGTATTGAGGTGATCTTGAGGGAGTCTTAAGGTAGTCTTGAAGAGGGTCCCGAGGGGGTTTTGTGAAGATCTTTAGTGAGATACTGAGGGGATTTCTGGAGTATCTTGAGTAGAGTTTTAGGGGGGTTTTGGGTGGGTTTTTAGGGGTTTTGAGTTGGGTCTTTGGAGGGTTTGGAGGGTTTGGAAGGGTTCTTCAGTGAATCTTAAGATGGATTTTATGGGGGTATTGAGAAAATATTGATGGGAGTAGTAACGTGATATTAACGGGGTCTTGAGGGTGGTCTTAAGGGGGTCTCGTATGGGATGGGGTCTATTTTCACCCCCTGCGGTGTACCTAGCGTTCAAGAGTTACATGGTGTGAAGTGATGTAAGGTCAAAAGTACATCTCTTCGCATTAAAACGCTACGTACACCACAGGGCGTGAAAATAGACCCCCCCTCCCATACGATTTTTTAAACGAAATTAAGCAATGAATCATCCTTTAAAGTGTTTGCCACCTTAACGGATATAATCAACAATCTTTTGTGGTACAGCTGCCAAATAAGCATCCTGTTTTTAAATTAAAAAATCATACACACAAACAAACAAACACACACACCCGGATGGGAAGATAATATAACACTCTAGGACGTGCGAAAGTTGTTTTAAAATGACCTAAGCCAAGTTCGTATCATGTCATGTAAATTAATTAATTGCTGAAAAACTAAAAATCGATTTCGCAATACACGCACGTGCGCGTAAGTCACTGCGTGTTCTCTATATATCCGTCTTTTTTCATTTCAATGTAAAGTTCAGAATTTCAGGTTCAATTTGCTACAACCAACAATGGCAATGTGTCAATGATACCCACCGAAATCTTCTATTCACAAGACGAGTAAGCAAACTACAATGCGTGACAAGCATACGTAACTGCATTAGTAATAACAAGAAAATTTAATGTTATTGATAAATCGTTGTTCGTCTTACGTCTTACGTCCTCGTTTTACGTACTAGTATCAAAATTTACAATTAGGTTCAGTAACATGTCGTAGAAGCGCTCAGTCGAATAGATTTTTTCCAGTGATCGTATCTGATCAATTAAATATGTAATTGTTTGTTTATCAATTGCTTTTGTGGTAATTGTGGGAATTGATTTGTTTTCTAAAAGAAATACTGCAACTTAGTTGGTTATTTTTTTTTAGTTTTTTAGTAAGTAAGCAGCAATAAACAGATATTTCTATGTTTGTCGGAGTGATTTCAATGAACAATATTTCACACGTTTCGAGGCGACAATCCAATACAATAAAAAAAGCCATAGTCCACTCTAACGCTCAATCGGGAGTTAGTTCCTCTTAATTCTAGATGATACAATAAAGACCTTTTGGTCGCTATTGAGAAAGGTAATATTGAAAGAGAAAAGTTTATTAAATACTACTTACCACACTACGCTGCTAGCTATAATGTAAAGGTGTCTATTTAGTTCAAAACCCATTTACATTTCGGATTTCTAGTAATTTGAATGATCATTTCCTTTCAGTTAAACGTCGCTCTGCAAAATAGATCTGCACAAAGTGAAAAAAATGACAGATTCGGCAGATTCGTTGAGCGGTAAAGACGTTGTGGTCACTACTGAGACGTTAGCTAATCAAACAGACAGAAAAAATCGAGGTCTATGGAGAGATTTGACGGCTTACTGGATTTTGGGTTTGTGTAATAACTACGGCTATGTGGTGATGCTGAGTGCGGCGCACGACATCATCGATCAGTTTCAGAATAAACAGGTAATAACTGCAGACAACCTTTAGGTGTCCAGCAAAGGTTAATAAATGTTCTCCTCTCTTTTTCAGGAAACTCCAACTGCCGAGGTATCATCTACAGGTCGACAATGTCATATCGTTTCTACAGGGGCAATCCTTTTGGCTGACGTGCTTCCTTCATTGTTTGTGAAATTGATTATGCCATTTATCCCCTTTTGGGTTAAGTAAGTAAAGGTTAAGTAAGATACGAACGAGTTTCTGTAATGGAGATGATCTCGATTTTCTATTTCTAAAAAGCTTCCGAGTTGCCTCTTCAATTATCCTGGCAGCAGCCGGTTTCCTGTTGGTCGGCTTTGCCGATGCTGAATGGGTGGCCATTCTCGGTGTGATCTGTACTTCGGCCAGTAGTGGTATCGGTGAGACGACTTTTCTAGCATATTCTTCACGCCTCGACAAGTAAGTTTGTAACTTATCTTCGAAATATTCCTAACCTTTTATCCACAACACAGAAATGTCATCTCTACGTGGTCCTCTGGTACAGGCGGTGCTGGAGTCATTGGTTCGCTGTCTTATGCTACGTTGCGTTCATTTAAAATCTCTCCCACCAACACCATGTTGATTATGTTGATCTTTCCAATGATCGAGATGTGTGCTTTTTGGTTACTTCTAAGAAAACCAACGCTCCTACCAGTTTCTACCATTAACAAAGGGGAATCCACTGAAGGACTCATCGACGATGAAAAGCCTCTGGTTAGTTTCAAAGAGAAATTCCTATACATCAAGAACTTGTTCCAGTATATGATGCCGCTGGCATTGGTATACTTCTTTGAGTATTTCATAAATCAAGGATTGGTAATTGTTTACAACAAGTACTAATGCGATCTAAGTTGCTATTACATCTTTTCCTCATTTCAGTTTGAATTGGTATACTTTGACAAGATTTTCCTCGACAAGGCATCACAATATCGTTGGCTGAATGTTGACTACCAAATTGGTGTCTTCATCTCACGTTCATCGGTCAATCTCTTCAAAGTGAACAAAATCTGGCTAATGTCTGTGTTCCAATTTGTGAATGTCGCCTACTTCTTGACCGAAGCTATTCTGTTCTATACGCCAACTATTTGGATAACATTTGCCATTGTCTTCTGGGAAGGATTGCTGGGCGGTGGAGCTTATGTGAATACCTTTTATAAGATGTCGAAAGAGATTTCTCCAGCACGCAGGGAATTTGGAATGGGAATGGTCGTACAATCCGATTCAATGGGAATCGCATTGGCTGGATTCCTTGCTATGCCAGTGCATAATGCAATTTGCCAACTGGCAGCTCCTGTGCGAGGGATAACCATTTAGGCCTAAATTGTTGATCGTGCGTGTAGTAGTGGATACGTTTTATTAGTTTTACTTTAATAAAAAGTGCAGTTGTTGATAACAAAAACAACAGCAAGTTTATGTTAAGAACCGAACCTAAAATTTTGTATGTAAGACTGAAAAAGTTTGTATAGTAATATGAACGATACTGAAGGTGTTTTGTTCGTTTATTGATCTTTTTAATATTGATGAATTATAATTTAAGCCCTAGAAAAATTGTCTGAAAATAATGTGTAATAAAAACCCTAAAATACCCTAAGCTACTAAGTGAACATTTCATTCAAAACAAACTAAATATCAGAAAAAACGACTATAAGCTTTATTTTATGATTATCCCATCATTCCAAAAACTCATCACACCTTGCAAGTCCTAAAAACAACTGACTAAATATCTAGAGTTGAGTTTACGTTGATCACATTAACTTGACAGAGTCAACTTCAACACAACATGATTGAGCCAACTTCTAGTCAGCTTGTTTAAGTCTACTTCAAGTCAACTTGACTAGCTAGGTTCAAATAGATTGAGTAAATTTGATCAAGGCATCAAGTGAATTGATCATCTCATTCAACTTTATCGCTTCAAACCTGATTGCGCGTTTAGATCGGTTAAGAGGTGAAGTTGTAATTGCTTTTGTGGTGACGATCTTATCCCGAAGGTAAACTCAGTGTGACCAGAGTTCAGAGATAAAGGGTTCGTTACAATAAAATTTATAATTTTGTGACCCTTCGACCCAAACTTATGTATTTGTCTTATATGAAGTGCATTACACGTTATCTCATATTTTATTTTTTTTTATGCAGAGCGATAATGAATTAGGCTTCGGGATCCAAAGGTATCTCAGCGGAGCTGATTAAATCCGGATGCCCCAAAATACACCAAGCAATTCATGAACTAATAGTGAAAGTATGGGAGGAAGAAGCGACGCCAGTAGCTTCCTGTGTCCCATACATAAGAAAGGAGATATCACAATATGCATCAATTATCGTGGTATAACGTTGTTGAGTAACGCCTATAAAATTTTCTTCTCTATTTTTCAAAACAGGGTAGCCCCATACTCTAAAGTCGTCAATAGTCCATACCAGAGTGTCTTCAATCCAGGCTGACTTAGATTTTCGAAAAAATTACTAAAAGTGATGTACGTTATTAGGACGTGGTGGGTTCTATTCGGGCTTATGGTCACCATTCCTCCAGCAGTCTTTTTGAACTTTTTCCTTTTTGAAAACTATATTCCTTACCTTGTAAAATTAAATGTTTTTCCAAAAAACTAATAAACCGGCGCAAAAAATTTATTTCAAGCATTTGTCAATTAATAAAAAATTTTTTAATGTGTCTATAGTTTTCTTAGCTCTTCAGCTTTTTTTAATTGGTTGCATTATCGACGTTTTAAGCAAATTTGGAACAGAAAATAGAAGAAGAACGGAGTGGATAACATATACTTTGCAAGGTACTATTGTAGTTCTTTCCCTCAGAACATCAACAAACCGAATGACCACGCGAGTCGTTTGAACTACGATTGCTGACAGACAAACAACGGTTTTTGTTAACTGACCACCCGCTCACTGACCTCCGGCCCACTGACCCCCCACCCACTGAATACTTCAGCCATCTAGAAATTCGACACTTATTTGCCATAATTTTGCGCAAATATGTTGGTATACGTGCAGGAACACGTTTTATATAAACTTCGCGTGCTCGTGGTTAGTTGGCTAGCACAACAAATCTTGTGATCAATTTTTAACCCACTTCTTAGAGACCGATTTTATTAAAACTTTGCACGCAAGTGTATCTTCGATGACAACACTTTCTGTTAAAACTTGAGGCCCCGCGGACCTCGGGGTCAGGTGTCTCCCATATAAATTATATAAAAAAAGTTACACGATTTTCATCAAATTTAATTCGCATTAGTATCTTTGCTTAGAGAATTTTCAAGAAAAATTTTAATTTTTATGGGCTGTTTCAATGTAAAGTTCAAAATTAAAATTCATCATTTCCTTTCAGATAAACGTCACTCTGCAATAGATAGATCCACATAGAGCTAAAAAAATGGCAGATTCGAAAGGCAAGCCCGTTGGGGTCACCACTGAAACGTTAGCTAACCAACCAGGCCGAAAAAATCCAGGTCTATGGAGAGATTTGACGGCTTACTGGATTTTGGGTTTGTGCAATAACTACGGCTATGTGGTGATGCTGAGTGCGGCGCACGACATCATCGGTCAGTTTCAGACTAAACAGGTAACTGCAGATACCCTTTAAGTGTCCAGAAATACAAGAAATTGTAAATAAATGTCCTTCTTCCTTTTCAGGAAACTCAATCTGATGAGGTGTCGTCTTCAGGTCGACAATGTCATATCCTTTCTACAGGTGCAATCCTTTTGGCTGACATACTACCTTTATTGTTTGTGAAATTGATTATGCCATTTATCCCCTTTTGGGTTAAGTAAGTTCCGAAGATACATACGAGTTGGTGTAATGCGAATGATGACGATTTTTTATTTCTTAAAAGCGTTCGAGTTGCCTCCTCGATTCTTTTGGAAGCAGCCGGTTTCCTGCTGGTTGCTTTCGCCGATGCTGAATGGGTGGCCATTCTCGGTGTGATCTGTACTTCGGCCAGCAGTGGTATTGGTGAGACGACCTTCATGGCATATACTTCACGCCTCAACATGTAAGTTTGAAAATTATCTACGAAATATTCCTAACCTTTTATCCATAAGACAGCAATGTCGTCTCCACGTGGTCTTCTGGTACAGGCGGTGCCGGAGTCATTGGTTCGCTGTCGTATGCCACTTTGCGTTCATTTGAAATCTCTCCCACCAACACGATGTTGGTTATGTTGATCTTCCCAATGATCGAGGTGTGGGCTTTCTGGTTCCTTCTAAGGAAACCCATGGTGCTACCAATTTCTATCATCGATAAAGGGCAATCCACTGATGGACTCATGACCGATGAGAAGCCTCTGGTTGGTTTTAAAGAGAAATTTCTATACATCAAGAACTTGTTCGGTTATATGATCCCACTGGCATTGGTATACTTCTTTGAGTATTTCATAAATCAAGGATTGGTAATTGTTTACGAAGAGTACACTAATGCGATCTAAATTGCTATTATACCTTTTAATCCTTTCAGTTTGAATTGGTCTATTTTGAGAAGATTTTCCTGGACCATGCATCACAGTATCGTTGGCTGAATGTTGACTACCAAATTGGTGTCTTCATCTCACGGTCGTCGGTGAATCTCTTGAAGGTGGACCAAATCTGGATAATGTCTGTGTTCCAATTTGTGAATGTCATCTACTTCTTGACCGAAGCCATTCTGTTCTATACGCCAACTATTTGGATAACATTTGCCATTGTCTTCTGGGAAGGATTGCTGGGCGGTGGAGCTTATGTGAATACCTTCTATAAGATGTCGAAAGAGATTTCTCCAGCACGCAGGGAATTTGGAATGGGAATGGTCGTACAATCCGATTCAGCGGGAATCGCATTGGCTGGATTCCTTGCTATGCCAGTGCATAATGCAATTTGCCAACTGCCAGCTCCTGTGCGAGGGATAAACTTTTAAGCCTAAATTGGTTATCATTTGTAGAACTGGATAACTCTTTTAGTTTAATAAGAATTGCAATTGTAGATAAGGACAACAACAACGAAAAAGGTTTATCTAAGAAACTGAACTTTGTACGAAAATTATGTGTGTAAGACTGAAAAAGTTTACAAAATAATTTGAACGATACTGAAGGTTTTATGTTTGTTAATAGAATAACAATATTGTTGAATAGTAATTCAAGTCCTAAAACAGCTGTTTGGAAATAATTAGCAATAAATTTTGTTTAATAAAAACCCTAAAATATAAACAAATAATTATTTTAAAAGTAAAAATTCAATTCTAAACAAAGCAACGACCATAAGCTATATTTCGTAGATATTTAGGATATTGCCATTATTCCACCAATCATTCCCATTTTACAAGTGGTGATTTCGAAAGCAACTGACTAAATATCTAGAGTTGAATTCGCCTTGATCACGTTAACTTGACAGAGCCAACTACAGAACAACTTAATTGAGTCCACTTTAAACCATCTAAATCGATTCACCTACATGTCAATTTCATTGAAACAAGCCTTATCAAACATTTCCATTTGGGAGCTCCCAAAATCACCCATACAACAAAACCAACCAACCACCACAACACATCTCAGCGGCCCAGTTTCCACCCTAAAATATATATATCATATATATACATATATATATTATGTAACATAAAATTTTGTTTTGAAATAAAATAAACTTGAAATTTAAATGCTTAAAATTAGAACACTCACTATTAGCAATTCACGATTAAAACCAAAGCACCGTTAGTTAAGTATAAAAGAAGGCTGCTGACCGATCAGCAGCGAGTTTTTTTGGTGAACCATCGCACGGTGCGGAGCGGGTAAGTGGCCTTGTTTTCTTAATTTTTTAGTTTTATCTTAGCTTAGTTATACATATCTTACAACTTCCCCCCACCCTTGGTAAGGGGTTGTAAGATATTATCTTTAGGTAATATATAATATGTAGCTTTCCGCCACCAATACCATATATAATTGGTGGATGTGGAAATTGATAAGTTCCATTAATATTGGGATCTTCAGATATAGCATTTCCACGAATAAATATTATAAGTTTTTGAATATTACCCACTTCTCTATGCTTATTATTAGTAAGGGGTTATAAATTATCAGCATCAGGAACTTAGTTTTTTTATGGTTTGTAACTTCCCCCACCCTCACTTCTAGCTTGGCAGTGGTTCTACCTCTCCGCAGTTGGTAGATCAGTTTTGTTTCAGATATAGCTTTTTCTACGGTTTGTAGCCCCTTACCACGGGTGGGGGGAGTTATTATTTCTAATTATTATCCGTAAGTTATTATATGTAAGGGTTGGGTTTCTTTTTATACGGTTTGTAGCTTCCCCCACCCGTGGTACGGGTTACAAACCATTAAATCTAGTTTCGCTCATAGCTTGGCAGAGGTTCCACCTCTCCGCAGTTGGTGGTTTCGTTTTACGTGCAAGAGTTGTTTTTTCTACAGCTTGTAGCTCCCCCCCCCCCATCCGAGGTCGGGGCTACAAACCACTACTGTAGTTCCACTTGTAGCTTGGCAGCGGTTCTACCTCTCCAAAGTTGTTGGACAGGGTAAATTGATAGTATTAAGCCCCATCCCACGCAACGTACCATGCGAATGTCGAGACCAACTCCCACGTCAGAGAATTCCGAGTGAGTAACTAAACTATACCAATCCAATTATAACTCGTGAGCCCGTAGATAAGAAATTGTATTTTGATATAAAGTTTATTATTGCAACGTTATGTAATTACTTTCGATTTAATAAAAGATTTGTTTTTATAACCAAAAATTTGTTGATCTTAATGAAAATTTTCTCTGGATCCGCTGAGCTTACCTCAGCCGTAAGAAACTGCGTTACAAGATATAGGCAAACGATCACTTCCAAATTTTTACAAAAAGTGTTGTCAATCGGAGATACATATGCGTATAAGATTTGAAGAAAATCGGGTACTTTTTTTTATAAAATTTGCCGACCCCGGGGCCCGACCACTTCCAAAGTATTATAAGAAGTGTTGTCCATCAGAGATACATAGGCGTTTAAAATTTCACGAAAATCGGGTACTTTTAAAAAAAAAATTCTTATGGGTGCCCCAGAACACGGGAACCGATCACTACCAAATTTTTACAAAAAGTGTTGAGGCGGTATTTTTAATTCGTTTCACGAATGACCAAAAATGTTTACTTCCTTTGGGATATTGAAGTATTTTTTTCTCAGTTTTTGGTCATAGTCGAATTTGTCTCGTTTAAGGTAGGCATTGCAATCATTTCTGACCATTTCGTCTAAATTTGGTTCAGTTTTCTACAGTGGGTTTTTTTAAATAACCGAAAGTATACCTCACGGGTCCTAGTAGCCTCTTTGCAGCTTAAATCATGCCAAGCATTTTCCTTCGGTTTGATACACTTTGTCCTGGAATGGATAAACTGTCTCATACCCTCGAGGATTATGTAAGTGATCGTATCAGAAGTGGCATCCACACCATTATTGGCGTTAAGTGGCCAGATAATGCTTCTAAAGAAATTATTGAAGCCATCCCAGTTGGCTTTCTCGTGTAGCCATACTTTTCTTTTATGAGTTTTCTCTTTTACTGTGTGGTTTGACAACGATAACTGATACTACACAATTATCTGAGGAGCCTAGAGGCGATAATACACTGACGGTGTATTTGTTAGGAAGAGAAGTAAGAAACAAATCAAGGGTATAAGCGTCATTCACAAGCTGGGTGAGATTGTTAAAATCAGCAAATAACTCAACATTCTTTCCTTGCGGTGTTGTTAAGCCTTAATGGCGAAGCCAACTAGAATTGTGTGTATTGAAATCTCCCGCAATTACGATTTCAGACGTAAAATACACCGTCAGTTTATTAATCAGGTACTTTTTTTATAAAATTTCCGACCCCGGATGATCAGTGTGGTGAGAGAAATTCGTGTTTTTTTTTGGAAGCGACAGGAATCGAACCCGGTGTTCTCCGAGTGGAGCCCATGGCTCTAACCATTGTAACACCGACACTGACTAAGTTAATTTATGCATGAGGTCGAAGTGCATAGGCCTTTCGAAAGCTATCTTCCAAACCACTGCATATAAAGTAAATACGTAATTATCAGCAAATTAGCACTTCAAGTGAAGCAAAGTAAAGCTGAAAACAAGTAAATAAATTTTTATGGCTTTGTAAACTTTTTCCTGATAAACAAGTTAATTCAGTCTACTGTGTGAGTTTGTCCAAAGCAGGTGGTACAAAACCAAATTAATTCAAAAGCACATCTAAGTGAACGTGTGACAAGTACTTCCAGTACACATAGTTGGCATTTACGTTTCAAAATCGCAATTTTCGTGGTGCAATTTTATTGCTTTCAGTTGCATTTTACTGTTTTGTGGCTCTATCTTAATAAATAAATAAATAAATAAAAAGGAAAAACCTCTTTCTAGTGTGCAGTAATTTTTTCAAACAATGAAGAAAACTCTAAATTTCGTTCTACTGGCGTTATTTGCATTGGCAACACCAGCCGTCACAAACCCAATTTACAATGCACATCCACCTCACATTATCATAGTAATGGCCGATGACGTGGTAAACTGCGACAATTAGCAGACTTCACTTCAGTTCAGTTGGATTTAAAATTTGAATTTTAAAATTAAAGGGAATCGACGACGTTAGTTTTCGTGGTTCGAAGGGATTCCTTACGCCCAACATTGATGCACTCGGTTATCATGGAATGATCTTGGATCGTCTATATGCTCCATGGTTGTGCACACCATCACGAGCAGCTCTAATGACGGGGAAATATCCCATCAACACGGGTAAGATTTTTTGGAGAACTTCAGGCAAATATTTGAACTATTGAGTGTCCACTACGAATAGGAATGCAACATTCTGTGGTGTTAAACAACGAACCGTGGGGGCTACCGGTGAATGTGCCAACTATTGCTGATATATTTCGCAATTCTGGATATTCGACAAATCTCATTGGAAAATGGCATTTAGGATCGGCAAAAAAAGAGTTCACGCCGAACTATCGAGGATTCGATTACCATTATGGATATCTGGGTGGATTCATTGATTACTATCAGAGGAGATCTAAAATGCCGGTAAGTTGAAGTGATTGTGATTTTGAAATAAAATTCAAGAACATCTTGGAGCGTTGGATCAAGTCCGCTAGATTTTTGTTTGTTTGCTGTGACAATGTTGATCACTTCGGGATATGCATTTGATATATCCTTCAATACAGGATAACCAAATGCTATAAAGTCATCAAACCACTCTGGCTTTGTTAGTGACAAATCAATAACTGATCTGATGTTCACCCTTAAGTAAGTGGTGAAAAAATTAGAGCTCCAAAACTCACTACTCACTACACTCACTATCTCCATTGCCAGGGGTTGAAGAATATGCAGGCGAATCCAACCTACTCCCCTGCCGATTAATTTAATCAAAAAGAAAAGAAAACTCCTTCTATATTTATTTCCTTCTAACATCCACAATTGACCCCGAATCGAACTTAAAATGTAACCTGCAAAACTACACCCTTTGAAAAAAATCCCGATTTGCTATCGAAGCCGCCGTTCTTTAGTTAGAGCTTTTCATACATATATACATACATACACATAGACATTAAGAACTATAATACAGATATTGAACCGAACCTTATGAAATTTAAAACTCCCAACATATACTCGCAGATTTTTTCTTGACCTTTTTGTTTTGAGCTACAGCTTAGATGCATTAATGAACTGACTTCATTCCCTTTATTTTTCCCGTCTTAGTCCAATATTACAGAGAATTTGGGTTATGACTTCCGCCGTAACCTTAACTTGGAATGTGGTGATCGTGGCACCTATGTAACTGATCTTTTAACCAGCGAAGCAGAACGTGTAATCATGAATCACACAGGAATTAACCCTCTGTTTATGATTGTCAGTCATTTGGCCGGTCATACGGGAAATGATGATGAACCATTGCAGGCTCCGCAGGAAGTGGTAAATAAATTCAAATTTATTCAGGATCCAGATCGCAGAACTTATGCTGGTAAGTGTGTTGTTGGTAGTATTCAATGGTGTACTTAAAAAATTCCTTCAAGCAATGATCTCAAAACTCGACGAAAGTGTCGGAAGAATTGTCGGAGCTCTTGATCGCAAGCGATTCTTGAGTAACTCAATAGTGATATTCTACTCAGATAATGGAGCACCATCGATTGGAATGTATTCCAATACAGGATCGAATTGGCCATTGCGGGGGGTAGGTTTTCGATTTTTTTCCAAAGCAATCATTCGATTTAATATCCTGATTCAATTAGCAAAAGTATACTCCATGGGAAGGTGGAATACGTGTAGCTGGTGCAATTTGGAGTCCTCTGCTGCAGAAACGATCGCAGGTTTGGCGGCAAAATATGTATGTTGGTGATTGGCTGCCAACGCTGGCAGCCGCTGCAGGAATTCAACTCGATCCCAACTTACATCTGGATGGAATAAATTTGTGGAACGAACTTTCAACTGGAGTCTCCCAAAATCATTTTCATCGAGCTATTGTCCACAGTTTGGATGACATAGATGGCGTTGCTTCGTACATGAGGAACAATTGGAAATACATTAACGGGACGACACTGAATGGCTTTGCAAGTGATGTCCTCACATCTCGAACAGATTACGAAATTGATCCTAGTAACAAGCGATATTCCACTGTCGTTCAAGACTGCCAAACATCAAAATGTTTGCGAAAATTTGACAAGCAGCCGCTGAGTGGAAAGAAAATAAATAATCTTCGAGCTGAAGCGGCAATCAAATGCGATTCAAGGACAGAACAACAACGGAGTTGTAACCCACTGACTGGGGAATGTCTCTTCCGCATCGATGTGGATCCTTGCGAGCGGAATAATTTAGCTTCGCTGCCACAATACGGCGAAGTTTTACAAAAGATGCGTGCAGATGTAGCGTGGTATCGACAACGTGCAAGGCCACCTGGTAATAAGCTGGTAGTACCCAAAAGTGACCCTAGTTGGTATCACTGTGCATGGGCGATTTTTGTTGATGAAGCACCAACAAAAGGTGAGTCCTTTCTGTTGCTATTACTTATTTTACACTTACTTACAAAAGTGTAATTAAATCAATTTCAGAAATGGCACAGTGTGGTTATCATGGACTGCCCTGCAGCGAATTCTGCAGTTGAAATGATGTTTATTGTTCTATTATGCAATAAATTTTTTAGATACCTTTAAAAACGAATAATAATTCATTTCTAATAAAATATATAAAATTATTTTTACACATTACACTTCTAAAATCCAGAAAAATTTATATGAATACTTTTTATTTAATAAACCCTGTACAATATCTATATGCATATGATATATATCTTTTATTTTATCTCTTAGTATAACTTTTTCCCCGATTCTCTTTTCCTGTTACCTTTCCTAATGAACATTATATAGTATATTACATAACAATGCGAGGAAAGTCGACATTATCGTATCACTCTTAAGCGAGTAATGTACTCTATTATTCACACGACCAAAACCGATTTTTCTGCTAAAACGGTTATGCGCAATGCAAAATTACTCTGGGAACGTGTGCTCGCTGTGTTCAGTAAATAACAAAAGTATTGTATATGTTTACTCACTAGGGTGTATAACGAATACTTTCGAAGCTAGGTTATAGTGTATGAAACAGCCACTCGCAACATTGTTTATTAAATTCCCTATATTAACAACCGGCTGGCTGACTGGTCAGATTTTCTGATCAACTTTTAACCCACTTCCTAAAGCCCGATTTTATTGATATTTTACACACATGTATATTTCCGGTGACAATACTTTCTATTAAAATTTTACAAATATTTTACGAAAATTACCCGATTTTCTTCAAATTTTATAGAAGTATGTATCTCCGATGGACAACACTTATGGTAAACATTTTGGAGACCCGGGTAACAGGGTCATGGGGCCCCGACAAATTTAAAAAGAAAATTAAACCGATTTTCTTCAAATTTTAAATACGTGTGTATCTCCATGGACAACACTTTTTGTAAAAACTTTGGAGAACCCGGGCCCCATAAAATTGTTTTAAAAAAATGAACCCGATTTTCTTCAAATTTATACACATGTGTATCTACGATGGACAACTTTTTTGTAGAAATTTTGAATACCCCGGACCCCGGGGTCGTGGGGCCCCAGGAACTTTCTTAAAAAAATTAACCCGATTTTTTTGAAATTTTATATACGCGTACGGCCTCATACAAATTTAAAAAAAAAATAATCCTTTGGACATTGGTAAAATTTTATACACATGTGTATCTCCGATGGACAAAACTGTTTGAAAATTTTTCGAACGAATGGGCCCTGAGGCCCGAAGAGTGCCCGTATAAATTTTTTAAATATTAGCCCGATTTTCTTCAAATTTTAAACATTTGTAGATGCCGATGGACAAAAGTTTTCGTAAAATTTTTGGATCAAATTGAATGAGGAGGATCGAGAAATTGAGACATGCCTAGGCATTAGTAACACAAGCATATATAAGATTTTACATGAACATTTAAAGGTGTGGAAGCTATGTGCACGTTGGATTCCAGATTTTTTGACAGACGCACAAAAAAAGGTTCGTGTCGATTGGTGCCGCCAAATGCTTGAAAAATTCGTTGAAGGTACTTCCAAAAACGTACACAGAATCGTGACAGGTGACGAGTCATGGATATTTGCCTATAAGTCGGAAAGAAAAGGGCAATCGACTGCTTGGGTCGAAGAAAATCCAACAATAGTTTTGCGAACTCGGAGCGTTGGGAAGTAAATGGGCGGATTTCTTTACGAAAACCGGTCATGAGTTGAAAATCAAGAGACAGTCAATTCAGCTTGGTATACGACCAGTTGTTTGCCTGAAGTTTTCAACAAATGGAGAGAAAACAACCCAAAACGGCGAATCATTTTGCATCACTATAATGCGGATTCACATACATCACATTAAACAAGCGAGTATTTGAGCACTTCAACGATCGAATTGATGGGTCATCTGCCTTACAACCCCGACTTGACACCCAATAACTTCAAAGATAACAATCAAAGATAAGATGTGTGGACAACGATTGTTATCGCCTGAGGAAGCGAGTTAGGCGTTCAAAAACCATGTTTTGGAGCTATCATGTTCGGATTGGAAAAAGTGTTTCGATAAATGGTTTGAGCATAAGCAAAGGTATATATTTCTTAAAGGCAAATATTTTGAAAAATTTTTGATGAAAATTTTTAATTTTTTATTACTTTTACTAAAAA
This sequence comes from Nephrocerus scutellatus, assembly GCA_947095585.1. Classification (NCBI taxonomy): domain Eukaryota; kingdom Metazoa; phylum Arthropoda; class Insecta; order Diptera; family Pipunculidae; genus Nephrocerus; species Nephrocerus scutellatus. The sequence goes on along the minus strand of OX352765.1, from coordinate 83,424,055 downwards.
CTTTTACGGCACCCCTCGTAATTGTCAAAGTGATGTCGCAAAACCTCTCCAAAAAAGAATACTGCGTCAAAGCAATGGTCAAGAAACAAACTCGAACTCCAGACTTTATTCCATAAAGATGGATTTCGTTTTTCGGACTTGGCTTCACCAGACTCTGACATCTAAAGCAAGTTCAACATTGTCTACGTTAAGCAACACTTTAAATCAGTATCCTCTGGCCATTCTGCTATATACTGTGCAGAGTATATTTACCTATTTCAGAAATTGAGACTTTGAATGACTAACTAGATCACCTAATTTCTTATATTTAAGCTGCCGTTCCAGCACATATTGAGGCCGACATTTATATGAAGATGTATAAAGTAGCTCAACAGATTTCCAGAAAAAGGTCATAATGGTTTGTATCATTTCAACTAGAATACAATAGAATCTCGGATTGTGAAAAGTTCTACGCGATTGATATCTAAGAGACATATTGTGGTATTTGTGTGTGAAGTGTGTGAATTTTTATAGAATTAATTTCTTCGGTCATACTTACTAGAAAATTTTGCTCAACTCACAAAAGACAAGGTTAGTATTCCATGAAAATTTATTTCGAAACAAGAATTAAAATTCAGACTATCATGTGAAGATGCGGACTCCTGCTCTTCGAATGAAAATCGAATTGCAAAAAATTGCAGCTAAGAAACAGGTGAACTCAAAAAACTGCGTGTATCTTCAGAACGAAAGAATGGTAATGAATTCACTACAGCATATGGGTGCGAAATTTAAATTCGATTAGATAGCGAGAAGTATGTCAAAATAGGCTTGCAAAGTTTGTAAAGCTGTTCTAACTCCATCGTGGGAACGGTTTACCATGACATTGCAATGTCACTTGTTTGTGCAAAATTTCAACTCAATTGGTCAACGGGAAGTTGATGAAAATCGACTTGCAAGATTTGTGGTAAACGGACAAAGCAAGTTAAATAAAAGCTTTTAAAAAATATCACAAGAAATTTAATTTTAATCAAATTGTTTTATTCATTCAAAAGATCAATTAACATTTGAAAATGATTTTGGCCGTATAGCCACCGGAGCTGTTCTGGACGAAGCACATTCCAACGTCCAACTTCGGTCTTCTTATTTAAACACTGCTGACTGTATATCATAAATAACACAAACATTGTTGGTCTTCATGGAGTCAGTTATTGCTGGTTTATCAATATAAGCCATTAACTTGACGTGGCCCCACAGGAACTAATCGAGAGATGTCAAATCGCACGACCTCGAAGGTCAATTTCTCAAAATCAACTTATCTCCAAATTTTTATTTAAATAAGTTGATGGCTGCCATCGCCGTATCGGATGTAGCGCCATCCTGTTGAAAACACATCTCGTCCAGATCAATGTAATATTAAAAAAAAAAAAAAAACATTGATATTGATGCGTTAACTATCTCCATTGACTGCAACGCTAACTCTGGCCACATTTTTGAAGAAATAAGGTCCGATGATAGAACCAGCATGTAAGCCGCACCAAACGGTGCATTTTTATGTATTTAATGGAGTCTGTAGGCTATACTGTGGATTCTCATGCTATCATGCCATATGACAGATCAATCAATTCAATTCGAGAGCAACGACAATTGTTAAACAAAAACAAGCATGTGTTTGTTTGTCGCCGATTTCCATGAGCGTGAAAATCAAAATCACTATAAGAATCATATAAAAAAAAAGAGAGAGTTTTTTGGAAAGCTTCGGCTCTTCGCTAAGCTTTGAGTTTTGCTTGATTCGCCAAGTAGATTGGCTGATATGTTGAAAAAATTTATAGTGGAGATGTAGTTAGTCTCACAAGCATCAGTTAGTTGGAGAGGATGTTTTGACAGAGTAGAAGTTTGTTTGCAGTTCGACATCATTTTTTGTAAAAAGTTCGACCTAATTGTTTGTAAAAAGTAATTTTGAACGATAGAAGTGCTGCAGTGAATTTTGAACGCAATTTGATGTAAGTTTTAGTTTTAATTTTTCTTAAATACATATTAAAACTTCACAGTGATAAAATTCGAATCAATGATTGTGAAGTTATCGCAAATCTCAGTCACTAAATAAATTCATGTGTAATAGAAGAAGGTTTGCAAAAGACTTATGTCTACCTTGTAACAGATTTGATTAGATCTCCCTTTTAACAAAATAATTTCATCATGCATACATATAACACTGCATATAAAGTAAAATACTAAACAATGATAAGTTCGGGCTGTAACTCCAAGCTGTAGACATCTAAAAGGTTTTGGATTTCTTAAGATAATCAAAATAAATTAATATTGTATCTAAACTCACACATTTCAAGTTATCGAATTCAACAAATATATATTAATAAAACTTTATTTTAACCAGTTCGCAACAATTTCATAACTTTATACAGAATCGTTGTGGTCAGAGGGGAAAAATATGGTAGGACCCTTTCTTTCATTACGTATATCGTAGAGTAACTGCACTAGTAACCGGCCACCTCCAGTAAACGGCCACATTGAAGTAAGAAAACCATAAAAAATTACATCGATAAATAAATAAATTCAAGAATATGTTACATCGATAATACCAAAACAAGAGCAAGTTGTTAACCCCGGCGTTACCCGTGACCCGCCAAGACACCGGTTAACCCAACAAAAGCTAAAATAGCGGGCGTTGTCTGGCTACCCCTTCTACCCTACTGACCCATCCAGACTGGCCGCTCCCCTACTGAAACCATCGCACACCATTGAGCCCCACACCTACCCGCCACTGACCCAAAATTGTAGCCTATAACATCCGGGGCAAAAACTACTGTATAATGGTAAAAAACTGTTCAAAATTATTCCATTAGTTTCCAAGATTAGCGTAGCCAATTGAAGGTGCAAATTTACCTCCTTATATTCCGAGAACATGAACATTTTTCATTGAACGTGTGTACATTTGTACGGATGTACGTTTATACGTTTAAACGTTTGTTTATCGTGTCGTATATCTCGGCTTCTACCATCCAAAATTTGATGAGCTTGGTTTTAAAACAATTGGTTATCGCTCGGCTTGCGATAGCGTAATTTTTTCATTCATAGGGTTTACTACCCCTGAGAAAACTGAAAAATACTCAATATACGCATCGCTATCGATATTTTTTAAGCCTGAACGTTTGCAAAGTAAAATGTAGTTTTTTCATTCTTTTTCAGAAGTCGCTGAAATGACTGAAAGGCCTATCGCTAATGAATGAAAGACCTACATTTAACATACCATTAGGCTTCTAAGATAAATATTAGTCTATCGCTTATGAATGAAGATTAGGTTAGAATAGGTTAAGGTGGCTGTCAGTGAAACCCGCACACTTAGTTCAGTAATACCACACGGATCAGGGAAAATTTCGATTCACCTACTCGAAGAACCAATAAGAACTTTGTATGAAGCGTAGGAGACTACCAATGTCAATGTTGATGAGATCATCGTTGTCCCATATGGAGTTTACGCTTTTGGGAGAGGGATGAAAAAGTACAAAGAAGATGGACGATGGTCTTCGCCTCCTCCTCATCCATGCAGCTTCTGCAGAAGTCATTCGAAAAGACTCCAAGTCTTGCTGCATGCCTGCCTATGAGACAGTGTCCAGTGATGACATCTACAATTTGTTACGAAATTATACAATTTAAATAAAAGGACTCTTATTATTATTTATTACCCAGTTAACGAAGTTCTTATTTATGATTTTTCTTTTAAAATCGTGCAACGTTAACCCATTGGTAAAGTAAAATAAAAAACAAAAGGTTATTCAAAAAAAAAAAAAAATAGAAATTTTAATAACAAAAGTATTAATAGTATTTTTACACAATATAACTAGCTGACCCGACAGACGTTGTCCTGTCCCACTTTCAATACATTTGTTTGTAATCGTTTTGTCAATTTGTGAAAAGCTATTTGTTTTGCGATATCGAGTCACAGTATTAGTCACATCATTGTGTTACATTTTTTAATTTTGGGTCTTTTAGGGTCTTTTGGGGGTCTTTAATGATTTTTGGGAGGTCTTTTTGTGATTCTTTTCGGGGTATTTTGTGTTCTTTTGGAGATCTTTTTGCCCACAAAATCAAAGAAGAAGCTGTCAAATGACATTTGCGCACGTAACCCAAACAATTGGAATCTATTGGAAGAGAAGAGAAATGAAATAACGACTTTTGCTGGACAGATCGCGAATCAACACAAATTTAATTTTATTTTAAGTTAGGCTGGAATGCGTTTTTCCAAAGTTTTCATTTCAACGAAAACATTCAATAGAGTTATTTCCTCAAAATATATCCAATTTTCCCGCCGGGAACATAACGAACAAAACAATTTTGCTCTTTATCCGAATTTTTCGACATTCACTTTATTCTCATACATACCTACCAAATATACATAAAAAATTTCATAACAATCGGTCGAGCCGTTTCGGAGCAGTTGAGACCCAAACATGGTGACACGAGATTTTTATATATTAGATGTGGTAATAATAAAAAAATGTAAGTATTTTTCTTTTTATAGGGTCGGGCTTATGTAAACACCAAATCCAAATATTCCCACATTGCTAATATAACAAAGTATTTCATTATAAATGACAAGATACAATATACAGCAAAAGAAAGAAACAAAAAAATTACAATGGAATAAAAAAGTTAATTAGTCTGACTTTCATTCCGGACAGTTCGAATCGAATTAAAGCTTCAAAGGGGCGAGAGGTGTTTTTAAAAAAAATAAATTATTAACGTAATTAGTAATTGAGTGCGCGTAAAGATAAACGAGATAATTTGCTTTATTGTTCCAATGGCATTTCAAATTTTGTGCTTTTGTTGAATTCGTTGCACCTACCTGAAATTCATAAATAATATTTTTTCTATGGGATTTCCCGCATCACATTTATTGTCAAAGCCGCCAACAAATAAAATAAAAAGTTAACATTTTCATGCAATTGCCTGTAAATTTGTCCATAAATTTGACTGATAAACTCGTGGTGCATTAAATGCTTATCAGTCTACCATCAAGCCCATTTCAAGCATACTGTTAATTTTATGAGATTTTTTTAACCCGTAAAACACCATTGTGGAATGCCTCTGTGTTTCCATACTAATATGATCTACAAACATATCCCTTTTTCCACTACACTACCACGCTATGCACAGCATTATTAAGGTGCTATAATTCCTTGAGCGTATGCTTATCAGACAAGGCATCGTAAATAGAAATAAGAAAGATCTAAGTGAAAATTTCCAACCCAATAAATCAGAGTTACATTAGCTGCGTTTTTAATGGGACAACTTCGTTAGAACTAAAAGCCATAGAAAAGAATACTAGGAATACTAGTAATTACTCTAATAACCGGCCACATAACCAAACTTCAGACTGCACAAAAAACTATTTGAACTAATTACTGAATAAAGTTTTTATCAAAAGATTAGTTATAAAAAATGCCAGCTGGCACAAATTTAAGTTATTTTATTTAATTAACTTAATTATTAACTTAAATTAGTTTATATATAGGTTATAGTTCAATTGAATCAACAAAAATGCAGTGAAAAACAAATTTATTTCACAATTTATATGCATTCACCACTAGATTTTTATGTCGGTTGTCTATAAAAGAGCAGATACTTCAACTAATCATATTACAAAAAAAAAAAAAAAACCATAAAAATTAAAATGTTTCTTGTAAATTCTCTAATCGAAGATACATGCGTATAAAATTTGAAGAAAATCGGGTACATAATGCCCGAGGGTCCCTCAAAGTATTGTCACCAGAAATACACATGTTTGCCAAATTTCAATAAAATCGGGTTTTGGGAAGTGGCTTAAAAATTTATCACAAGATCTGAACAGCCACCCAGCCAGCCAGCACGCCTGCCACGGGCACGCGAAGTTAATATAGAGAATTTAATAAAAACGCTCTTGTTTTGATATTATTGACGCAACATATTCTAGTTGGATTTATGTAAGTGAAACTACATGGCCTCTTGGGTGTCTTTTGGGGGTTTTTGGGAGTCTTTTGAGGGTATTTTAAGGGGCTTTTAGGAATCTTTTATAGTCGCATTTAGGGGTTCTTTAATGGTCTTTTGAGGGTCTTTTGGGGGTATTTTGATAGTCTTTTGGGATCTGTTATGGGTCTCTTGAAGGTTTTTTGCCCCACAACATCAAGAAGTTTCACTTACACCGCGTGTTACTTTAACGCGCACTGTTTTTTTTAATTCTCTATATTAACTTCCGTGGCTGGCGGACTCACATACAAATTTTTTTTCCCGGCATCAGATCATTTCATACTATAATGACTGTGTTCTGTGTGCGCTGTGTGCTGTTGGCAGCGCTGCTTGCTTTACGATTGGGGTTGTTTTGTTGTTGAGTTGCAGTGCTTTGTATGTTTTTTTATATTTCAGCATTTATAGTGGAATTCAGTATACTTTTGGTTATTAGAGAATTTACATGAAAACTTTTAATTTTTATTGGTTGTTTTTTTTTAATTCTCTATATTAGCTTCGCGTGCCCGTGGCTGGCTGGCTGGCCGACTGGCTTCCTAAAGCTCGATTTTATTATAACATGTCCTGTATGAGGGTGAAGATCTGATCAATTGCTGATTTGCCTGGGATGAAGCCACACTGGTATGGGCCAATGATTACTTTAGCGTATGGAGCTATCCTGTCTTAAAGGATAGAGGAAAATATCTGATACGCGGTACTCAACAACATTATACCACGATAAGTGTAATATCTGATATGATCGTTTTTTTACGGGCAAGGTTCTGTTATAAAGTTCGCGCCAACCTTACTCTGAAGGGGCCAGCCCGTTTATTCAGCTTCTCCTGTATTGAAGGAAAGTTAACGGCGGCCACCATTTGGGGGTTTGATTGCAATCAGATATAGTCACGGCCACGTGCAATTCTGGTGAATTTTACCTGTTATTCCCCCTATTCTGCTGATGGCTGACCACCTAGCGTTCGTTAACTTAAATGCCACTGCAATGCAATGCCATGCTTATTTGATTTTGTACCGGGTGACTGACACGAAGTGTTACCAACTTCAGACTGCCATCATTGCTGTCAAACCAGTGATGACAGAGCACTCAAATTTACACTAATGACAGCTCATTCCATTGTTTACAAGCTTACAAAAGCATTTTAGTGGGAAATATTCAGAAAAAAGTTATCCGCAATGGAATTCAAGCGTAATAGTGTGATTGCTCTATTTTTGGCTGGAAAACCACAGCCGCAGATTGTTAACCCAGTTAAAACATCTGCATGTGAATAAAATGTTTGTGTATCGCACCGCAAATCGTTATAACGATGCTGGCAGCATTGCAAAACGCCATGGTGGTGGACCGAAACGCACTGCAACATCGTCGGATATCATTCGGAAGGTGACAGCCAAATTGGCTCGGAATCCGCGCCGTAGCAGCAGAAAATGGCGCGTGAGGCGAACATTTCGTTCGAACGGATGCAACACATATTGAAAGATCATCTTGGACTAAAAGGGTTGAAATTCCAAAAAACGCACGCTCGTGGCATCAAGATAAATGCTCAAATTTATCGGGATCAGAGCCTGGACATTTCAACAGGACTCGGCGCCGAGTCATAAAGCGCGCGTCAATCAAGATTGGCTGAGAAGCAACGTTCCGCGGTTCATTTCCACTGCCCAATGGCCATCAAATTCACCGGATGAAAATTCGCTAGATTTCTCGGTTTGGGACAAAAAAAATACCAAAGTGTCGATCATCTCAAGCAAGCGCTTCGCCGGGAATGGGCCAAAATACTGCAGAGCCACTTTCGTACTGCATGCAATAGCTTTGTCGGCCGTTTGAATGCCATAATCGCGTAATAAAATCTAATCTAAATTAAAAACGGCGTTTGATATCTTGCCATGACAACATTATATGGAAAACATGCTATTAAGTGAAGTGCTTATAACAATCCAATGGGGAAAGCAAGAGTAATAATGTACTTGAAAATACTAATACACATCTCATTTACGTTAGACGCCGCCTCCATCTAAAACAGCTGTCAAGTATTGAATTGTACGACTATAGTAGCCTTCAAATTTTTTGCGAATAAGCTACCAATAAATTATGAAAAGTTGAAAAGCGACGGCACTTGCTTTTAACTGATTCGTTAAACTACGCAACGTCAGCTATAAGCTTATATTGCACAGATAGATTTCTTAATTCGTGTGTGTTTGTGATTTTTTGGTCTCACGTTGTGTTTTTTTTTAACTAATAATATAGTGTGGACATTCTTTTTAAGTTTAATGTATTAATAAGGTTTCTTCAAGCGAGTGTCAAGGGACGTTTGACACTAAAAGTCTGCCAATATTTTGAGCTCGAGTCGTTATTGTTCCCAATATCAAACTAAGGCAATAAAAACTATACCCAGTCGCCTGTTACATTCTTCAGCTGCTGCAAACGCACCAAATTTGGACCAAAAATGATTGCCATCCGTATACTATCGTTAGCGTTTATGCTTATCCTTTGCCAAGAAGTCACTTGCAGTAGTCATCCTGAAATTGCCGATGGTAAACAGCCAAATATAATTATAATGATGGCTGATGATATGGTAAAGCATTTTTATAATCATAATCCTAATTAAATAATTGGAGTAAAACCAGACTTTTTTTCCCCTGAAAAAAAAAAGGGCATCGATGACGTCAGTTTTCGCGGTTCCAAAGAGTTTCTAACACCAAACATCGATGCGTTTGCCTATCATGGAATGATTTTGGATAATCTGTATGCTCCAGCGATGTGTACGCCATCTAGGGCAGCTCTAATGACTGGAAAGTATCCTATAAATACCGGTTAGCAAACTAATAGCTTAACTATGGCCATCATTAATATATATGTATTTTTTCTAAAGGCACACAACACTATGTGATTAGCAATCAAAGTATTGTCACCAGAAATACACATGTTTGCCAAATTTCAATAAAATCGGGTTTTGGGAAGTGGCTTAAAAATTTATCACAAGATCTGAACAGCCACCCAGCCAGCCAGCACGCCTGCCACGGGCACGCGAAGTTAATATAGAGAATTTAATAAAAACGCTCTTGTTTTGATATTATTGACGCAACATATTCTAGTTGGATTTATGTAAGTGAAACTACATGGCCTCTTGGGTGTCTTTTGGGGGTTTTTGGGAGTCTTTTGAGGGTATTTTAAGGGGCTTTTAGGAATCTTTTATAGTCGCATTTAGGGGTTCTTTAATGGTCTTTTGAGGGTCTTTTGGGGGTATTTTGATAGTCTTTTGGGATCTGTTATGGGTCTCTTGAAGGTTTTTTGCCCCACAACATCAAGAAGTTTCACTTACACCGCGTGTTACTTTAACGCGCACTGTTTTTTTTAATTCTCTATATTAACTTCCGTGGCTGGCGGACTCACATACAAATTTTTTTTCCCGGCATCAGATCATTTCATACTATAATGACTGTGTTCTGTGTGCGCTGTGTGCTGTTGGCAGCGCTGCTTGCTTTACGATTGGGGTTGTTTTGTTGTTGAGTTGCAGTGCTTTGTATGTTTTTTTATATTTCAGCATTTATAGTGGAATTCAGTATACTTTTGGTTATTAGAGAATTTACATGAAAACTTTTAATTTTTATTGGTTGTTTTTTTTTAATTCTCTATATTAGCTTCGCGTGCCCGTGGCTGGCTGGCTGGCCGACTGGCTTCCTAAAGCTCGATTTTATTATAACATGTCCTGTATGAGGGTGAAGATCTGATCAATTGCTGATTTGCCTGGGATGAAGCCACACTGGTATGGGCCAATGATTACTTTAGCGTATGGAGCTATCCTGTCTTAAAGGATAGAGGAAAATATCTGATACGCGGTACTCAACAACATTATACCACGATAAGTGTAATATCTGATATGATCGTTTTTTTACGGGCAAGGTTCTGTTATAAAGTTCGCGCCAACCTTACTCTGAAGGGGCCAGCCCGTTTATTCAGCTTCTCCTGTATTGAAGGAAAGTTAACGGCGGCCACCATTTGGGGGTTTGATTGCAATCAGATATAGTCACGGCCACGTGCAATTCTGGTGAATTTTACCTGTTATTCCCCCTATTCTGCTGATGGCTGACCACCTAGCGTTCGTTAACTTAAATGCCACTGCAATGCAATGCCATGCTTATTTGATTTTGTACCGGGTGACTGACACGAAGTGTTACCAACTTCAGACTGCCATCATTGCTGTCAAACCAGTGATGACAGAGCACTCAAATTTACACTAATGACAGCTCATTCCATTGTTTACAAGCTTACAAAAGCATTTTAGTGGGAAATATTCAGAAAAAAGTTATCCGCAATGGAATTCAAGCGTAATAGTGTGATTGCTCTATTTTTGGCTGGAAAACCACAGCCGCAGATTGTTAACCCAGTTAAAACATCTGCATGTGAATAAAATGTTTGTGTATCGCACCGCAAATCGTTATAACGATGCTGGCAGCATTGCAAAACGCCATGGTGGTGGACCGAAACGCACTGCAACATCGTCGGATATCATTCGGAAGGTGACAGCCAAATTGGCTCGGAATCCGCGCCGTAGCAGCAGAAAATGGCGCGTGAGGCGAACATTTCGTTCGAACGGATGCAACACATATTGAAAGATCATCTTGGACTAAAAGGGTTGAAATTCCAAAAAACGCACGCTCGTGGCATCAAGATAAATGCTCAAATTTATCGGGATCAGAGCCTGGACATTTCAACAGGACTCGGCGCCGAGTCATAAAGCGCGCGTCAATCAAGATTGGCTGAGAAGCAACGTTCCGCGGTTCATTTCCACTGCCCAATGGCCATCAAATTCACCGGATGAAAATTCGCTAGATTTCTCGGTTTGGGACAAAAAAAATACCAAAGTGTCGATCATCTCAAGCAAGCGCTTCGCCGGGAATGGGCCAAAATACTGCAGAGCCACTTTCGTACTGCATGCAATAGCTTTGTCGGCCGTTTGAATGCCATAATCGCGTAATAAAATCTAATCTAAATTAAAAACGGCGTTTGATATCTTGCCATGACAACATTATATGGAAAACATGCTATTAAGTGAAGTGCTTATAACAATCCAATGGGGAAAGCAAGAGTAATAATGTACTTGAAAATACTAATACACATCTCATTTACGTTAGACGCCGCCTCCATCTAAAACAGCTGTCAAGTATTGAATTGTACGACTATAGTAGCCTTCAAATTTTTTGCGAATAAGCTACCAATAAATTATGAAAAGTTGAAAAGCGACGGCACTTGCTTTTAACTGATTCGTTAAACTACGCAACGTCAGCTATAAGCTTATATTGCACAGATAGATTTCTTAATTCGTGTGTGTTTGTGATTTTTTGGTCTCACGTTGTGTTTTTTTTTAACTAATAATATAGTGTGGACATTCTTTTTAAGTTTAATGTATTAATAAGGTTTCTTCAAGCGAGTGTCAAGGGACGTTTGACACTAAAAGTCTGCCAATATTTTGAGCTCGAGTCGTTATTGTTCCCAATATCAAACTAAGGCAATAAAAACTATACCCAGTCGCCTGTTACATTCTTCAGCTGCTGCAAACGCACCAAATTTGGACCAAAAATGATTGCCATCCGTATACTATCGTTAGCGTTTATGCTTATCCTTTGCCAAGAAGTCACTTGCAGTAGTCATCCTGAAATTGCCGATGGTAAACAGCCAAATATAATTATAATGATGGCTGATGATATGGTAAAGCATTTTTATAATCATAATCCTAATTAAATAATTGGAGTAAAACCAGACTTTTTTTCCCCTGAAAAAAAAAAGGGCATCGATGACGTCAGTTTTCGCGGTTCCAAAGAGTTTCTAACACCAAACATCGATGCGTTTGCCTATCATGGAATGATTTTGGATAATCTGTATGCTCCAGCGATGTGTACGCCATCTAGGGCAGCTCTAATGACTGGAAAGTATCCTATAAATACCGGTTAGCAAACTAATAGCTTAACTATGGCCATCATTAATATATATGTATTTTTTCTAAAGGCACACAACACTATGTGATTAGCAATCAAGCTCCCTGGTCTATGCCGGAAGATGTTCCAACTATTGCGGAAATTTTCCGCAATGCTGGTTACTCTACAAATCTGCTGGGAAAATGGCACTTGGGATTTTCTAAAAAGGAATTGACACCAACTTATAGGGGATTTGATTATCACTACGGTTACTTGGGAAGTTACATTGACTACTATCAGCGGAGATCTAAAATGCCGGTAAGTTAGGGGTGTTCTGATTAGCAATTATCTAATATCACTTAATATTTAGTTAGATGGCTTTAACATAGGCTACGATTTCCGCCGGAATCTTGACATTGAGTGCTCTGATCGTGGTACTTATGTGACAGATTTGTTGACTCTCGAAGCGGAACGATTGATCGAGCAGCACAATCAAACTAAGCCAATGCTAATGATCATTAATCACTTGGCTCCACATACAGCTAATGAAGATGTTCCACTGCAGGCTCCGCAAGAAGTTGTTGATAAGTTCAAATATATTCAGAATCCTGACAGAAGAACATATGCCGGTAGGTTCGTAATGCTGTTGATATGTAACTTTTATAAAACAAAAATTCTCAGCAATGGTCTCGAAGCTCGATGAAAGTCTTGGACGTGTTATAAGAGCTCTCGATCGCAGCAATATGCTGCACAACTCGATAGTGATCTTCTATTCGGATAATGGAGCACCATCGATTGGAATGTTCTCGAACACAGGCTCAAATTGGCCATTGCGTGGTGTAAGTCTCATACGTAAACTAATCGCAGACACATACAAGTAAATAAATATTTCTATGTCACTAACAGCAAAAGAATTCACCATGGGAAGGTGGTGTTCATGTTGCAGGAGCGATATGGAGTCCGCTGCTGCAAAAACGATCGCAAGTATGGCGTCAAGTGATCTACGTTGGGGATTGGCTTCCAACTTTGGCCGCTGCGGCAGGAATTTCATTAGATCACACCAGCTTACGACTTGATGGCATCAATCTGTGGAACGAACTTGCCAGTGGTGTGTCTGGAAATACAGTTCACCGTTCGATTGTTCACAGTTTGGATGACATTGATGGTGTAGCCTCATACATGAAAGACAGTTTCAAGTACATAAATGGAACAACCCTTAATGGCTTTGCAAGTAATGTTGTCACCATTCGCGAAGAGTACGAAGTTGATCCTCGCGATCAACTTTACTCGGACGAAATTCTCAACACTGAGGTTTCACAAGTTCTGCGAAAATTCGACGAAACTCCTTTGACGCACAGAAAAGTGGGAAATCTTCGCGCTACGTCTGAGATTCAATGCAACAAAACCGATCAGCGACACGAATGCAATCCACTGATCGAGGAGTGTCTCTTTCACATTGCAAATGATCCTTGCGAATTAAATAATTTGGTCTGGGATGGAAGGTATTCGAATATTCTGAGGGAAATGCGTGCAGATGTTCATGCGTATAGGAGGAGTGCTATGAGGCCAAGGAATACGCCCGGACGGCCAGAAAACGATCCAACGCGACATTCCTGCACTTGGACGTGGTTTTTAGATGAGCCACCAACCGAAGGTGAGTTCGTTAGCATCATTTTTGGTTATAAAAAAAACGTTCCCATTTTTAGATGCAGCCAATTGTGGATATTTTGGACAACCTTGCAACACTGAAAGCTAAAGAGCTTCTACCATTAAATTGCAATGTTTAGAGTTATTTTATTAGTTAAAATTTTTATTTTATTTAAAAATAAATAATGCTCACAAAAGTGCAGCCCTCTAGGTTGTGCGAAAGATGTTTTTATTTTAATTAATACCCTTACCCATATAGCAGACACTGTGACCTGAAATATCTATTATATCTTAGGGTTTGTTTATTCTTAACGAAGTACCACCACCATAATGATCGATAGTACATCCTTAGTGGCAGAATTTCTCAACTTCGCTATCGAGCATATTTCCTTGTAAAAGATGCGTCTCCTTAACAAAACTAATTCTGGGCATTCAAAGAGAATGACTCTTTATCTTCCGAGTAGAATCTACATTCTGTCTCTGAGCTCACACGAATTTTGTTAAGGTGATATCGCAGGCCACAATGACCTGCTTGAAAGTTCACCAGCTTCCTAATGCTATCTCTATTAAAGTAGAGGATTTGCTTGAAGGGAAAGAGCCTGATTAATTGTTTGGATTGCTTTTGGGGGGATTTTCCAGAGGGCCAGACGAAGTTTGTGTTCCCAACAATTTATCAGTACTGTGGAGGCACACAGTTGAGTTCAGGTCCTATGAAGCCAGATTCCGCGCCAGCCCTATCTGGTTCATCTGAAGATTTGTTGCCTGCAATTCCCAGATGACCAAGGACCAAACTGAGTTTCACTCTGCTGTGTCTGACAAAAGATTGCAGTGCATTGTAGCAGTGCTTGAATGATAACGAGTCCATTAAATTGTATGACAGCGCTTTAATTGCTTGCTGGGCTATCTGAAAATATATATATTATAGCGCCCTTAATTACTTTGTTAAGGTTAATTTTAGAGCAGGTCCCAAATGGCTTGGAGCTCCGCCTGGAGATCCGAGAGACTTTTTCCCTTTGGTATCGAGACTTTGGTGTTGGGTTCAAGGACATCAGCTCCAACTCCAGTTTCCATCTTCGTTCCATCTGTGAACCGGACCAGATCTATAGCGTCCAGTACCGGAACACCATTGCACCATTGCGAAAGGTGGTTAAAAAGGACCTAAAAAACGAGAAAATTACCACAATTCCACCCATCACACGCGCCACATGCGGAACGCGACACAAGTCACACGCGGAATATAAAAATTAGATTTGGGACTTAGACTCAGATTTCTAGGTTGTTTAGACCACGCATTATTGGTAACAGAATATTCGCTTGTACATTTTTATTTATTAAAACAATTCTTATATCTTGTTAATATACAATAACAATATAAAAAATATAAATGCAAATATCAAAATGTAATTATAGTAAATTAAGTAAAACTTTTAGATTGAATTGTATTCATTAAATCATTTGTCAAATGTAACCAGCTTCACTGCACACACAACTTCCCGATTGTAACTTAAGTTCGATTTTCTGTCAAGTATTTTTTCTCATTCTTCTTGATTTTTTGGTATGGTGTGGATCAGTGAATCGCACAACGTACATAGCTGTTCTCTTGTGTGTAAAGTAAAACGAAGAATATTTTGAGCTTGTTTTTCAATCATATTTTTTACCTAAATATAGATTGTGAATAAATATGTATATAAGAAAATATTTCATAAATAGTTTTGATATTTTTACAAATATAGGTCATGTGAAAGGTGGTTAAAAAGGTCCCCGAATAGTCGAAAAAAATGTCCACCCATCACGGGCGCCACAGGCGGAACGCGACACACAAAATGCGACGCACGCGGAATATGTACAAAAAAAGCTGTTTGGGAATCAGTCACTAAATTTCAGCCCTTTATGTCGTGCGAAAGGTGGCTAAAAAGGACCTAAAAAACCAAAACACAATTCCACCCATCACACGCGTCACATGCGAAACGCGATACACGTCACACTTCGCGGAATATAAATAATACTATTTAGGACTTAGACACTCACAAAATTTCAGCTCTCAAGGTCGTGTGAAAGGTGGTTTAAGATGACCTTAAATAAGAAACGCGAGACGCGTCACACGCGGAACGGAACGCGGAACGCGACACACAAAATGCGACGCACGCGGAATATGTACAAAAAAAGCTGTTTGGGAATCAGTCACTAAATTTCAGCCCTTTATGTCGTGCGAAAGGTGGCTAAAAAGGACCTTAAAAAACCAAAACACAATTTCACCCATCACACGCGTCACATGCGAAACGCGATACACGTCACACTTCGCGGAATATAAATAATACTATTTGGGACTTAGACACTCACCAAAATTTCAGCTCTCAAGGTCGTGTGAAAGGTGGTTTAAGATGACCTTAAATAAGAAACGCGAGACGCGTCACACGCGGAATATAAAAAATGCTATTTGGGACTAAACACTAACAAAATTTCAGCTCTCTAGGTCGTATGAAAGGTTTAAATGTACCTCAAAGTAGTCGAAAATACAGACGCTTGTTGTTACCAGGTAATTTGGTATATGCAACCTATATAGGAGTTTATTTTATTAGACTACTAGCTCCGCCACCCGCACACATGAACCCCCGCCTTTTCATCACTACCACTTGTAAGGGATCGCACCAGAGACCACATAAATAACATGCCTAAAAGCATACAACGTTTTTGACCCTACATAGACTCTAGTGCCTCTCAAAGTAAAAGCATACACAAATCAGTACTACACATTAATTAATAGCACACTTGGTGCATGAAAACAAAAGTAAACAAAAATAACCCGTACGTATTCTTTAATTTATGACCGGCGGTCGTTCGCCTATGAAAATAAATATGCAATCTAAGTATGATGGGCAAGCGAGTGCCGTCTGCTTAGAACGTTAATTACCCTTTCCATGCATTGCGCTGAGTAAGCGGCGCATTCTAAATACTAAATACTGGTGAAAAAATTTTTGAAATCGGTCTAGTAGTTTCGAAACATTACCTCCTACACACAAACCAACATTACCTCTTTAAAATATTAATATACCGGGTGACTGACATGAAGTGTTACCAACTTCAGATTGTCATTGCTGTCAAACCAGTGATGACAGACCACTTAAATTTATACTAATGACAGCTCATTCCATTGTTTACAAGCTTACAAAAGCATTTTAGTGGGAAATATTCAGAAAAAAGTTATCCGCAATGGAATTCAAGCGTAATAGTGTGATTGCTCTATTTTTGGCTGGAAAACCACAGCCGCAGATTGTTAACCCAGTTAAAACATCTGCATGTGAATAAAATGTTTGTGTATCGCACCATAAATCGTTATAACGATGCTGGCAGCATTGCAAAACGCCATGGTGTTGGACCGAAACGCACTGCAACATCGCCGGATATCATTCGGAAGGTGACGGCCAAATTGGCTCGGAATCAGCGCCGTAGCGGCAGAAAATGGCGCGTGAGGCGAACATTTCGTTCGAACGGATGCAAAACATATTGAAAGATCATCTCCGACTAAATTCCAATAAATTGAAATTCCAAAAAACGCATGGTCTTAAGGATGCTCAAAAAAAAGTTAGAGTGGAAAGAGCAAAGGAGTTGTTACGCTTGCACGAAAGTGCCGATTTGCCGAATTTGGTTTTCTCCGATGAGTTACCGTTCTTTATTGAGCAATATGTGAACAAGCAAAACGACCGGCGGATTTACTTGCCCGGCCGTTCGGCCACTCGAAACCAAGCGCCGCCGATGGTGATGATGGTTTGGGCCACCGTAACGGCCGAAAGCCGTTCACCGCTCGTTTTTTTTTTGGATCGTGGCATCAAGATAAATGCTCAAATTTATCGGAATCATGTGTTGGAGGGAGCGTTGAAGCCTTGGGCATAAAAACGTTTCGGCCGCAGAGCCTGGACATTTCAACAGGACTCGGCGCCGAGTCATAAAGTGCGCGTCAATCAAGATTGGCTGAGAAACAACGCTCCACCACCAAATTCGCCGGATGCAAATTCGCTAGATTTCTCGGTTTAGGGTATTTTGAAGAGCAAGGTTGGTACAAAAAAATACCAAAGTGTCGATCATCCCAAGCAAGCGCTTGGCCGGGAATAGGCTAAAATACCGCAGAGCCACTTTCGTGCTGCATGCAATAGCTTTGTCGGCCGTTTGATGGCAATAATCGCGGCTAAGGGTGGCCAAATCGAAAACTGCTAATGCAATTCGAAATTATAAATATTTGTGAACATTTTTTACTTTGATTCAATAAAATTCATCAAAAAATAAAAATTCTGTGGCATTTTGTTTTGGTAACACTTCGTGTCAGTCACCCTGCTGTAGATACGTATGCTCGTAGACTGAATAAACATG
This sequence comes from Nephrocerus scutellatus, assembly GCA_947095585.1. Lineage (NCBI taxonomy): Eukaryota > Metazoa > Arthropoda > Insecta > Diptera > Pipunculidae > Nephrocerus > Nephrocerus scutellatus. Next base: position 83,406,142 of record OX352765.1, on the reverse strand, counting down.
CGCAGTATTTTGTCAATCAACATTTTCCCAGGCAACAGTTGTTCAGTCTTTTTTCAGGCAACATTTTCTCGATCGATAGAAGCCCGAACCAGTTTTTTTTTTATCAATTTCTATTATCTAATGAGTATTTAATTTTTAAAGGCTAGTAAGCATACAAGAAAGCTTTAAATATTTGGAAATCAAAAGTTCAACAAATAGTCTCATATACCGGTTAACAATTTATTAACGAATTCCAAACTAACCTACCCTAATCTTTTATATTTTCGATTATCAGAAAGACAGAGCTTCTAAACTTAAAGCACATTCAATCCAAAAAAGATCAATAAAGCAAAAGCTTATGCTCGATCGATGCTGTAAGAGAGAGAAATACTTACAATTTGAATTTGAATCTCTTTGTAGATAGAAGAGCTCAAAGCTTTAAGCCACTTCAATAGCGAAATTATTCAAACGAGTTTCGGATTTTTTTCCACTTTATCGGCGGTATGTGACAGCAGACAATTGGTTTGGTGTTGACTTTCAGTGTGATTAGAGGTTGGTCAATGTTCAGTTTAGTCCATAAGTATGTGATTAGTAAAAGATTAGTGATTAGAGATTGGTCAAAATAAAAAACTAAATGTTAATCCGTGTTTTCTTTAAAAAAAAAATGTAAACAACTAATTTTAACAAAATTATTCGGTTCATTGCACGTTTTAATAAAGAAATAGCCGCAAATTGTTGATTGTTGTGTGACAATTAACAGTCAGTGATTTTGATCGTCAGTGGTAAATTCTCAGAGTATATTTTATCACGTAAAGCTTCCCAATTCGCCATTCGGATACGCCATTAAATTGTTGGTCTCGTCCATTTGTGTGAAAAATATGCATGCACAAGACAAAATTGTCGCGAGAAGCTAGGGCCTTAAGCCCGCAAAGGTCTGTCGCGCCAAAATATTATTATTATTATTATTATCCACTACAACTATATATAACCTGCCATTCTAATTGTGCGTTGCGTGCGCCTGTATCTCAGAGTATTGAACACACTATAGGACTGCTCCACTTTTGTATGTGGTATTTGTATGGTATTTCACCATCAGTTTTCACACTTCAAGAATTTAGAATAGGAAATAATTAAGCTAGCACGACGAGCCTATAGTAAGTTTCCGACTGATGTCTTAAGCGGACTAGCAGTGGATGCATTATATTCGTCTACGCAAAAATGCTGCGAAATGTTCAGAACTCCTTAAACGATGCATGAAGTGACAAATGTTATAGGCCGAGTAAAGATATCCGGATAGAAACCAGGCTCCGAAAAAGGGATGAACTCTTAAGCATGGCATTGAAAACTCTAATTTGAGTTGAAGTCCGTATTAACATAATTGATAGAATCTCAGAAGCCGTACAAGAAACTTTCATTCAGATCGAGCGGGCAGTATCAGCAGCAGCCTGCACATAAATGAAAGCAAAACAAAAAATACATTGAGACCACGTATCCAACTTATTAGTCAATCAATTAAGATAGTGGATCACGAATTTAAAGAAGTGCAGTCCTTAAACTATCCAGGATCAATTATAGCAGCCTATGGCAGCATGAAACCAACAAAATATGCGCACGGTTGCTTAAAGCCAACAAAGCATACCTTGGTCGTCAAGGCTATTCAGATCGAGGAATTGAACTATAAAATACAAGCTGCTGGTGTAAAAGACAATGTTCATCAGCACCAGCACTTACGTAGGGGTGCTTAGCAAAGTTCACTCTGACCTCTTAATTGCGTTCGAGAGGAATGTCTTACAGAGAATTGTGTGACCTGTATGTGAGGTAGGACTCTTGAACGACGATATTTACAAAATTTTACCACGATGTTGACATTGTAAAGAGAATCAAGATTGGTAGGCTCTATTGGGCAGAACTTCTGTCTTGCATTAGCGAGGAAATTCCTTTGCGGTAGGATTTATCGAACATGAAAACGAGGCACTAGAAGTCGATCTTTTTCACGGTCCTACCTCTGGCTTATGTCAGACAAAAGTCCGGGAGTTATAGCTTCCCGTAAAGTATGCCTTTCGCATATGACTTTAAATTGTATGTCTGCTCCATTTTCGTGCATTTCGAATGGTCGCGAAAGCTAGGCCCTGTTAATATAATCGTATACTTTGTCTTTGTTAGTTGCAGTGGTAAACATTCATAGCAATTTGTAACCCCTTAAGAAATGACTCTATGCCACACCTTTAAGCTGTGCATTGTAATAACCCTAATAACACTGACACTGAGCACCACTAAGAATAACTCCGATGCACGACCAGATCGTCCAAACATCGTAATCATCCTTGCTGATGACATGGTAAATTTTTGAACATCTCCCAGCACGCAATTGTCTGTCTTCAACTAACACTTCGTTATATTTCAGGGATTTGACGATGTAAGTTTTCGGGGATCGAATGAATTTCTAACACCTAACATTGATGCTCTCGCATACAGTGGAATGATCTTGAATCACTACTACGTGCCATCAATGTGCACCCCTTCGAGAGCAGCATTACTCACCGGCAAATACCCGATTAACACAGGTAAAGTTTAAGAGATTTTTTTTATGGATCTACCAGCCCGTCTCACTATGTCACAATAGGCATGCAACATTACGTCATACCCAATGATCAACCCTGGGCACTGCCACTCAATGAGCGGACAATTGCTGAAATTTTCCGTGAAGCTGGCTATCATACGAGTCTTATTGGTAAATGGCATTTAGGCTTATCACGGTTGAAGTACACGCCTACCAAGCGTGGTTTTGATCACCATTTTGGCTATCTAGGCTCATATATAGATTACTATGAACACAATCTGTACAGTAAGGTAAGTGGATGTTCTTTTGGTTTAGAATTTTATTTTGAAGATCGTTGGTCCTTCTAATTGAAAGCCCTATGCCCGTGGGCACGATCTGCGACGTAATTTAAATGTTTCCCATCAAGAAATCGGACAATATGCCACCGACTTATTCACAGATGAGGCAGTACTGTTGATAACAAATCACACCAAGGAGCAGCCGATTTTTATGATCGTCAGTCATTTGGCACCGCACGCTGCAAACGATGAGGATCCATTGCAGGCTCCACAAAGTGAAATCGATAAATTCGCATACATTGCAAGCGCTGAGCGGAGAACATATGCTGGTAAATATTCGAATGTTTTCAAGTTCCTTTATACCCCACCTTTCCTGTTTACAATTGCAGCGATGTTGTCCAAATTGGATGAGAGTGTCGGAAAGATAGTCGACGCACTACACATCAAAGGAATCCTCAACAATACAATTTTGATATTTTATTCTGACAATGGTGGCCCAACGGAAGGGATGCATGCCAATTCTGCATCAAATTATCCACTCAGAGGCGTAAGTTGTACCGTGCGATAGAGCAGTCTCCACTTTTCAATTTCCATATTCCAGCAAAAAAACACCCCTTGGGAAGGAGGCGTTCGAACAGCAGCAGCTATTTGGAGCCCGAAACTTCAACGACGTGGAATTGTTTGGAATCAAACGGTATATGCGGGCGATTGGTTGCCAACTCTCGCTGCAGCGGCTCAAATTGACTTAAGTGCAGCATCAAACCATGATGGTTTGAATCTGTGGCCACAGATTATAAATGGATCGCCTCCTGTCGATCGGGAAATAGTCCACAATATCGATGATATTGTCAAATACGTATCATATTTTAAGGGTCGCTGGAAGTACATAAATGGTACCACAGAAGATGGCATATACGACGGTTGGTTGGGTAAACGATCAAACGGCAACTCAACAGCAGTCGATCCCAGAGCAAGTGATTATGTGAAAGAAATACAAAAGACATCCGTTTGGCGGAGACTTTCCTTGCTGTCTAATCGATCAGAGCAGATCGGCATTGCGGAACTTCGACAGCAATGCACAATAAGGTGCTACCCATCAACATTTGGATATGAACCGAAACGTTGTGATCCATTGCTGAATGAATGCCTCTTTGATCTCAGTTTGGACCCATGCGAACAAAATAACCTGTACGAGCAATTCAAGGATTCAGCAATGCTTAACGAAATTCGTCGAGATGTTGAACGTTTTCGTCAAAATGCTAAGACTCCTGCAAATCGTCCGACAGATCCGAAATGTAATCCGAAATTCTTCAACAACGAATGGACTTGGTGGGAAGATGAAGCTGAATTTTCAAAAAACTATGCGTCTAGTAGTAGAAGTTTAGTTACGATCATAGTCCTGAACCATTTGATAATAATCCTTTATGTGTGGGTAGTCAACTATATACAATTTTAATTAATTTTTACGACTAATAAAAATCTTAAACAACGTAAATTTAAAAACCATAACTCCAATTATTAAAAATATCAAAAAGAGTTCATTATGTGTGAAGTTAAACTCATATCTTCAACTAAAATGTTTCTTCAGTTAGTACGAGTATGCTTTTTAGATAATTACCTTTACTTTTTCTTTGTCCCTATGTCGCTGTCATTCTGGAATCGATTTGAAGATAATTTTGTCTATTGCTCAGTTACTTGACATTGTACAGTGCGTTTAATTCATCCTATAATATCCTTGTGTATAGACTATAGAAGTAGTGCAATTCTTTAACTATCTCGGGTCAACTATAGCAGCTGATAACAGCATGGAATCAGAAATACGCGCACGGTTGCTTAAAGCCAACAAAGCCTACTGAAGACTGTCAAGACTCTTCAATTCCAGGAACATAACCATAACATCCAAGCTGCTGATATATGAGATTTATTGAATATTGAATTTCCGATTCTGAAGGGGGTTCGCTGTCGATACCTCTATAGGACCTGCGCATCTCGTTAAGTTGGGGCACTTCAGCACTTTGCTCAACGGAATCCTCATTTAGCAGGGCACCAAAATGATCCTTCCATCTGCGTAGCTGGTCCTCAATTGTTACCAAAAGTGTGCCATCCTCATCCATTACAGGATGATTGGTGTTGCATTTTTCCCAAAAACATCTTTGGATATTTGGTACAGTTCAAGGATATCTCCTCTTCTTGCAGCGTTTTCCGCATTATCTGCGAGTCCATTTAACCTCACCCTCCTGTAACGTCTCACACAGCGATAGACCATCCAGTGTGCAATGCGATACTCGCCTCGTAATTCAGCGTTTCGATGAACATCTGCTTCGGCATTTATTTGCATTTTCGAAGTTCGATTTTATCCCAAGTGTCTTGTGATATCCAAGAGTCTCCCGCTATTGTCCGCTTGGTTACAGTTTCGGCTCCAGCCTCCATAAAAACACTTTTTATTTCACCGCACATCTCATCAATTGAGTGCTGAATTCCGTTTAATGACGAAGATCTGTCGTTAAGGCTCGTGACATAGTTACGACGAATGTTGGGATCGTTTAAAGCATTCGTATTGAATTTTTAACTCCTTGCTGCATCTTGCGCTTGTCCAAACCGTCTTATGTCTTATGCTTAAATACAGTCCCGCCTAGCACAAGACGATTTGCTTTACAAAAGTCGACAAGCAAATCGCCATTTTCGTTCCGTGACCCCAAGCCATTTTTTCCCATCAAGTGTTCCAGCCCGTAATTGTCAGATCCGACTTGGGCATTGAGGTCTCCCATGACGATTATGATATCAGCTCTCGGAACACTTCTGTAAACCAAGTTAGGATGAGTGTAGAACGCGGTTTTGTCTTCCTCGGTCGTTTCATTTGTGGGGGCATAGCACTGAATAATCTTATGGCTGTTATGTTACGGATTTTTGAAGGAAACCTTGCAGTAATGGGCACCCAGGACATAAGACTACGCCTCGCTTCTTCGTTCAACATAATTCCGACACTATGCAGTGTTTGACCACCCTCTCTTTCATCCTCCCGGAATACAGCATTCTCGTTTGTCCCGTGTCAGATCTGTATTCAGCTCTTCCTCTCCACTTAGTTTCGCTAATGCCCAGGATACTGATCTTAAGGCGAAGCATTTCACGCTCAACCCGCTCATATCTACCTTCGCTGTACAAGGATCGAACGTTCCATGCTCCGATTTTCGTACGTATGCGGTCGCCAAAAGTAACATTTGCGCTTCTTGAAAGATGTCTTCTATTTGTTAACGATTCATTTATTATTATGGCGTCTTGATTGACGCTCGTACATGAAAGATGCCGTATCTCGAAATCCGATGTGCGGCTTACTGCAGCTGAAGCTGCAGAAGGATTCCCCATAAAAAGGTTACCTCTTGGGGACTTATTTCCAGTTGTTGTCATAGTTCATGTATTCGCATATATCCTCAAAATAAAATCATCTCTAAAATAAATCAAATAAATGGGGAAAGTGCAAAAATATACGAATATACCTATATCATCGTTTGAACACTTCTCAGATACGTGCTGATTAGTGTCGTTCACATAGAGATCCAATGTTTACTTATGACCTTGACGGATCGTGTAGATATTTAGCTTTTGGAATCTTTAAATAAGCTCAAGACAATCAAAACAAATTCTTAATCTAATTGAAAACACCATAAGCAGGTGGTTAAGGTGGATTATTTTTATCAGAAGAAATAAAAAAAATAAATATTTTTATTTAAACAAATGGTTGTTAATATACATGCATTGAATTGCGTAGTTTCTTAATGAAACTAAACTGTGTTTTATCACTTGGGCGTACGTACAGCGGGACAGCGATATTGACACTGAAAGTGTCCGACCATGCTGAACAAACGTAATAACGTGGCAACAACAACAAACGTACTCGTTGGTGGCGGGACAAACGTGATGATGGCCAGCGGGAGTTTGTCTCTCAGACAAGACCTAACATCGTCTTGATGAATACAAATAGCATATCGGTTGGCTTGATGCAAATTGTACGCTTAGCGGTGAGAATAGTTGTTTAGAGGAAACGAAGCAGGAAGGATTAGAGTATTTGGCCGGATGCATTATTTCTCAAAGATGCAAACCATTTGAAATTAATTGTTAAGGGTTGCTTATTGGCGCAAGTGTTAATTTTTTGGTTCCTGTTTGTTTTTCGATTCCTTAAGTGAAAGTAAGTCACTTATGTATTTGCGGAATAAGTGAAAGTGGGAGTGAAGATATTGGTCTCAACAGGGAAAAACAAAAAAAAATATTGCGTTGTACGCGGTTAGTGGACATTTTCAAATATCAATTCCGTCGGGTTGGATAACATAAGATAACCGTAAGTGCTGACAGAAAGATTTAATAAAGTTTGTGTTTTTAAGAAGTATATTGGTTAAGATCTTTCTAAAGTTCCTAAAAAAAATTGCGCATACGCACCGTTTTTGAATAATACATCAATTTGCTAATTTTGCTAATTGTTCCCTATTTTGAGCATTTTGGCAATCAATAAATCGACATGCAGTAATAATCACTGAAAGCCCAGTACCGGACCCCTGTAAGAGAGAGCCAAATTTGATGGTGGTTATGTTAAATTACACTTTTAAAAAAGCGATGAACATTTATTAAGACATTTCACTGCAGCACAGGCCTAAGAGCTCTTTCTTTTTCTCAATACGCTATTTTTAACAAAAAGCAGTCTTACTTACTTGTGTCCTTTATCCCCTTGTGGGTCCTAGGACCTCTACTACGCATACGCGCCATCGCGTGCGGCTCCTGGCAATGACCTTCAGCTCTCTCCAACTCTTCCCCAATTGCCGTGACTCCTCCTCAACTGTTCAGTGCCATGTATTTCTAGGACGACCCGTTCTTCTACCATCCTGAGAAAAGGGATTCCATTGCATTGCGTAGTTTGCTATGGGACTGTCGCCTTTTCGGAGTGTATGACCACTGCCACTTCCGTCGTTAGACGGTTGTTCCTATTGGCCTGTTGGTTCCTGAACCGTTCTCTGGTAAAGATGGATACGGTTAGTCCAGAAAACCCTTAAGATGTTCCGTACGATAAAATGTTCCAAAATAGATAAAGGATTTACGAACGTTTGTAATCTTTTTGTGATAGTAGCGGTCACCTTCTAAGTGCTGCACCCACACAACATTTGAACGGAACAGTCGCAGCTTGGTGTTTAAGCTGATCGCATTGCTTCGCCATATAATGGACATCATTTCAAATACTGATTTTGCTTTGCCGATTCGGTTGACAATGTCCTGTTCGGTTCCACCTTCGGTCGAGACAATACAATTCCAATGCATTGGAAACTCTCTACTCTCTCTAACGGCTGTCCAGCAATGTTAACTTGAGTTACTGAGTTAGTGCCGAAGCTGATAATTTTGGTTTTGGTAGAATAAATCTTCAAACCCGCAACATTTGCCTCCCTTTCCACATTTTTTATCATTTGGTGGAGCTCCATAATCCTGTGTGAGAGTAAACAACCGTCGTCAGCGTAGTCCAGATGTTTGAATTGAGATGTAAGAGTCCTACGAATTCCTCCATTTCCAGTAGATAAATCACCAACAAAAAAACTATCGGCGATAGATTGCAACCCTGTCGTACCCCACTTAGGATCTCGAATTCCTCTGGCAGCTTTCCTCTATGCAGCACATGACATTTAGAGCCATCATAGGTTGCTTTAATAATAGCTATTAGTTTATCAACGTAAGGCGAGCCAGATAAACTGTCTGTTGACACTGTCAAACGCCTTCTCAAAATCGATGAACAGCAGATGCAATGGTGACCGGAACTCAACGCACTCTTCAATTTTGATCTGCATGGTGTTGATGTGGTCGACATAGGAGGATCCAGTGGTGAAACCTGGTTGTTCGGCATCGAGTATATCTTCCATGTATGTTCCTTAATTCGCTCAAGTACTACTTTGCAACTGCAGGAAGAACGCTAATGCGTCTCTAGTTTTCGCACTCCATAAGACTACCTTTTTTAGGGAGCTTGACAATCATTCTCTTCTTCCACTCGTCGGGAAAACTTTCTGTCTCCCAAGCTCTATCTACAAGAGTATTTATAAAGCTCTGCTGATGTCGTCGGAGCAGCACGCAGAAGCTCTGCGGGTATACCATCTAGTCCGAACGACTTGTTGTTCTTTAGTGCGTTGATCTCATCTTTACTGGGAGTTGAGGTGCGAATTCAGGAAATTGTTACTTCCGGCAGCTCCGTTTCATTTGGGTGCATATCGTTGGCGAATAGACGGTAAAGGACCGTAGAGAAATGCTCCTTCCATCGCTTGAGCTGATCCTTATCTGAAAGGAGTACGGCACCATCTAGGACTTTCACCGGTTGTTGACTAGAGCGGTGACCACCTGTCAGCTCTTTGGTGATTCTATAAACGGTTCTGCTATCGCACCTGCTTGCTGCTTCCTCTGCTTCGGAGGCCTGGTTGTTAATATAATTACCTTTGTAACGTATTATATTACGCTGCAGTCCTCTAATTTTTCTTCTATATATGGGTTCGATGGGTTGGGATTGATACTTCGTAAAACTCGGCAGATAAATAAAGCAAGGCTGCTAGTACTTAGAATGTCTAGAATGCGCACTATCTTAGTATTTAGCAGCCTAGTCGTACAACTGCAGGACCGTGATGTGCCTGGGAAAATGTATATCCTAGGCGGCCTTGGATATCATGCTATTCTAGTGACAATTGATTGGGTTCGTGGTTCCGAACTATGTGCTACCAGGGTTAGCGTTGCTTCGCCCAGGCACTCATACTGAACGAGCTAAGGCTTTTGATGTCAGATCTCATCAAGGTTGCGTTGGTACTACGGAAGTTGGCTTATGCTCATCCGTGGGCCTCCTTCCTCCTTGGAGGTTAGCTGAGTCTGTGCCAACTATTGGTTGATGACCCAGTGTCGTTGACCTACGTAGTGACTGGTGGTTTACTACCCAAATGCGGGTAGACAACTGGTATTGGTAAATCAGTAGTCCCCTGGTGTGACCAATTTCTTTGGTTCATCAGTGGTGCTATCTGATATTACTGGTACATCTTTTTAAAGTGGACGTTGATTATCGTATAACTAATCCTTGTCCAAAGTAATGTTGGCGGTGTTCACGTTAATCCTAAGACATTTAATGCCAAGAGACACAACACCAGTTAATTTGTAGATTGTCTCTAAATTATCTGTTCTCGGCATACCACACTTAAGCAAATCGTATGGTTTTGATTTACTTGTGTTTTCTCTACTTGTTTTTGAAAGAGTCTTGCAGTCTTGCAGACAAAGTTATTCTCTTGATCTGTATACTCAGTCTTGATCTTGGTCTTGAAAGAGTGCTATTGATCTTGCATTTACTGCAAGACCAAGACCAAGTTCGCTCGTTACTTATACGACACATGGTCAAATGTTACGTTATTCCTCTAAAGCCTGACCGCCAATATTACCATCAACAAATGCCTTAAAATGTTTTCTAATTATGCAAAAATTTAGTATTAAGTTCACTAATTGCACCCCAATAATCGTAACTAACCAAATTTAGTTGTTCGATCAACCAATTTTGCCAACAAATTCACCAAGGCAATGTTTTAGAAAATAACCAACGCTAGAACATTTGAATTGCTGGCACCTATGAACTTCGTCAGTAATTGAATTCTATTAATCAGCACTTCACTTTGAACTGGACATTTCTAATTGAGCATAGATACGATAGAAAAAACAAAGCCATGTTCATGCATCTAGATAAGACCGGGCATTATAAGACATAAAAAATAATCAACAATAACTATTGTGTTAGTTCCGCTGGCTTTAGTTGCTGCTTATTAGCTAGCCCCAAGGTTAGACAATAGACAAAAAAAAAAACTACAACAGCTCTCGATCCGTTTCAATTCTGTTCGATACGTTCTGTTCTGTTCATTATGGGTTGAAATCGTATTTTCCATTATCATTCCCATTTATAATACATCGACTACTGGTGAGTTGGTGCCCATAATCACACGTGTACACCAGGGACCTCGACAAACCTCAGATTTCCAGTGCGATTAAAACTGAGTGTGCCATATATGCAAATATTGGTATAAGCCATTGCTTCTCACGATCACTGCAGTTAAGTCTTTAACTTGTAATAATAATTATTGTTATCAGCAGTTGCAATTGTCTGGGGTTGGGTCTGTACGAGTATTAAATTTTTAATGCACTGGTACGCTTGACATTACCGGCTAACATTCTTCCACAGTGTCCAGTCTTTGCGTTAATTACAATGAGTGTTCGATAATGAAAACGTGTCTGGATTTCAATCAGACATGGTCAGTGTGATTAGCGAAAGGTGATGGGGTCAGTCGTAATAATTATATCAACGTGGTGTAGTTGGGTACTGTGGGAAATTCATATTAAATCTTAAATAGTTTCTATTTGCTGTGTTTAAAAGTAGGCGCCAAGCATTCCAATTGGGTAGACAGTGAAGATTACTTCGTTGAATTCATAGCCACCGTCTTTTGCCACAGTTTCTTGGCACGTCATACAAGAACCTCACTTTTTTGCTTAACAAATAGAATTCGATTGAGAACAGGCGAGTGTTATAACAAGCAATAAAAACGTCCATTGTCTTTATGGCAACACCTATAGCATTTAACAATCAGGTAATTAAGGCCAAAATTATTCAGTCTGCCTGATTAATTATTATTGTTTTACAATAATTGGCTGCATGTTTATATATTCTGTATAATTAAGTGAACTGAAAAAGCCAACTCATTAACTTTGGTGCCGTTTTACCATGAAAGGCGCAAGCTAGAAATTGCTTGTGCAGTAATATGTTGATAAGCGCGTCGGTGAGTGATAACAAAATACTGTTCTACAGCAATTCAATGACCTTCAGTTCTGTTGAAAATCTCTTGTCTCCATTTTATTCAATTCGGTGGAAAAATATAAGTGGTAGTCTCCGGAAGGTATACTCGTATCTCTATATTATAACAAGCGGGATAATGTAAGGCAATTGTTCTTAAGTCTTTATGTGTGAACTGATGCCTTGAGGTATGATAAAAAAGTAATATTACCGGTGTAAGGTACGGTAATTGAACCCAGTCCATATCATTTCTAAAAGCCATGGATATGGAGGGGAAGCTTTAGGGACGAGCATGGACTGTCCCCATAGGGCAAGTCAGCGGGAAGTGTCATATATTCACATGGGCAGCAGTGCTACTATAATATACCACCTTTTCTCATCATCTTCAAAGTGGAGAAAAAGGGCATCTAAAAACACCAACAAACTCGATTTAAGGACCTTTGATTTTTGGTCATACGCAACACAATATACACCCCGTTGCACATACTGCTAAGATAAAGAGGGTAATCTGATCGCCGATCTCAAAGGCACCTTAGATCTTAGAGAGTTGCTTAATGGCCAGCTAATTGAGGAATTGGAGACTCCACCAATGACCGAAGACTACAATATGCTGCCGCCACCAAGCATAGACGAAGTAAGCAGAGCGATAAATCAGCTCAAAAATAATAAGGCCCCGGGATCTGATGGCATACCAGCGGAGCTAATTAAAACAGGAGGCCACGCAATACACCAAGAAATTCAGGAACTAATAGTGCAATAGTGCATACATAAGAAAGGAGATATCACAACCTGCAGCAATTATCGTGGTATAACGTTGTTGAGTACCGCGTATAAGATTTTCTCCTCTATCCTTCAAGACAGGGATCATTGGTCCATCCCAGGCAATTCAACAACTGATCAGATTTACACCCTTAGGCAGGAGTTTCAAAACTCACCACTCCTTTTTTTTTAGACTTTAAAGCCGCCTATGATAGCATAGCCAGAGTAGAACTTTGTTAAGCCATAAGAGAATTCGGCATCCCAAATAAACTGACACGACTATGTAGGTTGACCATGACTAATGTTATAGGCCAAGTAAAAATATCCGGATCACTATCATACCCGGGGATGACAAGGGGATGGACTGGCCTGGGTCCTGTTCAACCTGTCGTTGGAGAAAGTGATCCGAGACTCTGACGTAACAGCGAGAGGAACAATCCTCTATAAGTCCATTCAGATACTGGCTTAGGCAGACGATAGATGTTGGTAGAAACCGAAGAGCTGTACAGGAAGCTTTCATCCAGATCGAGCAGGCGGCACGAAATCTGGGGCTGCACATAAATGAGAGCAAAACAAAGTACATGGTGGCCGCGTCTGCAAGTAGATGATCCAACATTGGTCCCTCAATCCAGATAGTGGAGCGCGAATTAGAAGTAGTGCAATCCTTTAACTATCTCGGGTCAACTTTAGCAGCCGATAACAGCATGGAAACAGAAATAGGCACCCGGTTGGTTAAAGCCAAAAAAGCCTACTATAGTCTGTCAATACTCTTCAAATCCAGGAATTGGACCGCAACATCCAAGCTGGTGGTGTACTTACATTGGCCCCGTATATGAGGAAGGACGATTCCGGAGAGTTTATAATGATGGGGTCTACGAGCGTTACCGCGTTGTCGACATCGTGAAGAAAATTAAGCTTGGTAGGGTCCGGTGGGCAGGACACCTAGCTCGCATGAGCGAAGAGAATCCTGCTCGGAAAGTCCTTTGCGGTAGGATTTATGGAACACGACAGCGAGGCCGGCCAAATCTACGCTGGAAGGATGGCGTAGACCAGGACGCCCAGACTTTAGGGAAACCAAATTGGATGCGTGTATTTTTCACAGTGTCCCACCTCTCGAGAATGGGTGACAAACGCTCCGAGAGTAATAACTTGTCACGGAAAGCTTCTCAATTCGCCGCTCAGATTTGGCCTTAAATTGTAGGCCCCTTCCATTTGTGTCCAAAATTATACATGCACAACACAAATGGTCGCAAGAATCTAGGCCTTGGAGCGCAATGGTCTGTCGCGCCAAATATTATTATTATTATTATTATTATTATTATTAAACTGGATGACATCGGCTCGAAATCGGGACCAGTGGAGAGACTTATTGCGGGAGGCCAGGACCGGACCCCGGTTGTAGTACCAAGTATGATAATGATGATATGTCAGAGACGTTGCGTATTTGGCAATGCAAAAATCTCATAGAATGCAGGCACTTGAAGAAGAATATAAATAGCTCGGAATATGTGAAGAAATAGCTTACCGGCAATCCTGCTATTGGTAGCAGATGGGGTCTTTAATTCCATATAACCCATTGGCTGTATATGTTTAGCGGTAATAAGACATTCTCTTTAATACGGTATGGTGGACTGCCTTAAATAAGAAAGTAAATCTAGACAAATTAAGCAAAGTCCAAAGATCAGCTGGTCTATGTATAAGTGGACAACTCCCTCCGCCGCTCTAAACACTCTGCTCGACCTTACACCACTCGATATTTTCAGCAGGCAAGTAGCTGCTAGTTCGGATATTCACCTAAACGATATCTCCCAGTGGACTAGAAATGAAATCCTGCATTTAATCAGGATCACAGACAACATAGGCTACACCATTTCAACAAAAACTTCCAGGTCACCGTTCCATCCAGATCATTCTGGGAAGAGGACGTTTACCTGAAAAATGAACACATACATTTTAACACAGACGGGTCAAAAACTGATAATGGAGTCGGTCGGTAGGTGTTTTCTCAAAAAAGCTTAATCTTAGCCTCTCTTTCCGTCTTCCAAAACACTGTAGTGTTTTCCAGGCTGAAATTATGGCGATCAGTGAAGCCTTATCTTTGCTGAAGAGAAACCTCATATCCGTATATTCTCGGATAGCCAAGCAGCACTGAAGTCCTTGAAATCAGTATCTACAAATTCAATTCTAGCCCTTAGCTGCCGATTATTTCTCATGGATATGGCGGAGCAGTCGGGACACAGAAACATTCCTGGTAACTGTTTGGCTGACGAGCTCGCCAAACAAGGCACTACACTATCCATCTTACCTGAATATGGTTTCCTAGGCATACCCATCGCTACATGCAAACTCATGTTAAAGCGGGATGCTAATGAAAAAACTAACTAACTAAAACTAAGATCTGGCCCAAGCTGGATCCGAAACGCTCTAAGTGTTTGATCTCAAAAATAATCGCAAATCGGTGCTTTTTAAGGTGTGATCACTGGACACTGTCTCATAGGCAGGCATGCAGCAAGACTTGGAGTCTTCTTGAATGACTTCTGCAGAAGCTGCATTGATAATGAGGAGGAGGAGAAGATTATCATCCATTTTCTCTGTAATTGTTCAGTACTCTCCCAAAAACGTAAACTCTATTTCGGAGCTTTATTCTACAACGACACTAATGATCTTATCAACATTGACATTGGTAGTCTCCTACGATTCATACGAAGCTCTAATTGCGGCAAGGAGTAGGTGGAGGGAATTGTGGTATCACAATGGACCATTACTGGTCTAAGTGTTTCGGTTTCACTGACAGCCACCTTAACCTAACCTGACTTAACCTTACCTGCAAAAGAAGTAGCCAGCGAAAAGAATCTCATGTGTGAACTCGGGCAGCAAAGAGAGCGAAGACGGCACCAGGCGCGGAATTCTGCGGTATGACGCAATATACACCGCCTGGCATACTGTCATATTAGGTTAATTAGTGCCTGTCTCAAAGCCATCTTGGACCGATGGGAAGAACACTTTCATGAATTGTTAAACTGAGCAATCGAAGGCTCAACCAATAACCAACGATCACACTATGCTGCTGCCACCAAGAGATCACGAAATCTGGGTTTGCATATAAATGAGGGCAAAACAAAGTACAAGGTAGCCGTCACATCAAATATTGGTCCCTCAATTAAAATAGTGGAGCGCAAATTTTAAGCAGCTCAATCCTTTAATTATCTCGTCTCAATTGTCCCGCAGATAGTACGTAGCCGTGCACGGTTGCTTAAAGCAAGCAAACCTACATTACTTTACATACTTTAGTCTACCAAGACTGTTGAAATCCAGGAATTTAACCATTACATCCAAGCTGCTAGTGTATAAGACAATGCTTACACTAGTACTTACATATGGATCCGAGACTTGGGTGCTTATCAAAAATCATTCTGACCTCTTAGCCGCATTCGAGAGTAAAGTCATACAGAAAATAGTTGGCCCCATATGTGAGAAAGTACAATTCCGTAGAATCTATAATGATGAGCCCTATGAGCATAAACGTGATGTCGAGATCGTGAAGAGAATAACACTCGTAGTCAGGATACCTCACTTGCATAAGCGAAGCAACTTACAAAATTCACAAAAACTTTTTTCCATCAGCGATACACATGTGTATAAAATGTAAATCGGGCTGATTTTTAAAAAAATTATATGGGCACCACTCGAGCCTCAGGGCCCGTTCAATCCAAAAATTGTACAAAATATTTTGTCCATCGGAATACACATGCGTATAAAATTTGAATAAAATCGGGTTAATTTTTTTAAAAAGTTTGCATGGGCCTCACAACCCCGGGGCCCGGGGTCTCCAAAATTTTTACAAAAAGTGTTGTCCATCGGAGATATCATCATATTTGGATCTACAACCGGGGTCTGGACCTGGCCTTCCCGCAAAAAGCCTCTCCACCAGTGCCGATATTGAGCCGATGTCATTCAGTTTGGTATCCCTAAGCTCTGGGCCTCCTGGTCTACGCCATCCTTTCAACGTGGGCTTGGCCGGCCTCGCTGTAGTGTTCCATAAATCCTATCGCAAAGAACTTTCCGAGCAGGATACTCTTCGCTCATGCGAGCTAGGTGTCCTGCCCACCGGAGCCTACTGAGCTTAATTCTCTTCACGATGTCAACATCACGGTACCGGTCGTAGATCTCATCATTATAGAGTCTCCAGAATCGTCCTTCCTCACATACGGGGCCAACCATATTCCGTAAGACTTTTCTTTCGAACGCGGCCAAGAGGTCAGAATGCTTTTTGACAAGCACCCAAGTCTCGGATCCATATGTAAGTACTGGTATGACCATTGTCTTATATACCAGCAGCTTGTTATGGTTAGGTTCCCGGATATGAAGAGTCTTGACAGACTATAGTAGGCTTTGTTGGCTTAAAGCAACCGTGCGCGTATTTCTGGTTCCATACTGTTATCGGCTGCTACAGTAGACCGGAGATAGTTAAAGGATTGCACTACTTCAAATTAGCGCTTCACTATTCTAATTGCGGGGCCAATGTTGGATCTTCTAGTCGCACACATGGCCGCTATGTACTTTGTTTTGCTCGCATTTATGTGCAGCTCCAGATTTCGTGCCGCCTTCTCGATCTGGATGAAATCATCCTGTACAGCTCTTGGGTTTCTACCAACAATGTCAATATCGTCTGCGTAGGCCAGTAACTGAATAGACAACTATCCCAATTGCGAGCTGAGAAGATCCGCTTTACTATTTTAAATAGTACATAAGAAAAGATGTGTTAGTCACATTTGTAAAATGTAATTTGGTTTTTGAACTAATTTTTCAAGAAGAAACAAAAACATTACAGCTTTCCAAGAAACACTCTCCGCCTTTGAATGATAGCAACAAAGATCTTCTGTAGTCGCCTAAAATATATTTCATCGCCCTGATTGGAGGTGAACAAGATTGAAGCGATCAGGAAAATATCCCAATGATTCACCAAAGATTCATAGACAGTCTTGATATACAAACTGTATGCTTTGAAGTTGTGTAAAGAATGTAAGTGTGAACAACAATTTAATTTTCGATGTAATCGATAGCAAAATGTGTTATTACCTATAGTCATCATCAGTGTAGGGCATTTTTACAGCTCTGTTACGTTGTAAATATCCAGAAGGATGCCGTGACATTTGAGTCGGTCATAGCGGCATATTCGCACTAAATCTGATTGGTCTGTAGATATTATACACTTATCAAGTTTTTATGGTACTTCTTTGAGTTGTTGAGCACAAGTTGATTAGTCATACCCCATACATATTTCCAGTACAATCCGTACAGATCGAAATTACACTTACCTAGAACCTAGACCTTGAATTTGTGAGATAAAATGTGAGATAGCGCAAAGTCTTTTATTACAAGATCTCAGTTGTGAAATTTTCGTTGATCGAGACAGAACGGAGCTTGAGTAGGCACTCTACAAATATGCAAAATAAATAAGTGAGAAGTGATAGTAATAAGTGCAATTAAACAGACAACAGATTTAGGCTCAAATCTTCCTAACTAACATTAACGTCTTAGTATAATTTACTATTAATCAAACAAACCATTAAATTGTGCTAATTTGATATTAAGAACCAAACTAATTGTGTGCTAAACCATTCTTGATCATTTAATCAGTGCGGAGTAACAACTTGTACCGCAGGAAGTAAGTAAGTCCATACTAGAAGGTATGACAAGTTACAGAAGAAATATTTTAAAATCATCCAAAAAAGGATTCACGACAAAGGAAACGAATGACAAGTGAAATTCGTTTGTTGTAGCAAACTGTTACAGTAAGGAAATTTGCGACGAAATACATACTGTGCATACGGCTTTTCGTTATAAAAACGAAATCCTTGAATTATTCCTTTATTTATATTTGAATTTAATTTTATTGTATTATGTAATTGGATAGTAAGCTCAAAAATCTTCTGTACGATTCAAAAGTGGCTACAAGAGTTGTTGTTCCTAAAAAAGAAAAGTAAAAGTTTTTTTTATTGAAAAACACATAACTGTCTTAGTAAAATATTACAATTTAGTTATAGGACTAATAAGCAATTTTGTTTGGACTTAAATTAATAAAAGAATACAGAATAAAAAAGAGTAAAAGAAAAAATGCCATGACGGTGAGACCAATTATCACGTACGGGGGGCCATCATATGGTGGCCTGAAGTTTTTGAACGGACAACGGTAATTAAGCTTCAGAAGCTACTAAGAATTGCCTGTCTAGGTATAATGGGTGCTATGCGCACCTGTCCTATGACTGCATTAGAAGCTGTTGTAGGGCTTTCACTCCTGCCAATCTTCATTAGGAAGACGGCCGCTAGATGCGCTATCAAGCTGCAACTAGAATATTGCTACAAACAAGGTACACCCGTAAAAACCGGAAAATCCTAAACTCAATTACCGAAAGAGACATGCTTTGCACTATCGTGGACAACAAAGCCAGGGAGAACTGTTTCGGCAGATTATTTGAGGTAAAAATATTGGACCGAGCAATCTGGTCTAATGGTGCTCCAGCACTGGACAAAAAAGGTCTGGTCTGGTACACAGATCGATCGAAGATGGATTCTGGAGCTGGTATTCGGACCAAATACCAAGTTCTCAATACCAATGGGTAAGAGTCCCACTGTTTTCCAAGTGGAACACCATGCCATTGAGGTCTCGCTAGTATAAACCTAAGTAAGGGTATTATAGGCGCTACGATTTATATCTTTTCAGATAGTCAGACAGCAGGCAGCTATCGTCCAACATTCTTCTTTTCTTTCTTTACTCCGCGGGGGAGCATAGGGCTTCTACAAACGCCTACCAATGAACTCGATTTATCGCCTGAGGTTTCAAGTGACGCCACTCGGTCCCCTGGGATCTTGCTTCCTCTTCTATTGTCCTTTTCCATGTACGTATCCTTTTCCGTGGGCCAAAGGTCATTGTTTATAAATTCGATATGTTTCCGAGGCTTGTATTAGTTTCAAGAATCAATTAATTCAGTTGAGTAGTGATTGGCCAACCGCAACCTAGGTCGACATTAAGCACCGCCAACCAAGGCAAGTCCACCTTCTCATTTAGCCCTGATCCAAGCTTAAACAAATCGGATTGGGTACCGATATTGTTCACTTCATTTGGTCGAGTTTCCAGTGACGTGAAGTGGACGCATAAGATAGGTTTTGTGATGCGAGATGCTTAGGACATGAAAGTCGCGTCATCATCACCGTTTGTCACCATCGTTCAACATACTAGACTCCATATCAGTTAAATGCTGCTACGATGCACTGCAATCCCTGGCAAGGCTCAACAGGGTTAAACTCGGTTGGGTCCCTGGTCACCAAGGAGTTGCAGGCAACGAACATGCAGATGAACTAGCTAGGGTTCAGAGCATTCTTACCATCGGAACCATACGGCGGTGTCAGCTGGGCTAAAACCACAGCAGTGATTAACAAATGGGAAAAGAAACTTCGTCTAGCCTGCTGGGATAATACACCAGGGCTTAGACAGTCCAAGCGGTTAATCAGGCCATTCTCCTATAAGAAAATTCTTGATCTGGACAAGGATAGCATCAAAAAGCTAGTGAGTTTCCTCACAGGTCACTGTGGCTTGCGATATCACCTTAACAAAATCAACCTGGCCGCTCAAACACGGAATGTAGGTTCTGCTTGGAGGAGAACGAAACATCCGGGCACATTCCTGTGACTGTCCAGGCTTGATCTGGTTAAGGAGACATATTTTCAACAAGGCATTATTTTCGTCGGCGGATATGCGTAATTCTGCCACTAAGGCCATACTATCCCTTATTAGAAAGGTAGTAAGTCTCTAAGATTAGTTACATGCCGATTCGGTTGACAATGTCCTGTTCGGTTCCACCTTCGGTCGAGACAATACTCCCAAGATATTGGAAATTCTCTACTCTCTCTACCGGCTGCCCAGCAATGTTAACTTGAGTTACTGAGTTAGTGCCGAGGTTGATGATTTTCGTTTTGGCAGCATTAATATCCAAACCAGCAACATTTGCCTTACTTTCCACATTTGTTGTCATTTGGTGCAGCTCCATAATCCTGTGTGAGAGTAAACAAACGTCGTCAGCGGAATCCAGATGTTTGAATTGAGATGTAAGAGTCCAACGAATTCCTCCGTTTCCAGTAGATAGTGCTGCGCGAAGTACATCGCTAATCAACAACAAAAAAAAGTACCGGCGATAGAATGCAACCATGTCGTACCCCACTTAGGATCTCGAATTCCTCTGACAGCTTTCCTCTATGCAGCACATGACATTTAGAGCCATCATAGGTTTCTTTAATAATAGCTATTAGTTTATCAACGTAAGGCGAGCCAGATAAACTGTCTGTTGACACTGTCAAATGCCTTCTCAAAATCGATGAACAGCAGGTGCAGTGGTTACCGGAATTCAACATACTGCTCAATAATGTCCCGCAGGGTGTTTATGTGGTCTACACAGGAGGATCCAGTGCGGAAACCTGCTTGTTCGGCATCGAGTGTATCTTCCAGATATTCCCTAATTCGCACAAGTACTAATTTGGCTATTACCTTTGCAACTGCAGTAAGAACGCAAATATATACGCAAAAAAAAAGTATTATTATAGTATTGGCCCAAGAACGCTTCCTTGGGGTACTTCTTTAAGCTTCGAAAATGAGTCTTCTCTTTTATGCAGAAATATCTGTCCGAAATGTAAGATCTTAGAATTTCAGCGTGTTCGTTTGGTAGTATCATTTTTAGTCCCTCATGCCAAACTTTAGCAAATGCTTGTGCTACATCAAAAAGACTGTAAGTGTAAAAACACGTTAACATTATACACTTTATCCGATCCGATTTATCCGCTTCGCTCAAAAGTAAGCTATATATCTACTGCTCACCGGAGCCTACTTAGGTTAGTTCTCTTCACGATGTCAACATCACGGTAAAACTTATAGTTCTCATTACAATATATAATATACTAGTTACGGATCCATATGTAAGTACTTGTATGACCATTGTCTTATACACCAGCAGGTTGAATGTCATGGTAAAAATTGAAGAGTTTTGACAGACTTAAATAATGCGTTAAGCAACCGTATGGGTGTTTCTGGCTTCATGTGGTTATCGAATGCTAACCTGAGATATTAAAAAAGGATTGAAGGATATTGGATCTTATGCCCAAGGAGGTGATAACCGCATGTACTTTGCTTTTACGTCTTTTTAGTTTACAGCCCAAGGTTTCATTTCATCCACACGATATAGATCAAAGCTTTATGTGCACCTATTGAGTTTCTACCAACTATATCAATATCGTCTCCGTTATCCAGTATCTGGATGCACTTATAATGGATGGTTTCTGTCGACAGTACATCAGAGCCTTGGATCACTTTCTCTAATGGCAGGTTGAAGAGGAGACAGACTAGTTTATCCCCTTGCCCGAGCCCATTATAGATGTGAAATAGACTTGATATAGATCTGGACACCTTTACTAGATTTATAACATGGGTTGGTCAATTTGAACAATCTTGTCAGTTTATATGGGATGTCGAATTCTCCCAAATCTTTATACCTTTTCCCCCTGTTTTCTTACCTCGTTTCTTTCTCCCACACTTGCACAATTAGCTCATTAATTGTTTAGTGTAATGCTCTTTGGGCAAGTCAACATATCATAGGGTTATTGTCCCATGCCATTCAGCAAAGCTGGCAACGCAGTCACAGTCAACGGAGCAGTTAAGAGACTGACTATCATCATCATATTTGGCTCTAAAGCCGCGGTCCGGTCCTGGCCTCCCGCAAAAACTGAGATTGAGTATTCCTGGGATAAATTGGAAGCAGTTGACTTCGAGCATATGCGCTTTCAATAAGACGACGCCAAATGCCAAACAGATGGTCAAAAAGTCTATTTATTTAAGTCGAAGTTCGGTGACTGTCTTATCTGCTGAAATGGACCAGTCTTTCGTATGTTTTTACGCCATTGGACCATTAACTTTGGAGCTATGCATATAATGTCTTTAGCTTATGTCAATAAGCCAGAGAATTTATATGATCTCAGGACCTTATTCCCGTGGCGTAAGTCATTCAGGTAGTTCTCACTTGGTAATAAGTTTATGTATAAAAAAAAACACGAAATTTCGATGTACGCGAAAATTCATGAAATATTAGGTTCAGGAAATTCACTCATACAGGCGTGTTTCTCTAAAGGATATTTGAGTAATGTTCTACTCCATAATTACCGATTGTGCTTTTACCCGAAATAAATAATTGTTTCGCTGTGTTACTAAAAAAAAAAGCAAAATGCGGCGCTTCTAAAACCAATAGTTATAAGCTCCCGGATAATGCTTTGAAAGGGAAAATGCTTCATGCACACTAAGTTTTTAGCTGCGCTTGAGATAAAAGTCTTTCCGAGAGTTGTTAGCTCCGCAGGTGAGGAAGAATGATTCCGGATGATAATATCAAAGCGGGCAGAACATTAAACGAACATAAGTAAGTCGTTTTCGGTAGGAGTTATGAACAGTGCTAGAACAATGTCCAGACTCGAGCACCTTGAATTAAGGATGCCAAACTGTATGACACCGGCCGGTTTGAAATCGGGACCAGTGGATCAAGTTAAACGATGAACAGACAGACTAATTTGTGAATGTAGAAAATGCTCGAACAACGAATCATATGAGAACCACTAGTAACCAGTTCTTGTATTTGTCCATTAAATATCACCTCGCAGGTGCAAGTGCGGTAGTGATTTTAGAACTTCCACGTTTATATGCTTTACCCTTTTTATAAATTTATCCTTTTTGATTAATTTTTCAAGCTACACTGCTGGACGCTCCTTCCAATATCACATATACAAAATGGATACCCACAGAAAAATGGCTCGATTCTATGGACAAATTCATTTAAGTCTCTTCATGATTGGAGCAATTTTAATGCCAACTAAAGCCAGTGAGACAGCAAATTTATCACCTGAGGCAAAACCCAACATCGTCATAATACTCATCGATGATATGGTAAAGCAGCGGTTGAGCAGCATAATTTATTTGAATAACAATTATCATCTTAAGGGATTCAACGACGTAAGCTTCCATGGATCGGATCAGATTCTAACTCCAAACATCGATGCACTCGCATACAATGGTATCATCCTTAATCGGCATTATGTGCCCAATTTGTGTACACCGTCGCGTGCAACACTGCTCACAGGGAAATATCCCATTCACACAGGTATGTTCAGAAGAATTTTGTGATGAGCTTGGTGAACGCAGTGACATATAACACACACTTTCCTCCTTTCAGGAACACAGCACCTTGTGGTTATTAACGATGAGCCATGGGGTTTGCCACTGAGCGAACGAATAATGCCGGAGATATTCCGTGATGCTGGGTATTCAACGAATTTAATTGGTAAATGGCATTTGGGTTTCTGGAAGAAGGAGTACACGCCAACAATGCGAGGATTCGACCATCACTATGGTTATTATTCGGGATATATTGATTACTATGATCACACATTGTTCATGGTGGTGAGTACGTAGATTTGGGTGATGCCGATGCGCCGTGAGGCGAGCAGTTACTTTGTAGCACTTTGTAGGATAGAAACTACAGCCGTGGATTGGATTTGCGGCGCGATTTGATGCCATCGCATGAGGCAAATGGAACATATGCTACACATCTCTTTACCAACGAAGCTGTTCGTGTTATTCATGAGCATAAGATGGAAAAACCACTTTTCTTGCTGATGAGTCACTTGGCAGTGCACACCGGCAATGAGGATAATCCGATGCAAGCACCGACAGAGGAAATTGCAAAGTTTGATCATATTTCTGATCCCAAGAGACGCAAATATGCGGGTGAGTTGAGTGGACAGGACCATAGCATCCTGAAGTGAAACTTCATTTAAGGGTTAACAGAGTTAATTCTCAAGGCTGCGTCACGTTTTGGATCGTCACTTTAGATTATTAGGGTTATTTCCATAATACAATCGTTATATTCTGAAAAAGAAGAATTATTGTAAGGATGGCGGTCTTGGTAGGTGGGCAGGATAAGGTGTGTGTCCCAAGGTAAGCCCCGAAGAGCAAATAGACACATGCATTTGATGATAGGGGGACCATGCTTGACTTGGAACGGACAACAATTATGTAGAGGAATCTAGTCACATAAGGGTTGGAAAATTCTTTGGAACACCGTTTAATAAAGCCAAGTGATGAGTTAGCTTTAAGAATGACTTTATCAATATGAGAACGGAAATTTAGCTCCGAGTCACACAATATGCCCAGGTCATGAAAAGATTGCACGCGGAAAATGGGTTGATCGTGGAGACGGTAATGTCGGGGAGGGGGATTGTTGCACTTACGTGATAAGGTAATAGATTGGCATTTATAGAGTTATAAAGCTGGGTGAATTGCAAGTAAGTACCGAGGTAGTTGGAATAGTCGGAAAGAGAATAAGTATGAAGGTATGTTGCCCATAACTTGTTCCTCTTGTTTCGTAAGGACCAAAGTCTTCGATTATACAAAGGATACTACAAATCTGCAGGGACCTAGGTTGGATATTTAGCGATCTAAAACCATCCTATAGCGTTCAGTTATGAGATCAATTCGATGATCCTGTAATCTGAGAGCTCATTTAGATCAACACAATGTGGTTCAACTAAACTACGGTATCTTGACTCTGCTAGGGCCGGACAATTACAGATGAAGTGTATCAGAGTTTTTTTCTCATTTTCATCTTTACAACTTCTGCAGAAGTTGTTGTGCGGTATACCCAACTTGGCAGTATGGCTGCTGATAGTCACAACTATGGCAATATCCTTCCGGGTTCTAAATAAAACCTCGGTGGTTTTTGTTTTGCTGTAGGATGGTCACATCAATCTTGATATGACGCAGTTCATAAGACTGCTCAACCTGAGCTGTGCTGTGACTATTGAAAAAGTAGAGAATTTGTTCCTTGACTAAGCTGATTGGATTGTTAACCCTCTTCATAAGGCCGGTGGCCATAGCGACGCACATATTAGCCAATTCGTACCCTCTATATTACTGCGCCCCGACACCCATACTTTGGTGATGTCCCAGGAACTGGCTGATCGAGGCAAATTCTTCTTGGCACTGTTGTACGAGTTTCGAGTTTTTGGTGGTCGCATGAATCGCCTTTGGCACATACGGCAACCTTTCCGAATTGTGCGTTACTGACCTTAGTGCTTGCAGGCCTCACTAATTGCTAGGAATTCTGCCTGAAAGATACTAGCTGAATTGGGTAGCTTCTACAGGCTTAGAAGATACCTGCACCGACTCCATCCTTCATCTTGAATCCGTCAGTGAATATTGTTGCATCAAGTTAACTCGTTACTGCCGCATTCTTGCAGGTTCCTCCCGTAGGAAACTCGACTCCGAATGAGGAGTTGAAGTTAAGTGTATGGATGCAGTAGTCAGTAGTGGTTGGTATCGTGTGTTCACGTACTGTCTGCAGTATATAAGAGTGCCCGTATGGTCTAGTAGCGAACCACTCAGATTATCTGAGTCGTCGCAACATACTTGATAAATATGTCATGAGGTAATAGGTGGAAAAATAGAAGGAAATTGCTGGCATTATACTTCTTCTGCATCGCTGGCCACCAAACCAGCGATCCATAGGTAAGAATTGGCCGCACATCAACTGTGTACAGCCAGAGAGAGCCACTCTTGGTTGAAGACCCTATTTTCTGCCGGTGGTTTTACTGCTGGCATCGAGGGCCACGCACGCTTTCTTAGCCCTGTTCTCTATGTTAGCCTTCCAGCTCAGCTTTCTATCCAAAATTATAATAATAATATTCGGTTCGACGGACCATTACGGACCCTCGCATTTTGAAAAATTTTTTCTCTCTTTTTCGTAACAGGAATGGTCTCTTGCCTCGATGACAGCATCGGCCAGACAATGCGCGCCTTGTCAGAGAAGGGAATCCTCAACAATACAATTATCCTCCTCTACTCGGACAATGGAGCGCCTACAGTTGGCATCCACTCAAATGCGGGCTCAAATTATCCATTTAGAGGAGTAAGCCTTAAGCTTTGAAACACAAAACACTAAACTTTATCTCTCGCTCTCTCTCTTCCAGCAAAAGGAATCACCCTGGGAAGGTGCATTACGTTCGGCCGGAGCCATTTGGAGTCCACTTTTGAAGCAGAAGCGCTTTGTCTCCAATCAAATTATTCACGCGATCGATTGGTTGCCAACACTGGCTTCTGCAGCTGGAATTGCACTACCCAAGCAAATGCAGATCGATGGAACGGATATGTGGGATACACTGAGTAACAATCGAGAGCCGCAAAGTCGACGTCTCTTGCATGTGCTCGACGATGTATTTGGCTATAGTTCGTACATGCGAGGCAATCTAAAATACGTTAATGGTACCAGCTTTGACGGCCAATTTGACAATTGGCTCGGTAACATCGCCGATGAACCACATCCGCTAGCGGAGTATTATGCTGAATATGTTCTCAGTTCGGAAGTGCAGCAGCTAATTGGAAGCGAAAAACTGACAGTTGGCCAAATTAACGCCATGCGAAATGCTTCAACATTTCGATGTGCACAACTCATCACCACCACCACCACAATCGAAGAGCAGGAGATTTTCAAATGTGAACCATTGCGGGAGGCGTGTTTTTTCAACATCGACAAGGATCCCTGTGAAATGTATAACTTGGCTAAGAAGTTTCCTTTGCAGTTAGCCTTGCTGGAAAAAGATTTGGACTATTTTCGAATGAATGCAGTGAAACCAGCTCGTGTTCCATACCAGGATCCAATGTCTGATCCAGCTTTGCATGATTTCACGTGGTCCTGGTGGTATGATGATGGTAATTCCGATGATAATCATCAGTCAGGAAGTAATTTCGCTACAAGAATTGGCGGCTTCAAATTAGGTTCATTAGTTGGATTTTTTGTGTCAGTTATGCTCAGTATCAGTGCCTTGTCTTGTCCAATCAATCGCTTCTATTCAATAAGCTAAGATTATTTTTTATTTCTTATTATTTCTTAAAGGTTTTGTACATAAATGTTACTGTTCTCTTTTAAATACATTGACACATAATTCTGGATATTATTTTTTACCTCTCATCCTGGTTTAGAGTTCGTTAATCGCGCAAAGTTGATGAGAATCCATGCGGTTTTATTTCGGATTTATTTTAAAAACTGCTTGAGAGATCAGGGTGTATCTTAATAAAATCTTAAAAGCGTTTATTTACAAACCTTTGCTTAAGCTACACTCCACAAAAGTAGCTTCTCAGTAGAAGACAAAGGACATAAGCGGTTGCAATTGTATATGCAACATGGTTAATACACGTTCCGTTCAGTGTAAGGATTGGTTTAATTCTAATTTCAAGTCATCTATTTGGACAGATTCAAGTCAGAAATTCATCGGTGTACCCGAGACTATGTTTTGTTTCCGGCAATTTTTGTTGTTCTTATTCGCAATGTTTTCCCACTTAACTGGACTCTATGGAACCAGAACGAAATCGGTAATTAGAGTAACGTTAAATTCGGGTCTTGAAAGTTTGACCAAAAAATTAACTAAACGCCTCTGTCTTCTGTCGTCAAAGCAAAACTAAACCTCCAAGCCATTGTTTAGGAATGGAAGTTCTTGCATATAAGTATTGATAAACTCTCCATCTAAGGTAAGTGCTCCATAGCGACAAGCTTCCTTGAAATTACCACACATTCGAGATCGCATGAAATGTTTAGGCTTAAACAATCGGTAGAAACAATCGACGCGATAGAGGCAGTAACATAACTTTACTAAAAATAAAAATTGTCCTTCCTCCTCTCTTTACTAAGGCAACGACAAACAAAATATTAATTTGGTACGAATTCTTTTGGGAAACCCAAAATTTATTTATTTTTAAATTCTCTATATTACTTTTCCTTCCCGTGGCTCTGTCTGTCTGTTTGTTTGTTTGTCTGTCTGTCGTGGAATCTTGCGATCAATTTTTAACCCACTTCCCAAAGCCCGATTCTATTGAAATTTTGTACATATGTGTATCTTCGATGACAAGATTTTCTGTAAAAATTTGGAAGCGATCGGGTCCCAGGACCTAGGTGCTCCGATATAATTATTTTTTAAAAGTAACCTGATTTTATTCAAACTTTGCACATTGTGTATTCCCGATTAGAGAATTTACAAGAAAAAAAGTGGCAAGGGTTTATCTCTTGAATTACTACTTAAATTAACGACATTGGTACGTTTAGATAGAGTTTACAAAGGTTGTAGCAAGGGTTTATCTCATGAATCACTGATCCACTGAACTGCTGAGCTTTTCAATCCTAATCGGCGGTCAGCCATCAGCAGAATAGGGGGAATAACACAGAATGCATCAGAATTGCAAGTAGCCGTAACTATCTCTGACTGCTGGTGGAAGTGCGATGAAAACTCCACGTGGTGGCCGCCGGTAATTTGCCTCCAATACAGAAAAAACTGAATTATCGTGATAGTCCCTTAAAAGTAAGGTTGGCGCGAGGCCAATAAATAACCTCGCCGGGAGAAAAAATATTACGGAACCCGAAATGCAGGGAAAGTAAGCCTTGGAGCTGAGATGTCGGGCGTAGAAGAGAAATGGACACGCCTTATGAATACTGTCATTTGTACTGCTGACTCCATTTTAGGCAAGAGTCGTAAAGATCGGAACGACTGGTTCGATGAAGAACGTAAGCTATCAGTTGAACGTAAGAATGTTGCGTACCGAGCAATGCAACGATCTCATAGAACGTGGGAACGCGAAGATGACTATAAAGAGCTCAGTTCATCGGTGAAAGAAAGCAGCGTAGGAGAAGAATCTCGTCCGTGAACTAGAACAGTACAGAGAGCAAGGACCGCACCAGGCGCGGAAGTTCTACCAAATAGTCCGCGGTATGACGTAATATACACCGCGTTGCACATACAAAGAGAGACAAAGACGGTAATCTGATCGCCGATCTCAAAGGGGTCCTACAGCGATGGGAAGAGCACTTTCATGAGTTGCTAAATAGCCAAGGACTTCGAGGCTCCACCAATGTTTGAAGACGACACTATGCCACCAAGCATACATGAATTTAGCAGAGCGATAAATCGGCTCAAAAATAATAAGGTCCCGGGATCAGATAGTATCTCAGCGGAGCTGATTAAAATAGGAGGTCCCGCAATACACCAAGCAATTCATAAAATAATAGTGAAAGTATGAGAGGAAGAAGCGAAGCCAGAAGACTGGCGAAGAGGCCTTATGTGCTTCATAGGAATAGTCATGCTGTGCCTCATACATGTGAGATATCACAACCTGTAGCAATTATCGTGGTATAACGTTGTTGAGTACCGCGTACAAGATTTACTCCTCTATCCTACAAGTCCCATACGCTAAGGGCAAAGGCTCACGCACTCAGACTCTCATCGAGGCTTGTCATGCTCACGTCAATGGCACACAAAGGCTCAAGCACAAAGGCTCACGTCAAAGGCACATGAAGTCTTACGCACGTAGGCTCACGCACAAAGAGTCACGCACTCAGGCTCGTTGGACTTACGTCAAAGGGCGCACAAAGGCTCAATCACTCAGGCTCTCGTCAAGGCTCGTCAGGCTTACGCACACATAATTCTCAAAGGCTCACGTCAAGGGCGCACAAAGGCTCTCGTCAAGTCTCGTCAGGCTCACGTAAAAGGTGCACTCAGGCTCACATCAAAAGCGCGCGAAGGCTCACGCACTCAGACATGTGAGACTCACGTAAAAGAAAACACAATAGCTCAATCACCTCGTTAAAGGCGCACAAAGGCTCGCGCTCGTCTCAGACTCACGCACACATCACACTCAAAGGCTCACGTCAAGGGCGCACGAAGGCTCTCGCAAGCAGGCTCTCTTCAAGTCTCGTCCAGCTTACGTCAAAAGCTCACACGCAAAGGCTCCCGAAAACTCACGTCATCAACGATCACGTCCAGGTTCACGTCGTCGGGGCTCTATGTCCTCAAGGCGGCGTAAGGCAACGTCATGTTGCAAGCAGACTATCTTTGAATTCATTTATTAACTTTAGTAATAATCGAAATAAGGACCGAATTGAACTAAATGTCCCACAAAATATAAATTTATTGTAACGACCTCTATCATTTTGAGCCCCCTGCGTTTACCACGGCTGGGAAAACTCCGTAAATTTTCTTTCAAAAAAGAACAACAGTGGCCTTGTAGCTAGAAGCGTTCAAGAGTAACAGTGTGTGAAGTGATGTAAGGTCAAAAGTACGTCTCTTTGCATTAAAACGCTATGTACACCGTACCGGGTTAAAAAATATGAACAACAATTTCCGAAAGCCAACCAAGGAATCACCTAAACGATTACACCCCTGATATATTTAAATATACATATATGTATATATGGTGGGCGCCGTAGCTCAGTGGATAAGGGAAAGGCTTCTGAGCAGGAGGTTTTTGGTTCAAACCCCAGTAACAACAAAAAAGTATTTTCGACGGTATCCCACCTCTTGCGAATGTCGGACAATGCTACTTGTCACGGAAAGCTTCCCAATTCGCCGTTTGGATAAGGCATTCAAAGATAGGTCCCTTCCATTTGTGTGCAAAAATATATATGCAAAACACAAATGGTCGCGGACCGCAACGGTCTGTCGCGACGAATATTATTATTGTTATGTATACAAAAGTCTTTATTATTAAACTGAAACAATTCCCGCTTTTAATAGAAAAGCGTCGAAGTAGATAAGCCAATAACATAGCAATAATATTTTTAAACAAAATTTATATTTTTATTTTGATTGATGAGTTATCTTAATTTTACTTAACCGGTAAGTCTAAGCGGTACATTTGTTAGGTACATTTTATTATTAATTTTTTAATTTTATATGACAACAGTACAATAACGCTAAGCAAGAGCTCGAATAATTATTACAAAGATATGAATTGAAATGAGAATTTGAAATTTTTCGAAAAGAATTATTACTAATACAACTTTTAGCAGTTGCTCTCTTAATATTGTACAAAAAGTTTATGCAATGTTATGACATTTTAACAAGACAGCAAGATAAACTAACAAATGAAATTAATAAAATAAACATTTCAAATACATGTAACAAAATAATTATAATAATAATAATAATAATACTTTTTTTTCGTCCACCATACTGCTG
This sequence comes from Nephrocerus scutellatus, assembly GCA_947095585.1. Classification (NCBI taxonomy): domain Eukaryota; kingdom Metazoa; phylum Arthropoda; class Insecta; order Diptera; family Pipunculidae; genus Nephrocerus; species Nephrocerus scutellatus. Next base: position 83,374,653 of record OX352765.1, on the reverse strand, counting down.
GTACTCAACACTTAAGAACCGAAATAATAGTTATATTAAGTGGGCATGTCTAAGTAACACGGGTGGACTTCATTGTGAGATTGGATAAAGAGTGCAATGAATTGCGCTTTCCCCTATTCAATCACATTAAACAGTAGACACGAAAAAATCATACCAAAGACCTAAGGGGAAAAACATAAAAAAAAATGAATTCAAGTTCCATGCTACTGAGCCGCCTCCCGATCTTACCATAAGTATTGCCACACCAATCGCTGAACCACCTATATACGCCGCATGATCCCGAATATAGTGGGTGGTGACATTGTAGCAGCCCTGATTGTGCAGATTCGTAATGCTCGGGAAGATTGTGCACTGTTTGCGCTGTCCGCCAAAGATCTCCTGGCAGCATGATTCTGGGATTTGTCCAAAGCGATTCCAATCGTGCCAAGAGTCAACACCACAGCACTGAAGGCGTTCCTGAGTTTGATCCCAGGCTTGGGTGATTGCACGTCTACTGCCATAGAGGCCCAGTGATGAACGCATTTCCTGTGTAATAGCAAAAACAAAAAGCTCATTATTCTTCCAAGAATTCAATTTCCATAAATTCAATCATTAAATGTAAGGTAGGTACTTGTGTGTGATTCATATCTCTACTCTGTGTAATTACCAATAAGGTAGGGTACGTCATTAGCTCATTAATGTGTCGTACAAAAATTTTAATGTGCGACTTACAAATTAATTTTCTTTCAAAATACATGTACAAAAAACATTAAGTTTGAGAAATAAAGTATTACACAATTAATTATTATTCAAATTGCTTTGATTCTTTTCGCTATATCCCACGAGATTGATCGTCAAAGTGATTCAGATCTTAAGCATCGATCGTGTATTTGCATTGAGTGCAATTCGGTATACGAGTATTACAGGGAAAAAAATTACAAATCACAATTTGTTCAAATTAATGACTTCTTTTTTAGAATATTTTTGCTTTTCTTTATGCATATAATAAATTGTGTTTATTCGTTTTCTGTCTAAAGTCCGATGCAAGCTGTTTTTTCAACAACAAGATTTAATATAATACTCGATTTTATTTCATTTTCTTTTAAACACACGGAATTAGTTCACTTTTGACAGCTGTCAAAGCCAAATTGAATTACATAGCTGACTGACAGTTTGAGTAGTCTAATGTCGTGTTTTTTTTAAATCTGGTGTAGATTGATTTTTTGGCTGTAAACAACAGGTTTAATTATAATACTCGATACTCGATTTTATTTCATTTTCTTTTAAACACGCGGAAGTAGTTCACTTTTGATAGCTGTCAAAGACAAAATGAATTACATAGCTGACTGACAGTTTGAGCAGTCTAATGTCGTGTTTTTATTTAAAAAAAATCTGGCGCAGATTGATTTTTTGGCTGTCAACAACAGGTTTAATTATAATACTCGATACTCGATTTTATTTCATTTTCTTTTAAACACACGGAAGTAGTTCACTTTTGACAGCTGTCAAAGACAAATTGTATTACATAGCTGACTGACAGTTTGAGTAGTGTAATGTCGTGTTTTTTTAAATCTGGCGTAGATTGATTTTTTGGCTGTCAACAACAGGTTTAATTATAATACTCGATACTTGATTTTATTTCATTTTCTTTTAAACACACGGAAGTAGTTCACTTTTGACAGCTGTCAAAGACAAATAGCTGACTGACGGTTTGAGTAATCTAATGTCGTGTTTTTTTTTAAATCTGGCGTAGATTGATTTTTTGGCTATCAAGTGGTTCGTTTATTCCAATAAACCAATCTACAGTAGATCGGATTTCCCCTCTAGAAGAACTTGATATTTTGGGAGATTTACCCATCTTTGCATTAATTGCAACAACAACACTTGCAACAAAACAATGTAAACAAAAGATTCTGGGCTTTCGTGTTCGTTTCGAGAAAAAATCGGAGCTTGAGTGGAGATTTCTAAAACAAACAAAAAAATACGACATTAATTGAACCTATTAATGCCATCTCTCGCCAAGGCTAAGTATTTATCACTCTGCCCTCGTATTGTTTTTCAAAGTATTCTACTTTAAAATGTATGCACTTTTACATCATTGTGATCCGCTAATCTTCAGTTTGGTAGCAAACGGTCTCGCTTAGATTTTTTCATCGGCTGTCCTAAGAATATCGCTCTACGACATCCCGACATTTGAAAACTCATTGTAGATGATGACTTTGCATACCTATAGCGAATAAGTGTTACGTTAAAGCGGGCTTTGTGATTTCGTTTCTAAATATGTTGGTGTCAGTGAGTGCGATCCAAACGTATTTTCTGATCACGATATCGATCGTGTTTGAAGCAATAGTTTATCGTTGCTTATTTGGCAAGAATCTGCGAATAATTTGTCACAGACAGCAGTTTGCAATAACCTGGAGTTCGTATCATATAGTAAAGTTGGTCAGTCCCCGTGTCTCACATCCGTTGAGTAAAACTGCCTTGGTGCAGATCTTGGAAATTTGAACTTTGTTTTCTTGCCACAGGGAGCGAGCTTTGCTTATGCTGCCCTCATCTGGTTCGTGTTTTTCGTGATCGTGCTTTTTGCAAAGGCAAATCTGTAGAAACTTACATACGTTAGTGAGTTCTATTCCCTTTACCATAAGGAGTATACAATGGAAGCATTCCTGGACATTGAAGGCGCTTTTAAAAACGTCAATACTTCTGCGATCGCAACTGCACTGTCGGTCGTGAAAACAGACGACTCACTTATTAATTATGGATTAATCTCTTGCTTATAAGTCGGATCATTAATTCAAAACTGGTTGTGTCGTCTGACAAAAGATCTGTCTGTAGAGTAATGCAAAGTGGAGTTCTATGGTTCTATCCCCCTTCCTAGGGAACTGCTGATATATCTGAAAAGCGAGGCCTGCAAAGTGATCGCCTATGCGGATGTCGTTGATGTTGCCGTTTTAGGAAAACACCTTAACACCCTGAAATAACTCTTACAGAATGATCTTTACAACAAGGCAATTAGTTAGGCAGATAGTTGTGGTTCAGGAGTAAGCCCCCACCAAACTTGTCCTTTTCACTAGAAAATTTAAAATTCCACATATTAACCCACCCTATATAAAGGGCACAAGCTTATCCTCATTTGATAAAACCAAATATCTGGGTCTCATTCTGGACAGAAAGCTAAACTGGAAACCTAATTTATAAGAAAGAGTTCGAAAAGCCACAGCGGCACTCTTCTTCCGAAAAAAGCCATCGAAAACAAAACCCCATATCACTCATTGGCCATAAATATCGTTAATAAGACCTACATTCTGTATGGTGCGGTTGTCTGGTGGACTGTCTTTGATAAAGCAGTAAATCGCGACAAGCTGAGCAAAGTCCAACGATCGGCTTGTCTATGTATGAGCGAAGCACTCAGCACCACACCCTCCGCTGCACTAGACAAACTGTTGAACCTCACACCACTTGACATCTTCAGCAGACAAGTTGCTGCTAGCGTGGCTGTTCGCTTCAATGCAAGATCCCAGTGGACAGGAAATGAATACGGACACTTTATTCAAAGTTCCACCAGGAAGTATAAAGTACACCATTACGCAACTACAGTTCGACAATAACTTCCAGGTCACCATCCCTTCCTTATACTTATACTAATGGTGCAAAAACTGATGTTGGGGTAGGCGGAGGTATTTTCTCAAAAAGGCGAAATATTAGTCTCTCTTTTAGTCTTTCCAATCACTGCAGTGTCTTTTAAGCAGAAATTATGGCAATTAAAGAAGTCCTGTCTTGGCTGAAGAGAAGTGTTATATCCACTAAGGATATCCGCATTTTCTCGGATAGTCAAGTTGCTTTGAGATCTCTAGAATCAGTCTCTATGAACTATATTGTCGCCCTAGACTGCCGATCATCTCTGAGGGAGATGGCGGTGCAGTTACATTTTCACCTGTACTCTGTGTGTCGGTGCATAGAGACATTCTGGGGAACTGCAGCGCTAATAAATTCGCCAAAAATGGTTCTACGCTGCTACTTTTCCTGAAAATGGTTCCTTACGCATAACGATTGGTACATGCAAACACATGTTAAAGCAGGATGCTATTGAAAAAACAACTCTTATATGGTCAAATGGTATAACTTGTGTAGCAACAAAACATCTGGCCAAAGTTGGAATCGAAACGGTCCAAGAGTTTGATGACTCTAAGCACATTGCTTATTAGTGCTATAATAGGGGTCTATTTTGTCTTATAAGCAAGTATGCAGCAAGGCTTGGTGTATTTTCCAATCAGTTCTGCAGAAGATGCATGGACGAGGAGAAGGAAGAGACCATTCTTCACCTTCTCTGCACATGCACAGCTCTTTCTCTAAAACGTAAGCTCCATTTAGGAGCCTTTTTTTACAACGACCTTAATGATTTGTCAAGCACTAACATCTAAAGTCTTCTACGCTTAATTCGAAGCTCCAACTGGTTCAACCACTAGGTTGAGTAATCTTCTTAATCCATGTGACATCACAATAGACCATCAATGATCTAAGTGGGTCGGGTTCCTGCCGACAGCCACCCCAACTTAATCTAATCTAACCATATGCCATTTCTTTGCTTCAATGATAGATCGTTGCCACCATCCCTTTATATTCTTATGTGTGCTTTGTTTCGGAGTGCACTGAGTAATTGTAGGATTGTAACGGGTGTTTTTTTGGGAGGTTTGTTTTTCCGATAGATGTCGTTTTATTTTATGACAGTTGTTTTGACAGCTCAAAGTGGCATTTCTACTCAGTATTGTTTGGCAAATCATTATGAAAAAAAAAAAAAAAAAAAAAAAAAAAAAAATGACATTTGTGAAAAATAGTCGTGGTAGCCATATGCCAGAAATTGTGTTTAAATGTTACACGTTATATCTAACGGGTGTTTTTTTAAGAGGTTGCCGATTTTTTTTTTGAATAAAACACATATCAAATTATGAAATGACCAACATTTTTTTTTATTTGGTAGATAATTTTTTGGCATTTAACATTTAAACACAATTTCTGGCATATGGCTACCACGACTATTTTTCACAAATGTTATTTTTTTTTTTTTTTTTTTTTTTTCATAATGATTTGCCAAACAATACTGAGTAGAAATGCCACTTTGAGCTGTCAAAACAACTGTCATAAAATAAAACGACATCTATCGGAAAAACAAACCTCCCAAAAAAACACCCTATATATATGGGGAAAAGTTGAATCAAACAGAAATCAGCTTTTTCCTGGCAATTGGCGAGAGTCCCTCCAGAATAATGATTATAAGCAGCTTATGTAGAGTGTTAAGGAGTAGACTGCCTGCCCAATGTCCACTACACAGATTTCCATACCTTTTCAAGTACTGGGAGTAGTATTTCAGTAGACTTAACACGATTACAATTAATTCTTTCTTATACTTCGTAAAAAGAGGAGTAAATGTTATCTGTGAGAGGCAATTTCCGATTTTCCGTCGATTGTTTTTTTTTTAGGGAAAACGACCAAAAAATCAATCTGTGCCCGATTTTTTTTTTAATTCCAATTCACCATTAGATCTGTGTATGGAATTTTCCTTCAAATTCTGGGATTCTGTTATTAGAACTATATAAATGTTATCTCAACTATGGGCACATTTTTTTACTAACTATAACTTGGGCAAGAATTGCATTTTGAGTTGGTTCTTTGGTTTTTAAATAAAAGCATAAAGTGACAATTTTCAAATCTTAAATTTTTGAAAACTCCCGCTCATATAATAATATTATTAACTCACCTGTCGCATTGTTTGTGAAACCTTCTCCCGGAAAACATAAACCAAAATGCCACCGATCAACATCGAAACAAATATCAACAACACTATGATGAAATACTAGAAAAAGGAAATTAAAAAAAAAAAGAAACGTAATTCTATTTTATACGCAAAAGCGATCAAAAGACTTACTGTGAGTAGGAGGCACTTAACTTCCTTGCCAGCTCCCATACAACCGATAAACGTTAGCAAACATGTGCATATTGACGTCACAATCAGAACGTAAATAGCGCCAGAGAAGATATTGGTTCCGAGCAGTTCATTGATGAAGCTTCGATCGACCAACGTCCAGACACTTAAACAGAATACGGCAGCGCCACCAAGCTATAAAGCAGGAAAGTTAACCATAGAAGAACAATGAAAACTGCGGTACGATGAGTTGGATTTGAAAAGCACTAGAGATTGATTTAGGATGTTGTTCAAATCTTTTACATTTTAGGTTTGGCAAAGTAGCCTTAAACATTAAGATGTTATAGCACCACAAAGAATGTTTGTTAAGCTTACAAAAATTATAAAATTCGCCACAAATAAACTGTATTTGGCAAATTGTCCACAGCAATCCATACGTGAGCCGAATCCCATTTTGTTGTCCTGCAATGGGGGAAAAAAGTAAACCAAAAATTTCATTACTAATTGTTGCTAGACTTTGTTTAAACAATATTATATATTCACTGTAATTTGAAGAGAACTTAATGTTATATCTTAAATAGAATTAAAAATTGGAAACATAAGAATTCAATGGTAATTGTTACGAGTATAACTAGCGTTGATCCAGTCATCAAACTTATTGGACTTCCGGGCAAAAAGGCTAAACCATACATACATACACACACTACCTAGTTGCAGCCAAGATTCGAGTGTGGACATCCCAAGCGCCACAAGAAAGAAAAATCACTACCAAATGATCTAACTTTGAACGACTGCAAGAGACTGCATAAATTTTTGCCGAACGTTTATCCGCAACCTCTCAGGAAATCCTATGCAGCCAGCATCAAGTGCCGAGGATCAGTAGCTTTGCTGCTAACAAGTCATCAGAGATGCCATTAATAATATATATGTACTACTAGCTTTTCCCGGGCGCTCAGCCACCCGCACACATGAATTTCGCCTTGCCATTACTAACACGGGAGGGGTGTACTTTTGCCTAAACCTAAACAAAGCGCCACCTGGATCATATTCGCACTATGTGATTTACGCAGATTTTGTTAAGACGCATATTCTGTGAAAGTTTCAGCTCAATCGGCTGTCTAGTTTTTGAGTTTTAGTGTCGTATTACAAACCAACAGGCATTCATTTTTATATAAAGTTTATAATATGTACGTACAAAGCAGCGCAGCACGTAGCTCACAGTCATAATGATGCCGCTATATGACGTGATATTCGTACCTCCCAGGAAGCAGCACAGCGAACAGTGCAGCGCACAGCACACAGTCATTATCATACCCGACCGTTTTTTCTTCGACTTTAGTTATTTAGTTACAAAATTGGTCGGTCAAAATGCCTATGTTGACCACGAAAGTCCATTCTAAATACTGATGAAAGAATTTTTGAAATCGGTCTAGTAGTTTCGGAGATTACCTCCTACACACAAACCAACATTACCATAAGAGGCTTGCTTAGCAGGGCTGCAAAATAAGGACGAGATATACTCTTGCGCTCTACACGCACAAAAGGCGGTAACACTGGATTATTCAAAAAGACAAAAAAAGTAAATTTGCACCTTTGAAGTCATTGAGAGATGCTACTGCAGAAATAATGCCAAATGGTAAACAGAAACAGGTAAAGCCAAACAAAAAACTAATCATAAACATCGTGGTCAGTGTTGAGAACATGAACACTTGTGCATACTTTAAAACGGCGATAATGATCGACATTCCGTTGTCAGGAAGAACGAACCTTTTTACGTGGACGATGACAGTCAAAATTTCGTGTACTCCTTACCAAGATGAAGTGAGCATTGCAATATGCAAACATATGAATCCGAGATTTTTAAAACTGCAAAAGATGACTTGGTAGAAGACATACAACAGTTTATCTCTAAAAAAAAAGTTTAAATAAAAGTATGCCTGACAAAAGAAATCCCAGCTCAATCCAATCTATAAATGAATTTGTCTCCTTAACATCGCTTATAAGATTACTTCCTCTGAACGTCTGAAGCCAGTCATTAACGTCGAAAATGGGATTGGCAGTTTACGAGGACAAGACAAAGGATTTGCTGTCAACAAGAAAAGACACCTAACACCGTCGTAATGGTTACAATGTAACAATTAGACAGGCAAAACTTTAAGGTTGTTAGGGACTTTATCTACCAAGGCTCCGCTATAGCATATGATAACGACACCAGCTCAGAAATCAAACGAAGAATCACTCTTGCCAATCATTGTTTCATTTGGCTAAGAAGCAAAGTATTTTCTCGGACCACTAAGAATGCCTTATATAAGATCTAAATCATCCTGCTCTATGGCTTGCTATATCGAAAGCGAATAAAGATATTCTTGGTCGTTTTGAGCAAAAGCAAATCCTCAGAGGATTTTCGGTCCCGTTTACGGAGAAGATCTAATGACGAACCATGCGATCTGTACAGCGACATCAACCTAGTCAAGATATGACCTAATGAACGTTTGAGATGGCGAGAACATGTATAGAAGGGATGTGTTTGGAATTCAACACAGAAGGGATGTGAAGAAGAAGTAAGAGGTCTTGCCTTATATAGCGCGGACAATTTGAGGGTGAAATGCTAGGGAAAGTTGTACGATATTGGAGGCAGACCATTCTAATTGAAGATGCATATTATTGGAGGCCTAGGTTCATCTCGACCAGTAGTGGCACCTGAGTAAGATAGTAAATAAATACATAGCAGCCTCGCTGGTAACGTCAAACATTGTTATCTGCATTATCTAGCAAACTAAGAATCTTTGCAGCCCACTTACAGCAACCGCTTTCAGAAAATAAAAGCCGGCACAATGTTAGCCAACGGTTCTTGTAACCTGCTCGAAGTTGACTAACGACTCCTTGATTTATAGACAATATCGTTGTCCTTTCAATGGAATCGGGTAAAGCAGCACTGCACACAGCGTATAGATCAGCGCTGCAAACAGGCGTGATCTGATGGCACTATATGGCATAATTGTTATAAAAAAAAATGTATAGGAGCCACACGACTCCGGGGCCCTATCGCTACCAAATTTTAATAGAAAGTGTTGTCACCGGAAACACCCATGTATGCAAAGTTCCAATTAAATCGGGCTTTCGAAAGTTTGATAAAAATTGATCGCAAGAATCCACCACCGAACGAACGAAGCATGCCGACGTGAATTTAAATGCCTCTTTCTACATTTTCAGCAAGCGTTGTTTCCAGCGAACTTATAAAAAATCAACGCCTATTTCTACATTTTTGGTAGGCGTTGATTAATAATCGCATGTCGATAATGCAGATTTTGCGCCTGCGTTCATTCTCGGACCATTGTTGCTAATGCCCAACCTGAAATTTTTCCGTTTCGAAAGCAGATTATTATGACAATTAATGCGAGCAAAAGGTAAGGACTGAAATAAAAAGAAGTTCATCCATATTATTAGAATGATATACACATTTGCCGATATATCCTTCTATCAACTGTACGTGTTCATCACTGCGACTTTTACACAAATTTTAGGCAAACGCGCCTTAAAGACGTGCCAAGCTTATGAATACATTCCTACTGTGTTCGAAAATATGTAACGAATATTGTTGAAAACGGTTGGCATCTTTCACTGAAATCACTTCTCCTTGATCATCACTTTGATGAAAGCAAAGTAATCACACCCTTTTTATTTTCTAGGCATTTCTAGACATGGGGTGGAATCAAGACATTTTTCGAAAGTGCGTGTGCTTTGGAGATGATGTAAATCTGCTTTATTGCATAAGAACCTATATTTCTGGCCGTTTGATTCAACTTCTTTTGGACGGTTATTCAATGTACTCCAATGATTCTGATCTAATGAGCCTGTTTCCAAAGCACTCCCTACATACCTATGCCTCTTAAGAACTTAATAATATGGAGCGGATTCAGTGAATGTCACGCAGACTCCGAGATTACGCGAGTTCCAATGTTATCTCTTCTCTGCCGGATCGTTGCTTCGCATTCGTTGAGAAGATGCCACGGGGTCTCCTCCGCTTCCCTTACAGAGTCTGCCGCTGCCACCCTCTACTAATTTTATTTTCTTTAGATGCCCATTCAGTGTGCAATGTCATGTTAGGAAACCCGTAATGATTCTTACAGAATCGCGATAAACCTTAATGGTAAAAAAAGATTCCGAAGACAGTCGAGACACTGAAAATAATTACTGCTTGGCACTGATTACTTAGCGTTATTTTCCCAAGTTAAATAGCCAGTTGCATATTGCCTCCCTTCCCTACCTTTTTGTCGCGAACCTCTCTATAAGATCATGTAAAGATGATGCATACATTATTGGTAGCACCACAAGAGCTGTACAAGAATCTTTAATCCAGAACAAGCTGGTGGCACGTTATCAGGGTCCGAACATAAATGGGAGCAAAATAAAGTACAAGATGGCTAAGTCAGCGAGCAGAAGTTCCCACATTGATACATCAATTAAGAAAGTGTGGTATTGCAAACGAACACAATTCATGTAAGCCAAAAAAGGCAACAACCGGACAGACGTAGATGTAGATGTAGAGTTAAATATAATGATGATGAATCATGTGCTTGACTGTCTACATGACCAACATAATTAATTCCAATTGTTCACTTTTACATTTCACATCTTCCTGAAGTAAACTAAGTCATCTTCTCTCACGCCCCAACATTGTCACATGAGAAGCTAATCGGGCACTACTTGGCAAGCACGTAGAAATTCCAGTGCTCAGTGCAAGTGAAGATAATGCCGAGCATAATCATCGGTCGTACTCGCACAACAACGTAACTCACCAAAACGCCGCGCCGTCTGCATAATTTTCTAACGCGATTGCAATAATTACACAGTTCATTGGTGGACGCCAACAAACTTGAAATGTTACTTTTATCAATGCCCCACTTGGATTAGCTAATCGGATGGTATAGCTTTACTTGCAGTCCATAATATGAAGACATATACATATGCATATAGATTGTGGTAATATATTCCATAATAAGGCTGAAGTAGACTTCAGATAGTGGTAACCGTACGATTCAGCGAAAAACGAAAGATATGCCAACCTATGGAGCCGCCACATGGAAAAATGATGAATGAATGGTAAGAAGCGCAGGTAATCCCATTAGTTATCAAGATGTGGTTATGAGATATACGCGTAAACTGCTGGATAATTGTATTACATTCAACACTTTAACAATTATCATTTGAATAAATTACTTCTTGGCGACAGCAATATACTATCGCTGTTCATTTAATTTTGCGGATTATGTCGCAGATAAAAATGAAAAGTTGTGGACCATGGCGGAGCCAGCTTTTAAATTTGTTTGTAAAATTCCGCAAAACTTTATAAGTGGGCTAGGAGTAATCAACAAAAACGCTTTAACGTTTGCTGAAGACATTTTTCAACTAAACATAGGAGAGACCAATAAATTACATAACGAAGAACCAGGATAAGATGATGAAGAAATCGAATTATGCACTTGAATTAGCCAATCTGAGGTGACAATATAACTCAGACTATATACTAATTGCCCCTTTCACGCACGCACCCACGCACGCACGTATCATTCTAATTCTAAAACTGTGATGGAATATCAACAGTATACGAATTCAGTGATTCATAAAATTTTATCCGAGACATTAACCATAATAACAGTGTTGTAATAAACATAAACCCTTACCACATCTCACTTTGCTATCGCCACAGTAACATTCATGTCAACATAAAGAGGTTATTTATGGAGGACATGGCTTTGACATTCCAATAATGCACGCCAAAATCCATAAATAACTTAATCTTAATGATGCAAGCTGAAACTGTTATCATAATTACTCGCTTGTGTGATTTCATAATGCACGAGTACTTAAAAAACGGTCCATTGCAGTTGTGTTGGAACCAAAACCACTTACAAGGCATTTTTAGCCTCTATCTGTATAGTGTGTACTTTTCGTATGTACCATTCAAACCTAAGCGATATTTTGGGGTTGATTGTGACACACGAAAACCCTCATAAATTAAACCAAGCGACCGATCGACAGTGTATTTCAGGCATCAATAAATTAAGATCTTTATGTATGCAGCGCCTGTCGTACTTATTGTACGATTAACATTAAATACTTTAATTTAAAAAAAAGTCTATTACTTTTATTTCTTCCTGCCAAGTTCTCTTCTCTGCCTGGAAAGCGGAAAGCACGGAACTTGACGTGCAACAACAGCAACTCTTTCAATGATTTTTAAACTTCATTAATGGCAGCGACACTTTCACTGATTTTTAAACTTTTGAATAAAAATTGTTATATATATTTGTTTAAAGACAATTAATATTAAATAAAATAAGGCCCGTTTTTTCGTATAACGGGCTGCTGCCTCACTCTTATAGCGATTAATGCAAAAAAAAGCTCCATAAGCAGCTGCCAATAAAAGCAATCTTGAAGCTAACTGAAGTCTTAAATTCTTCATTTAGATTAAAATACGTCCCCAAATTGTGAAAAGTAACTGAGGTGATCATGATAGCCAAACCGATAAAAAAAACCTTATCAAAGCATCATCATTTAGACCGATAACCTTAATTACCAATAATATGTCTAACAACACTAATTGTAAAAAATGTACAGACGCCGGGCCCTCGGGGGCCCTCACACAAATTTTAAAATAAAAATTAACCCGATTTTGGTAAAATCGAGCTCGAGCGAGGATCGAGCTAGAGTCCCTGTATCGAAGCAAAATGAGAGAAGTGCAGCGTAGTGTAAGACGTGACAAACGTAATTATATTGACAACCTGGCCTCCGAAGCAGAGGAAGCAGCGAGCAGGTGCGATAGCAGCACCGTTTACTGGGTCACCAAAGAGCTGACAGGAGGTCAGCGCTGTAGCCAACATTTGGTGAAAGGCCTTGATGGTGCCGTACTCGTTGAGGATCAGCTCAAGCGATGGAAGGAGCATTTCTCTACAGTCCTTGACCGTGTATTCGCCAACGATATGCACCCAAATTAAACGGAGCTGCAGGAAGTAACAATTTTCCGAACTCGCCCGTCAACTCCCAGTAAAGATGAGATCGCTACCGCGATCAACGCACTAAAGAACAACAAGTCGGTACGACGAGGTGGTATACCCGCAGAGCCTCTGCGTGCTAATCCAACGACATCAGCAGAGCTTTTATATCCTCTTGTAGAGAGAGCTTGGGAGGCAGAAAGTTTCCCCGACGAGTGGAAGAAGGGAATGATTGTCAAGCTCCCTAAAAAGGTAGTCTTATGGAGTGCGAAAACTGGAGTGGCATTTGCGTTCTTCCTGCAGTTGCAAAGTAGTACTTGAGCGAATTAAGGAACATCTGGAAGATACACTCGATGACGAACAAACTGGTTTCCGCACTGGATCCTCCTGTGTAGATCACATCAACACCCTGCGGATCATTATTGAACAGTGCGTTGAATTCCGGTCACCACTGCACCTGCTGTTCATCGATTTTGAGAAGGCGTTTGACAGTGTCAACAGACAGTTTATCTGGCTCGCCTTACGTTGATAAACTAATAGCTATTATTAAAGAAACCTATGATGGCTCTAAATGTCATGTGCTGCATAGAGGAAAGCTGTCAGAGGAATTCGAGATCCTAAGTGGGGTACGACATGGTTGCATTCTATCGCCGATACTTTTTTTTGTTGTTGATTAGCGATGTACTTCGCGCAGCACTATCTACTGGAAACGGAGGAATTCGTTGGACTCTTACATCTCAATTCAAACATCTGGATTCCGCTGACGACGTTTGTTTACTCTCACACAGAATTATGGAGCTGCACCAAATGACAACAAATGTGGAAAGGAAGGCAAATGTTGCTGGTTTGGATATTAATGCTGCCAAAACGAAAATCATCAACCTCGGCACTAACTCAGTAACTCAAGTTAACATTGCTGGACAACCGGTAGAGAGAGTAGAGAGTTTCCAATATCTTGGGAGTATTGTCTCGACCGAAGGTGGAACCGAACAGGACATTGTCAACCGAATCGGCAAAGCAAAATCAGTGTTGGGAATGATGGCCATGATATGGCGAAGCAATGCGATCAGCTTAAACACCAAGCTGCGACTTTTCCGTTGAAATGTTGAATCTGTGCTGTTGTATGGGTGCAGCACTTGGAAGGTGAACGCTACTATCACAAAAAGATTACAAACGTTCGTACATAGGTGCCTAAGGAACATCTTAAGGGTTTTCGGGACTAACCGTATCCATCTTTACCAGAGAACGGGTCAGGAACCAATAGGCACAACCATCCAACGACGGAAGTAGCAGTGGATTGGTCATACACTCCGAAAAGACGACAGTTCTATAGCTAACTACGCAATGCAATGGAATCCGTTATCTCAGGATGGTAGAAGAGCGTATCGTCCGAGAAATATATGGCGTAGAACAGTTGAGGAGGAGGAGTCACGGCAGTTGGGGCAGAGTTGGAGAGAGCTGAAGCTCATTGCCAGAAAACGCACTCGATGGCACGTAGGCGTAGTAGAGGCCCTAGGACCCACAAGGGGATATAGGACATAAGTCAGTCACGATGTCGAGACTAGAGACATCCAGCTATGGATCGCGATGATGCGGTTGGCAAAATTATTCCAAAACAGAATAAGAGTGAGGTATTTTTCAAAGAGTTAGATATTTTCTCGAATAACTGACTTAAAGGACAAATTAGCAAAAACATTTGCAACAGCTTGCACGTTTATGGCAAAATTTCATAAAAAAATTTGGTGCACTACCAATACGAGGTATGAGGCACGAGGCTATGAGGCATTACTTGAATATTCCTTAAAAGAAAAACAACAATACAACTTTCAACTTTAAATTTTTAATAAAATTCCACTAATGGCTCTGAGCCATTAAGTGATAAATACGCCTCCACCTAAAGCTAAAAATAATAATTTACACTGTCAACAACTTATATTATTGTTGTTGAATAAAGCGAAACAACGACCGCATTCATAACGAACGAACTACAAGTGTTGTCAAAATCCTGTCAACAGGTTTTTGTAACAAAAGAAAAAAAAATAACTTCACTAACAAAAAGCCGCGCCATTAGACATTTGTTGTAAACAACCACCACAATTTTTTGTAAAATAAAAAAAAAATGTTTACCCACACAAACTGTTAACTATCACTTACTGACTTACAGCACCGACCGACCGACCATCCCGACTTTAAAAATGATGCAGCAAATACGAGTAACTTGCAAGAAAAATGTCAAAACAATGACATGAATGCACGGTCAACAGTCGCTGCTAAAAGTGTTAACAACTCTTAAGAATCTCCGCCACACAATGGTTGATTGTTCAAAGAAAAAAAAAACAAAAAGACTTGAGCATTATTCCATAATGACTATGAGTACGGTTGGTTATGTCATATATTGTCTTGCTGTCATGTTGTCATGAATTGCTAATCAAGCCTCGACTCGGGACGACTTCAACTGACAAACACCTACAGTTGAATAATTCCATTGTACGCATTTTGTAACAAAAATGTTCCCACACTTTACCTGACATGCTATGTTCGTGTGCGTGTACTTCGAGCTGAAGAAACAAACAAATAATTAATTTAAGATGCTACAGCGATGTTGATGCCACGAGGTTGACAGCAACGCCAACATCTCATTGATGAAGATGTTAATGACATTGCAAATCCCTCCAAAGTGTAAATGTTCTCCCAAGCACCATGTTAAGTGCTGCAATCCGTGGTAAAGGTGTTCTGCCGCAAGTCTTAAAAGGGTACACCCCCGAGGCCTACTTGGTTATTATATAAAGGGTCCGCCAAATAACTTTTTTTTTTGAAAATGCTATAAAAAAAAACTACTGAATATTTTCTCAAATTTCTTTTTTTATTTGAAAGTACAATCCTTCCAGTTAACAATGGAAAATAATTTCATTCAAATGGCTGCCTCGGCTGGCCATGCAGTAGCCTACACGATCGGTCCAATTTTTAAGCACATTATCGATTGTGTGCAGCTGTATTTCACCAATGGCTTCACAAATATTGTCCTTTAAAGCGTCAATTGTCTCTGGCTTGTCGGCGTAACACTTATCTTTTAGGGCACCCCACAAATAATAGTCCAACGGTGTCAAATCGCAGCTCCGAGGTGGCCAAACGACATCAGCTCTGCGGCTGATAATGCGATCTTCAAAAACAGGGCGCAAAACATCGAGTGTAGCTTCGGCTGTGTGGCACGTAGCGCCGTCCTGTTGAAACCAAATGTTGCCAATATCCTCCTCTTCAATTTTTGTAAACAAAAATTCGTTCAACATGGCCCGATAACGATCGCCATTGACTGTAACGGCCACTCCTTGCTCATTTTCGAAGAAAAATGGCCCAATTATGCCTCTGGACCAAAATCCGCACCAAACAGTGACTCGTTTTGGGCGTACCGGCTTTTCAATGTATGCGTGCGGGTTTTCTGTGTCCCAAATGCGACAATTTTGCTTGTTTACATACCCGCCAAGATCAAAATGAGCTTCATCCGAAAAGATGATTTTTTTGGCAAAATCGGCATCTTCTGTAAGTCGATCGCAGGCCCACTCAGCGAAGCGAAACCGCATTGGATGGTCAGTTGGCTTCAACTCCTGAACCAATTGGACTTTGTATGGCGTCATCGTCATCGGTATCTTCTGTAAGTCGATCGCAGGCCCACTCAGCGAAGCGAAACCGCATTGGATGGTCAGTTGGCTTCAACTCCTGAACCAATTGGACTTTGTATGGCGTCATCGTCATCGGTATCTTCTGTAAGTCGATCGCAGGCCCACTCAGCGAAGCGAAAACGCATTGGATGGTCAGTTGGCTTCAACTCCTGAACCAATTGGACTTTGTATGGCGTCTTACCAAGGTCTTTATGCAAAATTCGTCTCAATGATGTCTCCGAAATGTTCAATTGTTGAGAACGACGGTGAATTGATGTTGATGGCGCTTCACGCACACTTTCTGCCACAGCATCAATATTCTCGGGTGTACGCACTGTTTTTGGCTTTTCACGCTTTGGTTTATCGGTGAGGATGCCAGTTTTTTTCACTTTTTTCACAAGATAACGAACATACGGAGCTGACGGTGCTTCTCTTCTTCCAAAATCCGTACGCAATTTTCGCACACATTTTGCAACATTACCATGATTTTCAAAGTAATGTCGCAATATTTCCCAGCGTTGTTCAAGCGTATACACAACCATATTCGTTCTGCGCAAGGATACAACTAATTATCTGTCAAATCAGACATGAGCTAAGTGTTACCATTCACGAAATAAGCACTAGTTGAAAAAAAAACTTTAGATGGCGGACCCTTTATTTATCAAATGGTTATTTCTTCAGCTCCACCAGGAATTATTAATGAGTCTTAGGACTCTTTAGGATATACGATTATGTAAGCATAATGGCGTTCAGCAGAATAGGGTGAATAACATCTAATCAAATAAAGTATCTCCTGGTGGAACTGCGATCAAACCTCCACGAGTTGGCTGCCAATAATTTTCCCCACAAAGAGAAATAAAATCTGAATGATCAGGCTATTCCCTTTTCTAAGTCTGGTTACTTACTTACTTACTGATTTCCAGTAACCGCTAAATGGGACAAAGGACGTCAAGCTCAAGCGATAACATAAACATAGCGACATCAATAGATTCGCTCGAACACCGCAGGAACGTTTTCTGCTTGTCACTGTTTTATCGCTTCTTCCACTAGCGGTTCTCAAGAGAAATAGCCAGTTGCATGCCACCTCTCCTTGAATTCAACCGCAATACTCGTGGCGCTCGAAATGCTCTTCAGTTTACCCTCAAGCCCATCTTCGGTATTACTGTTAAGTTTAGAGTCTATTTCTTTAGTCGTACAACACGAATGTGCAATGCTTGGATCAATATGATCCACAGGCATTTAAAATGCATGCACATCGACATCTCCTCTCTCTTTCCTTAAATACCTTAGTGCCCACGCTGTGCTCTGGTTTTAACCCCTTCATCGTGTGCCGATATATAAAAAAATAACATTATTGTATACATCCAATGTATCATTTTAGGATTTAGACCCTAAGTTCTGCCGTAGAGGCGTCTACTGGCCCACAAGACCCTAGTGGCGCGTTCGATGGCGAAATTGATATGATAATTCCAGTTTAGCCATTTATCAAGGATGACGCCGATATTTGAAGCCTCAATGGAATAATCTAACAACCTACCAACTACGGTTAGTTTTCTCGGTAGCATCCAGCTTTAATATGAACTTGCATGTAGCGATTGGTATGCTTAAGTAACCATGTTTTGGTAAAATGGGCAGTGTATAGTTCCATATTTGGAGAGCTTATCGAAAACACTGCAGGGATTAGGAAAATGGAAAGAGAGATTAAGATTTAGCCTTTTTAAGAAAACACCCCCCCCAACAAACCCCGTCATAAATTTTTGACCTGTCTGTGTAAAACAGCATGCATTCATCTTCCAAGTGAGCGCCTTCTTTCCAGAATGATCAGGAGTGGATGGTGACTTGGAATTTTTTAATTGAATTGGAGTTATGGAATGGTTAGTCTGACTTAACTGTTGGTATCCAGAATGAATTCAGAACGGAGGCGAATAGCTGCACTTGCAGTTACTTGCCTACTGAAGATGTCGAGTGGTGTTAGGTTGAACACAAGATATACAGAGTAACAAGGTAATATATTGCGCATGTTGTTATCCTATCTCTTGACGTTTCGTTATCATACAAATTATTAAAATCAGCAGATTGCTGGACTATTTATACTATTCAGGTATTTTTTTTTTGTGTAACTACCCTAACCCATATGGCAGACACTGCGACCTGAAACATCTATTGTGTCATAAGGGTTGTTAATTCTAAAAGACTTACCACCTCCCTAATGAACGATAGTGCATCATTAGTGTCGGAATTTCTCAAATCCGCCGTCGAGGATATTTCCTTGTGAAAGTAGCGTCTTCTCAACCAAAGTAATGCTGGTCATTCACAGAGAACGTGATCGGATGACTCTTCTTCATCCGAGCAGAACCTACATTCTGTCTCTGAGCCCACACCAATTTTGTTAAGGTGACTTCGCAAGGCACAATGACCTGTTAGAAAGCTAACCAGCCCCCTAATGCTATCCCTATTAAAATTAAGGATTTCCTTGTAGGAAAAGAGACTGATTAATTGTTTGGATTGCCTATGCCTCGGGAGACTTTCCCAGTGGGCTAGACGAAGTATGTGTTCCCAACAATTTATTAGTGCTGTGGCGGTAGCCCAGTTGACATCACAGTAGGGTTCAGGTCCGATGAACGCAGATTCTGAGCCAGCCCTAGCTAGTTCATCCGCAGATTCGTTGCCTGCAATTACCTGATGACCAAGAACCCAACCGAGTGTGACTTTGTTTTGTCTGGCCAGATATTGCAGTGCATCGTAACAGTTTTTGAACGAATGGAGTCCATCAAATTGGACGACAGCTCTCTAAGTGCTGCCTGGATATCTGAAAAGATATATTATATAGTTCCCTTCATTTCTTTACTAAGGTTAATTTTGGCGCAGATCTCAATGGCATCGGTATCGGTATCGGTATCGGTAGGTGGTATCGATACTCATAAACGACCATAAGCCTTTATTTTAATTCGACAACTATAAAAGGAAGTCTGACGGCTACCCTCCATCACTCTCTTACAAAAATACATCACCAGCCGATCCACATACCATTGCTAACTTTTTTTGTAACCTTTTTCAAACAATCTTTCGTACCGTACCTTCCTATTTCAATTATCTACTTAACATCTCCAATGACCCCTTTCTCTTTCAAACTGTTGACCCTACTGTTATCAAAAAAAAGTTACAAAACTTAATGATGAATTCTTACCCGGCCAAGAAGGCCTTTCCGTTACATTTCTTAAAAAATTGTCTTTTAGCTTCTCTCTTCCGCTTTCTTACCTCTTTTGCCAATCCCTTTCACAAGCAGAATTTCCTCAGATCTGGAAGACCTCTTTTATAACCCCGATACACAAAAGAGGATCAAAGAATGCTATAACTAATTATCGCCCCATTGCTAAACTTTGCTGTATACCCAAACTCTTCGAAAGAAAGTATATACGAAGCCTTAAGCTTCCACTACAAGTCTTATATTTCTCCCAGCCAACATGGCTTTCTGAAAGGTAGATAAACCAACACTAATCTTGTTGAATTCATTTCTTCCGCCCTTTCATCGTTAGAGAGTGGCAACGAAGTCGACGTTGTTGCGACTGATTTCGGTAAAGCTTTTGATAAGATATCTCATCAACTAATCCTTTTTAAATTGTCTACCCTTGGCTTTGAATCCATATTGTTACAATGGAAATCTTCTTATCTGTGAAGTCCCACAAGGCAGCCATCTAGGTCCCCTTCTCTTCATTCTAACTATAAATGATCTTGATAGGGTCATCAAACATTTTGCCCTCTTAATTTAAAACTTTTCACTTGGCTTTGTCAAACGGTGGTCCAAAGAATTTTACAACCATTACGTGACTAAATCCCTCTACATCACCTTTGTCCGTCCCGTCCTCGAGTACGCTAGTCAGGCGTGGTCGCCATATCATCAAGTTCATGTGTCCAGAATCGACAGCATCCAACGTCCGTTTTCTCCGATTTTCTCTTCAAGGTCCACCTTGGGACAATCCTCTTATACTGCCTCCCTACCAAGAACGCCTCGACCTCTAGTGAGCACTCAGTGTCTCGTGTGTTTTGAATGACTTCGGGTTATAAATCATAACAACAAACAGAGCAGCTGCAATCGCATTCGACCTACTTGATATGTCATTAGTTTCGCGCTTTTCTTTGTACAATTATTTTCAGTTATGTACATACATTACATAAAAATAATTTTATTTAAGTGTATGTTTGTTGTACGAGTATCGTGGGATATTTCAAAATCAATGTCCCCCTCCTCACTCTATCCGTAACACCTATGAATAAGGTAGGTATCGCTCACTACAACTTCAACTTGAAGAACTAAAGTTGTGCACCTGTGTGAGATGATGCACCAATAGAAACAATCAGCCCACAACAAATGCCACAAAGAAAATGTGTGTAAATGCGGATGACCGACCGATCCATCTCCGGCGACTGGCACGAACGCCGCGGATCGACTCGACAAACAGCGGAAAAATCGAGAGTGATTGTTGCACGTCGTACTGGTACCTTTACCATTAACCGTGACCCAGTTCCATATCATCATATACGTAGCGACTCGATCTCATAGCTTTTACCATTATGTGTTTCCACTTCCACTAGCAAGCTCCGCACACCGCTCGCTAGCTATTCACATCTTAAATCCGTATAAATACCAAAAAGAGAAAAACGCGAAAACCGATCAAATTACAACAAATTCGAGGCGGCGCGGCGCGACTAATCGACATTGTCACTGCGCTGGCGTGACGTTTAGTGTGAAAGCTGTGTTGGGCATTGAGTGCGCGTTGTGCTTTTTACTGCGCCATCGCATAACACATTTCCCAAATCCAAACTCTTGAACTATTTGTAAACGGTTTTGTATGTTTAGCTATTGAGTGAGTTACGCATGCGCACTCGCGCGTCTACTACCCAGTGGTAGTAAATGATTATTGGATTAAATTTGGATTAAATTAAACAAATATCGCACATCTTTTGAAGTAATCTATATTATAATACACAAAGGCAACGACGGTTTATCTGGTTGGTTTTTGTAGCACAGTTTTAGGCTTTTGTATCCCGATATAGTTAGTTTTTAATGACTTTTATTTAATTAACTTTAAACATTACATTTAATAAAGTGATGTCGACTTCCCTCCCCTCTGATTCGTCGACAACAAGAAACCACAATGGTGGACTTCGGAGTTGGGACTTATTAGGAACAGCTGCAGAAATTTGTTCAATTCACCCAAGGTCGCCAGATTAGAGTCCAATTGGGATGCCTACAAAATATTCATCAAATTATACACAAAAGAATTAAGCTAGGCGAGTATCCTGGAGACTCTTCTGTGGCAAAATAGAAGAAGAAAAGAAGAAGAAAAACAAACGGCTCCTTCAGCCCCATACCACCCATTGGCTATATACAGCAGTAAGACCTATACTTTTATATGGTGTGACTGTATGGTAGACTGCCTTAGACAAAGCAGTTAATTGCATCAAAATTAGCAAGTAGCAATTAGCAAATAGCCGCCATCGCGGCTATTCGCTTCAATGCAATGTCTCAGTGGGCCGGAAATGAAATTGACCACTGAAAACACCTCCGCCAACTTCGTGTAAAAGAGAATTTCATCATCTTCCAATTGAGCTCCCTCTTACCAGAATGTACTGGTGGGCGAGGGTACTTGGACGATTTTGTTGAATGGTGTAGTCTAGTTGCCTGGCGTAATCCTAAGGTCAGGATAGAAGAGTGACCGAGAAGAGTTCCGGTCCACTTGGAGATTGCATTGAGGCGAATAGCGGTGATGGCGGCTATGTCTAGTAGTGTAAGGTTGAACAGAATGTCAAGTGCGGAGGAGGGAGTTGTACGAAGTGCAACTGTTCTTTGGACCTCGCTTAGTTTTTCACAATTTACTGCTTTGTCTAAGGAAGTCCACCGTATAGAAATGTAAGTCTTACTGCTGCCGTGTATAGCTCATGAGTGATATTGGGTTGAAAGCTTCATTTGTTACTAAAGGCTTTTTTGCAAGAGAAGAGTGCCACTGTAGCTTTACGAACTCTTTTTTGGATTTTTGGTTTACTGCTTAACTTTCTTAACTTCCTGTCTAGTATTAGACCCAGAACGTTGGCTTTATCAGAGAAAGTTAAGCTTGTAACTTAAATAGTGATCCCCTTTCTATTTAAGTTACAAGCTTAACTGGGATTTTGTATTTCATAGTGAAGAAGAAGAAGAAGTTTTGTGTTGGTTTAATCCTAAACCCAATTTGTTACCTTGTGTGGAGCATTTTGCAGGAGTTCTTATAAGGTGTTCGGGAGCTTCTCTGAGATGGCAAAAGCAACCCCAGCATTCGGCAGCCCTCCCTTCTCAGGCATACAAGCAGCTCATACACCTTTAAGTTCCATAGACAGAGAGGGCAGTACTTGCGGGGCTACCCTGCAGACATATCTTCTGGGGGACGACACACCTAGTTTTGAATTTACAATCCGACTTGTGAGTAGAAGGTTAATCACCAAGCCAAGTGAGGCTTCCACACTCAAGGCCGTTATTTAATCTGTGATCTCATGTGTTGACGTTATTAAAAGCGCCTTCAATATCTAGGAATGCTACCAATGTCTAGTGTACTCCTTGTAGTGTAGGTAATATTCAATGGAACGTACTAGCGTTTGCAGATCTGTGTCCACAGATTTACCCTTGCAATACACGTATTGATCTGTAGACAGAAGTCTCTTGTCAATGTTAGTACGTATGTGGATTTTTATCAGTCTTTCTAGTGTCTTTACAAAGAACGATGATAGACTGATTGGTCTGAGATCATTTGGACTAACATGCGAGCATTTGCCGGCTTTGGGTATGAAAACCACGTTCACTTCTCTCCATAAAAGCGGAATGTGGACCAGATCGAGATAACAATTAAAAATTGTTTCTGGTATGTGGATGTCTATCAGTCTTTCTGATGATAAACTAATGGGTCTGAGATCTTTTGGAACAAGCGTTTCTCCGCTTTGGGTATGAAAACCACTTTCACCTCTCTCCATAAATCCGAAATGTGGACGAAATGTGTCCCTAGCAAATTAAGGATGATATCCGAAGTCCTTTGCAGCTCGGTAGGAATAACGCCGTCAGGTCCTGCGGATTTATATGGTTTGAAGTTATGCAGCACCCTAAACAGTTTATCCTTATTTATCAGATCTTTGGAGATGGTTGTACGAGTGTCTACCCTACTAAGGCTAACATTAATTAAATCATGGGAGCTGTCCGTTAAGTGGGTTTCTAAAAGCAGATAGAACGATTCTTCGTTAGAGGTAGTCCAAGAGCCGTCTACTCTTTTCAAACAGCTAGGCATTGTTGGATTGGTAGAGAGGATGTTTTATAAGCCTAGATGCCTGGACAGATTCTTCTATTTTGCCACAGAAGAGTCTCCAAGATACTCGGTTAGCTTTCCTTAATTCTTTTTTGTATAATATGATGGATGCTTTGTATGCTCTAATCTGGTGGTTGACCTTGGCCACGGAAATATAATGAAGAGCACATATGTTGACTCAAATTTTTCCACCAGACTTTGTTCGTTTAAATTGACGAGAAGGAGTACAGAAAATTGGAGTTTGCACACTTTATGTTGTCACAAATGAACGCAAACTTTGATAACAAATTTGGATAATTTACAAAAGTTTTTGAAACGTGTAACTTTCTACTACTAAATAGCATGTATAGAAGAGTTCCATTAACAAACAAGTAGCATGTGAAAACACGGCCTTGGTTCTACCAATAACAGCGGTGAAAGGTTTGCTGATCTATGTTCTGATCGCAACCTAATCATTGGAGGCACAATTTTCCCCCACAAAAACATCCACAAAGCCACCTGGACCTCTCCTGATCACATGTACAACAACCAGATTGATCACATCGCTAAAAGCCGCAAGTGGCGATCATCGTTGCTGGACGTTGGAACCCGAAGAGCAGCCGACGACTACAGCGACCACCATCTTGTGTGTTGTTGGCAGTGTGCGATTGAAGCTCGCGGTCCACTCAACCACACCAAGTCAAATAACGAGAAAGCTATCTGTAGCAGCACTGAAAGACCCAGATGTGAAACTGCAATATGTATCCCGCGTACAACAGTCTCTCTCTGAGATACGGCCCCAAACTCTAGAGTATAAATTGGAGAAAACAGTAAAAGCGTATACGGAAGCAGCCTCATCCATTTTAGGTTATCCCGACAAAACTAGAAAAGAATGGATATCAGATAGCATATGGAGCACCATTCGTGAAAGCCAATCCATCAAAGCAGAGTTCAAGCCGACGTCGAGTTAACTACGCGAACATTGCATGCGATATATCAAGGTATCTGGGAATCTGAAACCATTCCATCGTCGTTAAAAGAAGG
This sequence comes from Nephrocerus scutellatus, assembly GCA_947095585.1. Taxonomy (NCBI): domain Eukaryota; kingdom Metazoa; phylum Arthropoda; class Insecta; order Diptera; family Pipunculidae; genus Nephrocerus; species Nephrocerus scutellatus. The sequence goes on along the minus strand of OX352765.1, from coordinate 83,349,758 downwards.
CTTAATGGTCAAACTCACCAAGAAAAGTGATTTGAGCAATTGCGAAAACTGGAGAGTAAGTACACTGCTAAACACCATAAACAAAGTGATCTCCTCTATAATAGCTAGGCGCTTACAGAATGCGTTAGAGCCAATTTTGAGAAATGAGCAAGCAGGATTTCGCCCAAACCGTTCTTGTACTGATCAAGTTAACACCCTGCGTTTAATCATTGTACAGTCAGTTGAGTATCGCTCTCCTCTATATATGATTTTTGTAGATTTTAAACGCGCTTTTTATAGCGTGGGCCGAAACATGATTTTGTCTAGCTATGGTGTTCCGGAAAAACTCATTAACATCATTAAGGAGCTGTACCGCGACTCAACATGCCACGTCATTCATAACGGTCATCTCGGCTCACCGTATCACCTACATCTACTCGGGAGTCAAGCAAGGTTGCACCCTCTCACCATTGCTTTTCACAATTGTCATCGACTGGGTGATGAAAATAGTAACCCGCACTCCATCGGGTTTGTCATGGAATGTTTTTCACCGCCTAGAAGACCTGGACTATGCCGATGATATCTGTCTCCTATCACAATCGCTGGGTGACATGCAGCGAACACGAAACTCACTAGAACTCCACGCTAACAAAGTGGCAAAGGGTAACAAAAAGAACTTCAAGTCTTCATCAGCAAGTGCTTTAGGAGGATACTGAGAATAAGATGGCCGGACATTATCACCAATCAAAACATGCGGAGAATAACGCAGCAGGAAGCAATCGCGATCACCATCAGACGACGAAAATGGAGCTGGATTGGCCACACTTTGAAAAAGCCAGCGGACGATATTACGAAACTAGCGCTCGACTGGAATCCTCAAGGAAGCCGTCGAGTTGACCGTCCTAGCAAGACGTGGAAAAGGACAATACAAGAGGAAGCAAGATTCCAGGGGACCGAGTTGCGTCTCTTGAAACCTCAGGCGTTAAATCGAGTTCGTTGGCGGGCGTTTATGGAAGCCCTAAAGGAAAGAAAGAAAAGAAGCAGCTAACCCCAGGCATTTCCGATAAACTGTATTCAAAATATGGGGCGTACCAATTGAAACCTTCTCTGAAAGTAGTAAACAGTGAAATTGGCCTTAAAACTAATTGGAAGCTATTCGAAATATAATTCAAAAAATGAAACACAACAAAGTAATTTTTTTACCCAGAGTATAACTTTTATTTTGCAAATAAATAGTCGTCTGCCTGCATTTTATAACAATCAGTAAGTTTCTTTATGTGAATTTAATATCTAATTCCATTTAGCAAAACCAATAATGTCTAATAAAAATAAAAAGGTCAATTAATACAACAATCTGATGTATTTTTTATGATACCAATAAAATTGAATGCATTTTTTTTTAAGAAAAATGTATTCCCCAAGATGACAGACTGTAGAGTAGTAGATAATAAAAAATAATTACTTCAAATATCTCAAGGATGTGTAACTAAACTAGATGGATGTATTATTTTATAAAATTGCATTGTTCGTATTGTCTCGAGTCGAGGAGACTAGAGAGTAATTTAAATGTTACATTCCAATAAAGGTCGAAGCAATACTAGTACGAAAATTATCGGCCAAAAAAAATGCAATTTCCTTCTGAGTTGCACAGCTGCTCTATTATATGGATGGACACAATTTACTGGCCAAAACAACTATCATTTCCAGTCTTACGATGATTACTGAGACAATTTCAAGAGGGAAGCAAAACAGAAAAACACAAAAAGACGATTTTGAAAGTGCACCGAAGCATCACGATTATTATAAATTGCCTCAAATTTATGCTGACGATGGAAGGAGCCTTGAGTTTTTTTTTTTTTTTGAAATAAAAGTAAAAACGTGCTAAGGAATTCACTTGTTTACGTGATTTGTGAACTGAACAGCCGAAATGCGACACTAATTACCATCGGATTCGTGTAATCAGCTTCAGATTTTTATTTTGGGGAATAATTTTTCAAAAAAAAAAAAAAATATTTATTGCTTTTGCTACTTCGCTGAACATCAATTTGCCCTCTTAATGGTATCTTGTTAATGTGTGTGACCAATTGCTATTAAGGTGTTAAGAGTGATCGCTTGAATAAATCAGATAATGCGAGTATTTGCCCCACAGTAGTAGCTGATTCATGAGCGGCGTGTTAAAATTTCAAATGGACTTGAATTGTGTACGAGTGTACGTGTCTGTCTCGCTTAGACGATGAGGTTATTGTTTTCGAAAGGAATTTCTAAGTAAGCTTCGAATTAGGAAAAGTCAATGTCATCGCATTGTTGATTTGTTTACGACATCGGAGGGCTTCAAAACAAATTTTAGAGAGAATTTAAAAAATATTAAATATTTTACAATCTGCGAAAAACCTTCTTATCTTTTGCAACTAAATTGGGTTCAGTGCTTAGACTTTATGAGTTGCTTTTCTGGATTGTATTTAAGCAAACCAATAACATTCCAGAGGAGTGGAAGCAATTAGCACAAATAATCGCGTTTAAACGTTAATTTTAATGATTAAAAGCATATTCATAATATACTGGAGGCCACAACCACAAGCCGAACCAGATGTCGGTACGAACGTACCGAGGTGCCAACGTTCCGAGCGCGGATTGCATCATCTGCGAATCAGATTCGAGTCAAAACGGCTGCCCTTCGCAACGAAGAGACCAGAAACAACTACGGTCAAGCGATAGGACTCGCCCTAAATGCAGGGAGAGTAATTTCTGGGGCTGAGATGTAAGGTGTAGAATAGAATAGAGCAATTCACGGACGAAAGAAAGCAGCCTGGGAGAAGACTCTCGTCCGTGAACTGGAACAGTACAGAGAGCAAGGAACGCACCAGGCGGGGAAGTTCTACAAAAGAGTCCGCGGTATTACGCAATATACACTGCGTAATCTGATCGCCGATCTTAAAGGCATCTTAGAGCGATGGAAAGAGCACTTTCATGAGTTGCTAAATGGCCAGCTAACTGAGGAATTGGAGGCTCAACCAATGACCGACGATCATACTATGCTGCCGCCACCAAGCATCGACGAAGTTAGCAGAGCGATAAATCAGCTCAAAAATAATAAGGCCCCGGGATCAGATGGGATCCCAGCAGAACTGATTAAAATAGGGGGCCCACAATACCTCAAGCAATTCATGAAATAATAGTGCAATTATGGGAGGAAGAAGAGATGCCAGAAGACTGGCGAAGAGGCATTATGTACCCCATACATAAGAAAGGAGATACCACAAAATGCAGCAATTGTCGTGGTATAACGTTGTTGAGTACCGCGTATACGATTTTCTCCTCTATCTTTCAAGACAGGATAGCCCAATACGCTAAAGTCATCATTGGTCCATACCAGTGTGGCTTTATCCCACGCAAATCAACAACTGATCAGATTTACACCCTAAGGTGATGGTTTCAAAACTCACTACACCATCTTTTTATAGCCGCCTATGAGAGCATAGCCCGAGTAGAACTCTATAAAGCCATTAGAGAATTCAGCATCCCAAATAAACTGACACGACTATGTAGGTTGACCATGGCCAATGTTATAAGCCAAGTAAAAATATCCGGATCGCAATCACTATCAAGCCTATTCAACATCTATAACGGGCTCCGACAAGGGGATGGACTTGCCTGCGTCCTCTTCAACCTGGCGTTGGAGAAAGTGATCCGAAACTCTGATGTACCGACGAGAGAAACAATCCTCTATAAGTCCATTCAGATACAGGCTTACACAGACGATATTAACATCGTTGGTAGAAACCGAAGAGCTGTACAGGAAGCTTTCATCCCGATAGAGCAGGCGGATCGAAATATGGGGCTGCACATAAATGAGAGCAAAACAAAGTACATGGTATGGCCACGTCTGCGAGTAGAAGATCCAATATTGGTCCCTCAATTCAGATAGTGGAGCGCGAATTTGAAGTAGTGCAATCCTTTAACTATCTCGGGTCAACTGTAGCAGCCGAACCAGAAATACACGCACGGTTGCTTAAAGCCAACAAAGACTACTATAGTCTGTCAAGACTCTTCATATCCGGGAACCTAACCATAACATCCAAACTGCTGGTATATAAGAAAATTGTCATACCAGTACTTACATATGGATCCGAGACTTGGGTGCTTAGCAAAAAGCATTCTGACCTCTTAGCCGCGTTCGAGAGAAAAGTCTTAAGGAGAATTGTTGGCCCCGTATGTGAGGAAGGACGATTCCGGAGACTCTATAATGATGAGATATACGAGCGTTAACGCGATGTCCACATCGTTAAGAAAATTAAGCTCGGTAGGCTCCGGTGGACAGGACACCTAGCTCGTTGCGGTAGGATTTATGAAACACGTCAGCGAGGCCGGCCAAGCCTACGCTGGGACGATGTAGACGAGGTAGACCAGGACGCCTAGAGTTAAGGGATGCCAAACTGGATGACATCGACTCGACAACGGGACCGGTGGAGAGACTTTTTGCGGGAGGGCACGACCGGACCCCGGTTGTAGAGCCAAATATGATGATGATGATGATGAATATTTTGTATGGCGCCAACCTTACTTTGAAGGACCCAATCATTCCACTGTTCTTGCATTGGAGGACCGGCGGCCACCACGTGGACGTTTGATCGCACTTCCACCAGTCAGAGTTAGTTACGGCCACCTGCAATTCTAGAGCATTCTGTGTTTTTCGCCCTAATCTGCTGATGGCTGACCGCCATATGAATATCTGTTGGTTTGTAATACGAAACTAAAACTAAAAACAACTGACAGGCAGATTGAGCTGAAACTTTCACAGGATATGCGCCTTAACAAAATGTCGGTAAACAACAAAGTGCGAATACGATCCGATAGGCGGCGTTTTGTTTAGGTTTAGGCAATAGCACACCCCTTCCGTGGTAGTGAGGACAAGGCGGGTATTCATGTGTGCGGCCTGGGAGCATCTAGTGACTTTATAAAGTTCTACTATGATGGCTATGATGAGTATGATGGCTTTAAGATCTACTAATGATGTAGCAAGTTTTAAAAATTCAAACAAAGCCTTACTCGGTATCTCACATTCATATTTTTTGGAGTTCAATGACCGTCTGTTAGAGTCTTTACCAAGAATTAGTTACCTCATCGAATTACTTGCAAAAGCCATAACAATATAGTTACGAATGGCTATTCGTTTTGCTATCGTTACCTCTTCATTCATTCTCATTACCATAAGAGAAAGTTTGTTCTTTTGATTATCGCCGAGGTAGATCAAGTGATGGTATACAACATACGAGCGTGTACTTGAACCGACACTGACACTGAAAGAGGATCTGCTGTGCAGTGAACCGGATCACTCAGTCAGTCTGAATCATTTTATGAATGCATTGGTCTCTCCATCGATAAACATTACATTGACTTATAATGAATATTCATTACGTTGCGTAATCAATTCGTTTCAATGTGAACGCGGATCACAGTTGCGCTTAACATCATAATACCGATCAGTGAGTGAGAATGTAATTTTTGCTTTTGATTTACATTACGATTACGATCATACGCCTCTTCTCAGTACCAGAAGCAGAAGCAAATTCAAAACGCGACCTGACAAAATTACAGCTTGCGAAACTAATTCCTATTCAAGGAAGCAAGCAGCACAATTCGTTAAATTCTTCTAAATTGCTATTGTCATTGCAAAGTGAAACAAAAAAATGAGAATAATTACAAATTTAAATTTCAAGTCGAGTGCTCCGACTTATCTGATTAATGTTTGTGCGCATGCGAAACACCAGTAGTTTAACGACGTCGGATAGTCATCAATTCATGATGATGATGATAATGATGACGAGCAATTGTGGCAGAGGAAAGTATAATGAGTCTTATTGACCTAGAGACGTGACACAGTTGTGCGGTGGCGGTGCTGTTGATGTCTTCGTATTCAAAGGGTATAATTCTACGATCGCTTTTGAAGGGAAGGTCACTCGTTCATATGTGACATAGTTTGAATTTAATTTGAGTTTCGAAATCGCCTGCACTAATCGATTTGCGACAGTGACAGCCGCATATACCACATACAATATCAGCGATTGTTCAGCGGCCTGACACGCTTCAATGGAACGCAAATTGTTTGTGTGAGTAACTTATGCGGTCAGTGCAATGATTTATTGAAGATCAGTGTATACCACCCGTTTGGGTGGTGAGATGGCATGAATCATCACCGCTTCCAGCGTGGGATCGTGCAATGTGATTCATTCGCCTTTACGTGCGAACAATCACACTTGAACGACGACGGCGCTTATCGTGTGTGAATTTTCACATGGGTCTTGCTGTATAACAGCTGATGATTGGCTGCCAATTGGGTTCACAGAGGAGAATTGTCATTTCAAGGATATCGCACAGTGGAATTTTAAATCCGGATGCGGATGTTTTTATGCTTTGAGGCAGTTGTTAATGTGTGACGTACGTATATGAAGGGAGTATCTCTGGCAATCATCAATTCATAGAAAACGCAAGAAAGTCCTTTGAATCCCTTTCACTCATCTTTTGTTAAATACTTTTAATTACTTTGCAAGTGCATTCTGGAAGCTAAAGTGATTTTCAATTAAAATGGTAATCCTACCACGCGACGCTGGTAAAGCCCTTGCGTCCGGGAGGCTTTTGTCCGGTTTTATGTATGCGTGCATTAAGTCACACAGTCAATCAGCCAGTCAGGCAGGTAAGAACACCTGCAACTAGTCCCTCAAATGCTGGGATTTTCCCAATCTCGCTTTCTCTATTTCTTTTAATCGGAATCTCTACTTTTGTCTTTTGTTGTTCAGCTCATTTATTATTCATGAGGATGAATAAGCGGCAGCCATGTGGTCGTTTCTTGAATGAATTTCATTTAGTCGTGGCGAAGAATTCAAACACTATGCGAGCATTTATTTTTAGATATTTATAGAATTTGTGGAATTTCTAATTTAAGAGAAGATTGTTCATCACACTTTATAGGGGGCCCCGTGGCAAAGTCCAGCCTATATCCAAAGTCTTACCCTATAAATGGGTAGTGTGCGGGGCTTTACACCGGAAAATGAAGGGGCCGCGGTTACTTAGAGTGTGCTCAGTATGGGTAATGTCTTCGTACTTTAGCGAACCCATCAGAAAGGGCTACTAGTACTTAGAGAAAACTTTATTGGGTGGTCTCTTCGTATTTAGCAGCTCAGTCTTAACAACTTGATGGACTGTGATGTGCCGCGGATAGTTTCTATCGTGACAAATGATTGGGATCGAGGTACCGGATGATGTGCTGCCAGGGTTAGATTTGCTTCGCCCAGGCACTCATACTGAACGAACTGAGGCCTTTGCTGTCAGATCTCACCAACGTCGCGTTTGTACTACGGGAGTTGGTTCCACCCACAGATAAGGTTGATTTCCTTGGAGGTTAGCTGAGTCTGGGCCAACTTTTGCTTAAGGACTCAGTTTCGTTCTGGGCTTGAACTACGTAGAATGGGCTAATAGTACTTAGAGACAACTTTATTGGGTGGTCTCTTCGTATTTAACAGCTCAGTCGTAACAACTTGCTGGACTGTGATGTGCCTTGTATAGTTTTAATCGTGGGCGGCCTAGGATACCATGCTATCCTAGTGACAAATGATTGGGCTAGCTTTGCTCCGCCCAGGCACTCATACTGAACGAATGTCATACCTTTGATGTCAGATCTCACCAAGGTCGTGTTAATACTACGGGAGTTGGTTCCACCCAGAGATGAGGTTGATCCCCTTGGAGGTTTTGCTGAGTCTGGGCCAACTTTTGGTTGAGGTCTTAGTTTCGTTCTGGGCTTGACCTACGTAGTGGCTGGTGGTTTACTACCCAAATGCGGGTAGAGCGCTCTAGCATGGGTGTATGATATGCTCAGCTCTAACCAATGAGTTAATACTGGTACATCAAATGCCAATTGTCGTACAATTCGTGTGCGAAGAGGATCGTGGAATTATGACCTATTTTGGCGGTGTTCACGTTAGTCCAAAGACTGTTCATACTTGTTAGGGACGGTGCGATAAAATGAGCTTAACTTCACTTGGTATAAGCAGCTATTATAACAAATTGGTTCCTCAATTGAAGAAGTGGAGCACAGACTTGACGAATCGGGATCCCTTAACTAAACTCGGGTCAACTATTGCTGTCCTTAGCAGTATGGAATCAGAAACGATTCCAGCTATAGTATCAATATTATGGAAATCTAGAAACCATAAGATGGCATTCGAACTGCTGGTGTAAAAGACAATGTGCCAAACCAAATACGGATCCAAGACTTGGTTGCTCAATCAAAAGCTCTCTGAGCTATTATTAGCCGCGTTCGAGAGAATATTTTTACGGATAATTGCTGTTCCTGTATGCTGTATGTAAAAAGGTAATATTCTGGAGGCTATATTGTAACAAAATTTACGAGCGTTACCGCAATGTTAATATCATGCAAAAATTTAACCTTGATAGGATTCGGTGGATAGGAAACTTATAGCTCGCATGAATAAAGGAGCATGCGAGAAGACATCTGGGCAGATGAAGTCCTCGCTCGGGGGAGGGATGTGCTGTGTGTGGAATATGAAGCCTGAAGTTAAAGCCATGTTGCGAATCGGAACGACTGATAACCGCGAATTATCTACAACCACCAACGATGCAACGATAGTCATTGAAGACGTGGATAAATTTTGCTACTTAGGGGGCGTAATTACTAAGAACGGCGGGTCCGAATCAGACGTGACAGCCCGCATAAACAAGGCGCGCTCTGCTTACTACTCACTGTACAAAGTGTGGCGAGCGCATAACATCTCCAGGAGCACCAATCTAAATTTCTTCAACTCCAGTGTTAAATCGGTCCTCTTATATGGTTGTGAGACTTGGAAAGCAACAACCACCATTCGCGGAAACCGGACAATGACATTACAAAAATGGCCTTTGAATGGAACCACCAAGGAAGACGAAACCCGGGACACCCAGTGAACACGTGGCGCAGATTAATCGAGCCAGAATCGCGTACAGTAGGCGTATGGCGTGAAGTTAAACAGCTGGCGAGAGACAGACGGCGCTGGATGGAGATCGTTTCCGCTCTATGCTCCTCTTTTTTTTATAATTTGCGCAGGGGTTCGCACCCTTATTATGTTCGGCTATATGCAGAGCAAAGCGTGGGCGTTAAGGACAAGGAGAAGAAGAGAGGAGATGTCTATGAGCTTGTGTCTTGAATGCCTGTGGATCATAGTGATGTGGAAAGATAGAGCTTGGCAGAGCATTCCACATACGTGTGGTACGGCTGAAGAACGAATCCCTGAATTTAACTGTACGTCAGAAGATGGGTTTAAGGGTTAACTGATGTGCATTTAGAGCGCTAAGAGTATTGCGATTGAATTCAAGGAGAGGTGGCATGCAACTGGCTACTTATCTTGAGCATCGCTGGTGGAAGAAGCGATAAAACAGTGACAAGCAGGAGACGTTCCTGTGATGTTCAAGCGAATCTATTGATTTCGCAATGTTTTCATCAACGATAAGTTTTATCGCACGGTTTTGTTTTCTATCTAGTTGATGCAAGGTGGTTTTAGGCGCACCAGACCAAATATGATAAATGTACTTAAGGTTAGGGCGAATAATAGCCTTGCAGATAGTACCCAGATCAGAGGGAGTGAAATATTTCTTGCACCTTCTGTTCTCTTCACCTATTCATCTATTTATCTATTTATCTATTTATCTATTTATCTATTTATCTATTTATCTATTTATCTATTTATCTATTTATCTATTTATCTATTTATCTATTTATCTATTTATCTATTTATCTATTTATCTATTTATCTATTTATCTATTTATCTATTTATCTATTTATCTATTTATCTATTTATCTATTTATCTATTTATCTATTTATCTATTTATCTATTTATCTATTTATCTATTTATCTATTTATCTATTTATCTATTTATCTATTTATCTATTTATCTATTTATCTATTTATCTATTTATCTATTTATCTATTTATCTATTTATCTATTTATCTTTTCATCAATTCATCAATTCATCTATTCATCTATTCATCAATTCATCTATCCATCTATCCATCTATCCATCTATCCATCTATCCATCTATCCATCTATCTATCTATCCATCTATCCATCAATCCATCCATCAATCCATCTATCCATCTATCCATCTATCCATCTATCCATCTATCCATTTATCCATCTATTCATCTATTCATCTATCCATCTATCCATCTATTCATCTATTCATCTATTCATCTATCCATCTATCCATCTATCCATCTATCCATCTATCCATCTATCCATCTATCCATCTATCCATCTATCCATCTATCCATCTATCCATCTATCCATCTATCCATCTATCCATCTATCCATCTATCCATCCATCTATCTATTCATCTATTCATCTATCCATCCATCCATCAATCTATATATGGGATTGACTTTTATTTATTTATTTTAATAACATAACAAGTCCAACTGAAGCACTTCTTAGGCCTGTACTCCTTGGTTTTCAAAGCATGTGCAAAGTTTTTTCATTATACGAGCCATAGCTCGTTCACACATTTCCGTAGGTATATGTACTATATGGGTGATAACATCTTTATGGACACCCCTGTATTTTGTTTGTTAACCAGCCAGTATCCACATACCATTTAGCGTTGTGTTAATATCGCGTGATATCGCTAATACTACTAGATTAAGTAACCTACGGACTTGATTTTAATGCGAAGCTTTTAAGAAAAGATTTTAGGAATTTTAAAAGAAGATCGGCCTATCACGCAAATATCAAACAGACAATATGTTGAAATCTTTTACAGGGTCCATCTTGCTAGAGGAAAATGCCACTTTTTTTCAACCTACTGTTTGCGAGGCGATACGAAAATATCGGAGGTTCTCATCTTATTCTAAGTTCTATTTTCGAATGCCTTTAATTGATGAGAATAAAATTTTCTGCGTATTAACAGGGAGAACGAAATGCGCGAAGGCCAGTTGCAAAAGCACCGCACCAAATTGAAATGCTGCGTTCCATTCACAAAGTTTGCATACAACAATATCGCAGTCGAAATTATGCACACAGCACAACCACTAGAACGAATACCAATACTTAACGTCAGTGCTGTAAGCCATAAACAATTTACACCATAAATTTAAATGCCAATTTAAAAGTGAAACAACACAGAAACCTTAATTATTCCGACCTCTCATGCAGCTTAGAATCATAGCAATTAGACGTATGAGTACGAAGTACGTACATTTTTTTCTCATCACAGTAATAAATTTAATAAAAAGACTGTTGTGGAGAGGGATGCTGAGGAGGAGGAGGAGAAAAATTTAGCACTTACCTTGTAGTCGTTGAGCTTAAACGAATTCCTTGAAAAAAGACCAATTTTGGCGGCTTTTATTGTGTCTCAGACACAAACAGAAATAATTACACGAAGTTTTATTCTAAAAAACAAAAATACAAATAGAATTGTAAGGTAAGATCATAGAGCAATGAGCGTAAGCGTAGAGCAATAAGCGTAAGATCGAGAGCGTGTGGCGAACTGTTTTATATCATTCTCAATTTACTACATCACAACTATATTGCGATTATGACTTGCGAATCAAAATGCGCGTGCGCGACGGCGTACATGTGGTGTTGTCGTCTAACAACTTTTTGCAACGAAAGCGTAACACAAAACAAAATTAGGAGTATGTTGGTATAAGCGCGCAAAAAATCACATTGATGGATCGCTTTAATGACTGCGGAGGCGGCTTTGGAGTACGTTGGCTTGGCTCTATTTATTAATGTATGGCTGGGTCGGTGGCAGTGGCACAATGTTTTGTTGCGTTGTTGGTGGTACTTGCGAATTTCACGTACATATACCTACTTGTATATATATTGTTATGCACTTTACACCTAAGCTTAATACAGTAGTGGACATAATATCAGACCAAGGATATTCTATTTTTGAACAGAAAATTAATGGATTATTAAAATCTACACGGATTACTTCGCTTTTATTTAAAGGAAGAAATAGTAAGCTTAATATAATAGCAAACAAAATATTCGGCTAAATCAGCTATATTTCCTTAACCGAAAATTGAGGGAATATTACAATCCACCTGCTTTTATTTAAAGCAAGAATTAGGAAGCTCAGTACAGCAGTGGACATAATATTAGGCTGATTAAATAATATTTTATTAACCAAAAATTAGTGGATTAATAAAATACACGGATAATATCGCTTTTATTTAAAGGAAGAAATAGTTAGCTTAATATAATAGCGAACAAAATATTCGGCTAAATCAGTTCTATTTACTTAACCGAAAATTGAGGGAATATTACAATTCACCTGCTTTTGTTTAAAGCAAGAAATAGGAAGCTCAATACAGCAGTCGACATAATATTAGGCTAAATAGGTTCTATTTTCTAACCAAAAAATTAATGGAATACTACAATCTACGGATCACTTTCCTTTTATTTGAAGGAAGGGAAAGGAAGCTCAATACAGCAGTGGACATATTCTATTCCATGGAATATTACAATCAGTAGATTTCCTTTTTTTTTTAAAGCAAGAAATATGAAACTCAATACAGCAGTGGATATAATATTAGGCTATATCAGTTCTATTTTCTTAACCGAAAATTGAGGGAATATTACAAACCTCGTATTACTTTCCTTTTATTTAAAGGAAGGGAGAGGAAGCTTAATACAGTAGTGGTATGTCCATATTAGGATATTTAAGATCCTTAAGATTTCCTAAACCCAAAACTAATGGCTTCTAACAATCAATGGATTTCCTTTTTTTTAAAGCAAGAAATATAAAACACAATACAGCAGTGGACATAATATTAGGCTTATTCAGTTCTATTTATTACAAACCACGTAGTACTTTCCTTTTATTTAAAGGAAAGCAGAGGAAGCATAATACAGTAGTGGACATATTATTAGGATAATCTAGATCTATTTCTATATAAGATTTATTATATATATAAGACTTATTCCTATGGAAATTCTGGGATCTGGCCAGTGAGTTCTGGAATTTGGGAACTAAGCCATTTCTCAAGCGATTCGTATGAAACTAGGAATGTAGGACTAAGATGCGACCATAAGACTTGTTCCTATTGAAATTCTGGGATCTGTCCAATTTTGGACCAAGCCATTTCTCAAGCGATTCGTATGAAACCCGGAATGTAGGACTAAGATGCGACTATAAGAATTGTTCGAATAGAAATTCTGGGATTTGGCCAATAGGGCCTGGAATTTTAGGAACTAAGCCATTTCTCAAGCGATTCATATGATATTTGGTATGTAGGACCAAGATACGACTACAAGACTTGTTTCTATAGAACTTCAGGGATATGGCCAATAGGGTCTTTTTATCCTTATATAGACTTGTGAGCTTATGTCCTTGTTCTTTCTTATGTCACTTTTCTTTTTCAAATGGTCGTTTTTTCTCAAATCTTCGTCGAAACGGTCCAATAGGTACGAATTTCCGTTTTAAAGTAATCCTGTTATCTCTTGTATCCAAATTAATTGTAGCCATAATCATTTCAGCTGATGGAATGACCAAGCTTCCGCTATAGCATTTGATATCGATGCCAGCTCAAAAGATTTAATGGCGTATTATATGAGTTCAGAAAATACGTACTGTACGTTTGAGATGGCTAGGACATGTAGTACCGATGGACATCAACGCTATGGCCAGCAGATTCCTTGAATCTAAGACAGCTAGACAGTGCATTAGAGGAAGTCCTGCCTTAGAAGGCGTACACAGGGGCCGGATTCCCCAAGCGTGCGTTTTATTATTTACCCGAAAAATTCATTCACTCTCTTTCACCGTGAGTTTTTTATGGTCTCTATAAAGAGCAGTTAGCAAAACACAAAACACCGACCTAATTTGACGATTGTATAACGAACACTACAATGTAAAAATTAAAGGAATGTTATTTTTATTTTTTATTATTTATTACATAAGTAACGAAATTGTTATGCCTGCATTTACGGATTATAAACTTTCCTTTTGAAAATCGTGCAACATAAACGCAAGACTAAAGTGAAATGGCCGCACTAAAGTAGATTTCCTTGATAAAAGAGGAAAAAGAAAATTTCAATTATTCACAAAAGAATAGAGAAATTATAAAGTTAACTGGATAACAAAAGTAGTTATAGTATTTTAATATTATAATATGTACTAATAATAAAGAAAATATGGTTAAAATACGGTACAGCGATTAAGCGATTAGGGCTTTGAAACAGCCATCTTCTGAAAGCCATTATTGAGAAAACCTCGAAAACCCCCATCTTGCTTAGGGGAGACGCCTCCTTTATGAGGTAGGAGCTTTCAAAGTTTTGTTTTTTTCTTTTTTTTTTTAAATTATGTTTTTTTAGTTGTTTGAAGGAGGTTTGGGAGTTAATTGGAATTATATGAAGGATTATAAAAATTCCGTCCATTTAAAAAAATGGGGGGCAATCAAACCTTCCTCAGAGTGATTAGAGTCAAAAAACTGATTTCTCCGAAAAAATTCAACAGTGGGCGTGTTTGAAAGCCAGCGAGCCTCATGTTGATGTCAAATGAAAGCTGAAAGTTTTTCCCACACAGCCATACTATTTTTATGGGCGTGTCCAAAGTATCATGGAAGGTGAACCAAATTATACTCATGATTGAGTTTTTTCATAAAAAAAATTAGCTAATGATGTTTTTGAAAATTATGGACACTGTAAAATACAGTGCGCTCAACTAACTTATATTTAGATAGGAGTTTTTTCTTGTAAAAAACTGCATCATGTAAATTTTATAAAAAAAAACTCAATCATATGATATATGACTCAATTATTATATGAAATACCACATGAACCAAATACAACTTGATCGATCGATCGAATTGTGTAGAACTAATTTTCTCCTTTTGTATGATAGCAATATTTAAGCCCACCCAGTCTAAAACACGCCACTCGCTAAACTTTCATGAGAAAGCCAATTTTTAGCCCCTACTTTGTCGACGGTAGTTGGATTGAACCCAATTTTTTATAAGATGAAAAGTATTTTTATTACCTTTCATATGAGACTAACTTATCCCATAACATCCAACAAATCACTTTGAAAAGTGCATTTTTCAAAAAAAAAAAATCATCGATATATCACTCAGTTATATGAAAAACCACATGAACCAAATACAACTTGATCAATCTTCCATTCAAATTAGGCCACGCTCATAAAAATAGTACAACTGTGTAGAACTAATTTTCATCTTTTATTTAATATCAATACTAAGGCCCGCTCACTTTTAAACACGCCCCTACTGAACTTTCATGAGAAAGTCAATTTTTGGCTCTAACTCGGTCGAGAGGGTTTGGATTGAACCCATTTCTTTATAAGATGAAAGGTATTTTTATAACCGTTTATATTATACAAGCCCCTAACATCCATCAAACCACTGAGAAAATGAATTTAAAAACAAAAAAAAACTCAAAGCTTTAGAAGCCTCTCCCTCCCAAATGGGGCACCGCCCCCAAGTCTCGTTAACATTTTTAGGCAGTAGGAGGTAGGGGCGTGGCAGATGGTGAAAATTCAATTAATCGCTATATAAAATAAATAGTTTCCTTTTTATGTGGTCCGGCCTATTTCAAAACAAATCCAAGCACTTGGCTAATTAAAAAATTTTCAAAAACAATTTGTTACAATTTTACGTCCACTGCTGTAAAGGCATTCACATAACGAGTATATATCGTACTCGCAAAACAACAAGAAAGATGTTGTGTAATACGCGTTGTTTCTGTGTGTCTCTTTGGAGCTGTAGCACAAGTGTCTGTTTATACCTTACATGCCAAAATACCGCAGGCAAGTTTCACAATTTGTTGAAAGAAATTGGGCAAACAAAAGCGTTAAGTCAACCCAAAAAAAATCTAGATCCTGGTTGTACCACAAGAAAAATACGAATTTCATTCAATGTAAACAAGGACAACAATAGAGTCAGGCTTTCGAAAAAAAAACCAGTTAATATATAGACCACGTGCATGCAGCACAGGCACAGCCGCACAGCCAACACTATTTGCAACGAATGAATTCCCCGAAAACCACAAGTGTGTCACCGGCGACGGGTCTTATTGGCGGTCCAACAGTTGTTTGCTTATAATAAGATACCATTTAAGAATTATTTATAGTTTGAAAAGTCTACAGTCCAACCAATAAAAGCCATAATAATTTATTCACCCAAGCCGCGAAACAACACAAAACCCAATCTATATATGAGACGAACAAGTTGTTACACTTTTTGTTTTGTTGTTGGTTATTTTTTGGAACAGCTTTTTCGTGCTGGTATTGAAAGTATAATTAATAATAAAAACTTATTTTTATTTTCGGCGTTTTATTTTAGAGTTTGTTGCGCTAACAGCTCGTCTTAAAACTTAACACACATCAAACGCACACTGAGCCATTAACGAATGAACGGCACAGATTCGCGCCTAACTATGTAAAACACACACATACCACGGCTTATATGCTTCTGTAACGACCCACTGTACCGGCCGTCTCAACTCACGACTGTACTGGACGAATGTTTGAACAAAACTGGTACAAGGAACGCATTTCAAGCTGACTTTTTAGCCATTCGATTGATCAGTTTTTCAGTATTCAGTTCTGTGGTGGTAGTTCCGTGGTTGTATCGCTTTTGTGTTGTGTTGTTGTTTGTTGTTATACAACAATAAGGTACACACCACACTTGACTTGGTTTCTCTTTGTTTGTTGTTCAGTTATCACCCACAAGTCACAAGTCATAACCAACAACCACAAATAACCGCGAGTACTACTCCGACACACACACACACACCTAAAGCAATTTCGAAATTTGAATCAAAACATTGATAAAAAAAACCGTGAGCTTTTTTTAAGCCATAAAGCCAGATTGAGAGAGATTGGAACTTATTGAGCCTGAGCGTCGACTAAACCAAGTTTGTGATAAAGCTCGGTGAGAATGTGCAAGATGTCGAAACTTGTGATCTACCCTGGGGGTCTTGCATGTAAGCAAATGTGCATCTTCCCCAGATAAAGCTCTCAAAGTTGTTTACGTGCAAACAATGGCTTATTGCTTTAAGTCGTGTCTAGACACCTTGTTACGAAATTTAGACTTTCAGATTGCCTGAATACTGGCTCCCTTCCTATTTTGGCATTCATATCCCCCAGAATAATTTTTACGTCAAACTGAGGACAGGCATTGAGTTCCATTTCGACTGATTCAAAGAATTCTTATTTTTCATCATCTGGTGAACCTTCTGTAGGTGTGTGAACGTTTATGAGCCTTATGTTTTTAAATCATCCCCCGCGCGAAGGGTGAATAGCTGTTCATTTACTGCTTTAAAGCCGATAACGGTGGGTTTCATTCTTTTGCTGATTAGAAACCCCACCCCGAGCACATGATGTCTTGCATGACAGCTGTAATATATGTCATATTCTGATTTTTGTAAGAAACCCCGTCCACCGCATCTCCTGAATTGCTGTTATGTCAGCCTTATATTTGGACAGGTTATCAGCTAACTGCTGTGCAGCTCAAGCTCTATACGAGTACATCGTAGTAGAGTTGGGGACGACGGTCAACCTTATTCGTTGGGCAAGACAACTTCCGTGGTACCAATTGGACCTTGGATAGGGTCTGACATCAATGACTTCGGAAATTTCAGGTATGAGTGCCTGGGCATTTGGAAGGCAAAACCATGGCAGCACATCCGTCCGACACCTAAGCCATCTCATTTGCCATCAGGATAGCAAGCTATCCCGAGTTTTCCAAACGCGACCTTGGTCAGATCTGGCATCAAGGGTCACCCATTCGTGTGAGTGCCTGGGCACTTGCAAGGCAAAACCCTGGCAGCACATCCTTCCGGAACTTCAAACCCTACCATTTGACACTAGGAGAACAATCCATCCTAGACCCACCTAGGATAGCAAGCTATCCTGGGCCTAATTCACATATGTCAGACTTGACCACTTAAATACGATGAGGTTGCTCAAATGTAAGGATCTCTAAGTACAAGTGGCCCTTTCTAAGTCGGTTAGTACGAAGAACATGTTCTAAGTAACCGCGGCCTTTTATTTATCTTCCGTGGAAAAGCGCAGCACCATATACCAGATAAGAATAAAGATGATCATGGCCGCACGTCATCCGTGACAGATGACCCATGGTTGATTAACGAGGTTCTGCTCCTCCACTCCTCCTTTCTCAAGATGGGCTTGTGACCGGCCACGGCGGAGTTCCATATGACTACATCATTCTTTGAGTGGGACGAACCCAGCTTGCCTAGCTTTCGCATATATATGCATGCTCATGAACTTAGTCTATTTAGAGGTTCTCGTAAAACCGTAAGCCCCTGTGTTTCATCCCCAGAACGAGCTGGGTCCTCAACCAAAGTTGTCCTTAGACCCGGTAAACCTCACGGTCGGCCTTATTTTATCTGTGGGCACGGACAACTCTCGTGGTACCAACGCGACCTTGGTCAGATCTCGGATCAATGATCACTAATTCGTTCAGGCAGCACATCCTTCCAGAACTTCAAACTCTATCATTTGCCACTAGGACAGAAAGCCATCCTAGGCCCACCTAGGATAGCAAGCTGTCCCAGTGGGCCCAACTCACATATGTTAGCCTTGACTACTTGAATACGAATAGGTTGCCCAAATGTAAGGATCTCTAAGTACCAGTGGCCCTTTCTAGGTCGCTAAGTACAAAGAACATGCTCTAAGTGCCCGCGGCCTTTTATTTATCTTCCGTGAAAAAGGCCCAGCACCATATACCAGTTAAGAATGAAGATGCAGCTGGACCGGCTATGGCGGAGTTCCATATGACTAAAGCTGATATGTTTGAGGGCAAGCCCTCCGCTTTCCCACCTTTCGGTATAAAGCCAAAATAAGGTCCATCTAAACTACCACACGAATCCGCAGGCAAGAGAACCCAACCGCCCATATGACTACGGCGAGCACGTTTGCAGCGATCGATTCTTTGGAGTCAATTTTTCACATCTCTTTCACACATGTTGGCCGGAAAGTTGGCAATTTCGCGGTGGATATTGTTTCTGAGCTCCTCTAACGCTGTTGGCTAGTTGGCATACTGTTACTTGATGCATTGTAAAAATATACTCGTAGCTTTTAAACGTTCCGATAATTGGTACTTATTTTGAATTTTAAGAATAAATTGTGAATATAAACAAAAAAAAAAGAAAACTTCAGATAAATTGTACAAAAATTTGTATTCTTATTATTCTTCTTCTTGTTTTTCTTTTTTCAATATTTAGGTAATTTGGTTTGTTTCTGTTTTTTTTTTCTTCATTTAATGCTCTTTCATTGTTTGTTAACATTTCTTTCGTTGAATGCAGTTTTAAAGTTAAATGTGTTAATCGTATTTTGTTTGAAGGACGACAAGTACGTGCCATCATCTTATAAGTTTATAACAATCATTGCACATCATTTATCGTAATGTATAAGCGTTTCTATACAATAATATTTCTCTCAGGTCGATATACAACACCAATCAGAAACAAATGTTAATTTCATTAAATTAAGTACGATACCTAAGTGTCTATCATTTTTTCTATTTAACGAATTTCATTTCATTTCACTTTTTTGTACAATCGATAGATATAATCCAAATAAGAAAAGAAAAATGAAATGAAACAAAACGAAGAAGAAAACCATTTACATTCTAAGGTACAATTATTGTAGTTCAGGCACTTAATTCCTCGTACGTACATACACAGTTGAATCGCCCCACGATTTGGCGATGAATTACTTCATTTAGAATCAGCTAAGCTAAAAAAACAGAGTTGAGTTGAGTTATATGTATAAATATTTTAACTGAAAAAAAAGCAACGAATTACATAATGTCAGCGATTATGTAAGTTAAGTTAGCACCCAATTAGAGTGGAGAGTGTAATTATTGAACTATCACGCTGTTCGGCAGGCATTCGCATACATGACGGCATCATGTAACGTTGGAAATGTCTCGAAAGGACCCTCGCCTAGGGCCATACTGTGTACGAGTGTATCATAAACTCGATCCGATGGGCTGGCAAAGAAAAGCCGAACACCCAGGACGTGCATTTCCTTTGTTATGTCGCTTAGTGTACGACAACCGGCAACATCGATGTGACCCATCATCGAAAGATCCAGTACTAGGCTACGGAAATGATTAAAAAATTGGCTGCTGGTCTCCGGTGCCGGATCAATGCCATTGCTTATGCCATTTCTTGCTGCCACATACGATGGTCGTCGGATTTTCTGGCTGTCCACTTGGATGGCAGTGTACAATGAATTGCGGAAGGACATACGTGTGGCGAAATTCAGCGAACCGGTGTAGCGGAATATTTTCGTTTCAGGAACTTCGGTGGCATTACGATGATGCTGAATGTCTACATAGACGGCGTCGTTGCCGTGCAGAGTGCCCAGCATAGAGGTATACGGTTTGAGACCTTTAATGTAGAGTGTCAACAGCGATATGCAGGTTCCGATGAGGAGTCTAAAAAAAAAGGTTGGAGGTTTGTGTGTGAAAAAGAAAGATTTGTTTTTTTTTTGGAAAAAGAAAAACCTTCTTCATACCCAATATCAATGTCGATGATAACAACGGAAAAGAATGTGCATATCCACGTCAGCAATTCCAGTTTTCCCTGCTGTGAGAATTTCTTTAGTTCACGTGCCTGCATGAACATCGGTTTGAGAGCGACAACAATCACGCCCGCCAGAACGCACTGATGAGAAGTAAAAAAGAAAATCAAAATTATTATTATCAATCAAATATTATCCGGCCGGCAGCTTACTCTTGGTAACGCGCTAAAAAACGGTCCAGCCCACAGTAGCGTTACCAGAATTAATAACGCAGAGACAAGCGACGCAATCTGCGTTACACCGCCGGTCTGATCTTGAATCACCGATCGCGACAATGAGCAGGCCAATGGAATGCACGAAAAACATCCGCCAACGATATTGCCAACACCCATAGCGAAAAGTTCCTGATTGGGACGAACCTCATACGAATGTTTTTTCGCAAATGTCAACCCCATCGACATGACCACCGAATAGCTGACAATTGCAATGGCAATTGAATCCACGGCAACAAGGGGTAGCAAATCGAAGCGTGGCAATTTCGGTTCAGGCATCCCGATTGGAATAACGCCAACCATTGTCACTTCATACACCTGATTGACATCCAACAGTCGTGAGATCAATGTGCCACCAATGACGGCTATCAATTCGGCGGGTAGGGGGAAGCGACATTTTTTACTTAGCCACGGCTTAACAGCCTCATTCATGATCACCATGAAAATTATGACAGCCGCACAAAAGATGAAGGCTGCCAGATTTGTCGCTGGTATCGATTTGAACAAATCGATCAGTGTATAGATGATTTTGAAGGCACCTTTGTGTCGAGGTATTGCCACACCAAGAACATCTTTCAATTGACTCGCCACCACATGAAAAGCAGCACCAGTGGTGAAACCATTTACCAGCGGATCGCTCAACAGTGACGATAATGTGCCCAAACGCAGGAAGCCCATTAGGAGCTGGAATGATTGCAAAAATTATTAGTAATCTCGTCACCGAGGTAATGCAAAAGAAAATGACAAACAAGATTATAAATAAAACTGAAAGGATGTGAGGATAACTTTTGTAATCGTTAAATTCTCTACAAAATCCGCTCTACGACTGGAACCAGGCTTTGGAACCGTGAAGAAGTAGGGCTCTACGCTAAAAACACAAATTGAATCTTCTAAGGATGCCACATCTCTGGTGATCTTTTCCCATCCTGTCAATTCAGTTCTTCATCCCTGATAATATCAGCTGATGTTACCAATTCAGTTAAGAGTCTTGGTTTTAAAGCGCATAGAGAATCGGTTCTTTTCAATGCATGCCCGCCTGCTTTTTAATGCCTGTTCGAAGCTGCTAGACAACGAAGCGGAACTGTCGATCTCGTTTGGCACAACAATTCTTACAAAATAACATTCCACAGTTCATTTCACCGCCACAGTGGCCTCCATCATCATCATAATCATATTTGGCTATACAACCGTGGTCCGGTCCTGGCCTCCCGCAAAAAATCTCTCCACCGGTCCCGATTTTGGGCTACTTTTGCATCCCTAAACTATGGGCGTCATGGTCTATGTCATGTTCCATAAATCCATACTGCAAATGACTTTCACGTCGCTCATACGAGCGAACCTGCCGAACTTAATTCTCTTCACGATGTCGACATTGCGCGATAAAGCTCGTAGATCTCATTATTGTAGTCTCCGGAATCGTTTTTCCTCACATACGTGGCCAACAATTCTCCAAACGCGGCTTAGAGGACAGAATGGTACGACCATTATCTTATACACCAGCATCTTGGATACTTACTTACTTATGTCCTCTATCTCTTGTGAATCCTAGGGCCTTTAAAACGCCTACACGCCATTGCGTGTGGTTCCTGGCAATGAGCTTCAACTCTCTCCAACTCTTCCCCAAGGAGTCAACTCCTCAACTGTTCTGCCCCGTGTATTTCTCGGACGACCCGTTCTTCTTTCATCCTGCGATAACGGATTCCATTGCATTGCGTAGTTTGCTATGGACCTGACGCCTTTTTGGAGTGCATGACCAATCCACATCACTTCCTTCGTTGGATGGTTGTGCCTATTGGTTCCTGACCCGTTCTCCTGTATCGCTAGAGATATGGTTAGGCCCAGAAAACCCTTAAGATGTTCCGTAGGCACCTATTTACGAACGTTTGTAATCTTTTCGTGATAATAGCGGTCACCTTCCAAGTGCTGCACCCATACAACAGCACAGATTCATCATTTGAACGGAACAGTCGCAGCTTGGTGTTTAAGCTGATGCCATATCATGGACATCATTCCAAACACTGATTTTGCTTTGCCGATTCCAGTAGATAAAGCTGCGCGAAGCACATCACTAATCACTAACAAAAAAAGTATCGGCGATAGAATGCAACCTTGTCGTACCCCACTTAGGATCTCGAATTCCTCTGACAGCTTTCCTCTATGCAGCACATGACATTTAGAGCCATCATAGGTTGCTTTAATAAAAGCTTTAATCCGCAGGGTGTTGATGTGGTCGAAACAGTGCAGTGCGGAAACCGGCTTGTTCGGCACCGATGTTCCAGATGTTCTTTAAATCGCTCATGCACTTCTTTGGCTATTACCTTTGCAACTGCAGGAAGAACTTTCTGCCTTTTAAGCTATCTCTACAAGAGGATATAAAAGCTCTGCTGATAACGTTGGAGCGGCACGCAGAAGCTCTGCGGGTCTACCATCTGGTCCTACCGACTTGTTGTTCTTTAGTGCGTTGATCGCGGTAGCGAGCTCATCTTTACTGACTGTGAGTTGAGGCGCGAATTCGGGAAATTGTTACTTTCGGCAGCTCCATTTGATTTGGAATCTTATTCGCGGTACTTAACAACGTTATACCACGATAATTGCTGCACAGGATGCCTCTTCGCCAGTCTTCTGGAATCGGTTCTTCCTCCCATACTTGCACTCTTAGTCATAAATTGCTTGGTGTATTTCGGTACATCCTGATTTAGTCAGCTCCGCTGGGATACCATCTAATCCCGAGGCCTTATTATTTTTGAGCCGTTTTATCGTTCTGCCAACTTCGTATGGCTCCATCATAGTGTAGTCTTTGGTGGTCATTGGTGAAGCCTCCAATTCCTCAGTTAACTGGCCATTTAGCAACTCATGAAAGTGCTATTCCCATCGTTCTAAGATGCTTTTGAGATCTGCGATCTGATCGCCCTCTTTGTGTTTGCAGTATGTGCAACGCGGTGTATATTGCGTCATACCGCGGAATCTTTAGTAGAACTTCCGCGCCTGGTGCGGTCCTTGCTCTCTGTACTGGTTCTAATTCACGGACGAGATTCTCTTCGTCAATGCCTATTCCTTAAAAAAATCAACAAAATACCGAAAAAATGCTCCAAGCTACAAAGGACAAACTTCAATCTCCCACATACTCACATGTAGAATCCCCACCATAAACGCCAGTGCTGTGACTACTTCTAATGGCGTGATAATCGCTTCCGATGCTACGTCCATACTGAGAGCGATCGTGGTTGAGTTATCGTTGTCGCCCATTTTACTCACTGCACTATTCTCTGTGGCATGCGTCTGTACCACTTTCAGCGTCATCATACTAATCACTGCAAAGGTGCCCACTGATATATGCTTCGATGTACCCAAAAGTAAATAAACTAATACTGGAAATATGGCCATGTACAGGCCGGAAGCCGGTGTAACGCCCGCCAAAATGCCGTATGCCATTCCGTGCGGTACATGCATAATTGCAACTGTTACACCCGCTATGACATCTCCGATGAAATCGTTTTTAAGCGAATATTTCGGCAGCCAGTGAAATATGGGAATAATCCCCTGGAATATACCCAGGAAATACCATTGATTCCATAACTGTTGCAGGCCGTATGGTATACTCTTGTCGCGAGCTTCATAGCCGGTATGTTTGATGACAACCTCCTGTGTGAGGACATCTCGATGTACGGAATATTTGGGACGGCTCTTTGGTTTCTGGCCGAAAAAGGATTTGTTTAGAGCTTCAGTTCTATTGGGAGAGAAAGAGAGAGAGAAAACAAACAATTAAATTCTTGGTCAATCGGTGGGCACACCTAAGCAAATACTTTTCCTACTCATTGTTTAAGTCCTTGGCCATGTTGTTCAACTCGATGCGGTCCACAACAACATCGGTGAACTGATGATGGTGCAGCAGATTGCAATGATGTGCCCGGTAATTGTAGGTGGTAAGTGATGGCGGCGATGATGACTTTTTCTGTCCAACAATCGATGGTCTTACAGATGATCGAGCGGCAGCGGATGATGTCGAAACGGCGTAAATGTTGTGTCCAGATTGACCTCTGATACGTTTAAACCTCTCTATGGCAAATTTTCGAACATGTTTGAAGTGAAACGGTTTCTGTGGAAATCGAAATCGGGTTAAAAAAGTTACATTGAAAGGTGGTTGCTTATTATTTATCAATTTGCATGGTATCACATTTTTACAGAAGCATCAACTTTAGCGGAGATAGCTTATCTATTTTGGGCTTCACAAAGTTGTTCATAGCATTACCTAATATCAGCACAATTGTGTCCAACTTCTACTACTACACTCGGGGAAAAATTGCAAACCGACGAATTTTGGTCTAACTGAAGGTTCATAACCAAAGCAGTATACATAGATAGACTGCTTTGTTATAAATTTTAGAGACTTCATTAGGTTTTGTACGGGTTAATGTCTTTAAGGGCACTTTTGTAAGCGTAGAAACCTAAAAAGACTATGAATTACAGCGAAACTACCCATATGGCAGAAATAGTGGCAACAGTCTTGCCGCCACATCTTTTCAAACGGCTGCAAGATGTGTTATTAACTTACGGCTGGAACCAAAGCACAACTTTGGTGACTTTCTGGATAAGCTGAAGACACTGTCTTTAACTAAATAAGCAGGGAATAATAATTGAATCGTGGCATCTTGTAGACCCGGTGAACTGACATAAGGTTCGAGAAGTCTAGTCTGGCATACCATACGTATATTACACAAGTAATATAGAAGGGAAGCTAAAGCTGGAGTTTTAAAACCTCATACCAGGTTTAGGGAAAAGTCCTTGTGAAATAAGTTGCGTCAGTAAGCGGATCTGTAGGTACAAGGCTGGTCAACTGTTTTGGTATCTTGGATTCAGAAAATTGCGGCATATTTTTGCAAGGAAAGGAAAATAAAAAATACGTAAGTAGGCTTACTCTGGACACGTTAGAGTACACTCTCTGCAAGTGTCCTGCTCTAGTCAGATTTAGTGGATTATCTTCCATTAAGAGAGGAAAAAAGAGTGGAAAGAAATAGACTGAAATAAAGAGAGGTATAGGGTTATATAAAGAGAGTGATAAAGAAAAAGAGAGATAGATAGAAAGTGATTGGGGGATATATGGAGAGAATGGTAGATTGGGAGACAAAATTGAAAATAAAGAGAGAATAGTAGATAGCTAAATAGCGATAGGGAGAGACATGGAGATATAGATTAAGATATACATTTTGAGAGATAGGTATGATAGATATAGAGATAGATAGGAGAGATATATGCGGACCAAAGATAGATAGATAGATAAGTGAAGAGAGTAAAAGTAAAGGAGAGAAGAGAAATAGACGTGAATAGCGAGCTAAAATGAGATATGCGGCGAAATGAAGATGTAGACTGTGAGACATAAAGAGATAGAATGGAATATGGAGAGAATGGTAGATAGGGAGAGAAAATTGTTAATAAAGAGAGAATAGTAGAGAGCTAAAGAACGATAGGGAGAGACAGAGAGATATAGATTAAGATATAGATTAGGAGAGATACAGATCAGTAGGATAGATATAGAGATAAGAGAGATAGAGATAGTTAGGAGAGATATATGCGGACCAAAGATAGATAGATAGATAACTGAAGAGTGTAAAAGTAAAGGGGAAAAGAGAGATAGAGGTGAATAGAGATCTAAAATGAGATATACAGCGAAATAAAGATGTAGACTGAGAGATATAAACAGATAGAAATATATAGGAGATAGAGAGCTATTGAAATAAAGAGAGATATAGAGAAAGAGAAAGATAGAGAAAAATGAGAGATAGAGCGAAAGGAAAGATAGAGAGAAAGGAGAGATAGAGATAGATAGTAGAGATAGAGATAGACAGGAGGTAGATATAGATAAAGATAGAAAACTACCGAGAGAGGTTGCGAAATAAAGAGAAAGATATAGTGAGATGAAGAGAGATAGAGAAGATAGAGAGAAATAGAGAGATATAGTTAGAGATAGTTAGAGATACAGAGAGATTGAAAGATATAGAGAAACTTATAGCTCTTTCCATTTGAACACTTCGAACCTAAACAAAAAACCACGGATAAGCTCTCAAAGTCCCAGTGTTTTCATGGTGAACTGTTTGCAAATGGAATGAAAATCCACATCAACCGGAAATTACATTTTTTTGTATTCATTGTCGTCTGATTTGCGTTGTGTACTGCAGGTCTAAAGAGCGCATTACTAAACATTGTTTCACTCTTAATAATGTCGGCTGATCGAAATCGAAATATGTCTGCTTTGCTTGCAGTAGTTATCATTATTGACTACCGGTTCCATTCACGGAAGATTCTTGATTTCACATGAAACAATGCTGTACATGTGATATACAGGCGACGTATTTGCATTTACGGTTGAGTTGATGCATGCAATAATCAAGATGTAGAGCCAACTATGTGGGTTTATGAGCACAATATGTATTCTAGTTTGTGAGTCAGGACTAGGACTATAAACTCACAGTTTCGGTTAAGAAGGGCTGCAATTGTAATACCTACTCACACCAAACCTGGAGTAAGGTTTTCAAATGGAACGCAAAATCGAAACCAGTGAAGAGAAATTATAGCTTTACCCAGCAAATAGAAAGAGTTATTTAACAATAGGGAATAAGAACCCGTAATAGGGTAAATGACCATCACAATACTGGTCACTGAGCAGGGTATTTTATTTATAAAAAAAACCACAATACATCTGACACAGTAGTTCTTTTAATATAAAATTTGTATTAATAATAGAATTTAATCATTTTTTCCATTTTTTTCCCCCGAGTGAGACAGGAGTGTACAATACGAATATGCAACTACGAACGACTGAGTGTAAATTATTTACCCGACCGAAGCGTGGTTTGTCCATTACTGTTTTGTGCTTGCTTATCTCGATTGAAACTGGATTCATGATCGGGAACCAAACACGATCGAGCAGAATTGATAACAATAACGTCGTAGTTTGGTGATTGGTTTCCCAGTCGATTGTCTGTCAGCTATGAGAGTTTTACTGATTTAAATCTAATGCATCACAAAATAAGAATATAATGCAATACACACACATATATTAATTGGTAAAAATAAAATTAAATTTAATAAATAATATATAATATTATATTGTCATATTATGTGAAATAGATAAAACAAATATATTTGAATATTCATGCAACAAAATTTTAGCAGTTATTAATTACGAGGTCATAACTCATCATACAAATAAACGAACATTCAGTTTTTGTTAATAACGGTCATGTGTCTTACAAGGAAGAAGTTTGTAAAAAAAAAAAAATTTGAGAATCACTGGAAAGAAAGTTTGAAAACCTCTGAAAGACTGAAAGTAAATGTTTGAGAACCACTGAAGTTACAGAATGCCGCCATTTCCTATAGGTTTATGCCCCTGTTAATAATTTGTAAATGAACTGAAAATGTTTGAGAATTACTGAAATAAATATGCAAGTCACTTCAGAAAACTTAGAAAGTCAATGAAAGAAAATCTTGAGAATCACTGAAAGAAAAGTTGGAGAATTATTAAACAGCTGCTACCATTTTGGTTTATCTATCTGTTAATAGTTTGAGAATCATTGAAAAAAAGTTTGAAACTCATTGAAAGACTTGCTACCATTACTTATGGTTTAAGAATCTTTTAATAGTTTACGAATCACTGAAGATGTTTGAGAATTTTTGAAAAAAAAAAACGTGAGAATCACATAAGAAAACTTTGGGAATCAATGAAAGAAAAGCTTAATAATCACTAAATAAAATGTTTGAGAACCACTGAAGGAAAAGTTGGAGAGTGCTGTCATTTCCTATGGTTTATGCCCCTGTTAATAATTTGTAAATGAACTGAAAATGTTTGAGAATTACTGAAATAAATATGCAAGTCACTTCAGAAAACTTAGAGAGTCAATGAAAGAAAATCTTGAGAATCACTGAAAGAAAAGTTGGGGAATTATTGAAACAGCTGCTACCATTTTGGTTTATGTATCTGTTAATAGTTTGAGAATCATTGAAAAAAATGTTTGAAACTCATTGAAAGACTTGATACCATTACTTATGGTTTAAGAATCTTTAAATAGTTTAAGAATCACTGAAGATGTTTGAGAATTTTTGAAATAAAGACGTGAGAATCACTGAGGAAAACGTTGGGAATCAATGAAATAAAAGCTCAAGAATCACTGAAAAGGGCAATGAAAGAAAAGTTGGAGAATCATTGAAAGAGTTGCTGCCATTACTAATGGTTTGTGTCGCTGTTAATAGTTTGTGAAACACTGAAAATGTTTGAGAATCACTGAAATAAAAATGTGAGAATCATTGAACAAAATTTTGAGAATAAATGAAAGAAAAGCTTGAAAATCATTGAAAGGGTTGCTGCCATTACTAATGTTTTGTGTCTCTATTAATAGTTTGAGAATCACTGAAAAGGTTTGAGAATCTTTTAAATAAAAATTTAAGAATCACTGAACAACATTTTGAGAATCAATGAAATGTTTTATGTCTCTGTTTATAGTTTGTGTATCTCTCTCTCTCTGTTTATAGTTTGTGAATCACTGAAAATTTTTGAGAATCACTGAAATCAAAATGAGAGAATCATTGAACAAAATTTTGAGAATAAATTAAAGAAAAGCTTGAGAATCCAAGAAGTGATTTTAAGACTCACTAAAAAAAAGTTCGAGAATCAATGTAAGAGTAGCTGCCATGATTAATGGTTTATGTCTCTGTTAATAGTTTGAGAATATCTGAAAATTTTTGAGAATCTGTGAAATTAAAATTTTGAGAAACACTGAAGAAAAGTTTGAGAATCATTAAAGCTGTTATTATAATAATATTCGGCGCAACAGACCATTACGGTCCAAAGCCTAGCTTCCCGCGACCATTTGTGATGCGCATTTATATTTTTGGACACAAATGGAAGGGACCTATAATTTAAGGCCGGCTCCGAACGGCGAATTGAGAAGCTTTCCGTGACAAGTTATTACTCTCAGAACGTTTGTCATCCATTCGTGGGAGGTGGGACACCGTGAAAATTACTTTTTGGTGTTACTGGGATACGAACCACGAACCTCCTGCTCAGTAGCCACGCGCATTTCCACTGAGTCACGGTGCCCACAAAAAAGCTGTTATTACTTATGGTTTATTTTGCTGTTAAAAGTTTGAGAATCACTGAAGTAATATACGGATTAATGATATTTCATAAAAGTTTTAGAATCACAATGGTGCATGCGTGCGTGAAAGAAAGAAAGGATATTGACAATTGAGCCCCTGTGCAGTTGCACGAGATCGAAACATTCAGTGATACGAGTACCTACCTATTGGGAAAATTAAAAATAAATTAAAAAGTTTCTGTGAGATTCAATCCCTCATAAATTGCACAAAAACAAAGAAAAATAACAAACAAAAAATACGCGGATTCGAACCCAACACTTCTACACTTTCTTCCTTCTTCCACGCAACGCTCTAACCGGTAAGCCACTGAATACAGAAAGCAATTAGGTGTTTTTTGCAAACTTCAAATTAGCGCCGTTCTTATTCTAATTTGGCATTTCGTCATAAATCCCACTTCTGAAGTCATGCGAACTTTGTGCGTGATAACAAACAAATAATATTAAATAATAAAAAATCTACTAACTCATTAGCAACTCGTTCCGGTTGGCTGCTGGCTGAAGCTACGATGTCACATACAACCGTCCGCGTTCGAAACCTCCAAGCAACTATACGGCAACTGCAATATTGTGGATTATTGCCGTGTAATGACAGATTATTATATTGCCATAATAATCTAAAGGAAAAAACAACAAAAAAAGACTCATGTAGACAAATACATTAACATACGTCTGTTATCTAATTTACAACTGCGACATGTGATATAATTATTAACATTTAACAATGGATGGAATCAGAAAATTATCGACCGGCAATGACTTGACATTTTTGTCAAAACGTTAAGACGTTAAGAGCGCTCGTTTTCCAATTCAAAGAAATTGTAATTATAAATTAAAATTGCAATTAGATTAACTATAGACTATCTATATAACATCAAAAATTCTGTCAATCGGTCAAAGACCCGCTAAAACACCCATTATTTATACGCTATAAACATGCTGTAGAGTGATATTATTTCTCTACTGTATCTATATACGAAATCAATTTGAACTTTGTAATTTAATAATCATATCTCCCTACACGAAAAAATACAATATACTAGCGTTGGGCGCATTCGAATGAAATAATCGATTATAATCGATTATGGAAATGTCTTGATATATCTCGAGATACTGTCGAAAATCATTCGAATGCTTTCTAATTTCTGTTCTACTGAACTAGCTTAAGCGAGATATGCGACACATATCAGTCTGAGTGAAAAGAAAAAATAAGAAAAGCAAAAGCAACAAAGAAAAACACAAACAAATGATTTATCGTCATCTGTTTATCTGGTATTCGCTGTTCACTCGCACATTATGGAATGGCCTATGGCGGAGCAATACACATAACACACGTACATGCGTGGTGCGGCAAGTGAGTAAAAAGAAAAGATTTTGCAACCGAGTACTCGATAATGAAATCATTCGAATGATTTTTCAACCGATTACTCAATGCTCATAATCGGTTATTTGAATGAATGCAACGTTAATGTAAAATGGTAATATCGGAAACATTTACAAACTGATTTTTATGAAATTTTCGGAGGATATTATTTATTTGCATGTTATATGATATATGATCGAATCCCAGTAACACCAAAAGCATTTTTCACGGTGTTCCACCTCTCGCGAATGGATGACAAACGTTCCGAGTGTAATAACTTGTCACGGAAAGCTCCTCAATGCGCCGTTCGGATCGGGCCTTAAATTATAGGTCTCTTCCATTTGTGTCCAAAAATATACATGTACAACACAAATGGTCGCGAGAAGCTAGGCCTTCGACCGCAACGGTCTGTCGCGCCTAGTATTATTATTATTAAAGGGAAGTTAATCTAGCTTTTGATCGAAAATTATTTAGAATGAAGTGTATGTTGATGTCCAAAATGTTAAACATTGTCATTAACCCTTTTTACTGCAACACACAGGAACCTATTTATACCTTCAATTAAAAATCAAAAGTCAGAGCTGTTCAACTCTAACTGGTACTAGGGCTCAGCCTGATTTATCACATTTGAAAGCAACAAAATTGCTTAGAAGATAACTCTGCTGGATCCCAGAGTAAAAAACTTTATTTCGGAGTAGAAGAAAATGTAAGAAATGCTGAAAGATGGCTGAACGAGGATCCCAATGGGCTTGTTTGCCAGAGTAGAACCACGGCAACGTCGGAAAGAATTAGTTTATCGACAAGCAGAGTATCAGCACAAAATGATCCTAATTACCTCTGGTTTTACTTTGAAGAAACATTGCCTCACACGCAGAAGGTTATTACACCAAAAACAACAGCAACTTTGACATTGAGACAATATCTGGAAGTTTCCAGAAACTTCCAATCTTATAGACAGAAATATCCAGAAAAGACCAGAAAATTGTAGCCTTATTCCCTTATTTACAACTAACAATACTCATATGTAATGAGCCATCTTCTAACTCAGACTACATTTTTGACTCAGGCGGTTACATGTTAAATTTTAAATAATCTAATAGCCTTACAGCCTAATAGTATGCTATTTTTAATTCTAATTTTAGTGCTTATTTTTGAACGAGCATATAAAATAGTTATAAATAAAATTTACTTTTGTTCGAAACCGAAACTTTTACTTGGTGTCAGTACCTTTTAAAAAATTCAAAGCCTTGAATTCATGCTAAGTACTCGTATTTGTTCTCATATCCCGAATTATCATTCCAATGATAATCGATTATATCGATCATTGGAATACTAAATAATCGATTATCCAAATCATTCGATTATGCCCATCACTACAATATACTGACTTAAATATGCCCACAGCCTAATCGGATCGGATCTTATATCCCGAATTATCATTCGAATGATAGTCGATTATATCGATCATTGGAATACTAAATAATCGATTATCCATATCATTCGATTATGCCCATCACTACATAATACTGACTTAAATATGCCCGCACTTAATATGCACATATGCTAATCATTTAAACAGAGAGTGAGAATGAGTCCACTCTCTACGAGGCTATGAGAGACATCCACTCTCTATTATTGAGAAGATAAGAGAGACATTATCGGTTCGACGGTGTGGCAATTGCTAATAATCACGTGCTTCATAAGATAAAATGTCGTCACCCATGTCTTAAACATAAATCTATTAAATATACGTCGTGTGTATAACATAATGCCTAAGGTATATGCTGTATGTACTGCACAATATGTACACTGCGCGCGTTTGTGTTATATGTTCACTTCATTGATTTATTGCTGAGCTAAAAATAAACTCAAAGTATTATGTTTATGTAAGTCATTGGTGCACAAGTCACAAGTCAATCATGACTCAAGAGTATCGACATCAATAGAATGTTAGTGGCTGAACACATTTTAGGCTAATCAGCATTTAAAACATTGGCGAATTTAGTAAAATAAATGCCAACGACCACCGGCCACCAACTCACGGTTTTTTTTTAAACAAACGAATGTTGTTTAGGGCTTTATGTTATCGGTATTTAATTACCAGTTTTGATCTATATGGGGGCGCCGTGGCTCAGTGGTTATAGGGTTAGTCCAACAACCTATTACCTACATATTACAACCTAGGCCACGGAGCGGTAGGTTTAAGTTCGACACTAGAAACTTTTTCACGGTCCAACCTTTCGTCTGGAAAATCGTTCGATAATCAAAAGTCTCATGAAAAAGCGTCTCTATACGCCTTTTTAAAGAAGAACCCTGTGTAGATCTATTATGCATACCTCTTAATCTACCACTTTCAGTGAGGATTAAGTTCCTTGATGAATGCCACTATTTTTGACAAATCAAACGGCTTGTCGGTGTACATACAGTAAGAACATTCACAATTTGAATCTTCCTCATGGCGAGACGCCCCACACGCGTCACAACTGTTTTAAAACTAGTCCCATTATATTCTGACTGGTAGAAGCAGAGATACTCGTAAACGAGTTCCTATCAAAAACTTTCCACTACTATAGACACACGAGCTAATATATTCTGCTATGCGAGCGACTACACACACCCGTGTATGTATATTTAGTTGTAATTCAGTCTAAAGACTAATTCATCTTAGAAGCCTAATAGTATGCAACGCTAAATTTAGGTCTTTTATTCATAAGCGATAGGTCATTTCTGAAATAGACTGAAAAAACCGCATTTTACTTTGCAAACGTTCAGGCTTAAAAAAAATCGACAGCGATGCGTAGATTGAGTATTTTTTTTTTAGTTTTCTCAGCGGTAGTACCCCTTATGAATGAAAAAATTACGCCATAGCAAGCCGAGTGCTAACCAAATGTTTTAAAACAAGTCTCATCAAATTTTGACTGGTAGAAGCCGAGATATACGACCTGCCAAACAAACATACACACGTTCGCTGAGAAAATGTTCATGTCCTCTGAATATAAGCTTCGCCCTTCGGGCTCGCAATAGTTGTATATGCTTGGCACAGCGTGGGCGTTAAGGAAAAGGAGGAGAAAAAAGGACATGAGATGTCTATGAGCTTGTGTTGTGAATGCCTGTGGATCATAGTGATGTGGGAAGACAGAGCTTGGCAGAGCAGTCCACACACGAGTTGTACGGCTGAAGAACGAATCCTTGAATTTAACTGTACGTCCGAAGATGGGCTTGAGGGTAAACCTATGAGCGTCACGAGTATTGTGGTTGAATTTAAGGAGAGGTGGCATGCAGCTGGCTGTTTCTCTTGAGCACCGCTGGTGGAAGAAGCGATAAAACAGTGACAAGCATGAGACGTTCCTGCGGTGTTCAAGCGAATCTAATGATTTCGCCATATTTTCGTCACCGATAAGTTTTATCGCGCGGTTTTGTATTCTATCTAGCTGATACAACGTAGTTTAGGGCGAATAAAAGCCTTGTAGATAGTAGACAGATCAGAGGGAGTGAAATATTGCACCGGTTTAGAAAACCTAAACATTTTGCAGCATTTTTGGTGACGGTAAATATGTGGTCATTCCAAGGAAGCTTGTCTTGTCGTTAACGCACATATCGAGAATTGCGAGATTTTCAGTTTCCTCGATACAAGTGCCATTCATAGATAATGGCATGGGATTTAGGACTCGCTTAGATGACAGGAGACAGCTTTGGGTTTTGGAAGCGTTAAATTCTACTCGATTGTTTTCTCCCCATTGTATTATGCTGTCTAGGTCAGAATTTAACGTGCTTAATATACGTAGTTTGCGTTCCACATGAGAAGTGGTGGGACGTTCATTAAACTTATAATATAAGCTGAGAGTGCTGTCGTCAGCTAAAGAGTGAATTAGATTAAAATTCACATATAGGAGATCATTAATAAAAAAAACAATCGTTAAAAATTTAAATTTTTCATGTAAATTCTCTAATAGGAGATACATATTATGTGTTTAAAATTTGAAGGAAATCGGGCTAGTTTTTAAAAAATGTACATGGGCACAACTCGGGTCTCAGGGCCCGATCACTCCAAAAATGTTGCAAAAAGTTTTGTTGATCGGAGATACACATATATAAAATTTGAAGAAAATTGGTTTAATTTTTTTAGAAAATTTGTATGAGGCCTCACGACCCCGGGGCTTGGGTTCTCCAAAATTTCTACAAAAAGTGTTGTCCATCGTAGTTACACATGTATATAAATTTTTGAAGAAAATCGCGTTAATTTTTTTAAAAAATTTGTATGGGGCCTCAAGACCCCGGGGCCGGGCTTTACAAAAAGTTTTGTCCATAAAATTTGAAGAGAACCGGGTAAATTTTGTAAAATATTTGTATGGGAGCACCCCGACGAGGGGCCCAAATTAATAGATAGTGTTGTCATCGGAGATATGCATGCGTGCAAAATTTCAATGAAATCGGACTTTGGGAAGTGGGTTAAAAATTGATCGCAAGATTCCACGACAAACCGGCCGACCGACCGACAACCGGACGTGCCACGGGCAAGCGAAGTTAATATAGAAAATTTAAAAAAAAGGATAGTTTTGCGCAATTGAAGATTATTAGCAAAATATCGTGCTAAGTGGAGATGCATATTAGTTGAGTCGCTTCCATTTGCGTGCAAAAATATAACACGCACATTATAAATGGTCGTGGGAAGTTTTAGGCCCTGGACCGCGACGGTCGTATGCACAATTAATTGATATTAGTTGAAGCTCAGGTTAACCCCGAACTGTAGAGCCAAAGTAAGCGAGATTTTGATCAAAAAATGTTTTCCCTCTGTTGTTTAAGCGTAAAACTTATTGCTTGCCACGATATTGTACATTATGTTACATATCTGACAAAAGTGTAGCCAGTGCCAAATTTAGAAGGGGATTTTTTTTTATAAATTCAGTTGAATTAATTCAATCATCAATTCATGGTCAATAACATTACAGAAGGATACAGATACAGATACAGACGTATATGAAAATATTTTTGTTGCTAAGAGCAACTCTGTCTATCGGCGGCTACTTGAATTGACTTAATCAATAAAGCAATGAACGGAGCATATAAAAAAATGAACACAACCACAAGCAAAAAAGCACAACAAGCAATTAACGACATCGAGCGTTGCGAAACCGCTGCCGGACCCTATTACCAATTAGATGTGTTCCACTCGATCGAAATCTATTTCAAGAAATTAAGTCCGACAAATTTCAATCGAAATTGAATCTCGCCGTTGCCATCGCATTGAAAAACCCGTTCCAACAATGTTCTATCTAACATCTCTCTCTTTTTGAACTGAAAGAATAGAACAGAAAATTTCATATCGCCCGAATTTTGTTAGTGGTAGTGCGGCCAGTGTTCCAAATATGCGAATCAGTAGACAATCAAAGTAATCATCGCTCATGTGATATTATTCCTCCATTTGTTCGAGCTGGTAGTTGTTGTGTTGGTTGGTTTATTGCACGCAATTGATCGGGCAGACAGGCCAATCAACGAAATCAGCAACACAACTTTGTTGTTCATACGCACCGTGGACCGAGCAGTTCGATTTCGGGGGGCTTTTTTTTTGGTCGAATAAATCATTGTTTCAGAGTAATAATTGTTTGTTATCAGATTTTAGCAGAAAACATTCATCTTATCGTAGAAAAACTACCAGCT
Source organism: Nephrocerus scutellatus (assembly GCA_947095585.1). Lineage (NCBI taxonomy): Eukaryota > Metazoa > Arthropoda > Insecta > Diptera > Pipunculidae > Nephrocerus > Nephrocerus scutellatus. The sequence continues at coordinate 83,312,779 of OX352765.1, read as the reverse complement.
CACGAAAGACTGAGTTATAAAGTTCTTGTGATACGATTCCGTATCATGCGAGCCAATGAACCTGACGGGCGGGTTTCAAAATTAAAGAAAAATATATTTTATATTTTAAACAATTTTTACATATAAAGGTTGCAAAGGTGTGTTGAATAAATGTTATTCCTGGTCGTCGTCTTCTTTGAGAAGTTATTCAGATCATCTGAACTTTCTTTAGCATTTAGTAATAGGTTTTTCATTAGGAGCGCCCCAATTTGTTTTTAAAAAAGAACTACTTGTATTTGAAATATGAAATAATATTATTGATTCCAGGCTAAAGTACCATCGATGCCATTAATAATGAAACACAAATAGTCTACAGAGAAGCGCGTGCACGGGTGAATGCGCTCTATTCAATTTTTGTTGACTTTTTCGCATAAATCGGGAGATTTATTATTACTGATGGTTGGTTGAGCCTTAAAATCTATGGTGCATTCCAGATATCCTATCACATTAAGTGATTGCTTATTTCCTTTATAAAAGCCACTATATCCACCAAGTCGATTGGTCTGGAATTCGGCAAGAGAACTGTAGCTCCTAGAGTTCTATGAGGTGTTTACTTCTTTTTTAGGTGAGGGCGTCACATTTAAAAAGTATGAGTTCTGGCGTTTCTTTTGCCTCGTTACGTTGGGATTTGCCCATTTTTAATAATAATAATAATATTCGGCGCGACAACCATTGCCGTCCAAAGACAAGCTTCTCGCAACCATTTGTGTTGCGCATGTATATATTTGGACACAAATGTTAGGGACCTACAATTTAAGGCCGGATCCGAACGGCGAATTGAAGAGCTTTCCGTGACAAGTTATTACTCTCGGAACGTTTGTCACCCATCTGCGAGAGGTGGGACACCGTGAAAAATACTTTTGGTGTCACTGGAATTCGAAGCACAAACCTCCTGCTCAGTTGCCGTGCGCATTTCTACTGAGCCACGACGCCCACCCCATTTTTAATAGGTCCCAATAGAATGGGCCACGTCCATGTGCCAGACCAGTGATCTCAATGCTTGCTTTGTTCATATGTTTGGTTTGGTTTGTTTCATACCAGTCGATGTTTCTTGCTTCGATGGCAGTGTTTTCCCATTCTTTAACCTACCTTGTTTTAGATGTGGCTATAGCCAATGCTGCGTTCGGGACCATGGAAGACACCATTTCTCTCGTGCAGAGATCTGCTGTGATGCCTGAGTGGCCTAGATAAGCGTGTGGAAGAGCACGTCTAGCGGCCGTCTTCCTTATAAAGATTTGTAAGAGTGAAAGCCCTAAGACAGCTTTTAAAAGCTCATTTAGGGCAGAAACGCATGAAACCCGTGATATGACCCCGAAAACTGTGGATAGGACACTATTATCGGTCATGTCGTATGGCACAGTTACTAAGTATCGTTATAGGGAAAGTTATAAGGTAAGGTGCGTATCATATACGGCGGTCTTTTTGTTGCATGTGCAGCATATGGGGCTGCTGTGTGTGGTACGAGGCTATCATGCTTGTTAGGGGCATGGCTTAGATTAATTCTGCTCAAGGAGTCGTGCTGCTTGCCTGCTTGCCAGTTTGTCGTACAGTCTTCACGGAGGCAATGCATCTGTAAATGGGTGTTCCTCCTCTCGACTTGGATGTGATCCGAAAAAGCTTTGTCTTCAAGGTCAAAAGAGCAAACCCCTGCAGTGTAACTGGCTGGTGGGGGATGATGTAGCTAACAGTAGCCTTAGCCAGTGCAAGGTACTTCTAGGAGAAATCATGTTGTCTAGGTGGCCAGATGGAACGAGTCTTTGAATGGAAGTGTGATTTTCGATACAATATGCCAGTATAAACACAGTGTTCAATTTTAGCCTCAACTTTAGGACCGTGGGGTAATGCGTTTCTTGCAGGTAACCATGGTATTCTCATAGATATTTTCGGTGATGCCTGAGTGACTGGCAGACAACATTAGGGTAATTTTGTTGGTTCTTTTAAGAGCCAGGTTGCCGCTATTGTAATGCTTTCGTCACCGATTTAGGCATGAATTTTTCTAATCGTTAGCGTGCTCATAGCACAGGAGTCGATACCCCTAGCTCTTGCTTGTATTTAATGGAGCATTTCTTGGCTTCAAAGGGTGTCTTCGATTTCACTTATCAGCTTGTGAAATGATGTTCCTGTTGATTTCCCAGTATACCAGCATACCAGCGTGTTAGCTGGGGTTTTGAGGGTTTAGATATTTATAAGATCTTATGTAGTGACCCAATATTTTCTCCATGTATTTAAGGATAAACGATATGATGCCGATAGGCATATAAGATCTGGAACCATCGGGGATATCTCTCCAGCACCTTGGAACGTATTCTAGGCTGTAGCCGGCTCTGTAGAGTCGTACGAGTAGAGGTTCTGATCATTCTATACCAAGTTGCCGAAAGATCGGAATACCCCATTTTTATGGGCCGAAGAATTGGAAGAGAAGCCGGAATTTTCGCGTTCGATATTGGTCCTGAGGACAACTAACGCAGCTTACTTCACGCATAGCCGAGAAACTCTATTGGCCCTATTGGGAAAATGGAGCGTCCCAATTGAAAAACCCTTTGTTGGATTTATTTTAGCAAAAATTTCGAAAAAAGTAGATTTCCAATCACACACTATTTTAATAAGCTTTCTACCATATAAACGAAAATATTTATTGAAAGTTGTTAATGCCTCTCTTTACGTGGTGATGAATGTATATGAATCATTATTGTTCTTTTGGTATCCTCATTTAAAAATGATAACAATAACAAAGGAAAAAGGTCCGACAATATTTTCACTACGCGGCATATTACATCTACGCAAACAATTTCGAATTTACTCTTAGCTGGAACTTATCTTATCCCGGCACACTTATCACATTTAATACTTCAATGCGAATAAATCACTCCCTCATTCTACATTATTTTCTTATGTCAAATGTTAAGCCAAATGTAAGTAAATGTAATAAATTGTGTGCTTAAATTGTGCTTACTTTGTACTTTGCTTGTTATAAGTCAACGAGCAAGGAATAACTGATAACACCCTTATCAGCTTTATGTATCAAAGAGCACAATGAGCTGAACATTGCAATAGAGATCGAGAGTGGGTAGAGAGAAAAGCGGGGAGATTTACCGATAAGTCTACTTAGTTGTCAAATGTAATCGCACGTTTTATTCCTTATCCGATTTATATCTGGATGAGGACAAAACAAGGCGCCGTGGATAAGAGTATGGCTTCTGAGCAGGAGGTTCGTTGTTCAAATCCCAGTAAACACCAAAAGTATTTTTCACGGTGTCCCACCTCTCGCAAAAATCTGACAAACGTCAAAGAATAATAACTTGTCACGGAAAGCTTCTCAATTCGCCGTTCGGATCCGACATTAAATTGTAGGTCCCCTCCATCTGTGTGGAAAAATATAGTACTCAAAAAGTAGTAATAATTACTGGTTACTGCTTATTTTTACCATTTTTTACTCAAAATATTCCCGTACTCGAAAAAGTGATAAAAGAGAGCGGAAAACAGAGAGTGAGTTTATTTCCCATCCATGCAAATTTTGCCGATTTTTACTATGGGTAACATGTGAACATTCTGTCAAGAAAAGAATTTATTGACAACGAACTTATGTGGCGTTCGTTTTTTCCTAAACTTTCTTAGCAAAGTGAACTAATTTTTGGCACTAAGCGAAAAAAAAAATGTGTACTCGCACGTTTTGTATGTGCATTTGTGTCGAAATGGTCGCACAAATGCCACCATGACGATAAGAATGATAACAAATGTTTTTATTTTAAAATTGTAACATAAGCAACAAATCGAGTGCACTTTTGTGAAATTAAGTGCAGTATTTTTGCACTTTTTCTAACAAAAGAAAGCCACGTAACTAACTTACGTGTAAATGTTGAATTTTGCCGTAAGAGATTTTGACAGTTTTTACCAAGCCAATAATTTTTTGGTTTTATGCGTTCCGGTATTGAGAGATTTTATGTCAATTTTCTCTTTTGGTCACATTTTACTACACAAAGTACTAAAACAGACCTAATTAAGGAGAGTGGAAAATAGAGAGTAAGTTCAATTCCCCTACATGCGAATTTTGCCAACTTTTAAACAAAAATTTCTGTGAGAAAAGTGAACAAACTGTCAAACACGAATTTATTGACAATTCAACTAATGTGGCGTTCGTTTGATTCTTCCATTCTTTAACAAAGATAACTAATTTTTTAACGAATCTGTCAAAATCAACTATTTTGATCATTTAATGCTCAGTTGACAATTTTGTGGTTTAATGCGTTCGCGTACTTTTTGTTTGCTCTCTGTGAGAGATTTTTATGCCAACCTATTCTTTTACTCATTTTACTACAAAAAGTACGGGAACAGACCTATTATATGCCTCTTTCGATTGGCTCTAACCATACCCGAAACCATAAGGGCCCAGCCAATAGTATCCGTTGCGTCAGCTGAGTCGACGTATTCGTTGATGTTGCCGTATGTTACGTTGTCGTCGTACAGGCAAACACCAACAAATGCCAAAATAAACAAACTAGTGTGCGAGAGAACTGCCAACGAATTTGCCGGAGAGAAAAGTTGAAAGTCAGTTGCTTACTTCGTCACAACGGACGCAACGGATTCTATGGGCTGGGCTCTTTACACACGGATAAGCTGCCAAAGTGACAGGGTTTTCGTGGTGAATGCTTTGCAAATAGAACTCCAAATCGAAATCAAATATGACAAGAACAACCAAGAGAGAAATTAGTCTGCTTCCTCTCTCTCTTCGCCATCTTGCTGAGTAAACGAAACCATACCCATCGAATGCCGACAGGTAGCAAAGTTAAGGGTTAACTATAATGGACTTGAGTTGGATTAATTTAGCTGATGTGAACGATTCATTACATGTAATTCGTATGCTGTGACCATAATGTGATTTTGGTCGGTTTCATCAAATGTTCGTTAACTTACGTGGGATTGAGCAAGGTGTCAGTGAAGTGAGACATTCGGTACGGAAATTTGACAACTGAGAGAAATTGTGTTAAATGCAACTAGTTGCTAAAGTTTGTTATGGGTAAATTAAAGAATGAGAGAAATTAGCTAAGCTTTTCGTTCGATTTTGTCCTGAGAATAAGCCCGCCCACTGCAGCCCATTATAGTTGGCCCATTACAGTGTCGGTTACAAAAATTTGTAAATAAAACGCAAAATCAAACGATACCCCGAAGGTCAAACCTAAACCACGAGAGACAAATCTTAACTATACCCTGCAAATTGATAGAGCTAATAGAAAATTCTCGTGGTTTTGGTTTGACGTTCTATTTGCAAATTATACTCAGGGTACGGTTTGATTTTGCGTTTTATTTGCAAAGTTTTGTAACGGACTTTGTTACTTTGCTACCCATCGGCAATCGACGGGTAAGGTTTCGTTTACTCAGCGATATGGCGAACAAAGAGCAAGCAGACTAATTTCACAGTTTGTTGTGGGTTTGGCGTTCGATTTGCAAAGCATTCACTACGAAACCCTCTTATTTTGACAGCTTACCCGTATGGTTTCGGGTATTCGGGTTTGAGGTAATTGAAAGTGGCAATAGAGAATTTAAAAAGAAAATTAATTGACATCGATCGCTGACCAACGAAAAATAATACAGCATCAGCAAATCCTTATCGCAAATTCGCCAAACAAACGACTGTGAACAACGTGAACAAAGAGGATTTGCAGTTGAAACGAAAGAAGAATTGCGGTGCACTCAATGAGCAATGTGGGGTTACTCATACTCATTGTGTTAAAGGCGCATAAGAACAAATAGCAATTTTGAAAACATTACAACTGATATTAGTAAATCACATGATTGCTAGTTGCTACTACTACAAAAAACATGAGTTTTTCTTTAAAGGCATAGTCATACATACTGTAAGTACTCCTCATGTATGTAACATGCATCTAAAGTTTAAGTTTGTTAAATAAATTTGCATTAAAGTTGGGAGAGAGATTCGATAAACACGGCAAAGGAAAGCGACTTGTTTTGCTAAATAAATTCTGTATCCAGACACTGCAAACAACAACTAAGGTAAGATACAAGTTTCTCAATTCAGTTGGAACACTGTGGGCGAACACTTTTGAAATTTTTCCGTTTTTACTTCTGTCCAATTGTCTTTTCTAAGACTGTCTGAATAATACGTAATAATTGTTTAGTACACATAAATTTCAAATGTTTTCTCCTTCGTTATTGTAGCAGCTCCAGGTCTGTTAAACCTATTGGTGAGTTGACAATCCTTGGTCCAGTGTGAGAAACACTAGAGTCCTTTCGGTGCGTAGAACCGATCATCGTAGATCGTCCTTCGTAATTAAGAATGGCGTTACAGTCATAAATTGACTCCAATATTACGCCAAAAACGGACACTTGTTGTGGAGCCCAAAAATAATTTGGTTACCAGCTCTATATATGAGTTACGACAGAAAAAAACACAGTACAACAGTACTAAGTTGTCTTCACCTCTTCACCATTGTCCCAGTGGGTTATAATAATTTTTTGACGTTTGTTGTAAATAGTAAAAGTTGTTAAGCCTTATTCCTATTGCAAGGTTCAACAGTGTGTGGAAATAGAATACAATTTACAGCTCCTTGTTGTTCACATGGGAGAGACCCTCCTATCAAAGCAACCAACAATAAAACCCGCATCGGCGATATGCAATGGTTTGACATCGAGAGACTATTGCATAATTATTTATGGCTACAATAAAGAATGACAAACAGCAAGAATTGATTGAAATGATAAGGGTTAATAATGTCGCATTTTTGTTTTGTTTTAGATATTTGCGCTCGAGATCAGATTTTTTCTCGAAAAAACGAACACGAAATCCCAGAATCTTTTGTTTACATTATTTTGTTGCATGTGTTGTTGTTGCAGTTAATAAAAAGAGGGGTAAATCTCCCAAAATATCAAGATCACGTAGAGGGGAAATCCGATCTACCGTAAATTGGTTTTTTTGTAAAACCAAACAACTTGACAGTCAAAAAATCAATTTGCGCCAGATTTTTCGTAAAAAAAAACGCGACATTAATAAATAAGCGCCAATTCCCATCCGAATGTGGGGAAACCAAACGTAGGAAAACGTTGTCTTGCCCTTGACAGCAAACACAAATTTACATTACACTGAAGAAACAAACAAAAGAAAGAGAACAATACAAAACTGTCTGCCAACAGCTGTTCGTTGGTGAGCCACAGAAAATTCAAGATTATATAAATAAATAACAAATATATATTATGCTAAAATTGCATTAATTAATCACCTACGAGTATTTAACTTAATTCCGTTTCCATTCGTTTTTGTTCATGATGACAATGAGAAGAATCCAAGTCAATTGTCGATGGTGGCGGAGCGGAGTGCAATGCGCAATGACAAGCCAAGACGAAAACACAATATATTTTTATATATATTTATAATGTTTAATTATAAATAAACTATTTAATGAATCAAAGTTGAACTTTTTTTTAAGATAATGCTCATTTTTCGACACAAATCACTGAAACGGCATAATTTGGTAGATGGTGTAGGTATGCATCAACAAAACAATACAACAAATGACAAAAAATAAGCACAGCACAGCACTTCGCGGACGACCGAGTACTTTTATGATGAAGCGTAAACTAAAACTGGTAACGAACGACTGACTGACTAATCGACGTTCTAGTATAAAAAATAATATTAATTTCTTCCGATAATTCTTTGCGCGTTTGTGATCGTGGGGTATGTGGCGGATGGGCTATTGTTGTACGACAAGTGTATAACGAACGGTGGGAAATGGGCTATCAGGCTATGGGTTCGATGTTCTTGACGCTATCAACAATGCGACCTCGACACCCAAGACTCAAGACCAACCAAAATCCAAAAGAAGAACTGTACTGTCACTCTGTCAACTGACAGTGATTAAATTTTTTATTCTGAATTGACAACCTGTCATTTAGGTAGGTTTGTTTTCATGTGAATTAAAAAAAAAAACAATTTTTATAAATGGATTATATGGCAAAAAAATAAAGGTATTCAAATTTGTTTTCCAAATTCGCTGAGGAATACCAATCAATCTGTCAAAGGAGGGGAAAACAAATCGATATCTACATAAAAATTGTCAGAAATATTGACAGTTTCTACATAACTTCTGACTCTTTGTTTTTTCCTTAAAATATATTTTCTAAATTTCTGTAATTTGCTTTGTTTAGAATATAAAGTTATGTTTTGTGTAAAGCAGTCATTGCATATACGCAAATTTTATTTTGATTTCAGAGTTATCGGATAATTTAACTGTCAAAATTTATATATGCGTTTTTTTTTCATTCTCTGAAAAAAAAAATGTCTCAGTCATTTTTTTTATACTCCGATAAATTCCGAATATGATCTTTTTACTCCGAAAAATATACATAACCATTTTTTACAGCTGTAGTTTTTCTTTAAACATGAGACATGTTGACTACTATGGAGCATTCAGAGTACGAATTTTGGTCACAAATGTGCAAAACTGGCATCTTTGATCTGAACAGTGAAGAAATATCAGATGCTGCCCTATATGTTGTTTAATTTAGGGCCATATTTACAGTCGATACTATACCCACTGTTTTCACTAATGCAACTCTTTTGGTATTTATAAACTTCGCTATCCAACATTGGATGGATTATGGATATCGGTGACTAAAACAGTTGCGGCGCTTCTACGGTATCCGTAATTACGGTATTTTTGCCCCTTTTGTTATTTACTCCAGTCACAGCAAACACTCATTCCCAGAGTCATTTTGAAATGCGTATAACCGGCTTAGCAGAAAAACCGGGTTTGGTCATAGCGTACATTACTCGCAAAAAAGTGCTCATCGCACTCGTTAGGCTCCACTCAACTTTCCTCGCTCGTTATGAAATATACTATAACTTAAGGTTATAACGTGCTTCCTTTCATTTAGTGGCTCATATTTCCCTTCTTTTCAGACAATTTTCTCCCTGTCATTTCTATATCTTAAGTTAATATAATTAATTACAAACAGAGTATATATAGATTTACTGTTTGCCGTAAACCGTAAAGAAATATAGAACGGCTATTAATAAAAATTATTATCTCGTTTAAAACGTTCAGAATAAACTCAATTTGAAAATGAAGGGACCAGTTAAATAAAAAAATTGAAGGTTATACACTACATTGACTATATGAGAACATGATTAGGTAGTCAACAACTCTAATTGTGACCCTTTGAACTGACCAGTTCCAAAATATGACAATATGACGAAACCCTGCTCATTACGGTTTAAAACCACTATGCAAAGTTTGAACTCGATTGGTTGAAAGGTGTGGAAACCTATAAAGGACATACATATCTGCATACATACAGATTTTCATTTTTATTAATATAGTTTTTTATATATTTTTTGTTTTTGTGTATTGAATTTACTGTCATGTCATGATGTAGTATTTTTTTGTTTCTGTTATTTATGTTAAAATAAAAAGTATAAACCGTTTACAATTTTTTTTAATTTTATTTTGGGCAAATTTTGGGAATTTATTTCTTTAAAAAATATAAAAAAGCAATATGTCGTGGAGAAAAGAAGTTAACAAATCTTGTTCATTTTATTGGGACAGTTAAATCGTATTCCTATTACTGTGCCAATAAAATGCAGCTATAAAAATTTTGGTGTGTGTATAAATTTTTCAAACTTTATAAGACACTTCAGCTTTCGCTAGGGTTAAGGAAAAATCGACTTCAATAGCTACCACTTCGATACTCGTTTAACCGGCTGTGCTATTTTTATCATAGAATTTGACACTAGCACTTTTGTAAATAACAATTCCATGGCAACGATATAATTTTCATTTCATTTTCATTTCTATTGATAAAACTATCAATTTAATGTAAAATAGAAACTAAGCATACAAACAATTATTACCTTCATGTAAAAATGGACAAACCGCAAATGATTGAACACATTGGCAAATCGTTGAATTACACAGTATTCGATGTCAAGTGGATTCCATGTTCGGCGAAATTCGTCGTGCTGGGCTCCAAGCCAAAGGGTACCGGAATTTTGGAAATATACGAACTTAGTGAATCCAAAATCAATTTAGTCAAAGAGATCGAGAAGAAGAATCCTTTTAAGAGTGGCACCTTCGGAGCGTCAAGCCTGAGAAATCGTCACATTGCGGTAGGTGATTTTAGCGGGCGACTACAAGTACTGTGAGTGTAATAATAAATTAATTGGCATCATAGTCTGCAACAGACAACAACAATATTTGTTTCAGTGACTTGGAGCGTCCCGAACTTCCAGTGTTTAATGTTCAAGCTCATACCGCCATTATAAATTCCGTTGATGCAATCGGTGGCAAGCAATTTGACTGCGGAGCACCAGAAATTGTAACTGGTAGTCGAGATGGTGCCGTCAAAGTTTGGGACATTCGGCAAGGCGATGCGCCCGTTGTCGATATGTCTCCTGATCCAGCGGATACAGCGACAATAAAATCACGTGACTGCTGGGCAGTTGCGTTTGGTGATTCATACAATAATCTCGAACGTTGTGTCGCCGCTGGGTATGACAACGGTGACCTAAAGCTTTTCGATCTACGTCAGTTAAATGTCCGTTGGGAAACCACAGAGAAGAATGGGATTTGTTCGATTGAATTCGATCGTCGTGATATTCCAATGAATAAAATGGTTGTGACCACATTAGAAGGTGGTTTGCGCTTATACGATATGCGAACACAACATTCTACAAAAGGATTTGCCTGTGTTGAGGAAAGAAATGCTGGCCGGTCAGTAGGAACGAATGGTGTTATTAGTGGAGCTAAAGCAACTGTTTGGTCTGTGCGACATTTGCCGCAGAATCGTGATATATTTGTAACATGCGGTGGGACGGGTTCGCTACGCCTGTGGAACTATCAGTATCCTGAGAAACGACGAAAGGATGCTGGTGATGGACAGGATATAGGCGTTACTGGTACCATTCACATGCTTCATGCCTCGACAGTGTCTACACAACCTGTGCACTGTTTCGATTGGAGTCCTGACAAATTAGGACTTGGTGTTTGTGGCTCATTCGATCAAACGGTGCGAGTGCTCGTTACGACCAAATTAAATTTGTATTAAGACTGTTGTGACGTTAGATGTTTGAAAGGTTTTTCTATTAATAAATTTACTTTATTTAAACTTAAATTGAATTAAGTGCTTTTAAGTTTATAAACGAATTTCTCAACATTCTTATTCCCAAAGAAAAATACTAGAGCGAAATGGTGTTGATGGCTGTGTTATTTTTTTTATGTCGGAATACTCGGAGAGAGAATTTAACTGTCAGAATTCAGATCTGTTTTTTTTTTTCCTTTTTTCTCTGAAGCGTTTTTTATGCTCCAATATTCCTACTCTTTTATTCAACCCGAGCGAGTTTAATTACCCGGAGTACACCGAGCGAATGATTCACTGCATAAAAATATGGTAACAATAATCGCTCTTACTCTTCCTTACGCTGATATTCATTTCAGAGTAAAAAATAGGAAACTGTATACACCGTGTGGCGCTCGGTTCATAAAAACACAGAGTACAGAGTAAAATTACCCCGGTTGAATAAAAAAAACACCGAGTAAATAGTTGACATACACTACTAGGTCCGGCTGAATAAAAAAATGATCCATTATGTCGGCTTAAGTTATCTGAGTGGTTTCTTAAGACATACTGCATGCGCTAGAGAGCGCCATAGCGCAGATTCTTTTCTTTTATACTAACTCCATGGAAGCCGATAACGTCTTATCATCAGAAAATGAGTGGATTCACAGGTTGTAGAAGACAATAGGTCATTGATATATATTATGAAAAGTGTAGGCGATAAGGATGACATTTGAGGATCGCCAGCATGGATTCCATGCGAAAATGAGGAAAAACCATTAAATTTTCAATACAACTTTTATTTTGCGGTTCCATAAATAATCCTCAATCCATTTAATGAGAGAGGGTTGTAAGATGAGCGTACGAATCTTAATAATAAGACAAGGATGCCATAATCTCTCAAAAGCCTTAGAAATATCCTATGACACAACGCTTGATTGGCCTAGATTTTCAATGCTTCGCTCTCAGCAATGAGTCATGCACGTCATTACTTCACCTAAAGATCGATTTCTTCGAAATTCATACTGTACATCGGATAAAAGAGCATTCGAATCCAGATAGCTCATTAGTTTGAAATTAATGATACATTCCATTACCTCTGATTAAACCGACAACAGAGCAATAGGGTGGTAGTTAGTAGGTGCAGACTTATCACCTTTTTTCGGGACGGGTTGAATATTAGCTTTTTTCCAAATTTACGGAAAAACACCTGTCTTCATTGAGAGATGGAACAATTTGCTAAGCGGTTTTGCCGAAGTATGATGACATCTTTTTAATAATAATGGTAGAATACAGTCGGGTCCAGTTGCTTTATTGGGGTCAAGTTCTTTAAGAATTTTAGACGCGTTTGGTATTGTGCAGTACATTAGTATGCATACAGTTGGGCTTTCTATAGAGAAATGCGTAGGCACGCTAATTAAATTAGAGAATTTAAAAAGGACATTTTAGTTCTAATTGGAGGAATACGGCAACCCTGGCTATACTACCGTTTTTATTTATTTTCTCGTATTCTTATTCATGACACGAGACTCGTTTCTCGCGCAACATGTGCGATGGCGTTGAATTTTTTTTGACATTGTGGAAAAGTCAAAACAAATATTCTTCGTTGTCGCCGTGTCGGTCTTTTGTTTTAAATAATTTACCATAGAAATGTTAAAAGAAAAATTCTCGACACTTTATTTGTGCAATTTCAATGATTGTATCAGAGATGATGGTAAGTTATAGTGCTCTACTTATTGTGAAATTGTCATTATACCTTTTTTATGTAGATTTTCTTGATGAACGAATTAAGGAGTTGTACTCATGCCGGTGGAATGTTAAGGCTCTTCAGACCGTTGTGGATAACTTCTTAAAATCATCAGATGAGACTGTTGACGATAACGACGAAAATACACTCCCAAGTGCCATTCAACTGGTGATGATTTTTATTCAAAATAACTTCACGGGACCTTTCACACAACTCGATGATCTTCAGCGCTTCGTTGAAAAGGCATTTCCCCCCAATTTTGATGCGTCTCGTCGGCTTTCAGTTAATGGTGAGGAAATAAATCCGAATGTTAAGTTACCAGAGTTACTAGTTGTGGCCAAGGAATTACTCAACCAATTACAGCAAAAACATCCAAATTCGCTGGTAAGTGAATTCTCCGTGGAATCATCTTGCAGCTTTAGTTGTAAGAAAAATGTATTTTTAGATCATTCGCTGGTGGAAACATCGCGTAACGTGCATTCATCAGAACATTATCGATGAACTTACAAGTTCGTTGTACGATGATTTAAAGAGTGCATCGGAATTCCTGTTAAAACAAGTTGATAAACTAGAAAACACTGAACTGGAAGCTCTACTGTATTTGGAAGTTGCCAACGGATACCTTTTGTTCCATCGTGCGCAAAAGTCTGGCGATATTTTAGCGGAACTTTGTCAGCGTCTGAATGTTGTCCTTAAAATTGAAGGTATGGCAATGTTTTCAATTCTGTGCACTTGTTTTAACTTGTTTCTGGCTACCATTAAGGTCTTCTTGGAGTACGAACGAAATTTCAACAGAAACCACTACCACAGTTGTGCCTAAAAGTGGAACAAACCGGTAGTTCACTTCTTCCGACGTCAGCTGCGACCAATGGAAGTACAGATATTCCAAAACTTCTGAAACTCGATGATGACACACGGCTGGAGAAGATTCGCTTTATTGCTCCCGAAGATAACGAAGTAATGTCGCTCTCGAGTATACTTCAGGTTCTAGTACTGGTTAAGGTGTAAGTGAGCGAATTGCGTTTTGTTTTTACCGAAACATCACACTTTGAAAATCCTTTGCAGGAAACAAGTAAAACGCTCCCAACCGAAAGATCGTCTTGCCGACGAAGAACTAGAGCCTTACATAACAACTCTTCTGCATCAAGATCACGGCCCATTGCAAGTGCGTCAGTCTTCATTGTTGCTTAATGCAGCGCAAGAGTCTAACGCACGGCGAACTGTCGAAAGAAGTTGGAAGCAATGTGAAGAGGCTGTTAATCTCTTAAACGACACAAAGTACACACTCAAGGAACGTCTTTCCTATGGTTTTGCCGCATCGCTCGTTCCCAAATGGCAAGTTCAAATGCAGTTGTGTGAATTAATGGTCAGCTTGGGACTGACGAAGTCCGCTCTAGATATATACCTGCAAATCCAAGCATGGGAGAAGGTGATCGAGTGTTATTCTCGCCTGGAACTTCGGCACAAGGCCGCAGAAGTTATCCGACAAGAATTGCAAAAGAAACCTACTGTTCTGTTGCACTGTCTTCTTGGAGATGCGACAGACGATGTGCAATGCTACGAAACGGCATGGAAATTTAGTGAACAGACAAGCGGACGTGCGCAAGCACATTGGGGAAATTACTTCTACAATCGCAAGGAATATGAAAATGCTATTCCCCATTTGGAGAAGTCTGTCGAGATTAATTCACTGCAGGAGAAACAATGGCTGCGACTGGGCTATTCAGCCATAATGCTCGAGAAATGGGAACTGGCTGTGCATGCCTACATAACTTATACACACCTTGAGCCGCTTGGTTTCGAGTCATGGAATAATCTGGCAAAGGCACTCATCAAATTAGGTGATAAGAAACGTGCACATCGTGTTCTCGGTGAGTCATTAAAGTGCAACTATCAGAACTGGAAGGTATGGGAGAATTTTATGGTCGTCTCCGTCGACACGGGACACTTTGAAGACGCCATCAACGCGTATAATCGCTTAAGTGAACTCAAAGATCGTTTCATCGATTTGGAAGTTCTTTCTATTGTAATCACTGCCATTGCGAAGGATAAGCCCGATGCGGAAGGTCGTTCGTCGCAGCGATTGCTAAAGAAGGCAACAACTCTGTTGGGTCATCAGTGTGTTAAACATGCTTCTGAGACACGCCTGTGGGAACTCTCAGCGATGATTGCTGCAACGCCACTAAACAAGGCACAAAAGTTGCAAAGAGCATATCGTTCGTTTACCCAGAAAGATCTCGCCTGGGCAAGCAAACAGCCAACTTCCCTTAAAGTTCTTCAAATTTGTCGCGACCTGTGCGAGAATAGTCTACAAGCGATAAGCAGCCATGACGAGTCTGAGAAGTCAAGTGTTACATCGCAGATTTCTTCTGCACGTCTAAGTGCGCAAGGATGCATACGAACGGTCGAGAAAGACATGGAAAAGTGGGACGAAAATGAGGCGATACTTGCTGAACTGAAGACGCTACAGGAAAGACTTACCGAAGAGCTAAAGCAGCGGATGTAGATGTAATGGAGAATAAAGTTTGTTTTTTATTATTTTTCATATAATGTGTTTTATATATAATTTCATATATGTAGGTGTTTAGAAATGGGAAACGTCGCTAAAGAAATGAAGATTACGTCAAAGTGTCTGTCAGTGCAAAACCGACACACTTAGACCAGTAATGGTCCATTGTGGTGCCACGTGGATAAATGAATTTTTTCTACCTATTCGTTGAACCAATTAGAGCTTCGTATGAAGCGTTGGAGACTACTTATGTCAATATGGATTAGATCGTTAGTGTCGTTGTTGAAGAAGAAAGCTCCCATGTGGAGTTTACGTTTTCTGGGTGAGGGCTAGACATGTACAGAGAATTTTTTTCTACCTATTCGTTGAACCAATTAGAGCTTCGTATGAAGCGTTGGAGACTACTTATGTCAATATGGATTAGATTGTTAGTGTCGTTGTTGAAGAAGAAAGCTCCCATGTGGAGTTTACGTTTTCTGGGTGAGGGCTAGACATGTACAGAGAAGATGGAGAATGGTCTCCTTTTTCTTCTCTTCCATGCAGCTTCTGCAGAAGTCTTCGAAAAGATGCCAAACCTTGCTGCATGCTTGCCTATGAGACAGTCACCTATGACACCTATAATAGCACCGATGTGCGATCATTTTTGATTAGAGCATTTCGGATCCACCTTGTGAGCGATCTGCTTTGTCGCTTAGCAAGTTACACCTTTTGACCACCTACGGTTAGTTTTTTTTATTAGCATCCCGCATGTTTGCATGTAGCGATTGGCATGCCTAGAGAACCATATTCAGGTAAGATGGGTAGTGCAGTTTTTTGTTTAGCGAGTTCGTCAGCCATACAGTTACCCGAAATGTCTCTGTGCCCGGCACCCAACACAGGTGGATATTGAAATTCTCCGCCATCTCAATATGAGAGTTTGAGGAATGTTTTGTAAGCATCCCAGTCAGTTTCTAATGTAGTAGTCTTGGCTACGTTGAATAGCTTTCTGCAGGTGTTTCTAATATGTCCCAGCTCAGCCCAGGTACACCAATGTGGTCTCTTCGCTTTCTGAAGAGTAACTGAGCAGTACGTCCTCGTTGGGGAAGTCTCGGCCTTGAAGCCAGCCGCCATTGCGACTGATAAGGGGTGGTCCTGGATGCTCCCTCATAAAGATCAAGAAGCTGTCGGAGAGCTTTATCTTGACTAATTACCACCGTGCAGGAGAGATAGTTCCGTCATTGTCGCTGCGATCTATCCCTGCGACTACGATTTTGTCCTTAAGGACATCGCTGAAGGACCTCTGTGATGTAACGGTGGAGTGACTGAGTGTGCTGGTGTTATGCACTAAGTTGTAAAGATAATACCAGCGTATAGCCGAGGAAGTAATGGCAAGGCTGTCGCTCTTGAACTAAGTTAGGAATTGCTAGACGTACTAGTCAGCAGCAGGAATCGCTGGAAAAAAGAGGTTGAGAATTGTTTTGTTGGGTCCTGAACCACGATTCCTCTCCCACGATTGGTTCGAGATCCCGTTGTTGCCGGCATAGGTTGGAATACTGCTCTACTGTTCTTTCCCTTGGTGTTCGATTTCTGATCAGCTGCTTCGTTTCCGATGATCTAAGGTTCGATAGCCTCATCAGCTGTCCTTTCCTTTCCTTTCCTTTGTATTTACGAGCTTACCTAGTAAGCATTTGGTTTGTGGTGATCAAAACATTCGTCCCTGCATGTGTTGTATTTCATCCTGTTAATGTTTTAGTCTCCAGGGCCCAGCCCCACCAAATCCGTTGCGTCAGTTGCGTCGACGTATTCGTTGCCGTTGCCGTATGTAACGCAAAGAGGTAACCCAATGAACACGTTTGTACGTCGTCGTACAGGCAAACAACAACAAATGCCAAAATAAACTTCAAACTCTGGTGTGCGAGAGAACTGTCAAAGCATTTGCCGGAGAGAAAAGTTGAAAGTTGGTCAACTTTTTGCGTCGTTTCCGTCACATCCTTTTTCTATGGTCCGCGCAACGGACGCAATTCTTTGGGTCGGGCCCTTCCCAAATGTGTGCAGAGTCGGCAGCTCGTCACTCGGTGTGGTCTCTTTCGCTCCCTTTAGCTGAACCTTTTGTCATTGTTTTTGTTTTCATGGTGTGGTGAGTTTGTGTGAGATACTTCGAATTCAAATGATATAGAAAACAAAATGGTGTCTATAAGCTATTCGCTCTATTTCATGAGCGATCACAGTGGTGGCTAAAATAGTTGGTAAATGTGTGTGGTAGAAATTCGTCCCAATATGCTATTTGTTAGTACCATCTCTTGACTCATAATTTGATATATTTTTCTGACATAATCAAAGCGACTCACTCCTGATAACATAAATCATTACGAATCAGTGGATTTTGCCGCATTATCAAAATCAAATCTCCAATTACCAAAACTCATTCGACAGAACTGCACACGCGCATATTCGGAGAGTTTACCGGCATGTCCAGCACCCGTGTGGACATCATCCACATCTACGCCATAGATAATAATTACAGCTTGTCAATATTATAACTACGTACCGGCATGCAACGTGCCACAAAAGGAGTGGAGGAGGAGTTACACATTCGCATTTTTACTTTCTGTTGTTTTGTGCCATAGCACTGTCATTGTCATCAGTTGCCTCAAGAGCCAACCTACACACAGGGACAGAACAGAGCAAACTCTGACATTGACGTTCATTCAAAAGTTCCACCATGCACCACCTGCCTTTACGTACAAATGGTGTCTATGGAAAGATAAATGTAAAATATGAAGCCAATGCCAATTCTTGGGCAAATCAGTGCAGCACCCACTCGCCCAACTAAGCGCACACCTTCTCGTATCTTCATCACTTGTACCGACCATCATCATTACCTTACCTTCGATTTGGAATGCCCTTTGAAAGCTTTTTCAAGGGACAAGGTCATGGACTTGGTCATGGACATCGCAGTCGTATATAATAATAGTTTTGGTACTTGAATGGGTCGAGCTGTGGGCTGACTGCTTACTCGTACGATTCATTCAATGTCATTTGAGCGGCTCGAAGTTTTCTCGATGGGATGGAAACGCAAATGTCGCAGTTATCGCTTAAGGTGCCAGTGGGTGAAATGTAATGAGAGCTGGGACGGATACAGACTGCTTAAATGATTTTCAAGGTTCGTTGAGTGGGGTTCGCATCATTACCAATAAATTCTACGGCGCTCGCACTGTTAGTGTTTGGCAACTAGTGGGTGGCACTGTTTCTGTCTCACTCTCTAGGTCGTTAGGTAGGTAGGCGAAATTCATTCTGACCGTGCGCGAATAAGAAGAGAGGAATTGTGTCAAAATTTAATAACTGAATGCCGGTATGGGTGGGAATTGTGATGAGGCTAAGTCGTAGATATTGATATATCGATATTCTATTCCATAAATACCACAGTGGTTGACGCTGACGTTTGAGAAGAAAGAGAAAACAAGAGAATACGAGCTTTAAAGAGCTTAGATAGAAAATAAGGGATGGAAATTCGTACTCTTACCGAAAAACTCATATTGAAGCGTCGCGTCGGCGTTAAAAAAATCCAGAAAAAATTTTGTATTTCTCTCTTAAAAGAAAATCGGCTACTCAAGCACCAGACTGGCCGATTTGTGAATGCTGAGAGAATATCATGCATATGACAGATTAGCCTTCGGTCTCCTAAGTGCATTGTTTTTGTTGTTGATACTCGTACATTCATCATTTTGTAGGAAAGTTTGGATGCATGGGACAGTTGTCAAAGTCGCGTAAGTCGTCGTCGTCAATACAAATCTTGTATGACTTTAATTCTTTTTCTAATTCTGTCCAAACTTTTAGACCGAAAAACCACATCGTTGGGTCTCTAAATATTTGGGTTTAGAAGTAGCACATTTTTGAAATTATATTTTTTTCGGTGCGCTTAGTAGAGGGTGAAATTGAGAGCGTTACGAAAATGCGACATGATGATCTAATTTTTCCACTGTCCGCTACGCAGTGCTAATCAACCCAATATCCAGTACACAAACCACTTAACGCTTTTCAACACCTTGGTTGTACTTTGGAAAAGGGTCTTTTGCGGCGGTGGTCTTCGGGTGTGGGGAGTCTTTTGGGAAATATTTTGGGGGTCTTAAGAGGGGCTCTTTCGAGGGTATTTTGGTACTTTAGTACTTTTTGAGGTTCTTTAGAGGGTCTTTTAGTAGGTTTTTTAGGGGTCCTTTTGGTGTCTTTTAAGCGTCTTTTGGTGGTCTCTTCGGGGTATTTGGTGGTCTTTCGGGAGGTATTTTGGGAGTGTTTTGGTGGTATTTTGGGGGAAGTCTTTTGAGGGGCTTTTGCCAATGTTTTTGGGTTTTTTTTTTTGTTTTTTTTTGGGGCCTTTTGGGAAACTATTTTGAGTGTTTTGGGGGTATTTTGAGAGGTCTTTTTGGATTCTTTATTCTTTTTCTTTCTTTTGGGGTATTTGGTTTTTTTGGAAATGTTTTGGCGGGAGGTATTTCTTCCAGGGCTTAGGTTCTCCGAGCTTGAGAGATGGGGGGGGGGGAACAGTTCATCTGAGTCCAGCTCATCCTTCTTGTAGACTCTAAGAGTCATCTGATCCCATCTAAATCTTATCACGCCTTTGGTCTTAGCCAGAGGAGCGAGGGATTCTTGGTAGGATTACAACAACCGCGGATCTGAAAGAACCCCTTTGTTTCGCCAACTTGGCGACTTTCTTTTAGGACCTGGGAGTATTTCATCCGCAGAGGATGATTCAGTTGGGACCCAGGGGCGCGTTCTCAGTCGGCTTGGTTTATGCTCCTTCGCATCGACCTCGAGCTTAGCGCCAAAACGGCCAAACCTCTCCTAGACTTGTTATAGAGATCGCAGGATCTCAAGTCATCACACGCGATTAGCTTAATGCCGCCATCGCGAGTGATAGGAGGCGGCGCTGGATGCTCCTTAATAAATGTTTGTTTAGCTTGACTAATTGCAATTGACGATTCCAATATTATACGAAACTAAAACAGTTGGCTTGTTCCATCTAAAGTTGAAAAGTTTATTCAAAAAATTGCAAACAAAAGTCCTTTAATAATCCCAACTGGACTTGAAAGTAAGACATCATTTAGATGATGTTATACCTATATACGGGTCCTACAAAAATATCAATATTATAAATTACTTAAGAGGACAATAAAAGATGATTCCAACTTTGTACGATACTATTCCAGTTGGCTAATTCCATCTAAAGTTATTAACTTGCTAAATTGATTCAAACTTTTCCCAAAAAAAATCCTTCGATTAACACCAATTGAACTTGAAAGGAACAAAGATACATACTAATGTTATATATTACTTAAGAGGGCAATAAAAGATGCTTCCAAGATTATACGATACTATTCCATTTGGCTTATTCCATGTAAAGTTGTTAAGTTGCAATGTTAATTCAAACATTTTCAAAAAAGAGTCCTTTAATTAATCTCAATTGAAATTGAAAGTAAGACTCTAACAGGGCAAGAAAATACGGCAACAACATTATGCCATACGATTCCAGTTGGCCAATTCCATCAAAAGTTGTTAAGTTGCCAAATTGATTCAAACTTTTCCCAAAAAAGTCCTTCGATTATTACCAACTGGACTTAAAAGTAACACACATACATATTATCACCTAAGATTGTACGATACTATTCCAGTTTGCTAATTCCATCTTAAGTTATTAAGTTGCAAAATTAACACAAAACTCAAACTCTTAATCAAAGCTCTCGATTTAGCTTGAATGTAAGACAGATACATATTAATGTTATATATCACTTAAGAGGGCAAGAATTCCAGTCAGTTAATTTAGTTAAGAGTTATAGAGTTATTAAGCTGCAAGAAGGGTTTTCAAAAAAGGAGTCCTTCGATATCTCTTAAAAGTAAGAAACCGTCATGATGGTGTTATACATCGATGAAAAGAGGAAAAGTCCATTTATATCCTATTCCATATCTCAGTTGGGAATTCCACCCAAAGTTAAATTAAGTTGTAAACTTAATTACATTTTTGTTAAAAAACAATCTCGATATCTCTCAATTGGACTTAAGGCTAAGAAAGCTTCATATATCTGTTATACACCACCGTTATAAAAAACATGAAAGTATGTATCCAAAACTATTCAATATTATTCCAGTTGGCTTATTCAATCAGACGTTTTCCCCCTCTAAGTTTGATTGGAATTTGGTTCAAAAACAGTCCCCTAACAAATCCCTATGATACCTGATTCTTAGTATATTCTATTGTGGAAAAATACAAAAAATAAGGAACCCAAAAATATTTCCAAATTCATAAAAAATCAGTCAAAAACGATTCAGGATGAAACTCTCTACAATAGATCAAGTCCATCGGATAGCTAATGTTATAGAAAGTGCTCTAGCAGAAAAAAAGTGTGTTCTACGATCTTTCTAGACTTGGCACAAGCTTTTGATTAAGTTTGACATGAAGGACTGATATATAAATTAAAAAAACTCCAACATAAAAAACTTCAATCAAACGTTACAAAAAGATACTTAAGAATAAATTAAGAAGATGATTACTCTGGTCTAAATTAAGGTGTTCCATAAGGCAGTATTTTTGAACCAGTACTTAACCTTCTATATACTATATTGTGATCTACTAACTTTAGAAAATAGTCATCAATAGTCCATCGGATAGCTAATGTCATAGAAAGTGCTCTAGCAGAAAAAAAGTATGTTCTACGATCTTTCTAGACTTGGCACAAGCTTCTGATAAAGTTTAACATGAAGGACTGATGTATAAATTAAAAAAACTCCAACATAAAAAACTTCAATCATACGTTACAAAAAGATACTTAAGAATAAAGTAAGAAGATGATTACTCTGGTCTAAACTAAGGTGTTCCACAAGGCAGTGATATTGGACCAGTACTTTTCTATTCTACTGACACAAACTCAAAAAACTTCAATCATACGTTACAAAAAGATACTTAAGAATAAAGTAAAAGATGATTACTCTGGTCTAAATTAAGGTGTTCCACAAGGCAGTGATATTGGACCAGTACTTTTCTATTCTATATACTATATTGTGATCTACCAACTTTAGAAAATATCAATGTCGTAACATTTGATAATGACACGCAATTATGACAATAGGTTAGAATCCATTGGAAAACTTTAATTAGCTATCGCCAAAATAGAAAGCTGGACCCATAAATGACGAATTAAACTTACTAAATAAAAATCTGTTCACGTAGAATTCACTAATAAAAAATCATAAATGACCTCAAAGCTAATTTCTGAAAAACTCACGTAAACTCAAATGAGCAACACTCTATTTGTTCTGCAACATGGAACAACAAAGAACAACAAGAGGACCACCGTTCATATATGTATTCATGCATGGATATTAACAAAGTCATATAAAAGTCGACCTTGCCCACTTTCTGTCGAATTTACGTCCGCAGCAAAAATTCCAACTCAGAACGACGACAGAGCGTAGCAAGCAAAAACTCAGCAAATTTTTGTGCATTTCCTTGAGACAGATTCGAACGAATAATAATAATAACAATAATGATGATAGCGATCCTTGACATCAGAGTCATAGTATAGACTAGCAATAGATACACAAACAGACGCACTAAAACCGGTCAAGGCGATAAGATCTGCTGCTGATCCAAAGTGCGCGTTGGGTGATTTGAAATGCTCTGCAGGATATTCCGTGATACACTTACCATACAAAGTATATTTTTGTTGTAGTTTTGGAAACCAATTTGAAGCAAATCTTTTTATTATTATACTCCCCTTGTACTCATTGGGATTTATGCGTCGATGTGACCTTTTTAACATTCGGATGAATGCATGATGAAGTATAACAGTCGTGGCGAGACTTTAGGGCAAAAGTCAGCCAATATTTCCATCATCATCAACATATTTGGCATAACAACCGTGGATGGACCTCCCAAAAAATCTCTACTGGTCACAATTTCAGGCCGATGTCGTCCAGTTATACAGACCTATTCTCTGTTCCTCCTGGCTTAGTCCATTCTTTCCGCGTAGGCTTAGCCGACCTCGTTGTCGTATGCAACAAATCCTACCGCAAAGGACTTTTCACACGCCCATAGATGAAAGTGACTGTTTCATACACTATAACCTAGCTTCGCAAGTAGCCTTAAGACACTCTAGTTACTTTATCATATAAAATACTTTTGTTATTTACTGCAGTCACAGCGAACACACATTCGCAGAGTAATTTTGCATTGCGCATAATCGATTTAGCAGAAAAGTGCTCATCTGCTCATCAGATCGCCGATCTCAAAGTCTTCTTAGAACGCTGGAAAGAGCACTTTCATGAGTTTGTAAATGGCCAGCTAACTCAGGAATTTGAAGCTCCACCAATAACCGAAGACCATACTATGCTGCCGCCACCAAGTATAGACGAAGTTAGCAGAGCGATAAAACGGCTCAAAAATAATAAGACCCCGGGATCAGATGGTATCCCAGCAAATCTGATTAAATCAGGAGGTCCCGCAATACACGAAGCAATTCATGAAATAATAGTGCAAGCATGGGAGGAAGAAGCGATGCCACAAGACTGGCGAAGAGGCATCCTGTGCCCCATACATAAGAAGGTAGATATCACAAAATGCAGCAATTATCGTGGTATAACGTTGTTGAGTACCGCGTATAAGATTTTCTCCTCTATCCTTCAAGACAGGATAGCTCCATACGCTAGAGTCATCATTGGTCCGTACCGTATCGGCTTTATCCCAGGCAAATTAACAACTTATCAGATTTACACCCTTAGGCAGGTGATGGAAAAATGTCTCGAGTTTCAAAACTCACTACACCATCTTTTTACAGGCTTTAAAGCCGCCTATGATAGCATAGCCAGAGTAGAATTTTATAAAGCCATGAGAGAATTCGGCATCCCAAAAAAAATGACACGACTATGTAGGTTGACGATGACCAATGTTATAAGCCAAGTAAAAATATCCGGATCACTATCAAGCCCATTCAACATCTGTAACGGGCTCCGACAAGGGGATGGACTGGCCTCCATCCTCTTCAACCTGGCTTTGGAGAAATTGATCCGAGACTCTGTCGTAACGGCGAGAGGAACAATCCTCAGATACTGGCTTACGCAGACGATATTGAAATCGTTGGTAGAAACCCAAGAGCTGTACAGGAAGCTTTCATCCAGATCGAGAAGGCGGCATGAAATCTGGGGCTACTGCACATAAATGAGAGCAAAACAAAGCACATGGTACCCACGTTTGCGAGTAGATTATCCCTTAATGAAGATAATGGAGCGTGAATTTGAAGTAGTGCAATCCTTTAACTATCTCAGGTCCTGTGTAGCAGCCGATAACAGCATGGAACTGGATATACGCGCACGGTTGCTCAAAGCTAACAAAGCCGTCTTTAGTCTTTCAAGACTCTTGAAATCCAGGAATTTAACCATAACATCCAAGCTGCTGGTGTTTGGTGTATAAGACAAAGGTCATACCAGCACTTATATATGGATCCGAGACTTGGGTGATTAGCAAAAAGCATTCTGACCACTTAGCCACGTTCGAGAGAATAGTCTTACGGAGAGAAGTTGGCCCCGTATGTGAGGAAGGACGATTCCGGAGACTCTATAGTGATGAGATTTACGAGCGCTAGCGCGACGTGGACATCATGAAAAGAATTAAGCTCGGTATGCCCCGGTGGGCAGGACACCTTGCTCACATGAGCATGAGGATTCTGTTCGGAAAATGCTTTCTGGTAGGGTTTATGGAACCGGCCGGGTAAGCCTGCGCTGGAAGGATGGCGTAGACCAGGACGCCCATAGTTTAGGGATGCTGGATGACATAGGCTCGAAATCGGGACTGGTTGAGAGATTTTTTGCGGACGCCAATAGCTTAGGGATGCTGGATGACATAGGCTCGAAATTGGGACCGGTTGAGAGATTTTTTTCGGGAGGCCAGAACCGGACAACGGTTGAAGAGCCAAATGCGATGATGATGATGATGTTGTAAAGATCACCGTGGAATTCAAATCTTTGTAATTCATCAAAAGAAGACAACCCATTGACCCATTCAACGTCTTGCCCTTCGATGATAACTCGGTCATTACAGCATCCTTAACCATAGCCAGTAACTTCCTGCCTCTGGGACCTTGGTCAAACATCTTAGACATCGATGAAGTTTGGGCCTGCATATCCGATGCCCATACCCATGGTGGGAGAAATTTTACATTTGGCTTTCATTGAACTTATGCCAAATACATGGACACATACCTATCTAAAATGTCCATAGTTTAAAAGGTATAATTTCGAAAGAAGTCCCTTTGATTATAAAATCATTAAGAGAAATTTGCAAATGACCTTCAACCTATGACCTTTTCATACTAACCATCATTGTATATCAAGTAACCCATCAACACCCTCCTTCAACCCATCAGTCTTTAGCATTTAACAAACTAAATTCAACAATCGTCCTCGCTTCATTGCATCAACATCCAACAGCAACTGATGATGCTATTACGTTAGACCAAAGCTTAGACAAAGTCTTTATTATCGTCTGAATGCTTCTCTGCTGCAAGGTCGATAATCTAAGTGTCTCCGTCTCATCAAAAGGTAAGAAAAGAAGAAAGAAATTATTATCTGTGTGCTTGTGTATGAGTGCGCGAAACTTGCAATGTTATTGAGTCCCCTTTTTTCTTACTACGTTCAGAACGAGGACGATGACAAGGACAAAGATCGACGCCGAGGACAACTTGCTAGTCAGTGAAGCCAATCCAGTCCGAGCTACCGAGACGCCCACCCCACCCAACCGCAACTCAATTCAAGAAAGAAACCAAAACTCTCATCAGTTCCTAAATAGAGCGTTTCCTTTGCGCACACCACCCCACAAGCACATCCCCATTACCAGAAAGAAACCCAAACGCTCATCAGAATCTCAGTATCAGTTCCTTTCCTCCCGCTTTGCTTGTTATTTCTACAATTTCGAGTACTTAATGCACCCCAAGCAAAAGGACGAAACTTGTACTTTAAAAAGATGGATTTGCCTGTCTAGCATGCAAATTTGGAGGTCGAATAATCCTTTTAATCGCTTCTGAGGTATTAGTGAAATATCTCGAAATGTTTTCAGTTCTTCCAGCTTATTATGCTAAAGTGATTAGCAATCATTTAAAAATAAACATCACAAAGCGCCTATTTTTTGCGAGACAACTTTCTTAAAAAAGTGGGAAACCAACCAACTGGCAGGCTCTTGAATTGATTTTTTACCGCACCACATTTTGATTTTGCATTTCCCTTCTTGGTGCTTCCATATTGGGCACAATGTCATCCACAATTGTTGTTGGTTTGTTTCGATAACCAGAGTGCGCGAGAGTTGATGTCGACACCGTTGCCGGTTATTCTTGTCCTTACACAAAATACATACACGATTCGCCCGCGATTAAATGGAATAAGGACACGTTTTCTATTGTGATAGTGGAAGGACAATGACGATCGAGGTCGAGCAAAAGTGCAATTTCTCGCATCATGGTCGGTCGGGCGGGAAGCTCATAAAATAATCATGCCAAGTCACTGTATTAACCAAATGGGAAGCGAGTAACATTTGGTAATTTAATACTTTGTCTGTCCGATATAACGATTCTTGCTGGGGTTATGCTCGCGGGAGTGATGTTACAATTTACAAATTAAAAATAAGTTGTCTTAGATCTCGCTTAATTACTTGATTTTTTTATATATTCTCTTTTTTGATGGACTGCAGTTCCTTTAACAACGTAGTAATAAAACTACTTATAATACTTGCTTAACAAGGTGTACAAGTACATAAATGTAAAAAAACTTCGTTTTTCGGGTACAAACGTTTATACACGCCACACGCATTAAACGCGCGACTCGTGTGCGACGCCACGCACCATATGCGACGCTCATATGATCGCCAAATTATCTGTTACGTAGGACCTATTTCACAGTTAAGCTACTTTTCCACACTTTCCACTTTGCTGCATCACACGCGCCACGCGCGACTTGCGATATGCATTACACGCACGATATCAGAAAAAGCCATTGTGTTAGAATAGACCCCAAAGAAGTCGAAAAAAGTCGAAAAAACCACTTTCCACACATCTCACGTGCAACACGTTACTCGCGACACGTGTCACACGCGAGATTTTAGGAAAAGTCCATGACACTTTGCTGCTTACAAAATGTAAGCTATCTAGGTCGTGGTAAAGGTGTTTAAAAAGGACCTCAAAGAAGTCGAAAAAACAGACAGACAAACAGGGACGCATCACACGTGACTTGCGACATGTGTCACATGCTGGATCTAAGAAATGGCCAATGACACTTAGCTGCTCACAAAATTTCAGCTGTCTAGATAGCGTAAACGGTGGTTAAAAAGGACCTCAAAGAAGTCGAAAAAACAGACAGACAAACAGGCACGCATCACACGCGACTTGTGATATACGTCACATGCGAGATCTGAGAAATAGCCCATGACACTTAGCTGATCACAAAATTTCAGCTATCTAGGTTGCTTGAAAGATGATTAAAATGAACCTCAAAAAAGTCGAAAAAACAGACAGTCAAACAGGCGACTTGTGACATTTAAAAATGCCAAAATGTCGATTATAAGTAACGGATAGGAGATCATTAATGAAAATGAGAAAGAGTGTCGGAGACAAAACAGAGCCTTGGGGAACACCGGCGTTTATGCGATGAAAACTGGATTTGAAATCGTCCAACACGACCTGAACTGAATGGTCAGAAAGGTAGATACTAGTCCAAAGTAGCAGGGTGTTATCAATTCCATAGGTATTCATTTTCGAAAATAATAGACTCTGTGAAATTCCTTGGAAATATCGAGTGCAACAACTTTTCTTACACCAAATTTGTGAATAGAAAGGTTCCACTTTTCAACTCTAGAACGTTGCCTTCGAAAACCATACTCCTGGTCTCTAAGGTTTTCACATTATTCAAGGTATGTGTTAAGATTGCGATTGATTAGCGTTTCAATGACCTTAGAAAGTGTGGATGTTAGCGCAATGAATTGGTACGAGAAGAGAGGAAGATTATAGGAAGATTATAGGAACAGAGCGCATGCAATTAGCTCTCAAAATGTGTAGTAAACGAATGGTGCCCAGACAAAATAGTATGCATTGTTTTTTACAAAAAGAAAGAGAACAACTCTTCCCGCCTTAAGATTTCAAGGCAAAATACTTCAAATAATGCCTGAAGCCAAATACCTGGGAGTAATATTTGACCAAAAACCAACATGGAACTCCCATATATCATACATCACCAAGAAAGCTAACAAAGCTTACTTCACTTGTCAACGCATGTTCAGCAAAACGTGGGGAGTAAACCCGCAAGTTACTCTATGGTTATACCAAAGCATTATCAGACCCAGGCTTACATACACAGCCCTGATATGTTGGCCAAAAACAGAGCAGTGGAAGACACGCTCGAAAATCAGTAAAATTCAAAGACTAATATGTCTTAGTGCAACAGGTGCTATCACGACTTGCCCGACAGCAGCACTAGAAAAACTACTAGGACTGATACCACTTCACTTACACATCAAAAGCGAAGCGGGTGCAAGAGCCATTTCACTTAAGGTAACTAACCAACTCAAAGTCAAAATAGACCAAGACATATAGCCATAATAATAACCATAAATATAACCATTCAATAACATATAGCCAGCTGCATGCCACCTCTCCTTGAATTCAACCGCTATACTAGTAGCGCTCTAAATGCACATCAGTTTACCCTTAAGCCCATCTTCGGACGTACAGTTAAATTCAGGGATTCGTTCTTCAGCCGTACAACACGTATGTGGAATGCTCTGCCAAGCTCTGTCTTCTCACATCACTATGATCCGCAGGCATTCAAGACACAAGCTCACAGACATCTCCTCTTTTCTCCTCCTCTTCCTTAACGCCCACGCTGTGCCAACCTTACCAATCATGCATCTATCTGGTACACAGACGGATCTAAAACAAACTCAGAAACGGGGGCAGGAGTGTTCGGACCCAGAATCACATTACGAATACCCATAGGCAAATCCCCAACCGTTTTCCAAGCAGAAACAATAGCATTAGCCTGAACATTAGAATGCATAAAGGGAAAAAATAGAAGAACCGAGATCTACATATATGACCTCCGATAGCCAGGCCACTCTGCTAGCGCTAAAAGGCCCAGTTTTCAATTCAAAAACAACGTGGAGCTGCTATTGCCACCTAAACGAACTGGCCAAAACCAACAAGGTCATCCTGATGTGGTCTCCAGGCCATTCAGGCATTAATGTGCAAGAGCAGGCGCGACTCGCGACACGCGTCACACGCGAGATGCGTGGACTTTTTTGGACTTCTTTGAGGTTCTTTCTAACAACCTTTCACTTTTTCTGATATAAGAAAAGCGAAAAGTATGGAAAAGATAATTTGGTAAACATATGAGCGTCGCATGTGGTGCGTGGCGTTGCACACTTCTTGCGCATGCAATGCGTGTGGAGTGCTCCGTGTATAAAAGTTTGTACCCGAAAAACGAAGTTTTTTTACATTTTCTTGTACGCGAAAGACCTTCACTGGCCCCAAGCCAAGCGTTGCCTTCGGCAAGAGCCACCTCAAAAACAAGTAAAATAGAGATTCAGCCATCGAGGCTGAATTGAAATCATCAACTACGATGAAACAAACCAAAAAGCTTCTCAAATACAACATTAAAAACATAAACAAAGCATTCAAGTTAAACCAACATACACTCAGATCCCTTGTCTGGTACATGACGGGAAATGGCCCATTTAATGGCCACTTAACAAAAATTGGGAAATCCCAAAAAGATCGCTGCTGCTTTTGCGGCGAGGCAGAGGAGACACCAGAACACGTACTTTTTATATGTGATGCCCTCACCCGAAAAAGACTTTAATACCTCAAGGCTCAAACAGTTCTATGGCAGAATGCCAGACCTATCGACTTGGCGGATATATTGGCATTCATAAGAGGACTAAGCCACCACATAAAGTGGTAGACATCTGGGACGCACAATGGACCTTAAGGTCGTAGTGCACAAGTCTTACCAGCCCACCAACAATAATAATAATAATAATAATAAAAACAAAGAAAAAATGCATCGGCCGATCAGTATAGTTAAAGCATTTAGTGACGATATCAGCATGGAATTTGGTATTGAAAAATGCAAACTTGCTCACCTATTCCGAGGAAAAATTATGGACACATCTGATGGATATCCTATAAACGACAACCAGGTCATTGAAGAACTAGCTGATGGAGATAGCTATAAGTATCTAGGCATGTTGCAGTTAAAGGGTCTATGCTCTACAAAGATCAAAGAAAGTCTGAAGCAACAGTTTAACTATAGGGTGAAACGCCTTTGAACATGAGCGCAAACAACCTTCCTGTACCAGACAATGTCAAAAGTTTGGCCGAACATAAAGAAACTTGGAACTTGAAAGCCTTGCATGGAATACACCCGAAGGATCTCGCTGAGAGTCATATTGATGCTGAGAGCTCAAATCTGTGGCTTATAAAAGGATTACTATACTCAGAGACTAAAGGATTTGCTATTGCCATCCAAGATAAGGTTATCCCAACAAAAAATTATAGAAAACATGTTATAAGAGAAGATATTCTGAGTGATGAGTGTAGACGATGTGGTACTGTGAGGGAAACTGTTGAGCACATCATTGCTGGTTGTACCACCTTAACCAGCTATGATTACACAAATAGGCACAATAACGTTGCAAAAATATTGTACCAAGACCTTGCACTGCGCTATGATCTTATTACAAAGAAAACGGCGTACTATAAATATGAGCCCCCTCCTGTACTAGAGAACTCATTAGCTGTGCTTTACTGGGACCGTTCAATAATAACAGATCGGACTATTCTTGCAAATAGACCTGATATTGTTCTGTTTAACAAGGACAAAAAAAACATCGAAATATACGACATCGCGATACCACTTAACCATAATATGCAATCCACAATCAGCACAAAAGTCAACAAAAATACACGGATTTACCAAATGAACTTAAAAGAATGTACCGAGCGAATAGCGTCAGAATTCATCCAGTGGTTATTTCAGCTACTGGATTAATCCCGAAAGCACTTACACGAAGTCTCAAAAAGTGGAAAATGGAACACATCATAGAGCCCATGCAAAGAGCAGTTATACTGGCAACCTGCAACATAGTGAGACATGTGAGTATGCAATAAAATCAAAAATAAACATCAGAGCCTAATCCATTGGCATAGTCCGGGATAGGTATTTTCCAGCTTCATAGAGGCAGAGAAATTTAGAAACTCTATAATAATAATAGAACATTATAGGATAATTATAGGCAGATTATAGGAAGATTATAGGAAGATTATAGGAAGATAATAGGATGATTATATGTTGATTAGATGATTAAATAATGTATTTTTGAATGTTACAAGAAGATTATAGGAAGTTTAAAAGGAAATTATAAAAAAGATTACGGAAAGATTATTTCCTTTGTGAGCAATAAACGATAATATACACCAGTAAGCATCCGAACCAAAGTTCTAAGCACGCAATCTAAAAAATCTACGAAATTGATATTCTCGATTTCGAATTTTATAAAACCCCAAGGAATGGAAAATGCTGAAAAAAAGCCAAACACCAAAGAAATCAAATCAAAGATAAAAAACAAAAAAAAACAAAAAATCCAATAAATTGGATTGAGAATTAAAATCAGGCGCGAGAAGAAAGCGAAAGTTGAAGGACTCCTTTGAGCCAAATTTAATCGTATCCATGAGTTGATAATTCTATAATCGTATGTGTATATGTGTGCATATATGTACACAGCTGGCTGGCATGTTGGGAGGACCTTGCGCTCGATAACGACAAACGATGACGACGATTTTTACCGTGAATTCGTAATCATGATATAATGTGGCGATCCAAGGAGATGCGAATTAGGACGAGGTTATAGAATGCATACGAATGTCCTTAACGTTCTTCTGTTTGTGTATGAATGTGTGCATTAGAAAGTTTGGTGGCATTTCTGTCGATTCGGTCAGTCCTTATTTTTATTGTTGCTTGTATATATGGATTAGTGTGAGTATGAGTGTCTGTGTGTGTGTGTGTTTGCATTGAAATATCAACAAATGGCTGGCGGCAAACGTATACCTCATAGCGTTCATAGGAATAATCAAGCTTAAGTGCCTTTTAGTCCTTGCAATCCACTGAATGGGAGTGAGATGCCGGCGCTTAATGTCGTCCCTGACATTCCTTGTATATATACGAGTATGGGTATGTGCTCTCGCTTGTAGGTACGACCACCAGATGTAAAAACCTCATTCACATTCAATTTGATGTTGATACACTCGTAGTACATGCGATGAGAAAATGTGTGAAACGCTCCTGCTGATTATGTACGGGTATTGGTGTTATTGATGTACATGCGGTCATGATGAAGAACTCCCCCTGTGTATTGTTCATTCATTTAGCTGTTCCTGTGCAAACGCAATGAACATACGTATGTAGGTATATACCTCTTCTGTACCTTGTACGATGTCATTTCATTAATTCACGTCTCAAGATTTTTCCTTTTTATCTTCAGTACGACCCAATTGAACGAGCCCAGTTCAAGGTGGAACGATAATTGGATCAACTACGTATGTAGTTTTTTTCTGTTATTCGTTCGACTGTATTTACAAAAGATTAAGGTAGGTAGGTAGGTAGGGAAAGTGGTATTCCTAGCTGTCCTAAAACAGCACTTGAGTGCGCCGTTTTCTAACCAAAGTCCTAAGGAGATCTCATGGAAAGAAAGATAATTGGGTTGATTATATCCAACCTGTGGTATTCAGATAGTATATCAAATCTGTGGTGCCGCACTCTTCAAATCCAGTAACTTAACCATAACATCGAAGCTGCTGGTGTATAGAACAATTGTCATACCAGTACTTACATATGGATCCGAGACTTGGGTGCTTAGCAAAAAACATTCTGACCTCTTAGCCGCGTTCGAAAGAAAATTCGTACGGAGAATTGTTGGCCCCGTATGTTAGGAAGGACGATTCTTTTTTATAAGTTGCGCACGCGTAAAGGGGTTCACAGTTTAAGCTATTCCTTCTCGAAGTTTCAACAGCATACGTCGATGGATGCATGGCTAAGAGGGTTCGACAAAGTATGCGGACTCTGAATACCTGGCGACCTTTGGTTTCAATTGGCCTTCCCATGGCATACTGGGCCTCCTTTCCCGGATACTAGTGGGTCATTATTGATTCAAGTTTTAATAATAATGAGATCGATGCATCTCAAAGCGCATCAACTTCGGGTCCTGTTGTTGAGCAACCCACTACTATATCTAAAGAAGCTGTTGAGCTCACGATGGCCTACCCCATGTTGGCCTTAACTGCTCGATCTGCTGTTGAGCAGTCGAACCCTATCAAAAGTTCATACGAGGTAGCCATACGGGCCCAATTGTAACTCACGAGGGCGTGGAATCAGCCACTTCTTCTTCTTCTGCGTCATCCACAATCGTTGACGGATGTAGCGTCATCTCGGAGAAATCCGGATGCTCTTCGATTGGGAAGGCATTAGTTAGGCTTATGATCCACCAACGCCGAGGTGGATTCATTTAATTGAAATCGCTAGAGAGAAAGCGACTTTAACGTGCTTTACGCATGGGCAAGGATAGAGAGAATGCTCTTGCTTATGCCAAAGCTGTCCCTTTAACTTCAGCATCAAGGGAGGGCTAATGAACATGCATCAAGCGAAGGGCGCGTCCGCTACCCTCAGCAAGCGGTTTGCCGAGGAAAATATAACCCTTGGTCTTATCCAAGAGCCTTGGGCTATTAGCGGACAGGTAAAAGGCCTACAGAACGGGGAAGTAAGTTGATCTGTAAATGCGGGGAGCCAGTGCCTGGTAAACTGGCACATGTTTCTTCTAGATATGATCCAAATTCCACGAACTGGAATCTATATCGGCGACTTGTTCTCTCCTTGTTAAGTCCACAAGGGACTTAGATGAGGCAGCATGCCAACTTAATGGTGTTTTGCTCTCTTCCTTTCATGACAGCTGTGTCCCTAAAACCATCTTATGTAGACGAAAGGTTCCCTGGTGGAACGATCAGCTGGCTAAGCTTAGGAATAATGTCAGAAAAATCTTCAACTCTGCTAAACGCACGAATATAGGTTCGCCCTTACAGAATACAATTCTGAATTAAGACGATCAAAACGTGCCACATGGAGGTTATGCTAAAAACATTGTAGAAATGTAAGTAGCTGCACGAATCCATAAAGCATTAGTAAGGTAAGGATCAGACAAACTGTGTGTAGGTTTATTAAAAAAGGCCACGTCGGACCATGAGGATACAATCAGAACCCTACTCCAGGTTCATTTCCCAGGTTTGTTTACTCGTGCACCATACACGCACCCGAACGCGTCTGACCAAAGAGTCTGTATTACTAGTAAGGTAAATAGTTTATCCAGTTCACTCCTGGTAAGATTAACTGGACAGTAGGCTCTTTTGAACCTTTCAAAGCACCCGGCGGTGATGGGATCTTTCCAGCGCTTCTACAGATGGCATTGGATCTCATCCATCCGGGTATGATTGCTTTTTTTAGAGTCAGCTACAACTGGGGGTGCATTCCTTCTATTTGGAGATAGGTAAATGTGATATTTATCGCCAAACCATGCAATAGACTGCTAGTGAGCTGCCTAAATCATACCGACCTATAAGTCAAATATTATTTGTCCTCAAAACCATGGAGAGACTTATTGATGTTCATATTAGAGGCCGGTTAGAGTTGTCTAGCACTCTGCACTTAGTTCAGTTTGCGTACAGGAAAGGCAAAAGCACAGAAGGTGCCCTTTACTATCTTGTAAAGAAGATAGAAGGAACTTTTCGTTCCAAGGAAGCGGCCCTGTGTGCCTTCCTCGGCATTGAGGGCGCTTTCGATAACACTGGCTACGACTCTATTGCAAGAGCAATCAGTAGCAGGAGTATCGAAGACTCGACCAATCATTGGATAAGGGCCATGCTTGAAAGTCGATATATTATTTGCTCCTCGGTAGAAGTGTCTGTGTCTGTGACTGCAGTTAAGGGATGTCCGAAGGAGGAGTGCTTTCTCCCTTTCTATGGACACTAGTCATTGACAATATTTTAGTCGATCTTCACAGATCAGGCTACATCGCCATTGGTTATAGTGACGATTTGACGATTTTTATTAGTGGTAAGCACTGCACGACAATCACTAGTGTCATGCAAGGTGCTTTACTACACGTTTTAAAATGATGCAGCAGAGAAGGACTATCCATCAATCTTTGCAAAAACGTTCTAGTGCCTTTCACGAAAAGATGACTGGTCGATTTGGGACCTATAATATTCAAAGGCACCACGTTAGATTATACCAGTCAGGTTTAATGCCTCGGTGTCATCCTTGATAAACTGCTAAAGTGGATTTCTTATATCAAGTCCGCTATCGAACGCTCTATTAAAGCTGGAACTAGAATGCGGGTACAAACCGTGTGACTATGTGAGTCACCTGAAAATTCTTCACTCAATTCTTGAAGGAGAAATGTTCTGCACTATCCCCAACATTATTGTGAGAGAGCACTGTTTCGGAAGGAAATGTAAGGTAGAAATATTGGACCGGGTAAACTGGTGCAATGGAGTTGCGGCTCTGGACGCTAGAGGTCTGGTCTGGTTCACAGATGGATCAAAGATGGAATCTGGAGTTGGAGCTGGAGTCTTTCGACCCAACACCAAAGGCTCGATACCAATTGGGAACAGTACCTCGATTTTCCAGGCGGAACTCCATGCCATTCAGGTCTGCGCCGGGATTAACCTTAATAAAGGAATTAAAGGCGCTTGAAGATATATCTTTTCAGATAGCCAGGCAGCACAGGCAGCGCTGTCGTCCAATTCAGTGGACTCAATATCAGTCAAAACTGTTACGATGCACTGCAATCTCCTGCCTGACACAAAAAAGTCAAACTCTGTTGGGTCCCTGGTCATCAGGGAATTGCAGGTAACGAATCTGCAGATGAACTATCTAGGGCTCGGAATTGGAATCTGCGTTCATTTAGGACCTGATTCCTAATGTGGTGTCAACTGGGCTGCCTCCACAGCACTGATAAATTGTTGGGAACACAAATTTTGTCTGGCCCACTGGGAAAGCGTCCCGGGCCTAAGGCAATCCAAACAATTAATCAGTCTCTTTTTCTACAAGGAAATCCTTAATTTTTATAGGATAGCATAAGAAAGCTGGTGAGTTTTCTAACAGGTCATTGTGGCTTGCTTAACAAAATTGGTGTGGGCTCAAAGACAGAATGTAGGTTCTACTCGGAAAATGAAGAGTCAACCGAGCACATTCTCTGTGAATGCCCAGCATTACTTTGGTTGAGGAGACGTGTTTTTTACAAGGAAATATGCTCGACGGCGGAGGAGTTGAGAAATTCCGTCACTAAGGAGGTACTATCGTTCATTAGGGAGGTGGTATGTCTCTTAGAATAAACAAAAGCCTATGACACAATAGATCTTTCAGGTCGCAGTCTCTGCCATCTGCGGCTATGTCTTTTTTCACACCTGTGACTCGGCTAACACTATTTGTTCTACCCTACTCTTACTCATTCCAATGAACTCATCAATTCTCCTTAATATCTTTGTAAACACCCACGGATAATTTCTTATTTCCTGCTTGTTACCTTGTAAAATGTGAAATCATAACGAACAGCTGTACCAGGTCTTCTTCTCTTCTATGGCGTTTTCTTACCAGAACTTGCACGAGGCACGTGTACATTTCTTTGAATTCAAGGTGTCGCATTACAGTACAGTTTACTATTTTCCTATGATAAGAAGTATTCGCACTTCTTATCCATTTCTCAGACAAAGCCTTTAGTAACTTCAATGTCATCGAAATTAGTGTATTTTTCCAAACGCTTCACACTGACTCTCAATCGAGTTGCTGTGGAACATTTTTCAAGGCGGAAGTTGAAATTGAAGCTGCGACACATTTTTCCGCCACAGATAAAAATCACGAAAGTATCTTATGATCATGACATTTAGATACCAGAAATGTTGATTTTATTATTTATGACAGCTGGCAAATCAACAAAATGACACGTCGACGGAATAAAAATGAAAAACTAAACAAAAGCAGTTAATTGGTTTATGTAAAATACTTGTAGGTATACGTACAAGTACCTATTACAGATCATCAGTTTGATTTGAAACGAAAAGCAACACGTAACTCAAATGGGTGGTGTGTGACCTTCTGCGCGTACATAGTGTAACCAAACCCATTGTATATCAGAGTGTACTTGATATGTAGCACAATTAAATATTTAATTGCAAAATTAATTATGTATTTACGGTTAAGTATGTAGCTTACAGCAACAGCAACAATAATTACTAATAAAATCTCAGGGTCAGTCTGAAGTTATGTTGATCTGTCAGTTTAAGTCACAGTCATATACCGGGTGACTGACACGAAGACATCCTGGGAGTGTGTGAAGTAAGATGGCTTGACGCGGGAGAGTAACAATCTGCAAAGTGTAACACTGTGCTACTCTACTCCGGCAAATCCTCCGGCAGTCCCCGTGAATCTCGAGTGGGTCTGCTACTTACGCCAACAGCACGTAGACGCCTAATTTCCTGGTACCAACATGGTGATAGGATCTTATCGGCCAGATTTCGGACTAGAGTACGGCGCGTATTGTGTTACGCCCAACGAATCCCTCGACTTAGGATGAAAAGAACAACTTTTACAATCAGCTAAGCGCTGTATTGAACGCAACGCCGAACGGAGATATCGTCATCGTGATGGGGCACTTGAATGACAAGGTAGGCAACGACAACGAAGGACTCAGACATGTGATTGGGAAGGACGACCTCGGCGAACGAAATGACAATGGTGAAAGATTTGTTGATTTCTACAACACCAACCAACTTATCATAGGAGGCACCATATTTGAGCATAAGACCTGCCACAAAGTCTGCTGGGTGACAACTGACAGGCAATCATCATCCAACCAAATCGACCATGTGGCGATCAGACGACGTTTTAGAAGCTAAACGCACTAAAGAACAACAAGTCGGTAGGACTAGATGGTATACCCGCAGAGCTTCCAACGACATCAGCAGAACTTTTATATCCTCTTGTAGAGAGCTTGGGAGGCAGAAAGTTTCCCCGACGAGTGTAAGAAGGGAATGATTGTCAAGCTCCCTGTAAAAGGTAGTCTTATGGAGTGCGAAAACTGGAGAGGCATTTGCGTTCTTCCTGCAGTTGCAAAGGTAACAGACAAAGTAGTACTTGAGCTAATTAAGGAACATCTGGAAGATACACTCGATGCCGCAGGTTTCCGCACTGGATCCTCCTGTGTAGACCACATAAACACTCTGCGGATCATTATTGAACAGTGGGTTGAATTGCGGTCACCACTGTACCTGCTGTTCATCGATTTTGAGAAGGCGTTTGACAGTGTCAACAGACAGTTTATCTAGCTCGCCTTGCGCAGGATATTTACGCGGTTTAAATCCAGCCTGGAGCGTTGAGATACGAGATCAACTCGGAACATCGAGTAATCTGAGTGCTCTTTCAGGTCAGCGAAAAGTGGTTTACCTAAATTGCGGTGTCTTGACACTGCTAGGGCCGAACAACAGCAGATGAAGTGTATGAGAGTTTCTTTCTCATTTACATCCTTGCATCTTTGTTGTGCGGTATACCCAACTTGGCGGCATGGCTACCCACAGGCCAGTGTCCCGTGCTAATAGCGTCAACTCTGGCAATATCTTTTCTGGTTCTATAGGTAACAACTTGGTTGTTCTTTCGCTGTAGGATGGCCACATCCATCTAGATATGGCGCGTGACTTATATAGTTTTAGTGGGTTGGTGTGATAATCTGAGAAAACCACACCAGAGCACTAAGACCGTTGGTCCACATTGTACTTACTGGGGTGAGTTTACTATTCAAATTTCTTCGTTACTCCTTGTACCCATCGGGCTTCAGGGTCCTTACACTCAAAAAATTTTAAAGTTTGAAGAAAATGGGATAAATTCTTAAAAAATTTATATGGGCACCCGTCGGCCCTGAGACCCGAGTGGCCCCAAATTTTAATAAAAAGTCTTGTCACCGGAAATACACATGTGTGCAAAATTTCAATAAAATCATGCTTTGGCAATTGGGCTAAAAATTGATCATAAGATCTTACCGGCCAGCCAGTCAGTCACGGGCTATATTACTGTTCCGCGGCTCCCATACTATTGTGATGTCCAGGAATTGGCTGAACGAAGCCAATCATTATTGGCACTGTTGTACAAGTTTCGAGTTTATGGTGGTCGCAGGAATAGCCCTTATGACAGATTGACTATCAATACATATGCCAATCCTTCCGATTTGGGCGTTGCTGAGCCTTAGTCCCCAATTACTAGGATCTCTGCCTGAAAGATACTAGCTGAATCGGGTGGCTTGACATATTTAGATCATCCAAAAAGATACCAGCAGCGACTCCGTCCTTCATTTTGGATCCGTCAGTGAATATTGTTGCGTTAAATTGCATCATTACTGCCGAATCCATCCAATCCAATCTCGACGCCGAATGAGGAGTTGAAGTTAAGTTTAGGGATGCAGTAGTCAGTAGATGATGGCATTCATACCTTCAGGAGTATATTACTGTACCCGTATGCAAACCACACAGATTTTCTGAGTAGTACTGCACTGCACGTCGCAACATACTTCATAAATACGTCAGGAGGTAATAGGTGCAAGATGGTGTTAAGGGCTTCGGTCGGACATGCCCGTAGAGCTCCTGTGATGCCGACTGCTGCTAATCGCTGTAATCTGCTGAGTTTGGTGGCATTATACTTCTTCTTCATTGGATTAGTAACTATCTTTTGGACCGCTCAATCACGTTGTTTTGCACAGTTTCAAGTCGGAAACTCACCGTATTAATGTTGGCGTACCTCAGGGCTCTGTTTTGTTCCTGTAACTCTTTTTTAGCTTCATAAATACTTCGAATCCAATTCATTTATTCGCTGATGGTGCCCATCTTGCGAAGTACTATTAACTTCGGTCTTAAGCTTATTCTCTAACACGTATGTGAAATGCTTTGTCAAGCTCAGTATTTCCTCTTCATTACGATCCACCGACATTCAAAACTCAAGCTCAAAGACATCTCCTCGTTTCCCCATGGTAACCATAACGCAGAACACTGTATACCAATCATAAAGCCATTTTATTCATTTCAAAATGCTTTTGACGTTCATCTCTTATTTTATTTTACAAAAAAATATCTTTAACAATTACGAGCGGCGAATCTGCAGACTAGCGGTAAAGGAAGCTCTCACTTATTATTAGCTTAAAAATCAACCCATTTACCTTCGTTGGCGACAGGAGGATATTGAAAGTTTTCTTATTCCGAAAAAAGCCCCCCGATGGGACCGCTGGCTAAACTCGGAAGATAAATGGAGCAAGGCTGCTAGTACTTAGAACGGGCACTGTCTTCGTATGTAACAGCCTTGTCGTACAACTGCAGGACCGTACGTGCCTGGGATAGTTTCTATCGTGGGCGGCCTAGAATATCATGATATCCTAGTGACAAATGATTGGGTTCCGTACGATGTGCTGCCAAGGCTGTAGAGTACCTACGCCCAGGCACTCATACTGAACGAACTGAGTCCCTTGATGTCAGATCTCACCAAGGTCGCGTTGGTATTACGGGATTTGGCTCCGCCCACAGATTAGGTTGATCTCCTTGGATGTTAGCCGAGTCTTGACCAACTTTTCATTGAGAACCGAGTTTCGTTCTAGGCTTGACCTACGTAGTTTCTGGTGGTTTACTACCCAAATGCGCGTGGAATGCTAGCATAGGCTTGACCTACGTAGTTTCTGGTGGTTTACTACCAAAATGCGCGTAGAGCGCTAGCATGGTAACATCAGAGGAAGGCCTGGTGTTACCAAAATCTTTGTTACATCAGAGCCCGACTTGATGTTACCGGTGTGATGATGCGTTCTCTGTGAAGTTGCATATCTCAACCGGTTGTCGAAAACCAAAGATCGGCAAGGATATTGGTAGGTACTCCTCTAACCATTGAGTTAATACTGGCACTTCAGTCTATGATAGACGTTGATTGTCGTACAACAAATCCGTGTCCGAAGAGGACCTTGGAATTATGCCCTTAGTTGGCGTTGTTCACGTTAATCCAAGACATCTCTATTCCAAAAAAAGGTTTTTTTATTAGGGGTTTCAAGTAGGACGGTGGGTTTGATGTGTATCAAATATAATTAATGTACCGCCCATAAATTCAAATTAGCTGTATAGGCCACATATTAAACTTTTATTTGATACATTGTTTAAGTTATTACCGTGAATGTACTTTTAGTAATTTAATTTTTTTTTTGTTCCAACCATACCGAACCATATGAAGTGTATAACCAAAGGAGTATGTATAAATATGAGTATGTTATACATACATATTTTTTATAATATGTAAATGGTCCGCCAAATAACTTTTTTTTTTTTTGAAAATGCTATAAAAAAAAACTACTGAATATTTTCTCAAATTTCTTTTTTTATTTGAAAGTACAATCCTTCCGGTTAACAATGGAAAATAATTTCATTCAAATGGCTGGCCATGCAGTAACCTACACGATCGGTCCAATTTTTAAGCACATTATCGATTGTGTGCAGCTGTATTTCACCAATGGCTTCACGAATATTGTCCTTTAAAGCGTCAATTGTCTCTGGCTTGTCGGCGTAACACTTATCTTTTAGGGCACCCCACAAATAATAGTCCAACGGTGTCAAATCGCAGCTCCGAGGTGGCCAAACGACATCAGCTCTGCGGCTGATAATGCGATCTTCAAAAACAGGGCGCAAAACATCGAGTGTAGCTTCGGCTGTGTGGCACGTAGCGCCGTCCTGTTGAAACCAAATGTTGCCAATATCCTCCTCTTCAATTTTTGTGAACAAAAATTCGTTCAACATGGCCCGATAACGATCGCCATTGACTGTAACGGCCACTCCTTGCTCATTTTCGAAGAAAAATGGCCCAATTATGCCTCTGGACCAAAATCCGCACCAAACAGTGACTCGTTTTGGGCGTACCGGCTTTTCAATGTATGCGTGCGGGTTTTCTGTGCCCCAAATGCGACAATTTTGCTTGTTTACATACCCGCCAAGATCAAAATGAGCTTCATCCGAAAAGATGATTTTTTTGGCAAAATCGGCATCTTCTGTAAGTCGATCGCAGGCCCACTC
Organism: Nephrocerus scutellatus; assembly: GCA_947095585.1. NCBI lineage: Eukaryota > Metazoa > Arthropoda > Insecta > Diptera > Pipunculidae > Nephrocerus > Nephrocerus scutellatus. The sequence continues at coordinate 83,270,229 of OX352765.1, read as the reverse complement.
AGCGAAGCGAAAACGCATTGGATGGTCAGTTGGCTTCAACTCCTGAACCAATTGGACTTTGTATGGCGTCATACCAAGGTCTTTATGCAAAATTCGTCTCAATGATGTCTCCGAAATGTTCAATTGTTGAGAACGACGGTGAATTGATGTTGATGGCGCTTCACGCACACTTTCTGCCACAGCATCAATATTCTCGGGTGTACGCACTGTTTTTGGCTTTTCACGCTTTGGTTTATCGGTGAGGATGCCAGTTTTTTTCACTTTTTTCACAAGATAACGAACATACGGAGCTGACGGTGCTTCTCTACTTCCAAAATCCGTACGCAATTTTCGCACACATTCTGCAACATTACCATGATTTTCAAAGTAATGTCGCAATATTTCCCAGCGTTGTTCAAGCGTATACACAACCATATTCGTTCAGCGGAAGGATACAACTAATTATTTGTCAAATCAGACATGAGCTAAGTGTTACCATTCACGAAATAAGCACTAGTTGAAAAAAAAACTTTATATGGCGGACCCTTTATAAGAAGTATGGAAAATTTCCTTTTACGACAGCAAAACGTAACCTACATATCTTCGTACTGTACCACCGCCACCCTAATTGTTGGTCAAATGCACAGCAGTAGCGCGACAAGCGATTGGCGTATAGAAATAAAAGTCACATTATTTTCTCCCAGCGATGTCCTTGTAATTTTAATAATTATTAAAAGTGTAGGTAGAGGCATATAAGGTAATGTATTTGAAATTAATTTATAACTGCGCATTTATCATATCTTTGTATTGTATTGAGGAAGGGCACATTTCCAATGTTATGAAGGGGATGATTATTATTATTATTTATAGATAGGTAGGTAATTGAAGTACGAAACGACAAAATAGCGGTTTGTCGTGTTTTGCTTACGTCAGAGATTAGATAAACAAGCTGAGGACGCAGTAGACCCACTAACGATTCTCATTCATTTCACACGCTATGCGGAAATCACAATGAAAATAAAAATAAAAATAAACAAGCATCTAACTGAGCACATTTACATTAGTCACATAATGTATATGTAGTATATTATATACCTAACCAATTTAATGATATTACTTTTCAGTTTATTTAGCGAAATTTAAGTAACTTATTGTAATGCGATAGCCCTTCCGCTTATTGTTAATTAAAATTCGTTATCTTTTTTTAATCGAATCGTGAGGACAGACAAACAAAATGGTGTGAAAATTTAAAAAATTTTAAAATTTATCACATTATCAGTTGGGAAGGCCGGCTGGTGCGTCTACTATGGAACAACAGCCCTGCAAACGTGACGAGCCGGAATATGATGATATTTACTTTGCAATGACCTACGTAGAAATGTATTAAGCACTGCACATGCAAAACACAAACACACACCCACACACACACTCGTTCGTTCTAGTTGCTTGCATGATTTGTGCTCACTCGCCGCAAATATACGAGTACTTAGTCTAAAATTAAATTCACGGTCAAGGTCTTCAAGCGAGTCATATCCCCAAACCCATTTGAATTTCTCCACAAGCGGGCGCTCGCACAAGCACACATACTCGACAATCGACAGTCTACTGTGTGATGCACTTGAAAAACAATAACAAACCGAGAATAACGCAGTAAATGTTAAATACAACCATTCGTTACAATGGGGTTGAAACGTAAGGGTGGTAACTGGCACCGTACGTATGTGTAATGGAATATCAGATTCATTGATTCAAGAGCCTTCTATACGGTCTTTTGAAAAACGTGGTTTTCTTGCTGGTCTAATTAGTGTTGGTGAACAGGTAAACAAACCAAAACCTTCTCTATAGAAAGCCCAACTCTACGCATACTAATGCTGTAAACCAAGACCAAACGCATGTGTGTTTGTGGGATGTGAAAACAGTGTACAAAAAATTAGCAGTCGCAAAGAGCGAGAAACGTAAGATGTGGTAGTGGGAAACAGAAATATTTATATGGATTTTGCTCTTTAGTTGATTACTAAATACAAATACGTTTGGTCTCAATCTAAGCATGTATCTGTGTACGATCGGAACAGTTGGGCTTTCTATAGAGAAGGTTTTGAAACAAACAATACTCAGAGACTCTTTTTTTTAAGAGCGATAATTGAAAAAATAAGAGAATTAATTTATAAAATCAGTTTTGTATACTCTTTACTCTTCTACTGAAAAGAGTTTGAGTTCATCAAAGAGAAATCCACTGTCGATTGCTGAAAGCTTACCCTTCTTATATGGGAAATATGACATTCCCAGCGAAGCTGATTAAATGTTGGAGGACTACACAAAGCAATTCATGATCTTATATTGCAAGTAAAAGTTCTGAAGAAACGATGCCAGAAGAATGGGGAAGAAGCTCCCTATCTCCCATAAAAAAAAGGAGATATCACAAAGTGCAGCAATTATCGTGGTATAAGTATAAGTAAGTATAAGACTTTCTCAACTATCCCGCATGACAGGATAGCCCTACGCTAGTCATCAATGGTCCATACAAGAGCGGCTTCATGCCAGGCACATCAAAAAACGATCCGATTTTCACCCTTAGGCAGGACATTTATTTCAAATGTAGTATACATGTCAAGTTTTAGTAAGAAAATCGATATCATTTATATGACCATGGTGAGCAGGTTTGCGGCGATCATTAGCTCTGAAGAGGTGTTCTTCCAATCTGGCGTTAGCATTTGCTCAAGCTTTTTTATCTATCTTATTCCCGAGAAGCTGGAAAACAGCCATTGTCCAGCCCATACCAAAAAAAGACGAGCTGTCGTCTCCTTCTTCGTACCGACCGATAGCACTTACATCCATTCTTTTCAAGGGCATGGAAACGCTGATAAATTTTCCCTCTCCTGCTCCTTGGATTAGAAGCTATCTTTTTGGCCGCTCAATTCAAGTTGTCTTGGACGGTTTCAAGTCTAACACACATTATATAAATGCTGGCGTTCCGCCGACTCGACTTTTTTGAGGTCCTATTTAGCCACCGGGCGCCGTGGCTCAGTGGAAATGCGCATGGATACTGAGCAGGAGGTTCGTGGTTCGAATCCCAGTAACACCAAAATTATTTTTCACGGTGTCCCTCTCCTCTCGCGAATGCGTGACAAACCTTCCGAGAGTAATAACTTGTCACGGAAAGCTTCTCAATTCGCCGTTTGGATCCGGCCTTAAATTGTAGGTCCCTTCCATTTGTGTGCAAAAATATACAAGCAATATACAACAAATGGTCGCGAGAAGCTAGGCCATTGACCGCAACGGTCTGTCGCGCCGAATTCACACAAGCTCATAGATATTTCCTCTTTTCTCCTCCTTTTCCTTAACGTCCACGCTGCGCCAAGCATATAGCCAAGCGTGCGCAAATTTTAAAAACAAAATGAGCGAGCTGGCCATTCGACTGGATCGTTTCTCAAAATTACACGATTATCGAACATGCCCTTGAATAGATTAATTGTTTGACCAGCTGTGTGGCATGTGGCACTATCTTTTTTGAACCACATATCACTCATGTCAAGCCTATTCAATTATGGCCAATAATAGGCTTCCAACATGACACTATAGCGAACTCCATTGACCGTAACATGGCGATAATATTCATCGACTTCAAAATACGGCCCAATCACACCTCCGGCACAAAATCCACACCTCACAGTCACTTTTTGTGGATTCTATGGAAACTCTTGAAGCACACGTGGTTACTGTCCAATAACGCATATTTTGCTTAATGACGAAGCTTAAAGCCAAAAATGAACTTCATCGCTGAAGATGAAGTTTTGATGAAATTCAGGATTTCATTTAAACTTTTGGAGAGCCCTATCGGAGAAGTTTCAGCTGTTCAAATGATCAAGAGGCTTCAGTTCTTGAGTAAATTGTTATTGTTATTGGTATTGATATTGTAAGGGTATATTTAAAGATCTATACTCAAAATTCGCCACAATATGGACAGATTCCTGTGAACGGCGTTCTTTCGACTGATTTGGCTCATTTTGAACTGAAGCACGTACGGTTGCGATATTTGCGGTAATTCGACCGGTGTGTTTTCTCACTGGCACAGGAACATTCAATAGTGAATATGTTGACTCGAATTTATACTCTATAGCATGTTTGGTGGGATTATTAGTACGACCGAAAATTGGAGTAAGCGCTCTTAAGGCTGCCACCACCGATTTAGAATTTCGGTACTAATTTTTAATACTCATAATTTACAAATGCTGCTTGTTCGTGATAAAAGTCTGATAAAAAACATAACCCTTGGCTGACGTTCTGACATTAACAGATCATAAAAAAAGTTTAAGGGCGGCTTTGTATGAAAATATAAAATTGTTATGTCACTACTTAAAAACCCTTTAGTATGGCTAGAGTATAAGTTTATAAAACCATGAGAGAATTCGGCATCCAAAATAAACTGACCCGAGTATGTTGAACCATGTTGACTATGAACAGTGTTTTAAGCCAAGTAAAAATAAAAATCATTATCAAGTCTATTTCACATATATAAGAGGTTCCGACAATGAGATGGACTTGCCTCCGTCTCTTCTACCTGGTTTTGGACAGAGGGATCTAAGACTATGATGTAGAGGCGAGAGTAACAATTTATTAGTCCAACCAGATATTGGCTTACGCAGACGACGATGAAATCATTAGTAGAAACCTAAGAGCTGTACAAGAAGCTTTTACCCAGATCGAGAAGACCCAGAAAATCCAACGTCACTCAATTAAGATAGTGGAGAAGTAATCCTTTAACTATTTAGGGTCAATTACAGAAACCACTAAGACCATTGAACCAGAAAAGCGTGCTCGGTTGCTTGCAGCCAATAAAGCCTACCTTAAGTCTGTCAAGACTTTTTAAATAAATTGATTAAAGCTGCTGGTGTATAGGACAATGGTCATACCAGTATGTACTTAAATATGGATACAAGATTTGGGTGCTTAGCAAAAAGCAAAAGATCTCTTTGAGAGAAAAATATTACGGAAAATTATTGGCCCCGTATATGAGAAAAGGACGATTCCAGAGACTCTATAATGATCGATCTTCACAGCAATGTCGATATAGTGAAGAGAATTAAGCTCGGTAGGATTCGGTGGGGAGGACACCCAGCCCGAATCAGCGTAGAGGATCTTGTTCGGAAAGGCAGGATATATGGCATGAGACAGCCCAAGCATTCGCTTGGCTGATAGCGTGTTCTAGAACGCTCTGTGGTTAGGGATGGCAAACGGACATTGGAATTAAATCGGAGCTGGTGCTGAGATTTTTTTGCTGGAGCTCACGAGCCGGATTTCGCACCTGTGTACCCGAAAAATGTATTCACTCTTTTTTTTGACCATGAGTTTTTAATGGAAAATTACACAGTGAAAAGAGAGTTTTCAGGTACTCAGCAAAACTTACGCTTGCGGAATCCGGTCTCAGGATCGAACCCTGGTTTAAGAGCCAAATATGTTTATGTAATGTGTATTTAACCCTTTGAAATTCAGCACGGTTGCCTATTGTACCGTGTTTTTAAATTCGCTATATTAACTTGGCGTCGGCATGGCTCTGTCTTTCGTTCAGTGGTGGAATATTGCGATCAGTTTGTAACCAAACTTCCCAAAGCTTCATTTTATTGAAACTTTGCACACATGTGTATTTCCGGTGATAACATTTTCCACTAAGACTTGGGAGTGATCAGGCCACGGGGTGGGGGTGCTTCCATAGAATTTATTTTTAATAATCATGCCATATAGCGGCATCAGATCACTCTAATGACTGTGTGCCTGTATACAGCGCTACTTTTGCGATTAGAAACACAAAAGCATGCAGTGCTTCAAATGTGTTTTTTTTTTCTTCATCAATTGTAGTGGATTACTTTTAGGCGCATATTTTGGTTATATAAAACATTTTAATTTTTACGGGTTGTTTCTTTAATTTTTTTTTGTTTTGTTGTCTGAAGTGTATAACCATTAATACAAAATATTCACTTTCAGACGAATACCATTGCTTTCAGCTCGCACTCCTTGAATGCCAAAACCCTTTGCTAATCACCGATCAGAGATATCTAGTCTAGTACATAGTTTTTTCTCTTAGATCGGTCTTTCTCTCTTTGCTGTGTTCTTGGTTACGATTTAAGAGACTACTTATTATTACTGGTTGTGACTAATGGTAGCGCTATAAGCCAAGATCTATGGAAAATCCACCTCTAATTAAAATTGCCTCTTTAATTGTAGAACATTCGTCTTTACCTTAAGGTGTTTTCGCACGATCCCATTAGTTACCCGTTCAGATTAGTTGCCCGTTCAGATACCTTTTCAGTCTGTTAGTTTATCGTTAGTTTATAAACTGATAGGAAACTGAAACGGAGACGGAAACTGACAGATTAGTAGAGCTTTATAAATCGTTACAGTTTTAAGAGAAACTTAACGGATAACTGGTTGGATAGTGTAAAAGCACTCTTATAAATATCTTTCATTGGAATTGCTCAAGACTTAAGACGCTCTTAAATTTATGACAAAACAAGTTTAACGTTTGTAAGCCGTAGTCCTAAGAATTTTTACGTACAACATTTTTTTTTGACTCAACCAAAATCTATTAAACCTTCTAAGTCTTAAGAACTAAGTAATTCTAAATTAATCATAAACACCCTTACGCCGTACATTATCGTTGTTATTTCCAATTCTCTTTTACAGTGAAAAGCTCTCTCACAGTTTAAGAGCCCAACTGAAGTTCATATTCACCTCGCTAGGTCGCTACTTGAATTATTCTCTTAATAATGTAGAAGTACCTTTTTTACTTTTACTAAAAGCTTGATGCTAAAGCTATGTAGAAAAATGGCGCGAATAAATGGCGTGCGTTGTATTTTCTACGAAAACATAAACAAAATGCTGTCTCTTTAAAATCCGAAAAAATTCTTCTTCTATTCTAATACTATTGGTCGTATGCCTGTGCATTGTGCACACAATGAGTCAGGAATTGCACTTGTTGTTCAAGCAACAAACAACGTGCGTTGTAGGAGCACACACTTTGTTGTTGTAGGTAGGTAGACGTAGATGTCTCACTGGAAGTTTCATATTCGTGATTCGTAATCGTATTTCGCAAAATCGCAAATTCCCAGAACCAACAACACAGTGGCAGATAAAAGAACAGTTAGTTAATTGAATGATGTGTTATAGGAGGACATTGTGGGCCTTCATGCGCGTGTATAGGAGGAGTATCTAACCGCCTATTAGGCTTTTCTTGTTGTTGTTGTTGCTTGTTTTTTTGCGCTTCATTTAGCGAATAAGTACGCCGCTTGTGATTTTGTGCTGGTACGGTGTAGGGTGGGGTGCACTGCTTCCAGCGTGTTTTTTGATAATTGAATGTTTGCTTGTGACCTTGACGGTCATGTTGAATTCTTTTTTAAATTCATTAGTCAGGAATTTAATTTTTATTTTTTTGGTTACACTTCTGAAATGCGCATCATACTGAAAATCTGTATCGAAATATACGCATTGGATAGATAATTGAACGAAAATATTGCGCTGTTTTTGGAATATTTCTAGTAGATAGATTCATTGTTTTAGGTACTCTCTATTACAAGTAAAACGAAGTATAGTAATCATAAACAATTTTTGAACTTGGGACTTTTGCAGATTTACCCATTTTCGTATCTTTAGAGTCAGAAAAAGCCCAGATGATGAGAGTTCTTTGAATCAGTCGAACGGAAACTCTATGGCTGCCCTCAGTATGATGTAAAAGTTATTCAGGGGATAACTCTCCCGCGTCGAACCATCTTACTTCACTCACTCCCAGTATGTGCAAAGCGAATAAAAATATCTCCGTCTGTCTGTGTCCACTCTACAGCCCAGACGGCTGAATCCATGGGGATGAAAGTTTATATTTAAGCTTTTTACATAAACTGGGAAGTCCCAGTTGATTTAAGCGGAAATCGGCCAACCGGAAGTGGCACTTTACTTAGACAGTTTTTCGAGTTTTTGCAAATATCTCAAAAAGTATAGCACTTATGAGAAATAGATATGTTGAATGAAAAAGAAATTTAAATAAAAAAAATTTTAAAAATTTTAAAATTTTCGACAAAAATATTAAAAACATTGCGGAGAAAACTGGACCCTCTCAGATAGTCAAATAGATACAAGCCATGAAAAAAAAGTATGTACCTGAGAAGAGTGCTAAGCATAAGACGTATTGAAAGGAAAAGAAACGAAAACATAAGATACGAGCTTAAGGTGGAATCCGCTCTGGAAAATAAAATGGGACCTGACATTGAGCCGCTCACGAAATTTCCACCCTCTAGTTCGTGCGAATGGTGGTTAAAAAATGCCTTAAAAACGAGAAAATGGCAAAGTGCCACATGCGAAACGTGACACGCGTCATACGCAGCTAGCAGCTATCGAGTGTTTCAACAGGTGCGCTTCAACTTTTCTCCAATAGAGACGGCGAACGACGCCATATTTTTTATTGTTCTTTTGTCATTTGGAAACTTCATTAGTATACATTTCATCATGAAACGCTACACATGTGAACAGCGATTGCAAATCGTGCTTATCAAAATAATCGTTCTGTTGCCGCTACTTTAAGAGCATTACGGCCATTTTACGGTCCATTTAACAAGCCAGCCCGTTCGACAATCAACCGTATAGATCTTGGCCTTCATCCGTATAAGATCAAGCTGACACAACAACTAAAGCCGTTTGACCATTTGAAGCGACGCCGATTCGTGAATTGGGCTCAAGAGCAAATCGAAAATGATGCAGATTTTCACCGAAAAATCATCTTCAGCACTTCGTAAAACGTGCACGCGGTGGTCATGCAAAAGAAAGCGAGTTTTATACTTAAATGTATCATATGTATATGTTCAAATTCGTTAATAAAAAAAAGTTAGTTCAAAAGTCGAACAGTTTGTGTTTTATTCAAAAAAAAAGTTGAAGTGCTCTTATTGAAAAACCCTATACTTGTAAATGCCCTCTAGGTCGTGCGAAAGGTGGTTAAAAAAGGCCTCAAAAACGACAAAATGGCGCGATTTCAGACCATCATACGTGCCACACGCGAAACGTGACACGCTTCATACGTGGAATATTAAAAAAATGCTATTTTGGACTAAGATACTCACAAAATTTCAACTCTCTAGGTCGTGTGGAAGATGGTTAAAAAGGACCTAAAAAAATCGAGACAAAAAAAAATGTTTATCTAAATTCTCTAATGGCAGAAATTGATATGGGAGCCCCTCGATCCTGGGTCTTTTTTTTTTATTGTAGGAGAAAATCATCGAAAGAGACATTTGACATCAGATGTCAAATTTGAAAATGCTCAGATCATTTTATTCTGAGCACTTAGAGCACGCTCATACTCTGAGCAAATAAGAAACACGAGCATTTTTCTTGAGAACTCTTTGACTGCTCTGAACTAATTTATGAAAACGCCAAATGACAGAATATTGTGAAAACTTGTTGTTCTATCCCCCGAGCAATAAATTAAAAATACAATTCAGTAAATAAGTAAGTAAGTTGAGTTAAGCATAAAACAAAATAAAAATACAATTCAGTAAATAAGTAAGTAAGTTGAGTTAAGCATAAAACATTTATGTCTCTTTTCATTTGCTGGGCATGAGCTAAGATTTCTCTCTCTCTCTCCACCACTCACTCAAAACTAAGTAGCGCAGCCGACTGCGCAGCACACACCGCACACAGTCATTAAAGTACGACGGTATCTGATGCCACTATAGATATTTAGAAAATGTATAAGGGCCTTGCGGCCGAACCCGGGGCCCGATCACTACCAAATTTTAGAAAAAGTATTGTTTATTGGGTATACACATGTGTGTAAAATTGGAAAAAAATCGGGTAATTTTTATTTTAAATTTGTATGGGAGCCCCACGAACCCGGGACCCGATCACTTCCGAATTTTAAACGAAAGTATTGTCACTGGAAATACACATGTGTACAAAATTTCAGAAGAATCGGGCTTTAAGAAGTGCGTTAAAAATTGATAATTAAAAAAAAAATGTATGGGAGCCGACCACGCGGCCCGAGGGGCCGGGAGATGGGAGATATACATGTGTGCAAAATTTCAATAAAATCGGGCTTTAGGAAGTGGGTTAAAAATTGATCACAAGATTTGGTGTGCTAGCCAGCCAGCCAGCCAGCCGCCACGGGCAAGTGAAGTTAATATAGAGAATTTAAAAAGACCTCAAAAAACGAGAAAATGTTGCGATTTCAAACCATCACACGTGCCACACGTGAAACGTGACATGCATCATACGTGGAATATAAAATGATATTTTGGACTTAATACTCACAAAATTTCCGCTCTCTAGGTCGTGTCGAAGGTGGTTAAAAAGGACCTCAAAGAAGTCGAAAAAAAAAGTTCAACCCATCACATGCGCCAGTCATTCTCGGAATAAAAAAAGGGGTCAAGTCAAGTTAAATAAAAGTTTTTTAAAAATTATAAAAAAGCGGGAGAAAGCTGTAACTTAAAAGAACTGGAAGAGATAGAAACCGCTGGATAAAGTTAATAAAGAAGGGAAGGGCAAAAATCAGGGACAGAACTGTGATACGTTAAAGGTAAAAGAGGCCCGAATTATGCATGTACATATGTATGTGGGAGAGTTAATTCAACTAACAGCTGAAATAGCAACCGCCAAATTGTGTTATTGTTGTTGTTATTTTTGTGGTTGTGCGGCAATGATGATGATGATGATAATGATGATAATGAAAAAGGGGTATCTACCAATAGCACTGCGACTCATAAGGATCTATTACACTCCCCCTAACTAGTGCTACGGAGAGAGTGCATGCCCGTCCCTATGGCACCCCCTCCATACCAATGTCTCTTATGAACCTAATGATGTGGTGAATGCCGTGCTGACTCTGAGATCGCGTAAGTTCCTCTCAGTCGGATCGCTGCTCCGCATTCATTGAGAAGGTGCCACGGGGTTTCCTCCGCTTCCCCACAAAACCTGCAGCTTCCATCCTCTTCTAGTTTTATTTTCTTTAGGTGTCCATTCAGTCTACAATGTCCTGTTAGGAAACCCGTAATGATTCTAACATTACTCCTACTAAGTCCCAATATTGAGAGAGACCTCTTTGAGTCATAGTTCCCCATCATTTACTTTGCTTCTCGTAGACCTGGGAGATTTCCCCATCTTACAGTTGCAGTTGCTTTACCTATTCTGCGTTTCTCCTCCCGCATTATGCGGTACCCTATGCCACAGAATGGTTCTGGTTCAACAAGCGGACTTTCTGCTCCTTTGCTGCTTCATTGCCTTCTATGCCAGTGTGTCCTGGAACCCAGTACAAACGTACCATGTTTACTTCGCCAAGTCTGTTTAGCTTCGCCTTACACTCCTCCACCAGTTTTGAATTGATATGGAAAGTATCTAGGGCTTTTAGCGCAGCTTGGCTGTCTGTCATGATGGCTATTTCCTGCCTCACGTAGTTTCTCTCCAGATTAAAGTGAGCACATCTTTCGATGGCATGTACTTATGCCTGGAATATACTCGGATACTGCCCTATTGCTTCAGAGTTTTTGGCTCTTAGCCCATGGACTCCCGCACTCCAGTGCCGTCTGCTTTCTTTGATCCACCCGTATACCACTTTATGGCTCCCGGATGTATCTGGTATTTAGTTTCAGATCTGGTGCTCATTTTGACTTCAAAGCTTTTCTTTAATTCAAGCTTTTGCACCATGTTGTCACAAGGCATGCTGGCTAACGGAACCTGTTGGGTTAGAGATTCCACTAATTCGGTTCCACATGTACGGCAATAGGTTAGTAAAAGCTTTGCTAATTAATTACCACCCCGATTATGGTTAGCGGGTCGAACGAAAGTCACTTAAAATTTTCATTCGTTTAGATTTGACAAAATAAACGAAAATTTAACGAAAATTAGAAAAAATCTACAAGTTGTTATTCCTATGTCAAATATAAGCATTTTCATTTTCATTTTCATTTGTGACTACGTCGGACGTTTGACTCGCTAAGGGTGTACGTTGTCGGATGATACGATAACTGCTAATTAGTGGATGAATATGAGGGTCGTGCACATACCCTCTCCATGCACTCACTAATCAAGATGACGATGACACTACAAAGCAAAACAAGCAACGTATGGTACCAGCAAGAGTTCAGGTTCGTTGTCCTTCTGAGAGTTGCGTTTTTATCGTCTCAAGACTTATCGGTAATTCACTCGCTGCACTCGCTCACAGGCACAATAAACAATTTATAAATAGATCAACGCAGATCGGATCAGAACAAGTGGAAACAGTACGTTATATATACATATTATATATAAGCACATATGTAATTCTAAACAACAACAAACAATCAACTAGAAAATGTTTTATCACAGAGAACATAAATGGCAGTTGTGGTTGTTTTTTGTTGCTCTATCGTGGAGAATGTTCATCAACCTCTTTATGAGAACATTGTACTGAGAGTCATATTTTCAATCGAGAATAATGCGGGAAACACAAACATGCTTCAGCTTCGTTTTCGTCTGACGTTTACGAGTTCAGCCATACGATTTCAATGCTTCCTAACACAATATAGCTTCGGTTACAACGTTTCGTTTGGCAATCGTAAGGAAAAAACGTATTGTTACGTAAGGTGACTCCAAACGGAAGCTCTAGTTCAAATGTTCTGAACATTTGCTTTGCCTGACAGCTTAACAGCTGTGATAAAACGTCAACAAACAAAATTATTTTGTGCGGGAAAATTCGTTTTGAAATGGAGATGAAAATTATTGATGAAAACGAAGAATTAATGATGTGTTTTGAAGAACGATTAACAAACCTGGTGAGGGAGCGCGAGTTTTTATTTAATATACGTTCTAAAACCAAAACAAAACACAAATTCCAGAAAAAATTACAGCTGACAATGGCAGAACTGTCATTTGAGAAATGTCATATGAGAAATGTCATTCAAAACAAATTTAAAGCGGTTGCATCGTAACGCAGACGAAGACGAAGCTGAAGCGTGTTTGTGTTTCACGCATAAAGGGCCCAGCCCATAGACTCCGTTGCGTCAGTAGCGTCGACGTACTCTTTGATGTTGCCGTATGTAACGCAAGGAGGTTACGTGTACGTTGTCGTCGTACAGGCAAACAAAAACAAATGCCAAAATAAACTTCAAACTACCTTGAGAGAGAACTGTCAAAGCATTTGCGGAGAGAGACAAGTTGAAAGTTGGTCAACTTTTTGCGTCGCTTCCGTCACATGCTTTTTCTATGGGACACTTCCCATAAGAATTCATATATTTCATCTATCTATCGGTTGCATACGTCGCCACAACGGACGCAACGAATTCTATGAGCTGTTCCCTTAAGGCTATACATTTATATGATTGTGTTGTATGGGTGTGATAAAAACACACTAGGCAATTCAGTATGATCCAAGGACATTCCAGACAATGTGCATAGACATCTCCTACCTAATTACTTAACTCCCTAACGCAGCCGCTCTACTTAGCATTATAAGGGTGCACAAGGGTTCATAAGAAAATAATAGTAAAACGTTATGTTTATTATGCATTTTCTGGAGAAAATAGACCTCAAAGTCAACAATTAGCATGGGCAAGAAAAATGGAACAGGCATTCTTTCTTTCCTTTACTCCGCGGGGGAGCATAGGGCTTCTACAAACGGCCGCCAACGAGCTCGATTTATCGCCTGAGGTTTCAAGAGACGCCATTCGGTCCGCTGGGATCTTGCTTCCTCTTCTATTGTCCTTTTCAATGTCTTTCTAGGACGGCCAACTCGACGGCTTCCTTGTGGATTCCAGTCAAGGTATAGAAGTTGGATATCTGAAGACTCAATATAAGATATCAACTTTATTTAAACGCAGTTACAAAGGCTAGTATTTCATCTAAATAAAAGTCCTAAACGAAGTTTCTACCCTTAGTATTAAAAGAGCAATATCCGTTAACTTGGCTCATCAGTGTACACCAAATTAAGCTTTTTCTCAAATCCTCGATAAATCATGTCAACATTGAAGATAGACCCTTACTGTAGAATCATTACACAAATTATCCTTGATGAATTAGGGGACATATATATAATGCCTTATGTATCTTATTTCTCATATCACAGGCACAATGTTAAACAAAATTTAGGTCAAATATTTTTGGGATGAAATTTCTAAGATCATACAATGCTTCATGGATAATGGCATAGGATTTGGTATTCGCTTGGACGACAGGAGACAGCATTGGATTTTGGAAGCGTTAAATTCTACTCGATTGTTTTCTCCCCATTTTATTATGCTGTCTAGGTCGGAATTTGACGTGCTTAACATCCATTGTTGTTTGAGTTCCACATGAGAGGTGGAGTGACGTTCCACAAACTTATATATGAGAAGCTGAGAGTGCTGTCGTCAGCGAAAGAGTGAATTGAATTAGAAGTCACAGATAAGAGATCATTAATAAAAATGAGAAAGAGTGTTGGGGACAGAACAGAGCCCTGGGGAACACCAGCATTTATGTGATGTATTTCAGATTTGAAGCTATCCAATACAATTTGAATTGAGCGGTCCAAAAGAAAGCTTCTAATCCAATGAACCAGTTTATCATCGACACCATAAGCACGCATTTTTGACAAAAGAGCTTGATGCCAAACTCTGTCAAATGCTTTGGAAATATCGAGTGCAACAGCTTTGCTTTCACCAAATTGATTCAAAGACCGGTTCCACTGTTCGGTGAGATATACCATCAAATCACCAGTGGAACGTTGCCCACGAAATCCGTACTGCCGGTCACTAAGGATTTCAAGATATTTCATGAGCTGAAAATTGATCAGCGTTTCCATGACCTTGGAAAGAATGGATGTAAGTGCTATGGGCCGGTACGAAGAAGGAGACGGCGACTCACCTTTTTTGGGTATGGGCTGGACAAAGGCTGTTTTCCAACTTCTCGGGAAGAGTCTAGAAGGATAGGATAGATGGAAAAGCTTACGCAATGGTAATGCCAGCTTGGAAGACCACCTCTTCAGAACTAATGGGGATGTACCATCTGGCCCAGCGGATTTTTGAATGTTGAGATCGTTTAAAACTCTAGCAACTGCACGAGTACGAATGAAGATCTGTCTCATAGAGTGTTCAATACTCGGGTGTGCAGGCGGCAACAATGAACAATCTGGAAGCATGGAGCTAGTTGCAAAATGTGCAGCAAAGAGATTGGCTTTGTCTTTAGAGTTGACAACTGGAGTGTCATTATAAATGAGCGTTGGAATGGACGACGAGGCTGTATTTTTGATTCTTTTCGCGAATGACCAACAATTTTTATTATCTTTGGGACATTGTGGTATTTTTTGCCTCAATTTTCGGTCGTAGGCGAATTTGACTCGCCGAAGATGGGCATTGCAATCATTTCTGGCTCGTTTAAAATTTGTTCGGTTTTCCTCTGTAGGGTTTGTTTTGTAAAACCGAAAGCATACCGCTCTAATCCTAGAAGCTTCTTTACAGCTCGAGTCGTACCATCCATCATCTTTTGGTTTGATAGACTTATCCCCGAAGGGTATAAACTTTCTCATACCAATAAGAATGTTGTTTGTGATTGCATCAGCTGCGGCATCTACGTTGCTATCGTGAAACAATAGCGTCCAGTTAAAACTCCCAAAGAAGTTGTTAATGCCGTCCCAATTGGCTTTCTCATATTGCCATATTGCTTTTTTTGGGAGAGTTGTTGTGTTAAAGAGTTACAGGGTGTGAATTGATGTAGGGTCAAAAGTACATCTCTTCCCATTAAAACGCTACGTACACAGCATGGAGTGAAAATAGACCCCCCCCCCTCCCATACGATTTTTTTTCCCGAAATTACCCAATGAATCATCCCTTTAAGTATTTGTTACCTTAACGGATACACCCTGTATATAGTTAAGCCTCTTTTTCTTCGACTGCCACTACTTCCCATGAATAGAATCACCAATAAGGTAACCGATTGAATTAAATAATTAAATTAATAATAACTTGTCATCGATTATTTTCAATTTTCTGTTTAATAAATCTATTTTGAGTACCTGATACCAATTAACAAAAAAAAAAAAAAGAAAACCTGCACCTGACACATCGATTACCGACGACAATAACCAAATCAATGCAGAGAGCAAAATGTCAAAACAAATATTAATTCCTTTACTTCAATGTCGAATTCGCATGCAACCAACAACAATAACACCAACAACATTGCTTCGGTCACCACCACCACCACCACCACCCATTTACGTACAAAGAACATAAAACATTTACTTTATCGTTACAATGAACTTTCAATACAGCGTGTAGCGAGCAGTGACCACCGAGTTGTCTGCTCTGAATGACTCTCTCTGACTTGCCGTACTACGTACAATGCCCGCCAATAATATTGCGATAAAGCGCTTCATGCAAGAATGCAACCAATCGACCTGCGCCATATATGTGTGTATGTGTGTGTATGGGTATGAGTTTGCATGTGTCATCAAAGTGATAAACCTTCATCCCCTCCTGTGTAAATTGCAATTAATGCAATGTACTCCCGACCATTGCACTTATCTTTTGTGCAATTTTTAAATCGAATGTCATTGTCGCTGTCACGTCATGTTACTAACCTTGAACGGGTGCTCTGTTATTCTGAAGGTCGCCCTCGCATGTCATGGCGATCAAATTGTAAACAAAGCGAGAACAACAAACAAAGGGAAGCACACATTCGCAAGCAACACACATTTTTTAGACAAACAATTTTCTAATGTGGACAAATTTTACAGCAAGAAGTGTTTTGCAAAAAAAGGAACGCAAATTAACAATTATTTCATAAATTCCTTGCTGTAGTGCTGGTACTCCGGGTTAAATTACCTTCGCTGAGATGCCATCTAATGTTGAGGTCTAGACTTGAGCCGATATGTCGGTCTGATAACTTCGTATGTGCTTGGTAACGCTGTCTAGTGTGGTAGTTGGTCTTTTGTGGAGTCTCAAAATTCTTAATTAGTTTGATTTAGTAGCTCGAAAATAAAATAGGTGGTAGATCTGGAGCAACTCGAACTGTGGCTTAAAAAAATTACATAATTTGAAAGAACCGTACTAAGCAATTGAGGTTTATGACAAGATTAAAGGAACATCAAATGCTTAGCACGGTTCTTTTAAACTACAACCGGTTTCCGGTCCTGGCTTCCCGCAAAATATCTCTCTACCGGTCCTGATTTCGAGCCGATGTCATCCAGTTTGGCATCCCTAAACTCTGTTAGTTAAAGGATTGCATTACTTCAAACTCGCGCTCCACTATTTTAATTAAGGGACCAATTTTGGATCTTCTACTCGCAGACGTGGCCACTATGTACTTTGTTTTGCTTTCATTTATGTGCAGCCGAAGATTTCGTCCACCCGCTCGATCTGGATGAAAGCTTCCTGTACTGGCCGTTGGTTACTCCCAACGATGCGTAAGCCACAATCTGAATGGACTCATATATGAGTCTTAAAGTCTGTAAAAAGATGGTATAGTGAGTTTTGAACCTGCCTAAGGGTGTAAATCTGATCAGTTGTTGATTTGCCTGTGATCAAGACACACTGGTATGGACCAATGATGACTTTAGGGTATGGGGCTATCCTGTCTTGAAGGATAGAGGAGAAAATCTTATACGCGGTACTCAATAACGTTATATCACGATAATTGCTGCATTTTGTGATATTTCCCTTCTTATTTATGGGGCGGCACAGGATGCATCTTCGCCAGTCTTGTGGCATCGCTACTTCCTCCCATACTTGCACTATTATTTCATAAATTGCTTGATATCATGTGGAGCCTCCTATTTTAATCAGTTTCGCTGGGATCCCATCAGATCCCGGGGCCTTATTATTGTTGAGCCGATTTATCGCTCTCCTAACTTCGTCTGTGCTTGGTGGCGGCAGTATAATATGGTCTTAGGTCATTGGTGGAGCCTCCAACTCCTCAGTTATTTGTCCATTTACCAACTCATGAAAGTGCTCTTCACATCGCTTTAAGATGCCTTTTGAAATCGCCGATCAGATTACCCTCTTTGTGTTTGCAGTATGTGCAACGCGGTGTATATTGCGTTATACCGCGGACTCTTTGGTAGAATTTCCGCGCCTGGTGCGGTCCTTGCTCTCTGTACTGTTCTAGTTCACGGACGAGATTCTTCTCCCAGGGTGATTTCTTTCGCCGGTGAACTGTTTTTTCATATCTTCTGAGCTTTTTATATTCATCGTCGCCCGCGTTCTATTAGATTGTTGCAACATTCTTACGTCGCTAGCTTACAATCGTCATCAAACCAATCGTTCCGATCTCTACGACTACTGCCTAAGATGTAGTCAGCAGAATTTGTGACAGTATTCTTAAGGCGTGTCCATTTCTTCTCTACAGCTGGAATGTCAGCCCCAGGACTTACTCTTCCTGCATTTAGGGCGAGTCATATCGCTTGACCGAAGTTGTTTCTGGTCTCTTCGTTGCGAAGGATGCTCTCTTTCTTGATGATGCAATCCCCGCTCGGAGCACCATACCAACATGTTAGTGGTCCGAGTCGACGTTGGCTTCTCGGTACGTTCGTTCCGTCATCAGGTTCGGATTGTGGCGGCGGGTTATCAACACGTGGTCTATCTGGTTGCAAGTGGCATCATTAGCAGATATCCAGGTGGCTTTGTGGATATTTTTACGCGCAAGCCTTGTACTCGCAACGACCAAATTATTGGTTGCTGTCATCTCTATGACTCGTTGTCCATTGTCATTAGTGTTCTCGTGTACGCTATGGGTGCCAATGTACTGCCTGAATACTGGCTCCCTACCTATTTTAGCATTCATATCCCCCAGAATGAATTTTACATCATACTGAGGGCAGGCATGGAGTTCCCGTTCGACTGATTCAAAGAATTCGTCTTTTTCATCATCTGGGGAATCCTCTGTACGTGGTGCGTTAACGTTTATGAGGCTTATGTTTTTATATTTGTCCCGCACGCGAAGGGTGCATAGCCGTTCATTTACTGCTTTAAAGCCGATAACGGTGGGCTCTATTCTTTTGCTGACTAGAGAACCCACGCCGAGCACATAATGTCTTTCATGACAGCTGTTATGTCAAGCGCATCTCCTGAATTGCTGTTATATCAGCATTATATTTGGACTTGGTATCGGCTGGCTGCTGTGCAGCTCAAGCTCTATACAGTGAGCGTACGTTCCATGAGAAAATTCTTAAATCGTTTAGTCGTTTGGCGTTGCCGTGGTCGGGTGACACACGTTCTGAGAGAAAATAACTTGTCACGAAAAGCTTCTCAAATTCGCCATTCGGATCCAGCCTTAAATTGTAGGTCCCTTCCATTTGTGTCCAAAAATATACATGCGCAATACAAATGGTCGCGAGAAGCTAGGCCTTGGACCGCAACGGTCTGTCGCGCCGAATATTATTATGGTTTTTTTACGGGCGAGGTTATTGGCGTCGCGCCAACCTTACTTTGAAGGGACCAGCCCGATCATGTCACTTTTCCTGTACTGGAGGAAAATTACCAGCGGCCACCACGTGGAGGTTTGATCGCACTTCCACCCGTCAGAGATAGTTGCGGCCACATGCATTTCTAAAGCATTCTGCCTTATTCGCCCTAAACTGCTGATGGCTGACCGCCAAATGCATGCTTATGAAGTCGATGAAAAACTGCTTCATTTGATTAGAAGCTATCTTTTGGGGACAATTCAAGATGCCTCTGATGGTTTCAAGTCATACAGTCATTACATAAGCTGGCGTTCCCCAGGGCTCTGTTTTGTCTCCGACACTCTTTCTCATTCCTAAATTCTCTATATTAACTTCGCGGGCCCGTGGCTGGCGGACCAAATTTTGTGATATATTTTTAACCCACTTCCCAAAGCCCGATTTTATTCAAACTATGCACACATGTGTATCTCCGATGACAACCATTTCTATTAAAATTTGGGGCGCCTCGTGGCTCAGGGTCTGGGATCAAATGTTTTTCAAAATTTGCCTGATTTTCTTTAAATTTAATACCCATGTGTATCTCCGATGGACAACACTTTTTGTAAAAATTTGTAAGTGATCGGGCCAGGGCCACATGGCCGAGTGGCTCACATATTAATTTTTTAAAAATGAACCAGATTTTATTCAAACACATGTCTATCTCCGATTTGAAAAATTTGATGAAAAATTTGTATTTTTATTGGTTGATTTTTTAAACTTAAGCGAGCCAAACTAACAACGCATGTATGTAGGTTAAAATCCCTTCAGCCTTTGTACGAGTATATCATAAAAAAAAGAAACTACAAACAACAAAATGTATGTCCGGTAGTTGAACTCATTTGTCAGCGTATTTGGTGCCATAAACAAGACACCCCTCATATATGTGGATGTCTATTATGTCTGTGTGGCAACAAATAAATCCCAAACTCATTATGTCGCCGTTTATGATCGATGGAACATATAAAAGAATTTTTTAACAACGCTCCAGCCGACATTCAAACAAACAAACGAAACGAATTATGCTGACTATTCTAATGCTCGTACATGTACCCGCCTGGCCTTGAAACTTAAAACGCTTAATTTATTTATTTATCATTCAGTGTGCTACTAGACACTAGAGCGTTGTGCGGTTCTATAGCCACAGCCAAGCGTTTGTCTATTCAACATTCAGTACAGCTGGCTGGCTTGGCTAACTGGCTGACTGTTGCCGGTCGCTGGCCGCTGAGCTATGAGATCAACAACCATCACCAAATAAAGCGCGCACGTGTCGGCTGCTAATTAAATTAATACCAACATAGATACTCGTATCTGGATGAGGTTGTACGTGTGTGTGTGTGTGTGTGGAGTGTGTGAATTGATAATGGGAACTGCTGGATGGTTCATCGGTTCGGACTGTGAAGTAGTGTGGGGAGACTCACTTAAAAATCGTACTGATTTCGATACCAATGGACGGACTTTGGGTGATTCAATTGGCCGTGAACTCGCATGTATATAGTATATCAGATTAGTATGTGTACGAGTGCACTAAAAAATTAAAGTATTCATTATACGCACAATGATCACTAACAAAAAATCGAATGCTCATATTCTGGATATGATATTGTTCCGCCGTCTGTTTGCTTCGGTTGGTGGAGTGGAAGATCGAGAATTGTTTACACAAGAACGCCACGCACACAGTTCGTGCTTTTGGGTCATGCTGTTGCCACATGAATATATTTTCTGTTGCTATTTTTTGAACCCTCCATTTTTATAGGTTTGGACAGCTATCTGTCATCGTAAAATTCTATGAATGAAGCCGTTTCGTAATTAGACTAAATGTTGGGCAATTGTTGTGGTTGTATATAGGCAATATCCAAATGGAATAAATTCGAATCTAAATGATGTTTTTTTCTGCTTTACTGGATGGAAGAAGCAGCCACACCCTGGCATTTTCTGCGTATCAACTGAATGACCCACCCATTAGAAATGTTTTATATACGCAACAACGCAATTGGAGTAATTCAATTAGTAAGAAGGCACCAACAAAGGGTCGGTCAAAATTGGATGAGCAATTAAATTAAATATAACCATTTAGAGCCGGCGTATTCCATTTCACAACAAGCGACCCTTCGATTTTATTCTACGCACAAAAAACTGCTCAAATATTTTATTAGATACACTCGTAATGTATATAAACGGCTTGTTCAATTGGGACGCCCCATTTTTCCAATAGGGTTTTTCGACTATACGTATGTAGTTAGTTGAGGTTTCTATGACATTTCAATTCGACTATATTGGCAATTTAGTTATCGAAAATTACCCGCTTCAACGACGTTTGCAAAGGGTCCGAATTTCTTATCAAAGTTCGCGTTCAGTTGCAACAAAATTACGTGCGTTCCAATTTTTGGTTGCTCTATTAGTGCAGATAAACAACCAATTTAACATCTGGTGGAAAAAATCGAGTCAATATAACGGACGTGCCAACAAGACAAGGAGACACGCTAGTAGTGCTGAGAATATATGGCTGCAGCCGCAAATGTAAGTGAGGTCCCGAATTTCTCGAATTACCGTGTCAATTGATCATTTCTGTCACCAAACTGCGCCTTGGGTAGCATGCCGTTCCCAAGCCCGGGTAAAGGAGGAGGGTTTGAGGCAACGGACTAGTCCTATCCTCTGTATAGAATGTATTCCTAATCCAAGGTGGAATAGCAAACGCCGGTGGATGCATGGCTAAGAGAGTGCTTAGTCGATAGTATGCGGATTCTGAATACCTAGCGACGTTCGGTTTCAACTGGCCTTCCCATGGCATACCGGGCTCTGTCGTGGGTTACCTCCTTTCCCGGATACTCGTGGGTCATTATTGATTTCAACTGGCCTTCCCATGGCATACCGGGCTCTGTCGTGGGTTACCTCCTTTCCCGGATACTCGTGGGTCATTATTGATTGCAACTGGCCTTCCCATGGCATACCGGGCTCTGTCGTAGGTGACCTCCTTTCCCGGATACTTGTGTGTCATTATTGATTCAAGTTTTAATAATAATGAGATCGATGCATGTCAAAGCGCATCAACCGTGGTTACTGGTGTTGAGCAACCCGCTGTATATAGAGAAGTTGTTGAGCTCTCGATGGCCAACGCAATGTTGACCTCAACTGCTCGGTCTGCTGTTGAGCAGCCAAATCATACCCAGAGTTCAGACTACGCAGCCATACGGGCCCAATATTTAACTCGCGAGAGCGTCAGAACTGAGGACGTTGAATCAGCCACTTCTGATTCTGACGCGTCCACAATCGTTGATGCATGTAGCGTCATCTCGGAGATATCCGGATGCTCTTCTATTGGGAAGGCATTAAATGGGCAACTGATCCGGCAACACCAAGGTGGATTCATAAAATTGAGAAGGCATGGGCAAGGAGAGAGAGTGTGCTCTTGTTTTTGCCAAAGTCACCGCTTCAACTTCAGCATCCAGGGAGGACTAATGAGCTCCATCAGGGTATAACAGGTGAATCTGCATCACGCGAATGGCGCATCCGCTACTCTCAGCAAGCGGTTCGCCGAGGAAAATATAACCCTTGATCTCATCCAGGAGCCTTGGAACCTCCAGTACCTTATAGGATGCGACACAAATGCCCATCATGAGGTCTGCGACAGCAGCGACATCAATAGAAGGGGTGATAATAAGGGTAAGTCTTTTAGAGTATCTTATTAGTATTCATGTAGATATACTTAATAAAGGAACCCAACATACACTCATAAATGTGTTTCGCGAAGAAGTACTTTACCTCACATATTGGAATTTACGTTGTTGGGAGCAGGCTGAACAACTACAGAAAAGATGGGCAATAGTCTCCTCCTCTTCCTCATCGATGCAGCTTTAGCAGAAGACATTTGAGAAGACAACGATTTGCGTTCCCAGCAGCACCGCTTTTCGGAAAGGAAGATCCGGCCACATTACCCGTCTTACGAGGTATATTGGTACCATCTTTAAGATAGTAGACCACCGGTCTAACTATGCTTTTGCCACCTCTGTTGCAAGAGGAGCTTGGACCAGCATGCCCGGCATGCAGAAACTGGTCTAGTGGCATTCTTACTAGGGGAGGCACCTGAGCCGTCTTGATCAACATGCCCAGCAGCTGGGTCGAAGTGGACGGTTGCAGTGCCTAAGTGGAGGGTATTGCCCCGGAAACTACTTTAATCTTTTGGCCATCAGCGGTGTTTAAAGAGGAGGCGGCTTCCTTTTTGGTTGAAGTACCGCGGCCAGTCACTAAATCCTTTTCGGTGCTCTTAAGGATTAGCTTTACATGACTAAAGCGGTATCCAGTTTTCCCCTTGTAGGTGTTAAGCCTACTCATGGAGGCGTCGTCTACAGCTAATACGAGGTGGAGGAGTACACCTTCCTGCTTCCTCTGTATCACATTCCACGAGTTAGCCTGCAATCCGACATTCTGCGCCGCGATTGTGGCTAGAATCTTATCTGAAGATATCTCCAAACTGTGTGGAAAGAACCCACGGACGATGTGTGATTTGGGGAATGATCCTTCTTCCACCAGCGTCACGTTGAATCCACTCTTGGCTCTAATCTTCTCGATAAACGAAAATAAGCCATTCTGTTTTCAAATATGACCCGGTAAATTGCGGCCAAACACCGCTATCGGTCATCTCAATTGAGGTGTCAATAACCGCCTCCTGGAAGAGAGCCATCTGCTCATTTGTGAGGTGTTTTGTAGCTAGGTCTGTCGGGACGACACCCAGCCTGACAGCACTAGCCACATGGCTTATTATCGCGTTGTTTAGGGAGAGCGGTTTTAACATATTCTAGAGCACTCTCTCTACTCTTGATTTCTCCGAGATGACGCTACAGACTTCGACAAGTGTGTATGCGCCAGAATCAGAGTGTCTTCTACATCGTCTAATCCGACACCCTCGCGAGTTACGTATGGGGCCTGAATGAAGGCACCATCCGAACTTAGTGTAGACTTCGGCTGTCCAACAACAGGCTGAGGTATTTGAAGCACCTCAGCTTCTAATGTTACAACAGGCTGTACTACAACAGGTTCCGAGGTTGATGCAGTTTGAGAAGCATCGGTCAAAAAATATTTATATTAGAATCTATTTTGATACCCACGAGTATCCGGGAAAAGAGAGGGAAGACTAGGGCTTAAACCAAAGGTCGCCAGGTATTCGGAGTTCGCTTACTAGCGATTAAGCTCCCTCTTAGCCATGCATACATCGGCATAAGCTGTTCCACCTGGGATTAGGATGAACATTGACAGGGGATAGGACTAGTCCGTTACCTCATACCCTCATCCTTTATCCGGGCTTGGAACCCCGGCATGCTACCTTCATAGCATGGCGGAGTTGATGGGAGTGTTCAAAAGAACGTACCAGTGTATTCCTCTTTTTCTTACTTCTTCTTCTTCTCTCTACAGACTTGCCTTTACAATACGCGTGCTGATCTGTAGACAGGTGACTTTCGTCAATGCAATATGGTTGTTGCCCGTGAAGCGGGTGTCTACAAGCAGATTGAGCGATTCTTCTCTTGAGGGTAGTCCACGAGCCATCTGTTTTTTTGTTTAGGCAGCTCGGCATTATTGGATTGGTTGCGGGGATTTTTCTTAGACCATATGCGTCAGAAGATTCTTCTATTTTACCACAGAAGAAACTTTGGATACAAATTGTTACTTGGGTATGCATTGGTATACATAGGTAGATATCCAACAGTATTCCAGGCAAAAACTAGAGCAATAGAAGCCTGCGTCCTGGAATGTACTAAAAGAAGGTACAGAAGAACCAAGATCTATTTGATCTCAGACAGTCAGGTAGCACTACTAGCATTAAAAGGTCCATTCTTTTATTCTAAAACAACGTGGAGCTGTTTCTGCCACTTAGAAGAACTGGCCAAAAACAACAAAAGCACACTAATGTGGTCTCCCGGATACTCAGGCATATCAGGAAACGAGGCAGCAGATCTCTGCGCACGAGAAGGCGCAGAATTTCACTGGTCCAGAACCCAGCCATATCAACAGAAAAATTAAAGAGTGGGAAAACGCTACTATCGAAGCGGTATGGAATTATTCGTTTGGGATGAGACAAGCCAAGAAGCTTCTAAAATACAACGTTAGTCATATGGACAGGGCCATCGAACTGGACCGCCATACACTAAGAACACTAGTCTGGTATTTGACAGGACATGGCGCCCATTCCATGACGATCTTTTGAAAATGGGCAAATCCCAATTGAACCGCTGCTGATTCTGCAACGAGGCAAAGGAATCGTCAGAGCACATACTCTTCGTATGGGTAGCCCTCACCCAGAAAAGAATAAAACATTTCAAGGCTTATACAGTTCCCTGGCCGAATGCCAGACCGAGCGCATTGTCAGATGTGGTGGCATTCGCGAAGGAACCTACCAATCACATAATGTGGTAAAACATCAGGGACGCACAATAGACCTCTAGGTGGCAGTGTTCACGGCTCTTTAGCCCCACCCATTATAATAATAATGCATTGCAGTCATGCAACAAATCCATAGATCAGCTACTACTTTTTCCTGTTGACTCAAATGTCTCTCGTCCTTATAATAAATTTCCTTAATTGATTCCAGTCAACTTGCATACATGACAACACGAATAACGACACAATAAAGCGTCTCACACTTTTATTAATTCATAAATAAACTTGAATTTAAATGGACCATTTTCTCTGTGATCTTGTCATAATTTGTCTGCTTAAATGGCGAACAAGAACGTTCCGATGCATTTTAATTGTTCACCTCGCACAACAACAAATGTGAGCGGTAAGTCCAGTGCCAAACCGATCTGTCGCATGCTGATCTGATAAATTTTCACTTTTTAAGCTGCGTTCATTTGTCGGAAAAATGTGTGCAATAAAATAATTTCCCTTTTTTTTGTAGATGAAGTTTCTAACCCCGAGACCCCCCCCCCCTCCAACCCCCTTAAAACAATAAATTAAATCGTTCATTATTTGTGTTGTCTGTGGAGTGTACTTCGTCTTGGCCCATCGAGTTGGCTTTGATGGGATTTCTTGATGTGCACCGTGTGACTCTGTGATATCGTCGGCGTCGTCGTCGATCGTGTGCAGTATTCAACGGGGGGTATACGGCAAGGAAAGGTCGGCGACCTGGTGAAATTGTGAAAATTTTCACTAACTTTTAACTGAGTGTGCGCTGGGCCGGCCACTAAGCGAAAGTGAAACGTGCGATTGTAGCGATGCCGCCTTCTCCAGTTGCTGCTACTGCATGCGGACGGATATTGCAATTAAGTCAAGTCAAGTTCAAAAGCGCATTTTCGTGCCGGCGTGCGCTGCATGCAACATCCTACACGTCACGACACAATGCGACGATTTTATTGGAGTGTGGAGCGTGGCGATCGGTTTGGCCAGTTGGGCGGTCGTTTGGTCTTTGGTCGGTCAATCGACACTCTGACGCTGCAAGAGAAAGTGAAATTATTCGCCATCGCCGCACTGACGGCTGGGATGCGATTTATTATTGTAGATATCATAACGCATATCTGAGTATACGCTTTTGGACGTTGGACATTTGCATTTACCGCCGTCCACATCAAACACACACACTGATCGTTGCTTGTCATGTAAATTCGTCTGTCTGTCTGCATGCATGCATGCGACTTTTCCCTTTTGGCATATTGAAGAGGCCAAAAATGTTGGACTTTGGTGAAATTCTCAAAGTGACAAAAAGAAATCAGTTGGCTGTTTACTGTTTGAGTGCAGTTTTCCAGATTTTGATGGCGAGTTCACAATCAATAGTCTGGAAAAAAATGTCGAATGTCGAATACAGTTCCCTTGAATTTGGTTAAACATATAAGCATCCAACAACTGTGCTGTGTGTAAATCACCTCGATCTAAAGGAGGCTAGATGAGTGGAATTTTATGAACTGCATATGATAGCCATCACACTTCAAATACCAGAGGAACCGTCGTCGTCGCACTGAACTTTGTGTATGCTGGACTCTGCGGGAAAGATGCTAGAAAGAATCATATGCGCCCGCTTGGAAAGATACACAGATCAAGATTCCAATATGGCTTTAGGAAGAAAAGGAGCACCATCGATGCAATTGCGGCGGTATGTGATATCGAGCACAATGCAATTGCAAGAACGAGATGGAAAGGCGGCGATAAGAAATACTGCGCAGTGGTGACACTCGATGTCAAAAATGCATTTAACTCCGAAAATTAAGACAAACGTTGGTTTCCTGAACCAAACTATAGGTACCAGACTATCTGCTACGAATCATTGCGAGCTACTTCAGTGATAGAACCTTATTATATGACATCGAAGAGGGCCCCAGGCAATACAAAGTCACCGAAGGAGTACCACAGGGCTCTGTACTTGGACCGCTACTATGGAATGTGGTGTACGACGGGGTTCTAACAATTAGACGACCTGCTGGAGTAGAAATCTTCGGATACACGAATGACATAGCTATAGTGGTTGTTGCTGGACGCAAAAATCTGATGAAATGATCCGGGATATCAGAGATTGGCTGCATGAAGCCGGGTTAGTGCTAGCGGATCACGAAAGCGAAGCTGTACTGATAAGTAGCAGGAAAAAGATGGAAAGAGTGATAATTCAAGTCGGCGGACATAGCATCACATCGAGCCCACAAATAAAATACCTCGGAATCCTGCTGGATCACAGGCTCAATTTCAAGGAGCATCTGAGATATGCCAGTGAAAAAGGCATCGCGTGCATGGACAGCTATTGCGAGGACATTGCCCAATACTGGTGGGCCTAAGCAGTCGATAAGAAAACTGCTGGCAAAGGTCAATACCTCAATACCTCGGCGACTTTTTGCGCCAGAGCTACATGAAAGGAGTTACAGTAGCGTACAGACTGCTGTCGCTCAGAATATCCTGTGCATTTCGGACAGTCTCCATCGATGCAGCAGGAGTCATAGCAGGTAGGCAGCAGTAAGATGACATCATGGCAATAGAAGCAGCGGCAGTGAGAGACCGCACGAACCAACAATTCAGTGGAGGTCAGCGTACAAGAGAAGACATTCGAAATCGTAGCGAAATAGAGTGGCAGTGTAGATGGGACGCATCTACAAAAGCCCGATGAACGCATACGCTGATTCCAGACATTCAAGTGTGGGTAGCAAGAAAACATGGTTAGGTAAACTACCAACAACAAGGCGACTAATCGAAAATGCAATTGGTGTATTCCATGTCTACAAATCTTAAGAGTTAATCCCATATACGAATCCTTCGACTGAGGATGAAAAGGACAACTTCTACAATCAGCTAAGCGCTGTGTTCAACGGCGTTGCGTACGGAGATATCGTCATCGTGATGGGGGACTTGAATGCCAAAGTAGGAAACGACAATGAGGGACTCAGACATGTAATTGGGAAGCACGGCCTCGGCGACCGAAATGACAATTGTGAAAGATTTGTTGATTTCTGCAACACCAATTACCTTGTCATAGGAGGCACCATGTTTGAGCATAAAACCAGCCACAAAGTCAGCTGGGTGTCAAATGACAGGCAATCATCATCCAACCAAAACGACCATGTGGCGATCAGCTGACGTTTTAGGAGCTGTCTTTACGACGTCCGAAACAGACGAAGAGCCGACATGGGTATGGTACGGGATAATCACCTTATGGTAGCTACTGTCCAGTTACGTACTGCACCAGTTCAAAGAATCCGCATATAATATCATCCGAATGCCTTGGTATAACATCGACCAGCTGAAGATCCCCCTCAGTACGCCAACAATTAAGGGATCATTTATCACAAGGAGTGGAAGCACTCAGCAGTTGCGCTTCCCTGCAGTTGCAAAGAAAATAGCTTAATTATTACTTGAGCGAATTAAGGAACATCTGGAAGATACAGAGAGTAAAGAGTTTCCAATATCTTGGGAGTATTGTCTCGACCGAAGGTGGAACTGAACAGGGCATTGCCAACCGAATCGGCAAAGCCAAATCAGTATTTGGAATGATGTCCATGATTTGGCGAAGCAATGCGATCAGCTTAAACACCAAGCTGCGATTGTTCCGTTCAAATGCTGAATCTGTGCTGTTGTATGGGTTCAGCACTTGGAAGGTGACCGCTACTATCACAAAAAGATTACAAACATTCGTAAATAGGTGCCAACGGAACATACTAAGGGTTTTCTGGCCTAACCGTATCTCTAACGAACATCTTTACCAGAGAACGGGCCAGGAACCAATAGGCACAACCATCCAACGACGGATTGGTCATACACTCCGAAAAGGCGACAGTTTTATAGCACACTACGCAATGCAATGGAATCCGTTATCTCAGGATGGTAGAAGAACGGTTGGAGAGAAGTTGAAGAGAGCTAAAGCTCAGAAGAGGGAAGAAGAAGAAGGAACCGCAAGTACCGAATACCCCAATTTTTTTTTAATAAAATATAGTTCAAAACCAGCTATCAACGGCTTCTTTATTCACGGCAAGCGGAGGTTATTTAGTAGTATATTTAGTCATCCAAACTGAACATTGGTCCTTCGAGCCGGATTGCCGGAAAAGTTTAAACATTTTTAAAACAACAGATTTAATTAGCAAAGGCAAAGGTCCTTTTATTCAAAGTTGCAAGTCTTAATAGAACCAACACACATGAGTGTTACTGAGGACAAGTCGACATTTGAAGTGGTCGCTTTAAATCAGACGAGTATAGCCGAAGAAGTTCATCGATTGTGGACAAATTTCAAAAAGGATGAAGAATCCCGGTACACAGTGGAGTACATCCTTAAGAGATTGGACCAGCTAGAACAGCACTGGGTGAATTTCCAAATAAATAATGGGTATTTGGAAAATTTAAGGAAGACAAATCCACAACATGACTACTTTGCTAAGAAGTATTTAAGTCAATTTGATGAAAAGTACGTCGAAATCAAGGCTAAGTTGGAACTTATAAAGGAAGACAGCGCAGCCTTCATTGTCATTACCAGGAAACGGATTTTGTTGACATTGCCTTTTTTTGCCTTTTTTCTGCCTTTTTTTATCCACATTGCCTTTTTTTGCCTTTTCTGCCTTTTTTGGTGTCTATACAATTTCAGCAAGAATAAGTTACTTGCACTCGTTGTGCACACACTAGTGCGCAGCAAACTGTCGGTGTGAAATTTCCTTAATTTGTCGCAGTAGCATTTGCAAACTTTTCGTCTGACAAAACGAACCCATTAGACATCTGTGAAACTTCAAATTCTTTCACCGACCACTCTTAGTAGTCTGTTGTTTAAACAAAATTTCGTGCAACAACAAGCCACTTGCAATGTAAAACACTTCATTTTCTCACTAATTTCCCGATTATGCCCAAAGACGCGACCAAAGCATATTAGCCGATCCTAGCACAAGGAAGCATTAGCCCTGAAGAACACAGCAAGGACACAAACGATTACTTCTTTCCTTCGTGCAAGCGACAAAAATGAATTTTACACAGATCTGGCGCGAATGTTGTTGGCGTGTGACATACCTTTACACAAGGTAAATCGTTCACAGGTTAAAACATTTTTTGAAAAGTATGTACTAAAGAAAGTTCCAGACGAGTCTACGCTTCGGAAAAACTATGTTTAGGAATGCTATGTCGAAGTTCTTTAACGAATCCGAGCTGAAGTTGGAGACAACAACATATTCGTATCAATAGATGAAACGACGGACAAAGCCGGCCGCTGCGTAACGAATGTTACTGTAGGGCCTTTGCGTGACAATGGACGTGGTTATTTGTTGACTTCTGAGGTTTTGGAAAAGGCGAATCCGACGACAATAGCAACGCTTTTTTGACGATTCATTGCGATTGATGTGGCGCGAAAAATGATTGCGGAAGTATAGTACGGACGCTGCTCCATACATGAAGAAAAGCGGAAAATCGCTAAGAATTCTGTATGCCAAAATGATACATGTTACTTGCGTCGCTCACGGTTTGTGAAACCATCCGCAGTAGATTTCCAAAAGCTGATGCCTAATTTTCAAATATAAATTTTTTTTTTAAAAAGCGCCTCCCGAATTGCTTTTTGTAAGGAGAAGGAACCTGAGCCTGCAAGCTTAAACTAAAAAATATAGTTTGAATTTGATTTCAAATATATATATTTTTAATTTAAACAGCTTTTGACTCGCTGGGGCGCATGGCTGAATGCAGTATCATACTACGTACAGCATTTTATTCGCATCAAAGGAATCGTTGATGAGGTGGAAGATGATGCAAGCTATGTTGCATTTGCAAAACAATTAATTGCCAATGTAACGGTTCAAGCCCAGCTGGCGTATATATAAGCCAATTTAGTATTTTAAGTTACCCAAAAGAGCATATATTTAATAGTTTGCAAGAAAACAGGTGATTTGAAGTGTGCGTTTTAATTTGAAATATTGTTTCTTAATGCAATATTTTTAATGAAATATTTAGGAAGGCCGACTGATGAAATTTTGAATAAAATCGAGAATAAATTGCAGAAAGCGAAACGGCCCGTTGCTGAAGATGTGGTAAAAAAGTTGTTCAACGCCGTTTTTTCATTAAAGAAATAAAAAATGTTGTCAATTGTGCTGCAAACTCCAAACTGCCATCAAATATTGAAGTCAATGACGTGCCGTCTTTTTATTGGGCTCCATTCGTTTCTGCAACGTTGAGAGGTCCTTCAGCTCGATCAAGGCTCTCATTAGTGAAAATCACAGGCGATTGTTGCCAGAAAACTTCAAAATGTTAATGCTTGCAGTGCTATTTTAATGCTTAAAAACACTTTTTAAATAAATGCCTTTTTTCCGTCTAATTTTGCCTATTTTGCCAACTTAATTTGCCTTTTTTATACTTTTAATGTCAACAAAATCCGTTCCCTGGTCATTACCTACCGATGCAGGGATGCAAGCATCACGTTCAGTTCCTGCAAGGAGAAGCCAAATTCCAGCTATAGCAGGTGAAACATCGAAGCCAAAAAAGACAGCAAAGGTTAACAAAATACTCCTCAGCAAGACAAGGCGATAGAAGCAGAAAAAGTGAAGTGTCCCACAAGGTTCAAGATGTTGAACTTCATTAAGAAAAACTTCATTAGAATCATCGGAAAAATATAGTTGAGTCAGAATCCAGTTTATCTTGAGTTCAAATGTCAACAATTGAAGGAATGCTGGACAAAGCTGGTGTCGTTAAATGATGAACTCATGTCCTCACTTGAAGAAGCTGATTACGAAAAGGAGTACGTGTGTAACAAGGAATTCATTGACTTGTAGCAGATGTATCAAGATACATACATCCAAATTAAAGAGGCAGAACAGCGACAACAGATACCAGAGGCCACAACACATAGGCAAATAAAACTTCCAGCTATAATTATACCAACTTTTAGCGGAAGGTACGAAGAGTGGATAACATTTTGGGAATTATTTGAACGATTAGTTCACCAGAACGAATCCTTAACCGATGTTGAACGTATTCAATATTTGTTTGAAAGGCAATCTGAAGGGAAAAGCAGCGAGAATTGTCAATCACTTGGCACCAAGTTCGGGCAATTATGTAACAGCTACAGAATTGCTAACGAAGCGGTTCCAAAATCATTCTAGACCTAGCAGAAGAGCAGTTTAAAAAGATGGAAGCTCGTCCAAAAAATCAATCGAAACTGTTGCAACGAGGATTACATAACCAACCCTCAACAACGATATAAATGGAAGCAGACAGCAATAAATTTGGAGGCTGGTACTGAAAAACGCGCTACTAACACCATCAAAGTGGCCTCTTGGCAAGATAACTGAAGTACACAAAGGTATGGATGATTTTGTCAGAGTTATCACGGTCAAGACAGAAAAGGGAACAGTTAAGCGACCGATAGCCAAGGTAAGCTTACTGCCAATAAAATATAATTTCATTGGACACTAGGACACTAGGACTAGGTCAACCTAGGAGCCATTCGGAACCGCCAACTTTATCGATGGTATTTGAATATCGATACACATGTTATTGAAATATAAAGAAAATCGCTGTAATTTTTAAGAATTTTTAATGGGCACACCTCGCGCTTCAGAGCCCGTTCACTCCAAAAATTTTACTGAAGGTTTTGTCCATGGGAAATACACATGTGCTTAAAATTTGAAGAAATCGGGCTAATTTTTTTTATGGGTACCCCTCGGGCCCCATGGCCCCTTCACTCAAAAATTTACAAAAAGTTTTGTCCATAGGATATACACATGTGTATAAAATATGAAGAAAATCGGGTTAATTTGCTTAAAAAATTTGTATTGGGACTCACGACCCTGGAGCCCTGGGTCTCCAAATTTTTTACAAAAAGTGTTGTCCATCGGAGATACACATGTATATAAAACTTGAAGAAAATCGGGTAAATTTTTTTAAAAATTTTGTATGGGTCTCCAAAATTTTTACAAAAAGTGTTGTCCATCGGAGAAACACATGAATATAAAATTTACAGAAAATCGGGCTAGTTTTTTTAAAAAAAATTTTATGGGTTCTCACGACACCGGGGCCCGGGTCAAAAAGTGTTCTCCATCAGAGATACACATGTATATAAAATTTAAAGAAAATCTGGTTAATTTTCTTAAAAAATTTGTATGGGGTCTCACGACCCCAGGGCCGGGGGTCTTCAAAATTTTTACAAAAAGTGTTGTCCATCGGTTTTACACATTTATATAAAATTTGAAGAAAATGGGGTACATTTTGTAATATATTTGTATATGGGAGCCCCCCGACCCCGATGCCCGAGGGGCCCGAAATTTTAACAGAAGGTGGTGTCTTCGGAGATATGCATGCGTGCTAAGTTTCAATAAAATCGGACTTAGGGAAGTGTATTAAAAATTTATCGCAAGATTCCACGACAAACAAACCAACACACGAGCACTCGAAGTTAATATAGAGAATTTAAAAAACAATAAAAATCAATCAATCAATTATAATTAGGACCTGCCGTGCTGCAAGTGCAGAAAAATGTTTATGGAACACAATATTACAACTCTATACTTTATTAGCGCTTGTAGTTTCATGCAATAGGCCCCTGTACGCAATAAGCTAAATATCCTGCTAACTGCGCAGAGGCACATTTGTTGAGAGTCAACTGTTCGCGCCGCAAAGTAAGAAACTTCATAAAAAGTATTCTTAATTTTTTTTTAAATTTCTTTCATTGTCAAAATGTATTCCAAACATTATCACTTCTAGGGAATTTATCTGCCAATTGGACATTGATGAACAATAATTCAAGGATTTATTTCTTTCAATTCAAATCACCCAATCGAGTTACATGAATAAACCGGGAATTTCATTCAAATGGGAACTGTTTAGATTGCATGTACATACAAGTACGTGCCGCTACAAAGATTTTTTATTAATTTTTTTTAAGAATCAATTAACGTCTACGTCTTAATGAAATTGGCCGGCCGGCTGAGCCAATTTGCTGTACATTACACTACACCTACACCGTTTTTACAACGAAGCGTAATGAATTCTGAGTAGCAGGGGGTATGCACTCCCACATTCACGCTGTGAGGCGAATCATTCACTATGCAGGGCTTCCATTATCCTGATGCTATGTACTAACGTATCTGCCGCGTTCATGGAAAAGTACAGCACTCCGACGCAAATCACCGCCAACGTTAACGCCACCCACTCCATCCTTCACAAATAAAAATATCCTTTGGAGTTTTTCAAGGTTACCCGCACACATACACACACACACGCACACACACACTAAGCTCATAACGCCACCCATTCGCAGTTCAAGTGCAAGGTTTTTCACAGTTCTCGGTCGGGGATGCGGTGCTGGTCGGCCTTGTCCTCGTGCATAGTAGCTGCGATTTCATTGAAAACCCACGCCATGTACGACAACATACGAGGAGTATCTGCAGCCATTCAGATTTCGAGGCTAAAGTGAATTGTTCGACAGAAGGACGGGGAAAAAGGCTTTGCATGCTGGGTATTGATTTTGTGGGTATCGCAGTACAAGAATTTGCAATATAAATACTTGGAACAAAAGTGGGTAAGGGGTTCAGTCTATGAGGAATAAACCTCTTACCATTGTTGCGCATTATTCTCTTTGGTAAGAACAGCTGTCTGTGTCTATGTGTATGTGTTCGCTGAGATTTCGCATCGATGTCACATCAAAGGTACATATAACTGTTGTTGATCTCATTTTAGTGCACAGAATGTGGGTAAGGATCCTTCCAATTACTATATTAGGTCTTAGCAGGAGTAATGTTAACATTGTTACGGGGTTCCTAACAAAACATTGTAGACTGAAAGGACATCTGAAGAAATTTGGAATAGAAGAGGATACCAGCTGCAGGTTTTGTGGAGAGGCGAATGAGACCCCGAGGCATTTTCTTAACGAATGAGGAGCTACGATTCGGTAGAGAAGGGACCATGCGGGAACTAACGCAATCACGGAATCTGTACGACATGCAGTCCGTGTCATTTCTTAAGAGCCAATGGTATGGAAAGTCAGGGGGAAGTGCACCTTGGTTGCGTAGATCGGAGCGTAAGTCGAGCGTAGTAGATCTGGGCGTTGCGTGACAGCACGATACGTTGATGCGGGAACGTGAGGCGAGCAATGCGGCGACTTGAGCTTGCGTGACAACATGATACGTAGATGCGATAACGTGAGGCGAGTAATCCGTCGACTTGGGGTTGCGTGACATCACGAAACGTGGACATGTCGTCGTTCCAATGAACAATATTATTGACACACGTACCAATAATTACGAGTTTTTCAGTTTCTTTGATGCAACATCCATTCATTGATAAAGGTTAAGGGTTTAAATTAAACTTGGACGACAGAAGAGAGCATTGGGTTTTAGAAGCATTAAATAAAACTCTATTATGTAGTCCCCACCTTGTTATGCTGTCAAGGTCAGAATATAACGTGAATAACACACGTTGTTGATCAAGTTCCACTTGCGTGCTGAAAGCGTAAAATCGTATGAAAAGTTAAGAGTCCTGCCGTCAGTGAAGGAATGAATTGGATTGGAAGTAGTGAATAGGAGATCACCAATGAAAATAAGAAAGAGTATCGGAGACAAAACAGAGCCTTGGGGTACACCGGCGTTTATGCGGTGAACATGGGATTTGAAATCGTCCAATAAGATCTGGATTGAACGATCAGAAAGGTAGTTAATAGTCCAATCAAGCCGGGTCTTATCAATTCCATAGGTTATCATTTTCCACAAAAGAGCTTGATGCCACCCAATGTCAAATAACTTGGAAATATCGAGTGCGACAACTTTGCTTTCACCAAATTTGTGTGAGATACGCCATCAGGTCAGCTGTGGAATGGTGCCTACAAAAACCGTACTGCTAGGTGCTAAGGATTTCCCGTGATTCAAGGTATTGCATAAGCTTACGATTGATCAGCGTTTCCATGACCTTCGAAAGTATGGATGTTAGCGCAATGGGTCAGTACAAGGAAACAGATGACGGTTTGCCTTTTTGAGGAACAGGCTGGATAAAGGCTGTTTTCCAATTCTTTGGAACGACTCCAGAAGAATATGGGAAAAGCCTGCGCAGTGACAATGCCAACGTTGAAGAGCACCTCTTCAAAACTATCGCGGGTATACAATCAGGCCCAGCTTTCCTTCGGTTTGATACACTTTGTCCTGGAAGGGATAAACTGTCTCATACCGTCGAGGATTATGTTAGTGATCGTATCAGAAAAGGGATCCACAGCCACACCACTATTGGAATTAAGTGGCCTTTGTTGTTGGCGTTTAAGGCGTCAACTGTCGCTAGTTTATCAGCATAAGCCAGTTACTTAACGTCCCCCCCACAGGAAATAATCGATTGGCGTCAAATCGCACGAACTTGGAGGCCAATTGACAGGTGCATTTCTCAATATCAATCCATTTCTCCATTGATTGTAACGCGAACTCCGGGCTCATTTTTGGAGAAATATGATAAATTTTCTGGATTTAATGGAGTCCGTAGGGTCTCTTGCGGATTGGTTTCACTCCACATGCCTCAATTTTGCTTACTGAAAAACACGTTAGCAAAAAAAAAATCCTCGTCACTAAATACAACTTTGCAATAAATTAACGACAACTGAACAACTTCAAAGTGAATATGGATAATTTGGTAGCGTAGTTCAGACGCGATTCTGATGACGATAAATATTTTGCCAGAGTGTACTGATAATAAATGTTAAAGAGTGAGTGCAGTATGTGAGACTGTTTTATATTTATCCTTTCAGTAAGTTATATCTAAGCAAAAATACAGCCACTACTTGTACATAGATAGATTAGACGGTTATTTTAGTGAACAGCGCTTACGAGTGATGACCACTCACGATCACAACTCAGCACTCAGTATTCAGCACTCATTCGACATCGCTAAAAGCATTCCGACGACTGTGCAGTGTTGCCATGAAAATTAAACGAAAACGTAATTATTCAAAGAATGAAAACGTCAAAAACTTCATTTATTGAAAACCCTAAAACTAGTAAGTATTCTGTATGGGGTTTTTTATTTAGTTCGTATGTGGAGGTCTGGCCACAATATGACTTTCTCTTACGGTCGGGGACGGAATCTTAAAAAAATGTAGGGGAGACCGGGTATAGTTGGCCCCAGGGGCAACTAGACTCACCGCCAATAACTTCAAAACAAAACAATTTCTTTCATGTTAGTTCTTGTTGTTACATCGAGCACAGCTACCTGCTTAGTCTCCCATTGTCTTTCGTCAGAGTCAGACGTCGTTCGAGATTTATTGCGAAAAAACAGATTTTTGCCTTCGTGAGTAATTTTTTTGTTTTCTTTTCGTTTTCTTTTTTCGCAGCGGTTTTTGTGTTTAAGTCAAATTTTTTTTTAGGATAGAGAGCGAGTGCATATTCGTGATCATCACAGCTGGTAGCTTTTTGTTGTTTTTATTTCCTACTACCGAAAAAAAAATCATTGAGTGCCGACAGGCCGATAGGGGTAAGTTGACTCTAGGAAAATGAGAACATATGTTAGGAAAACCGAACAAACTGTTTTGGAGCGTGCATGCCAGCTTATACTTGGAAAAGAAAAAAGTATACGATCTGTTGCTCACGATCATGGGATTCCTTACAAAACCATGCAAAGATATGTTAAAAAATTTAAGCAGAAAAAGTTGGAACATCCTTCCACCCCTATTGCTGAGCTCTCTTGAAATTTTTAGTTTTTGTTTCAAATAAAATTGATTTGTTATTCTATTTTTTATAGTTTTATTATCAAAAAGGTATAATAAATTTTTTTTTGTCTGTATTTTCGACTACTTTGAGGTCCTTTTTAAGAGCCTTTCACACACCTAGAATGTTGTAAGTGTCTTAAGTCCCAAATAGCATTATTTGTATTCCGCGTGTGAGGTGTCGCGTTTCGCATGTGGCGCGTATGATGGGTGGAAGTGGTGTGGTAATTTTCTCATTTTTTGAGGTCCATTTTAACCACTTTTCGCACGACCTAGCTAAAATTTTGTGAGCAGCTCAATATCAGTGGCCGATTTTGATATTCCGCGTGTGACGCGTGTCGTGAGTTTCGTGTGGCACCTGTGATGCATGGAAAAAAGAAAATATTTTAAAATAGGCCCGACCTCAAAAAAAGGTATTTTGGGGATTATTACAAAAATAATAAAAAATAATACGGACACCCATACCAATTTTTTTTAAAAAAAGTACCAGATTTTCTTCAAATTTTATACACATGTTTGTCTCCGATTGACAACACTTTTGAAAAAAATTGTTAGAGATCAGGCCCCGGGGTCAGGGTGCTCCCATACAAATTTTATAAAAAAAATTACCGATTTTCTTCAAATTTTATACACATGTGTATCTCCAATGGACAACACTTTTTATCAGGCCGCAGGACCGAAGGACTCCCATATAGTTCTTTAAAAAATTAACCCAATTTTATTTAAACTGCCTTAATGTGTATCTCCGATTAGAGAATTTTTAATTTTTATAGGCTGCTTATTTGTTCAATTTTTTTTTTAAATTTTTTAAAAGATTTCTCATAAGTACTTAGCTTTTTAAGATATGTGCAAAAACTCGAAAAAAATGTCCAGGTAAACTGCCACTTCCGGTTGGCCGATGTCGGTCAAAATCAACTGGCCCCACCCAATTTATGTAAAAAGCTAAAATATGAATTTTCATTCCCATAAGTTCACCCGTCTGGGCTGTAGAGTGAACACAGACAGACAGACTTTTTTTTGGTTTTTTCTGACTGACTGCAAAAAAAATGTGATGATTATGGTAAATGTAGTAAAAAAATTTCTTTTTTGTAAATTTGGTATGTATAGCTTGTAGTAGAGTATTTTGCCCTACAAACAATTTACCTGGAATCGAAGAATAGGTAGGTATTAAGTACAGAAAAAATTATTTCGTTGTTTATTTTTGAAAAACGTCGTTTTTGTACTACGAGCCGTTGAAAAAACGACCCATCGTATTCTTAACTCTGAAATCGTCAAAATGATGATATTACCTTAAAAATGGCAACACTGCGCCCGTGGAATGATAATGCTGTAGAGCAAAACCAAACTAACCGAACCGCACTGAACTGAACCGACGGAACCGATCTTGTGTGCGTATAGGATGCAGTGCTGCCGAAATAGATCCGATCAGTTTTAGTTGCTTCTTTATCCCATCAATTTGGTTGACAGTTTTGCACCTTTGGTATCGTTGTTCCCCAAAACTTGTAAGTTTGAAGCTGAGGTGCTCGATGATTGATGAAAAATTATTCACTGGCTTACAAATTTGAAAATTTCTATAAATTTTTGTATGAAAAATGATTTGGTTGAAACAATGGTTCCAAATATTCGAAAATGTATAGGAACCTTTCCCCATAGCAGTGCCATTTCTCAACAAGTGTTTTCTAATGTTAGATTGATAAAGAACAAAAGGGAGAAATCTTTCGCTTACAGTAACTGTCAGTGCACTTTTAATGTCCAAAGAGCTCCTTGATAAAGACTTCACTGAATAATGGCAGCCCTCGAAAGAATTGCTAGCTAAATATAAATAAAAACAACTAAATTAAAATTTTTCGTGTAAATTCTCTAAACGGGAATACACAATGTGCATAGTTTAAATGAAATCGGGTTACTTTAAAAAAAATGTATATGGAAGCACCTAGGCCATGGAGCCCGATTACTTAAATTTTTTTACAAAAGTGTTTTCCATCGGAGATATACATGTGGTAAAAATTTGAATAAAATCGGGTTAATTTTAAAAACAGAATTATATTGGAGACCTGGTGCCCGATCACTTCAAAATTTTTACTAAAGTGTTTCCATTGGCTATACACATGTGTATAAAATTTGAACAAAATCGGGTTGATTTTTAAAAAATTATATGGGAGCCCATCGGCCCTGGGGCCACTTCCAAATTTTTTTTTAAAAAGGGTTTGTCTATCGGATTAAAAAAGTGTGTAAAAAATTTAAAGAAAATCGGGTAAATTAAAAAAAATGTGTATAGGGTCCATCGACCCCGGATTAAACACGTGTGTATAAATCGAGTTAATTTTTATAAAATTTGTATGGGCACCCTAGAGCCTCATGGCTCTAAATTTTATTAGAAAGCGTTGTCACCGCAAATACACATTTGTGCAAAGTTTCAACAAATTCGGGCTTTGTGAAGTTTGTTATGAAATGATCACAAGATTCCACGACAAACAAACAAACAACCAAACAGATTCACGGCGACGCGAAGTTAATATAGAGAATTTAAAAAAGATAAAGACATTTTAAATACTTATTTGTATTTACGTCTTGTAATTTTAAATAATGGCTTTGACTGGTTCACTTTCATTAATGATTCTATGGATGCAATTAGAAATTAAGATACTTAAATTAAGCTGTACTAACTGAAATACCCGACGTTTCCTTGCTGCCCTATCCCACTGACCCCCACCCAACTGACCATCCATTCAATGACCACCCGCCCACTGAACCACCTCAGCCATACAGCAAACTATACTAATATCGGCAAAAATAACATACAGTTTCAAATTTGTATAAAAAGATAAATATACGTTGCAAAATACAGCTAAGTACTTGTTTGTAGATTATAAATGAAACGCAAGTTTAAACCCTCCAAGAGGTGGTTTTTGTTTGGCATAAATATACATGGGGAATTGCAGCGATTTGAACTGGAATGGCCTGGTTGATACCTGCGTCAACTGATTTAAAGGAAAACAATTGTCCCGAAATAAAATTTTGAATGGTCGCATGAGATTATGGTTTTTCGCCACCAATATGGCTCGTTCGATCGTTCGTTTGAAGTGTTGCGCTATGTTCGGAAAAACACGTCAATTGAGCTCTTCGAATTAGTAATATGTAATGGATATTTCAAACTATAGGTTAGGCCGGCCACCAACGCCATCTACTGGCTATATAAATGAATCCTCATTCTCGAAATACAATTGTTAAGTGCATTCACATACAAAATTCCAAAACAGAACCTAGAAGATAGAAGATTGAAGTTAGAAGATAGAAGATAGAAGATAGAAGATAGAAGATAGAAGATAGAAAATAGAAGATAGAAGATAGAAGATAGAAGAAAGAAGAAAGAAGATAGAAGATAGAAGAAAGAAGATAGAAGAAAGAAGAAAGAAGAAAGAAGATAGAAGATATAAGATAGAAGATAGAAGATAGAAGATAGAAGATAGAAGATAGAAGATAGAAGATAGAAGATAGAAGATAGAAGATAGAAGATAGAAGATAGAAGATAGAAGATAGAAGATAGAAGATAGAAGATAGAAGATAGAAGATAGAAGATAGAAGAAAGAAGAAAGAAGATAGAAGATAGAAGATAGAAGATAGAAGATAGAAGATAGAAGATAGAAGATAGAAGATAGAAGATAGAATTTAGACTTCTCTGACTTTTGCTCCTTTTGTATCCCCAAAGATTTCAGATATGGATCCCGTTGAAAATGTTAAAACGACAGCACTAGTAGGGTGTGGCTAATTTGCAACCGAATCGAACTTTTCGGAACCGATTGTCAGCATTCTGAGTGTTTCCTCCGGCTGCAATCTGAACGGTAAATAGTTCTGTTTTGTTCTGCGGCGTGAGGTCATACAAAAAAATAAACGCACGGAAGAATGGACAAGGAAGCGCTTATTAATCACATTTATTCCATGAACGCTATATGGAATTTCAGAGATTCCAATTACTACAATAAAGAGTATAGGAGCCAGGCTTGGGAAATAATAGCCCAGGAACTGAATATATCAGGTAAGTATTGAAATGAAAAGTAATATGATATTTTCTATAACAAAGATTTCCTTGAACGTTTTACTTGTGTTGAATTCGAAATGACCAAAAAGATCAATCTGCGATACACAAATCTGAATGTTTGTTACAGATTGATCCTTTTAGTCATTACCAATACAACATAACTGTGCTTCTCTGGTGCCTCGATCGAACTGTTCGGTATTTTTACTCGTTTCTTTGGTCTTTTTGTGCTTTTGAGTCATGTGTGTGTGATGTGTGTGATACGATTACGGTTCGCCATTTAAAATGACGTTTCACAATTATGTACATTTTTTCAGAGTAAAAAGATCATATCCGAGAATTATCGGAGCGTAAAAAAACGCATCAGAGAAACGGTTGTTTTTGATAGGCAAGATTCCCCTTAAGTTTCCACCATCTCTTAATGAATCCGCTTTGGAGTTAACATCAACCTGTTTTAGTTTTTTCCATTTTATAAAAAACTAATCAAAAACTAATACCGACATTAGAAGTATCTTCCTCTTTTTCGACCCATGTATGGTATCACAAAGGACCTCGTCGCCTTATCTGCCGAATGTCACCTCAACCTAATCTAACCTGCAAAGGTTTATTCCAGCGCGGCAATTTGTTCGAGTCAAACACGTATTAAATGAGGCACGTGCTTAAGTTACGTGTGTTACTTGGACTAAATGTTTCACAGTCACAATGTTGCAAAGTCACTTTTGGTTATAAAAGGGAAGTGAAGGCAGGCCGAAAAACTTTTTGAGTGCACGTCGCTTCTGAAAACCAAAACTAGCCCTACGATATCTTAGTACAAAATGAAGTTATAAATAGCGTTGGCAGCAAGGTTTAAGTGTCTGTGGGCTTCTAGTTAACAACTTGGTTTAGAAAAAGGCGGCTTATAATATTAGGCTTATGAAGATTGCATTTTATAAATCTGCTAGTGACGTAATGAGTGCTTCTCTCAACGAATCAACTGAGCAATCTCCGTTTTCCAGATTCCATCAAAATTACTACCCACACTGTATTTATCAATAAACAGATAGCTGTAGATAAAGAATTATATATAAAAATTTATCCGAAATTAAATCCCACGAAAAATTTCATCCCCGTTGATAAGAAAAGGTACAGCCGAATTATAAGCAAACATGTCTTTCTTTGTTTTACAGTTGATAAAGCTAAAAAAACATGGGAAAGTCTACGCGACACATTTCGAAAGGAATACAGGAAGGTAAGCGCAAGCAAAACGGATTCAGGCACATCTGTATCTTCGAATTCATCTTGGCCATATTATTCGTCGCTCTTATTCTTGGTGGACACTATGAAACCAAGAGACTTGATAGCAAATGTGGAAGAGCCCATTTGGGAAATTAACGAATTAGATAATTCACTTGAAACAGATCTACATCACGACGAAGAAAACTTAGATTTGGAAGAAGTTATGTCTTTGCGGGAAGTGGCTAGCAGTTCGAGAAGTAACAAACGGACGTCTTTTAAAGATGAATGCCTGGGAAATGAAAAAAAGAAACTGAAACTTCAGGAGAGACTACCGCTTAAAAATAAGCCCCCATCAGAAGGTAATGATGATTACTATTTCCTGATGAGCATCCTTCCTTATTTAAAAAAAGTCAAATATATGAG
Source organism: Nephrocerus scutellatus (assembly GCA_947095585.1). NCBI lineage: Eukaryota > Metazoa > Arthropoda > Insecta > Diptera > Pipunculidae > Nephrocerus > Nephrocerus scutellatus. The sequence continues at coordinate 83,226,063 of OX352765.1, read as the reverse complement.
AAAAATTAAGATTCGAATGGAAATCATGCATGGCATACTAAAGGAACTTGCCAGCTACGAAAGTGATGGCGCATCTTAAACAGCCACCACTCATTCCTGATCGCCATATTCCATTTCGCAATCCATCTAAAATACCTTTCCACCAATACAATCATCAAGTTTTGACACTTGTCACAGAAGCTAAATTTTGAGTTGTTCCCAACTTTTAATAATAAAGACATTTTTTTTAAACTGATTGTTATTTGTCTTTTTACCATAAAATTTTTTATTCTTTATTTTTACTTATCAATTTAATGTTTAATTGTACATCAGATGAACGACGAACAAATAAGTAGGTATTTACAACAGTTGACAGCTGATTCTGAGATTGAAGAAAATTCAGAAAGTAAGATAGAATATGCAGTTTATCAAGAGTGACAGTGATGTCGATTTGGAGGAAAGAGCGAACATTACTGAGTCTGCTTCTATACCAACGAATGTAACATATGTTCAAGAAAGTACTTAAAACGCGCAACCAGAGGTAAATTCTTCAATAATTAATTTTGCTACCATAGGCTTAAGGGGGATAAATAAGCACAAGTGGTCCACCATAAGGGCTAAACCTGCAAAAGTACCAAGCAGAAATATTAATCGTGTAAAGCCAGAACCTTCCAAGTCCAATTGTCGAAAATTGTTGGATCTTGCTTTGAACTCTTTATCACTCATGATATCATTGATCATGATATCACTTAGTCGAACGCAATCAATCCGATGGTGCCACTCACAACCAGATATTGACCACATGTTGATAGACCGCCGCCACAACCCGAACCTGATGACTGTACGATCGTACCGAGGTGCCAACTTCGACTCGGACCACTATCTTCTTGGTATGGTGTTCCGAGCGCGGATTGCATCATCACGAAAGACTGCATCTGCGAATCAGATTCGAGAGAACACGACTGCCCTTCGCAACGAAGAGACCAGAAACAACTACGGTCAAGCGATAGGACTCGCCCTAAATGCAGGGAAAGTAAGTACTGGGGCTGAGATGTCGGGCGTAGAAAAGAAATGAGCAAGTCTTAAGAATACTTCAGGCGCCAGTCGTAGAGATCGTAACGACTTGTTAGATGACGGTTGTAAGATTGTATCACCAATCAACACCAAAACTTGTGGAAGCAGCAGCAGGAAGCAATCGCGATCACCATCAGACGACGAAAATGGAGCTGGATTGACCACACTTTGAGAAAGCCAGCGGACGATATTACGAAACTAGCGCTCGACTGGAATCCTCAAGGAAGCCGTCGAGTTGACCGTCCTAGCAAGACATGGAAAATAATAATAGAAGAGGAAGCAAGATCCCAGGCGACAGAGTGGCGTCTCTTGAAACATCAGGCGATAAATCGAGCTCGTTGGCGGGCGTTTGTAGAAGCCCTATGCTCCCCCGCTGAGTAAAGGAAAGAAAGAAAAGAAAGAAGAAGTCCACCCCACTGTAAAAGGACGGTCTGGATGGCGTCACGCGAGGCGATGGGAGGTCGGCCATTAGTTGTTGACTTGTGGTTGAGCGAAAACGAAAGCAAACGACACACTTGTGTATATAAGCGCGGACTAGGTCTTGCGATTGATAATCCAATAAATAACGTTTCGGGAGATAATCCATCATGAGCTGAGGGCCACCGTGATGAGTCGTATGATGAGCTTGTGCAATGAGTAAATGCGTTAGGTGTTCATTTTTCGGTAGTTTGAGAGGATGCTTTCCTCCGTATGGTAAACTCGAATTCTTGAGACGACCTCCTACACAGAGAATCCCATCTGTCTACGAACGGGTTGAGTGACCGAAGCGGGCTCTTATTAACAAGGTTTTCTCCAGATTGACATCGAGAAACCTTATCGGCGAAGTGAACCCCTTGTACCATTTTGACCCAAAATCCGAAAGACCAATCCAATTCTGGCACCGTTACAAAACTGACATATCGTTGTGGCTGGGAAGTCTTGAGTTTTAAATAAAAAGTCTTCACAGTATAGTGACACGGAGTAGCCTGCCGAGTGTTGAATGTCGGGTGTACAGTTGATACATTTCGTTATCACTCGCCTTTACTTGGACTTGGATTTTACGTTGCGTTCTTCGATGTTTGGGTTGTGATTGTTGATTTGATAGCGTGGCCATTTATCGGGTGTTTCTTGAAGCCAGGGAGTGTCACTCCACCACAATGGATAATCACCTAATGACGACGGGTCGACGCCCCGTAAAACGCCTTCGGCAGTGTTGTAACGAGATGCGATCAAATGCCTACTCGTAAGTCCCAAACAATCGAATACTTGCGATACACGATTTGCAACGAATATCTTCCAGCGATTGGGTGGACTCCGCAGCCATCCAAGTACAACTTGAGAGTCGGTCCATGCGAATTTCTGAACGTTTAGTAGATTGAGTGATGTGACAATGGTGTGCATCAGTTAAGCGAGCAACACGCTTCTGCAGAGTTCCAAACGAGATGGGCAGAATGCCAGTATTGGTATTTTGATTGTGCCATCTGGCAAAAGAACACGGCTACGTATGCCTTTGTCGATGCGTCGCTGAATCCGTGAATCTGGAGATTTTGAGTGTTTGATGAGCATTGGAGCCAACGTTCGATTTTGATTGTCACCAATTGTTTCATGTTCCGACGTTATGTTAACCATCGGTGTGATATTGAACTCGGAACCGCATCATCCCATGAGAATCCAAGTACCCACAACTCCTGTAAAAGTATTTGTGCAGTTATAACGCTGGTGGCTAGCCAGCCGAGTGGGTCAACTATTCTCGATGTTTCTGATAAAATGACTCCTTTGGTTAAATCTTCAGTACTGACTGCCAATGCGATCTTGAAACTAAAAGTGTCCATTGAAGGGGACCAATGCAACCCTAATGCCTTGATCGATTCGTCCTAGTTCAGCTCCAATGATAAGTGTAGCTCACGAAATTCTGCTGGAATTTGTTAAAGTAGCGTTGCATTGTTCGATGACATTTCCGAAGCTCGAAGCCCCAACATCTCAGTAAAGCCACCATTTGTCGTTTAATCTCGAGCAAGGGGACGATATCATTGGCGCCGTTCATCAAGTATTATACATAGAAATCGGTGAGGGTGATCTTTGCAGATTCATCTCGTACTAATTGCTGGAGTGTGCGGATCGCCAAATACGGAGCACAACCAGTGCCATATGTCACAGTGAGTAGTCTGTAATCCCCGATTGGTTCATCGGGTGAGTCTCTCCAAACAATTCGTTGAAAGTTTCGATGTATAACTGCCACTAGGATCTAGCGATATATTTGCTTTATGTCTGCAATGAAAACGAAAATATGTTTACAAAAGCGCAAGAGAATACCGAAAATGTCTTGTTGCCCGTAGTTGTCTTGTGCGACGCGTCGAACACGACTCGCAGTTTCGGTTTGGATCGTGGGATTTTGTCAGATACTATGATGAGGCAGATAGCAGATTTGATCATCAGGCGCGGTGTCATCTAGCCGAACTACAGATCACGGTAGTCATTCATGAATTTGAAGCATTGGTTTATGCTGATAAAGTAGCAATAAATGACGTCTTGGAGGCCAACAATATTCTTCTTATTTGTGACATACGACCAGCAGTGCTCGAAGAAGAGGCCCAAAATTGGAAGCCATATTGTAATCTTTCAAATAAATGACACAATGTTTGCGAAAAGTTCTAATGATATACTGTAGCGTGTGTAATTCCATGTAATTATTCCATTGGGCAATCAAATTCTATTCTGTGGTGTTGCGCTATCACAGTAATGCATAAAAAATCCAAAAGAATCACAAGCAAGAACCAAAAGAAAACTTTTCCACAAGGACAAGGTCTCACACATGATTGTGTCTGACATTGATTTTCTTCTTCTTTAGTGAATTAAGTGAAATTGTCCTCGACCGTCTGAAGGTGAGTGTATACATAATTGTGTGTGTATGTGTGAAGTAGAATATCTTTAGAATACAATCATATGGTTATTAAGATAAACCATGATAGTCTTTCGAAGATAGTCTACTCCATATACACATGTAGGTGCTCGTAAACATATATTTTATAAACAATCTGATTTTTTCCTCGATATACAGTTACAGTCATTATTCGGTGTTTGGGAGAAATAAATATAATAAAGTACGAATAACACAGATTCACAGAGTTCGGCGGAGCATTGAACATTCGTTTTGTATCTACAGCTAAAGAAAGTGTCTCTGTACTAAAAAGCATATGGCCACCGCGGCTATTCGTGACAAATCGCATCCTAGAAGTCCAATTTTGGGCCACTTTTCCGAGCTGCTAGCCATATGTCACAAATAACACGAACAGTATTAACCTACAGAGGCCAATTGTTGCTGGTTTATCCGCATAAACCAGTGGCTTCACTAAGCCGCACCGGAAATAATCGAGAGAGATCGCACGATCTTCGGCATGGAGGCCAATTTACAGGCCCACTTCTCGAAATCAACTTGTCGCTATCGAAAGTTGCCGTTGCCGTCGCCGTATGGCACCACATGTCGTCCGGATCATGTCATCTATATTCTCAAACAAAAAATCTTTGATCGTTGTGGTAACGCGAACTACGACCTCATTTTTAAAGAAATACGGCCGGATGATGCCACCAGCGTGCATTTGCATCTCTTGTGCATTTGTTATGTTATGTTATTGTTGATGGGCTGAAAAGCCTTGTGCAATGCGACCTTAAGGTCTATTGTGCGTCCCAGATGTCTACCACATTATGTGGTGGCCTAGTCCTCTTATGAATGCCAATATATCCGCCAAGTCGATAGGTCTGGCATTCTGCCATAGAACTGTGTGAGCCTTGAGGTATTGAAGTCTTTTCCTGGTGAGGGCATCACATATAAATAGTATGTGTTCTGGCGTCTCCTTTGCCTCGCCACAAAAGCGGCAGCGATCTGTCTGAGATTTCCCCATTTTTGTTAAGTGGCCATTAAATGGACCATGTCCTGTCATGTACCAGACAAAGGATCTCAGTGTTTGTCGGTTTAGTTTGATTGCTTTGTTTTTATTTTTGATGTTGTATTTGAGAAGCTTTTTGGTTTGTTTCATCGTAGTTGATGCTTCCCATTCAGTCTCGATGGCGTTGTTTGCCGACTGCTTTATTTTATTTTTTAGGTGTCTCTTGCTGAAGGCAATGCATGGCTCGGGGCCAGTAAAGGTCTCTTCTGCGAGGTCTGCTGTCTCGTTCCCATAAATGCCTGAATGGCCTGGGGACCACATCAGGTTGACCTTGTTGGTTTTTGCCAGTTCGTTTAGGTGGCAGTATCAGTTCCACGTTGTTTTTGAATTGAAAACCGGGCCTTTTAGCGCTAGCAGAGCGGCCTGACTATCGGAGATCATATAGATCACGGTTCTTCTATATTTTCTCTTTATGCATTCTAGTGTGCAGGCTTCTAATGCTGTTGTTTCTGCCTGGAAAACGGTTGGGGATTTTCCTAGGGGTATTCGTAATTTGAGTCTGTGTCCGACTACCCCTGCCCCTGTTCCTGAGTTCGTTTTGGATCCATCTGTGTACCAGATAGATGCATGATTGGGGAGGTTATTTATGATATTTTCAACTTGATTACGGTCCGGTACTTTAACTGAGAAGTTCCTTTGGCAATTAGTTGTTTTTATCATTGAATCTGATTGGAGGACAAATTCGCTTCCCAAATTGATTTTGGCGATGATGCTTGTATGTCCTGGTCTATTGACTTTGAGTTGGTTGGTTACCTTGAGTGAAATGGCTCTTGCTCCCGCTTCACTTTTGATGTGTAAGTGAAGAGGTGTGTATTTTTTCTAGTGCTGCTGTTGGGCAAGTCTTGATGGCTCCTGTTGCATTAAGACATATTAATCTATGAATTTTACTGAGTTTTGAGTATCTTTTGCCCTGCTCCATATCAGGGCTGCGTAAGTGAGCCTGGACCTGATAATGCTTTGGTATAGCCATAGACTAACTTGCGGGTTTGCTCCCCACGTTTTGCTGAACATGCGTTGGCAAGTGAAGTAAGCTTTGTTAGCTTTGTTGGTGATGTATGATATGTGGAAGTTCCATGCTAGTTTTTGGTCAAACATTACCCCCAGGTATTTTGCTTCAGGCATTATTTGGAGTATTTTGCCTTGGAATCTTAGGGCGAGAAGAGTTGTTCTCCTTCTTTTTGTGAAAACGGTGCATACTATTTTGTCTGGGCACCATTCGTTTACTACATATTTTGAGAGCTAATTGCATGCGCTCTGTTATCGTGCTTTTGAATTTGCCTCGAACCAATAGGACTGGGTCATCCGCATAGCCAATATTTGTGATAAGATTATTCTTAAGCCTGTCGAGCAACTGATCCATCACCAGTAGCCACAAAAGTGGTGATAAAACGCCTCCTTGTGGGCAACCTCTTGTTGCCGCTATTGTGATGGTTTCGTCACCAAATGAGGCCCGAATTTTCCTACCCCTTAGCAAGCACATGACCCAACCTATGATAGAGGAATCTATTCTCCCTGTTCTAGCTTGTGCTTGAATTACTTCGAAGTTAGTGTTGTCGAAAGCGCCTTGGATGTCGATGAAGGCGCATAGTAACATCTCTTTGCTTCGGAGTGTGTCTTCGATTTCGGTTGTCAGCTCATGAAGTGCTATTTCTGTTGATTTTGCAGCTTGATATGCGTGTTGGCTGGGGTTAAGTGGATTTGATTGGAGTATATTAGATCTTATGTAGTGACCTAAGATTTTTTCCATGGATTTGAGAATAAATGATGTAAGGCTGATAGGCCTGTATGACCTTGTATTCTCGGGGGATTCCTTCCCTACCTTCGGTAAGAAAATCACTCGTACATCTCTCCAGCACCTTGGTACATATTCTAGGCTATAGCTAGATTTATAGAGTTTTACGAGTAGTTTACGAGTTTTACGCAAGCCGCGTTGTAGGAGTATCGGGTATAGTCCGTCTCCTCCTGGGGATTTGTAGGGGCCGAAGGAATTTACTGCCCATCGAATTCCTTCAGTGGTGAAGATTTTATTTGAGCGTCTGTAGGCTTCCGCTGGGGTAAGCTAAAGTTTTGTGTTAATGTCCTCGTTTTCTTCTTGGTTACCTAGTATTCGGCAGTTGGGGAAATGACTTGTGCATTTACTTTAACCAAATCTATCCACAGCTCGCTGGATGACTTACTCAGATGGACGATTAGATGCGCCATGAAAATCCCGAAGTCGCCTATAAATTGAGCATATCGACGAATGATTTTTAAAGTAAATTTGTGTTATTTAGTATTGTTATTCAAGCATGACACTACTAGTGATAATTTGCCATAGTACAGTTATATTAAATGTCAAAAGTCAGCAGAGTATAGGAGCTGGTTTGAGAGTTGTCCCATTAGTAAGTTCTATCTAAGCAATGATGAGTATATGACAAATGCTAATTCAATTTTATTTGAGTCGTTAAACTATACGTGATACGTGAGCTTAGACAATGCGTGATCCAGGACGATTCGTGAGCTCTAACGATACGTAAGCCTGGACGATGCGTACACTCTGACAATACGTGAGCCTGCAATGTGCGTGAGCTTCGATGATATGCGAATGATACGTGAGCTTGGACGATGCGCTGACTGAACGATGAGAGCTTAAAATTTTTTTGGTTTTCCACAGTAGGGTTTGCTTTGTAAAACCGAAAGCATAACAGATGGCGATTTTGGTCGCAAAAAGATTGAGGGTTTTGCTACCTGAGCGATGTTGAACTGGACGATGCGCTGACTTAGCGGAGTGCTATCTTATGTGATGTGCGAACTGGGCGATGCGCTGGCTGAGCAAACTGAGCGATGTAGTAAATTTGACGATGAAAGAAACTGAACGTTGCGGAGGCTCCGAAAAGCAGTTGGTGAGTTCACAAGATACTGATGCGTAGGACGAACGATGCATTCATCATCATCATATTTGGCTCCACAACCGGGGTCCGGTCCTGACCTCACGTCAAAAATCTCTCCACCAGTCCCGATTTTGAGCCGATACCATAGTTTTGCATCCCTAAACTCTGAGCGTCCTGGTCCACGGCATCCTTCTCGAGAGGTCAGAATGCCTTTTGCTAAGCCCCCAAGTCTCGGATCCATATGTAAGTACTGGATTGCACAGCAACTTGAATGATATGTTAAAGTTCCTGGATTTAAAGACTATAGATGGCTTTGTTGGCTTTAAGCAACCGTGCGCGTATTTCTGGTTCCATGCTGTTATGGGCTGCTAAAGTTGGCCCGATATAGTTTAAGGATTGCACTACTTCAAATTCGCGCTCCACTATTATAATCGAGGGACCAATATGTTGGATCTTCTACTCGGCGACGAGCCCACCATCTACCTTCTTTTGCTCTCATTAATGTGCAGCCCCAGCCCGCTTCCTGTACAGCTCTTCGGTTTCTACCAACGATGTCAATATCGTCTACGTTAGCCAGTATCTGAATAGACTTATAGAGGATTGTTCCTCTCGCTGTTACGTCAGAGTCTCGGATCAATTTTTCCAACGCCAGGTTAAAGAGGTCGCATGCCAGTCCAACTACTTGCCGGAGCCCGTTATAGATATTGAATGGGCTTGATAGTGATTTTTACTTGGCTTATAACATTCGTCATCGTCAACCTACATAGTCTTGTCAATTTATTAAGGATGCCGAATTTTCTCAAGGCTTTTTAAAGTTGTACTCTGGCTATGCTATCATAGGCGGCTTTAAAGTCTATAAAAAGATGGTGTAGTGAGTTTTGAAACTGTACACATCTTTCCAACACCTGCCTAAGGGTGTAAATCTGATCAGTTGTTGATTTGCTTGGGATGAAGTCACACTGGTATGGACCAATGATGGCTTTAGCGTATGGGTATAGAGGAAGTCTTGAAGTATAGAGGAGAAAATCTTATACGCGGTAGTCAACAACGTTATACCACGATGATTGCTGCATTTTGTGATATCTTCCTTCTTATGTATGGGGCACAGGAAGCCTCACTATTAGTTCATGAATTGCTTAGTGTATTGCGGGTCCTCCTGTTTTAATCAGCTCCGCTGGGATACCATCTGATACCAGGGCCTTATTATTTTTGAGCCGATTTATCGCTCTGCTAACTTCGTCTATGTTTGGTGGCGGCAGCATAGTGTGGTCTTCGGTCATTGGTGGAACCACCAATTCCTCAGTTAGCCGGCCATTTAGCAACTCATAAAAGTGCTCTTCCCATCGCTCTAAGATGCCTTTGAGATCGGCGATCAGATTACCCTCTTTGTCTTTGCAATATGTGCAACGCGGTATATATTGCGTCATACCGCGAACCAGTCGGTACGATCTCTACGACTACTGCCTAAGATGGAGTCAGCAGTACTAATGACAGTATTCTTAAGGCGTGTCCATTTCTCTTCTACTCCCGGCATATCAGCCCCAGGACTTACTCTCCCTGGCGAGTCCTATCGCTTGACCGTAGTTGTTTCTGGTTTCTTCGTTGCGAAGGGCAGCCGTGTTGACTCGAATCTGATTCGCGGATGCTGTCTTTCTTATGATGCAATCCGAGGTCCGAGTCGACGTTGGCACCTCGGTACGTTCGCACCGTCATCAGGTTCGGTGGTTGCGAGTGGCTCCAGCAGGAGACACCCAGGTGGTTTTGTGAATATTTTTAGCGCAAGCCTTGTACTCGCAACGATCAAATTATTGCTTGCTACCCTACCCCTATTTTGGCATTCATTTCCCCAAGAATGATTTTTGCGTCATACTGAGGACAACCATGGAGTTTCCGTTCGACTGATTGAAAGAATTCTTCTTTTTCATCATCTGGGGAATCCTCTGTAGGTGCGTGAACGTTTATGGGTATGTTTTTAAATGTGCCCCGCAGGCGAAGGGTGCATAGCCGTTCATTTACTGCCTTAAAGCCGATGACGGTGGTTTTTATTCTTTTGCTGACTAGAAACCTCACCCCGACCACATGATGTCTTGCATTACAGCTGTATTATATGACATATTCTGATTTTTGTAAGACACCATTTCCCGTCCACCCCATCTCCTGAATTTGTGTTATGTCAGCCTTATATTTAGACAGGGTATCGGCCAGCTGCTGTGCAGCTCGAGCTCTATACAGTGAGCGTACGTTCCATGAGAAAATTCTACAATAGTTTAGCCGTTTTCGTTGCCGTGGTCGTCGTCGTTTATCAGTGCATCCGAGGCTGATTTGGGGTTCCGTAATATGATTTTTTTACGGACGAGGTTATTGGCCTCGCGTCAACCTTACTTTGAAGGGATTAGCCCAATCATTTCGCTTTTCCTGTACTCGAGGAAAATTACCAGGGGCCACCACGTGGAAGATTGATCGCACTTCCACCAGTCAGAGATAGTTACGGCCACATGTATTTCTGAAGCATTCTCTGTTATTAGCCCTACTCTGCTGATTGGCTGAGCGCCGATATAACTTATTGTTGACGTAAATATCGCGAAAAAATCGAATTGTTTGGAATGATTCCTGGTTGTCACTGTTTTATCGCTTTTTCCACAAGCGGTGTTCAAAAGAAATATCCAGATTCCACATTCTCGAACCTATCGGTACTACCCGTCCCTCAACTATAGCCCACGAGTATGCCATTATGCCTCTCTTCGGACGAACTAACCAATTCAGGGGTTTCTTCTTTAGCCTCACAATAATTATGTGGAATGAATTGCCTGTTTCCGCATTTGTATGATCTGCAATCATTTAAGAAACACGTACACAGACATCTCATCTTTACCTCTCCCACGCCCACGCTGTGCAGAGCATTATAAGGGTGCAGATCCCTTCAGCGTCTGAACATTATATAGAAAAAAAAGGTAACATACATCATCACAAAGGTCAAACCTCATATTCCAGATGCCAGACAATTTCTTGTTTGAATGATCCCGCATTTCGCTACAGCCAGACATGTCGGCAATGCTTCCGATTCTTCTGATCTTTTGTAGTATTCCGCTAATTAAGAGCAGGATCACTAAATCTCTTTAACTTTATCAGTAGACCTTTCCTGAACTTTGTGCGACTGGAAATTGAAAGGAATTCATCATAGTGCCGCATACAACTGATGATGGTCGGTCAGGGCAGTAGCAGGGATTGCCGAGACAGAAGTCACCATCAAGGCAACGCCATGCCGGCAGAGTACAGTCGCAGTGTCTGGATCTTTTGTAGTCTGTGCTCTTGAGAAGTTAACTTTTGAGTGCTTATCCATTTCGCATTTCAGCTTTTTTTGTTTGTTGTAACATCATTGTGTGGAACTTTGATTCTTCGAAGGGTGAACAATACGGTGAACTGTGGCGGTTAATTGAAACCAACAGAGTGGGCAGTGAGCAGACCCTCTGATGTTTGTGTGTGTGTCGCTTCACTGTGGCTTCTGAAGACTTCACTTTGAGATTTCCTTTTTTTAACTCTCAGACAAGACAAGTCTGGACTTTTCTTTCCTTTGCTTTTCCAAAGACATGTACTCCTACATATTACTTTAGGAAGAACTGTGTGCGATTAATCAGTGGATCACAGACACATATACACACATGGCATTCAATTAAAAATTTACGTATGGATGCATTTACGCTGTTTAGGCGGAATACAAAAAAAATATTGAGAAGACAACCAACGCGTCGGTAGTCTGGTGAACGAACAATATCAATAACAATAACAACAATGATGAGCGTTAATAATATAAGGAATGAAGCGGTGACGGTGCGAATGCCCCCATTATGGCCAGCCGATCATTTTTATCCAACTATGAGACGACGGACGGTACTACAGTGACGTTGCGTTTGCCACATTTATTTGATTAAATGGTCATTGATCTGTTTGCTGTGGTTGTCAGGCTGGTGGCGTGCATCATCCATCTCATTGTTTTTGCACTGCACTGCATTGCACTGAGCATACAGATAGATGATGCACTCGTCGATCGATGATCGGTAAAGTGACGTTTAATGGGGCGCAGCAAAATAGGCACACACACAACAAATATACAATTAATTTAATTTTTAATGAAATGCAAACAGCGGTGCTAACATCAATATACATGAGCTGCGACGACGCGGCCGTTGACCATCATTGCTACTCTGCATCGCATTGCATCGTAGTTCAAGAGTGTTCGCCACACTTAGAAGATAAGGCGTTGGACTCGTTGTTTGGAATGGAAACTTCTACTGCTCTGTTATACGCTTTTATGACATATGGCTCTTACCGTTGATGCTGAGTCATAAGCGATAAGTTTGAGGATTCATACTCGTAGCGGTTTCAATAAAATAATTTCTCTTTTGCCTAAATTACGGTGGATCAGTGGTTGATCTATCAAATCTGGTTGTGAGCTCTGTTAGAGTGTATCCTATCCTATAAGACTGGTACTTGATACAAAGCAAGCTTTCAACGGCTAAAGACGATGTCAGTGGCCAAATCTTATAACGGAAAGATGAAGTTTCTTGATGAATCATTGTTGAATGTTGCTTCTACCGGCAAAGGCTGGTCGAGGAGCTCTAAAAAGGCAACAGGCGCTCGTTTCCACTGCGTCTCAATTGGATATTGTTTAGTTCTGCCAAACAAAGCTGAGTTCGCAGAATAACTTAACCGAGATCTTACACACGGAATTGAATGTTTCTTCAAGGTCACTTCAAGGATCGCATCTTCAAGGCTCACGTCCAGGATCACTTCGTCAAGGTTCACATCAAGGATCACTTCGTCAAGGCTCACATCAAGGATCACTTCGTCAAGGCTCACATCAAGGATCACTTCGTCAAGGCTCATGTCAAAGATCACTTCGTCAAGGCTCACATCAAGGATCAATTCGTCAAGGCTCACTTCAAGGCTCGCATCTTCAAGGCTCACGTCCAGGATCACTTCGTCAAGGCTCACATCAAGGATCACTTCGTCAAGGCTCACTTCAAGGATCGCATCTTCAAGGCTCACGTCCAGGATCACTTCGTCAAGGCTCACATCAAGGATCACTTCGTCAAGGCTCACTTCAAGGATCGCATCTTCAAGGCTCGCATCTTCAAGGCTCACGTCCAGGATCAGTTCGTCAAGGCTCACATCAAGGATCACTTCGTCAAGGCTCACTTCAAGGATCGCATCTTCAAGGCTCACGTCCAGGATCACTTCGTCAAGGCTCACATCAAGGATCACTACGTCAAGGCTCACTTCAAGGACCGCATCTTCAAGGCTCACGTCCAGGATCACTTTGTCAAGGCTCACATCAAGGATCACTTCGTCAAGGCTCACTTCAAGGATCAATTCGGCACGTCAAGGCTCACGTCAAGGATTACTTCGTCAGGGATCATGTCAAAGATCACTTCGTCAAGGTGGGTCAAAGTTCACATCAAGAATCGCTTTAATGATCACTTCGTCCAGGTACGTCAAGGCTCACGCCAAAGATCACTTCGTCAAGACACGTCAAAGTTCACGTCAAGGATAGCTTCGTTAAGACTCACGCCAATGATCACTTTGTCAAGACACGTCAAATTTCACGTCAAGGATAGCTTCGTTAAGACTCACGTCAAGGATCACTTCGTCAAGGGTCACGTCAAAGTTCACGTCAAGGATATCTTCGTCAAAGTTCACGTCAAGGATCACTTCGCCATGGCTCACGTCGAGGATCACTTCCTCAAGGATCACTTAGTCAAGGCTCACGTCAAGGAACACTTCGTCAAGGCACGTCAAAGTTCACTTCAAGGATCGCATCTTCAAGGCTCACGTCCAGGATTAGTTCGTCAAGGCTCACATCAAGGATCACTTCGTCAAGGCACTCTTCGTCAAAGTTCACGTAATGGATCACTTCGCCAAAGCTCACGTTAAGGATACTTCGTCAAGACACGTCAAACTTCTCGTCAAGGATCTCATCGTCAAAGTTCACGTCAAGGATCACTTCGCCATGGCTCACGTCAAGGATCACTTCGTCAAGGCTCACGTCAAAGTTCACAACAAAGGATCACTTCGTCAAGGCACGACAAAGTTTACGTCAAGGATCTCTTCGTCAAAGTACACGTCAAGGATCACTTGGCCAAGGCTCAAGTCATAAACAGAAAGAAATTTATTGTAACGACCTTTTTATTTTGAACCCTGATAGTCCTGAGTTTGCCCCGGCTGGGAAACTCCGTTACACTAATATTGGCATATTTTGCATAACTTTCTTGCAGTATTCTGGTACTATTTCATTCATTTCTTTTCGAATATTGTCCTTAAGCATTGAGGATGTGGTTAGATTCTGTTAGGTTCTTCACAATAACTTACTATCAACAACTTTTCTCGACTGTCAAATGTTCCTTTTTCAAATTACAGGAAGCCCAAAATGGCGGCAAAACAGCTGACTTGGAAGTTGCCATTGGGTTAAGGATATTAATGATTTTAACCGAAACTCAAATACACCTCTGTCGTCATATTTCTACTCAGATGCTGTATTTAATGAAGCGTGGACTTTGGTTACGTCATAAAAAACAAAAAATTACCCCGATTCTTAGGCCCCGATATTTTGAGTGGTTTTTAGAATCTCTGCAATGCTGTTATGGGCCTCTGTTAAAATACCTCTTTTAGTGCCATAACGAACCCTGTACGTCTCAGTTCCGAGTTAAAATCAATTTATTTTTGATGACGTTGTCAACCCTTCGAAATAGGAATGAGGGAACTGCTTGAAACTAATAAGAGGAGGGCCAATTGCTAGTAATACAGAGAAACCCTCAATGCCTATAATACGGAACTGAGAAGAGATAAACACTGCGATGAAGTGGCCACTATGCTGGTGGCTGCCAGAATGCTCAAGGCAAAAGCGTCAAGTAATATCATGACATCACAGAAAAGCTTCTTCTTCTTCTTTTCCTCATCAGAAAACACTTCACGAAAAGGACAATCACGAGTCGCTTACCGAATATGAGCATCTGAAACGATCAAAGACCAAGCAGGGATGACTTAGCGAGAGCCTCTGCGATCTATATATTGAGTACATAGCCCGCTGGATTGTTAAACGTTTCAAAACGCCATGTATGGATTGGATCATCCTCACAGTTGTGCGAGCTGAATTAGAAAACTTTCTTCCTTCTTATACAATACCGAGAAGTAGCCTACTACATGTTGGGAGAAGAGAAGAGATCCCACTCAACCCAAGTTTTACAGATCTTTTGCTTTGCTTTGAAGACAAATGGCTATTGACATTTATACACTATAAGTTGTATTGCGAAGTGAACTCCATCCAGAATGCGTAATAAAGATCCAGAGCCAGCACTGTGGAACAGGGCTAGGAGCATCGAGGAATCCCTTCATCATACTTGGCTCTAAACCGGGATCCGGTCCTGGCCTCCCGCAAAAAGTCTCTCCACCGGTCCCGATTTCGAGCCGATCCAGAAGAATCCCTTGCCAACAACGAAATTGCGCCATCTGACTTTCGATCTGCGTTATAGACTATAATGATCAAAATATCGAATGTACGAGCGATAATACAACTCATGATATAATAAGGATTGCTCTGGACAAAAGATCAGTAGAGAACATAACCATTAGATGGATGTACCAGATGCTGTGCACAAGAACCACCAGTTAGGGGCCAAAACTATTACGGTCAACACGACAAGAGGATATCCACAAGCAGGAGTATTATCTCCCCTACTGTGGAGCATAGTAGTCGATGAATTCCTTCTTCCGAAGCGAGGAGCTGTTGCCAAGGATACGCAGATGATATAGTCATCGTAAAAAAAAATTTATGTGATATAATCAAAACGATATACTAGTATATCTTGCGATGTGATAACAGGCAGATGTTGCAAAGAAGTGAGACTCAGAGTAACTCCAACTTCTCATGAGACCACACCACACTGGTCCCCTTCATCATCAAAATCATGAAGAGACTCATGGTTGTTCATATTAGGGGCTGGCTAGATTTGTCTACCCCTATACACTCAAGACAGTTTGCATACATGAAAGGTAAAAGCACAGAAGGTGCCCTTCACTATCTTGTGAAAAAGATATAAGAAACTTTTCGTTCAAGGGTTATGTTAGGTTAAGATGTCTGTCAGTGAAAAACCGACACACTTAGACCAACAGTGGTCCATTGTGATACCACGTGAATCAGGCACCTACTCTACCTACTCGTTAAACCAATTGCTCCATGCCTGCCTATGAGACAGTGTCCAGTGATGACACCTATAATAGCACCGATGTGCAATCTTTTTTGAGAGTTGGATCCAGCTTGAGCCAGATCTATTTTGTCGCTATGCAAGTTGATCTTTTTGACCACCTACGATTAGTTTTTTCATTAGCATCCCGCTTAAACAAGAGCTTGCATGTAGCGATTTTTATGCCTATGGAACCATATTCAGGTAATAGTGCAGTTCCGTGCTTGGCGAGTTCGTCAGCCATACTTCAGTGCAGTTTGGCTATCCGAGAATATACGGATATCCTTAGCGGATATGACGTTTCTCTTCAGCCACGATAAGGTTTTATTGATCGCCGTTATTTCAGCCTGGAAAACACTACAGTGATAAGAAGACGGTAATAGAGGATAAGATTTAGATTTAGCTTTTAAGTTTCATTTTCCAAGTAAGTGTCTTCTTCCCAGAATTATCTGGAAGGGAATGTGACCTGAAAGTTTTTGTTGAAATGTAGTTGCGGAATGGTGTAGTCTACATTGTCTGGGATCCTGACTAAATGCGGGATAGAGGAGTGACCGATTTCATTTCTATTGAACTGGGAGATAGCATTAAGGCGAATCGCCGAGCTAGCAGCTACTTGCCTGCTGAAAATGTTGAGTAGTGTAAGGTCTAGTGCGACAGAGGGAGTTGTACAAAGTGCTCCGCTCATACATAGACTCTATCTTTGGTCCTTGCTTAATTTGTCAAGGTTTACTTTCTTATTTAAGGCAGTCCACCATACAGTCACATCGTATAGAATAGCAGGTCTTACTACCGCTCTATATAGCCAATGGGTTATATGGGGTTGAAGATCCCAACAGCTAACAATGGCTTTTTTGCATGAGAGGAGTGCCTCCAAAATAAGATCCAATAAGATACTTGGCTTGATCAGAGAATATTAAGCTTATACCTTTTATAGAAGGAGGGTTAATAAGTGGGACTTTATATTTCCTGGTTAATAGGACAAGCCCAGTTCTGTGAGGATATACTCCTAAACCACAGCGATCTGCCCAGCAAGTCAGCTTGTTGAGAGCATTTTGCAGGAGTTCCTTTAAGGTATTCGGGTATTTTCCTAAGACGGAAATAGCCACGACATCCGCATAAGAAATTATTCTGCAGACCTTAGGCATACCAGCAGCTTATTCACCGCTAAGTTCCATAGAAGGGGGGATATGACTCCACATTGTGGGGTTCCCCGGCAGACAGATCTTCTGTCAGACGACACGCCCAGCTTTGAATTAATAATCCGACTTGTGACCAGAAGATTTATTAATTCGCCAAGCGAGTCGTTCACCCTTAAAGCCGACAGTGCTTCGGTAATCGCAGATGTGTTGACGTTCTTAAAAGCGCCTTCAATGTCTAGGAATACCTAGTTGTGGTGAAGGGAATGTTCAATAGAACGTACCAGTGTGTGCAGAGCTGTTTCTACAGACATGCCTTTACAATACGCGTGCTGATTTGTATACAGGAGTCTTTTGTCAATGCGTGTGCGTACGTGGATATCAATCAGTCAGATTTGGACTAACGTGCGAGCATTTGCCGGCTTTGGCTATGAAAACCATGTTTAGTTCTCTCTATAAAACTGGAATTTGGACCAGATCGAGACAACTCTTTAGAATTGTTTCTAGCAAAGGAAGGATAATATCCGAAGTCCTTTAAAACTCGGCTGGAATTATGCCATCAGGTCCTGTAGATTTATATGGTTTGAAGCTTTGCAGCGCCCAAAGCAGTTTGTCCTTATTTATCAGATCATTGAAGATAGTTGTACGAGTGTCTGCCCTATTAAGGCTGACATTACCTAAAACATGAAAGCTGCCTGTGAAGTGGGTATCTAAAAGCAGTTCTTTCTCCTAAGTAAGAGATTTGTTAATTAGATCTTATTCTAAAGTAGAATTACAGATCTCGATACGCTGGAGGAAGACGCTTTCTGTCTAATCTGAAGAACAACGCAAATCCAAATCTTAAATGGAAAGAAAGAAAGAAACAAACGAATCTTGTAGTTGCTGTTGTTGTTGTTGATTGTAATTAACTTTTTCTTCTTATTCGGCATAATGGTAATTGTTGTTATTTGTGCGAACGCTTCAATGATCGTCGTTTTTAATACAAAAATATTTACCTTTTGATTTTGTTTTTAAGAAAATAATTGTGTTTCTAAAATAACTGCTGGCCGGGCGTGCCGATATCACGTAAAAATAAGGTAACCGTCGCAGTACGAGAATATTTGACCGCTCCCCGCCCTCCATTAAAGGCGATAAAGCGACCTTGACCGGACACCAGATCAAGCTGAAAAAGACCAACAACACCAATAAATTTATTATTTTTGTTCTGTTTGTATCTCGATGATCGTATTTTGTTTATCGTTTCTGCGAAACGGCCGTGACCCTCAGAAAGTCATCAGTTTTTTCGGTCTCTTGTATCATCATCATCATCATCTCAAACTGAAAGCCAGACCCAGATCTTGAGAGAGAATAAGAATGCACTTGGTAAGGCCAGAGATAGACTGGAGACGTTTTTTTTTGTTGTTGCCACTTTGTTTGGGAATCAAAATGGGAACCGTGGGCTGCCGTGTGAGATACGCAAGCGCAACCACAAATTCAGGGTCGCACGTTTGTTTATTGTCATCCAAAACCATTGGGACAACACACGTCTTAATTACACAGACATTCATATACACAAAGATGATATTTCGGCTTTCGACTGTGGCTGTGTGTGTGTTAGTGTGATATTCTAATTTTTCTTTTCTGACTTTTTCTGAGTGAATTTCGGTCAAATGCCGCGCTCAGACAGCGGCAATTTGTCTGATTCTGTGATACCAGCAGCAGCGTGATGAGTGTATGGCGTCCTTGATGGAGTTCGCGGAATAAAGTCAAGGATTTTAAGTCTCGCGCTTATGTAAAGGATTTGCGTGTGTCCAACATTGTGTGCCCCAAAATCACAAAGAACGAAAAAATAAATCAACAGATACCTAAACAAATACGAAATTGGTTAACTTTGCATATAATATGAGAGGGCACTCCAAGGCTCTCCTTATGGCCCAGCCAGCCCAGTGTCGACACACATCGGCTTAAGCAAAGATTTCGTGTATGCGTCACAAAGAAAGATGCCTCTGTGATGCTGGCCGTGGTGCGGTGCTGACAAATTGATGGAGAGAAAACAACAACAACAGCAACAACAACAATGTGGGTCAAGAACACAATTCGTTGTTGGGTCATTTTTGATTTTTATTTTTTGTTTATAAGATACCGCAGTTTCTGTTTGCCGAGTATGTGTGTGCTGTGCTGCAAGTTGTGTCATTACGATGTCCAATCCAAAAGCCGTTGTAGGTCCGACGCGACGTGACGCCTGAAATTGAGATATTTCACCCAAAATCACATACATCATCGAACAAGGTACGTACAGTAGACTCGCGCTAACAAAAACACCGTCTTATGTGAACATAATTTTTTTTAATTCTCTATACTAACTTCGCGTGCCCTAGGCTGGCTGTCTGGCTGTCTAGCTGGCAAATATTGTGATCAATTTTTAACACATTTCCTAAAGCTCGATTTTATTGAAACTTTGCACACACGTGTATCTCCCATGACAACACTTTCCATTAAAATTTGGAGCCCCTCGGAGCTCGGGATCAAGGGGCTCCCATACAAATATTTTACAAAATGTGGTTCGGCATTTAGTTCAGTGTGCGCTGCTAACTTGGCAGGATCAATTAATAAAGGTTTTCTTTAAAAAAAGTACCAAAATTCTTGTCTCTAAAGGAAAAGGTGATGTTATAGAACAACTAAGAGGAGGATCAAGCGTAACTAGCTTAGCAAAGCAGTAGAATGTTGCAAAGTCAACAATTTGCGCTATCAACAAAAAAAAATGAGAGAGAAATTTTCTGTATCTGAAATGCGGAAGATTTTGAAGTGTTCTGAACTTCCTAAAATGGAAAAAGCAAAAAGTTTTGGTTCCTCAAACAACGACAAAAAAATTGTCCTGTCAATGTATTGATAGTTAGAGAAAAAGCTAGATTTTTCCATTCATAAAATAAAGAAACTCAAAGCGATTTTAATGCGTGTGACGGATGGTTGCAACGATTTAAGAAGCGTTATGGTGTGCGTTTTATTAAAATAAGTGGTAATATAATAATAAAGTTATCTGCTAGACCTGAATTTGTGGACCATTTCAAGACCCTTTCGGTCTTACGATCAAATTTATAATGCAGACGAATCGGGATTATTTTGGAAGCTGCTACCTGACAAAACATACGTATCATCTCAAGAAAAAAAGCTCCTGGAAGACAAACAGAAAAACAGCGCTTCACTTGCGGCAGTTTTATTGATTTCAAACTTTTACATATGCATTTCCTATTATTGTCAGGTCAGAAACATTTTAAAAGAGCAAAGATTGCCCAACAAAGCTCTGCTATTAAAAGATAATGCTCGCTAATTTAGTACAAATGAATGCAAACAAGTCCAGCATAGCAACACAGCACAGGCATGTAAAGAAATCCTGCATAGCAACACAGCACATGCATGCATATAAGTCGAGTGTAGCGACACAAAAATGCCAGCATAGCAACACAGCACATTCATGCAAATAAATCGAGCGTAGAGCAGAAGAGAAAACACCAACAACACGAGAGAGGCGAGACAACTGCAAAGCTGAAAAATCCACTAAGAGGCAAATCCTATAAAAGGAGAAACACAGGAAGAATTGTTCTCTTTCCTGCGAGATCAGTGACACGGTTCACATGGACGGCATCTGCAACAATAGAACACATATAGTAACACTGGAACACCAAATGCAAATAGGAGAAGTGAACCCTGAAATATCCAACACCGGACTTGGTATCGAAGTTGACGACGAAGGAATTTTGGCGACGGGATACGGGACAACCAACGTTGATCAGCGCTATAATCAAGTTAGTCCAGTCCTCTCGGTGTGTAAGTTTAAATCCCCTTTCTTGGTTTCGAGACTCTGGCGGGCCTTACAGGACTCCATCTCGAAGCTCGGAAAATCTTGATAGGGTGAGATTTTCTCTTGTTAGGTGTAGAGACCTTTCGGCTTCAGAACTCTCTTTTAGGGCCTAGTTGTCATTCAGGAGAGAGTGACCTGCTGCTTTCGACTGATCCGAGCTTAAATCTCTTTTCTTGGTTTCGAGACTCTGGCGGGCCTTACAGCACTCCATCTCGAAACCCGGAAAATCTTGATAGGGTGAGATTTTCCCTTGTTAGGTGTAGAGACCTTTCGGCTTCAGGACTCTGACGGGCCTTACAGGACTGCATCCGATCTCTTTTACGGCCTAATTTTCATTCAGGAGAGAGTGAGCAGTGAAATACCAGCTGCTTTCGACTAAATCTGGTAGGGACAGGTTCCCCAATACACTCTCCTGAGCGCAGAGCAACGTTCTTGCCCGTATCACTTCGCCACGAAACTCGAGTCCACGGCCAAGGAACATGGAGCGACAGCGGCGCAACAAGCTAAGTAATATAATTGAAGTCTGTAACGAGTCAAATAACAAAATATATTTTATAACGAAACCAACGGTCTATTAGTTGATAGGTAAACGACCCTGGGCGCCGGCGAGCGTACCCCAGAAATTTACCTCGTTACAAGATGAAGAAGACTGTGAGGAGGATATCCCATTAGCTATTTTGAGAGAAAGGATTTGTTTACCAATTAATTCCCAACAGGAACGCACACAAGAAATTCTTCATGCAATTAATCCAGAAGTTTGAACCTTTTCTTCAGTCCAGTTACTCATTTGATTCAAGTTGTGTGTTTGCAGGTTAGTTTTTCATTTGCTGATCTCCACAAATGAACTGAAGATCTTCCAAACGCAACCGAAACGAACGAGGTATTGACCAGTGATGAAAGTAAAATCGAGGACAGTATTCTGGAAAGAGCACATACGAGAATAGAGCCTAGTGAAGTAATCAATATTTTGAATAAAGCTTTGGAATCAGCTGAAGATGTAAACATAAGTCCAACATATATCAGATAATCAGATTTTATCGTTCACGTTATCGCGAGTCTACTGTATGTGTGTGTTTGTGTGCGTGTATAAGATGCGCATGGACATGGGCTTCGATTTGTTTAACACACAGCTGCGCATAATCTAAGCAAAGATAGGCCAACTGTTGAAGGTCCCGCATAAAAAAAGCTCTATGACTAACCTTCCGGTGTCCGATTGTTTCCCTACATAGTTGATTTCTTTTTGGAGCGTTTTCTATTTCTATTGAACTCTTTTCAATGGATGTGCATCTGTGATTTGTCAGTCACACTCTAATTGAGTTCATTCGGGTGTGTGCTGCTCAATGGGTTGGGTGTTGGCGTTGGGTATTGCTCTGCTTTATTATTACGTTAAGTGTATTTGGATTTTTTTTTTATCTCAATACCAATTGTAGTTTGACCAACAAATTGCTACTTTTTGGGGGAAATCACTGACGAAGGCATTTTAATTCAATGTCGCATTAATGTGTTTGATGTGTGAGTATGTCGGCAAGGTTAAGTTAAGTTAATAAAAAAAAAAACTCGGTTGCGTTGTGTAATAACAGTTCAAATATTTAACCCAACCCAAGTCGTCTCATTTTTGTTAGTCCACATTTAAGTTCACTTAACAATACATACAATTGAGTCAATATGTAATTAACTTAAAAAAATCATTATCATTATTATCAAGGGCACATTGTGACGACGGAGCAGCAAGCGGCTGACGATAGAGACGATAGCTCGAGCTATTCCAATTATCAAAGTATCGCCTACGCGTACGACATCGACCCACTAGTAGAAGCCACAGACATATCGAAAAGAATATAACCGACTTCGATTGTCATTCTGCCAAACTTATATTGGACTTGTAGTCAGTTGAGCTAAAACTTATTGCATCGTACCCAGCAATGAGCAATGTAGTCAGCACTATTCAGTTCACAAGACCCTCAGAAGAGATTCTAATGATCAATGTTTTAAGCCAAGTAAGAGTGTCCGTCTCAATATCAAACCCGTAAAACATTTATAACGCGCTATACGAGAAGGTTATGGACTGGCCTGCGTCTTCTTCAACCTGGCATTGGAACGATCTCAGAATCTGATGTAACGGCGAGAGGAAGAAGCCTATAAAATCCATTCAGATGTTGGATGACACAGATCCAAAGTCCACGGACTGGAATCTATATCGGGGACAGGTCCTCTCGAAAGAAGATATGCTTGTCACATCTATTAAGTCCACAGCGGACCTAGCGCATTAACTTAATGATGTGTTGCTCACTTCCTATCATGACAGCTGTCCCTAAAACCAGATCGTGTAAACGAAAGGTTCCCTAGTGGAACGAACAGTCGGCAAATATTAGGAAGAAAATTAGAAAACTCTTCAACTCTGCTAAACGCACGAAGAGTTGGAACGGAAGGAATAAAGGTTCGCCCTTACAGAGTACAACTCTGAGTTAAGATGATCCAAACCTGCCACATGAAGGGAATGCTGCGAAAATGGGGTCAAAATGCCAGTAGCTGCAGGAATCCATAGGTTTATTTAAAAAGGCCAATGGTACCTACACGTCGGACCGTGAGGATACAATCAGAACCCTACATTACCTTCATTTCCTTCCAGCGTAGGATTGGCCGGCCTCGCTGTCGTGGTCCATAAATCCTACTGCAAAGGACTTTCCGAGCAGGATCATCTTCGTTCATATGCGAGCTAGGTGTTCTGCCCACCGGAGCCTACTGAGCTTATTTCTCTTCAGCGGTAACGCTCGTATATATCATCATTATAGAGTCTCTGGAATCGTCCTTCCTAACATACGGGGCCAAAAATTCTCCGTAAGACTTTTCTCTCGAACGCGGGTAAGAGGTCAGAATGCTTTTTGCTAAGCACCCAAGTCTCGGATCCATATGTAACTACTGGTATGACCATTGTCTTATATACCAGCAGCTTGGATGTTATTGTTAAATTCCTGGATTTGAAGAGTCTTGACAGACTATATAGTAGGCTTTGTTGGCTTTAAGCAACCATGCGCGTATGCTGTATGCGTATGGACTTATAGAGGATTGTTCCTCTCGCCGTTACGTCAGAGTCTCGGATCACTTTCTCCAACGCCAGGTTGAAGAGGATGCAAGTCAGTCCATCGCCTTTCCGAAGCCCGTTATTGATATTCTTGATAGTAATCCGGATAGTTTTACTTTGATTATAACATTGGTGTTGTTCAATAGTCTTGTCAGTTTATTTGGGATGCCGAATTCTCTCATGGCTTTATAAAGTTCTACTCTGGCTATCCTATCATAGGTGGCTTTAAAGCCTGTAAAAAGATGGTGTAGTGACTTTTGAAACTTTTGATGGCTTTAGCTTATGGGGCTATGCTGTCTTGAAGGATAGAGAAGAAAATCTTATACGCGGTACTCAACAACGTTATACCACGATAATTGCTGCATTTCTTCTGAATGGGGCACAGGATCGCCAGTCTTCTGGCATCGTTTCTTCCTCCTATACGTGCACTATTATTTCATCAATTGCTTGGTGTAATGTGCGCCCTCCTTTTTTTATCAGTTCCGCTGGGATCCCATCTGATACCGGGGCCATATTATTTTTGAGCCGATTTATCGCTCTGCTAAATTTGTCTATGCTTGGTGGCGGCAGCATAGTGTAATCTTCGGTCATTGGTGGAGCCTCCAATTCCTCAGTTAGCTGGCCATTTAGCAACTCATGAAAGTGCTCTTTCCATCGCTCTAAGATGCCTTTGAGATCGTCGATCAGATTACCCGCTTTGTCTTTTTTGTAGAATGCTATTTACATTACATCATACCGTGGACTCTTTGTTAGAACTTCCGCGCTTGGTGCGATCCTCGCTCTCTCTAGTGTTCTAGTTCTTCTCCAAGGCTGCCTTCTTTGGCCGGTAAACTTCTTTTTCATATCCTCTGAGGTCTTTATATTCATATTCGCGTGCCTGCGTTCTATTAGATTATTGCAATGATCTGTGCTCACATTCGTCATCTAACCAGTCACTCCGGTCTCTACAATTACAATAAGATGGAGTCAGCAGTACTAATGACAATATTCTTAAGACGTGTCCATTTCTCTTCTATGCCCGACTTCCTGCATTTAGGGCGAGTCTTCGCTTGACCAAACTTGTTTCTGGTCTCTTCTTTGCGAAGGGCAGCTGTGTTGACTCGAACCTGTGATTCGCGGATGCAGTCTTTCGTGATCATTTAATCCGTGCTTGGAGCACCATACCAACAAGATAGTGGTCCGAGTCGATGTTGGCACCTTGGTACGTTCGTACCGTCATTTGATTCGGCCTATAGCGGCGGTCTATCTGGTTGCGAGTGGCTCCATCAGGAGATACCCAGGTGGCTTTGTGGATATTTTTACGCGCAAACCTTGTGCTCGCAATGACACTTGCTGCCATCTCTATGACTCGTTGCCCATTTTCATTAGTGTTCTCGTGTAAGCTATGGGTGCCAATGTACTGCCTGAATACTGGCTCTCTACCTATTTTGGCATTCATATCCCCCAGAATGATTCTTTCATCATACTAAGGACAGGCATACTCGTGAGAATAATTACCGTATTAGCAGTCCTCTCTTTCGAGGTAAACCGCAGCCCCCGCGTTGCATCCCCAGAACGAGCTGGGTCCTCAACTACAATTGTCCTTAGACCGGTCGAACCTTACCGTCGGCCTTATTGATCTGTGAGCACGGACAATTCCTGCGGTACCAACGCGACCTTGGTGAGGTCTGACATCAAGGTACTCAGCTCTTTCAGAATGAGTGTCTGGGCGATTGCAAAATCAGACCCTGGCAACACATTCGTCCGGAACCGCGAACCCCATCATTTGTCACTAGGATTTCCGCAAGTCCTTGGCCTTTGGAATACGATATTCCCGTCTGTCCCCTATCACAGACCTGTAATATTGTATGAAATGAACCACTAAATACAAAGACTTGCTCATAAAGAGATTCTAAGTACCAGTGCTCCACTTCGGGTCGCAAGTACGAAGACATTACTCATCCGGAGTTACTCTAAGCACCGACGACCCTTTTTAATATCCCATGTTCACGTCCTGCAACATACCAGATAAGATAAGATGCTGCAGATGGACCCCACGGGGAACGTACTCTATACAGTGAGCGTACGTTCATTGTGAAAATTCTAAAATCGTTTATCCGTCATCGTTCCCGTGTTTTTCGTCGTTCATCAGTGTATCTGAGGCTGTAATATAAATAATATAAAATAAAGTTTTTTACGTGCGAGGTTATTGGCCTCGCGCCAAGCTTATTCCTGTATTGGAGGAAAATTACCGGCTTCCACCACGTGGAGGTTTGCTCTCACTTCAACCAGTCAGAGATAGTTACGGACACCTGCAATTCTGAAGCATTCTGTGTTATTCCCCCTATTCTGCTAATGGCTGACCGCCTTAAGTAACTCATGATGAGCTTAATTAGCCAGTTGCCATGTCATTGTCTGCTGTCACTTGCAGCAGCTGTCAAGTTTCATAGAAAAAGTTTGTCATATATCAACATATACCGAATGTCTCACTTCATTGACACCTTGCCTACTCCCACTTAAGTTAAGGAACATTTGACGAAACCGTGTCCAAAAGTACAATACGATAGGCATGTAATGGCTCATTCATATTAGCTAAGTAAATCCCAATTAAGTCGATTATAGTCGACGCTTTAGATGCTGTTCGTTGGTAGCCGTATCACTTGAGAACGGCTCGTCCAGTTTGACTCATTTTTAATTTAAAATGTTTATCATAGTCCGTCTAAGGTTTATACGGGGAAAAAAATTGGAAAAGTTCCCCGGAAAATTGTAAAATTTGGGAAAAACTGAAAGTACTCTTTTCCATGGCATATTTGCAAGAACTCCCGAACATAACACACGACTCGAACACGTATATACTTCTTGGTGATATAAGTGTCGATTTTATAGTTTTCTGGATGGGTAAGATGGTCAATGGGAAGACAGGCGTCGGTGGGCGATTGATCAGTCAGTTGGGTGGTGTTCAATGAGTGGGGCAGCCGGGAAACGCCGGTTTCCCCATCGGCATTTCATTTCCGCTAGTTATTGATATAAAAATGAAATGCTCTTCGTTGTAAGCGCATCACTTGAGAACGACTTGTCCGATTTGTCTCATTTTTATTTTAAAATGTTCGTCACAGTCCAAGTGAAGGTTTATTCGGAAAGAAAGATTGGAAAAGTTGCCCAGAAATTTGGAAAATTCGGGAAAAACTGAAAGTGCTTTTTTTCATGGGATTTTTGTATGAACTAGCGACCATAACTCACGATTCGAACTAAGGTATTCAATTAAGGGGTTTAGTGGGCTCAGTGATCAGATTATTTTTCTGTTTTTCTCAGACTTGATTTGAAATTGACAGTTCTATTGTTGAGATAACAGATGATTGCTTAGAAGGTTTTCCCACTATCACTTAGGGGAATGTGAGTTACTCTGCGTCCTCAGTAATGTGTTCGGCAAGGCATTCACAGTGATAGTCGCCGTAAAACTCACCTAATCAGCATTTTAGTAAAAAAAAAACGTATTGTAAGCCAACAATAGCAATAACAACAGAACAGTGACAATGAAGTATGTGAGCCTAACAATCGAAGGCGCGTCATTGCCTGCCTACGATTTCAATGTCAATGCGACTCCGTACAATGATGGTCAAGGTTCACAGAAATTATTTGCCAAACAACAACAAGGTACACGCTATTGTTGTTGGTGTTGTTGTTGTAATTGTATTGTCAAGCATACATATAACAAATTATCAATTTTTAAAACCTCAGTCGACTTCGCGACTTGCCTGCACCGAATTCCGCTGTGACTTGAGGAGACTTAAATTTGACGCTTGTTGATCTGAATGTCGCACCGATCGCGATCATGTAAGTAAATATGATCGCGAACGACAGCAAATTCTGCGGGAAGGGAAGACGGACGGTCGACTCCCTTAGTCGTCGTCGTCGTCGCTGTCGTCGCTCGTCAGCGTTTAAATTATTTCACATTTTAAACTGAATAGTCAGCGATCGAGCCAGCCAGTCAGCCAGTCAGCGAGTACTCGCGACCGCATGCAAAACAACCAAAACAACAACAACGGCGCAAACACCACCGGCAAATTCAAATCACAGCGCACATACGGAATAAAATTTTCTGTATTTTCAAGGTTGGGGTTATCATGTTGGCAAGATCAAGGCGATCGTCATAGCCGGCGCGAAATCGTCAAATTTATTTATAATTTTTTTTTTCTCCTTTTAATAAAAATCAAGGCGAACAAAAGTGAATAATTTCATTTTTACGGGTAGTGGAAGGAGGTGCGGTGGATTTTTTTTTTATGGCTGATTGGGTGACATACCAATTTGCAAGTTATGACAGCCAGGCAATGCAATGTGTCAGCATGTCATCGGGTTTAATATGAACTGATGATTATTGATGATTTATGGTTTTCTCTGTGAATTACTGCTATGCTGTGCGTGCGTGATCATGCGTCAAATTTACTTCAATTAGCCCCACTTTACACCCTGAACGAGTGCCGTTTGTACTCCGATCACCTTGTCATATTTATGTCAAATGATCATGAGGAAGTTAGTGACAAACAATTTTCATTAACTTCCTCATGATCATTTGACAAAGTCTCTTTTAATTAATTGCGAGCCCGAAGGGCGAACATTTTTTACCGAACGTGTGTACATTTGTACGTTTGTTTGCCGGGTCGTATATCTCGGCTTATATCAGTCAAAATTTGATGGGACTTGTTTTAAACAATTGGTTAGCGCTCGGCTTGCGATAACGTAATTTTTTCATTTATAGGGGTTACTACCCCTGAGAAAACTGAAAAAATACTCAATCTTTGCAACGCTTTCGATTTTTTTGTGTCGAACCCATAGTTTTCGGAATCAGCGTGATGAGTACGAGTATGGTTGGATAGAATGGTGCTGGTCGATCGGGTCTTGGTTGTTGTTGGAGGGTGATGCCATCCGATATCCAGGTAGCAATATCCAGAGTAGCGAGCAGACAAAACACCTGTCTATTTATTGAATGGCATGCAAGTCCTCATCACACGGTATGAGACAGCTCTAATAATAACGACAGGTTTTAGTTACTTTTCGATTACATTTTAAGTACAAACCTTACTGTAGCCAGTATTGGCAACGAACCAACGTTCGTAACCAGGAGTCGACAAGAAGTGTTAGATATTACTCTTGTCACCGTCTCTCTCAACCATAGAATTCAAGACTGGAAGGTATTGGCTGAACATTCTTTCTCCGATCATCGGTACATACAATTCAGTTTAGATGACAAACCCATCGCCAATCATACTATAGGAATCATAGGAAGACTGAGTGGCTCAAATACAGAGAAACGTTCAAGCACTATTTAAATTTAAGCCCTGACCTTATTATTCCACCCCTTAGCACTAATGAATTTCTTCTTCCAGCCCTCTCATTTGTCCAAGAGGCAACAAGAGACAATATTGGAATACTTCGTAGCTGGAACATATTAGAAACTGCTGCAGAAAGCTATTCAAAGTAGCCAAAGCTACCAGATGAGAAACTGACTGGGATGCTTACAAAGTATCCCTCATATTTTCAGAAAAAAAATAATTAAGGACAGCCAATCGCTCCTGGAGGCTCTTCTGTGGTAAAATAGAAGAATCTTCCGAGGCTTCTGGGCCTCGCATCCAATCCAATAAAGCCTAGCTGCTTGAAAAGGTAGATAGTGCATGGACTACAACTACAAGCGAAGAATCGCTCAATCTGCTTTTAGATACCCATTTCATGGGCAGCTCCCCCGTTTTAAATAATGTCAGCCATAACAGGAAAGACACTCGTACAACTTTCTCCAATAATCTGATAAATAAGTACAAATTGCTCTGGACGCAACAAAGCTTCAAACCATACAAATCTGTACGCATCAGATGGCAAAAATCCAGCAGAGCTGCAAAGGACTTCGGATATTATCCTTCCTATCCTTGCTAGAAACAATTTTCAAGAGTTGTCTCCAGTTTTATGGAGAAAAGTGAAAGTAGTTTTCATACCCAAAGCCGGCAACACTCACACGTTAGTCCAAAGGATCTCAGACCAATCAGTCCATCATCATCATTTTTGTTAAAAGCACTGGAAAGACTGATCGATATCCACGTACGTGGAAACGTACGACAAAAAACTTCTGTCTACAGATAAGTACGCGTTTTGTAAAGGCAAGTCTGTAGAAACAACTCTGCATACACTGGTACGTTCTATTGAAAATTCCATTCACTTTAAGGAGTTCACAATGGTAGTCTTCCTAGATATTAAAGGAGCTTTCAACAACGTCAACACATCTGCGACTTTGAAGCTGGACGACCCGCTTGGCGAATTGATTAATCTTCCGCTCACAATTATTAATTCAAAACTGGGTGTGTCCTCTGCCAGAAGATCTGTCTTCAGAGGAACCTCGCAAGGAGAAGTCCAGTCCCCCCCACTTCTATGAAACTAAGTGGTGAATGAGCTGCTGTTATGGCTAAGTGGCGAGGACTGCAGAGTAATCGCTTATGCGGATGACGTTGCTATTGCTATCTTAAGAAAAGTCCCGAACACCTTTAAAGAATCAAAATCAACTTGTTGTTGTTATCGTAGCAACTCCAGGCCTGAAATGAGACCAAGAGGAAACCCTCCAAACATTAAACCCTCATTCACTGTACAAATAAACCCATTTCGCTGTGTAGCTGTCGTGAGAGTCAGTCTGTCCCCAGGCATTAAATTAACTAGAGGCTAATGGCAAACAAAGCGGATAGAAAATAAAAGTTATAATATCAATTAGATGAACTATAGGAGGTGTTAGTTATCAAGTTATGTTGGCAGGCCAAGAAAAGTGGCCACGCCAACAGTGTGGTACCACAGGTCTGCAACGTCCAAATCCGTAGGGTGTATGGGCAAAGGAATAGGTGGTTGGTAGTATGGGTGCCTTGGTTACAGTCGGGACAGATTGCTGCCAGGGATAATAGGAGCTTGATAGCTCTAAAGTATATGGCACCAACCCGACCGAAGTTGTGCCAGGGTTGTCCGGGTTTCCCTGGCTAGCGACTTTTCGCTATTATTTATAGGGGGGATGTATACCAAGGACCCTGTTAACTTTGCTTGAGGAGCCTGCTGCAGAGACTGTATTATAGTGTATACTATTTGAGGCTGAACGGACAGTGGCGGGATTCCAGGTGGCCGGTAAGACTGGGTTTATACAGTCTCTGTACATCCTGATGTCTTGACGTATGCAGCGTAAAGGCATCTCACTGACACTGATGACGTGAACTGGGTGTCCAGGTTTGTGGCAGGCTAACAAGAACTGCTTTGACAACAGTTCATTGTGTTGCCTGACGGGGAGCATGGACGTTTCGCCATGAAGATGATATGGGTTGGTTATGGAGCGGCACCCAGTTGCGATGCGAAGTCCTGTGTTTTGCCTGGACTGGATATTATTCCATTGAGTGCCACTTAAAAGTTACATCCAGATGGGGGCGCCGTAGGTAATAATTGAGCGGCCAATAGCTTTATACGTCGTCACAAGTCCTTCTTTGTCCTTTCCCCATGCGGTTCCGGTTACGGCTCTAAGAACCCTATTACGACTGTTCACTCTACTGCAAATATTTTTTGCGTGCCTACTTGTTGGGCAGATCGCTGTAGTTTGGAGGTAAGTCCCCACTGAGCTTGTCCTATTTACTAGGAAATACAAAATTCCTCATGTTGACCCTCATTCTATAAAAGATACAAGCTTAACTTTCTCTGATAAAGTCAAGTATTTGTGTCTTATTCCGCACAGAAAGCTAAGCTGGAAGGCAAACATACAAAAAAGAGTTCGTAAAGTCACAGTGGCACTCTTTTCATGCAAAAAATCAGTTGGCAGTAAATGGATTCTTCATCCCCATATAACTCATTGACTATATACGGCGATAATAAGAACCATTTTTCAATGAACTGTGACTGTATGGTGGACTGTCTTATATAAGAAAGTAAATCCTGACAAACTAAGCAAAGTCCAAAGATCAGCTAGTCTATGTGTGAGCGTAGCCGTTCGCCGCACTGGACATTTTCAGCAAGCAAGTAGCTGCTAGCTGGGCTATTCGCCTCAATGCTATCTCCCATTGGACTAGAAATTAAATCGGTTACTCATCTATCCTGAATCAAGCCATGATTCCAAACAACATAGACTATTCAACCTCGCACCTCCTTTTCAACCAAAACTTCGAGGTGGGAAGGTCACCTCCAGGTCATTCTGGGAGGAAGACGCTTAGCTGGATGATGACCACATACATTTTTACACAGACGGGTCAAAAACTGATGACAGACTTGTCGGAGGAGTTTTCTCAAAAAGCTAAATATTAGCCTTTCTTTCCGTAGTGTTTTCCAGGCTGAAATGATGGCGATCAGTGAAGCCTTATTTTGTATATCTGCTTATTCGCTAAGTATATCCATATATTCTCGGATAGCTAAGCTGCTCTGAAATCACTGGAATCAGTCTCTTTAAATTCAATTCTAGCCCTTAACTGTGTCTCTGTACACCGGGAGACATTCCGGAACACTGTATGGCTGACAAAACCCGCCAAACAAGGAACTATACTATACTCATCTTACCTGAATATGGTTCTCTAGGCATGCTGCCAATCACTGCATGCATACTCATATTAAAGTGGGATGCTAATGCATGCATAGCGACATAGCAGATCTGGGCCTAGCTGGATCCGAAACACATCGCAGATCGGTGCTATTTTAGGTGCCAACACTGGACACTTTCTCATAGGCAAGCATGCAGCAAGACTTGGAGTCTTCTTGAATGACTTCTGCAGAAGCTGCATGGATGAGGAGGAGGGAGAGTCCATTCTCCATCTTCTCTGTACTTGTCCAGCCCTCTACCAAAAACGTAAAATCCATATGGGTGCTTTCTTCTACAACGACACTAATGATCTTATCAACATTGTCATGAGCAGTCTCTTGCGCTTCATACGAAGCTCTAATTGGTTCAACGAGTAGGTGGAAAAATTTTGCCTAATGCATTATTTGGTCTAATTGTGTCGGTTTCACTGTCAGCCACCTTATACCTAACCTAGCCTAACCTAACCTAGGACATAACGTGCTGGGTTGATCGTTTCTGATTTTCTCGAATTTTCCAATTTTCCGGGCAACTTTTCCAATTTTTCTTTCCACACAAACATTACTCGGACTATGGCGAACATTTTAAAATGAAAATGAGTCAAATCGGTCCAGCCGTTCTCTAGTGATGCAGTTACCAACGATTTCATTTTTATCCAAACAGATGAAACTTTGTCTGTATGTCTGTACGTCTGTTCGAGGATAACTCGAATACTGTCCATCCTTTATAGCTGAACTTTTGTGACGTGGTGTGAAGGATTGGAGTGGATGTTCGTAGGGGTGTGTGTTGATGGTGTTGATGGGGCTAATGTGGTGGGTAGATAGGTGTTTTTGTATGAGATTGACTAGAAGACCGTACATTTAATAAATAGCGGTTACATTTGTAGTGGGATGGAGGGGAGTTTGGGAGTATCTTAAGGTGGGTCTTGAATGGTCTTGTTGGCCAGTTGGGTAGGGCTAGTGTGGTGGGGACAGTGTGAAGGGGACAGACGGGCAACGATGGGTATTTCCGGCCATTTCCCGGTACGATTGGTCAAACTGGGAATCCCGCCTAATATTTTTTTCAGAAGTTGCAGGGATAGTAATGAGAAAGAAACTCTAATGCATTATCTCAGAAAATGTCCAGCCCTTCCAACCTGTATCATTCAGGTGCGAGGTTTTTTGGAAAACCTTTCTTTGCCGACCTGAGGGAGCTCTCAGAGTGCCGGATCAACGATCTGACCTCGCACCTGAATGATACAGGTTGGTTATAACAATTTCCAGACACAATTTTCCACTTTTGAATCGATCGCTAAGGCAGCGTGGACCGCCATTCTACCTACTACCTATACCTTGACTTTATCTCCTTGACGCATTCATGAGTTATTCTTCTAATAGATGACGGTTTCAAGGATAAGTGAAACTCCAGTTGTATGTATGTTAGCTATAGGCTGACAAACCCTTCAACTGATCGGGTTCATACTTTTTGTTGGAGCTTTATACCATAATAAGCAGGTTTTTACCATGTATCGTCAGTGGTACGACTCCTGCTTAAAAGTTTTGTAAGCATGCAAGGTGCGATAGCCGGCATTGCAAACCGGCAATCCACAATTGTGCCACAAAGTGGAAAATTTGTCAGTCCATGACCACCACTGTTGTCACTGAACAAGGTGGATGTTTAAAAAAGGGATTGGAAGATTAAAATCCCGGAAAATGCTTCGAAGTCGCTACTATTCATCTGCAAATTATTGATAATGGACGCTGCATATTAAGAATCCACGCTGGTTGGCTTACTATACTAAACCATCACCGAACTGTATTGTAACTACCCTTAAGACTGGTTTTGTTTTATATCCAAAAACATTTCCAGTGCGGAAAATAACAAATTGTATTCAGGGACATCCATCTAGCCAACTCAATACCATCGTCTTAGCTGGACCCACCGAGAAAATCATCCTGCTCCTTCATTGCTTCTGATGCTGAAACAATGAAAACACAAATTCATGTACGCACTTCAAATTGATATTTCGAAGGACACACGCAATCGTTAGCAACCCCATAAAAAGAGAAGAAGAAGAACAACAACATTACCGTCCATTATATTATTATACCTACCTACCTAATGTACAAACTATATACGTATACAAAAAAAAAGGAGCAGCAACAAATACCGACACAAAGAGTCCATCAAAGCTGATGGCGTCTCTGGTGAAGAAAGTGCGTTGAAGGTTTGCAACTCAAGGATACGTTGATTGCAAAGTGCAAAGTGCGAAAGTGCGAAAGGACAAAAGGACGACATGAAGCGCGTCGCATTGGTAATAACATTTTGTTTGCCATTTTCTCAACGACACTGAGCAACAATTTTGGGGTTTTGATGGAAATTTTTCTGTTTGTTTTTGTGTGAGTGTGTCTGTGTGTGTGCGCATGAGTTTGGTGCGTCTATATGCCTATGGCAATTAGGTGCACGAACAAGAGAATTCTTGAATCCTCTTTTCACTTTCAAAGACATTTATTGTATTTGCGCCGAAATAAATGTGATGGGCGGAGTCTTTGACTTTTCATCGTAATTCCAGACATGTCCTTGATGGACAAGTAAGACGTACCTTGAAGTTAAACTCGAAAATAATAAGAAATACACGTTAATTCGTGGATTTCAGTACTTATCATCGTTTAGTTTAGTGGATAATGTACATAAAATGTATGTTACACGAAACTCCAGACAGGCGACAAATAAAGAGGACACATGATCTTGCCAGGCCATTTTCTGGAAAAATTTAGTTTCAATTGCCCAAATATGTCCCATTTCAAAATTCTAAGATTATACCTCTTGCATATCTTCATCAGATTTAAGCTGGGCGATCCTTATTATAAGCGACCAGAAATAAACCAGAAATTTCAAATCAAAATCGAATTACAAAACAGAGACATTTGTGTTTACATGGATAGACCTTGGAAAGGTGTAGACTTTTTCCCGAAATGACTCCAGTTATTAAAATATTCATGAAAGAAGTTGAATAAAGATCCCAAAACTTCTTTACGGAAGATGATTATCAATATGGGAATAACTTCGTGAAGCTTTCAGCTTTAATAATAATATTCGGCGCGACAGACCATTATGGTCCAAAGCCTAGCTTCTCCCGACCATTAGTTTCGCCCATGTATATTTTTGGACACAAATGGAAGGGACCTACAATTTAAGGCCGGATCCGAACGGCAAATAGAGAAGCTTTCCGTGTCAAGTTTTTACTCTCGGAACGTTTGGCACCCGTTCGCGAGAAGTGGGACACCGTGAAAAATACTTTTGGTTTTACTGGGATTCGAACCACAAACCTCCTGCTCAGTAGCCATGTGCATTTCCACTGAGCCATGACGCCCACCAGCTTTCAGCTTTAAGCCAAAGCTATAATGCACAGCGGCGGTCAGCCATCAGCAGAGTAGGGCGAATAACACAGAATGCTTCAGAAATGCATGTGGCCGCAACTATGTCTGACTGGTGGAAGTGCGATCAAACCTCCACGTGGTGGCCGCTGGTAATTTTCCTCCAGTACAGGAAAAGCGGAATGATCGGGCTAGTCCCTTCAAGGTAAGTTTTTCGCGACGCCAATAACCTCGCCGGAAAAGCTGAATGATCCCTTCAAAGTGAGGTTGGCGCGAGGCCAATAACCTCGCCCGTAAAAAAATCAAATTACGGAACCCCAAATCAGCCTCGGATACACTGATAAACGACGACGACTACGGCAATAAAAACGGCTAAACGATTTAAGAATTCTTTCATGGAACGTACGCTCACTGTATAGAGCTCGAGCTGCACAGCAGCTGGCCGATACCCTGTCTAAATGTAAGGCTGACATAACAGCAATCCAGGAGTGGCGGTGGACAGGGAATGGTGTCTTACAAAAATCAGAATATGACATATATTTAAGCTGTCATGCAAGATATCATGTGCTCCGCGTGGGGTTTCTAGTCAGCAAAAGAATGAAACCCACCGTTATCGGCTTTAAAGCAGTAAATGAACGGCTATGCTCCCTTTGCGTGCAGGGCAGATTTTAAAAGATAAGTCTCATAAGCGTTCAGGCACCTCATCAGGTTCGGATTGTGGCGGCGGTCTATCAACACGTGGTCTATCTGGTTACGATTGGCTCCATCAGGAGTTACCAAGGTGGCTTTGTGGATATTTTTACGCGCAAGCCTTGCACTAGCAACGACCAAAGTATTGCTTGCTGCCATCTCTATGACTCGATTGTCATTAGTGTTCTCGTGTAAGCTATGGGTGCAAATGTACTGCCTGAATACTGCCTCCCTACCTATTTTTGCATAGAACGCGGGAACGCGAAGACGAATATAAAGAGCTCAGAAGATATGAAAAAACAGTTCACCGGCGAAAGAAAGCAGCCTGGGAGAAGTCCGTGAACTAGAACAGTACAGAGAGCGAGGACCGCACCAGGCGTGGCAGTTCTACCAAAGAGTCCGCGGTATGACACAATATACACCTTGTTGCACATACTGCAAGGACAAAGAGGGTAATCTGATCGCCGATCTCAAAGGCATCTTAGAGCGATGGGAAGAGCACTTTCATGAGTTGCTAAATGGCCAGCTAACTGAGGATTTGGAGGCTCCACCAATGACCGAAGACCATACTATGCTGCCGCCTCCAATTATAGAGGAAGTTAGCCGAACGATAAATCGGCTCACAAATAAGAAGGCCCCGCAATACACCTATCAATTCATGCAATAATAGTGCAAGTATGGGAGGAAGAAGCGAGAGATATCACATCCTGCAGCAATTATCGTGGTATAACGTTGTTGAGTACCGCGTATAAGATTTTCTCCTCTATCCTTCAAGACAGGATAGCCCCATACGCTAAAGTCATCATTGATCCATACCAGTGTGGCTTCATTCAAGGCAAATCAACAACTGATCAGATTTACACCCTTAGGCAGGTGATGGAAAAATGTCTAGAGTTTCAAAACTCACTACACCACATTTTTATACACTTTAAAGCCGCCTATGATAGCATAGACAGAGTAGAACTTTATAAAGCCATGAGAGAATTCGTCATCCCAAATAAACTGACAGGACTATGTAGGTTGACCATGACCAATGTTATAAGCCAAGCTTAGTTTATTCGTCTAAGCTCGACTTTATTGCTTATAAATTATTGTTTTTATAAATTAGTTGGGAATTACATGAACGTAAATTATTTGGATTAGAACTTGACAATGTTTTATTATGGGATGAGTGCTCCCCCATAACTGTGTGCTCCCACACAAAACTAAAAAAATAAATAAAATATTTACAAAGTAACTTAACATAAAAGAAATAATAACTCAAATAACTAAAAAAGGTGAATTTTTAAGAGCAATTTAATAATTAGCTATAAGTCTAATGACTTTATGTTATGACAAAATTGAGCTTATAACTGAGCCTTGTGGTACTCCTGCCAGAATGCTGACCGTAGATGATCTTTCTTTTTTTTAATAAACCACAAAAAGTGTATTAGATAAAAGGTGTGAGTTTGCATTTTATGTAATGTCCAGAGTTATATTGCAAGCAAAGTTACAGGGTAAAAAGAAACTTTTATATACCCACTGTCCCGTACCAACTACCAACAAGGCTGAGCGCAAATTCTCCAGAATATTATTTTTATCACTGGGTAAATTTAGGATAGGCACAGAGAACAGGTATATAGAGACATCTAGAAGGGGATTGAGGTAAATACATATATAATTAAAAAGAACTGCCTGGGGGGAATCCTTCGGCTAACCTTGAACTTAAACCAGAGTAACTGTATTGTATGACTGAGATGGCTGCAATTTATACGGCAGAACAAAATTGACCGGCATTCGTCCTTGTCCCATGCACAAGAGCAATGCTTGTCCATTTTACATTTTTTGTATGCTTTCATTGTTTATGTTGCTGCGTATGAGGCACATAGCGCAACCTTTTCAAATAAAGAGCAATCTTGAGCGCTTTCCGAAAGCTCATCAATATTGCACGCCATCTTGATTTTGTTGTTGTTGTTATTTATCAATAAGTCTATTATTTGAAGATGGTTATCAGTACACATTTCAGCCTTTCTAACTGTACACTGCGAGTGAGCCAGATAGATATCACGTAATAAGAGAGATACAGATTTGTAATTATAACAATGAAAGAGAGAGCATATGTTCGGTTTTTTTTCTCTTAATTTTTAAAAGCAATCCAATGAATTACGATATTTGTAGATTTTGCGTTGAAAGAGAGAAATAGAAGTCGAAGTCGGTATGTCTCCTTATTTTCACAAATTAAACGCCATAACTTTGAGTGGGAAGGGAGCTTTTAATTTGGAAAAAGTTAAAGTGCCTTGTG
The DNA here is from genome assembly GCA_947095585.1 of Nephrocerus scutellatus. Classification (NCBI taxonomy): domain Eukaryota; kingdom Metazoa; phylum Arthropoda; class Insecta; order Diptera; family Pipunculidae; genus Nephrocerus; species Nephrocerus scutellatus. The sequence goes on along the minus strand of OX352765.1, from coordinate 83,187,049 downwards.
TTTTTCCAGTATAGGTAGGAAGGCTGACCTGGTAAAAGTTTGTTGACTGTTGCCATTGAACAGGGTCGTCGCTGCGATGCGTCTAGCATTTGCTCTTGGACGTACGTACATAAAGAGCTCGTAATCATGTTCCACATTACCGAAAGCTATGCCGGACAATGCATTCCATCTCCCTGGCTTGCTGCAACACCTTACAGGTAGGGTAAGACTGGGGAGAAACCCCAACGGCAACAACACAACCCACATCATGTTTTGCAATTGAAAATTTGTGTGCATGAGCTGTAGAGTCTATCGAATAAAACCCATAGAGGAGGAGTTTTGGTAGCTTCCGGGTTGATGAACTAATTTCATGTGGCTTTCCTCGTCGTTCTTTGGTTTCTAAGCACTAACGAAATATAAAGCGTCATCAGGCCTTGAGAAAACGCCATAACTTAAGGAGTCCTATTCATTATGAACTCTTTATCTACTAGGTTGCTTTATGTTTGACAGATTTGGTAAGATGATTCCATTGCATGACACGTTTGGCAAAGAATGTTTCTTCTTCTTATCTTCCCCCTCTGAATGAAGTGACCGATACTGATATAAGGGCCTTGTGTGCCAGTAGACGCCTCTGCGGCAGAACTTGGGGTCTTAATCCTAAAATGATATATTGGATGTATACAATGATGGTGAGACCGATTATCACGTACGCAGCCTTCGTTTGGTGGCCGAAGGTACTTGAACCGCCACCGGCAATTAAGCTTCAGAAGCTACAAAGAATTGCCTGTTTGGTATAATGGGCGCCATGCGCACCTGCCCTACGACAGCATTAGAAGCTGTTGTAGGGCTTTCACCCATGCCAATGTTTATTAGGAGGACGGCGCTATTAAGCTGCAACTAGAATACGGGTTCAAACCAGGTGACTATGTGGGACACCTGAAAATTCTTGACTCAATTCCTGAAAGAAATATGTTTTGCACAATCCCCGACACCATGGCCAGGGAGTACTGTTTTGGCAGGATATTTGAGGTGATAATGGTGGACCGCATGGCGGTCAGCCATCAGCAGAATAGGGGGAATAACACAGAATGCTCAAGAAGAATTGCAGGTGGCTGTAATTATCTGTGACTGGTGGAAGTGCGATCAAACCTCCACGTGGCGGCCGCCGGTAATTTTCCTCCAATGCAGGAAAAGCTGAATTATCGGGCTAGTCCCTTCAAAGTGAGGTTGGCGCGAGGCCAATAACCTCGCCTATAAAAACCATATTACGGAACCCCAAAACAGCCTCGGATACACTGATGAACGACGACGACCATGGCAACGAAAACGGCTAAACGATTTAAGAATTTTCTCATTCTTTTTTTGCGGGAAGCCAGGACCGGACCCCGGTTGTAGAGCCAAATATGATGATGATGAATATTGGATGGTGTTCCAGAACTAGACTCTAAAGGTCTGGTCTGGTACACAGACGGATCGAAGATGGAATCTGGAGTAGGAGCTGGTGTTTTCGGAGCTAATACAAAAGTCCCGATACCAATGGATATGAGTACCACGATTTTCCAGGAATGCTGTCATGTCAGCCTTATATTTTTGACAGGTTATCGGCCAGCTGCTGTGCAGCTACAGCGAGCGTACGTTCCATGAGAAAATTCTTAAATCGTTTAGCCGTTTTCGTTGCCGTGGTCGTCGTCGTTCATCAGTGTATCCGAGGATGATTTTGGGTTCCATAATCGTAATTTACAGGCGAGGCTATATGCCTCGCGCCAACCTTACTTTGAAGGGATTAGCCCGATCATTCAGCTTTTCCTGCATTGGAGGAAAATTACCGGTGGCCACCACGTGGAGGTGTTAACGCACGCTTCCACCAGTCAGAGATAGTTACGGCCACCTGCAATTCTAGAGCATTCTGTGTTATCCTATTCTGCTGATGGCTGACTGCCACAATCTACGTATCTATCGTTTTCAAATGTATGTACTGTATGTATGTATGTTTTGTTTTCTTTCGTTCCGGGCAGACGTTATCACTTGTCACACTCAAAAACCACGCAGCCGGTGTAGACGACACAGTCTACCATTTTTTACGACGCCTTCTTATTCGCATAGTGATACTGTATAGATTACGAGATTATCATTTTGATTCCTAGCGCACGATGCTTTCATCTGAGGTTTGTCTAGCAAGCGCCTTAGATGTTTGCTTGAGATGCTCTTCAAAGAGTTTCGCGAGTTATTTGTAGCTGTTCTTGCCCTAGTCGCCGATTAAGTGAGTAAAGTACTAATACTTCTATCACTGTTGTTATCCAAGATACAAAAGCCTCGTTCGCTTAGGAAGGCCATAAAAAAACGCAAAGAATACGCGCAGCAGAGGGGGTGAAAAAAACACGCGTGAATCCCAGACAGGTATGTTTACACACACCATACCAAGTGAAGAAAATATAAGATACGACCAAAGCGAATGTGATTTTGAGCTTCACTTCGTTTTATTCATTTGCTCCACTTCCACTTTCACTTTTGCAATTTTCGGTTGAAATTTTCATTTGGGGTTTTGTGGAAGGAATACCCAAAAAAAAGGACAAAAATGCCACCGCTCGCACGCAGAGAGTTGCGTGGGACGATTGTTTGGATGAAGGCGGCTGCACTGTGATGATTGAAATTTATTATCATTTTCTGTGACCTTGATTTGTAAATAAACAGATAAAAGCATATAAGGGGTATATATGTAAAAGAGTAAATAGCTATAGGCACACATATACATAAAACACAACTAAATAAATAGTGGAGGCTGCTGTATGGAGAATTATTTTTACAAAACGCTACGCATTCTTGGCACTGCGTGGAAGTTCGGTTATCGGTTGTCGGTTTTTGAGGGTGCGGTGGGCACGTGTCAGGTGGGTGGTGGAGGTGGTTAGATAATTACATTGACGCGCGTGTGACTGACAGTTAGGATGGAGAGGAGAGATATGAAAAGCTGAAAACTAGTATATCTACTCGTTGGGATTCAGATACTGATGAACACTTGAAGTCAATTCAATTGAGTTTGACAACATATTGGTTTTTTGTATGAACTCGAATGGGGTGAGTGTTGAGTGGTGATTGGTGAGTTGTGATTGGTGACTGGTGACTGGTGAGAATAATAATGGTATAGTACTGGAATTGAATTTAAAAAAATAAACCTTCGTCTAATTGTAGGGGTTAGAAAAATATTTCAATTATTAAAGCTGCGTTGTGTATTAATTCATTACATTACAATTAAGTCAGAGTGTGTCTAATATGACTGTATGCGGATTCAGGGTTGACGTGTGTAACATTCGTGAGCTTAGATCGAATCTCTCGGCCACGTGCGTCGCAGTCTCGCAATATATGTACGTAGTGATATTGCTTACCACACCCAAGCACATTTCAATCATTGTTCCAACGCGGAATTCAACTTCATTTGGCTCAAAGTCAAAGTGCGTAAGCATATCATTTACTACTGCTTCATATACAGACGCCCTAATTTAGACAGTGTCTCAACTTGTAGTGAGTTAGATGCACCGTCCGACACTATCACTAGAATTTTTTCAATTGATCCACTGTCTGAAATCGTAATTGCGGCAGATTTCAATATTCACAATTCTTGATGGCTTCGTCATTTAGGCTTAACAACACCGCAAGGAAAGGATGTTGAGTTATTTGCTGATGTTAACCATCTCACTCAACTTGTGAATGAGCCCACTCGAATTCCAGACATTGTTAGTCATAACGCTAATACCCTTGACTTGTTTCTTACTTCTCTTCCTAACAAATTCACCGTCAGTGCATTATCGCCTCTAGGCTCTTTAGACCATTGTGTAGTATCAGCTAATTTCTCGTTGTCAAACCACACAGTAGAAGAGAAAACTCCTAAAAGAAAAGTCAACGGAACGCCGGTGTTCCTCAAGGCTCTGTTTTATCTCCGACACTCTTTCTGATTTTCATTAATGATCTCCTATCCACCACCTCTAATCCAATCCATTCCTGTGCTGACGATAGTACTCTTAGCTTTTCATATGACCTCTTCGGCACAAGTGGAACTTGAACAACAACGTATGTTAAGCACGTTTAATTCGAACCTTGACAGCATAACAAGGTGGGAACTACATAATGGAGTTGAATTTAACGCTTCTAAAACCCAATGCTGTCTTCTGTCGTCTAAGCGTAATTTAAACCCCCAACCATTATCCATGAATGGATCTTGCAACAAAGAAACTGAAAAACTCTCAATTCTTGGTATGTGCGTCAACAACAAGCTTCGTTGAAATGACCACATATTTGCCATCGCCAAAAATGCTGCGAGATGCTTAGGTTTCCTAAAACGGTGCAAGATGTACTTCACTCCTTCAGATCTGGCTACAATTTACAAGGCGTATATTCGCCCTAAACTTGAATACAACATTATAAGCATTATAAGGGTGCAAGCCCCTTTAGCGTGTGTACATTATAAAAAAAATTTATATCATTTGGACTTTAAATCAAAAAAGTATTCAAAGTTTAGACCTTAAATTTACTAGCTACAGATTCTAGATTTGGATGGTAGACGACTAACAAAAGCCTCGTATAAGAGCAGCATCTCCCGATAGGTGATGGTCCGCTAAATAACTATAAAGCAGCCGAATAACTTGCAGCTCTGTTAGTAAATCCTACTTATACCTCCTCGTGGTGCCATCTTGGAGTTTCTCTAAAATTTGCGAACGGAAGAGGGCATATGCGAGCCTCTTGCACCAGAAAACAGGATATGTGTCCCAGCGAGCCGTAACCGTAAAAACCCCAAATGTTCCGAAACGAAATACATACAATGCCTCCGATACGGACGGATACTTTGTTGATGACCTTTAGCTATCCTACACGGATAACGATCGGTTTTTTGAACGTTAAGATCCTCCTCGACTCACTACAGGAGGGACCTCAAAACGCCAGATTCCTCCAACTAGACCGTGAGTTTACGCGATATAATATCATCTTGGGGTTGAGTTAAATAAGATGGTATGATGCCGGAGAATACCATATTCCAACAAATAATACAGTGATACCATTTTCCGGTAGATTAGCTGGGAGCGGACGGAGGTCTGGAGTTGGACTGATGCTAACTCCGGCGAAACACGAAACAGCCTATTATCCTGTAAACCTCACAGTGACCGGATACTGATGTCTAGATTCCATAGTAGAGTCAGAAAAATTACTATCATACAGTGTTATGCTCCGATCGCAGACGCAACTGAGGACGGAAAGGACAATTAATACAGTAATTTGGGCTCCGTGTATAACCAAACTCCTTATGGCGACATCGTAATGGTGATGGGGGACTTCAACGCCAAGGTAGGAACCGACAATACTATGCTTAAGCAAGTGATCACGGACTTGGTGACCAGAACGATAACGGACAGCGTTATATGGACTTGTGTATACCAATCGCCTAGTCATTGGAGGTACGCAACAGCAACCGCTCGAACTTGCTCAACATTACCAGGTTAAATACTGATAGGTTTAGGGAACCAGAAGTGCGTCAACAATACAGGAACCATAGTGCCTTAGAAGCAAAAATATACAACTGCATACCGCACGAGAACGTGGACGACCACTGGAAGGGTTTTTGTAACTGGGGAAATATAATAATCACCGCACATGGTTATCGGAGATACAAGGAGATGAATCGATGAGCGTAAAGCAATCAAGGCTCGAATTGACATCGCCCTCAGCAGTAGAAGTACCGAGCTAGAAGCCCAATAGCGCGTCAAAAAAAAGGAAGTGCATCGTAGTGTAAGACGGGACAAGCGACAGTACATCGATTCACTTACCTCAATGGCCGAAGTAGCAGCAAGAAGGGGTGACAGTAGGACTGTCTGTAACATCACCAAGGAGCTCAATGATGGTCGGAACTCCAAACAACATCCAGTGAAGAGTTTAGATGGTGACCTTCTGATGTCGGATAAGAAGCAGATCACTAGATGGGGGAACATTTCGCTACAGTCCTAACCATTTAGACAATGGTTATATGATCTCGAGCGCTAATGAATCTTCCAAAGAGATAAATTCCCGAATTCGCACTGGACCTCCCAGTAAAACCGAAATAACAGCGCAGCAATCTAGAGAAAAATAAAGCGGTGGCTATTGACGGCATCCCTGCCGAAATATTCCAAGCGGCGCCATGCGCATCGGCTGAACTTCTGCACCCGGTCATACGGAGAGCGTAGGAAAATTATCAATTCCGAAAAAGAGTGGAAAAGAGGGATGATCGTATAGCTTTCAAAAGAGGGAATTTTGATGGAATGTGCGGAAACTGGAGAGGTATATGCGTTTTACCGGCGGCCGTAGCCAAGATATTAGCTTGAATCATATTAGAACGCGTAAAGGAGCATTTAGATTTAACCCTCGCCTAGATCGGTCTGAATCTTCTTGCATCGATCACATACACACCTTGCGGATCATAATAAAACAATGCGTCGAGTACAGATATCCGCTATATCTACTGTTCGTCGACTTCGTGAAAGCTTTTGACAGCATAAATCGAGGTCTGCTATGCGCAGGAGTGGTATCCCAGAAAAACTTATAGCTATTATCAAAGCTACATACGAGAGAAGTAAATGTCACATACTACACAACGGTAAGGTGTCCGAAGAATTTGAAGTCCAAAGTGCCGAACGTCAGGGGTGCATACTATCACCGCTGTTATTCCTGGTGGTCATCAGCGATGTACTCCATGTAGTACTGACGGTAGGGAGCAATGGATTTCGATAGAATATGACAACTTGCCTTAAACGCCGTTACTACCCCTGACGATGTTTACCTGCTCTCACATCGGATAATGGACCTTCATATGATGGCCCAAAATCTAGAAACTGAAGCAAACACAGTGGGGCTCAAGGTAAAAACTGCCAAAACAAAAGCCCTGAACACTTCTAACAACCGCCCTCAACTCAATATTGCTGGACAGGTAGTCAAAAAACAGTTGACAACTTTCTATACCTAGGAAGTGTGGTCTCGGCTTAACGCTCGGTGGCACTGAACTGGATGTCTGCAGTAAAATCGGGAAAGCAAGGGCTGCGTTCGGAATGGTATCGAAAGTCTGGAGAAGCAAGAAGCTTAAGAACTAAACTTCGACTGTTCCGCTCCAACGTCGAATTAGTACTGTTGTCGGTGCAGTAATTGGAAGGTGGATACCACTACCACGCGCAAGCTGCAATCTTTCGTAAACAAATGCCTACGTATCATCTTGAGGATCTTCTGGCCAAATCGTCCAAACTTCATCGGAGAACGGGCCAAGAACATATTTGTAATTTTTTTTTCTAATTTTTTATTTCGTACAATATAAGATTTGTTATTGAATTATTATTGTAAACTCGCAATGAAGCACATTTTTATTATTATCATGTACGCACATTATCCCTTGATAGAGCATTGCCAATATTTATTTCTGTTTATTCTATGCATATGATTCTCAATCGGTTTACGAAACAGACTGTTCATCGTCTCCAGATCTCCAAGAGGATTTGTTTTTGCCGTTAGATGTATGACTTCTTCTGGCGGGGATAGGAAATCATGCGGGAAGTAAGCCGGGCGCTTCCCTTACCTTTATAACAGTTAAGTCCTGAAGAAATTAGGACGTATGACCAATGTTAAAAGCCAAGTTAAGATGGGCTTTTAAACATAAGTCGTGGTCAATCGACATGAATGTCAAATTCTGTCATGGCTTTATAAAGTTATAGTCTGACTATACTATTAAAGATGTCTTTGAAGTTTGAAAACAGATGGTGTAGTGAGAGAGGGACATCTAGAAATCCATTTTCCATCTCCTTCCTAAGAGCGAAAATTGGATCAGTACTTGATTTGCCTGAGATGATGCCAAACTGGTATGAATCGATATCGACTTTAGTGTATAGGGCTATGCTATCTTTGATGAGTTATAATAATAAAATTTAGTTGTGGTTTAAGGACTAGCATCTCGCGACCATTCGTGCTGTGCTGTGCAATTTTCGCACAATTGGAGGGGCCTACAATTTAAAGCCGTATCGGAAAGACAAACCGAGAAGCATTCTGTGACAACACATTACCCTTGGACTTTTCTCAGGCTTAGGCTTCGTTGGTGTATTTCTGGGATTCGAACTTTGAATTTCCCGCTCAGTAGTCCAACGCACTAACCACTAGAGCTACACCGCCTACAAGTTATATACCTTGATAATTGCTGTCCTTTTTTATCTAAAGTATTGCTGGCCTTTTCATCAGACCTTAGGCATCGTGTTGCCCACATCATACCTGCAGTGTCACTTCATGAAAACTTCGTGTATTGCAGACCCTCAATATTTTATCACTCTACTGCCGAGGTCTTCTTATTTTTGAGCCACTTTTAACTCTGCTCTACTGACTTCTTTGGCAATTGATGGCTTAATGTTTTAGATAAATAGATGCAGCTCTTGTTTGAGTACGAAAGACATAAGTATATCTTTGTTGTTTTTTGGCCCCAGATTTCAATTTCGTCCACCAAATTTACACAAAATGGCTATGTAGGTAGATAGCTATAAAGTAAGGTACGCAGTACGATGAAATTTACTGAAGCGCATTCCCTGTGAGTTATGATTTATGAATTGCGTATCGAAATGTCCTAATCCTACGCAAAGGCAATTCCACCCACGCGTAATAAAAACCCAAAAAATTTCAAGGTTCTCCTTTTGGTATAACGCCGCCGAATATATATTTATAGGCTGCTGCTGCCACCACCAACGCTATACAAACTTGCGTCGGCCTTGGCCAGGAGCTTGTGACTGAAACGGCGTAATTCGAATCAATGTATCAGCAGCACTCACCCACCGCACAACCGCCTAAGTACAACACGTGGCAAACATTAGGGAATCATCAACAAGAAATATTCCAAAGCGGCATATTTAACCTTGCCGAAGACAAAGATGGCGCTCACTGAAAGTGCGTAGGGACAGCAACAAGAGGCATCAGAGAAGAAATCCAAATAAATTGAATACTCGCTCGCAGTTCAGCAGCACCAATACAATCATGAAAAAGGGATAACTTAATGCAATCCAATTTAGGGATTGACGCCGAACGGGGGTGTAGCTAGCTTATGGCAGTAAGTAGCCTAGTTGGCAGTAGTAGTGGGTAAATGTGGGCGGTTGTAGTCCTATTACGATTATTTGATAAAACTTTGCACTGCTGCGTAGTCACAAAGTGAAGCGTTCGCTAACATTTGTGTTGTTTTATTTTATTTATTTATTTTTGTACCCTTGAAGGACCTTTATGTGAACGGTACATACAACCGTTCACAATTTAACTTTTCCTTGTGCCTATACATATATGCAGCAAAATACAATCGCAATTCCCGCGTAAAATGCTCCAAAAGGAAGCTCTATGTGGTATATGAACGTATTTACTGCGAAGGACCAACTAAACAAACATCCAAGGAATATGAAGAACAATTTCGGTATATAGGGGAGCAAGCAGTTATATCCCCTTTGTATTACATGGCAGGCGCGTGTGCTAACCAAAAATATATTTTTGTGGGTTAAATACTTTGTGTCAAGGACACTGCTATTGTCCTTTGAAGAAAATGCTGCTCGAATTAGAGGAGAAAAGTATATATTATATGTATATATATCTAACATGTTTTTCGGCTAAACGCGCGCGTGCGGTGAATACAGAAAAAGAAGTTTCATGAATTAAGCAAATGGCGCTAAAACGCAATTTGTTATAATTAGGGTGGCTTAGGAGGTATTTAGTATATAGAGGCGCTATGGAAATGATTAGAAACATCATATATGTACTCACAGTTAGATACCCCACATAATCTTAAGACAGGAGTAAATGTAGGCAGTTAAAAGATTAAGGCCAGCCGCATATTGAACACAGCATAGCGTAGGCGAGGCTTTTAGAGCACACAAAGTGAGACTTATTGCCGGAAAAAGTAAAAGTGCGTCTTCAAGTTCAAGTATAACATCGTATGCCCAAAAAAAACTCGCCCACGCTATACTGTGCTGTGCTGCTCTCGAGTGTATGACACGAAGTGTTACCAAAACAAAACGCAGCAGAATTTTTATTTTTCAATGAATTTTATTGAATCAAAGTAGAAAATGTTCACAAATATTTAAATTTAGCAGTTTTCGATTGGCCATACATTCCCGGCGAAGCGCTTGCTTGAGATGATCGCGACACTTTTGTATTTTTTGTCCCAACCTTGCTCTTCAAAATACCCCAAACTGAGAAATCTAGCGGATTTGTATCCGGTGAATTTGATGGCCATTGGGCAGTCGAAATGAACCGCGGAACGTTGTTTCTCAGCCAATCTTGATTGACGCGCGCTTTATGACTCGGCGCCGAGTCCTGTTGAAATGTCCAGGCTCTACGGCCGAAGTGTTTTTCTGCCCAAGGCTTCAACGCTCCCTCTAATATATGAATCCGATTAATTTGAGGATTTATCTTGATGACACGGTCAAAAAAAACGAGCGGTGAACGGCTTTCGGCCGTTACGGCGGCTCAAACAATCACCATCGGCGGCCCTTTGATTTCGAGTGGCAATCCGTTGGTCCAAATTTTCAGTAGAACGGCCGAGCAAGTAAATCCGGTCGTTTTGCTTGTTCACATATTGCTCAATAAAGAACGGTGACTAATCGGAGAAAACCAAATTCAGCAAATGGCCACACTTTCGTGCAAGCGTAACAACTCCTTTGCTCTTTCCACTCTAACTTTTTTTTGAGCATCGGTGAGACCATGCGTTTTTTGGACTTTCAAGACCTTTAGTCCAAGATGATCTTTCAATATGTGCTGCATCCGTTCGTTTTCTGCCGCTACGGCGCGGATTCCGAGCCAATTTGGCCTTCACCTTCCGAATGATATTTGGCGATGTTGCAGTGCGTTTCGGTGTTGAATTCCATTGTGGATAACTTTTTTTCTGAATATTTCCCACTAAAATGCTTTTGCACGCTTGTAAAAAATGGAATATACTGTCATTAATGTAAATTTGAGCGCTCTGTTATCACTGGTTTGACATTGACAGCAATGATAGTCTGAAGTTGGCAACACTTCGTGTCAGGTATCCGGTATGCCCAACCTAATTCGAAAGCCTAGTAGGGAATACAAAGGAATAGTTCTCAGCTTATCTTCATTATGTTATTTACTCGTCTATGATTACGAATATACGTGATTCGGTGCTGATGCATGATAAAAACATTAAGAAGGACCTGTCTCCCAGTCTATTCATATTCTATCGCAGTCATCCGAATTGCATATTCGATCAATTCAATGTTACTTTAGGAATCGGGAAATTATATACGAAAGTATAGCTGTACTATGCTGGGAGAAAACTGCAGAAGTAACGCAAAACGCTCGATACAAGGCCCAGATTCTTTAATAAGATATATATATATATATATATATATATATATTTATAATTTTATAATGTATTGAGAAGATGGAGAATCTGTGTCTGAAAGGATATTTTCATTTTATTGACAACATTTCCTTATATCGGGTGTTTTAACAGGTGTGCTTCAACTTTTCTCCGATAGGGACTGCGAACGACGCCATATTTTTTATTGTTCTTTTGTTATTTGGAAACTTCATTAGTATACATTTTATCATGGAACGCTACTCATGTGAACAGCGATTGCAAATCTTGCAAATTTTTTATCAAAATAATCGTTCTGTTGCCGCTACTTTAAGAGCATTACGGCCATTCATCATCATCTTCAGCGATGAGGCTCACTTTTGGCTAGAAGGATTTGTCAACAAGCAAAATATGCGTTACTGGGCAGAAAGCAACCCACACGTGATTCTGGAGGCACCGTTGCATCCCGAAAAAGTCACTGTTTGGTGCGGATTACATGCCGGCGGCGTCATTGGGCCATATTTTTTCATCGACGATAACGATCGCCACGTTACTGTTAATGGAAATCGGTACCGCGATATGATAAACGATTTTTTTTGGCCGCAATTGAATGGAATGGACTTGGACGACATGTGGTTTCAGCAGGACGGGGCCACATGCCACACAGCACACGATACAATCGCGTTATTGAAGACTAAGTTCGATGAGCGTGTTATTTCGCGAAATGGGCCCGTCCAGTGGCTGCCGCGCTCGTGTGGTTTGACACCTCTAGATTATTTTCTTTGGGGTTATATGAAGTCATTGGTCTATGTCAATATGCCGGCGACGTTGCAAGAGCTCAGAGCCAATATTGAACGTGAAATTGCTGGAATTTCGGCCGATTTATGCGAAAGAGTGGTCAAAAATTGGGTTCAAAGATTGGACTTCGTAAAACGTGCACGCGGTGGTCATGCAAAAGAAATCGAGTTTCATACTTAAATGTATCATATGTATATGTTCAAATTCGTTAATAAAAAAAAAATTTGTTCAAAAGTTGAACAGTTTGTGTTTTATTCAAAAAGAAAGTTGAAGTGCTCGTATTGAAAAACCCTGTACTATAACTATTTTACACTAACGAGTAGTTGCATTATCATATTTGGCTCTACAACCGAGGACCGGTCCTGGCCTTTCGCAAAAGTCTTACCACCGGTCCCGATTTCGAGACGATGTCATCCAGTTTGGCATCTACGACATCCTTCCAGCGTAGACTTGGCCGGCTTCGCTGTCGTGTTCCATAAATCCTACCGCAAAGGACTTTCCGAGCAGGATCCTCTTCGCTCATGCGAGCTACGTGTCCGGCCAACCGGAGCCTACCGAGCTTAATATTCTTCACGATGTCGACATCGCGGTAACGCTCGTAGATCTCATCATTATAGAGTCTACGGAATCGTCCTTCCTCACATACGGGGCCAACAATTCTCCGTAAGACTTTACTCTCGAACGCGGCTAAGAGGTAAGAATGCTTTTAGCTAAGCACCCAAGTCTCAGATCCATATGTAAGTACTGGTGTGATCATTGACTTATGTACCAGCAGCTTGGATGTTATGGTTAAGTTCCTGGATTTGAAAAGTCTTGACAGACTATAGTAGGCTTTGTTGGCGCGTATATCTGGTTCCAGGCTGTTATCGGCTGCTACAGTAGACGCGAGATAGTTAAAGGATTGCATTACTTCTAATTCGCGCTCCACTATTTCAATTGAGGGACCAATGTTGGATTTTCTATTCGCAGATGGGGCTACCATGTACTTTGATTTGCTCTCATTTATGTGAAGTCCCAGATTTCTGTATGAAAGCTTCCTGTACAGCTCTTTGGTATCTCCCAACGATGTCAATGTCGTCTGCGTAAGCCAGTACCTGAATGGACTTATAGAGGATTGTTCATCTCGCCGTTACGTCAAAGTCTCGAATCACTTTCTCCAACGCCAGGTCGAAGAGGATGCAGGCCAGTCCATCCCCTTGTCGAAGCCCGTTATAGATATTCTTGATAGTAATCCGGATAGTTTTACTTGGATTATAACATTGGTTCAACCTACATAGTATTGTCAGTTTATTTGGGATGCCGAATTCTCTCATGGCTTTATAAAGTTCAACTCAGGCTATGCTATCATAAGCGGCTTTAAATTCTAAAAAAAAAGATGTTGTAGTGAGTTTTGAAACTCTAGACATTTTTCCCTCACCTGCCTTAGGGTGTAAATCTGATCAGTTGTTGATTTGCCTGGGATTTTATTATTATTATATAAGGTGGGGCTAAAGAGCCTTGAACACTGCAACCTTAAGGTCTATTGTGTGTCCCTGACCACATCTGACAATGCGATTGGTCTGGCATTCGGCCAGGGAACTGTATAAGCCTTGAAATGTTTTATTCTTTTCTGGGTGAGGGCTACGCATACGAAGAGTATATGCTCCAACGTTTCCTTTGCCTCGTTACAGAATCGGCAGCGGTTCGATTGTGATTTGCCCATTTTCAAAAGGTGGTCATGGAATGGGCCATGTCCTGTCAAATACCAGACAAGTGTTCTTAGTGTATGGCGGTCCAGTTTAATGGCCCTGTCCATATGACAATGTTATATTTTAGAAGCTTCTTGGCTTGTCTCATCCCAGACGAAGAAAACCATTCCGCTTCGATAGTAGCGCCTTCCCACTCTTTAATTTTTCTGTTGATATGGCATTTGGAATAGGCAATGCTGGGTTCTGGGCCAGTGAAGATTCCTTTTGCGCCTTCTCTTGCGCAATGGTCTGCTGCCTCTTTTCCTGATATGCCCGGGAGACCACATTAGTGTAATTTTGTTGTTTTTGGCCAGTTCTTCTAAGTGGCAGAAACAGCTCCACGTTGATTTAGAGTAGAAGACTGGACCTTTTAATGCTAGCATTGCTGCCTGACTGTCTGATATCACATAGATCTCGGTTCTTCTGCTTGGTGGCGGCAGCATAGTGTGGTCTTCGGTCATTGGTGAAGCCTTAAATTCCTCAGTAAGCTTGACACTTGTCTACTCATTAAAAAAGTGCTCTGCACATCGCTCTAAGATGCCTTTGAGATAGGCGATCAGATTTGTATTTGAAGTATGTGCAACGCGGTGTATATTGCCTCATACCGTGGACTCTTTGGGAGAACTTCCACGCCTGGTGCGGTCCTGTTCTTGTTCAAGGAAGAGATTTTTCTCCCGGGCTGCTTTCTTTCGCCCGTGGACTATTTTTTCCTGAGAACCTTATATTCCTCTTTGCGTGCCCGTGTTCTATGAGATTGTTGCATTGCTCGGTAGTCGGTACGCAACATTCTTACGTTCAGTAGCTAGCTTACATTCGTCATAAAATCAGTCGTTCCGCTTTCTACGACTACTGCCTAATAACTGCTGACTCCAGTGCTAATGACAGTATTCTTAAGGTGTGCCCATTTCTCTTCTACGCCCGTCATCTCAGCCCCAGTACTTACTCTTCCTGCATTTAAGGCAAGTCCTATCGCTTGAACGTAGCTGTTTCTGGTCTCTTTGTTGCGAGGGGCAGCCCTATTGACTTGAATTTGATTCGCGGATACAGTCTTTCGTGATACCATACACCATACCACAAGATAGTGGTCCGAGTCGACGTTGGCACCTCGGTACGTTCGTACCGTCGTCAGGTTCGGGTTGTGGCGGCGGTCTATCAACACGTGGTCCATCTGGTTGCGAGTGGCTCCATCAGGAGATACCCAGGTGTCTTTGTGGATATATTTACGCACAAACCTTATACTTGCAAGGATGCTGCCATCCTAATGCCTATTTTCCCACTTACAACTATATAGGAGGTTAAAAAATAAATCTATATATATAAAAGTGAAACTTTGTATGTGTGTATGTCCGGTATAGACTGCCAAACCCTTCAACCGATCGCGTTCTAACTTTGCATATGGGTTTTCTACCATAAAAGGCACTTAATAGGCATATTTTGAAAGTGGTCAGACTTCTGAGTCAAAGAGTCTCCATAAGAATTTTTTTATTGTTTCTACAAATTGCAAATGGCTGTTGAGGTGGTCAGTTGGTGGGTTGGTTAGTTGGTGTGAGTTAAGTGGGTGGGGTTGTTCTGTGAATCGGTGGTCATCTGAGGTCAGAGGTCCGTGGGCTTGCGGTCAGATGGCGGGGTGGGTCAGTGTGTGTAGTGTGAGTGGGTGGGTGTTAACTTGATGGGGGGTCAGTGGGATGGGGCAGCCCGGAAAAGCCGGGTATTTCCGCTAGATATATATTATTGGCAGGTAGGGGAAAGTTATAGGTATAGATGACATTTACAAACGTATTTTTAAAAAAATGTCAACGTAAATTATTGGCTGGTGAGGGAAGGTTATAGGCTATAGTACTCCCGTCACCCCGCGGGTTCATGTGTGTGGCTAGCAAAGCGCCCGGGTACAGCTAGTATATTTATATATTTTTGGTCGGTTCTTTGAACTTTGAACAACATGCAACCGAGCTGTTACCTAGCACCATCGTTATGGTTATTAATAAATTATTCCCAATTACTTATAGCAATCGCCCTTTTTCTGACACCCTGAACAAACATAAAAATGAATGCCCTTGAGGGCAGCATTATTTTTATGCTCACCTAAATTGCTTTGCCTTCCTCTTCAGCCGATCTTCACGCACGTACACACACGCATGCATGGCACAGTTCTAATGTCAGAACAACAAATCATATTCCACGTGTATCTTACGAAATGTTAACAACAGAAGACCTTCGCGTTCTTAGCGGTGTTTTACTGAATATATCTGAGGTATATTATGTACATATCTACTCTTGCAAATAATATACTCGCGTGTATAAAACTTCGCCTACAGAAGCGTTGGCGCGCGTTATTCAAAATGAAATTATGCCATTCAGGTAAAACGTTTTGTGACTTTTTGATTTGAATTTATGATAATGACTTGCTTTAGTAGTACATCATGGCGTTGGTATATTAAATGTATGTAGGTCTACTTAAAAACTCAATTAAAGATTTACAGTTACCTGCGAAGGTACCTACTTTGCAGCTGTCATTTTTTTTATATGCGACACACGCAGCAACTGTCGACAACGGCTAGGCACTGGTAGATATATTTTTTGTGCTAGGCCAGGACCGGACCCTGGTTGTAGACCCAAATATGATGATGATAACATGTAGAGGCCGTGGTGGTAAATCCTGTCCTGGTATTCACGCGTGTGTTTACACCCCCTCTACTGGTAGGAGGTAATCTTCGAAACTACCGGACCGATTTCAAAAATTCTTTAACCAATATTTATAATGGACTTTCAGGGTGAACATAGCCTATGTATTATCCCGTCCTGAGGGGTTCTTAGGTGGTCTTGAGTAGGTTCTTAAGGTGGTTTTGAGGAATCTTAAGGGAATCTTAGGGAGGGGGGGGGTTGAGGGGTTCTTGTGGGAGTATTAATGTGGGTAGTAACGTGGTCTTAGCGGGGACTTGAGGTAATCTTGAGAGAGTCTCTAGGTAGTCTTCAGGGAAGTCCCGAGGAAATATCTTTGGATTTGTTTTTATTGTAGTTAGGCCACATCGCCCACACAAATTAGAGCAGTTGTTCAAGTCATTCCACCTTAGTTGTACCTTGGTGGTATGGAGTAAGTGAGGACGCGTTCTCTGACGGAGCTCAATGGACAGCACACTCTCTTCATGTGGTCGATGTCCAATGTTACGCATTTCTTCACCAGTACATCCGCTTTCTCGTTTCCCTCAATGTCACTGTTCGCCGGCACCCACACTAGACTTAGGCCCATGCTTTGGCTTACTGAAGTCAAATCATCTTGGCACTGCCTGACACGTTTTGAGTTGTTACTAGTCGCAGTAATGGCTCTGATTGCGGATTGGCTATCCACGCATATGCAAACCCTACCATTTGTAGCGGTACTGTTAGCAAGAGCATCGGTAGGGCAAGAACTAAGTGCACCAGTTATCCCAACAGTTGCTGTACTTTGTAATCTACCTAGCTTGGTGAAATTGCCATTTTTGTTATTCGCCAGCCACCAGACTAGCGCACCATAGGTAAGAATAGGTCTCGGCTGCAGGCCCCATTTCTTACCGATGGTTTTGTTACAGGCGTATACAGGCAATACATGCTTTCTTAAGCATGCATTCTATGTTTGACTTCCAGCTGAGTTTCCTATCGAGAATCACGCTTCTGAGGTAAATGTAAATCTCTGGACATTATGTTTTGGGTTGGCAAACAAAAAGAGTGTATTTGGACTTAGCGGTGAAAAGTACCATTTCAGTTTTCCTAGAAATAACTCCTAGTCCACAACTGATAGCCCATCCTAGAGCACTATTCATAGAGCCCTTTCCTTGACTTCACTAATCACGGAAGGGTACTGTCCTGACACAAGAATCACCACGTCGTCTGCCCAAGTGTGTACTTGGATACTCTTTTTACTATCACCTATTCCAGGATACATTTTCCCTTTGGTAATACCCTGTTTCAGACTGATACTGAGCATTGTTATCCATTAAAGTCGGTTTAGCTGAACATCTTGTCTAAACTGAAGAATGTTTCGGAACGTATATCGCAGTGGAAAGCCACGGTTAGGTTGCGCCTTTGACTTGTTAGCTTTGTACATCTAGAGGGTATTTCCACTCTTGATCTCCGTTAGTTGTCTACGTTATTTTTTCTATTCTTTAGAAAACGTTTATTGACGAAGTTTTCGGCATTTTTTTAACAACCAAGCAAAATCCCAATATAATTTTAGTCAAATCTAAAGCTGCATTCTTGATGCCCCGGAAGTCCACTACAATACCACATGTCGTGCAATATATTGCGCGATCCAGCTATTTATTTTACTTACAAATCGAAATAATCCGATGGTCGAATCGAATTGCGATAGGGATATGCTCAATGCCGATAAAATGTTTTGAAAATTCTAATTTGCATTTTGAAGGTCAGACACATCAATGAGTACAGAGATGCACGAGGGTGGATTGAAAAGTTTGCGGCTTGCTATAAAAATATTTTTAATTCCAAATTGATAATTCTCCCTTTATGTATACAACAATCTAAGAGTGACTCTGCGAAGTTTCATCTTGTGTTGCGTTTAGTTCTGGTAAGATACATATACGATTACGTCAGACCAAGGAAAGGAATATTGAAAAAAATTCAAAAATTATAGAAAATCGAATCAAAAAATCGCTTTGTTCTAAAGAACCGTTTTTTTTTTCAAAAAAAAAAGTACTCCAAAGACGATAGAGAAGCAGCTTTAGAGGAATCGCCTCAAAAAAAAAAAAAAGAATTCAAACGTTAATGAGAGGGCGCGAAAATGACTCCAGGTCGAGAGAAACCATAAAACTAAACATTCGAAAAAATTGCGATTTGCATTTGATCTTGGGAGACCAAATATTTAAGGTAAGCGAAATAGCTGAGAATGTCGGCATCTCGTATGAATGCACCCAAATTAGTAATCACAACGAACTTGGTTTCCCTAAGCTTTCTGCAAGATGGGTTCCGAAACGGCTTTCAGCTAAACAATCGACTGTCGTTGTCGCGTGGATGATGTAGCGGCCAGATTTGTAACGACAGATGAGAAATGAGTTCATCACTTTACCCATGAGACTAATCAGCAATTAAAAGAGAAGATCTTGATTCTTGATCAACAGGTCCGAAGAAAGCTAAGATCTTTTTTATTAAAGAAAGACCCCCAGCCAAGTGGCTGAAAGGCCTATTGTGCCAGATTATCGTCATCAGTTTTTTGGGACGTAAATGATTAGCGTGTCTAGGATTAAACAAATCAATGTTGCGTCGTTGCGCCCTCCACAAATGGTGTGGAGCAACGATCAGAGGTCGAATTACCACACACGTGACTGAATAATGTTGATTTTGCATGATAGCTTATGTGAACGAGTGTCTAGTAGTGATCATCCCAATGTAAATACCCGATCACTCGTTAACGTATGGATTTCATTAACTCGTTAACTGATGTCATAATTCGACTCCAGTTTACATAACTGTGGATTTGAGTTACTGCCTGTCCGCCTAATCTCGTTCCCTGTTATTGTTTTGCAAAATAAACCAAATTGGAAGACAAAGGTCTTCTCTCTAGGAAGAAGATGCATAAAAAATATTGTGGAAACTTTTATTTAAACAGCCGTTATGAACCAGTTGTATGGGCGCCTTGGCTCAGTGGATAAGTGCATGGACTTCTGAGCAGGAGGTTCGCGGTTCGAATCCCAGTAACACCAAAAAATATTTTTCACGGTTCAGCGTAGTGTAAGACGTGACAAGCGTAACTATATTAACAACCTGGCCTCAGAAGCAGAGGAAGCAGCGAGCAGGTGCGATAGCAGAACAAAGCAGGTAGCAGATGAAGATCAGCTCAAGCGATGGTAGGAGCATTTCTCTACGGTCCTTAACCGTGTATTTGCTAACGATATGCACCGAAATCAAACGGAGCTGCCGGTAGTAACAATTTCCCGAATTCGCACCTCAACTCCCAGTAAAGACATACTAAGGAACAACAAGTCCTTAGTACCTCCTCCTCCTATCAGATGAATTCGAGATCCTAAGTGGGGTACGGCAAGGTTGCATTCTATCGCCGATACGTTTTTTAGTTGGTGATTAACGATGTACTTCGCGCTCGCGAATGTCTGACAAACGTCCGGGAATATTAACTTGTCACGGAAAGCTTCTAAATTCGCCGTTCGGATACGGCATTAAATTGTAGTTCCCTTCAATTGGTGTGCAAAATATACATGCACAACACAAATGGCCGACAGATGCTAGGCCTTGGATCGTAGCGGTCTGTCACGCTGAATATAATTAGGCATTATTATTATTAATGAACCAGTTGGAAGAATTGCATTGAGCCCAGAGGACAGAGAGAAATACAAGCATTTTATTGTAAACGTCCGAGTCTTATTTCTTGGTTAGTCCGCGATCTTTTCCATCCACCCTCATATTATCTCCGGTAGCTTCTTCCCCTATTATATTTGTGCTCCGAAATGACACAACTGTGAATATTTCAATGTGTAATTCGAGTTGATTCTTATTTTTCGGTTTTGAGATTTTCATTTTTCATTCAATTTGCGTAGGTACCTAACAGTTATTTGAATAACAAAGCCCAATAAGCGGAAGGTCACCATCATCCATTTGCAATGGCAATTTTTCGTTGCGCATTTCGTTTGTGTGTTTTCTGTCTCAGAAGATTGTTTCTTCTTCTTCTTAAAAAATTGTAATTCATTTGCTGTTCAGAACACAAATGTAAATGAAGGCTGAAAACAACCCAAATTTAACGAAAAAAGATTTGCTCGTAAGCTAAGACACACACACACGCACAGGCACACTTAATTAAGTTAATCTTGCGACCTTGTAATTTTATGTTTTTCAATTTTAAATCCAAACGCGCAGTTGGGACAGAGTTTTTTCCGCTGGGAAGCAACAAAACGTAGGTACGATAACAATACATTTATACGAAATGTGTTCAGCGACACTTCCAGTTAAGAATCTCTCTTTGTTTTTTTGCAAACAGTACATGCTTTTGGCTTTTTATTGTAAGGAAGAAGTGATCCACAAGAAAGGAGACCCATTTAACACCTCCAACTTTACAGAAAGGAATTAGTCTGTTGGCCATTGCCGCAAAGGATCTTATCAGAAACCTTTTATCAATAACCTGATTCGTATCAGTGGAGTTTAAGCCTGGAAAAGTTTTATGCGCCAATCGATCAGGTCGTCATTTTGTGGCAGATCTTAGAGAAGGTCCAAGAAGTCGTGATTTACTCTCTTCATTGATTTTCAATGCGACAGCATCTACTGAACGACAAATTCAAGAGAGAGAGCTAAAAGGTAGTGAGAGAGAGAATCAGAAGAGAAATGATGATAATAAAAGAAAGTAAAAGGGAGTAGAATGTATAGCATATATACGCATAGCAAGAGAGAGGAGAGAGAGATCAAGGGAAAGGGAGATAGTGAAAGGAAGACAGTAACTGAAAGAAAGAAAGATATCAATGAAAAGATAGATAATGAAAGAGGGAAACAGAAACAGGAAAAAATAAAGAAAGAAAAAGTGAGAATAAGAACAAGAAAAAGGAAGATAATGATAGAAATAGGGAGAGAGAGAGAGAGAGTCATGAAGAAAGCGAGAGATAAAAAAAGAAACAATGATAAAGAAGGAGCGTAGTAGAAAGGGAGATAATGAAAGAAAGATAGAGATAGAAACAAAGAAAGAATGAGAACGAGATATAATTACAGAAAGAAAGAGATATAGTCATAAAGAGATACTGATAACAAAAGTAGCGAGAGAAAGAAAGATAGAGAATGATAAGAAAAGAGAGATAAAGGGAGGTAATGAAAGAAAGAGAGAAACGAACCAAGAGAGAAATAATGAAAGAGAGAGAGAGAGAAAGAAAGAGAGAGAAAGATAGAAAGTGAAAAAGAAAGAAAGAATAAAAAAACAACCCATAAAATTTTTCATGTAATTTCTCTAATAGGAGATACATATGTGTGCAAAGTTTGAACCGGGTTAATTTGGATAAAATTAATATAAAAGCCCCCTTTATTTCAAAACTTTACTTTCAAAAACTGTTCTCACCGGAGAATACATGTGTAAAAAAAATTGTATGGGAAAAATATTCAAATCAAAAACTCAAACATTTTTACAAAAAGTTCAGTCTATCGGAGATACACATATGTTTAAAATTTAAAGTAAATCGGGCTAATTAAAAAAAAAATTATGCCCCCCCCCCCATCAGGCCTCAGGGCCCATTCGCTCCAAAAATTTTACAAAAACTTTTGTCCATAGGGATAAACATATCTTTAAAATTTGAAGAAAATCGAGCTAATATTAAAAAAATTTATACTGGCACCCCTCGGGCCTCAGTCCATCGGAGAAACACATATGTATAAAATTTTACCAAAATTTTTATTTTAAATTTGTATGAGGTCCCACGACCCCAGGGCCCGGCGTCCATAAAATTTGATTTTTGAATTTGAAGAGTGTTGGGTTAAATTTTTTAAAAAATTTGTAAGTTGCCACACCAATTTGGCACAAAATTTGTTGTCCATCGGAGGTACAGCCGTGTGTAAAATTTGAAGAAAATCGGGTTAATTTTTTTAAAAAAAATTTATGGGGCCCCACGTGTTCAAAATATCAATAAAATCGGGCTTTGGAAAGTGGGTTTAAAATTGATCGCAAGATTCCACAACAAACAGACCGAACGACCGACAGATAGACGTGCCACGGGCAAGCGAATTTAAAAATTGAAATTTTTCTTGTAAATTCTCTGATCGGAGATTCGATTTTGTGGTGAAAATCCCCATTTGGTGGTGAAAACATAGCAGCCACAGCGCACGGTTGGTGCGACGTACACACAACGACGTATGAAGTACCACTAAAATTCTTTCTTTTGAGTTGAGTTAAGCTGTAAAGCAGTGTGAGTGCGTAACCAGTTCTTCATATACTCGTACAAAACCTTCTCTATAGAAAGCCCAACTGTTTTCTTGAAGCAAAGACAAGAGCTTCTTTATAAAAAATTTGAAGAAAATCGGGTAAATTTTGTAAAATATTTATATGGAAGCCCCCCAGTGCCATGCCCGAGGGGCCCTCAATTTTAATAGAAAGTATTGTCACAGATGTGTGAAAAATTTCAATAAAACCGGGATTTGCGAAGTGGTTTAAAAATTGATCAGAAAATCTGACCAGTCAGCTAGCCAGCCAACCAGCCAGCCAGCCACGGGCACACGGAGTTAATATAGAGAATTTAAAAATATAGCATGCATATTAGAGATAGATACATATGTATAAAGATGTATTTCATCGTTTCGAGTAGAAAATTCTTAGGAATACATGTATTCGTTCTCCAGTTCGAGTTTAAGAAGAGAAGTAGATTTAATGACGAAGGTACTCTACGAGCTGTTAACCGAAATCCAGTTAGTTAAGAAACTGCATATTGGAAATCAATGCTCTGGCCAAAAGGGAAGGAAATTAACTATGGATTGTGCTAACTGAAGAGCGAGCAAGTTAAGGACCCAGAGGTTTACCCTGAATTACAGTGCCATCTGAGTCTGGACATTGTGTAGTACACCCACTTATAATGAACTAATAATTAAAATAACATAAGGCACAAATTTCTAATATCAAATAACTCGTTAACCCATTGACAAAAGTATTTAATTCCGATTTTTGTTATTCGTTTTTATTTTTATTTTGTTTTTGTGAAGGAGGGAGGTTAATTACAGCAATCAAATCCACCCCTAAATTACCGAAGACGTCATTGTACCGCATCGGATCGGTATAAGTGTGGGAGAATTGCGATGACTGACGTGTTTATTGTGCAAGTGAAATAGCGTCACACCCTGTCGCTTAGAATTTAAAAATAGCAACAAAAGGAAAACGCCGGAGGCAAAGTCGTGGTACTCGCGACTCCACTCTGACCTTTGATCATGGCACTTGAATGAATAGAGCTCACGTGGGCAGCACACATACCAGGCATACATACTAGCATTGACGTGGGTATTTTCATATTCTTAGATTTGACCAACATTTCAACATTAGTGCAGCTAGCGTTTCTGATAGCCAAGCAGTTGCTTCGTTAGAAGCTAAAATTGCCACGAGGTTAATTGAAAAAATGAAACGAAAAATATGGGAATGGGTGACAGTGCCCACCCTATTTAAGGTCGAAGGTTGAAGATGTTTTCTAGACAAGGTTTATTTAGATTCGATGGCAATTGTTCTCAAATTGGTAGATTGAAAAAAAAATTAATTGGAACACGATAATTTGATTTGACAACTTTACGACAATTGTTACCTGCTTTATTATTAGGCAGCTCACATTGATAACATCTACGCTGGAATCCTTTAAAGCTGCTGACGAGTTATTCACGTGAACACGTATTCACGGGAAATCTATATAAAATATAAAACCAACGAGAAGAGCAATAAAAAAAAAAACGCTAAATCTTCAAGTTTCCAAAAATCATCCAAGCACTGATTATCTCCCCTGGAGAATCCCTTCCTAATTTCCGGAGTTTGAAGCTTACAATCTTTAGATCGATTGGAACCCTTCGTACTGTTATACGAATGCGAAAATCATAAAAAATGACCAAGTCCACAAAGACTTGCCTTCAGGTGTTCCTCATAAGTGTTTAGACGTAGACTCTGAGAGTTGGAAATAGACTGAACGACTAATGCACATTTTTGGAGAGTGACCTAGCAATATTCTTCAAATCCAGGAAAATAAAGGGTTATCCATTTCGCGGTTTCAAAAGTATAGGGCTGGAATTCGACATCTGTCTGTTTTCTGTTTTTTTTTAGTTGAAAGTCTGACATTTACGAAAATGGATCGCTTAACTATCGCACAACGCTTGAAAATTGTAAAAACCTACTACAAAAATGGTGATTCTGCCACAGCCACATATCGTGCTTTAAGAGGAGATTATGGCTTACATAATCGTCCAACTACGCAAGCAATTGGCGAAATTGTGAAGAAATTAGAAGAGACTGGATCTGTTACAGATATTGTAAGGCCTGTGCATCATCGTTTCGCTCGTACCACTGAAAATATCGCTGCTGTAAGTGAAAGAAGACCCGAATGTGTCGATTCCTTGTCGTTCTCAGGAATTAGGACTGTCTTACGGCACATTATTGCGTATTTTGCATTTGGATCTACACCTACATCCATATAAAATCCAGCTCACACAACAACTGAAGCCAGCTGACCATTCACAACGTCGTAGATACGTCGAATGGGTGCTTGAACAACAGGCGGTGGACGGCGATTTTTCGAACAAAATATTCTTCAGCGACGAAGCACATTTCTCACTCGGTGGGTATGTTAACAAACAAAATTGTCGTATTTGAGGTTCTGAGAATCCTCAAGTAATTGAAGAGAGGCCATTACATCCACAAAAAGTCACTGCTTGGTGCGCTCTTTGGTCCGGAGGTGCGATTGGACCTTACTTCTTCGAAAACGACAATGGAACGACTGTCACCGTCAATTCGGAGGTTTATGGTCATATGCTAACCGACTTTTTTTTGCCTGCTATTGAAGAATACGACTTAGAAAATATGTGGTTTCAACAAGACGGTGCCACATGCCACACAACTCGAGCGAATATGGCTTTATTGCAAGAGACATTTCCTGGCCGCGTAATTTCTCGTCGTGGCGATATCAACTGGGCCAGCAAGATCATGCGATTTGACACCGCTTGACTTTTTTTTTTGGCGGCTACGAGAAAGACCGTGTTTATGCAGATAAACCCTTAACTCTTGAGCACTAAAAAACCAATATTCGTCAAGTGATGGCTGAGATACCGCCCAATATGTGTCAAGAAGTGGTCAAAAATTACCTCAAAAGAATTGATGCTTGCAACAATTCGCGTGGTGGTCATTTAAATGATATAGTGTTTCACACATAATGTCAACGTTTAAACTTTATAATAAAAAAGAAATATCATGATAAAAAATATTTTATATGTGTTTTATTTACGTTTACTTTTGAAACCGCAAAATGGATAACCCTTTATAACTGCTGGTCTATAAGGCAATATATAGATGCTTACTTATAGATGCGAGACATGCCGCGTTCGAGAGGAAACTCGTACGGAGAATTGTTGGTCCCGTATGTGAGGAAGAACGATTCACCGTGATGCTGACATCGTGAATAGAATCGAACTTGGTAGGCTCCAAGAGGATTCCGTTTGGAAAGTAGTTTGTGATAGGATTTATACGACATGACAGCCAGGTAAGCCAATTCTTTTTAGTGTGAATGCGTAGACCAGGGCGTCCAGAGGTTTGATGGTGCCTAACTAACAGACAGATGACAGGATGAAAAACTGTGATATTTACACCGTGACTTCTATAGAGACACCGACACAGCTTTTATTTGGAAATTGATTAGTTGTAAGCCGCAGTCTTAGGGTAAAAGTCTTAAGCTGTAGACAAGTGAGCGAGTGCTTAAGAACGAACGCTTACAAGATCATCCACAAGAATCACGAAGAATTGCCCAAATATGACACCAATATTGTGTTGGGTTGTTTTTTTATTTTTTTTTTTCAAAAAATTGGGATTAAGGACATCTTTTGCAACACTGTCGAGAAAAAAACGCACTATAGACGACATAGATTGACTTTACTGCGAGAAACACAAACAGATTACAAACATTCGTAAATAGGTGCCTACGGAACATGTTAAGGGTTTTCTGGCCTAACCGTATCTCTAACGAACATCTTTACCAATTTTTAGGTAAAAAGGGAAATGCAGTTCCATTTTTGGCGAATTCATCAGCCCTACGGTTCCCTAGAATGTCTTTATGCCCCGGCACCTAGCACACAGGTGAATGTTGAACTGCTCCGCCATCTCCCTGAGAGATGATCGGCAGTCTAGGGATACTATAGAGTTCGTGGAGACTGATTCTAGGGATTTCAGATAGGATGCGGATATCCTTAGAGAATATAACATTTCTCTTCAGCTAAGAGAGGACTTCTTTTATGGCCATGATTTCTGCTTGGAAAACACTGCAGTAATTAGGAAAACGAAAAAAGAGACTAATATTAAGCCTATTTGAGAAGACAATCCCGCCTACCCCATCATCACCCCACCGCCAGTGTAGAAGTGGATCGATTCATCTTCCAAAGAGAGCACCTTTCTCCCAAAATAATCTGGAGGTGATAGTTACTTGGAACTTATTGGCGAACTGTAGTTGCGGAAGGGTATAGTCTATGATTCATACATAGACACGTCGATTGTTGGACTTTTCTTAGCTTATCGCGATTAACTGATTTGTCTAAGGCAGTCCACCAGACGACCATGCCGTACGACCGCTCTATTACCGATATATATAGCCTATGAGTTACCAGTGGCTTTTTTGCGGAAGAAGAGTGCCACTGTAGCTTTGCGAAGTCTTTCTTCTATGTTATGTTTGGAGCTTAACTTTTTGTCCAAAATAAGACCCAGATATTTGGCTTCATCAGAAAAGGATAAGCTTTATAGAGGGTGGGTCATAATGTGGAATTTTTTTATTTCCAAGTGAAGAGGACCACTTCTGATTTGTGGGTGGGGTTTGCTCACAATCTGCCCACCTAGATCGTTCTGCTTTGAGTTTGGCTTGTTCAGAGCGTTCTATAAGAGTTCCTTTAAGGTATTAGGGTGCTTTGCTGAGATGGCAACAACAACAACGTCATCCGCATAATTAATCACTTTGCAGCACTACCACTTCCACTAAGTTCCATAGAAGGGGGGAACGAACTCCACCTGGCGGGGTTCCTCTGCAGAAATATGTCTGAGCAGACGACACCCCCAGTTTTGAGTTAATGATCCGACTCGTGAGCGAAAGATTAATTAAGTCGCCAAGTGAATAGTATGCCTTCACAGTCTACAGTCAGCTGCGATCGCAGATGTGTTGATGTTGTTAAAAGCACCTTCAATGTTCAGGAATCCCACCATTGTTTGTTCTTTTTGGTGAAGGGAATACTCAATAGAACGCACTAACGTATGCAGAGCTCTTTCTACAGATTTGCCTTTGCAATATGCATGCTGATCAGTAGACATAAGTCTCTTGTCAATGCTGTTGCGTAAGTGGATATCAATCTTTCTAAAGTTCTTTAAAGAAATGATGACAGACTGATATGTCTGAGATCTTTTGGACTATCGTGGGAAAATTTACCCGCTTTGGGCATGAAAACAACTTCTCTCCATAAATCCGGAATGTTGACCAAATCCAGACAACTCTTTAGAATTACCTCCAGCACAGAAAGGATAATATCTAAGGTCTTTTGCAATTCGGCTGGTATTATACCATCTGGTCCTGTATGGTTTGAAGCAATGCCCAAAGCAACTAACCCCTATTAATCACATCTTGAGATATTTTCGTTTTAGAGGTTGACCTATTTATGTTAACGTTTCTTAAGACGTGGAAGCTACCTGGGAAATGGGTGTCCAGCAGCAGATTGTACGATTCCTCGCTAGAAGTAGTCCATCTTATTTTTTCAAATAGTTATTCGTTATAGGATTAGTTGAGAGTATTTTGAGTAGCCATTAAGCCTCGGAAAATTCTTCGATCTTTCCACAAAAGAGTTTCCAGGATAAACTCTTGGCTTTTCTCAATTCTTTTGTAAATATATACTTTGAGGTATGTTTTCTAGGTCTCCCAGTCAGTCTATTTACATGAGCCATTGACTAAGTTGAACAGCTGTTTCCAAGTTGTCCTAAAACTGAGGTTCACCAATGTGGTCTTTTCTTACCCATTGGATGAGTAAGAGGCAACATTTTCTGACCTTGCAATCAAGCTCATTAGTGCTGTTTTGGGGATATTTAAGAGTGAAGAGTTAACATAACGTTTCAGGGTTTCTTTGTATTTGAGCTGGTCGGTTTTCCAATAATTTCTAAGCGTAAATTGATTCATTCTCTAAAAAAGGTCCACGACAGAGGCAAATATTCAAGTCTCTTCCACTGCTGGCATATGCCGCTTAAATTGATATCATTGATAGAATCCGGCGAGCTATTACTGGTGAATTCGTGCATAGAGTCAGCAGGGTCAAAATTGGGATTGGCGTTTGATGAGGGCAAGACGAAGTATTTGATGTGAACAGGAAGAGACAGCCAACGCAAATGTATTGATTAGGACGTCGTCGGCTATAACAATTGATAATGACATGCCATACATAATCCAAACGAAGAATCACTATGCTTTGGTCTATGAACCACTCGTACCACTAAGATGGTCCTGGATCTATATAAGGCCTTTATAATACAACTCCTAGTCTATGGCACTGAAGCATGAACTCTATCGTAGTCTTTCGGCAGTTTTTCGTTTTTGTGTTTGTTGGGCTTTGGGTGATAAAATGCAACGAAATAGATGTTTGACGTGGCTAAGCCAGTAAATCAATCGGACATTAATTCCACGATCCACAGACTCTTTGAATATAACCCAGAGTAGCGTAAAAGAGAAAGATCTGGCTTTAGATGGCGCGCAGAAGGGGAGGGTGGCCTGCAAAGGATAGGTGTGTATATTTGTAGGCAGTTAGCTAAAGGTCTTGATAATTGATGAGGTATCTCCGTTTAGGTGGAAGAATACCATGTGAAACTCATCCTATCCTGGATGCGCTTGCCCATTGTAGTATTCCAGTATCTAATTCTAATTTGAATTTCAAGAGATTAAGATGAGCTTTCAGTTAGCTACGTAACTGAAAGATGCAATAAGGTGTTCAAATTAGTAAGAGTAATGAGTAAACCGAGTGATTCCCGTAAAATGGCAATAGTCATTACAAACAATCCGTTATAATTTAAAGTTTCCTTTATTCAAAAAAATTAAAATTCTTTGGTTCCATCTGTATAGGACATTAGTTTCTTGAATTTCCGCACATTAATGCCATCTGGAGGAGTCGAATACTTCCAATGTTTGGGCATATCAGACTCATAACAGCAGGAGTAGAGTTTTCCCTGCAGCCACTCTGCAATATTCGCCGGTTTTGGATAATTCCAAGCGAGTCCATTGTCATAGGCCACTTCGGCCACCCTGACAGAGATTGCAAAAGATATTTCTGGAATTTGGCTCTTTAGTGGATACAACAAACCAATAGCCAGATCATCGTCGTTAACCGCGGCGGCAAGCTGCTTTGCCGCAGCAAAGAACATTCCATCAGAAATGTGATTGGCTCTGGTGGAGATGGCTGCCAGTGCCATTCCGGGAAAGATGTACGCACTGTTGGCCTCTGCTGTGCAAAATGTCTGATGATTGTATTCCACCGGATCGGATTGTGCTGCCGATGAGAAAAGAACCCGTCCTTCTGTGTGCCGATAGGCCTCTGTAGCAGTGCACTCCGACTGATCGGCCGGAAACGAGAGTGTGAAAATTATTGGTCGCTCGTTGAACTCGGCCATGCTCTGCAGCACCGTCGCATTGAATATTCCATGCGCACCAGAAGCTCCAATAAGGACATTTGGTTTAATGACCTGAATTATTTCATTTAAGTCACACAAAACGCTGTGCTCCTTGGCGAATTCACTGCGAATGGGGTCTTCTTGGATATCCGGTCGACACTTGGACAACAGTCCGTCGACGTCACACATCCAAATGCGATCCAAGGCCTCTTGCTGTGACATACCCTCCGCTTGTAATGCTTTGACGCAATTCCTTGCAATACCCTGACCCACCTGCCCAGCTCCCACGAAAAGAATTCGACAATCGGAGAATTTTCTCTTAGTGGCCCTTTGGCTGGCGTAGAGGCCAGCTATTGTCATTGCGGCCGTCCCCTGGATATCATCGTTAAACATGCAGTACCTATTGAGATACTTACTCTGGAAGCGAAAAGCATCTGGAAGTGCAAAATTTTCAAACTCAATGAGAGTCTGCTGTCCGAAGCGTCTTACACACCCCTCCATAAACTCATCCATCAGTGGCTCGAATTCATCCCATTTGATTCGTGGCTGCCGCAAGCCAACGTACAGAGGATCATTGCGCAGTTCTTCATTGTCCGTGCCCACGTCAATCTGAATCGGCAGACACTGATGCGGTTGGACACCTCCCAGGAGCGTGTACAGCCCCAATTTACCAATTGGCAGACCCATGCTGTGCGCCCCAAAATCACCAAGACCCCGAATATGTTCGCCATTGGTAACGCAGATCGCTCGAACATTCGAATATGGCCAATTGCAGAGAATCTTGAATATTTGCCCCTTGTCGTGCAGTGTGATAAACAGACCTCTGGGTCGACGATAAACCAGACCGAACTTTTGGCAAGCCAAGCCCACAGTTGGAGTGTAAATGATGGGCATCATCTCCTCAATGTTCTGACTGACAAAACGAAAGAACAGCCGCTCATTACGTTCCTGCAGGTCCGAAAGGTAGAGGTATTTATCCAAAGGATTGTGCAGCAAATCGAACGAGATCCGGCAAACTTCCATCTGCTCCTCCTGTGTCCGGAAGCATGCTGGCAACAGGCCAATAAATCCGAAATTTTGCCTCTCCTCCAGTGTAAAAGAGAAACCTTTGTTCAGCCGACGACTATTCAAATAGGTCATACCACTGACGCACCCGGGAGCGATCACGTCACCCAAGTCCTTATAATACGGACGTACGGTAGCGGTGGCAGCTAATGTCAATCGCGAGGTGACACTTTTATGTAAAACCTTTCGAGCAAGAAGCATTTTCTTCGGGTTTGAAAAAAAATTGTTGGTTTTGTTTTTTGTAAAATTAATAAAACTCGAAAGGAAACAAACAACTGTTGCTAGGGGCTGTAGTTGTCAAGTCAAGGCTGACAACGATGCGATTTCAATTGTAGTTTGTTTTGGGCTTTTTGTGTATTTTCTTAGATTGCGTTAAGAAAGGATTGCCCGACAGCCTTGGAATCATCGGACTAGTCCCTTCAAAGTAAGGTTGGCGCGAGGCCAATAACCTCGCCTGTAAAAAGTTATTATTACGGAACCCCGGGAGGCCAGGACCGGACCCCGGTTGTAGAGCCAAATATGATGATGATGTTGTCACCGGAAATACACATATGTGCAAAGTTTCAATAAAAGCTGGCTTTAGGAAGTGGGTTATTGATCGCAAGATTCCACGACAGACAGACAAACTAACAGACAGATCCACGGCCACGCGATATTAATATAGAAAATTTATTAATAGACGCCAAAGAGACAGTAGTATGTCCGACAGATTAAAGATTTGACTTCCTCGTACTGTCGGCAGATGTATTTAGTCACCAAAAACACATAAATTTATAAGACCTTGCTGGTTCATCATCGGCCCTGCTTGCTGGTATATACCATAACTTATCAAGTCGATCATCATTGAAAGTTCATTGCATTGTAACCATTGTGCCAACTTTCAACTCAATTGGGAAACAAGACCCCCTCAAGACCTTCAAGACCTCTTCAAGGACCCTCCAGAGTCCATCAAGACCCCCCAAAGACCCCACTCAAAAACCCCACGCAAGACTCCATTCAATACCATCCGAATACGCCCTCCAGACCATTTTAATCACCCTCAAGATCCCACTGAAGACCCTGGTCAAACCACCTCAAGATCCCATAAAGATCACCTCAAGACCCTCTGACCAGCTCAACACTGTCATCAAGCCCCCATCAGAATACTTCTCAAGACCCGCCCCGAAAAGCAAGTCACAAAAACGTGTACGATACTGTCAACTGTCACAGCATTCGAATGAAAATAGCGTGACAGAATGACATATAAACCGAAAAAGACAGCCACAGACAAGTTAATATAAAAAATTGATAAAAATCGAGTTGCAAGATTTGCAGCTAACAAACTTGTATCTTGCTTGTATCGTCCAACCCCATCATCATTAGTTCGGTAACAAGAAAATTCCTGAACTTTTCTTTAATTAAAGTCAACATTTATTTTTAAATTCTCTATATTAACTTCACTTGCCCGTGTGTTTGTGGGTTTGTGGATTTGTGGATTTGTGTGTCATGGAATCTTGCGATCAATTTTTGACACACTTCCCAAAGTCCTATTTTCTTGAAATTTTGCACACATGCATATCTCCGATGACAACACTTTCTATTAAAATTTGAGGACCCTCGGGCCACGGGGTCGGTGGGCTCCCCTACAAATATTTTACAAAATTTTACTCGATTTTCTTCAAATTTAATACACATGTGTCTCTCCGATAGACAAAACTTTTTGTAAAAAAATTGGAGACCCTGGGTCCCGGGCCCCAAAATAAAAAAAAAATTAACCCGATTTTCTTTAAATTTTACATACGTATGTATCTCCGATGAAAAACACGTTTTGTAAAAAATTTGGAGACCCCGGGCCCCAGGGTCATTTGGCCCCAAAAAAAATTTTAAAAAAATTAACCCGATTTTTTTTAAATTTTATATACGTGTGTATCTCCGACGGGAAACACTTTTTGCAAAAATTTTGGAGACAGGATTTGGAGGGTCATGGGGCTCCAACAAATTTTTTAAAAAACTTAACCCGATTTTTTTAAAATTTTATATACGTGTGTATCTCCGATGGACAACATTTTTTGTAAAGTTTTTGCAGTGAGGCCCTGAGGTCCGAGGGGTGCCCATATAAATTTTTTAAAAATTAGCTCGATTTTCTTCAAATTTTAACACATACTCATCTCCTATTAGAGAATTTACATGAAAAATTGTATTTTTATGGGTTGTTTTTATTTACTTAAATTACTGAAAATACAAGAACAGTCAAAAGATATCGTCATTCTTGGGTAAGGGATGGTAAGATACAATATTTAGCCTTTGACATTGAAAGAAATGAAAAATAAGAAAATGGGGGAGCAATATGGATATTCCATCAAATCCGAAAATACGCACGTACGCTATGTTTGGTGTATTGTGAAGAGAAGGAAGCAGGAGAGAGGACAGATATTATGAGAGTGTACGTGTCTGATAATATAAAAGTGTATACATAGTGGGTGACTAACATCCAACACGTGCCCCAATACAGTGAAACTTGGTATTTGGTTGGTAAATAATGGTAATGTTGAGTGGAGAGTGAAGAGTGGAGAGAACAAAAGCCATTAGAATCTCTGAATCCGCCAAATTTCACTCAATGAAATTAGGGTGGTTGGCCAGATGGCCCAACGTGGCAACAACCACCGATTTACTTCTAGAAAACCAAATAAAAACTGGTTGAGGGATATTTACCCTGGATGAATAATATCCGTATCATTATTTAGAGGCCCTGTAAAAACGCGAAGCAACATTGGTAACATGTGTGACTACGGTACGGCAGCATTTGTCCTCATATAATTGGTCCATTTGGGAAATATACAATATACATTCGTAAAGGAACATTTCAGCCTTAAAGGTAAATGTGCGAAGTGAGTGTGGCTTTTATTTTGTGGATGTCGTCCTATATAAATTCTGAGAAACATGTCAGGCAATAGCTTCAGGTGGAGTAAAGAAGGAGAAGACGAAGAAAAAGAGGAACAGGAAGGAAAAGTAGAGGAAGGAGCTGTAGAATTGTGCGTAACTAGGAAACCTTCGAACAAACGACCTTAACGTACAACAGGACAACGTAAGCAATCGTCAGTGAAGCAATTTGGCAACGGAAAGGTGAGTTTTCCTCCTCCTCATCGGCATCTCTAGCAAAAGCTTTCTTATGAAGGGTTCGCATGTTTATTTAAAACTTAATTGGTTTTTGTACCGATTTGTGTCTTCTAAATCTTTTGAATCTTATGAATCTAAGAAACTCTTCTTCAGTATATACCGAAACATCTGTCTCAATATGTAACACCCCAATTCATTTAAATGCTGGAAAGCATTGTGACACTCATACATTGATGGAAAACGTAAGTAGCTGTCAGTGTACCATCGTTTCATACGAATCGATATCCGGTATCATCCATCGTTATGGTCCCCGATCTATAGAACATCCGGAATCGTTCTTCCTCACATACGGGCCCAACAATTATCCGGATCCATATGTAAGACTGGTAAGACCATTTACTTATACACCAGCATCTTCGATTTGAAGAGTCTTGACAGACTATAGTAGGCTCTTTGGCTATAAGCAACCGATCGCGTTTTTTTGGTTCCATGCTGTTATCGGCTGCTACAGTTGACCCGAGATTAGGTTAGGTTAGGCTGGCTGTCAGTGGCAAGCCAGATGGAATGAATGTGAGAATGGAAGGGTGACGTTCGAGTTCATCAAGGACGTACAATATGCCAGGTTAAACACAGAGTTCTATTTTAGCCTCAACTTGGGCTCAACAGCTGTTTGGTCATGGTAGTCTTAATGCATTTTTGTATCAAAGGCGCCTCAGTGAGTATGAAGGCTGTGTTTGTGGTTCCAGACTGGCGACATGTTCTTTGCGAATGTCCGTTGTACTCGGACGTCAGAGATTTGTGAATGCGATTGGGATTTAGAGGCTAAACGGTGTGTTTGAATTCGGATCAGCTTTAAGCTGCAGGGAACAAGTTGAATGTTTGAATGGGTAGGCAAGATTGGTGTTTGGGCGGCAGAGAGCTAGGCAGCTCGGTGTTGCGGGTGTCAGCGTCGACAGACTGACTGACTAATTACGAACGAAAGGACAGATGGATAACTTGGACGGAATTGGACGTAAAACTAACTGACTATGGGCCACCAGTCCCGAGTTGTGAGGAACTCAACTGGAGTAGTGGCTGCGTGGTTGCTGGCTGCTGGTTGCTAGTCCAGCTTCCGGTCGTTGGCTTCCACGTGGTTGCTACGGAACCCCACCGGAGATTTCTGGTACCACGGGTGTCGGGGAGCCCACGGTTGAATTTCCGTCCCCTGCAGTTGGAGCGTCCCCTCGGGGAGTTTCGTGGTGGCTGTGGTTTGCCCAAGCGGGAAGACAATAGTCGTTTAAAGCAACCGGGTGCCGTGACCCATAGAACGGCAGAGATTTAGATAGGTCTCGCTTCCATCAGTGAGAACGCTGGGCCCTTACATCCAGTTATTCCGATACATTTGCAATAGAATATATTGTGCATGGGCGTTGATTGGCGTTTTAGAACCAAATCCGTGTCTGAAGAGGACCGTGGGGTAATGCGGTTCTTGCAGGTAACTACATTAATATCTTAGACAGTTTCTGTCAGTGAAATCGACACACTTAGACCAGCAATGGCACCAAACACAGGTGGATATTAAACTGATCCGCCATCTCCCTAAGAGATGATCGGCAGTTTAGGGCTAAGACTGAATTTGTAGAGACTGATTCCAGGGATTTCCATTCCGAGAATATACGATTATCCTTAGATATGACGTTACTTTTCAGCCAAAATATAGCTTCACTGATCGTCATAATTTCAGCCTGGAAAACACTACTGTGATTACGAGTAACAAGACGAAAAGAGAGGTTAACATTTAGCTTTTTTTTTGAGAAAACACCTCCTCCGACTCCATCATCAATTTTAGACCCGTCTGTGTAAAAATGAATGTGTTCTTCTTCCAGGTACGCGCCTTCCTCTCAGAATGATCTGCGGGGGAAGGTGACGTGGAAGTTTTAATTGAAATGGAGCTGTAGAGTGGTGTAGTCTATGTTGCCTGGGATCCTGACTAAATTCAGGATAGAGGAGTGGCCGATTTCATTTCTAGTCCACTGGGAGATAGCCTTGAGGCGAATAGCCTGCCTGCCTGCTGAAAATGTCGAAAGGTGTAAGGTCGAACAGAATGTCCAGTGCAGCGTAGGGGGTTGTACGAAGTACTCTGTTCATACATAGACTAGCTAATCTTTGGACTTTGCTTAATTTATCGATTTACTTTCTTATTATGGCAGTCCACCAAACAGTCACACCGTATATAAGAGTAGGTCTTACTACCGCTATATATAGTCAATGAATTATATGGTGTTGAAGACCCCACCTGCTACCAATGGTTTTTTTGCATGAGAAGAGTGCCACTGTGGCTTTTCGAACTCTTTCTTGTATGGCTTGGAGAATGTTAAGTTTGTACCTTTAATAGAAGGAGGGTCAAAATGTAGGATTTTGTATTTCCCAGCAAAGTAAAGTAAGATAAGTTCAGCTTTGTGTGGGTTTACTCCTAAACGGCAGCGAAACGGCCCAATTTGTAAGCATTTTGCAGGAGTTCTCTTAAGGTGTAAGGGTACTTTTCTGAGACGGCAATAGCAACGTCATCCGCATAAGCGTTCACTCGGCAGCCCTTCCTTCTCAGGCGTACAAGCAGCTCATTCACCACTTAGTTTCATAGTAGGGGGACAGGACTCCTCCTTGTGGGGTTCCTCTGCAGACAGATCTTCTGGCAGAGGACAAACATAGTTTTGAGTTAATAATCCAACTTGTGAGTGGAAGGTTAATAATTTCGCCAAGTGAGTCGTGTTTCTTCAAAGCCGTCAGTGAATCTGTGATCGCAGATGTGTTGACGTTATTAAGAGCGTCTTCGATATAACCATGAAAGCTACCATAGTGTTCTCCTTGTAGTGTAGGGATTGTTCAATGGAACGTCATAGCGTATGCAGAGCTGTTTCCACATCTGTGGACAGAAGTTTCTTGCCAGTGCTAGTACGTATGTGGATGTCTATCAGTAATTCCAGTGTCTTTAGGAGCAACGATGATAAGTTGTTGACCTGAGAGGATTGCACTACTTCAAATTCAGGCTCCACTATTTTAATTGAGGGACCAATGTTGGTGACAGACTTTGCCACCATATCCGTTGTTTTGCTCTCATTTAAGTACAGCCCCAGATTTCCTGCCGCCAGGTCCATCTGGATGGAAAGCTTCCTGCACAGCTCTTATGTTTCTACCAACGATGTCAATAGCGTCTTCGTATGGCAGTATCTGATTGGACTTATAGAAGATTGTTCCTCTTCCCGTTACGTCAGAGTCTCGGACCACTTTCTCCAACATCAACTTGAAGAGAACGCAGGCCAGTCCATCCCCTTGTTGGAACCCATTATATATCTTGAATGGTCTTGATAGTTATCCGGATATTTTTACTTGGCTTATAACATTGGTCATGGTCAACCTACAAAGTCATTTCA
Organism: Nephrocerus scutellatus; assembly: GCA_947095585.1. Lineage (NCBI taxonomy): Eukaryota > Metazoa > Arthropoda > Insecta > Diptera > Pipunculidae > Nephrocerus > Nephrocerus scutellatus. Next base: position 83,149,312 of record OX352765.1, on the reverse strand, counting down.
GTTTAAAGTCTATAAAAAGCTGGTATAGTGAGTTTTGGAACTCTAACCATTTTTCCATCACCTGCCTAATGGTGCAAATCTGATCAGTTGTTGATTTGCCTGGGATGAAGCCACACTGGTATGGACCAATGATGACTTTAGCGTATGGGACCATCCTGTCTTAAAGGATAGCGACTCGATATCCATTGTCATTAGTGTTCTCGTGTAAGCTATGCGTGCCAATTTTCTGCCTGAATCTGGCTCCCTACCTATTTTTGCATTCATATCTCCCAGAATGATTTTTACATCATACAGAGGGCAAGCGTTCCCCACTGATTTAACGAATTCTTCTTTTTCATCATCTGTAGAATCCTCTGTAGGTGCTGAACGTTTATGAGGCTTACGTTTTTAAAACTGCCCCGCACGTGAAGGGTGCATAGCCATTCATTTATTGGTTTAAAGCCGATAACGGTGGGTTTCATTCTTTTACTGACTAGAAACCCCACCCCGAGCACATGATATCTTGCATGACAGCTGTAATATATGTCATACTCTGATTTTTGTAGGACACCTTTTCCCGTCCCCCACCGCATATCTTGGATTGCTGTTATGTCAGCATTATATTTGGACAGGGTATAGGCTAGCTGCTGTATAGTTCGAGCTCTATACAGCGGAAGGTTTTTTCCTAAAAAGACAAATTCTAATGTTGCTGTCAAAGCCTAGGCACCCATCTAAAAATATTAACTGAGCAGGGAAATAAGTAAAAAAATACGGTACGATTGGCCTTATGCCACCTTTAGGTTTAACCAGTGGTCGAATTACCACATACGAGACTTAACAATACGTGACTGTATAATGTTGATTTGGCAGTAGTTATCATCCCCATGTAAATCCTCGATCACTCGTTAACGTATGGATTTCATTCACTCGTTAACTGAACTGATGTCGTAATTCGACCCCTGATGTCCTTATACGTAAGGTGCTGAAAGCCTTCTTTAACAGTTAATGGAACTCTTCTATAATTTCTTTGCTATCGAGTCCTGTCGTTGCATAACTCTTGGTACAGAGTTGACAAATTGACAATAGAAGTACGAGTATTGCATTACTTTGTTCCTCACTTACTTACGATGTTTTTGATGAAGAATATTTCTGAAATATAAACAAAAAAATTGTAATCACTAGTCGCTTACATAAACCTCCATCCTTAATTTTCTAGCGATTATAAAAAACTTTCCTTCTTGGCACCAAAAGGTCTCTTCCATTGAAATCGAAATTCGCAAAGAAAGTAAAATCAGAAAAAGCCATGTGCGGCCGTCACGTCGTCCGCCCTAAATACTAAACTCAAATTAACCAACAGCGGCACTCATTGTCGGCCATTTAATTAATTTAAAGAAAGCACCAGTTGATCGGGCCAATGTTTATGTGTGTGTAGCGTGTCGTGCTACAATGCGTCCATCTGATTTGCATACCGTCACCGTCTACTGTTATTCCATTGGCTATGGCTATACGACGTTTGGTTTTCTAGTTTTGTGTTAATTTTTTTTCTCTTTACATTTCACTGTGGGACTTTTGATTTCTTTACCAACAAAGAAAGCGCCAAGCGCGAAGAAACGAAGAGGCAACATCCAGTTGTGGTCATCAACTTTGGTGCAAAATTTTCTTGGAAATTGTAACGCACTCGCAACACAATGCTCGTTTCGCATCGTGAGTGAAGCATGTCAATGCCCTCCGAGTGAAGTTAGCGCTACCATTAACATCGCCAACCACCACCACCAGGTGGATGACCTTATTTTTGCCCCATTAGCCATATAAGTCAGTGTATAACAACACGGCAACATGATCAACAACACTACCGCTCGCTCGCTGCCATTATCTGCTTTGATGATCTCTACGCATACTACGTCTCTTGCAGTTGCACTACTCGCACTCGTTCAGTGACAGTGACATGGTGAAAATGGCTCACTTTACTTACCAGTCCGCCACCCTCCGCAGCTGATTTGTCAAGAAACAACAACAACAACAACAACAAAACCAGCGCTGTAATCGAAAGTGTATTTTCGCTTTTTCTTTCGTTTTCACTTTTTCTTGGTGTTGTTGTTTCTTCGGCAGGCTTTTGGGTGCGGTGGATGAGGATGAGCGTACTTGTCAGATTAGTCAAGTCGTAGCTTTGGCACAGTTGTTGATCCAAAAGTTAGTTAGTTAGTAGTATGCGCATGCGTGGAATACGCTGTTGTTTTGTTACCGATGTGCCAATAAAATGTTGTCCCAAAATGTCCCAAATGACAAATGACAACTGTTTGGGACAACATTTTGTTGCTGTCCTATGATAACTTGGGTCTTCTATTAGTTTTAGTTTTCAAGATCGAAAATGTAGGAATACTTCTGTAAAGATTTTCTGGGTCGTCTTCTTGAATCCGCAGCTAACAAAGACTGTCTTCTACTTATAAAAAAGTTACACCACTTCGAATCACAAGAAAAAATATGTAAAAATATGTGTTTCTATGTAACACTAGCTTAAAAATACTTGGCTTTTCTATACAAATCCAACTAAGCCGAGATTTTTTGAACTATGATGCTATGAACTAGGTATATGCAGGAAGTTAATTTTTGAAAAGGCGTTCGATAGAGTCAACTGAGAATTTATTAGCAATGCCTTACGCAAGGGAAGTATTCCAGGTAATTTAATAGAAGGTGCCCCTAATGACTATGACTATAAATGGAATGGCCCATCTCACACAGAGGAAAGTTGTCGCAAAAACTCAAAATTCAAAGTGGTATAACGTAAGGCTGCGTTCTATCACCAATACTGTTTCTGACCTTGTTAATGATGTCGATTTGATCAGTGCTGCTTTTTTTTGGAAAAATTCGATGGACTCTAGAATCCCACTTAAGCATCTGGATTATCCTGATGATGTTACCTACTTTTCAGTTCGGTTTCATTGGGATGGTGGATGCCGTAACTGTAGTGGTTAGTGCGTTTGATGTTTGAAAAATACCCTACAGCTTTCTTACGGTCCCACCCCTCTTCAATGACAAACAAAGGCATCTCAAATCAGCTTTCGGCTTTAAATTGTGTGCAAAAATACGACAAGCACAAAACGAATGGTCGCGAGAAGCGCGAAACCGCAACGGTCTGTTGTGGCAAGTATTATCAATTAACTTCACTCACTCACTCACTCACTCACTCACTCACTCACTCACTCACTCACTCACTCACTCACTCACTCACGCACACACGCACTTCTACGATTTTAAAACTGTGAAGAAATATCATCAGTATGATTCACAAATATTTAACGGAGACTTAAATCATAACGGTAGCAACTATTTCAGAGATTCTCTAACTTTTCTTTCTAGGTTCTCAAACTAGTTATTCTCAAACTTGGTTTTCAGTTATTCTCAAGTTATTCTTTCAATGAATTTCAAACTTTGCTTTCAGTTAAATTTAACATTTTTCCCCAAGTGATTTTCAAACTGTTCTTTCGGTGATTCTCAAACTTTCCTTTCAGTTATTCTCAAGTTATTCTCTCAATGAATTTTAAACTTTGCTTTCAGTTAATTTTAAACTTTTTTCCAGTGATTTTTAAACTTTTATGTTAGTGATTCTCGAACTTTTTTTCTTAAACTTTTCATTCAATTATTCTCGAACTTTTCTTTCAGTGATTCTCAAAACTTGTATTTTAGTTATTGTTAATTTTTTTTTCAACGAATTTCAAGCCTTTTTTTCAATATTTCTTAAACGTTTTTCAGTGATTCTCAAACTTTCCATATAATGATTTAAGAACTTTTCTTTCAGTAATTCTTTTACTTTGTTTTCAGTTATTCTGAAGTTTTTCTTTCTATGGCGGTCAAATTTTTCTTTCAATGATTCTCAAAATTTGTTTTCAGTTTGTTTCAAGCTATTTTTTCAACAAATTTCAAACTTTTTTTAGTGATTCTCAAACTTTTCTTTCAATGATTGGCAAACTTTGTTTTCAGTTATTCTCAATTAGTACTTCAATTCTTTCAATTAATTTCAAACTTAGATTTCAATGATCTTCAAACTTCTTTCAGTAATTCTTTAACTTTTCCTTTAATGATTCTCAAACTTGTCTTTCGGTGATTTTCAAGCTATTCTTTCAATAATTGTCAATCTTTTTTTCAGTTATTTCCAAGCTATTGTTGCGATTAATTTAAACTCTTATTTCAATGATCCTGAAAATTTTTGCGGTTATTCTTAAACTTTGCTTTCAGTTATTCTTTTTCCAATTAGTCTCAAACTTTTCTTCCAGTGATTGTCAAACTTTGTTTTCAGTTATTTTCAAGCTATTCTTTCAATTAATTTTAAACTTTTACTTCAAAGATCCTCAAACATTTTTCAGTAATTCTTAAACTTTTCTTTCTATGATTCTCAAACTTTTCTTTTGGTGAATTTCAAACTTTACTTTCAGTGATTCTCAAACTTTTCTTTTGGTCATTATCAAACTTTCAATGATACTCCAACTTTTCTTTGGTGATCTTCAAACTTTAAATTCAGTGATTGTAAACTTTTCTTTAGGTAATTTTCAAACTTTACTTCCAGTGATTCTCAAACTTTTTTCGATGACATTAAATTGTAAGACTTTGTAGTCAATAAACTTCAAACTTTTATTGCAATGATCCCCAAATGTTTTTCAGTTATTCTTAAACTTTGCTTTCAGCTATTCCTTTTTTTTCATTAGTGTTTTTCAAACTTTACTTTCAGTGATTGCCAAACTTTTCTTTTGGTCATTTTCAAATATATTTTTTCCAGTGATTCTCAAACTTTTATTTCAGTGACATTAACTTATAAGACTTTGTTTTCAATGAATTTTAAACTTTTATATCAATAATCCCCGAATTTTTTTTCAGTAATTCTTAAACTTTGCTTTCAGTTAGTTTTTTGTTTAGTGATTTTCAAACTCGTTTTTAGTAATTGTTTTAGTTTAGTTTAGGTTTCAGTTATTTTCAAACTTTGCTTTCAGCGATTCTTAAACTTTCAGTTATTTTCAGTCTTTTTTCAGTTAGTTTTTTCTTTAGTGATTTTCAAACTCGTTTTTAGTAATTGTTAAACTTATTTTCAAACTTTGCTTTCAGCGATTCTTAAACTTTCAGTTATTTTCAGTCTTTTTTCAGTTAGTTTTTTCTTTAGTGATTTTCAAACTCGTTTTTAGTAATTGTTAAACTTAGTTTTCAGTTATTTTCAAACTTTGCTTTCAGCGATTCTTAAATTTTTCTCTCAGTTATTTCCAGACTTTTTTCAGTGATACTTAAAATTTTTTTTTGAGTGGTTCTAAAACTGTTAAATAAAAATTTCGAAATATTTTCGTTATAATTGACATTAAATTCAATTCAAATTCAACACAAATTAGGAGTCCGTTTATTCGTATAACCGGCAGCGTTCACACTCGTTATTAATGAATATAAATGTTCACAGCTTCAGATTGTTCTCTTTTCAGGTGACGTAACACTGACAAATGATGGTTGACAGGACATAAAACTTCAGAATATTCTTCTTCGAGTGAAAGGTGAAATCTGATTGTTGTGTAGTTATGCCAACTGAACACTGAACTGAACAAAAGCAAAAATAATTAATTTGTATTATTGCAAAACAAAAAATGACATTTTCTGTTGCACCGCAAAACTTTCACTTAACCCAAATAAATTAAGTGCACAGTTATCTCAGACTCATACTTGTACGTACTACTCTTACACTTGAATATCCTGCCAGTCTGCAAGAAAAGTGAAATTGCAACAAGTCTCTGATGCATGTACACGAACAGCAGATGCAAGGGATTCAATGAACCTGGGCCCCTGCTGTAACGTGTAACGTGCAATAACTTTCCAAACTCCACTTTTCCACTGTGATACCGCTGCCAAAAATGAACGTGAACGCGATGTCACACCAAAAATCTTCTTGCAATAAATTTACAACTATTGTGGCGTTGTTATTGTTGTTGTTGTTTTCTGCAATATGTAATGCTACTTAATTTCAGCTTTTAATCTCTCCTCCTCCACCACCGGCCACGCTGTCTTTCTTTCGAGGCGCTTAAGCATTTCACCTTCAATCGATCGGATGCGGATCGATTCAAAGTTCGTTCACTGACCTCGTTACAAACAGCGATCGATGAAAACGAAATTATCACAATGTGGCAGCCCCTTTCTCTTTCAGTCGGTCGATCAGTCAGTTAGTCTGGCAGTCAAGTCAGTAAGAAAGAAAGTAAACATTTCTTTTCCTGTAGCCTAAATTATTGCCTTTTACTGACACAACACGCACTTTTTGGGCAAAATGCTCCTCTTTGCCGCGGCGATATTGCACTTTAATGTGTTCGGCCGGATGTACTTGTTTGTACACTTTGGTAGTTAAGCTGTGCAAGCAACCAAAAAAAAAAAACAAGATCCAGCTGTTACTCTCTTATAAGACGTCAACAACAACCGACGAACAACTTAATAAGCGTAAAAACAAAGCAAAAGCAATGTAATTCACAGCAAACCGCTCGGCGTAACGCACATACTGTCAGGCTGGCAGTTGCTCAGCGTGTGTTTGTTTGATTGGAAGGGATATTCAAGAGTTCAACAAACCCCGCTGAACTCAATTTCGTGCAATGACATCTGCTGTTGCCTGCCTGCGGTGGACGTTTTTTTCTTCTTCGTAACATTCGTCGTCGAGTGTCGAGACCACTTTCCTCGTCACGCTGTTCAGTGTTTCCACTCTGCTCCTTCCCTCTCAAACCAACCAGTCTTAATACAGCAAAGAAAAAGAAAGTGTTTCACTTTCCTCTGAATAAATTGGTTGCTTTGCGGGATGGTGGAGATGGACGACCTGCAGCGAGTTACACTGCGTTTCACTAGATTAGAAGCACATCATTTTGGGAGGTAAAATTGATATTTCTCCAGTTATATGTCAGGAAGGAAAAAACATATGATGGTAAAAGTAAGAATAGTTTGTGGTTGATACAAAATCAAGTTTTAAACAACATTCAGAAAAAGATAACGGTACATTAGAAAACTTTTTGCCTAATGAGTCATAATGGCATGCGTTCTTTAAATCGGTTCATACGATTAGAAGCAAATTATAAAGGAAATGAATGAGAAAAAGCTTTTATTTTTTTTATGAGGATTTATTTTTATTTTAAAACTAGCGCCACCACACTGGCCCCATCACCACTACCTATCAAATACATGATCTTCTAGTCAATCTCATACAAACAATCCCTAACCACCCAGCACGTCAACCCCGTTAACACCATCACTACACTAACTTCCTACAAACATCAATCGCAACCGTCCCCACCACATCCTAAAGTTGCAGCTATATCTGATGAACGGTTTTCAAGCTAATCGCGAACAGACATACAAACATACAGGCAAAGTTTTATTTTTAAAAACTTTTATTTTTTTATCTGTATTTTCGACCACTTGGAGGTCCTTTTTAACCACCTTCCACACGACCTAGAGAGCGGAAAATTTGTCAGTATCTAAGTCCAAAATAGCACATTTTTTATGTTCCGAGTATGACGCGTGTCGCGTGTGATGGGTTGAATTGGTTTTTTTCGACTTTTTTCAGGTCTTTTTTAACCAACTTCGACATGCCCTAGAGAGCTGAGATTTTGCGAGTGTCTAAATCCAAAAGAGCATTTCTTATATTCCGAGTATGGCGCGTATCGAGTGCGTCGCGTGCGGCGCGTGTGATGGGTTGAAATTGTTTTAGACTTTTTTAACCAACTTCGACCCGACTTAGAGAGCTGAAATTTTGTGAGTGTCTTAGTCCAAAATAGAATTTTTTAAATACCGAGTATGACACGTATCGCGTGTAGCGCGTGTGATGGGTTGAACATTTTTTTACGGCTTTTTGGGGTCCTTTTTAACCAACTTTCACACGACCTAGAAATTTGAAATTTTGTGAGTATCTAAGTCCAAAATATAATTTTTTATATTTCACGTATGATGCGTGTCACATTTCTCGTGTGACACGTATTATGGTTTATAATCGCGCCATTTTCTCGTTATTTAAGCTTTTTTAAACCACATTTAGCACGACCTAGAGGGCTGAAAATTTGTAAGTGGCTCAATGTCGAGGTCCAATTTTGATATCCCTCTTTTGACGCGTGTTCCTCATAACAACCTATAATAACTACGTATACAAACTACTTACTAGGGAGGATTCGAGACGGGTGGTGACGTATTGTCGGTAGCACCGAGAAGACCCTAGGTACTGAATGCCATCAGGAGCTCGGTCTAAGCGGGGTAAGAGGGACGAATGAAAGCGGTGCAATTCGCAATGTTCATTTGACGATCAGAAGATTAACTTGGTTCCTATATGAAACCTTGGAGGAACGGAAAGTTCGGTAGGTCGACGGGCTGAACGGTTCACTGGATTTGACCAAAGAAAAGGTATTTGTTTAAAAATGGCACAGAGTCTAAACTTAGTTCGAGTGAAGAGAGTAGGTAACTGGTCCTATAGTGAAGTACTTAATAGTAATATTATTCGGCGCGACAGACAATTCCGGTTCAAGGTCTAGTTTCTCGTGGCAATTTGTGTCGCGCATGTATATTTTTTGACACAAATGGAAGGGACCTACAATTTAAGGCCGGATCCTAACGGTGAACTGAGAAGCTTTCCATGGCAAGTTATTACTCCCGGAACGTTTGTCACCCATTCGCAAGAGGTGGGACACCGTAAAAAATACTTTTGGTGTTACTGGGATTTGAACCACGAACCTCCTCCTCAGTAGCCATGTGCATTTCCACTGAGCCACTGCGCCCACAAAAAAGAAGAAGAACATAGTGAAGAACTTGCACTAGCCTTAATTGGTGAATTCGGTGTACTTCCTAACTTTTGGTGAGGTTTTAAGGCTTGTATCGTTCTTTATTTTAGAAAACCGGATGGGAATCATGTCGGTATGCGAAGGTTAAAACTTGAAAGACTTGTATAGTCGCTATGGTTATTGTTAATGTAATTTTTCCTGTTTAGACACAGGAACTTCCATCCACTGGTTATAGTAGTCTGACTTTTTGTTTTACTTTTCTGGTGCTATTTAGCTTATATAGCTTTAAAAAAAAATATGGTTTTTGATTTGGCCGTGGTCGGTATTGAACCTGCAATGCTGGGTACCACTTGGATGCCGTACAGGCGTTTTTACCGATTGAGCCATTCGGTTGCATGTTAATGTGACGTTAAACTCGGTATATTTTCATTGTACAATGACTAGCTTCGTTACAAATTAATTGCCAACAGCATGATCATTGATCTTGATCGATCTTGAAAGCGATAGCATGCTTAGACAAGCATTCCGAAAGGTAAACCCCTATTTGTTCCTTCTTTGACAATGTCAAACCACTTTTTTTTACCAATTCTTTAAAAAAAATTCCTTATTTTTAACAAAATTAGCTTTTAATATAAAAAAAAATTAAGCACTCCTCAAACAACGATTGTGCTTCTTATCTTATAATGAACCAATTTAAATGCATGGCCATTCTGACTCTTTCAGTTAAAGTTTCATATTCTTTTAAAATTTTGGAATTCACCATTGCATTCAAATCATGAACCACTGTTTATTTCACCAATATCGTGAGAAAGATAATATTAATTCTCAAAATTGTCTGCCACTAATCTAGTGATCCGCAGTGTATGCTGTTCCCAAATCAGCAGGCAGCGTGTATGTTTACAAAATGCGTTTCGTACTCTTCAATAGAAAATTAGAAAAAAAAAACAGAGTTTAGTATGACTCGCTCACAAGTCACAAGCTCGGCGCTTGCCACTTTAGCATTAATGGTAACAGCAGCTGTAAATTCAAAGCATCTACATCTATTCCATCTTCCTTCCTTTCTTCCCTCAAATCCCGACACAACAAAACAACAACAAACAACAATTTCGACATAAATTCGTTAAATTAACTTTTACTTCTTGTTGTCAATTTTGTGTCAAACCCAAATGGCAAGCGCCAGCCAGCAGCCAGCACAGGTAGGTACGAGTACAACAACATAATGCCAATGCCAACGACTAACGTACGAAAGCAACAACAATCGACTGACGGCGAAATCTTTTCGCAAAAAGAAATTTCCACGTGAAACTGAGAGTTGATTTTTTTAGTTTTCGTGTCGTGTCGCTTAGTTGGCCCGCTTTTGTTGTTGTTTTGGGTTGTTTTTGCTGCTGTTGTTGTTATAAATCGCTGCTAACAACTAATAATAACGTGTCAACTTTCGGTTAAGCCAATAATTGATTGCCATTTGGGAGATCGATTCAACTGTCACAGCAACATTATTGTGACTTTCTTATATTTGTGGTACAAGAAAGTTAACGGTACGCTATAGCCCATATAGTGTACACATCACTACACTTGAAATGATCTTTTATTCCATAAACAGACAGACTGCCTTTAAAGAAGTCGTCCGATGAGAATCTGAAGTTGTGTGTTTCGTTGTGTGAGTCGTGGGAGAGGTGGGCAGTCAGCCATCCGCAGAATCTATATATACAGGATGTATCATTTTAGGTGGTAAATACTTTAAAGGGTGGTTCCTTGGTTAATTACGAGAAATAAATCATATGGGAGGGTGGGTTTAGTTTCACCCCCTGCGTAGCTATATAATGAAAAGAAACGTACTGTTGACCCTGTAACTCTTGAGCGCTTCTAGCTACATGTTCCATGTTGGTTTGAATTAAGAGGTTATGGTAGTAAGTGAGGACCAAGAAAATAATCCCCGTTTACTCCGGCCCATAAATTTGGAGTAGTAATCAAAACAATAATTCGCTGTCTAAGAGCCCTTAAATGCAGCACTGAAGCAATAAAAATACAATCAATGAAAAACCACATTAAGATCCTGCACTAACTCACCAAATACGATTACTTATCGAAAAACTTCGATGACCTTAACTCTAACTTTCACTCCAATGGTGATATATATTCATCAAAATTCAACTCAATTGAAAAGCAGCTCAAGCTGATTAACCGTACTTTCAAGGAATCGATGGAATCCATCTCTAACCTCATCATCTATAGCAAAAATGACACCAACCACATAGCTTCACAAGACATCGTTAACAAATTGAAATTGGTAATAAAGGGTGATCGATCAATTTAGAGGTATCGGATTTTAAATTGAAATAAACCAACAAAACTTGAAAAATTGATTGGGCAATCTTTATTATTTTTGTTTAGAACCATTCATGGCATTTATATTTTAAAGATTTTTTTTCCCTTGATATTTGTTCAATTTTTATTTACAAGTGTTTGACATAATTAGCAATAAACATAAAAGATTATTGAATAAACATCGCCCCCTTAGGAGCATAGGGCAGAAACATACTCCCTCCATTTTCGTCGATCCTTGCCAGTGCCCTGATTTTCCGCCACGTACCTGTCATTCTTGGCTCTTTTTCAGGTAGTTCGCGGGCGTCCCGGGCGACGCGTTCCTTGCGGATTCCACTCAAATGCCATTTTTGCGATGTCATCATCTGGTTTCCTCAAAGTATGCCCCTTCCACTGCCATTTTCTCCGTCGAATCTCTGTAGCTATTGGCTGACTGTTGGTGAGTTTTAGAAGGTCCACGTTTGAGATCAAGTTTGGCCAGAAAATGCAGCACACCCTTCTGAGACATTTGTTGATGAATCTGTAATCTCGTAGATACTGAGTCGGTTACCTTCCAGGTCTCACATCCGTAGAGAAGAACCGATTTCACGCTTTCATTGAAAATGTTAAGCTTAGTGCGTCTCGAGATGTTGCGTGAACGCCATATATTGTTCAGCTTCTGATACGCATAGCGTGCTTTGTTGATTCGGGACGAGATGTTAGCCTCCGAGCCGAACTCTTCAACTTCATCGATGGTGACAGCGCGTTCGTCAATTGCAATTGTTAGCGGTGCTAGGTTTATGGATTCGATGCGCATCATTTTTGTTTTGCTCAAGTTTACCTTCAACCCGACTTTCCTTGCATTGGCGATCAGTTTCTCCAATTTCCAGACCATGTCAGGAAGTGTGTGTGTGTCATCAAGCAGATGTCGCCAGCGTAATCGAGATCGTGGAGCTTTTGAGATGGGCGCCATTTTATTCCGTTCGGTGCTTCGTTGTTTGTTTGCACCATGACACTATCAAGAACAACAAAAAAGAGGAAAGGTAAAAGAACACAACCTTGGCGTACTCCTTTGGTGATGTTGAATTTGACACTTGCCCTTGAAACGTACACTGCAGGAGGCGTCTCTGTAGAGCTCACGAATGAACGCCACAATTGTTTCCGGTACACCTAAATTTTGCAACGCATTCCAAATGGCATCTCTTGAGATCGTGTCAAAGGCTCGTTTGAAGTCGACAAAGAGACCATTCCACAGACTGCTCAATGATGATACTGCGTGTGTTGATGTGATCTACGCACGATCGATTTGGCCTGAATCCAGCTTGCTCTCTTCGCAGTAGGTTGTTTACAGTTGGTGAGATTCGATCGAGTATTAGCAAAACCAGCACCTTCTCGATAGAGTTGAGAAGGGTTATCCCTCGCCAATTGTTGCAATCGTTAAGGTCGCCTTTCTTTGGGATCGTTATGATGACTCCTTCTTTCCAACTGTCAGGAATTCTACAAGTACTACACGCTTCACGAATGATTGGGGTGAGTGCACACGCAAGCGCGACCGAGTTGCACATCAGAATTTCCGCAGCAACTGCACCGTAATTCGGCCATCCGTAAACACCAATTTTGAATGACTCGCTCGAGGACTTCGGTTGGTATCTCGCGAATAACTGGAATAATGTTGGCTTCCAATGCCTCAATCGTAGCTGGTTTATCCAAAAAACATTTAGACTTTTCATACCGCCACAAAAAAAAGTCCAAAGGTGTGATATCGCACAATTTTGGTGGCCAATCCACCGGTCCGAAACGAGAGATCAATTGCTCACTGAAACGAGGACGCAGTAAATCCATTGTGTCACGGGCTGTATGGGATGTAGCGCCGTCTTGTTGGAACCAAATGTCGTGGAGATCACAGGCTTCAATTTCCGGCATCAAAAAGTAGGTTATGATGGCGCGATAGCGTTTGCCATTCACTGTTACATTGGCGCCAGCCTCGTCTTTGAAGAAATATGGACCGATGATTCCTCCAGTTCATAGGACGCACCAAACGATAGTTTTCAATGGAAGTAATAGCAGTTCGTGAATGGATTCGGGTTGATTTTCAGCCCAAATATGGCAATTTTGCTTATTGACCAAGCCATTCGGCCAAAAATGGTAAAATCGGTAGGACGATTATGTACACCATAAGTTGGTCTGAGCGCGCGATGAACACTTTTCACAGAGCGTCGATTTTCGTAATACAATTGTACGATTTGTAAATGTTGTTGAGGCGTTAGTCTTTCCATGATGAAATGTCAATGAATATTGAATAAAATTATGTATTTAGTTTGACAGTAGTCACGCGTGACATGTCAAAAAAATCCTATTGGAAAAAGTACCTCCAATCTGATCACCCTTTAGAAGGTTCCAATAAATTGCATACACAATGTGATTACCTCTCAATGAGTAATTCATCGAAACCCACTCAAAAATCACTCAGCGACGCCTCATCTCTCCGCATGACTCATCTATTTAAACTCATCAATCAGTTCTTAAATCTTATGCCATATTTTGTTCACACCAAACAAGTAATATACTTTTTTCTGAAATTCGGGTGCACCCTGTACCCACGCAGTGCAGCCAACAAAGAGATATGAAAGTCAAACGACCGCCAGAACTGGCCAATCACATCGCAGCACGCTCGCTCCCTTAGTTGCTTCTTTGCTGTCTGGATCACACTGAGGTAAGATTGGTGAATTAAATCTTAAAATTTTTTTCTCTGCACATATCTCTGCCAACGTCACTCTTCCTATCTCTGCCGACGTCCCTCTGCATATCACGGCCGACGTCACTCTGCCTTTATCTGCCGACGTCACTCTGCCTATCTCTGCCGACGTCACTCTGCCTATCTCTGCCGACGTCACTCTGCTTATCTCTGCCGATGTCACTCTCAGCTTATCGCTGCCGACGTCACTCTGCTTATCTCTGCCGATGTCACTCTCAGCTTATCGCTGCCGACGTCGCTGCATTCACCATTGTATAACGTGACTTCACTATGTGACTGCCCCGCAGGTCGTTACGTTGGCACATCTCAGCTTATCGCTGCCCACGTTTCCTCTGCTATTTCTGTCGAAGTCACTGAATTCAAAATCGTACAACGTAATCTCACTGTGTGACTGCCGCGCGAGTCGTTACGTTGGTACACCTCAGCTTAGCGCTTCTGACGTTTTCGCTACACTCACTAATGTCCTCGTTACGGTTCACGCTCGTCTCTGGCTCACGCTCTCGTATCGCTCAGTGTTCGCGCTCGACTAAAGTGCACGCAAAGGCTCACGCACTCAGGCTCTCGTACTCAGGCTCTCGTGAAGGCTCGTCAGGCTTGCGTCAAAGGCGCACAAAGGCTTAAGCACTCAGGCTCAAGCACTCAGGCTCTCGTCAAAGCTCGTCAGGATTACGCACACATAATACGCAAAGGCTCACGTCAAGGCCGCACGAAGGTTCTCGTTAAGTCTCGTCAGGCTCACGTCAAAGGTGCACAAAGGCTCAATCACTCAGGCTCTCGTCAAAGGCGCACAAAGGCTCGCTTTATTCAAGGCTCGTCCAATTCACGTTAAAAGCAGCTCACACACAAAGGCTCCCGAAAGCTCACGTCATCAATGACTACGTCAAGGTTCACGTCGTCGAGGCGGGCTCTATGTAACGTCGTGTTGCTAGCAGACTATCTTTGAACTCTTTTGTTAACTTTGGGAATATCGAAATAAAGACTGAATTGAACTAAAAGGACCACAAAATATAAATTTATTGTAACGACCTATATCATTTTGAACCCTCCGTCACCCTGAGTTTATACCGGCTGGGAAAACTCTGTGAATTTTCTTTCAAAAAGGAACAACAGTGGCCTTGCAGCTAGAAGCGTTCAAGAGTAACAGTGTGTAAGGTCAAAAGTACGTCTCTTCGCATTAAGACGCCACGAAGGCCAACCAAGGAATCACCTAAACGAATAAACCCCCGATATATTTAAATGTGAGCGCCGTGGCTCAGCGGAAGGGTGCATGGCTTCTGAGCGGTAGGTTTTTGGTTCGAATCCCAGTAAAATCAAAAAAATTATTTTCCACGGTATCCACCTGTTCCGAATGTCTGACAATGCTACTTGTCACGGAAAGCTTCTCAGTTCGCCGTCCGGAGCCGGCCTTAAATTGTAGGTCGCTTCCATTTGTGTCCAAAAATATAAATGCGCAACACAAATGGTCGCGAGAAACTAGGTCTTGGACCGCAACGGTCTGTCGCGCCGAATATTATTATTATTATATCTATATATGTATGTGTGTGTGTATTGTATTGATGTATATAAAAGTAAACAATTCCCGCTTTTAATAGAAAAGCATCGAAGTAGATAAGCCAAGAACATACTCTAAGTAGCCGCGGCCTTTATTACTCTCCCGTTGTAATGCCCCACACCATATCCAATAAATAAATCTATGATGCCGTTGGACCCCACCAGGGGTTTACCACTCCTCCTTTCTCAAACGGGCTGGTGACCGGCTACCGCGGAGTTGCCTGATAGTTACATTGCACCCAAGATAGGTACACTCTTTCGCTGATCTTATTATTATTTCGAGTCCAATGTTTCAAAGGCCAGACACAGCCGATGACCCTCAGAATCGAATCAATGGAAAACTCCACCTCCTGTTGTCTGATTTGATATCTCATTTCGACTGCTCGATGTCGCTTATTTCCCTCACCACAATTCTCAGTCACTAAGTAGTTCATCAATGCTCATTGCTCTCTGTTTGCCTTCAAAATAGTGTTTAAGGGCATGGTCATAGTTGTATTTAATTTTTTTTAACAAAAAGTGCAAATGTACTCCGTATAGACAGAGTTGTAAACTTGACCAGCCATCAGTAACACCGTCGCGTCGGTCGTCCAAATGACCCTCGTGAGTTTTCCGCTTACTTGCGCTTATACGATACACTCGTATAAATGTACTCGTAATGTGAACTTTTGAAACAAAAACCAAAACAACAACAACAAAATTAAAGATTAGCTGCAAGGCTGGTGGTCTGATTTTGTGTCTCATTTGTGTTAATTGCTCATTGCTGTACTTTTACTGTATGTCATTGTACCAGTAGTTGCATGAAATGTAGTTAACAAATTGGGTACGAGTGGAGTACCTTGAGCGAAGGTTGTGCGGTAGCATACAGAGATAGAGTTATTTAAAAAAAATTGGGTCATAGATATGAGTACGTCAAGTTGTATTCGGTTTACAAATAGATTTGTCACAATAGCCGATAGACTTTGAAAGTTGTAGGCTGTTATGGGGACCGCACCGAACAAGGTACAATGTAAGAAGAAGAAACGATCAGAAGAAACTGAAGAAAAATGCATCCTATGTCCTATACATCAAAAGTTCTGCTTATAAGTGCTGTTTATTGCTTAGATAGAACTTATTGAAAGGCTAACTGTCAAATTAGCTATAATACTAAGCTTACTTCTGACATTTTTTTTGCGTGCTAGGCAGATTTAAAAATATAAGCCTCATAAACTCCTCCTGATGGAGCCACTCGCAACCAAATAGACCACGTGTTAATAGACCGTCCGAGGTGCCAACGTCTACTCGGACCACTATCTTGTTGGTATGGTGCTCCGAGCGCGGATTGCATCATCAAGAAAGACAGCATCCGCGAATCAGTTTCGAGTCAAAACGGCTGCCCTTCGCAACGAAGAAACCAGAAACAACTACGGTCAAGCGATAGGACTCGCCCTAAATGCAGGAAGAGTAAGTCCTGGGGCTGAGATGCCGGGCGTTGAAGAGAAATGGACACGCCCTAAGAATACATACTGTCATTAGTACTGCTGACTCCATCTTTGGCAATAGTCGTAGAGATCGGAGGAACGACTGGTTCGATGACAAATGTAAGCTAGCGACTGAACGTAATCGTACGGAGCAATACAACAATCTCATGAAACGCGGGCACGCGAAATTGAATATATAGAGCTCAGAAGATATGAAAAAACAGTTCACCGGCAAAAGAAAGCATCCTGGAAGAAGAATCTCGTCCGTGAACTAGAACAGTACAGAGAGCGAGGACCGCACCAGGTACGGAAGTCCTACCAAAGACTCCGCGGTATGACGAAATATATACCGCGTTGCATACTGGAAAGACAAACAGGGTAATCTGATCGCCGATCTCAGAGCGATGGGAAGAGCACTTTAATGAGTTGCTTAATGGCCATCTAACTGAGGAATGGAGGCTCAACCAGTGAACGAAGACCACACTATGCTGCCGCCACCAAGCAAAGACGAAGTTAGCAGAGCGATAAATCGGCTCAAAAATAATCAGGCCCCAGGATCTAATGGTATCCTAGTGAAGCTGATTAAAGAAGGAGGCCCCGCAATACACAAAGCAATTCATGAACTAATAGTGCAAGTATGGGAGGAAGAAGCGATGCCAGAAGACTGGCGAAGAGGCATCCTATGCCCCATACATAAGAAAGGAGATTCCACAACCTGCAGCAATTATTGTGGTATAACGTTGTTATGTACCGCGTATCCTTCAAGACAGCATAGCCCCATACGCTAAGGTCCATACCAGTGTGGCTTCATCCCAGGCAAATCAACAACTGATCAGATTTACACCCTAAGGCAGGTGATGGAAAAATGTCTAGAGTTTCAAAACTCACTACACCATCTTTTTATAGACTTTAAGGCCTCCTAACGATAGCATAGCCAAAGTAGAACTCTAAAAAGCCATGAGAGAATTCGGTATCCCAAATAAACTGACACGACTATCTGGGCCATGACCAATGGTATTAGCCAAGTAAAAATATCCGGCTCACTTACAATCAATCCCAATTAACGTCTGATGTGGCAAAGCGATCCATTTCCTTGTAAGTGGGAAATGTAATGGTTAGCCTCATCGTCAACGTAATCTGAAATTGTAACGTTAACCGATAGTGGCGTGTTGCACCATTTTTCCGACTTGCATCTCTAATCGGGATGACCAGTCTTTATCTACCCAGACAGTGCTACTGCTGGATGGATGCGCTTGAATTTTGAGAGGATCAGAGCAAAGAGTAGACTGAGCGTGTCGCTGGTGGAAGAGGGATCCTTCCTAAACCACACATCGTCCACGGTATCTTTCGTTTTTGTTCGAACTTTTCTGTGGTAGTGGTAGGCACTGCACGACAATCACTAGTGTCATGCAAGGTCCTCTACTACACGTCTTAGAATTGCGCAGCAGAGAAGGACTGTCCATTAATCCTTGCAAAACCGTTCTAGTGGCTTTCACGAAAAGAGGACTGGTCGATTTGGTACCTATCACCAACAGAGGCACCACGTTAGATTGTTCCAGTGAGGGTAAATATCTCGGTGTCATCCTTGATAAACGGCTGAACTGGAATTCTCATATCAAATCGAACGCGCCACTAGGCCCTTTGTGGGCCAGTAGACGCCTCTACGGCTGAACTTGTGGTCTTTATCCTAAAATGTAACATTGGATGTATACAATGATGGTGATACCTATTATCAAGAACGCGGCCATCGTTTGGTGGCTGAAAGTTCTTGAACGGACAACGGCAACTAAGCTTCAGAAGCTATAAATAATTGCCTGTCTAGGTATAACGGGTGCTATGCGCACCTGCCCTACGACTGCATTATAAGCTGTTGTATGGTTCTGTCACCCTTGCAAGTCTTCATCACGAAGACGTCTGCTAGATGTGCTATTAAGCTAAACTTCATGCCATAGAGATCTGCGCCAAAATTAACCTCAGTAAATAATAGCCATTTAGATAGCCAGGCAGCACTTAGAGCGCTGTCGTCCAATTTGATGGACTTGATATCAGTCAACAACTGTTCCGATCTCTGGCCAGACACAACAAAGTAACACTCGGTTGGATCCGTGGTCATCATGCAGGCACCGAATCTGCAAATGAACTAGCTATGGCTGGCTCAGAATCTGTGTTCATAGGACCTGAACCCTATTGTGTTATCAAATGGGCTGCCGCCACAGCACTGATAAATTGTTTAGAAAACAAACTTCGTCTGGCCCACAGGGAAAGTGTCCCGGGGCTTAGGCAATCCAAACAATTAATCAGGCCCTTTTCCTACAAGGAAATCCTTAATTTCAATGGGGAAAGCATTAGGTGGTAAGCTGGTGAGCTTTCTAACAGGTCATTGTGGCTTGCGATATCACCTTAACAAAATTGGTGTGGGCTCAGAGACAGAATGTAGGTTCTGCTCGGAGGATGAAGAGTCATCCGAGCACATTCTCTGTGAATTACCAGAATTACTTTGGTTAAGGAGACGCATCTATTACAAGGAAATATGCTCGACGGCGGAATTGAGAAATTCCGCAACTAAGGATCTACTATCGTTTATTAGGGAGGTGGTACGTCTCTTAGAAACAAACAAACCCTACGACACAATAGATCTTTCAGCTGGCAGTGTCTGACATATGGGCTAGGGTTGTTACAAAAAAAAAAAAAAAAATCCAGATATATGGCGCGCTTAGAGTGGTGCCCTGCGCGTCTTATACAAAAGAGAGAGCATAAATTTGCGAAAAATTCGCACGCCATCGGACTTAATGAAAAGTGAAAAATTCGCGCGCAAAGTCCGCGTCACAGCTTTCGATTTTGTTCATTGACCTCCATATTTTCTCCAGCGGCGTTAATCGCGCGCAAGTACCTGTTATGTTATATATCGTGTAGTTTGGCGTTATGGAATACGCACGCGTATAACCGCAGCATACCCATACTACCGCCAAGCAAGCTTCCGCTTTATTCCCTTTTCCCCCCAAAACCAGGGCACCGTTGGCACATACACGTTTGTTGGTAGTTCCATTGAAACGGATTTATTTGGTAGCTTGGAAGTACGACTGCAAGCGTGGACGGAAGTGCATGCAATGTTAGAGTTGGCTAATTGGAAATTTGTATCAGTTATCGGATTGGGCGGTAAGAGTGGAGTGGAGAGGAGATTGAAGTGTACAGACGTCATAATGTGTTTATATGAAAGGCGTGAAAGTGTCCTGATGTTTTCTTTTTCTTTTACTTCCTCCTTCATTTTCCTTTCACATCATACATCAACGCAACTCTGTCGTTTTTAAGGTCAAGACATGCTCTGAATATTCATAGCAGATCGCAGATCGCAACAGGATCTAAAGATAATGCTGCCATTTGTAACCCCAAAAGCGCAGCATACTTAATGGCCAATTGTGAGCGGTCCTTTCATATTTTACGTCGTTTTATTTGTGTCACCATCACCACATATAGCGCCCACATTAAGAGTAGCGATCGTGGACGCTTCCAGATTTCTACAAAATTTCTTTTTCCAAAAGTACAATTGAGTGCAATTGACGACGACGACGACGACGACGACAACAACCAAACAACACGCTCTACTTGCATGGGAATGTTGTTGCAGTCATCGTGTAGTTCGCATTGGTAGTCTGCTGCGCTTGCGCAGCCGATATGAAACCGGCACGGCGCACGGACTGCGCTTAATATTTCTCGTTTTCTTTTTTAGACCGTCGGCGTCGGCGTCGCGTCGTGCGGCGCAGAGTGCGATGACTTTCGTTTTCATGAGCGAAAGTATGCATTGCCCGGAGTATATGCTGTGCTGTGTGAAGTTTTGAGGTCAGAAATAAGGCTAAGAAGCGCGCTTACAGCTACTGATGTTTATAACGATGCCCCGTCCGATAATGAGGCGGCGCACCCCCCCCCCCCCCTCTAGATACTACGTTTACTCGCGCTTATATGTAAATAGCTTTTAGAAATGAAAAGAAAGAGGCAAAGTGAGCGTATTGGTGAATGTTTGGTGGCCGCCTTTCAGAGCTTGGGATTCGGATCAGCAGTGAAATTTCTTTTTGTACAAAAGTCATAACTCGTTGAGTGCCGTTGCGTCGTCGTCGTCGTCGTCGTCGTCGTCGTCGCCATTATTTAGGTTAGTAAAATAGAATTGGTAAATTACAGAAAAATGTATGCGAGATACTCTTTTTGAAGGCAGCACCAACACGCCACCGCCATTTGGGATTACTTCGTGCCTTCGTGCTGACTGGCTTATTGGACCCAATAAAAGGCTAGCACGCGCCGGCGCACCGTGTTTCTCTTGCCATTTTTGGTCATTAGCGCGGCCGCCGTCGTCGTACGCTTATGGAACTCAATTGAGAGTCGAAGAGTTTTCTTTGAGATAAAGTAGGTTAGATACTTTTCCGTTTTTTTTTTTTTTTATATTTTTATATTAAAGTATTTTGTTTTTTTTTTTTGCTATTGGTTTGGACCAAATTTGTAGCCTGCAGACATTTTACACTGGGCCACAAATTATTTGGAACAAAATCTATTATCTCTGTGAGGGCGATCTAACATCTAACATTCTTTCAATCTTCTAAAGTTAGAAAGTGGAACAACTTAATTGAGATAATGGTAGATAGATGCCGCAGCCCGTTATACGAATTAAGGGGCCCCTACTTTGTATTATTTTAATTAATGTCAATTGTCAGTCTTTTGGCGACCTTTTATTTTTTTTATTGTTTTGTGGGCTGAAAAGCCTGGTGCACTGCGACCTAAAGATCTATTGTGCATCTGAGATGATTACCACTTTATGTGGTGGCTTAGTTCCTTTATGAATGCTATTACGTCTGCCAATTCGATCGAAATGGCATGCTGTTCTGGGACTGTGTGAACCTTAAGTCTTTTCCGTGTAAGAGCATGATTATAATGACGATGTGTTGCAGCGCTTCGACCCATATGGATCTATTGCGCTCCCCCCTGACTAGTGACTAGCACCCCGTCCATACCAATGCTTCTTAAGAATCCAATAATATGGAGCGGGTTCAGTGAATGCCGCACAGACTCCGAGATTGCGTGGCTTCCCAATTGGTCTCTTCTCTGACGGATCGTTGCTCCGCACTCGTTGAGTAGATGCCATGGGGTCTCCTCCGCCTCCCCACAGAGTCTGCAGCTTCCATCCTCTTCTATTTTTAACTTCTTTAGGTGCCCCTTCAGTTTGCAATGTCCTGTTAGGAAACCCGTAATGATTCTTACATTACTTCTACTTAGTCCCACTATTAGGCGGGACCTCTTTGGGTTATAATTCCCCAACATTTCCTTTGCTTGCCGTAGGCCTGGGAGGTTCTCCCATTTTTCCACCAGTTTTGATGTGACGTGGAATGCGTCTAGAGCTTTTAAAGCAGCTTGGCTGTCTGTCATGATTGCTATTTCCTGCCTCATGTAGTTCCTTTCCAGAATGAAGTGAGGACATCTTTCAATGGCATGTACTTCTGCATTGAATATACTCTGGTTCATCCCCATCGATATGGAGTGTTTGGTTCGTGGCCCATATATTCCAGCACCCGTGCCTTCTGCCTTCTTTGATCCATCCGTATACCACTTTATGGCACCCGGATATATCTGGTATTCAGTTTCCAACCTGAATTCCTTCTTGATGCTCATTTTGATTTCAAAGTTCTTTTTGAAACCATGCTTCCGCACCATGTTATCGCACGGCATGCTCGCTGGAGGAATCAGCTTGGTAAGTGGTTCTAATATCCGACTTGTCCTGCTGTCCGTGAAGCAGCCTACCTTGCTCAAACGTAACTTGATGGTTTCCATGGATTTGCTCTCTACCACTAAGTGTAGTGGGAGAAGCCCGCCCGCTGCCCGCTGTTGGGCAGGTTCTCATGGCTCCTGTAATTAAAACGCAGGCCAGTCTCTGTACTTTTTCCAACTCCCTTTTCGTGGTGCTTAGCTTGGTCCTATTCGCCCTTGCAACTGCTCCGTAGGTAATCATTGGAATAACTATCATGGTGTACATCCAGTGCATTAATCTGGAGCTAACTCCCCACGATTGTCCTGCCACCCTTCTGCACACCATGATTGCTCCTTTTGATTTTTATAGCACTGCTTGTTGGTGTTTGTTCCAGAGCAGTCTACTATCAAATATCAGTCCCAGATATTTAACCTCTTTGCTGATAGTGATCTCTTCTCCTGCAATGCCTGAGTGCACTGGGGATCACATAAGGGTGATTTTATTGGTTTTGGCCAATTGTTTTAAGTGGCAGTAGCAGGTCCACATTGTTCTTGTGTTGAAAGTAGGGCCTTTTAGTGCAAGTAGTGCGGCCTGGCTATCTAAGATCATGTAAATCTCAGTTCTACTATATCTTCTTTTAGTGCATTCCAAGATGCAGGCTTCAAGTGCAATTGCTTCTGCCTGGAAAACGGTTGGAGAGTTACCTAGGGGTATGTGCAGTTTGGTTCTGGGTCCGAATACTTCTGCTCCTGTTCCTTTGTCTGTTTTAAATCCGTCTGTGTCCTAGATGGATGCACGATGGGGACGAGGCTATTGATGATATTTGCAACATGATGACGTTCTGGAATTCTAACCAAGGAGTTCCTTTGGAAATTAGTTGTTTTCATCATTGCATCAGTGAGTCTGATTGTAGGACAATACCATAATCCGAGTTTATTTTTGAAATGATGTTCCTGGTCTATTGGATTTGACCTGGTTGTGTTTATTGAGAGTGGAGAGTCTTAAGCCAGCTTCACTTTTAATGTGTATGTGAAGTGGTGTAAGTCCTATAATCTTCTCGATGGCTGCAGTAGGGCAGGTCTTTATGGCATCTGTTGCACTAGGTTAGGTTAGGTCAGGTTCGGTGGCTGCTATTGCACACTTAGACCGAAGTACGGTCCTTTGTGATACCACAGGATCAGAGCCTTTCCCCTTTTATTATAGAGCCCATTTTGTGCTCCTTGTAAATTTTAGGATGTCTCCCACTTTGCAGTTTTCGACATCCGACATCATCACACAAGGTTTGTCACAGGTGCGTCCATCGGTGATACACACGTATATAAAATTTAAAGAAAATCGGGTTAATTTTTAAAAATTTTATATGGGCCCTCAAATTTTAACAGAAAGTTTTGTCTCCGGAAATGCACATGTGTGCAAAATTTCAATAAAATCGGGCTTTGGAAAAAGTTGGTTAAAAATTGATCGCAAGATTCCACGACAAACAGACCGACCGACCGACTTGTAAATTCTTGTAAATTCTCTGATCGGGGATTAGATTTTGTGATGAAAATCCCCATTTGGTGGTGAAAACATAGCAGCCACAGCGCACGGATGGTGCGACGTACACACAACGACGTACGAAGTACCTCTATGGGTGCATTTGGGGTCTTTTGGTGGTCTTTTGGAGATCTTCATATTCACATCCCATCTCTATATTATTGAAATTACATATAATTATATATGTTTTTCATTAAAAACTAACATCGCTGAAATTTACAAAAGCCAACACAAGAAGTTGTATGCATTCTTTGTCGATTTCCGTGCAGCCTTTGACACGGGAGGGTCTATTTTATAAACTCCACATAGTAGGAATGTCTAATAAAGTCATCAACATTTTAAGGGCAATGTATGACAGCAATTTAGCATACGTTTGGGATGGCGAATTTATTTCGGATGAGTTTGGAACATGGAATGGGAGTGAAGAAAGGTTGAATACTGAGCTCGCTTCTATTTATCCTATTCGTCGATGACATAACAGATTTTGTGAGGGCAGGAAAATCATTGAACCAAATAAAGAACTCTGCGCTTATGGATGTTGACGACATCTTTTTCTTCTCTGATACAATTAACGGGATGCAGTTGATGACAAACATACTGGCTGAGTACTCTGCGAGCTATGGAACCTGACAGTTAATCTTGAAAAGTCGAAGATGATGACATTCAGAGTCGGAAACGGTACGTATTCGCGCTAGAAAAGTGGCGTCTTCAAAGTAAACGTAGTGATATAGTGAGAGAAAACAAATGCCTGATAGCTGCAAACCTCAATATTCAAACCGTAATGACAAACTATCGGAAGAAAAAAGCGCAATATCTTCCGTTTGATGTCGCTGTATTGTTAACAAAAGCATAACCCACAGCTTAAAACATGAAATATTTTTGTGAAAGCGCATAATCGATTCTTTTATACGGAGCCCATGTATGGGGTTTCTACCCTTTTGAGGAAGAAGAAAGGTTTCTGCGATACTTCTTAAAATTTGTCGTCTACACGCCTACACGCCTAATTATATGTTGCACTTGGAGACTAGGGTACCTCCTCTTTTCCTGGATACTTTCCGACTGCACTTTGCCATATATAGTTAAAGTTAGCGAGACGGGACAAGGTAGGTAGGCTGCCTAAGTTGTTGCTCACTTAAATAAGCGGTCATCTTTATCAAATTTGGTAACGTTTATCGACTGAATGTCGTTTCAGCCTTAGATTAACAACTGAGGAGCAGGGCACAACCTAAAGATCTAAATTTTACGAGCTATTGTCATCAATCGAACGAGAAAGATACGACAGATACGTAAGTGACGCTCGGACTTCCCAACATAGAATATACTTCTCGCAACTTAGATCTGATCTACAAGATGAAAAATACTTTCACCTGGTGGAATCTTGTTAATGGAAATCTGGAACATCTGGAGGCTGAAAAAAATCACATAACTTAAAAGAACCATGCTAAGCATTTGATGTTCTTTTATTCTTGTTGTGCACCTCAAATGCTTAGCGTGGTTAGCCTTGTACATACAGCAAAGACAAAGCGGGTTGTCTGATCGCCGATCACAAAGGCATCTTGGAACGAATGAAAAAGTATTTTAATGCTTAGCTAAATAGTCTGCTTTAAATTTTAGCTCCCTTTCCGTTTGTGTGCAAAAATATAAAATGCACAGCACCGAGAAACTAACACATAGACCACAACCAGACAGAAAGAAGGTATAAAAATTCGGGTAACTACAGAATAGACAACCTCCTAGTTGTCGAATCCACTTAAATGCGATACATTTCACGCTAAAATTGGGTTCTTTAAAAGGGGGAATGGGATAAGATCATGCGATATCACTACGGACAAGGGAAGCAAACAATGCTACCTAACCTAACGAATGTTTGGATCTAGTTGGCTTAACGTGGACCAAATACGTAAATTAACATGAGCAGTGTGAAATGATCGACGGTAACGGATCAAAATTGTGCGTCTAGCTGAACCTTTGCAATTGACACGGTTTTGTAAAAATTACAATTTAGGAGCCAGTATAAAAAACTGGAAAACTTCAGACCCAATTAACACCGAAATGGCCTGATATGTTAACGAGATGATTATTGGCCGAAAAAGAAATTTCCATCTTTTTACATCTCAATCTAATAAGCGACTACAAAAAGTCATAAATCCCAGATGGGCGAGTAGGAGCGTAAGCATCTATGTCTCTGCTGACTTTGTTTACTACGTCAGTGTGTAGGGTATGTGCAAGTAGTGTGCGTGTATCATGTGTGATTGATTGTGAAAGAAGAAAGAAAGAAACAAGCAGAAGAAAACAAACCGTCAAACAGACAAGACTCCACAGCTCATGCAGAGAAAGAAGAAAGTGAATTTTCTCAAAGTGGGTCAATCGGCCAATTCGTTATATGGCAGTCGTCGTGGATGGCGTGGCTTCAGGTCGGAACGCGTTGGTTGCTGAGACTGAGTCCGACTGTGCTGAGTGTATGTGTGTGTGTGTGTGTGGACGCGCACCTCAAGACGAGTTACGCTTGTAGGGTAATTATGACGATTAAAAGTGAAAATCAGTCGAATGGTTCCCGCAGACGACCAGCTGACGAAAAGAAAAGGAGGCCGATTTCGAGGTGACGATCAGCGTCACGATAATGACGAAAAAGAAACATTTTGTTTGCAGCTGAAGAGTTTATCAGTAATTGGTCTAAAAGGTCGAACGGAATCTTTTCTTATTAGAGATTTTTTTCGTGCTGCTAAGGGGCTTAATCTTGGACATGCTGGTAATGTGCCAATAACAATTTGGAGTTTCAAAACTCTGGTAAGAATTCAAAAGAATTGATACAGGTATGGGGTCTCGTCTCGTCTTTTGAAATTCTTATTAATTGATTTGGTTCATAAGCTTATCTCTTTTGGTTTGACATGAGTCCAAAAAACGTATATACGTATGGCGGGTCAGGACCGGTCTTTAGTTGTAGAGCCAAATATGATGATGCTAATGGTCAGAAATGGCGGGTCAGGGCTCTACTCTGGTCGTAGAGCCAAATGTGATGAAAATGATGGTAAGAAATCGCAGCTCAAGACCGGATTCCGGTTGTAGAGCTAAATATGATGATGATCAGAAATGGCAGCTCCAGACTGGATTCTGGTTTTAGAGCCAAATATGATGATGATGATGGTCAGAAATGTCACCGCAGGACCGGACTCTGTTTGTAGAGCCAAATATAAAAATAATGATGGTCAGAAATGGAAGCTCTGTTTGTAGAGCTAAATATGATCAATGTGATGGTCAGAAATGGTGGGAAAGGACCGGACTCTATTTGTAAATCCAGATATGATGATGATGATGGTTAGAAATGGTGGGTAAGGACCGGACTTTATTTGTAGAGACAAATATGATGATTATGATGGTCAGAAATGGAAGCTCAGGAACGGGGACTCTATTTTTAAAGCCAAAAATAAGTTAAAAATTGAGATATGATGATTGTGATGATGATCAAAAATGGCGATTCAGGACCGAGCTTCGGTTGTTGAGCCAAACATTATGATAATGATGGTCAAAAATGGCAGCTCAGGGCCGGACTTCGTTTTTAGAGCCAAATCGAATGACACTGAAGGTCAGAAATTGCGTGTTAGGACCGGACTCCAGTTGTATAGCCAAATATAATGATGACGATACTCAGAAGTGGCCTAATTGAGGCTAATTCTTGTGTGCCGTACAATGTCAAAACCCCTATCAGTGTTACAGAATCATTGGTTCGTTGAAATTTGCTTGGAGTTATGATTGAAAAGTCCCTTCTTTATACCTTTTTTGTAATTACATCATGTAATGACAAAGGTTAGAGAATGTAATGACAGTGTTAGAGAATTTCTGGTTCTTTTCAGTTTCCTTGGAGTTGCGATTGACAAGTTCGACCAGTTGGCTTTTTCATTTACAGATATCATATAAGAATACTCCTAGAGATAGGAACGCCACTGGAAAACTCTTTGTTACCTGAATATCTGGTCGTTTTATGGAACTCGTACCATTCACTGACTATTCCATTGAAAGGGACTGTTGGACTGTATGGCAGTAGCGAGTTTGTTCCCTAATAGCACCCATTGAACAGATAACTCTTTCCAGCGTAACCAGTTTATTGGCTGACTCATTGCCTTCAGTGTAACCGTATACTGGCATCTAAAGAACGACTACGTCCAGACCAGTTCATCTTGAGGGCTGGCTTACAAGTCTTTAGTTTTAACCATTTTCTCCATTAGCGGGTTTAATTTCAAATTTGTGCGCTACTTTGTCTTAAATCCCTGCAAGCCTTTCAAAAAAATTATATCACTGAATATATTTTTCAAACCTTCAACGATATTAAACCAACTATTGACGATCACCTAAGAAGTTGGAACTTTTCAAAGTGCAGCTAACTTCGAGGACTTTCTTTAGAGCTTCGATATGAATCGCATTGCTTTGCCATATCATGGATATCATTCCAAACACTGATTTTGCTTTGCCGATTCGGTTGACAATGTCCTGTTCGATTCCACCTTCGGTCGGGACAATACTCCCAAGATATTGGAAACTATCTACTCTCTCTACCGACTGTCCAGAAATGTTAACTTGAGTTACTGAGTACTGAGTTAGTGCCGAGGTTGATGATTTTGGTTTTAGCAGAATTAATCTTCAAACCCACAACATTTGCCACCCTCTCCACCTTTGTTGTCATTTGGTGCAGCTCCATAATTCTGTGTGAGAGTAAACAAACGTCGTCAGCATAGTCCAGATGTTTGAGTTAAGATGTAAGATGACATTTTAAGCCATCATAGGTTGCTTTAATAATAGCTATTAGTTTATCGGGTATACCTCTCCTGCGCAAGGCGAGCCAGATAAACTGTCTGTTGACCCTGTCAAACGCCACCTCAAAATCGATGAACTGCTGTGGTGACCGGAATTCAACGCGCACTGTTCAATAATGATCCGCAGGGTGTTGATGTAGTCGACACAGGAATATCCAGTGCGGAAACCTGCTTGTTCGGCATCGAGTGTATCTTCCTGATGTTCCTTAATTCGCTCAAGTACTACTTTGGCTATTACTTTTGCAACTGCAGGAAGAACGCAAATGCCTCTCCAGTTTTCGCACTCCATAAGACTACCATTTTTAGGGAGCTTGACAATCATTCCCTTCTAAATTTTTATTTTTAAAAAGTTGTCCAATGTGGAAGTCGAGTTTTATGTTCAAGACCGTTCAGCAGGAGAATTGGGGACATGAAATCGATCACCAATACATTGGCTCTTTTTTTGTACCTTTGAATGAAGAATACCTACGCCAACACTTTTCTAGCCGCTGCGGGGCCATATTGTTGTGTTCAATAGCTTCGAAAAATCAGGTCAGAAAACTGTTTTCCAAAAACTGTAATTAATTAATTGTTATTTTCCCTTTCCCTCCTCCCAATCATACCAGCGAATACCTAAAGAAAGTCCCTCATAGTTTCAGTTACAGTGACAGCAGCATAAGAAAAAAAAATTCACTCGCCCAACCATGAAACTCGACAGCCGATCTATCGACGAATAAACTTTCATGGAAATTTTGAACAACAAAAAAAACACAAAAACCAACGGATACAATAAATTTAGGGCATTTCATGCTGCTGCGACCATAGACAACGGCCGACGACCGACGGACGCCCGACCACGACAGTAAAACACACAACGTTCTGCCCGTCCTACTAATATGTGTGGCCGGCTGTAAGAGAACGCTTTGCGTAATTTCTCTGCGAGAAATCTTAATTTTGTGTTAAGCGGCTCCGAACAAAAAAACTATAACTTCAAAAACCAAAAAAAAAAAGTTTTTATTTTTTCGCCTCTTTATGATGACGAGATCAACTATGCGATTGATGTGAAAGATAGAGATGGAGGTACTAAGGTGAGATACTTTGTGGTTTTATTTTTTCTTTTGAACTAGATTTTGAATATACGAGTATTTTGTGAAGAACAAGAGTTTTGCGTTTATTTTCCATATAAGAAATACACACATAGATTATTCCACAAGAAATCATTCTGTGAAAGGTGATGTATCTTCTTGGAAACATATGTAACAATTAGATAAAAAATCTATATACCTACTTACATACACGCACTAGCAACAAAAAAAAATATCACCATATCGAGTTCCAACGCTTCACGTACCAGCAAACTAAGCTCCCATTGGGAACATCGAAAAGGGCTCGTACCTACGTCAAAATTTGTAATTATTTTTGGTTAGCTATATGTCACATCCTCCAGTTGTCTCCGCACTTTTGTGGCTCTCCTCTTCTAAGCCGATTTACTAGAGAATTTCACGTGAGTGCACATGAATGGAATTAAAGTTAATGACCTACATTGGGTCACACATTTTGGAGGTAACAATTAAACGTAGAAACGTAGAGTCATCGCTTTTGTTCGCTACGGAAATCGTAGAGCAGGAAGAATTTTCGGGAAGAGTTCACATCTGGCGGTCAACAGTGACACAATCGTTTTTGTTAAGGTAATGTTCATAGTCGCATTAGTAGTAGTACTGACTGCTGATGGAGCCGCTTTGTCCACGACAATTAGAAATTCACCGACTTAATTCTTAGAAATTCACCGACCTAATTCCTATGCCCCAAATGGCACAAATCCGAATATTCATGGGAACAGTTGTGAGATATGGGGCCGAATTACCGCATCATTTGTATAGTGATTGATCGTTGGACCCAGCTTCTTCGCGTTTAATAGAGAAGAGAAGTTGACGCCTTTTGACCCACTTACGGGTTACAAGTATAGAGTGCACAGAAGTTATCTTTTAAAAAGAAGATGGTTTCTTTTCAAATCTATATAAATAAAAATGAAACTGTGTGCGGTTGTTATTTGTGAAAGCTCACATTTAGCAACCGATTTTAGTGATATTTTCAATGTATACTACTAGAAGGTGGAAGATGGTTTTCGATTATAGTACATCCCCATTCACCACTTCCAGGGCGTGTAAAATGTAAAATTTATATAAGAGCCACATTTATAAACAGATTTTTATGACGTCTTTAATGTATAGGGTGATCAATTTAGAGGTGTCGGATTTTAAATTGAAATAAACCAACAAAACTTCAAATTGATTGGGCAATCTTTATTATTTTTGTTTAGAACCATTCATGGCATTTATTTTTTTAAAGATAATCCCTTTCAAATGTTGGCCGCAACTGCGCCGTAATTCGACCATCCGTAAATACCAATTTTGAATGACTCGCTCGGGGACTTTGGTCGGTATCTCGCGAATAACCTGAGTAATGTTGGCTTCCAATGCCTCAATCGTAGCTGGTTTATCCACAAAACATTTAGACTTTACATGGCCCCACAAAAAAAAGTCCCAAGGTGTGATATTACACGATCTAGGTGGTCAATCCACCGGTCCGAAACGAGAGATCAATTGCTCACCGAAACGAGTATGCAGTTAATCCATTCTGTCACGGGCTGTATGGGATGAAGTGCCGTCTTGTTGGAACCAAATGTCGTAGAGATCACGGGCTTCAATTTCCGGTATCAAGAAGTTGTTTATCATGGCGCGATAGCGTTCTCTATTCACTGTTACATTGGCGCTAGCCTCGTCTTTGAAGAAATATGGGCTGATGATTCCTCCAGCCCATAGGCCGCACTAAACGGTAGTTTTCAATGGATGTAATGGCAGTTCGAGAATGGCAAGTCACGGAAGATGCTAGCAGAGTCAGGTAGATTGTAGGACCTTTAAAGGTTAGGGTTTGCAGAGTAAACTCCAGCACCGACTCCATTACTCATCTTGTATCCATCGGTGAATGGAGTTACATCAAAAAGCTCCACAGCCTTTCAACTTTCTCGATTTGGAAACTCTACGGCAAGGCTAGAATTGAAGTGAAGTTAAGGAGTACAGTAGTCGTTTGAATATGGTATCAACCCCTTTGCTAACAACTGCAGTATATTGCAGTGCCCGTACGGTTTGTTAGCAAACCACCCAGATTCTCTAAGCCGGACCGCGCTGCATGCCGCAACGTATTTAATAAATAGGTCGGGAGGTAGTAAGTGTAGGATTATGTTAAGAGCATCGATGGGACACGACCGAAGTGCTTCAGTAATACCTGCTGATCTCTGTAGTCTACCTAGCTTGCTGGCATTGTACCTTTTATTTATCGCCGGCCACCAGTAAGAATAGGACGCATCACTGCTGCGTACATCCACACAGCCATCCTCGGCTGCAGTTCCCATTTCTTGCCAATTGTTTTGCTGCTAGCATATAGGGCAATGCAAGCTTTTTTATTCCTAAATTCTATATTCGACTTCCAGCTGAGCTTCCTGTCTAATATTACGCCGAGATAATTTTCTTCTGAGGTAAGCGCAAGGCTCTGGCCATTGAGCTTTGGCAGGGCAAACTCCGGTATTTTGGACTAAGCGGTGAAAAGTACCATTTCAGTTTTGCCAGAGTTAACCCCTAGGCCACAACCAGTACCCTGCCAAGAGCCTTTTCCATGAATTCACTGATCACAGAAAGCTACTGCCCTGACACAAGTATCACCACGTCGTCTGCCTGCGCGACAACCTTCATCCTGTCCATCTCAAGTGTCCTGAGGAGCTTGTTTATAACCAGCAGTCATAGAAGTGGCGATACCACACCCCTCTGGGGAGTGCCACTGTCGACTGATTTGGTTATACTGCTACTGCCCAGATTGCCAGTGATCACACTGCTACTGGGCATGGAAAAGATCCAACGTATTAGGAGTTGCTCTACTCCTTACTGAGTGAGAGCCTCCTGAATGGCATCAATGTTGACATTTTTAAAGGCGCCTTCTATATCGAGAAAGGTGGCAAGGGTGTATTGGTTGAAATAAAGGGAATGTTCAATTGTGCGTACTTCCTCGCTGAGGGCTGTCTCTGTGGACCTGCCTTTAAGGTAAGCATGTTGGTATTTTGATACAGCTGTATCTTCGAAACTTAGTCGTATATGGTAGTCTAAGATTCGCTCCAGCGTTTCCAGGAGCGACAATAAACTAAGCGGTTACAAATCATTCGCCGATTCATGAACTCTTCTGCCTGCTTTAGGGATGAATACAACTCGTACTATTCTCCAACTGTAGCGAACATAGCTAAGCGTAGGCAACGTCTGAAAATGTTCACTAACCAAGGGGCCGACACACCTATAGTCTTCTGAATCATGATAGGTTGAATGCCGTCAAGACCAGGTGATTTAGATGCAGAAAAACTGCGAATGGCCCAAGAAACCTTTTCGTGGATTATAATGTTGCCCACTTCGCATGCTGTCGCTTCCTGTCTTTCAGGAATATTCAGCCAGTGAGCTGAACCCGAGTCATTACATGCAGGAAAGTGGGTATTTACTAAGATGTCCAAAACTTCAACCGTTCAGCCGCTCTACAACTAGGGTCTGGTTCTGGCCTCCCGTAGAGGGATACTGTTGGCCTATAAGACAAGACACGATAGTTAGGAAGAATACTAAAGGCCTATCAGACAAGACACGTCAGTGAGAAAGGATACTGACGGGTTTTTTAAACGTTCGTCCGACTGTAAAATAAAGTTGTTGTGTCCGGTGGGACAAAACTAACAACACAGCGCAGTTTTCAGACTCTCCCTGGGTTTTTACAGCATACCAAAAATATGGTGTGTCTGGTTCGGTCGGAACTGTACTACCGGTCTTACTCCCTTGGAACTCGAGCACTAGGTCTCGGCAAAAGTTTGCCTACCTAAGCACTGATTTATAAAAAACCCGTGTGTGCATTTTACGCCTTAACCACATATTCTGAATTCAAAATCTTCAAAATAAATGTGCTAATCAATTTATTCCTTTCCATTCGTCCATATCTAATCTGGTGATGTCCAGTTCTTTCATTAGAAAGAACACAAAAAGCTTCTGAATAAATACTGGAAAAGTACGAAACAAAAATTCACTTCATCTCGCGATTTCTTCAACTCCTTAAAAAAAATCCTTATCCTGAACACTAACACTTTACTTATGGCATCCATCTATATCTTTGCATGTAATAAAAAAAATGGATCCGTTTATTAGCGCAATAGGGAGGATTTCCATTGGGGAGAATGTAATTTTAATGAAATTACCGTACAACATGGAAGTGAACGACATTATGCCTGGCACGTGGCTCCCCGCGAAAGTTTCATGACCCCCGCGTGTTTCAGTGTGTGTGTGTGTGTGTGTGTGTGTGTAAGTCGCGTAAAATTTCACAAAACATCACCGGAGGGGTTGTTACAAAATCATTTTTGCTCAAATGTTCGCTAAAAGGATGAGGAGGGAGGGGAAAACAATGCGCCTAATTTCGTGGCCTGCTGCTGTCAGCAATCGTCTTATCCCATTTCCGCATACAGCAAGGATCGCTGTGGATTGCTCCCCAATCCGACGACGTCAGCAATTCTACATACATATCAAGCTCTGATGGTCATTAGAGAACTCACGAGCATTCATGAACTTGAAAGAACGAGAAACAACACAAGTAGAAGCCATCAAATTGCCACGTGCCTAGCAACAACGCAACCACAACCACCAATGCGACGCCAACGACCGAAGCGCTGGAAGTCAACAAACTCAAGGCATTTGCCATTGACACGTGAAAGTAATTTGCTTTGAAATATATGTGCATAGAAGGCCGGATATATATACATACGAGTAGATATGTACAAGCAACACACCATCAAACGGCAGGACGAACGACCATAACTGTAAATTAGTGGGAGCAAGGGCAACAGTAGGCTCTTTCCTACAACTTGCTTTGCAATATCGCTTTCTGACAACTGGTGTGGGCGACATAGTGTATGAGAGACAGAGAGAGAGACAGAGAAAGTCAAACTATGCTCAGAGCAGCAGTTTATGTTAATAATTTATGGGACGATATTATGCACGAGCATTACCCTCTCTGCTCTGCCTCAGCCGACACAAGCCGTTCTTACATCCTTGAAATCGTTCGTACGCTTTCTGTCGTCGTGTCGTTCATTTCCTGATGGGACATTTTGCGTTCACCTAACGCAAGCCAACGCACACTCATACACCCACCACATAGCCACACAGAGAACGAAGAGCAATAAAATTCAAGTAATATCCTATAACCTTCAACCGAACAACGAACTCAAATCCACCGGAAGTCCCTGAAAATAGAAACAACAAATACTGTGAATGGGGAAGCGAACTCGTTTCTTGTGGTTGTTGTTGTTGGTGTTGTTGTTGTTGCTGCTGCTGTGCACAAAACTATGGTACGGACTATCGAATGCGGAAACAAATACCAAAAGCACCAACACAATTTGTTCTTGAGGAAGGACATTTCAATGTGAGTGAGAAGCGCGCGGATCTAGGATTGCCAATTAGAAGCACATTTGAACATCAATATGACATTGCAGCCAATTGCTGCGCCGATTGCATCCAAATCAGTAGAGTAGAACCTC
Source organism: Nephrocerus scutellatus (assembly GCA_947095585.1). Classification (NCBI taxonomy): domain Eukaryota; kingdom Metazoa; phylum Arthropoda; class Insecta; order Diptera; family Pipunculidae; genus Nephrocerus; species Nephrocerus scutellatus. The sequence continues at coordinate 83,113,849 of OX352765.1, read as the reverse complement.
TTTCTTGTAGTTGGAGTAGTGCTATTGAGTCGGAAAACAAAGAATTACGGATATTTAGTAATCTCCCGAAATACGGAAACTCTGGTGCACTTTTCTATTGTCAAATCGCCAATTGCACGGAAACTTCTAGTAATGATGACTTGCAATATCTGACGAACATGTTCATTTTAAGAACAATCTTAGACAATTAATGACAATTTATGTTTTTATAAAAAAAAAGGGTTCTTTGATAAAATGTTATGGAACTTTTCTGGAAAATCGGCAAAAAGGAGAGAATAAGAGTGACCCCGGGACCCGATCTCTTCCAAATTTTTACCAAAAGTGTTGTCAATCGGAAATACACTTGCGTATAAAATTTGAAGAAAATTGTGCAGATTTTGTAAAATATTTGTATGGGAGCCCCTCGACCCCGGGGCACGATCACTTCCAAATTTGAACAAAAAGTGTTTTCAATCGGAGATATACATTGCGTTTTAATAAAATCGGGCTTTAGGAAATGGGTTAAAAATTTATCACAAGATTTGGAGCGCCCGCCAGCCCGCCAGCCAGCCATCCAGACACGGGCACGCGAAGTTAATCGAAGCGAAGAGAATCTAAAAAATCTGTCTGTCTGTCTCCACTCTACAGCCCAGACGGTTGAACTTATGGTGATGATGATTCATATTTATGCTTTTTACATAAATTGTGAGGTGTTAGTTGATTTTGACGGAAATCTGACAACCGGAAGTGACAGTTTACTTGGATGTTTTTTCGAGTTTTTGCAAATAACTCAAAAAGTGTGGCACTTAGGAGAAATCTGTGCAAAGAAATTATTTAAGATTCAGGCCCCGTCCGTAAAAGAATGTCGTGTTGTGCCCACGACCCCATTTTTTTATTAAAAAAATCTTAAAAAACCAAATTTATAAATTAGAGGTTATGGTCTTTGGTATCAAAATGTATTTGGGCGCCGTGTCTCAGTGGTTCGAATCCCAGTAACACCAAAAGTATTTTTCACGGCGTTCCACCTCTCGAGAATGAGTGACAAACGTTCCGAGAGTAATAACTTGTCACCGAAAGCTTCTCAATTCGCCGTTCGGATTCGGCCTTAAAGTATAGGTCCCTTCCATTTGTGTCCAAAAATATACATTCGCAACACAAATTGTCGCGAGAAGCTAGGTCTTGGACCGCGATGGTCTTTCGCGCCGAATATTATTATTTTATCAATATGGCGCACTTTAGCGCTATTTTAGGCCTTCACAAGTACAGCGGGTACCGAAAGTCTACCTACCTACCTACTCATAGCTTATAATTTTTCTCTTCTTTTTAAAAACTTTTATTTAATTTTAAATGGCCCCTTTTTGTTTGTATTTTCGAATTATTGGAGGTCCTTTTTAACCACCTTCCACACGACATAGATCGCTGAAAGAGCTGAGTGTCTAAGTCTAAAATAGCAATATTTATATTTCGCGTATGACGCGTGTCACGTCTCGCCGGTGGCGCGTGTGATGGTGCCGCCATTTTCTCGTTACCTTTCGGACGACCTAGATGGCTGAAATTTTGTGAGTATCTATGTCGGAGTATGAGTATGAATCGCGTGTAGCGCGTATAAAGCGTAGAAAAAAGAAAATTATTTGATATAGCCCCGACCTCAGATATTTTGGCGGTTATTAGCAAATAATAAATGACTGTGTGGCATGTTTCGATGTATATATAAAAGTTGGTACCCGAAAGACAAAGAGTCGAGTGTGGCGCGTGTGATGGTTTTCTTTTTTCAACTTCTTTGAGGTCCTTTTTAACCAACTTCCTCACGACCTAGAGAGCTGAAATTTTGTAAGTGTTTAAGTCCGAAACAGCATTTTTTATCATCTGAGTACGACACGTGTCGCGTGTCGCGTGTGGCGCGTGTGATGGGTTGAAATTTTTTTTTTTCGACTTCTTTGAAGTCCTTTTTAACCAACTTCTACATGACCTAAAGAAATCGCGCCATTTCTCGCTTTTTGAGGTCTTATTTAACCACCTTTCTCACGACCTAAAGGGCTGAAATTTTTTGAGTGGCTCAATGTTAGGGGCCCATTTTGATATCCCGCTTTTGACGCGTATCGCGAGTCACGTGAGGCGCGAGTGAAGCGTGGAAAAAGGAAAATTCTTTGAAATAGCCCATTATCGATCATAAACAAACATGGCCGCTGACTGACAGTCAATCAATTTTGATAGCGATCAGTTACGAGTGTCAGTCAGTCAGGCGTTCACACTATCAGATTTGATAGTTGTCGATCAAAACTTACAATTAAGTTCGATAGTCTGTCTGCCGCTTTACTCGTGATCATGGAACAATTCAAAACAACAGACAATTAAAGAGAGTAAGAATCTAAGAAGGGGTAGAACAAGAGAAAGACGAAATATTCTCTACTGTAACAACCAAAGCCTTCTCTATAGAAAGCCCAACTGTATGCATATTGCATACTAATGCACTGATCAATCCCAAATGCGTCTGTGTTTGTAGGATGTGAATACAGTCCTACAATTTTGCTCTTTAGTTGATTACTAATACAAAAACATTTGGGATTTTTTTAAGCTGTGTATCTGTATCTGGGCTTTCTATAAAGAAGGTTTTGGTAACAACACATTTCGTAAAGTGGTGTGCACAATTGGGCCATAACCAAAACCCTCTTTAGAGAAAGCCCAATTGTCACATACTAATGCCGTAAAAGAACGCGAAATATTTATGGATTTGTGACATGTGACGCATTTGGCGGTAGTCAAAAGAGCGAGAACGTAAGTTTGGGTATAGCTTTTTCGATTTGCAGGGTAGAGTTAAAATTTCTCTCTCGTGGTTTTGGTTTGGCGTTCTATTTGCAAACTGTACCCGGGGTACGTTTTGATTTTGCGTTTTATTTGCATGGTTTTGTAACCAATACTATAACTTTGCTACCCGCGTCGGCAATCGACGGGTAAGGTTTCGTTAACTCAGCAAGATGGCGAAGAGAGAGCAAGCTGACTAATTTCTCAGTTTGTTGTTGGCAAATAGAGAGAGCAAGCTGACTAATTTCTCAGTTTGTTGTTGGCAAAGAGAGAGAGAGCAAGCTGACTAATTTCTCAGTTTGTTGTTGGCAAACAGAGAGAGCAAGCTGACTAATTTCTCAGTTTTGTTGTTGGCAAAGAGAGAGAGCAAGCTGACTAATTTCTCAGTTTGTTGTTCTTGTGAAATTTCGTTTCGATTTGGCGTTCTATTTGCAAAGCATTCATCACGAAAACCACGAAAACCATGTTATTTTGGTAGCTTACCCCTGGGTATGGTTTCGGGTATGGTTTTATGTAATCGAAAGAGGCAGTAGTGAAAAACAGAAACATTTCGTATGGGTTTTGCTTGACTTTTGCTCTTAATTTAATCACCAATACATAAAAATTTCGTTAGTATCTGTGCTTCAAGACAACAGTTGGCCTTTCTATAGTGAGGGTTTTGATTCACATGTCACAAATGCATAAATATATCGCGTTCTTTTACAGCATTCGTATGCGTATACAGTTGGGCTTCCTATAAAGAGGGTTTTGGCCAAAGCTGAGCCGCAAATAAAATTTTGTATTCGACCCACTTCTTGTCAAAGAAAAATACTCGATGTGCTTATTTCTCTATGGTGTTGGCAACTCTAGCCCCAGTTATGGTGTGCGCGTATATACTTTGGGTTATCATATGAAACGGAAAATTTATTGCCGGTTAGAAATTTTGTTTTTATTTTGTGTCTATCTGGTGCGCCGTTACATTCCGTGTGAATCATGCAAAATGGTTCCAAGTGCGAACTTTGTAGGTGGATATGTCAGAAAGCAGGGCAGAGCAGAGCAATGAACAACAAAAGGCGAAGGATGAGGAAGATGGCCAACCAACAAATGAACTGAACGACAAATGAAACAACAATAACAGCAAATTACAAATTTTTATACGAGCACAGCGTACACATCATCCACCACCACCACCCTTCTTCCACCCTACAGGATGTTACGACGGAGAAAACAACACCTCGGCAAATAAAATACAAAAACCACACTAATACAACAACAGAAACAACAATAGCAGCAACAAATATACTCTGGAGTGAGCTGAAATTAAAAAATTCAATTCAAGGTCGATGCTGGTCAAGGTTACATTCACCCCGTCGCCGCCATCATGTAGCGCATGTAACATGCGAGCGTGTGTGAGTTATATTTGCGTTTTGTCAACAACAAATCACGTAATGCAGACAGCGGAATGCGGAATGCGGTACGAAATGTGGATTTGTCATAACTGCCGCCGCCGCCGCCGCTGGACAATATGCCCGGCTAACGAAATAAAATTCGATGATTCGCGCCCATTTTACCGGTTGTTGGGTACAGTTGCTCCTCCTGGGGATACGCGCAAAGCTGCCATAATATGCACGCCCTAGCACGGAAAGCATTTTCCCATCGTACTCCTGTTATTTTCATTCAACCAAGAGGGACCAAAACTTTTCCACCCCCACTTCGTGTACTATACCGAACCAGCACCACTTGCCGGCAAAACTCTCAACCCAAAGAACAAGGAACCTAAAGAAGAAAAATACATCAACAACAAAAGCCGCAACATATCTCGAACTTTATGAAGGAAACTATTTCTGTACCCAGTTTGCAGCGGGCAGGGGGACATACTCGTAATTGGTAGACTCACCGAGTATCTAAATCTAAAGCCGGCCAAATTGTTCAAAGGAACTTCAAAGATGTCCATTTGGCTATATATATATATGGATATATACTATTTACATATATACTCATCCATATACAAATTTTAAATATATACAATACATGTACTTATGTATATAGATCGTTAAGTCAGCTTTCTATTCTCATAATGCTTCACTTACTTGCTTTCGACCAACCACTTTGCCCAATCCAATGACGCCGCAGTCAACCAACACATCTCGGTCGCTTGCTTACACGTGCCAGTAATTCTCTGTACGAAGTAATAAATTACGTCATCTTCTTTTCTTGGATCGTCTTCCTTTTTTTTCCGGCAAACGCCCGCCTTTACCGCCTGGACGGAAAGAAAATTACGACAGGTAGCGAACGACTGAAAAGAATTTCATCGTCCAAAATAGAATTATCTGTTAAGAGGGTGGAAATTCAAAGCAAAGCGGAGGGTACGAAAAAGTCGTAATCGTTTCCAAGAAAATTGCGTAATAAATAAATGACAAATATATACGTAATCTTGTGGGGCGATGATGGCACCATGATCTAGAACAAGCGAGGTCCGCACCAGACGCTTAAATTCTACCAAGCACGACGCGTTGCAGCACATACTGCAGAGACAAAGAGGGTAATCTGGCCGCCGATCTTAAGAAACAACAAGATGGAAACAGCATTTTCATGAGTTGCTATGTGGCCAAGTAACTGAGGAATTGGAGGCTTTACCAATCACCGAGGGCTACCACAACCACAATTGTACAAGTTGGAAGTGCGAAAAATTGGTTCTTAGGACCTCGTAATCAGACTGCATCCCAGCGGAGTTGATTGAATCTCAAGTGGCCCATACTTGTTCAAGCAATTCATTGAATAATAGTTCAAGTATGGACCTTGTTACCGGTCCGGTCCCAAGCCCGGGTAAAAGAGGAGGGTTTGAGGCAACGGATTTGTCATATCCTCAGTAAAAGCTATTTCTAATGCTAAGGTGGAACAGCATTCGCGAATACGCCGATGGATGCATGGCTAAGAGGGTGCTTAGTATGCGGACTCTGATTACCTGGCGACTTTCGGTTTCAGCTGGCCTTCCAAATGGCATATGATTCTGTCATGTGTGACCTCCATTCCCGGATACTCGTGGGTCATTATTGATTCAAGTTTTAATAATTATGAGATCAATTAATCTCAAAGCGCATCAACCTCGGGTCCTGCTGTTGAGCAACCGGCTGTATCTAGAGAAGCTCTCGGTGGGCTACCCGCAACTAATTTTGAGCAAGCCGAACCCTACCCAGAGTACAGACTGGGAGCCAGTGCCAAGGGCGGCTTGCTTGATCGGCAGGAACATCAACTTTCTTCCTATTCCAGAATTCATAACGAAAGACCTGGTGTCGCTGCTGATTGAAGCTTCGACCGAGAGGGAACACAGAACATCGTGCGTACTTTCCCGGCGACGACGACATCATTCCGCTCTTAGAGATACAGGAGCTGTACCTCATAGGATGCGATGCAAATGCACATCATGAGGTCTGGGGCAGCAGCGACATCCATAGAAGGGGTGAGTGTCTTTTAAAATACCTATTAGTAGTAATGTAGATATACTTAATAAAGGATACAAACCCACCTTCATAAATGCGATTCTCAAAGAGGTACTTGACCTCACTCTTGCCAGTCGATTTATCTCCAACTTTGTTGAAAACTGGCATGTGTCCGACGAAACCTGGCTGTCAGACCATCAGCACATCAGGTTTGACCTTTCCGGCAAACTGGCAAATGCTTCTTCTAGATATGAACCAAAGTCCACGGACTGGAATCTATATCGGGGACTTGTCCTCTCTAAGGTAGATATGTTTGTCACATCTATTAAGTCCACAGGGGACCTACATGAGGCAGCGTATCAACTGAATAATGTGTTCCTCATTTCCGATCATGACAGCTGTGTCCCTAAGCTAAGCTTAGGAAGAAAGTCAGAAAACTCTTCAACCTGCTAAACGCACGAAGAGTTGGGACGAATATAGGTTCGCCCCTACAGAGTACAACTCAGATTTAAGACGATCCAAACGTGTCAGATGGAGGAAATGCTGCGAAAACATTGCCGAAATGCCAGTAGCTGCACGAATCCATAAAGCATTAGTTAAACGATCAGACAAACTGTGTAGGTTTATTAAAAAAGGCTGATGGCACCAACACGTCGGACCGTGAGGATACAATCAGAATCCTACTCCATGATCATTTCCAGGTTCGTCTACTCGTGCACCATACAAATACCCGAACCTGACCAAAGGGTCTGTATTACTAGTAGGGTAAATAGTTTATCCTGTACAATCTTCAGTCCGGATAAGGTTAAATGGGCAGTAGGCTCTTTTAAACCTTTTAAAGCTCCCGGTGGTGATGGAATCTTACCAGCGATTCTACAGAAGGCAATCGATCTTATCCTACCTTTATTTCTTTATTTAGAGCCAGCTACAACTGGGGGTACATTCCTACTATCTGGAGACAGGTAAATGTGATATTTATCCCTTATAAGTCTAACATCATTTGTCCTTAAAATCATGGAGAGCCTTATTGATGTTCATATTACAGGCCAGTTAGAGTTATCTACCCCTTTGCACTCAAGTCAGTTTGCGTACAGGAAAGGCAAAAGCACAGAAGGTGCCCTTCACTATCTTGTAGAGAAGATAGATGGTACTTTTCGTTCCAAGAAAGTGGCCCTGTGTGCCTTCATAGACATTGAGGGCGCTCTTGTTAACACTGGCTACAACTCTATTGCATTGGCAATCAGTAGCAGGGGTATCGAAGACTTGCTTGCTTGAAATTCGAGATGTTATTCCCTCCTCAGGAGTTAAGGGATGTCTCCAAGAAGGAGTACTTTCTTCCTTCTATGGTAACTAGTCATTGACAATCTTTTATTCGAGCCGATCTTCACATATCAGGTTACATCGTCGTTGGTTATTCGGTCAATTTGGCGATTTTTATTAGTAGTAAGCACTGCACGACTATGCAAGGTGCTTTACTATACGTTTTAGAATGGTGCAGCAGAGAAGGACTATCCATCAATTCTTGCAAAACCGTTCTAGTGCCTTTCACAAAAAGAAGACTGGTCATCAAAGGCACCACGTTAGATTATTCCAGTGAGGTTAAATATCTTGGTATCATCCTTGATAAACGGCTAAAGTGGAATTCTCATCTCAAGTCCGACATTGGAGGCAGACGCCTCTACGGCAAATCTTATGGTCTATATATATATATAATGATTGTGAGACCTATTATCACGTACGCGGCCATCGTTTGGTGGCCGAAAATTCTTGAACGGACAACAGCAACTGAGTTTCAGAAGCTATAAAGAGCTGCCTGTCGGGTGCATTCGCGCACCTGCACTACGATAGCACTAGAAGCTGTTGAGGGGCTTTCACCCATGCCAATCTTCATGAGGTAGACGGCTGCTAGATCCGCTATTAAGCTGCAACTAGAATACGGGTACAAACCGGGCGTCTATGTGGATCACCTTAAGAAACATGGATCACCACAGACATCTCCTTCGACACAATGCAAAAATGACACCCACAGCCAGATTCGTTCTATTCTTGAAGCTTGTAGAGTTCATCATCATTACTCCTTACTAGGTATATACTCAAGGGGAATGAATGGCTACTTGCTATTAGACTCGCTATCTAATCTTTACATTGTTGTCATTCTAATTTGTATTTATTTATCTTTTTCCATTTTCGTCTATAAATTCGATGTTCTGCTGACTGACAACAAATTCTTCATTCGAATTGTGATTATGTTTGCGGCAATACCGCGCATTGTTTCACTCTGTGTCATCTGAAACTTCGATGTCGAGATTCGCTAGGTTGTCGTTTTCGTGTTTCACCGATTGTTGTGTCTACTGGAAGAAGTGAGAAATTTTAATTCTGTTATGCTGGGCATTTTTTAGGCACCTCAGGTTTTTGTGTTGTTACATTCAAATATTGCCATGATAATCTAGTACAACAATAGGCTGGTAACTAAAAATAAGATTTACACAATTTTCTAACTCACAAGAATGTCTCTACTAGGTGCCGGAATACACCGGCATAGAAGGCAACAATGCAGTGGATAGGGTTGTGAACAAAGAGGTAGAAACTACGCTTGTATGGCCGGAAGTATTTTGTCGTATAGGTTAACACATTATTTTAAGGGCTCGGGTACCCTTCAGTTTAAGTTTTCCGGCAGTAAAATGAAATTAACTATTGCAGCCATAGACGTTATTAAAATGCTATACCAGTTAAGCCCGCAGGATCTTCAGTACAGACGTCTACAGTCCCATAAATACGTCCAGTAAACTTCTTAGTTTAGTAATTTCAGCTAAGTCTCTTCTTTAGTACAACAACCAGATATTTTCCTTCGCCGGAATAGCTGAGTGTACCTCTTCCTCAAAAAGTCACCTGTTTAGTGGTTCTATTCAAAAATTGATGAATGGATGAATGGATGAATGGATGAATGGATGAATGGATGAATGGATGAATGGATGAATGGATGAATGGATGAATGGATGAATGGATGAACGGATGAATGGATGAACGGATGAATGGATGAATGGATGAATGGATGAATGGATGAATGGATGAACGGATGAATGGATGAACGGATGAATGGATGAATGGATGAATGGATGAATGGATGAATGGATGAATGGATGAATGGATGGATGGATGAATGGATGAATGGATGAATGGATGAATGGATGAATGGATGAATGGATGAATGGATGAATGGATGAATGGATGAATGGATGAATGGATGAATGGATGAATGGATGAATGGATGAATGGATGAATGGATGAATGGATGAATGGATGAATGGATGAATGGATGAATGGATGAATGGATGAATTGATGAATGGATGAATGGACGAAGATGTCTGAGGTGTTTCTCGTACGTTATCAAAAGTTCCAAGAAACTCAAGAAATGCACCGGCTAAACAGGTGACGTTGACGGCTATCCAGTAAGGCTGCTATATGACCTTCACAAAATGAAACGGTGAAGAGCCAACTTTTTTGCTACCTTTTTCAAAAAATCTTTCGCCGATAACTCCTTCGTACCGGACCCCTCCTATTTCAATTACCTACTTAACTTCTCCAATGGCCCCTTTCTCTCTAAAACTGTTGACCCTACTGTTATCGAAAATAAGTTACAAAAACTTAATGATGAATACTCACTCGGCCGACATGGCCTCCTCACTATATTTCTTAAACAATTTTCTTCCAGCATCTCCCTTCCACTTTTTTACCTCTTTTGCCTATCCCTTTCACAAGGAGAATTTCCTCCGATCTGGAAGACCACCTCTTTCATAACCCCGATACACAAAAGAGGATCAAAGAATGATGTAACTAATTATCGCCCCAATTCTAAACTTTCCCATATACCCAAACTCTTCGAAAGTATTTTTCCACTGCAAGTCTCTTATCTCTTCCAGCCAACATGGCTTTCTGAAAGGTAGATCAACCACCACTAATCTTGTTCAATTTATCTCCTCCGCCCTTTCAGCCTTAGAGAGTGGCAACGAAGTCGACGTTGTTGTAACTGATTTCAGTAAGGCTTTTGATAAGATATCTCATCAACTAATCCTCCTCTTTCCTTGGCTTTGAACGCATATTGTTAAAATGGATATCCTCATATCTGAAAAATCATCTTTATAGTGTTCGCTTCAGGTCCGTCTTATCGTCCACATTTTTGGCAACCTCTGGAGTCACACAAGGCAGCCATCTAGGCCCTCTTCTCTTCATTCTAACCATAAATGATCTCGATAGCGTCATCAAACATTCCGCCATCTCAATTTATGCCGACGATACCAAGTTTTTCAAACCCATTTCTTCCCCACAAGACGCCAGCACATTCTGCCGTCAACTTGATCTCCTCCGCCATCCCCCCTAGCTTTATATGTTAGCTATAAGTCTTAGTTTTAAGTTTTCAATCAGGTTAGCTTAAGGCTTTAGCTTGTAATGAGCCGAATAAATGGGGGCAATTGGCCCCACCAAAATTTCTGTTTCGTCTTATAGGCACCCGGTCTGATACGAGTGAGGGGAGTAAGACAATTTCTGCAAAGAAGCTTAGTAAGCTGTCGACCAACACCGCTTCCAAGAGTAACATCATTTGACTCACATTATATGCATGGGTTGTCTGTCTGTCTATCTGTCTGTATATCTGTCTGTCTATCTGTCTGTCTATATGTCTGTTTATCTGTCTATCTATCTGGCTGTCTATCTATATGTCTATCTGCCTGTCTATCTTGCTGTCTATCTGTCCGTCTATCTGTCTGTCTATCTGTCTGTATATCTGTCTGTATATCTGTCTATCTGCCTGTCTATCTGTCTATCTGTCTGTCTATCTGTCTGTCTATCTGTCTGTCTGCAACTTTGAAATAGGAAGTTAAGGAATATTTATTCTGCAGCTATCTTCCATTTTTCTACTGACGACGACGACGATGTCGAATAAGAAGTAGGAGAGGAACACCTACTTTCAGACCGCGATATGCCTGTAGGTTAGCTAACTAAGAACTGCAAAACTGTACTCACTAACTGACTCCGTCTGCCTATGCAAGGACGAATTTTTTTTGGCTTATCTTAATCAATTCGTCGACGATTCCATTCAAAAGCTAATGCAAGATAGATGATATTATACTCGTCGTTGTTCAGTTGTCTTTTGCTTTACATTTTTGGCCAGACCGGACGAATGACTAAATAGCACTGAACAAGTATGCACATTCACACGTGAGTTTACACGCGACGGTGACATTGAGACAATAGAACGATGTGTTTTGTTTGTGTGCTGGGAAGGAATCATTTTAAATTCAATTTCAATGCCAACGAATTTCAATGAAGATTTGTCTCGTCGTCGCTGCCGCGTTCCAAGACGATAGAAGGCATCTCGGAATACATCAACCATGTTGGGCATTTTTGCATTTCGTTTTGTATGAACTTGAAATTGCTGTCGATTTGCTAGCTGCGCTAGCAAGTGATGATGTCTTCCTTTAAAAGTTCCGCTACCAAGCAGCCCCTTTGATTGAATACCATCTCCACATCAGCGTATATGTGGTGACGGTGAGTACTGAATAACTTTCCGTTTAAATTTGAATTTTTGAATTTTGATTTGGAGTTGAGATGTTAAGCTCACTCTATGCGGAAACAGCTCAAGAGATTTCATGAAATGCAAATTTAATGATGTAATAGGCGAAGGGGTTCTTTATTTTTTTTTGTTTCATAAAAAATTCTTCAAATTCTGTATAAGTTAATAATAAAACAAAGTGAAATTAATTTAATGCGTTGTACTGGAGGAAACAGTTGAAAACAACAACGGAAGGTCTTTACTATGGAAACTCGATGCAATACATCCCAACGACGCATCTTGAGCTGGAAGATGCCATTGCTAACTGCAAACCTGGGAAAGCTACCGGACCAGAGGTAATATACCCAGAGTTCATAAGAAACTGCACAGAGAATGTCAAAGCCTATGCCACCTGCCTGTGGATGTCTTTATCAAAATACTCTCATCTAGGGACCTACCAAAAGAATTCAAAAGATCCAACACCGTTGCAATAGAAAAACCAGGGCACCCAGATGACAGTCCTAACAGTCAATTACCCTCCTTCTATACAAGTGGATCGAGTAGACTCTAAATGAGCCTTTAACGATGTCCATATTGATGCCAGTCAGGAGGCTCTCTCACGGAGCAACTCATAATGGATCATTTTCATGCTAGGTAGCGGGGTGATCCATGGCAATCTTTGCAGTAGCATTATTACCAAATCAGTCATCTTTTTGTAAAAATTTCGTAGTGATCGGGCGCCGGGGGTTCGGGGCTCCCATACAAATTTTTTAAAAAAAATTACCCGCTTTTCTTCAAATTTTATACGTAACTGTATCTCCGATGGACAACACTTTTTATAAAAATTTGGAAGTGATCGGGTCCTGGGGTTCGGGGGCTCCCATACAAATTTTGTAAAAAAAAGTACCCGTTTTTGTTTAAATTTTGAACGCATGTGTATCTCAAATGGACAACATCTTTTTGTAAAAATTTGGAAGTGATCGGGCCCGGGGATCCGGGGGCACCCATACAAATTTTTTAAAAAAAATTACCCGCTTTTCTTCAAATTTTATACGTAACTGTATCTCCGATGGACAACACTTTTTATAAAAATTTTGAAGTGATCGGGTCTTGGGGTTCGGGGGCTCCCATACAAATTTTGTAAAAAAAAGTACCCGTTTTTGTTCAAATTTTTTACGGATGTGTATCTCAAATGGACAACATCTTTTTGTAAAAATTTCGTAGTGATCGGGCGCCGGGGGCTCCCATACAAATTTTTCTAAAAAAAAAAAAAGAGTACCCGATTTTCCTTAAATTTTTTACCCATGTGTATCTCCGATGGAAAATTTGAAGTGATCAGGACAAGGGGGCTCCCAATTTTTTTTTTTCAATGTTACCCGATTTTATTCAAACTTTGAACACTGTGTATATCAATTAGAAAATTTACACAAAAATTTTAATTTTTATTGGTTCTTTTTTAAATTCTCTATATTAACTTCACTTGCCCGTGTGTTTGTGGGTTTGTGGATTTGTGGATTTGTGTGTCATGGAATCTTGCGATTAATTTTTGACCCACTTCCCAAAGTCCTATAAAATTGAAATTTTGCACACATGCATATCTCCGATGACAACACTTTCTATTAAAATTTGAGGACCCTCGGGCCTCGGGGTCGGTGGGCTCCCCTACAAATATTTTACAAAATTTTACTCGATTTTCTTCAAATTTTATACACTTGTGTATCTCTGATATAAAACACTTTTTGTTAAAATTTTGGAGACCCAGGGCCCGGGTTCGTGGGGCCCCATAACTTTTTTTAACTTAATTTTATCCAAAACAAAAACTTACTTTACTTTAAATTTTTTAGAGTAGTAATTATATATTGGAATTTTTTAGAGTAGTAATTATATATTGTATATAGAAATAGAAGAAGTGAAAAAATTCATTTCGGACATAACAAATCTTAAATGACAGGCCAACGACCCTGGACGTACCCCAGCAATTTACTTCGTTGCAATACTGGTACATATGTTCCCTTTTCCGCTGACCACCCTTAAGCTCCAACAAGAACGGAGCGTGCAGATTCATATGACTCAATCGAACTGGCAGACTTATTGCAAAACGTAAATTGATTTGGTTTAATAACGTCAAGGTCGTTAGATGTATGAGGCTGTGTGTGTGTGCAATCAATCCCCCACCTGTCTCCACCCACCGATCAAGCTAACGCAAGTGCCAAATAACGTTTAATTATAATAACCGGCAGCAGCTGTAATGCATTATTATTATTGTTGTTGTGTATTATTGTTTTTAAAAGTACATGCGCTACAACAACGAATAAAAATGTTTTTCCATAATTTTGTTTATTTGAAATAGCAGCGAACAAACAATAGAACGACGACGACACCACGACACGTGCGCCCAAGGTACACATGCACCGGCGGAGTCGTACTGCGGAGTTTTATCAGATACGAGCACTGATATAGGTAGGAACAGTTTACCGTATTATCACTTAAAAAATATTTGGTTAGTTGCTCTCGGAGATAGTGGATATTATTGCTCCACGAGTTAGAAGATTAGAACGCGTACTCTCGCTTTTCCGCGTTTACTTATGGATACTTACTTATCAGCACCTTCGCCAATTCGCAATGACCTTGTATTTTGTGGGTGCGCGTGTGCTGATAACAACAACTCGACATTCGGTATCTTGAGCGTTGAAGGGTGAGTGCGAGGGGAGTAGTGTTGCCTGGCTCAGAAGAAGCTGCTCATATATTAAACACACCCACCGCGGTGACAATCTTTAAAGTCAATGTTAAAAAAAGTTTATTGCCGAACAAACAAACGAACAAAGCTAAAGTTAAAAGTACACAAAATTTCATGACATCTTTCCCAAACTACTAATCCTACTTGTGAGCTGAAGATTAATCAATTCGGCAAGCAAGCAGACATATCTGCAATTACGGATGCCCTATCGACTTTGAGCGTGGACGACTCGCCTTCGATGTTTAGGAATACCACCATTGTGTACTCCTTATGGTGAAGGGGGAATGCTGAATAGAACGTACCAGTGTGTGCAGAGCTGTTTCTACAGACTTGCCTTTACAATACGTGTGCTGATCTGTAGACAGGAGACTTTTGTCAATGCGTGTACGTATGTAGATATCGAACAGTCTTTCCAGTTTCTTTAACAGGAATAATGATAGTCTTATATCCTTTGGACTAACATGCGTGAATTTTCCGGCTTTGGGTATGAATACCACGTTTACTTCTCTCCATAAAACTGGAATATGGATCAGATCTAGACAACTCTTTGGAATTATTTCCAGCTATTTCCGAAATCCTTTGCAGCTCGGTTGGAATTATGCCATCAGGTCCTGCAGATTTGTATGGTTTGAAGCTTTGCAGCGCCCAAGGCAGTTTGTCCTTATTTATCAGATCGTTGAAGATAGTTTGACGAATGTCTGCCCTATAAAGGCTGACAAAACTTGACACATGGAAGCTGCCCGTGAAGTGGCTGCCTAAAAGCAGATTGAGCGATTCTTTGCTTGAGGTAGTCCACGAGCCATCTGGGGTTTTCAGGCATCTCGGCATTATTGGATTGGTTGCGAGGATTTTTCTTAGCCTAGACGCCTCAGAAGATTCTTCTATTTTATCTCAGATGAGTCTCCAAGAAGAGCGCTTGGCTGTCCTTAATTATCTTTTATAAAGTTTGACAGATGATTTTTAAGCTTTTAATCTAGTAATGACAGAATCTAGTACAGAAATTGACGCTTTTTGCGAATCGGTTCGTTGTTTCGCCAACCCAACTCAAAACTCGCCTACTCGTGACTAGGCGAGAAGTCTTTAAATGTCAAAAAGCTTCTTGCTTCACATTCTTGTGAGAAATTCTGCTGTACGTACTACAACCAGTAATATCCTACTCTTTCATCGGCCGTACTACTATGCTACCTAGTAGTACGTTATACTACTTTTATGAAGTAATTAAATATCGAAACGATCCTTTATTTTTTTGTGTAATAGCAAAAAGGGGAAAAAATCAATTAAAAAATATGTTTGTAATATAATAGCCGTTTTTGTTTTTTTTCTACTGGACCTTTTTTTTATAAATATTTTTATCGTGTACTTCAATATACTCCCAAGAACCTGTAATATACTCCTTTCCAAAAATATTAACAGCAGCACTGCTCTTGACAGAGAAACAAAATCAAGTTATGCGCATGCGTCAGAAAATCATACTAACAAACACAACACCTACCTACTAACACTGCAAACTAGCGGTTATGTTTTCACTTTCCGACTCGCTTTTAGCGACCAAAATCGGCTGACTGCGAAATGTGAAGCAAGCAGATTGACTTTGTCTATAGAGTTGACAGTTGGAATGTCATTGCGAATGAGCGTTGGAATTGAAGACGAGGTATTATTTTTATGTCCAAACATTTTTACTTCCTTTGGGATATTGAAGTATTTTTTGTCTCTCAGTAGGCATTGCAATCATTTCTGATTCGTCTAAATTTGCTTCGGTTTTCTTTATATAACCGAAGGGATACCACATAGTTCCTAGAAATTCTAAAGAAATTATTGAGGCCATCCCAGTCGGCTTTCTCGTGTAGCCATACTTTTCTTTTAGGAGTTTTCTCTTTAACTGTGTGGTTTGACAACGAGAAATTAGCTGATACCAAACAATGGTCTGAAGAGCCTACAGGTGATAATACACTGACTGTATATCTCCTGTTATGATTTACAGTCAGTGTCAGACACTAAAGCCTGACCAACTACATAAAACATAAATTACCGAGAGAGCAACAACTGACTGACAGGTAGCGTGCATTGAAGATTCATTTACTTCGCTCTCCACTCTCGAACCACAAGTCGAACGTTCGATTCTCTAAATATCAATACGGCTGGCAGCACCATGCTAAATACCTCTAAAGAAATCGCTGAAAAAGGAAAAACCAACCAAAAGTCGCCTCAGCACAGTGGCGGGGTAAAAAAAGTGAAAAGTAAAACTCCACCCACAAAAAGAGGAATAACTGAAAATCTTCAGAAAACAAAATCAATGATTTTTTTTTTCAAATAAAAATGAAACATTTTACTTGTAATTTTATTGTAATTTAAAGTTTTTTGTAGTTTTTATGGTTTTTTTTGTTTGTTTGTTTATCCTGCACAATTTTTGCGCAGTTTTTATAATAATAATAATAATAGTAATCGTACGCATAATTATAATAATAATAATATAATAATAATTAATAATAATATAATAATAATAATATTAGTTTGTATGTATTAAATGGATTTTTTTATAATATATAACAAATTTTTTCCATTTTTTCTTCAAATTGTTTTTTCTTCTATTTAAAGATTAAACTATTTACACTTTTAGGCAATTAGACATCAAAAACAAAATCAAACAAAAAATCCACTCAAACTTCTCACTTGGAAAAGGGATGGTGGAGTAGGGAAGTTTAAAAAATGACAGCAGAACATTCAACATTCAATTAATACACATTGGAAATACGAAACAAAACGAAACAACAACAAAAAATCTAACACACAATTTATTGATCACACCCCCACATTTTGGGGCGGATGCATTGTTTTAACAATTTTTTTTTGTTTTTTTTTTTTTTTTTTTGTTAAAATAAAATAAGAGATCGAGAGATTTTTTTTTTGTTTTTTTTTCTCTCTGCTTATAATTATAATAATTTCAATTGTTCACTGTGTTCATATTTTTAAGAATCATGCAAGGTTCTTCACATATTTTTAAGGGATAGATTTTTTTGCTTTTAATTTTTTTATTTAGAAATATTTACAACTTACACGCTACTAAAGAGAAATCAAGATGGGTGATAGTGGAGGGTTGGAGGGAAGGTTTTTATGTTCATTGGATAAGGAGGCGTAAATTATGAAAATTCATTTCATATTTTTTTCACTTAAAAACTATTTAATTTTTTCTTTTGTTTGTTTTTTATGCTTTTTGTTTTTCATTTTTTTTTTGTTTTTCCCCCCCTGTTAAAACCACACTCGCTGCTATGCGGTGATTGTTGTTGATGTCTCTTCTGTCCTGTCCATGCTACTAAATACATTGAAATTTTCGCTTCTGCGCATAAAAATGTTTCCTTTACAATTAGGTGTAATTTATTTTATTAATTAAATACGTAATCATACAATAATATGCACTGTAATAATAATTTTATATTTATTTATTGATTACTCTCTTGATTATCTCGCAGAGATGAGAAAAAGAAAAGTAATTTCATTCATAATGATAATTATAATAATTAATAGTAATAATAATTAATAATAATTTAATACAATTTGTGTGTTGATGTTGTTGTCTGTTGGCAACAACATTTTCCGATGTAATCGCATGTAATCGCCACCCAACGAAGGTGAGCGAGCGAAACAGAATTACCAGCAATAAATGTTTTTTGCAGGCATCATTAACAAGAACACAAAACTTTTGACTTTTTTTTTTGCAGAAGAAAAATCATTAAATTTGTTGTTGGTTTATTGTTTCACTTTTTGATCCTCTCATTACCATCATCGATCATCGGAAGGATACATTTCTCTTTCTTTTCATTTAATTTTAATGCAATGCACTTTGTACAGTTTTTGTTGGTTTTTAAAAAATCTTGGCGCCCGCCCTATTTCCCATACATCCCATATACAAACACACACCGCCAACACAACAAACTTTTGATTAGCTTGTTTCCTGCCCTAGTCCTGCAGTTTGTCATCCCACTTTTTTTACTTATTTATTTTTTTCTTATTAATCAGTCTCGCACTTTGTTTGTTGTTTTAATTTAATAAAAAAAATCAAATCATCGATATTCAAAAAGACAAAATTCAGTTCCTATTTTGTTTCTTATATCTGGCAATACTCATCATCCTACTCTCTAACTTTCATTATCTGTCTATGGAATTAAAAATGGATATTTTAAATTCCCCTCCCAATCAGGGATTTCATTGCTGAAATGCGGAGTGATCAACTGTCATTTATTTCACTCATCCAACAATAGAAGAGAAGAAAAGAGTTGAAGGACAGGGAGAAATTTCGCTCTCGAACCCGCCGACCACCGAGTGAATTTTCACTCGCATCACTCAGAGATGTTGTAAGTTTCGAAAGAGAAAAAAAATGCAAACTATTTACAACGAGAGAAAACTGCACACGACTTACCGCCGCCGTTTTCACAGATGTGACAGATGCGTACTCCAGGTGCTGGTCACATCGATCAACCCCGATGCCGCCGCTGTCCCGATCAAGCACTAATTCAGCTGCTCTGCGCGCTCATCTGACAGTCACAAAAAAATGTCCCTAATCTGAACTTTGATTTTTGCCGAGATAAACCCCTACAAATACAACACAAAAACACACATACATACAACAGGACGAACGTCAAAATGTCAAATATGTAGTGATCATAAATAAAACACACGTCCGTCCGTCTGTCAATCCGTCCGTCCGTCTGTCCCTTCAATCTATACGTCAAAACAAATGTGTCAAATTAATCTGTCAAAATAAACCTGAAATTCTATACATAAGCAGACTATACACACACATTTGTTGTTGTTTTGTTACGTTGCTGTTGTTGTTATTGTTGTAGTTGCTGCTATTTTGTTGCTACTGCTGCTGCCATCGCTGCTGTCTTCATCCTCAACGACGACATCGTTTACGCTTCCAGCAATACTTTATGGACGACTTGCTGCTGCTGCTGTGTGTTTGACGTCTGCGATGATGGTGATTGGGTGGTGGTCGCCGTTACTGTAACATCCGCCGACACCGAGGGATACTTGTGCGCGACCAACGATTGAATTTTTGACGGTGGGGGCGTTGGCGATTTCTTTGATAGATTCAGCGGTTGCTGTGAATCGGCGATATCAACTTGCAATTCAAGAAGACGCGGCGAATGGATTGCCGACGGTGATGGCCGTGGTGGGGAAACAGAAGTCGAATGCGGCGATTGAAAGTAATTGCTGCTGCTGCCGCCGCCACTGCTGCTGTTGCTACTGCTGCTGCTGCTGCCGTTGCTGTTTGGCGACACAGATTGCTGGCGGATTGTCGTCGTCGTGATGACGGAATGGCCCTGCCAACGCATTGCATTCGGTGTCACAGAGGATGCTGGATGTTGCATGTGACCACCAATTGTTGCTGATGGAGGTGGTGGAGACGCTAGCGTCACCGTTGTTGTCGACGGCGATGAGCAATTGGAATTCGTCGATGAGGACGACGATGCTGGAGAACTTGTGGAATAGAGATGATGATGCTGGAGGTGGTGGTGATGGTGATGGGCCGATGGACTGCTTCCGCCAGCGGCGCACACCAAAAGTCCTGACGACGATGATGCATTATTGGATGATGGCGGATCGCGCATTATATAGTTCTGGATAATGTCAGATCGTTTCATTTGTTCGGGTGTCATTCGTGGCTCAGCCATTAGACTTTTGGCTAGAACTGAATGTGTGCTAGACAAGGACGATTGCTGTTGCAATGGTTGTTGCTGATGCTGCTGTTGTGAATGATGATTGCTGCTACTGTTCGAGCTGTTGCTACGACTACTCGAGGAACTGCGCGTCAAATGCATATGCAACTGGCTCTGTTGGTGTGGGTGGTTCTGGTGTGCATTTTGTATTTGATGGTGGGAAGAGTTGGGTGCTGTTGTTGCTGCGGCTAATGCAGCTGCTGGAGGTGGGGTTGTTGTCGATGTTTGTTGTTCTTGTTGGTGATGCTTCTGCTCGAACGAGGTCGATTGTACTGGACTTTGGGAGGCTGCTGCTGTTGTAGTGGTGCTAGCGTCTGCCTCAGCTGTCTCAAATTCACGATGGCGAAGTGCGCGGAATTTTTTGTGCGGCTTATACGCCTCATCCATGAGCGAGTTAGTATCGTACAATGGGGGCGCTTGTAGGACACGCTTTAACACTGGCATATCCTCGACAATTTGACGTTTCACCGCCAATGAAGATGGAGACGACGATGATGATGCCGCCGCTAATGATGATGTACTACATGCCGACGAGGATGAAGATGTTGCCGCTGATACTGGCGATGAGGAAACTGCTGCAGCCAGTGTACCGCTGCTGCTGCTATGTGCTGGCTCAACATCGAGTGCATCATCGACGCTCGATCGTGGACTCGAACAAGACGAACTGCCGCCACTGCTGACGGCTTTGGTCGATTCGGTTTTCTCGTTGCCACTCTCGATGCCCGAATCCGTTGGCGAATCCAGCTTGCGATATCGATGATGGTGATTATGATTCGTACTTGTCGCCGTCATGTGGTAATGCAGCTGGTTGTGGGAATGCGATCGTACGATCGGTGTGATTGTCAGACCATTTTGCGTGAGGTGGGCATGGGAGCCAACAATGTCAATGTCCCCTTCACCGGAAGAGCCCGAATTAGCTCGATTTCTAAGCGGACAACTGCCAGAAAGTGTAGCGGCTAACAATGGAGCAGACGATGCCAGCGAAGATGTAGACGAGGACTTGGAAGATGGTTGGGATGACGATGATGCTGCCGCTACCGCTGACACCGACGATGACGATAAAGATATATATTCCAAATCTCCAGATTCTGTACTCGACACGGAACCCAATGGGCTCTTGGCCACATCATCCATTCGCACATCATCCCATGATGCGGACGCGGGACTTTTCGCCGAAGTTTGATCATCGTCCATTGGCCACATTTGTTGGCGTAACAATTCCTTGTGCTCAGTACGAAATACGACCAATTTTTCGGTGTGCAATGTGCTCAGAGTGCGCAAATCGGGCATCGTATCCAGCAGTTTGCCCATAAACTCTGGCTGATCAGGGCGATTCTGATTGATGATCACCTGCAGGCAACCCTTTAGCCGCGAGTACATCTTCTCGATGAGCTCCAAATTTCGCAAACCCGGACGATCCGGTGTAATCAAAACGATCGCACAAAACAAGCCAACCTCGGCATCAGTCAAATTCATAGAATTTATACGCTCGGCGAAATTGAATGTCGAATCGACAAGAAAGCGAGCATTCGCTCCATTTTGGATGGCATCGCGACGCATCACCTGACCATTGAGGCAAATTATGCTATTTATCGATGAGTCAAACATGCAAATCAAACGCACAAATAGCGCATCAAAGAGGCCCGCCTTCAGCAGGGTGAATTTATCATCTTGCGTTAGCAACTGGAAGCCAGGTATCATGCCGGCAAAATCGATAACACCGCGGATAACATGAGCGAAACGTTGTGAGAATTCCTGTTCGGATTGTAGTTCAGGTGCAGGATTCAATGGGCAGGCCTGGAATGAGAAAAAGAGAGAGAATTTAGTTAATTTGTTTAATCAAATTAAAGAAGCTCTAAAAAGTTAATTCTGGTACTTAGTTAATTGGAAGAAATGATAAATCTTCACTTGAATGGATTTAAATGATAAAAAATGCCATCAATTTCACCCTCGGATGAGCAAAAAATATATTTCCTTTTTTTTAAAATGTGAAATGGCGCGTACTTTTAACACCCCACTAAACACACACACACACACAATCAAACAACACAAACAAGGAATTTTCTCATACATGAAGCAATAGCATAACGTACGCTACTACCACTGCTTTCCGCAAAAGTTCAAGCGAAGGTCAAATTTTATACAGCCACCCTGTTTGCAATAATATGGAAACGATACTCGGTGGTTGATGGTGAAAAAATCAATAAATTCACACAAACCACCATAGAAAAACCACCTCCCCTCATACTACCTAACTAATCAAACTTTGCTAGTTAGGTTAGCACAAGCACCAAATCTCTCGATCCAGTCACAACACAACTACACAAACAAAACACACAAAGGTTAAGTTCATTTCTCTTCCTGTTCGACTCATTTGTCAGTTAGCGACCGAGGACCAAAACCGGCAAATGCTGTGAAAACGTGTGAAACTCATCGTCATCATACCTTAATCTACAAACCACTCAAACTTGTATCATATATAGTGGAATAGTGCTTTACCGAGGCCATCGTCTCATCATACGACTACGACGGACGGGTTTGGTTTGCTATTGTGCATTGTGCTGTGTTTGGGTTTGCAACAAAAAAGCTTTCTCACACGATAGAATAAGAACTACGTAAGAGTAGTCTCAAGCAAGAACTTGTGAGATTCTCTTTAACAAAACTATCGCGCAAAATTACATTACAAAAAACGCAAACACGCGAAATTATCAGCCAGCACTTAGTAGGAGCAGCTGCTACGCTGAACGAGAGCGTATAGGAAATAGAGATCAGAGAAGGAAGAGATTCTGTCGTTTGCAGTGCGCTCTCACACGGTGGGGTTGTTTGTTGGTAGGAAAGGCACCGTGTACGGGTATATGTAGCATGATATGACATTATAGCCAAGGTCGACGAACTAGAGTTCAAGGTTCGGTTCGTTGAGTACAGCGACTACGACGACGCAGCAACACAACATAGCATAGCAACAAAATTCACTGCCAAAATTGTGTGCGCTTCTAATAGATTTCCGGCTCTGATAGTAGTTGGGATAGTGGTAGATAGGGGTTAATACTCGTAGTTTGTCGGTTCGGTTGTTTAACTTGAGTTGTGTGCTGCCTGGGCATTTGTAGGTTATTTATGTAGGATGTAGAATATTGAAATAGAATAGCAGAAACAAAGGTATAGCATATTATGGCTATAGGCAACCTTGTATCGTCTTACACAATGGCCGGCCTTTCGTTGACCTTTTCGTTGAATATGAAAGAAAATTCAATAAATCACTAAACATGAGTTTAGTTTGCATGCAATTTTTAATTTTGCTTAAGCATAATAATAAAACTTTAGCAATGATGGAAGGAAGAGAGAGACTATGTACGAAAAATGTAACATAAATAAATGCAACTTACAGAAATGTACCATTCATGTTATTAAGAGAAATGACTAACATAAGTCATTGAGACGGACAATTTGCAAGGGAAACATATGCTTAGAAGTCAGCAGCCAGGTAGTTTCATATTCGTAGAAAAATAGAAAAACCTTGAAATGAAAACACAAAGGATATATGCACACAAAAGAAGAATAAATAGAAGCAAAGTCAATATTGAATTATTGGTAGTAGCAGATGTCATTTTAGGTATGCGGACAACACTTTCATCCCACCTGGCGAGTGACCTTTTTCAAAAAATAAAAAAATAAAGAAACTATTCTTCTGGATGTGAGTAGAGCCAGCTTGTATTTTCTGAATAGCTCATTCAATAACAACAGTGGTGACACTGAGTGTGAGAATTTACCATGTTCTAGCAAATGTGAACATATAGGCGGAAAAATAGCTTTAAATATAGCATTTTACGATTAGGAAAGTAATAAATTTTCCCATTAAAATTTTTAATTGCGCTTAACAACAAATGCAATGCGCACGCAAAATTAATAATTAAAATTTGTCAATAGAAATAGCGCGAAATTGCCTTTATGTAATAAATTGCAGCAGAGCAATGCAACAAAACAACATTTCTACTTCTCTCCCTCCTGTACGCTATCTATCATGCAAGCAAGTGTCATTGCACATTCATGAGAGATACTAATACTCGTAGAAACAATTAGCAAATCAAATGCCAACTTAAAGAGAGAAAACCCCATCCATCGTCATCGTTAGGCATGCGAACAAACTATCGTCTGAGCAGTGTTAGCAACCCTGAAGATGGCGATGCTCATAGCAGGGGCGTAATTTTATCGTATTTTTAAACTTTATCAGAGTTTCTTTATTTCTATTGTTGAATTTTCTTGTTATATATTAGCTTTGTTACAAAAATTGAAATGAATAATAAATAAATAAAAAAATATATATTGCACTTAAAAATCAATTTAATTTTCTTTTGATCTTTTTTTAAATTCTCAATATTAACATCGCGTGCCCGTGATTCTGGCTGTTTGTCGTGGAATCTTGTGATCGATATTTTTAACCCACTTCCTAAAGACAAAAGCTAAACTATGGAATATCGATATTGCTCTTTTTCCATTTTATTAAGAAACACGACACACGAGTGACACAACTAGCTGCCAAATAAAAACTAGTCTGAAATTTAGTATGGTGTCGTTTGACAGCTGACAGTCCACGACGGTAATATCAACTTCATTCAGCAACGCCACCTTTTTCTAAATACTTCTACTTATTGATCGTCCCTCGTATTTACTGTACTGTTTTGCAATACAACAGCAATATGTTTATGTAAAACTATAAAATTCATAACTGTAGAATCTCTAGAACATGATATGTCACATTTGCCTACGACATCAGTCAGCGACCGTCAATCCCAGCTACTCTAATAGAAAGCTTATAACGGCATCGTGTACCCATACATGCAGCTCCCCCACACCCAATAGACTGCATTATCCTCGCCACGCAATTATTTCAGACTTATTAACTTATTATCAGCGTCCATATCTCTCATCGTTCGATTTCCATCAAAACAAAAACTGACCGACTGACAGACGTTTCTATTTCAAACCACAACGAACAATCGAGTTCCGAGTATTTAGCCGCAGCCACGATAAACACGAGAGGCGCAAAGTGCTAATTACTCTCGCTAGTGCAGCACAGCGCAGCGCAACCGCTGCAAGCATGATAAACAAAAATAACTCAGTCCGTCAGTAAGTCAGTCGCTCTACTCAGTGATTTCCTCGTATTGCACAAGGTCATCACATATCGCAGCGGCCGACGTCAATTTATTGCCATTAGAATTTCGTGTGCGGTGCTGCGGTGTATTGTACCAGTAGTATATTAGTTGTTTTTTCTCTTCTTGACATGTTCGGCGTTCGCATGTTTGTTCTATAATAACAACAATTTATTTAATATTTTTCTCCATTTGTATTGCAAACAAGCAAAAAAAAGTGAAAAAACATTTATTATACATAACGGCACGTGCGTTTAATCAGCATTTGTTGCTAATTCTAATGACAGCATTGTGTGTTTGTGTGTATTGGATAGTATGTACTATGTACCAAAGATAAAATGGAATTTCGGCGATCGAATAACGAATGAACAATGGTTGTCGGAGCAGCTAGAATTACTCGTTACATTAACGTGTTTCGTGGGAAAGATAGCTTATCACACACAAGGCAATTGTCGTGTTACTACCTGCCTAGAATTTTGGAATTTTTTTTCCCCAAACAAAAGACTGAAGGAATGAATGCCACCACAGAGTGTGTAGGTATGGTATGTAGGTGTTGTGAATTGGCCGGTTTTGAGTGCCCCGTCTTTGTATGCAGTTATGTATAGATTTTGTGTACATAGGTACATACCTATTTCAAAATTGTTTTTGTTGTTATTTCGAGTAAATCTCATTCGGTTGTGTGAATTTTTATTATTAGGTGTTGCTCGTTTATAAATTCAAGGTTGAAATATAACACGATGCAAGGTCGTATTCGTTCTTATTCTTTATAATTTGTGATTGGCTGGTTATTATAAGGAATGTATGTATGTATGTAGTTATCGAAAAAAATTTATTCGCTTCATCAAGTAGGGATATTTTTTTTTGTAATTTACACATTTGTTTGCTTCTAAATGGCATTTGAATCTGTAATTTTATCAAATGGTAAATAGAGAGGCATTTTAGTTGATGCCCACGTTCACTCCGACTGTGGCGCCGAAATGGCGTGAAAAATGAAAATAAATCAAACGGTGTAATTTAATGAAATTCTAATATTACCTTAAAACCTACATCTGCGACGTATGTTAAGTACAACACTTGTCATCGTATTTTTTAACCAATCAATTTTTTACAGAAATGAAAGTATCGTAAAGTTGAAACTGACTTTGAAATGGTGATACTGAATATAAATAAAGAAAGAATTTTAAATACTCGCTTCGTTAAGACCTCTTTTTAGTTTCGTCAAGTTTTCAATTACTGCTAACATTTCTTCCAAAACAATCTCAAGGCATAAAATATGAGTTTAGAATAAATAATTTTAAATACTTCACGTCCTCTTTTGACTTTCGTCAAGTTTTTTATAACTACTAACATTTCTTCCAAAACAATCTCAAGGCATGAAATATGAGTAGAGTTCGTCAAGTTTTTAACTGCTTCCAAAACACTCTCAAGTCATAAGATATGAGTTTAAAAAAAAGTATTTTAAATACTCGCATCGTTAAGACATCTTTTTACTTTCGTCAAGTTTTCAATAACTGCTAACATTTCTTCCAAAACAATCTCAATGCATAAGATATGAGTTTAAAATAAAGATTTTTAAATACTCGCTTAGTTAAGACCTCTTGACTTTCGTCAAGTTTTGAATGTCTGCCAAAATATCTTTAAAAACATTCGAAAGTCATAAAATATGAGTATATAATAACGCATTTTAAATACTCTCTTCGTTTAGACCTCTTATGATTTTATTCTTTTCAATAATTGCTAACATTTCTTCAAAAACATTCTAAAGGCATAAAAATAATCGATGTTTCCATACTAATTTCGTTGGAGTCTAATTTTATTTTTGCTACTAAATGTCGCAACATGCAAACGCTATCCCATTACACTTTCACCGATCATATTTCTAGTTCTATTACCGTCGTTTAAAATAAAACAAAAAACTAAAATAGAACGATTTTTAAAGCATTTGTTAATAACAAATGTACATAGATTTACTTAGCTACCTACCACACCGCAATTCTCGAAAGAAAAAAGAACTCAAATTCATACAACTGCTGTGCAGCCACCATCGCCGCCGCCGACGCCGCCGCCACGCTGTGATCTGATACAATAATAATAATTGACGATGATGACCTTGATTTTTTTGCCGAAATATTCCGGCTTTTTTTCTGAACTCAGTCTGTGCATGTATGGGAGGCACGTTTCTGTTATCATATAAATAATCTGACGTCAAGCTGAACAGAGGCGGCGGCGGCGGCAGCGCAAAAGATAAAGAATATCTGCTGAGCAGAGCAGAACAAGAATGAGTCAAATTTTAAATTTGCTTGTTGACTGTTGCCTGCTGCCTGTTTGACATTGACGGCCGGCGCAGAACGTGTACGATGATGATAATTTTTCAATTCTTCTGGCAATGTTAAGTGTTATTATAAAAATTTAGTGTTTTTGTGTGCGAGCAAGTGACATTGAAAAAAATTCCCTATGATAAGGGCATTTTTTTTTGTTTAGAGATAAAAATTATTACTAATAGTTGTTATAGGAGCAATTTTGTTTTCAAAGTTCCTTCTATACAGCAGCAGCAAACATTGCTATCTGAAATCTTGTCACAAGGTGAATGGAAATTTTTATTGCTTCCTTGTGTATATAGGTGGTGGAGCGAGCTTGTGAAAGTCAAGAGGAAATAATAGCGCTTGTGGCGGCTGTAATTATCATATAAGTCACAATGCACAACCTTTCACACTCAGTCGAACTATATGTAGGTAGTAAGTTCTAAAACTAATCACAGGTCATACTTACTAACACACTCAAACTAATCGCTTTCATTAACGCACACTCGCATGACATTATTCATAGCAGGCAGAAACAAACATGCCTACCTACAGCAGAGTAAGTTTCCGCGTTTGTACATACCTACAAAACACTCATGCTAATGTCAGTCTGCTAACATTCTTATGAAAAGCGTCGCACTTTGTATGCACAATAGAAATAATGACGACTGCATTAAATGCAATAAATATATTAAACAGCAGCAGCAGCAGTAGCATGAGATGAGATGAGGAAACTGTAATCAAGGTTACCTTGTCGCATGCTTGCAATCACATATGGTTAATAGCAATAAAATTAATGGCAATGATTGCTTTTGCTGCCCTTAATCGTAGAGTAAAATACAACTGCACTCTTTATACTGCATATTTGTCATACATAACGATATGAACTCTCTATTATTGCATTGTATATATTGCTAACTAGCGAACCTCTCTCGATTAAAACGAGAACAATGATCTCCCTAATGAGACGCTGCTCGCATTACTATATAGCTACCTGCGCAAAGCTAATGAAAATTGTAAATTCAAACGAAACCAAAGAGGTACACGATACTACCTAACTCTCTTCCTGGTTGAAAGACACTCAAGATTCGACTCAAAATTTGTGCAAAAGATCGAGTGCGACTGCTACGTAACGAATATGCACCAACAACTCTCTCTACATTATGTACGTACATAATAAAACAAAACCGTGTTAACCTTCGTGTTCGATAGAAATTTTAATGCGAGTAGCAACAAAATGATAGAGGTCACCATACATACAGGAAATTTATGTGACATTTTAGCACCACCCTCGTCATGCTGCGTATGGTGTTGTTGTAGTTTTATTATTTTAAAATAATTGACAGTTGATATTGGCTGTGTTCCACTATGTTGAACTGAACTTGCTCTGGTATAATTCTAGTTACATTTTCCTCTGAAATCTAAATATTGCGTTTCGTTCATCTTCCAGTTGCCGTTTTATTATTTTAAAAAAATTGACACTTAATATTTGATGTCTTCCCTAAACTGGCTAATTACACCCAACTGTACTTGCTCTGTTATAATTGTAGTTGTATTTTCCTCTGAAATGTAAATAATGCGTGTTCTACAAAGAAGTACTTGATTGTTCTAAATAACGCATAATGAAAGACAGCAATTTACTTTTAATTGTAATCATTTGAAGGTATTTGGTATAAAATGAACAATTCAAATTGGGAATTCTTATTGATTTTTAACAAAGAGCTCTAAAGTACCAGAAATATAAAAATTCAACTTAAATCCAGGAAGAAAATAATTTTTACTCACCAATAATGTTGGCATTGAATACGAGGGGCACTCTCGTGCCCTCTTGCGCATTGATGTGACTTTTTCTTTAGTAAATTCGCACGTTTCTAAATGTGCACGCAACACAGCTGACAATAGGCGTGGTTGATCATCCAATTCTGTTGCGAGAGCACGCTGTTGACCGCGATTTTGTGTACTTTGTTGCATGGCGGCAAGTATGCGCGCTTTTTCACGTTTCGGTACACGACCAAATCGGACCGCTGTAATTATAAGAAGATGGTAAGGAGAAATTAATTTAATTGTTATGCCAAGATTAAGGATATAATAAAATACTTAATTGGTAATAAAATTTCAAAACAAATAGAGCAATTAAAAGAAATTTTATTCGTTTACGAATCGCATAAAGTTTGTTTGTTTGGCTGATCGTGCGGCGTTCCAAAACTCAATATCGAAATGAGCACTCAAGATGAGCAGCAGGTGGTGGCATTCATCTGTCAGCAGAAGAGGAAGAAGGACAAACGAAAAAAAATACCAGGTGGTTAGTGGTGGTGTGCAATGTTCCCATTTCCACATTTCCAGTGTTTGCCACGGTCAATAGTCACCAAAAGCCACTCACTGAACCAAAACAATGAAGAGAGAAAAAAACCAACAACGGGAAGGACACTTTTTTCCCGTCGGTTTTTTTATTACAATTTTATTCCCCCTTAAAATGTATGGACGCAACAAAGCAGCAGCACCCATGCATACAAACGAACCCCAACGATGCATTGTAAATTTATTATCTGCCATAATAAGAGAGCGAGCTAGCATGAGTCCTCCAGCCCAACCACATCAATGCACATGGTAATAAACCAACCAACGAACAATGACCGACAACGAAGGAAAAAAATCAACAGCAACAACAGCATATAGTAAGGCCGCAGTTAAACCCTTAAGTGGGTCATTGCCTTTCTCGGAGGGTGCCAGCCAGCTACAAAAAATAATGTCTGCGAACGCGCCCTGCTTTGCTTACTGTCAGTCAGTCACTCGGGTGTTGTTACACTTTCTCTTTTTTTGTTGTTGTTGTTGTAAGTGCGGATGGAAACCTCTATTTATTTTTTGTGTGTCTTGTATGTATATTTTTAAAAAAAGGCAAAAAGTAGGTGAACTTTCTCATGACATGACGACGACGACGTATCATTCATCCATTGTACATCCGCTGTAAACTAAATGAGCCGAATTCGCTCGATATAAACGTCACGACAACGACGAGACTCGGAAAATCATCATCACAAGCAGCATCTTAGCGCTCTTTTCTGTTTTCATGATAAGCTGCAATTGAACATCAACTTTATTCTTCCCACACACAGGCAGACTACACTACCGTTACCAGATGGTAACGCTGCTAACATATTTATGCCGTCCTCCTCAGCAGCCAGCGCTCTAAAACGATTAACGTGAACGGAAAAGTGCGAACAAATTTCTCTGTCGTCAACGTCGTCGTCAACGTCGTCGTCGCCGTCGACCGTCCGACCAACCAAGTAACACTTTCTTAATATTTCAACGAGGTGAAATTATAAATCTTTCTCTATAACTTGGATATGTATAGGAAAACTATCGAAAGTCAATAATGACGAGTGATCCAAATTTCGACTTTTTCTTCTTTACTTTGTTTGGCGTTTCCTTTTTCGTGGTTACTGGGTCTGTCTGTCTGTCGTTGTTATTGTTGCTAGCAAGTAATAATCATTATTATTCCAAGTTTTTTATACACATTCGTGCGCGACACACAAAAGAAAGCATTAAAGAAATCTCAAATGGGAGAAGACACAACACAACAGAGAGAAAGAAAGAAAAAACAGACCAAGAAGAGGTCATGACCTACAAAACTACAAACAATATACACTGCGGTTCACTAGATTAGAAGCAGGCCTTTTTGGGAATTAAAAATGATCTTTCTTTCGGAAAAAATTAATGTTGAACGAAACAGTGGTATTGTTTGAATGCAATGGTGAATTCCAAAATTTTAAGAGAACAAGTTTACGATAGTTTTATGAAAGATTGAAGATGAAACCAATCAAAAAAATGACACATTGACAAAAAGATCTCTAATGTACCGTTATTTTGTTTTGAATATTTTTTAAGACTTGATTTTGTATTAACCACAAACAAATCTAATTTACACCACGCTTTGTTTTTTCTTTCCTGACATATAACTTGATAAATATAAATTTTATCTCCAAAAATTATGTGCTTCTAATCTAGTGAACCACAGTGTAGGTAAGTAAGTAAAAAAGCACAACAAACAGAAGCGCACGAAAATGTAACACTTTCTGTAATGAAAGAGAAAGCCCAACACAAACACACACACAAGTATAGATTGTGTTCACTCATCTGCACGAGAACTTAGTGCAGGCCTAGCCTAAACGCCTAACTATGGAGTGAACTGGTTTTTTATGCATCAGTAGCAGCAGCGGCATCTCGAGAATCATCATCACACATTACTTCAATTCGATAAAGTTGCCCTACTGACACTGACTAACTGTTGTTAGTTGTTACTCGGTGTGGCGGCAAGAGAGATTCTACATACACAACAACAAAAAGTGAAATAAAGTAAGAGGAAGCGGAAATGTAGGACACAAGCAACACCGCACAGCGCATCAGATCGCATCGCAGCAATTGAGGCCAAACGAAAATGAAAATCGAAAACAAAATTAGATCGCTCACGCATGGTGGTCACCTACTTTCGGTGCACGCGGCAACTTTCATACAATACACTAAAAAAAACACAGCAAAGCAATACACTGTGCTGTGGTACAGCATAGAGAAGGTTTTGTGTACAGCGGTGCTGCACATTAACAAATGCAGTAGCACACACAACCCAGCCCAATAGCAGTAGCAACAGAAAGTTGGAGTACGAAGAGAAAGAGATTTTTGAGTTTATGGCACACCATGGCGCGTGGTGAATTATTTCGTTTACAACAAATCAGAAGCGAAACGGGGTCGCCTCTCGACAATATGATGCACCCAACAAAAAGTAAACAAAACAAACAAATAACCAAAAAATTTAATAAAACTACGACCTACGAGCTACGAGTATGCTGCTGCTGCTGCGCTTGCTCTCGCTAAATACGAGTTGGAAGAATGAATGAAATGATTGAAAATTTGTTGATGCATGGAAATGCGGCTAACGAAACCAAACAAAAAGAAAATGGTAGCGTTCGATGTGCTGCATAAATTATTTATCGTTATCACAAGAGATTGTACTTCTTTGTTTTGATGCTGCTACCAGCTAGCTGTGCCATTACTAGAATTGCCCCGCTGTGTGACGTCGCGTTTAAGGGGAATTGTTCACTTGGATTTTCGATATGATCGAAACTGACTTATTTGACAGTAGTTGATAATTTCTAGAGTTCATTTTTCCCTCAAGCGATCATGTTTCGAATACTTTTGATCAAGTTTATGTATATATAAGAGGAAAATAATTCTACCCCAATTTTTATTATATCATATAACGAGGAACTTTAGCAAGCATTTAAATTTGGAAAGGATGGGCATCTACTATTGAAGAGGGTTTAGTGCATTGAATTTTTCTCCTTTCGTTAATAGACTGACAGATCTTTCGTTTTGTGTATTACTCGTATAATATAGAGACTGACAGATAATAGCTGAAAAAATTTTACCACCACCGCCTCCCATGTCACTCAGTAAGAAGTAAGTAGTAAGTAGGAGCGTAAGAAATTTATATTACACGAGTAATACACAAAACCAAAGAGAATACAAATAGGAAGAGAAGAATCCAGTTTGCAAAATGCATCCGATTGCTATGTGTGTTCTTTTGCTCACTGACTAGAGCGCTGGATAAAACAAAGAAGAAGGTATGGTATGGTATGGGTTCAAATCTGCCGCATCTCTTTTTTTTCCCCCGCGGATTTTGCAACTCTACACTAGCAACACACCATATACATATGTCATATGATTTATTGCATATTTTTGGATTTGTCGTCCGTTTCCCTTTTCAATAGTGGTCAACATTACCATGTAGCTACCATCAATTAAGATTTATGGCGGGACTGTTTCTTTAAAAGAAGCTATGGTGCAAAACTAGAGGATATAGGCTCAAAATCGGGAACGGTGGAGAGATTTTTTGCGCATTACCATGTAGCTACCATCAATTAAGATTTATGGCGGGACTGTTTCTTTAAAAGAAGCTATGGTGCAAAACTAGAGGATATAGGCTCAAAATCGGGAACGGTGGAGAGATTTTTTGCGTGCGAGATGCTAGTACCGGATCCCGGTTGTAGAGCCAAATAAAAGGATTTTGCAACTCTACACTACCAACACAATATATACATATGTCATATGATTTATTGCATATTTTTGGATTTGTCGTCCGTTTCCCTTTTCAATAGTGGTCAACATTACCATGTAGCTACCATCAATTAAGATTTATGGCGGGACTGTTTCTTTAAAAGAAGCTATGGTGCAAAACTAGAGGATATAGGCTCAAAATCGGGAACGGTGGAGAGATTTTTTGCGTGCGAGATGCTAGTTTGAGGCTAAGTTGCTTGGACTGATTTTAAAAAATATAAAATTGATTCTTCATCTTATACTTTCCGTCAACTTCCACAGTGTGGTTTTCGTAGATCTGCCCGCAGTAGCATAGCACAGTATATTAGAGGATTTTGGGGCAAATAACGTTAGACTAAATGTGCAGGCAAAATGTGAAGTCTGACATTGTATGCCATAAAATCCTCGGCTCCGCTATGCTGTGCTAAATTTGTGCCTAAGCCTGAGCCGATCACCACAAAATGGAAGGTTAAATTTTTTTGCTAGGCGGCGCAGTGACATAAGTCCCCATATTTACTTTTGGGACTTATACTCGCTTAAATGGGACCGATCTCAACCGATCGGGACATAAGTAAAAAAAAAATTGTCTAACATGGGACAAATTTTCGGAGATAATTAAAAAATTTTATAAGGAGCCATTATTGATTATTACATAAAATGGTTCCTTATCAAAAAATATGTTAGGTGGGACATAAGTCCCAACACATTTTTTTTGAGCTTATGCCCCGAGGTAGGGGTCCCTTATTCGATTTGACTTCTTTTGGAACTTATGTCCCGGGGACTTATATCCCTGCGCCGTGCTATGCGGCCCTCAATTTCTGCTAAGCCTGAGCCCCGATCAACACAAAATGGCACGCTAAATTTTTTTGCCAATTTTTTCTAAGGTTTTGATCATTTATTTTAGAAACTTTTTCAAATTTTTTTTTAATTTGTAAACTATTTTTTTTTTTTGTTTTCATAAATGACTCATTAATTTTTACTCTCCAAGCGTAATATTTTTTCAACTTCTTTTGAAACAAACGAACACTTTGCTAGTAAATCTTCTTTTTTTTTCGAATCATAATCAGCGACTTATTTCCTACTATCATGAGAGTACACTTTTTTATGTTATGAATGTATTAAATAAAAGAACCATGATTGATTGATACAATAAAACATTTTAGCCTAAAAAATAATCTAATAATTCCGTTAAGAATTTTTTGAATTCACACTTTGTTGTTGGTTGGGTTATGCGGTTATGATACGTACGTGCGTTGTGATAGTTGACATTTCCCTTGAGTATTCCTTTCAATATTGGTAGTTCTTCAGCCATTTTGGAGGATTTATATTGTGACCGAATTTTTCAGTTTTTATTAATTAAAATGATTTTTCTAGTATAAGTATGTACGTGTGTATTTGTAAAAAAATTTGTATATCCAAGTAGAATGGAGGATGATGTGAATGATAATTTTTGGTGTAATCCTTTTGTTTGGTGTTTGTTGAGAGGAAATTATTGGCACAAAATGACGTTAATTAACGTTCGTTATTGTTGTAGTTGTTTCTTGTAGACAATTAAAAGCAAAACTTAAACAAAAATCACAGTTCTTTCTTTCTTTGAAAAAACAAAATATTATTCAGGTACAAATTTTTTTTTCTAACTGCTACGACTGTTGCTTATCATCATCGCTGCACCATCATTTGAAAAAACTTTCCGCCGTTTGAATAAATTTCAATATAGGTACATAGAAGAATTTTCCCGTTGGAATAAAACAAACAAAAAACAATTCACAATATTGAGCCCAACAGGTTTTTCGGTTACTTTTCAGGTGCGGTATATGTTGGAATTTTCTTCTGATTTGGAAGGAACTTTATTTTCATGTGCTAGCGCGCAATTATTGGTTTAATAATATTGGGTATAGGTAATAAAATCACAATTGCGGTAGTAGATAGTAATTTCACGTCATTTGAGAATTTTGTTGTTTCTTTATTTAATTATTTATTTATAAAATTTTTATTAATTCTTAACTTTGTTAATTTTTGGTATGAAATTCAGCTGTCGATTTATTTTCACATTTGTTGTTGATTTATATTTATTTGTATATTTATATAAAATATTCTTCCTGATTTATTTATATTCACACAGCGAACGAAAGACGACTCAATTCTGATGTTATTTTGCGAATCAATCATCCAATTGCCAAAATGCAAACATGACAAAACTCGACAAGGTCTTGAACGCGACTAACTGTAAAATTCTCAAGCACGTTACGAATATAGCAGAGGAGGTAGTCGGTCGGTCTGAAATATAATGCACAGTGCGATGTGATGTACGATTGTACGAATAGCAACAACACAACACAACAAAATAAAAAAAAAGCAAAAGCAACGCTTGTGCCGCTCAGATTACTACTACCGCGCTTCTACTCAATCAAAAATGTTCTGTTATTATGCCGTACTCTTTGCCGACACCGAATGATGTGAACTTTGCAAATCAACAAATCAAAGAAAGAGAAACGCATTGTGGTAGCGTAAACTTCGTAGAGCGTAGATAGGAAAACTCAACGTTCAACGGATTTATACAAGAGAGAGAGAGACACAAAGAGTTTTGGGTGGTAAATACAAAAAAAAGTACTCTTTAATTTGGAGAATTTTCGATAGAATACGAAAATTTAAATTTTTTTATATGGACAATTGAAGATCGCAATAAGGTACCGCACAAATTTTAAGAGAAAAAAATAAACAGAAACACAACTGAGGGAATAAAGAATAAAAATAATATATGAATATGAAAGAGTTATTTAAATAAGAAATATTATTTCTCTCAATAAGATACAACACAAATTTTAAGAGAAATGAAATAAACAGAAACACAACATAAGAAATATTATTTCTTATTTAAATAACTCGTGATGTGTTTTTGTTTATTTCTTTTCACAATTGCACTAAATTGTGTTATGTTTTTAGTGTTTGGTTAGTTTATAAAATAATCTCTTACAATTAGTCAAAATAAATGAAGAGAAAAAAATAAAATAAATAAGAGAAAAAAATAAGCTTTTCACCATAATCAAGAGAAATTATAAGGTGAATTAATTTAACTTATAAGAGAAATAGTTTATAGTGTTACTCTAAAGAGAAATATAAAGAATCGCTCTAATGTTATACTCTTAAAAGCTATTTAAGCTTTACAAAAGCCTGCAGTTTCAAAAAGGGTTTTCCAATAAGGATATAAAAATTTTGTATTGTATTGCTTAATGCTTAAATTAGATTAAAAGGTCAGTATAGTATTCTTTTGTTATAGTTCTACCAGTCTGCAAGTAGTCAATTAACAAAATTTCCTTTGCATACCGAAAAACCGATGTCATAACCTTCTTTGGACGATTTCGACCATTTTGGCTGTTTTGGGCCGAAGTACCAGCCTCAGTGCACCCTTCAGTCTGTTGCCACAATGCAAAAAGCAACAGAGCACCTAAATGTTACTGTACTGTACTGCTATTGTTGCAAAGAATGTTGGAAGAGGAGAACGAAGAGTTGAGTGCCATTGCTTTGTGTGAATATTGATTACAGTTCATTGTATACATCATGCATGCATTGCAGAAATAAACAGGGGAAAGTAATAACAAAATGTACGATGAAAACGACATTAATAGGGGTGGTTGGTTGTTGGATGTTGGCTTCGTGGCGGCAGTGACAGTGACGGTGGTCGCACTGCTAAAAACAACTACCAAAGAAACGAACGAATGGACAGATGGGATGGAGGGACGTGTGTTTGTGTTTGTGATGTCAAGGACAAGTTGTCGTTTGTTCGATTTTATTGACTGTGGGGAAATGATGGCGGCAAAAGTTTATTTTTTAACGAGTTATTAGTATTAGGCCTTTACTTTGTCTTATGAGTTATATTTTTATTTGGGAGTGGTATCTAAATACGAAGGCGGTTCTTAACAAATGATTACTCTGGGTAAGGGTAAGAGTTGGGTAAGGAAGGGTTGGCTAGGAATTGAAAAGGGGTAAATTTGTTTAAAGTATAAAGAAGAATAAAGAAATAATCAATGGTTTTCCTTATTGCCCTAATTAAAAAAAAGTTTGGCGCGAAGCTAACTAGATCGTCCAGAAGAGATCTAAAGTCCGAAAGCCCAGAACAAACAAGAGTGAAGTAGTGTATTGAACCGCTGGCCCGCGTTCAGTCTGACGGAGCCTTTAGTAAATACTAAAAAGCCAACATACAATTGATACACAAACTGCTACACAAGAAAATTTTCCTAATTGGTCATCCATAATAAACTCAAGTGGTTATTTGTATTTTTTGTGGTCACTGACCTAAAAATGGGGCCAAAAACAAACGGCGCAAACAAACAACAAACGAATGATCTTCAATTCATAGAAGAAAGGAAATACAAGATATACCTACACACCTATACAATATTAATGGAGAGTTTACGCTAGAAATGGAGGGAGGGAAGCGCGGCTGTACATTGTATTGAAAAAAGTGAAAGTTGAATTTTTAATTGAATTCGTGAGTCGGTCGGGTGGTACGTATAACGTACAAGTGGTTGCTGCTATGTTGTTATGGAGAAAGACTACGCTGCGGATCGTGAGATTGCGGAAATTTCTTCTTCATCGAACCACTGACATGTTTTGTGCGTGCCTATGGGTGTGTGTCTGTGTGTGGCGTGCCAAAGCAGGAAACTTGCCATCGCAAAAGAAATTATCGAACAAATCACGAGTGTTACCAACCAAAAGAAGACTACGACGTATGTCATTGCATAACTGTAGCTCTGTAAGTACATAATTTACAATTATGATGAAGAGGGAGGGAAGGACGTTGTCAGCATGCATGCAATTTCTTTTTGGCCATTAACTTTGCTAACAGGAAATAAAAATGCTCAATAGATAATTAATGACAAAACGATGGTATGTAGTTTCTGGAAACTAATTGGTGCTTATGACAACTGCAAATTGGATAACAAGAAATCTCTTTCCTGTCCGCATCGCACCATTTGCTTCCATTTTATGAATAATTCCACTTTCACTTAAAACTTAACCTTCGTTCATTTGTTCGTTGGTTGTTGCCGCCATTATCAGCGTCATCATAAGCGCTAGAGCGACAACCAACATCATCATCAGCATAAGCGCTAGAGCGACAACCAACACTGAGACTTTTTTTTTGAGTGTGCGAGTTTTTTGCAAACAAACAACAGCAAAAGGTTGTTGAACTCGTTGTTCGGTTAGCTATCACTCTTGTATACATAGTTTAGTTATAAGATAGTTTCAACGAAAAAGAAGAGAGAGACAAAAAGAAACTTACATAAGTGCTTTATAATTAGAAAAATTGTTTAGCAAAAAAATTCATAATTTCGCACCAAGAAACAAGAAAATTTTGTGACTCGAATTTATAATTTTTCTTTCAATTGAGGGGAAATCTCAATCCAAATGTAAAACAATAGAATGTCAAACATAATTGGTTATAGATCTGCTGGCATATCAAAAAACAATATATGTATACAACAAATAGCAAGAGTCCAAGGAGATTGACGATTCGAACCAAAACGACCAAAACCAACGAGTACAACGAGTAGCGAACAAACAAATAACCGAGAACGAACGAAGCCATAAGTGAATGACCGACCGTGCATGACCCAAATAAATGTCGCTGCACTCTTTGGATCTGTACAAAGCAACTACTACCACTGTTGGTGCTGGCTGCACAAATGCACAAAACTAATAATATCTATACCTATATACGAATATAGTACTATATGCAAAAGAGACAATATTCTTCGAAAATGCAATGAGCGGAGAAGAGAGTATAAAACGAGGCTACATCATCATCGCACACAATAATTATTGTGCACCAAGCAAATTGTAATTTATGCACGAAACGGGTGAGGGGAGATTTTGCACATTTTTTTGAGGTTCTTCGAAATTCGAAATTCAAATATATGAGAGAATGAGGAATAAGAATTAAAAGTCGCTATATCACTCACTAGTCACTACTCATAAATTACTCACACTCACTAAACACATAAGAAATGTTGCGAAACATTTGTACGTTAGAGATAGCGAGAACCTTCGGGAACTTTTTGATGTCGTTGAACTCTGTCGGTCGTCAGCCCGGCTGGTTTGGCTGGCTAAGCCAACGGTGTGTGTGTGTGTGCGTGCAGGCGCTCAACTCCAAGCCATTGAAAAATGAAAGTTAATTTGTGCTTTATTTTTATTCTCAATAAGTCTCTCTCTCTATTTCATACAATTTTATATAAAAGGATTGAGTGGTTTGTGCAGAGTGTACTGCAATTGAGTATAAAATAAATACTGTGAGAGAAACGAGTATCGAATTGATAAACACGTTTTGGACTTTGCAGGCGCTCAACTCGTTCGTCGCTCACTGTGTTGTTTGTTTCTTTGCTGCTGATCGAAAAGGTAAATGAACCTTTTGAAGGTTCAATTGTTTTTTGTTTGCTTTGCCACACTGCTACACTACTGCTAACATAATACATACACATTCATTAATAGGTGGCTGAGTGGGTTGGTGGGGTGGAGCTCTATTTGTCTGTTATGTGAACCCTGGATTCGTTTTTGTTGTTTTTGTACGATATTGATCTCAAGCAGAGCAGTTTAATTAGTGATTATGAGACATCTGTGTGCGACGTCAATTTTCATTACATACACATCTTCTTCTAAGCTATTATTAGCTAGCGATTAAAATTAAAAACTAAAAGTTTGAATATGTAGATGTTGTGTGGTGCAGCAAATGCTAAGTACTTAACGCTACACAACGAAGTAGGTAGGGTATGTACCTAGTGTCTAAAAATGTTTTTCTGTCGATTTTGATGGTGGGGCTCGTCTAACTGTTGATTTTTCCCGCTGCCCGTCCGACCATCAACCAACTCGATCACTCACTATTTACGTAACACTACGAGGTAGGTAATTATTTTGTTTGTTTGTTGTGTACGGACGGGCTACCAACTAAATAATTTTCTCTCGTTATGCAATGGGGAAATATGAATAGAAGATAGGTATATATTTACATGGAATAAATGTTGAGGGCCGAGACTGACTATCACAGCACAAATGTACAACAAAGTGATTTTATTTTGTTACAAAAAAATGTATTTGACTTATTACAGTAAATGACTGTCTAGTTAAGTACTACGGAATTAGTCCTATAGCCATTAGGAAGCTGAATTTAATTGAGTCATAACTATAAGTTAAATTTCATATATATAAGCATTTATTAATAGTTTACAACATAAATGCAAGGCAGAACTCTTATTGAAAATTAGCAAGTACAAATAATTAAAATTTATTAGAGTAGACAAAAGATCCAACGAAAATAATCGATTATCCTAAAATTAATCTGTATATGATAATATTTGTGATAGTAGTAAAAAATAAATAAATAATTTATTTATACAAATAAGTTCTTACATAATGTACATTATACATTATGTACATTACATGTAAGTGAACATTTTTGTAATTCAAGTATTATGAGAGAGAATGCAAAAAATATTGTTCATTTTTCTTTATCATTTATATATCATTATTTATCATAAATTTGTCTATTTCTTTATGTAATTGTTACTACAAAAATAGCCCAACTCTTCCCCTTCTAGGGTAATTCAATAGACCCACTCAAAATTACCACCCAATGAAACACCCAAAACCCAATAATAATTAACAACAGCCTCGATTCACTCTCGATTATGTTGGTGCTTTAGAAAGGTAACTGCTGCCTTTAACATTTTATTCGTATTCGTTATGCATACGTATATATATATGCTCTACTCACTCGCTCACATGTTTAATGTATTTGCGATTGACCTGAATAAAGTTCAAAACACCGAAACGAAATGAACCTAGAAATTACAAAAACAATGATTGTGTTATGAGCTCGCTGCCTTGTGATTATGTGTCTCGCTCGGATGGTCGGGAGGAGTAGGTTCGTTCAGTTCGTTTGCGCGTTCGCTTGTGCATGTATTTGTTTGTTTTTTTTGCTATCTACATAGACGACGCGACTCCTACCGCAACCAGACAATGGCGACTGCTACTGATCATTGTCAATTATTTTGTAGCATAGAGAGCATAGACAATTTATGTGATATTTGGATGATATTTTCTTTGGCATGTGATGTTTGCTGTATACTGAAGTACTAAAGATTGCATTTATAAGAAACAAATTATTAATTCTATTCTAACTGATCGTAAAGTTTTGCGTACTCTCATCGCCATCTTTCTATGTAAATCAAACCAAAGTTCCGGTTAAGAAGTTATGCAAATGTAATATAAAATCTTACACAGAACCCCGGGTATGTTTTGCAAATACATAAATCGCAAAGCCGAAACCTAGAGAGAAATCTTAGAACGCTACAGGATTTATGGAAGGACTTTTTCTGAAAATAAAAATTCAAATAAAATCCATCGTACTTTTGTGCCTGTTATTTATGATTTATGAATGCATATACAGGGTGGACCAAAAGTCACCATTATAAATTTAATAACTTTTTCGTTTATATTTTTTTAGTTACTTTTTTTTTCTCAGATGATATAATACATAATAATCAGATATGAATAACATCTTGAGAAAACATAATGGAGAGATTAACGACTGAACAGAGAATAATCAATTTTATTATTTAAATCAGCGATCAATTATTTAAAAGCAAAGGCTGGACTTCTGGTAATGCAAAAGCTTTTCATCAGCGTGAATTGCTCCCCATTAGCAACGTTACAGCGACAAACTTGTAAGGATGTTTTGGAAAATGCTCTAAAACAAGCCCATCATTGTGATCATCATTTAAATAACGTTATTTTTCATACTTTAAGAAAAAAAAAACAAAAACAAAACAATAAGAGAAGACCACCAAAGAACCCCCACAGAACCTCCCAAAACACTCACAAAAGAATCCCGAAATAGACCTTCTAAAGACCCTCCAAAAGACTCCCAATATACAACCAATATGTTGAATAGCGTATAGTCGTATAGATCAGCACCGCGTAGCGGACAGTTGAACAATAAAATCTTCATGTCTCATTTTCGTAACGCTCTAAATTACACCCTAAACGCGTCAAAAGAAATATAATTTCAAAAAATATATAAACGAAGAAGTTTTTAAATTTGTAAACCCCATGGTGTGACTTTTGGCTCACCCTGTTTATTTATTAATTTCTTGTCTGGTATGGCAAGTGGCAAATATTTTTTGTGTACCTAATCAGAAAAGCTAAAAACTCAATCATTCCATTTTAAAATGAACGTTTCTTATTATAGCAGCAGCAGCATCGCTAAGTACCATATAAATCGTCAGTCAGCATATAGGTAACATGCCAACTAACTAAAGTTACTCGCACTTAGGTACCCCTCCCTGCCTCATTCAACAATCAAACCGAAACCAGCTGAAGCAAACCAACCAACCAGCCTACATTACTCTTACTCGTACATATTATTACGTACGAATGATATATAAAATGATTTTACTTTCAATTCGGTTAACCTCGTGCTAATTTGAGTTCATTTTAATTAAACAACAACAACTCGCTGTTGTTGATTTGGTGTGTGGCGGCGTGCATTTTATAAGCGATGATGATATGGGAGAGTACGCGACGGGTGTAAAAATGAAAGACAAAACTAGACGAGTGTTTGGCTGGGCATAAGAGAAAGAGGGCACCAAACCAGGCAAACGTTACCACTAATACGAGACACACGAGAGATGTAATTTTTTTGATCATCATTTCATGAGGCAAATACGTGCACTGTAGTTAAGAGGGAGGGAGAACAAATCGTGAAAATCACACGTGCAAATTTTTTTTGCCATATCTCTCCCAGTCCAGTCTATTGCAATTGTAATGCAATAGAATGTAAAATGCAATGCAAAAAAATTAACGTGAAAAATTACTGTGCGACCAGTGCTGCCGTAATAAGTACTGCAATAATTTCACTATTATACTGCCATTTAATCGGCCGCACTACTATACTACCCAAAGCCTAATTATACTAGTTTTATAAAGTAATTCAAAATCGAAATGATCGCAAATTAATTTAATTTCTTGTGTCCTTAATGTGTAGACGATTTTCGTAAATTTTTCTCTGAACATGCCATACTGTCATCATCCACTTCTACATATACCTCATTTGAAGTTATTTCTGTGTGTTCGAAGCTTAAACGTTTAAAATCTTCTGCGTTGAATATTATCATACATCATATTATAAGGAATAATTAGGAAGGGATTTTTATATTCCCTACAAATTATCTTGACCAAATCGTATATATAAAAAAAAAAAAAACGTAAGTAATAACATTTTCTTTTTTATTTCAATAGATTTCCTTGCTTTCAAATTAGCAGCTAAATCTAAAGTATAATACAGAATGTAAGCT
Source organism: Nephrocerus scutellatus (assembly GCA_947095585.1). Lineage (NCBI taxonomy): Eukaryota > Metazoa > Arthropoda > Insecta > Diptera > Pipunculidae > Nephrocerus > Nephrocerus scutellatus. The sequence continues at coordinate 83,069,763 of OX352765.1, read as the reverse complement.
ATGGTTTATCCGGTTGATTTTTGTAGTATAGTTTAAGGCTTTTGCATTCAGTTGGTGTATATAACATAATAAAAGTATAACTATATGTCACTGTATAATCAACAGTCAGCTTATTTGTAAATATTTTTATCGTATACTCCATTATACTCCTCAGTAGCCTGGTAATATACTCCGTTTAAAAAATATAAAACGGCAGCACTGTATACGTCGCATCCTCGTACATTGTATTATACGCGTGAGTGTAGGAATGTGTACAGAATAGTCATCTCTCGTCATTGGGGGCAGTGTTCTCAAATCAGCACAATGCACTCTGAGCAATTAAACGAGCAGAGCAAATAAACGAACGAACGCACATGGCAAGATTTACTACAATTGCTGACTGATGTGTAGTTACTGTTCAATAAAGTTGAAATAGGGTGAATGCACCACGCAAGCATTTTGTACGACGATTTTTTTATTGCATATTTAAAGTATTTTTTGCTGGAAACAATGTTAATCGGAGAAATACATGTGTGCAAAATTTGAAACGGGTTAAAATTGAAAAAAATTTCTATGGGAGCCACTTATCCCTCAAAATTTTTACAAAAAGTGTTGTCATCGGAGATGCACAAGTGTGCATAGTTTGAATAAAATCCTTTAGGAGGTGTGTTAAAAATTGATCACAAGATTCCACCGGTCAGCCAGCTAGCCACCGAGAGACAGACAGACAGACAGACAACCGGGCACGCAAAGTTAATATATAGAGAATTAAAAAAAAAATCATTTGCGCTCTATAACTGTACGAGGTTACTATGCACATACATATTTTAAAAATAAATAAATGTATTTTCATGTGCGAATTGATAAACTACGGTTATTGTAGCAATGCTTTTGCTGATGCTGATATATATATATATACATTAAAGATCGCCCGCCTTAGTATACCCACTCGCTCATAATGGCTGACCTAGTTTCGACATTACGAACGTCAGACGCGGCCATTGAACTCGGCCGTTCAAGAGATTGAAACGGAGGCTACGAGAGTACACGCTACGCTACAGGCATCAGTTGCGGAGATTTGCGGTGGGGGGCCATGAGATTGTATATCATTTCGTTTTCATTTTGAATAGTTGCATACATACATATATACATTTACGTACGCCTTACAGACCAAAATAGACATCAACGAAATGGGAGTAGAAATTAAAAAAAACTGCATTTTCAGTCGTCAATCGAAAAGCAGCAAATCATACGAATTATTAGATTCTTGAGTTAAATTTTTTGAGATTTCAAACTATAGAATGATTCAAGCAGCAGGCAGCACGGGCCAGCAGCCACCCATAAATGGTTGGTTTTTTCTTTTTGTTTTGTTGATCAGCGAGCGACCTTTGAATAAATCTGTGTCATCTGCACTCTCAGAGTAATTCAGTTCAGTGAAAACACAAACACACAAAGAGACACTTGTGTCGTGCAAAGAAGGACATTCATTACAAATTTTTTTTTTGGTTATGCTTGTTAATTCCAACGTAATCTTCTGAACACGAACATAAAAAATTCGGTTGTTTTTTTTTTTTTTTTGGTTTTTTATTTGTTTTCTAGGTCGATATAATTTCTGTGTTCACATTTGATCAGCGTGTTGTTTCTTTTCCTTGAAAGATAATGAAAAAGAGCACACGGTCATTTTTATTATAAACATTTGCTGGCAGTGAAACAAACAACAACAGCAACACCAACACCAACAACAAACATATCTTTAGATTTAGTTTTTGGTTGTTGTTTTGTGCGTGTGTATTTCGATGCGTGCACAATCGCACGCACATTCCCAATTGAAAATCTGGTATCTGGTTTGTGGGAAGGGTAACGAGTGGCACTAGTTATGGATGTGGCTCAATCGAAAATGAAGAGCATTCGGATGATGATTAGGGAATGTCTGTCTGTGATGGATAAACAATAATTGTAGGGCTTGCTTAGTAAAATTTTTTGAAAATAGAGCGGCCCCTGCTTATGGGCTATGGTAAGGGGATCAAGGATTATTTATAATTTTTTATTTAAATTGAGCAAGTCTTCTTGATAAACGACTTTGTTTTTGTTATATTCGTGAAGAATTTGTGCCAAGGAAGGCAGTGTGTGTGTTATTTTTAATTTTTTTTCATAGAAACATTGGTGAGCATTGCTTTACAGTTTGCTCGGGTTTTAATTAGAAAAATAAAAAAATTATTAGGTACATTATCTATTTACAATAACATTTAAAAAAAGTTACGCATACGCCACCGATGTTATACAAATTGATTAAGAAACCAAAAAAATTATTAACAAAATTAATTGAATAAATAAAAGTTTTTTTTAAAATATGCAAAAATACATAGATAAATATATGTAAATAAATATAAAAATATCAAATTACGCATACGCCACCGATGTTAAACAACAATTTGCAAATTTATTAAAAAACCAAAAAAAAAAAAAATATTTTTAAATTTCAAATAAATTATAAAGAAATAATAATAATAAATAAACCAAAAAAATAAAAGTTTTTATAAACTAGCCACCCACCACATCAACCCCCTGAATGTCATCACGACTAACCACTAACCCCCTACAAACATCCACCCAACCGTCCACACCACTTAACAAAGTTTCAGTTATATCGGATGAACGGCCTTCAAGTTATCCGCGACAAACTGACATACAGACAAAATTTCATTTTTATATATTAAGAAGATAGAAGCAATAAAAACCAATTTAGTATAATTTAGTTTTTGTTTAATTTCGAAATCCATTTTTAGGCACGAAAATTTGCCTCTTCCTATAAATTCAAAATTTAATTCTAGAAACGAACGTGTGCGGCGCGCTCTGCACAATGGCGATTGCAGGGTTGCCCTGGTGGCAGCTCTGAGTGGCTAGGTGTAGGCTGGGGGCACCTGTGTTTTTTTTTTTTTAATTTTTTTTTGTGAACTCGTTATAAGTAGAGTTAAGTATTTTTAAGTAGTAACCGAAAAATAAATATGGCAATATTTCAAACCAATAAGTCGCCGAAGAAGTTTAAATTCAAAAAATCATTAGATAAAAAAAAATAAGATAAGATAAAAAATAGATAAGAGCTTCCATAAAGCCTACTTATCATAACCTCACCTCTTATTATATTTCTCTACTCGTTCACGCATGCAACGCGATAAAACTTCAAAACAAAAAGCAATCAACACAAACTCAACAACTTCAATCCTTAAGAAGAAATAAAAAAATAATCGTCATCATCATCATCATAATCTACTTTCGATTTCGTTCGACAAAAGTCAACGACCAGCACCAGAGAGCTATCTCGCTATCGTCGGCCGCAGTCGTGGTAAACTTATTTTCCATTCACTCGCTGCCTAAGTTATACACACTATATTAACTCGTTATATTTTGCAGTCGTTTGTTGCCATCGAGATCTTTCTTTTTTCTGTTGCGTCGTCGTCTTCGTCGTCACCAAACAAACAACAACAAAAGGAACGATCGCAGAACTTATTGCCATTCCAAAAAATTGAGTATTCTTAACTGAATTTCGTTGAAACCTCCAAACCGCCCACTCTACAATACAAACTCCACTCAAAAGCCCAATACCAATAAGAAGGGGTTTAAAAGGGGAACACATTTCCAATTGGGTTAAATCTGGTCGTTCAACTTTAGCACAATTCCAACAACAGACGTCGGACTGGCCGAAAGAAAGAGAAAGAGCTACTTTTTCTGGGCTTTGTTTGTTATTTACCCTTTACTGGTATTGAAAAACCAGGTAATGATAAAATAATAAGGGAATAAAAAGGGAATTATTGGTAGTTGGTACCTTCAGAGTTTTGTTGTACTACGTAAGAACTATTCAAACAGTGCTAACAAAAAACAACATAAAAAATGGGCCATGAGAATAATGAAAATAAAACACGAAAAGAGCAGGCATAGTAAATTCCTGCCCGCTCACTCAAGAGCTCAAAAGCGGCAGCACTAGCAGAGCATCTCTGCAATAAAAATATCAATGAGAAATAATCATTATCTACAAAAAGTGCTGAGAGTGCATACTGTTCTGTTGCAGCACAACACTCATACGTAGAGAAAAGTTTGGTTTGAGCTTTTTTTTTTACTCTATAAAGTGTATGAAATACCAGTTCACGCACACACACCTAAACAATCTAATGGTCGAAGAGCGCGCAATGGAAAATTTCGTTCATGGCTGGTCAATGAACTCGTTCGTTCTGTTGAGGGCGTTCGTTCGAGTGGCATTCGGCAGCCGCGCAATCACACCATCATCCATGGTACTTGCTAGAAACACACAAAGCACAGAGGCAGAGTGAGAGGGTACATGGTATGTTGATTTCGTAATATTTTCTCGATTTCTTATGTGAGTATGTGTTGATTACGTTATATTTCGGTTGTCAGTCAAGTAGTTATTAGGTCGTCAACGAGGAACGCATTTCTTTTGGGAGGGAGAATTTGTTATTGTTAGTCAAGGAGTAGTACAGGGTGTGAGAGAGAATATGTTGATATTGTTTGCGAGGTGTAATATTTTGATTGAGGGGAGGCGTAACACAATATCTGTGCTTTATTTAATGCTTTGTCAAGGTTTTAAGCGTCAAATTAGGGCTTTTTGTTTCGAAATGTCTCTGTTACGTCATTGGTTAAATTTTTTCATAATAACTTACAGTATATTTAGAGCAGAAACAAGTTGTAATTTGTTTACAATGTTTTGTCAGATGTCGTTTTTCCCCTCTTTTTAAAAATCGGTGCCGGAGCTGAAATTTTTACTCGGAAAATCGAACATGAATGACGAAAATCATTTGTTTACATTGTTTTGTTACCATGTATTGTCGTTGTAGTTAATAAAAATAGGGGGAAATCTCCGAAAATATACAGATCTGTTAGAGATATTAGCAGTCTCCTACGCTTCATACGAAGCTCTAATTGGTTCAACGAGTAGGGGGAGAACATTTTTCCTGATCCTCGTGGTATCACAATGGACCATTATTGGTTTAAGTGTGTCGGTATCACTGACAACCACCTTTACCTAACCTAACCTAGAGGCGATTTCCGATCAAAAATTGGGTTCTATCGATTGGTTTTTAAGTGAAAACGAACAAATTGACAGTCAAACAATCAATCAAACAAATCATTTGTTTAAGAACTATACTTTATATTTAATTTTTTAACAGAATAATTCCTCAGATATGGTATTGGCATATTTTTAAATTCGTACAATGAAGATTTATCGAATGCGTTAGAAAAAACCACCAAACTTTACCCCTTTGACTTTTGAGACTTAATGGATAGGCTAAAAACTATTTATTTTTTTCTCTCTTTCCAAATGATATTGATATCTTTAAACGGAACCACCAATATTTTAGTTATTTCTTTTCAAGATTGCTTAGTAAGCTTTTATTAAAATTAAGTTTGTCTGTTGCTTGGTTTTAATAAAAAACTCCTACATTTCGCAAACTTCCTTGGTAAATATTTCAAATTAAAGAAAGGAATCACTAGAGTCCTTAAAATATTAATCGCATGCCCTAAGAGCGAAGCTAATAATGTCCTGTCTGTGTTGTCAGTTTGTCCACTCGTATATCTCGACTTCTAGCAGTCAGAATTTGATGAGACTTTTTTTAAAGCAATTGTTTAGTGCTCGGCTTGCGATGGCGTAATATTGAGGTTTTATTTTTAATTCGAAGTGGTAGTTTTATTGGGAAAAATATAAAAAAGGGGTTTTTCAAGAAACTAAACTAATTCAGTCTTTACACTGAATTTGCCACTATCCATATGGCGTGCTGAGAAGCTCCGCTATACTATCTTAAATACATAAAAGATAAAATGTTTGACATAAAAAACAACTTACCATCTCTGCTCATTCCGACGGCAATGCATTTTTTCAGCCGACAATACTGACATCTATTGCGATTAATTCGCAATATGCTGCATTGTTGATTTTTTGTACATGGACGATATTGGATTTTCTGTTGAATGGAACGTCGGAAAAAGCCCTGGAAGGTGATAAAAAAAAGAAAGAAAAATTATAAAAAATGTTATAACAAAGGATTTGAATTACAAGAAAAAAAATAAAAATAATAAATTGAACGTACATCACTTGTACCGGAGGCAATGTCAGCTGCTACTGATGCGCTACTGCAACGTTCACTTTTAATCTCAATTGAATTGTTTAAACTATTATTGTTATTTGTATTATTATTGCTACTACTACTACTACTACTACCACCAGACCCACTACTCGCTGACGTTTCAAGATTTTCATCAAATTTCTGACACAAATAATTCATTGTCGTCTGCTCGACCAATGATGAAATTGAATGATTCTCGCACAATTCATCATCGCATCCGGAATCCATATCAATTTGACAATTATTACAATTGCATGACTGATGTTGTTGTTGGTGGTGCTGGTGGTGACGGTGGGATGATGATGAGGAGAATGATGAGCTTGTTGAGCCTCGTCGTCGTCGCTGATGCAATGGCTGTTCATCGTCGCTGCTGTTGTCACGTTGTTGTTTCAATTGTTGTGGGGTGCATGTGCAGCCAGACGATAATTGCGATTGTGTACTTGAATTGCTCAACAGACTTGAATTACTGTCGGAGCTGTCGCGACGATTCTTCTGCTGTTGCTGCATCGGATGGGCGGCTGGCTGCTGCGATTCTATTTTAATATTTTGTGGTTTTTTCACCGCCGCAACTGACAATGCTGACAGGGGTCCATCGCTAACAGTAACAACAACAGGTCCAACTGTGACCGCTACCGTTTCGTCTGTATCCATTTTATCACATTTTTGACTGTTTGCTGACGCCATCAACTCGAGCACATCCGCTGATAATGGCTCTTCATCCGTCTGCTGTTTTCGTTGCTTCCACTCGCGGGCATAACGAATTTTTTTCCACGGACACTGATAGTGCTCATAAGAGTTGGCGGCGGCAGTCGGGATGGCGTCGATATTCATGTCAGATGAATGAATAGATGAGGACTTTAGGCAGCGCTGACTATCGTTATCACTGTCCACGCCATCCTCATCGATGCCCGACTCAATATCATTTTTGTTACTATTTTTACCGTTAAAACTAATTTCGTTGACATCGTTATCGTTAATTATAATACTATTCAGTTGTTGTTTATTAGTTAAAGATTTAGTAGTTTTATTGTTGTTTTCAACCACCACCACCACCACATTGTCCTGCATGTGTTGTTCAAGTCTTTTTGATGATGATGATGATGCTCCTCCAGGTGGCACTGCTACTACATTTCCTGATGCTTCTACACTAGTTAACGACTTCAGTCTTTTGCGATGTGTTGTATTGGTTTTTTGTACATTTGAATTTGAATTAAATACTAATTGACGGTTTTGTTCATCGATAAGAAAATCCTTCTGGGCTGCTGTCATTGACTGTTGTGGTTGCTGAATAGCAATCGCTTTATTTTGCATTGGTGTCTTCGTCGTCGTCATATCATTACATTGCCTAATTGTTGTTATCGGTGCGGATTCCAATAGTTTAACTAATGCTGAATGTTGCTCCTTAAGCTGTTTACTTTTCACTACAGCCAATGGTGATCGCATTTGCGTTGTTTTATTACCAACAACAGGAGTATTTACGACAACAAAAGTTGTTGCTGACATTTGATTGATTTGACCGCTACCACTACCGCTACCACTACCGCTACCACTACTCGCGCCATTCAAATTATCCCTTTGCTGCTGTAGTATGTTTTTCTGTTCAGTTATAACAGCTTCTTGCATTGCACAACCCATTTCTTATGAAATTTTGACCGCCAATAAAAACAAAAAACGAAATAAGAATTTACTTTTCTTATTTATTTCTTCCTCTTCTTCTATCTCTAGTCTCAACTTAAGAATTTCGAAGGAACATTCTATAAAAAAACCACTTGTCTTGTGCCTTTGTGTGCTAAATTTATATAATTTGTAGGAGGCACACGACGACAATAACAATTTATCGATATTCTCACCGCCAAAACGATTGATATCGATTTTTTATAAACTCCGTAAGGAAAAATACCCGCTTTTTTGTCAAAAGAAAACCATAACAACAAACAAAAAAGCACTACACTATATATTGTTTGGTTTGTTGGGTAAATTTTTATCAGTAATCAGTTGTTGTTGATTTCTTTTCTTCGAAAACGCAAAAATATGCACACAAAAAATTTCTATAACCGTTTCGTTTGACAAACAATTTGCGAATGATTGCTCCGCACCAAGTTCGTTTCAATTTCTGTTTCGGTGGCGCGCCAATGTTGGATACACCATGTGAGAGCAGAGTAGAAGAGCACTCTGAGTATATGTCGAAGTCGACTATTGAACGAGATTTATGTTGACTTGAGTGGATGTTCTCCTATGTGCACTACTACAATGTATTTAATGGGCAGCATAGAGAATGGTGACGGCGAGAAGAGTGTATGCAAGCTGCGAGTCTCGAGCGAGGTCAACCTGCTGCTGGCTGGGGCTGCGCTACTGCTATAGCTATGAAAGTATACGAATCCAAAGAGCGGTTTATTATCGTATTCACAGTTTTGAGTGACTTCAATTTTAAACTGAATTTTTTGTGAGTGCGCGCGAATTCCTAGTATTTTTGTTTCACATTTTTGTTGTTCGTTTTGTAGTACATATAGTTGTTGTTATTGATGGCCGCCAACCTCATACTACTCAAAATGTGGGGTAATTGAAGTTATTCACACCAAAATGAAGGTTTTGTTCTTTCTTTGTTCGGTTTAATTCAATTCAAGCGCTTTAGCTTTTTAACGTTTTTACTGTGCATAGTCCGATGCACCCACAATGCAGCTTATATGTATAAACGAGTAAATATTTACAAGTCGAATTTTTATTCGTATAAATTACATTGATATTAGGTTAGGTACTTATTAGCATAAACAATACCTAGATGAAGTAATGCTATATTCACAAATTTATTATTACAATACATTTTTATTAACGTAAATACAAAAAATAAAATAAAAAAAACTAAGTGCGCTAACAACTAAGGTCTTCGGCACAGTTCACAAATTTATTGTCTCTATTTATAAGACATCTATTGTCTAGTTAAGTATGACTGAATTAGTCCTATAGACAAACCTCAAATTTCTGTTCCATATAACATCTACACTGAAGGCCACCTGTTCTTTTTTGTGTCTAGTATATTTCACTTTGAAGTCTAAAATTTGAGTTCCATATAACATCTACACTCAAGTACTTGGAACATAGATCTTATCGAAAGCGTCAAATACAAATAATTCTGAATAGTCAGGAAAGTCATCTGATGATGATGAAAAGGGGTATCTACCAATAGCACTGCGACCCATATGGATCTATTGCGCTACCCCTAACTTGTGCTATAGAGACAGGGCATGCCTGTCCCTATAGCCCACTCCATACCAATGGCTCTTATGAACTTAATGATATGGTGTGGGTACAGTGAATGCCGTGCAGACTCCGAGATCCCGTAAGTTCCTATTTGGTCTCTCCTCTGTCGGCTCGTTGCTCCGCATTCACTTAAAAGCTAACATAGCTTTGAAAATGGTCAGCAAGACCGAAACATTGGCATAAATGATTCGAAATCATTAGATCGGACCAATCGAGTTATTCAAACTTAAAGTGTGCCCTACAGAAGGATTCGAACTAGTACTAAATACTCCATTTTTGTAGTCCATATTTTCAGCTTAAAATTGTCATTTTATTGGCCAATTTTTAGCAAAAAACAATCAACAAAAACTAATTTTCCTTTCCTACCAATAAGCTTATCAAACGAAAAATATAATTCTATTGCAATACATTTCTTATTCTTCTATACATCCACCACCCTCCCAAACTTTATTACTTTGATTCTTATCATTATCTTAACTTGTGTAGCATAAAATTCAAATATTATATCATTTGGCAACAATAATAATTCAAAAAATACCAAAAGTACTATCTTTCGAGAATGGTGGGGGGAGAGAGAGAGGGAGAGATACATTAATAAAAAAAATAAATACTGGTCCTCAGCGCAATGTTCAACAGCACAGAAGCAATATACATTTTTGCATGCTCGCTCGCTCTTTCGTCAGGGCCTTTAACACACACACACAGTACACACAATCAACGAAACAGCTCGCTCAGTTGAGTTCAGTTCAGTTGTCGCAGTCACAGTCAGTTCAACGAACTCGGCATTGTCGTGACCCAGTTTTCGGTCAGCAACCTCGACTAAATGTGGAGCTCTACACGATGACGATGACGACGACGACGGGGACGACGTTGTCTCTCTGTGTGTGGTTGTGGTGTGCTGTGCTTGTAACATGGCCAGCAAGCAAACGAATGAGTGCACGTACAAGTTTCGTGTGCGAACATAGCGCCCCGTATTTTGCATTTGTTCGCTGATTTTGAGTGCAATTGCAGTTGCAGTTAATGTGTGTGTGTTTGTGTGGTATCTGATCAATTTGGCAATTTTGAGCATCACACAGTTTGTTAGGTGTTGTAGGTAGGTAGCGGCAATGTTGCAATAAAATTATTGTGTGGGCAGGGGCGGCAAGCAAATCGTAGCACCAAAAGCTACACAAGAGGTGGAATTCTTAAGCATAGAAATTGTATTATAGGCAAAAATTGACGGTATGCCAATTGTGTACATACCAATTGTCACCAATATTTAGATTTTTGGATGCCGCTCAAATGCATTTTCCCGAAGATATTTTAAGATAGATATTTTAGTTATAAAATTACAACGAAGAAGTGGCAATAATTTCACTTGTCAAAGAGGTATCTCTCTCTACAACTCTGTTAACATAATGCAAACAGAGCGCATCATCATTCATCATAATGAGCATTGTGATCGAAATAAAATACAAAAAAAACAAAGCCAACGAAGACGGCGACGGCGACGACGACGACGAGTTTCCAAGTGTGAATGAACTCTCAGCGAAGTGCAAAACAAACCAATAAACAAGTTTCAAAGGAAAGTGAGAGGAAAAACTACACACGAAACACGATATACAATACGAGTAACGAGTAACTGACACACTCCCAACCAGCAAGTCGCAACTCGCAATCCCAACAGACAAAACGATGGATTACATGATTGCCGCTCAGCTTGCCGTTGGGTTGTTGATATGTTGTTGCTTTTTTATCACTGCCATTTTTTTTAATACATTTTATGATTTATTTCGAACTTTGCTGTTAATTTTTGATTAATTAACTTTTCTTAAGAAATTGATGACAAAAACTGTAACGGGATGTAGCAGCATCAAAAAGCGTATGACATTTGTGTAAGCTTTATTTGAGTACATTTGAGAAATGACATCTGTCAAATTGATTAGACATTAGTTGTCACCCAAAAGGTAGGCAGTGTTTCGGCAACATGTTTTTTCTAATTAACCGTATAATTTTTTCTGAACATGAAAATACCATCATGATCAGACACTTGACAAAATTATAATTAATGTCAAATAGAGTACATAGATCAAACGTCAAAATCGTGATTCGTTAATATTTTCCCTTTTTCAAAAAATATTTTAAAGTTATTATGTGTATGTATTTAAGAAACTTTTCGGAATATTGCGGGAACGGACAGCGGGAACTTTTTTACCGCGTGTGCTATTCACACTCTGGTTTTTAACGACACAAGGAAGCATTCTTGTTCCACTTGTGACCACTTCGGTTTCGCCTTAAGTACCGCACGTCTTATCTTCACAAAAATCATAAACCAAATCTCAGGTTTCAAGTCGTTATATATTAAATTTTCTTCCGCTGCTTTAATGTATTAAAAAATAAAAGCGATGTCAAAACTGACGTTTAACCTATCAGTGTTACCATCGATTTTTTTGTGATTTTTGTTCATGCTCAGAACAAAACATTTTCATTTTACTCAACATGTTGCTAACAGTTGGCGGAACTGAGAGCGCCCAAATGAAACATAAATTGGTGGTTCGTTCCCGTCGATATGTTGAATTGAAATTATTTAGCTTAGGATTGGACGGACAACGAAAATAACACCATACGTTGCAACTATTGCACCTATGTTACCTGATTGTTTTTTTTACTTTCTGTAAAAAGTTGTAAGTGATCAAATGAAAAAAAGTTTTTCCTGGAATATGTAGACAATTTAATTCTGTGTTATTCAAGATATTCCCCAAATTTGTAATACCACCTGTTTTAAAGATATTCCCATGTTCTTAACGTCATACTAGAAATCAGGGTTGCCCAACACCACTTAGTATTGCAAATACTCTCCTTAGTAATTCCTACAATTCTGCAAAATTGCATTGCTATGTGAATTATTTACTACTTTTTCAAAAGTTTCCAAAAGTAGAGGGTGAATTGAAACGTTGAGTGTTATACCGAGACTCGGAAGTTTACAACAAAATGCTTTTACTTCTTAACAATTTCACCTATAAGCTCAATCCACTTCTATCATCTAGTATCTAAGGTCATTACGCCGGTTTAAGCCACGCGACGAGTGTGGGCGTGCATTTTCCTGATAAAATAGAACATTCCGCGACGTTTTTTTCTTTATTTCCCATCGCAACCGTTTGAGTTTGAGTCTTGAGAAGGTAGTCAATCATAATGATCCCCTTTACCCACAAAAAATTGATGCGATTACCTTATTCACCGATAGTCTGTCACAATTGGACAGCAGGTCAGCGACTGGGCCTTTCTTTTTTTAAAAAAAAAAACCTTAGCTGCTTGATCGCTGGTGATCCAGATCTTTTTGCAACTTTTTTGATTCATGTTCGGTCCCAGGGGTAAAATGACGAACCCATGTCTCATCTGTCGTCACAAATCTGACGAGAAACCTCCTAAGTAACGCTTTGGATACAAAACAGGTTTTGCATCCGCTTAACCCTCTTCATAAGCCACAGAAAAGTTCCTTTTACATAAAGGATACCATTGCTCTTGATGATGGTGCAGGCAACTATCATAGAAACTAAAGTACTCTACAACTAATTTTGAAAATAAGTTTTATGAATTCCGCTTTGTTGTAAGATTTTTAATCGGACTTAATCATCATTATTTAGGTCAAAGTTCAGCCACCTCCGTTGAAATCATTCTCAATTGAGTTTCAATGTACAGCGTTTGCATTTTATTTTTATTACTTGCACAAGGCTGTGTTGCGTTTGTGTGTGTAAAAGAAACATCCATATACATATATACCACCGTACTCAACAAAACCTGCTCATTTTAACCCTTAGGAGAACACTGTCCAGCCACTCACTTGCCGTCAACCACACAACCAACCCACCCGCCCGATGACAAAATCTCCACTGCTTCGACCACATAGAAAACGACGAGGTCACCACTACATGCTCACTCAACATCCACCGATACGTTTGACGTCATTTGAAGGAAGTGAAAAGTGTAAGCGCTAGAGCTACGAGACGAGAGTTCAATAACCTAATGGTGCCCTGGTAAACTGATTTTGTGCCAGCCTTCCAGCCAGGCAACCAACCAAGCAGCAACTAAGTGAGTGAGTGAGTGAGTTTATGCAAATTTCAAGTGTCATAATACATACACATAACACGAGTGATTTTATATTCGTTGAGCGCGGGAACAAAATGCCACTCATCTCATCTCTTCTATTCTCATCTCACTAACGACTCATGGGTATCAAAGGTACAGAGGATTTTCAGTGACAGGAAATGCAACGGACAAATTTGTGTAAAATACCTAATAGTAGGCATATAAAAAATTACCGTAAGCACAATATCTAAATAAAGATACTTACATATGAATACTAATATATGTTTTACAATTTATGCGTTTCTCATCATCTGTTTAAAATTAAATAACAAAGACAGAAAGCTGTCATAGCGTTAAAACATTATTCTAACGAAAATTAAAAGACCAAAATCAATCAATCAATACATAAAAAAAACTGCCAAACACAAAAAATCATAAACAAAACATCACCAAGAATAACCTCGAATTTACGTTACATAGGAATTCAATAGGAATTCATACAATCAACTGAACAAATGTAAATGAACTAAGCAAATTCAGCAACCAACGGCACCCAACAGCAACGGCTCTGTGTTGTCGTTGTGTTGTGTGATGGTAGTTTGGCACAAACACGGTGCAGCACAGCACAATCACCAGCAACATTGGTTGCAGCAGCAAACTAGGTCGATGCACTGAAATAACCTTAAGTCGCGGGAACTTTCTAAGCGCGCATTCGAAAGCACACACACATACCCATCATCCCTTATGTTTCTCTTCTCTGTTCTTTATTGAAATGTCCCAACGAAGAAGGAGCCCAGAAGTGACAAATTCAGAGCGTCCGCAAGCACATAATAGCAGAACGAAAAATGTTCTTCCACAATAAAAAAGAACAACAACTAAGAACGAGTATCGTTTCGTGCAATTCTCTCTCACGCGCTCAACTCATTGTCCTCGTCATCGTCTTCCTTCCAAAATGAACAAAGACAAAACTTTATACACAAAGAGGAAGTCGTCCTAAGGAAAAGCAGCAGAAAAAAACAACAGAGAAGAGGGAAATCATGCTATCGCCCTCGAATGGGGTCATATCCAGGGTTGAACATACGAAACGGAATATGCAGCAGAGCAGCAGCAGAGCAAATGGGAATGATAAACCTTCCGCGCGATATGTGACCAACCGAATAGAAAAGCAATAATTGATGCGGTGCTAGTGGGACGATGAAAGATGACAGTACGGCCAGGCCAAGACAGCGAAGATGAACCGTCGCCGCAGCAGCAGGTGCCTCTAATTGTATAGCATGGCGTATATGGTTGGTGTCTTGGCTGCTTTGCATGTGTAAGCCTATATGTGAATGCATAACGAAAGAAATGTGCTATGCATAAGGGATGATGTGATCTTATACTACTACTACTACAACTACAACTAAATACTACTACATGAAATACAGAAACTATGACATGGGGTGCTGTGTGCTATTGCCGTACATTGTTCCAATTTTCGATTTCAGCCAGGGGTTGTCATTTGCTTTGACCCAGTTTGAGTTGAATGAACTGCTGCTGCTCCATCATCTTTTTCCTTTTTTTTGTAGTTGCTTTTTGTTTGTCTCTCTCTCTCTCTCAGACACACATGAACATGCTAACTGGGTGGCCAGTCGTAGTGTTAGACCGTAGGTAACCGTAAGTAAAATCTAAAAGCGATAGTTGCCAAATTGAAGAAGTTGTGGGGGGGGGGGGGCGTGCAGCCAGGGAACCTCTTGTTGATTCGTTTGTCCTAACCTTAAACATATTGTGTCTTGTCTTATTTATTTGAAAGTTTTCAATAGTTTTCTTTGTTTTGTTTTGTTTTTTGTTGTTGTTTTAAGCACAAAAGAAAGAGCATAGTTCATTGAACCCTTTGATGGTATTCACTGTTTAGTTGTTTTAGTAGTGCAGTTTAGTGATAGTGATAGTGACAGTAACTGTTGACGATTGACGTTTGACAATTGAAACTTTATTAAATTGTAATACGGTGATCCCATCGATAGTCGTGTAACTAAGGGTGCAGAATAATTGAGGACTTTCACATTTAGTGGGACACAATTATCAGCTATCTGAAAGTTTAGAAAAAAAAAACAAAAACCGAAAAACTGTCAAAGTCAACTGAAACAGCGATAGAGACAACGAATAAAAAAAAAATGGAGAAATTCTTTGAGTCCTCAGAGAGGAATTATGTCTCATTTAATGAGATAACTGAGGATGAGGAGATAACTTAGATGAAACACGACTTCTAATTGTCATCCAACATGCTAATACAAAGGGCGTATTTTTTAGATATCGGAGTAATCGGATAAGATAATTTAAATGTCAACATTCAGATATGCATTTTACTTTCTTTTAACGGGTGATCCAATAAGAGCTTCCGAAAGTTTTTTTGAATTAAAATCAATTTAATAATCAAAAATTGTATTTGTGACGTAAGTTTATGACATTTATTGTTTAAAAATAATTTCTTTTAAATGTTGTCCGGGACTTGCTCTTAGACGATCAATTCTATGGCAGGAATTGATTTAAACAAGTGGTTTCAGATACTCCCATAAAAAGTAATCTAACGGCGTCAGATCAGAAGATCTTGGAGGCCAATTCACGGGTCCCTTCCTTGATATGATGTTCTCATTATAATTTTCTTTCAATAAATCGATGGTTTGGCCTGCTGTGTGGCACGTTGCACCATCCTGTTGAAACCACAAGTCGGCTACACCAATATCTTGAATTTTTGGCAATAAAAATTCATTGATCATTGCTCTGCAGTTTGCACCGTTGACGTTACACACAATACGGTCCGATGATGCCACCTGCCCATAAACCGCACCAAACAGTGTATTTTTCAGGATGCGTTGGAAGCTCTTGAATCTCTTCTGGCTATTCATCAGCCCAAATACGACAATTTTGTTTGTTGAAGTATCCATTCAGTTAAAAATGAGCTTCATCACTAATACAAAAAGAGTCAGAGTCAGTGCACTTGTTTTGTTCGTTTGACGTCTAAAAACGAGTGCACTCGGTCAAAAAGGGGGAAAACTCAAACGAAAGCAACATAATGTGACGTTCATTAGATTTTCCCCTCTTTTTTGACAAAGTGCACTAATTTTCGACGCCAATTGAAAAACAAACAAAAACAAAAACAAAAACAAACAAAAAACAAAAACACTGGAAGGTGATACGGGAAAGTCCTTAGCGCCATTTCCGACACATGAAGTATCCTCTTCGTCAGGTCCTCGTTTCAGGTCCTCAGGTCCATTTCAATCAAAAGAACGCCACATAACTAACTGAGTGAGCTCCTACAATGGAAAAACTTAAGACTTACAGGATTGTATGGATTTCCAACATAAGGAGCAAATTTTTTTTCTTTTAAAAACCACAATCCATACATTCCTGCAAGTCTTAAGATTTTTCATTGTGAGAGTAGCATAACTTGTGAATGTTGAATTTTGGCATAAGGAGTTTTGACAGTTTCTGCCATTTTTGTTTGTTTGCTCTCTATGAGAGATTTTTATATCAGGTTTTATCAGAAACTAAGGGATTTTGACAGTTTCTGTCATTTTTGTTTGTTTGCTCTCTGTGAGCGGTTTTTATGTCAGGTTTTACATCAGGAACTAAGGGATTTTGACTGTTTCTGCCATTTTTGTTTGTTTGCTCTCTGTGAGCGGTTTTTATGTCAGGTTTTACATCAGGAACTAAGGGATTTTGACAGTTTCTGCCATTTTTGTTTGTTTGCTCTCTGTGAGCGGTTTTTATGTCAGGTTTTACATCAGGAACTAAGGGATTTTGACCGTTTCTGTCATTTTTGTTTCTTTGCTCTGTGAAAGAGTTTTATGACAGGTTTTAGAATTTTTATGTCAGTTTATTCTTTTACTCATTTTACTACAAAAGTTACGGAAACTGACCTTATTAGAGAGCAAACCTCTACAAGCAACAACAACTTTGATCGATAAAAATCTATCTGTGTCCAGAAAATTGCAATTAATTTTTCATTGTTTTTAAGAGCACATACAAGAACAACAAAAACTGGAAAAAAAAAATCAAACAACGAGATCCCATTTCTATGGGCGGACGGACAGCAGCTGTGGTAGCTGAAAATCTAAATGCGAATCTATTGCACCACATATCTGCACACATAGGCACACACACAGAGAAAAAAAAAACATTGGCATATTTTTTGGTCGGACTAGTCTGTCCGTCCCCGTCGGTCGTTCGGTTACTTCAAGCCATCAAGTGAGCATAGCACGCAGAGGGCGTGCTGCCCATGCATAATTCGCCTGCTTCGAGTTCTTTGTTGAACGACGGAGCTGGGGCTGTCATGCTTTGATGTAAATACGTACATACATAAGTAATGCATACTGGATACCATAGTATTTACTTTACACACTCCTCACGCCACACCAACACCACCACATATACGGCTATCATCATTATCGAAATGCAATCCGCAAAACCAATCCACTAACTTAGCAGTCAGCAGCAAGAGACACCGACAATCAAATTGGCGCAGCAGCAGTGGCAAGCAAGACAAGGTCTTTTGCGTGTTGCAAGAATTTATGTTATGACCGAGCAGCAAGCACAGGCAAGCTACGAGGCACACACATAAACATCATCTACAGCGAAAAAACCACCTCAAACAGGTGAGTGCACTGAACTCTTGCACGGCAGTGCGGTGCAGTTCAGTGCAGTTCATTTGGTGGAGTTGTTGTTTTTTTTAGCACAACGCGCTGCATACCGACGCGTCGGTTTACCGTGTGGCTGTGAAGCTGTGTGGCTGTGTGCAATTTGATTGAATGTGCGCCGCCCCAATAGAACAGCAGACACACAATTTGACAACTGACAGTTTGTCGAATTTGACAATAACTTATGTGTCATTTTCTCATATTAAATAACTAAATCAATAGAAATTTGTGTGCGTGTGTGTAGATATGGGTTTTTTGGCTTGGTTAGTTATGAGTCAGCAGCAGTTAGTTACTCGTAGGTAGTTAATGTCAGATGACGCATTCGCGAAAACTTTGATCTTTTGAATATTTTTTTTTGGTTATTGTCCCAAATGTAAAGTAAATTCGATGATTAGGTTGACTGAAAAAGTAATTTTCTACTTTTCGGTTGAAATTTTGGGAGGTAGATATGTCAAAAAGGTGTAAAAGACGCAAGAAACTAAACTTTGGATAAAGATAAAGAAATTAAGGACTATAAAGCGGTAAACCGTCTTCAGGAAAGAATGTGGTAAGATTTTGAAAAAAGTGCCGCACTATAGGTACGTCTTTGTTAAGACTTTTAATAATGTGACCTCTCACAACCGTAACAAACGCTTTTATGAATGGAGATGATACCATCAACTGACTACTGCACTCCTAAGCTATACTTCAGTCCTAGCTTTGCCGTGTGGTTTCCGACTCGAGAATGTTGACAAGACAGGAGACTTTTTGATGTAACTCTATTCACCGATGGATCCAAGATGGAAAATGGAGTCGGTGCTAGAGTTTTCTCTAGCATCCCTAATCTTTAAAGGTCCTACATTTTGCAGGCGCAGCTCCTAGCGGCTATCGAGATAAAAACTGCACATGTCACACCACCACAACACAGGTCACACGTATCAACGAATTTGGCCTTATTCCAAGCTAAGCGTATTGCGCCCGCTATATATTTTATCTCATAAAACTACAACAACGCTGAATTTCTGCAATAAAATTAAAATATGTCATAACTATTTGTTGTTATTGTTGATTCTTAATTCTTGCACTGATAACGACTTTCACAGTTTTAGGTGCCCCGGCCATAAACCAATAAATAAAATTAAAATCGTTATCGTTATCTGTACTTGGTCCTCCGGTGAGGCGTTAGGTTTATTAGTTTTTCGTTTCCCCTTCTTTTGCGTTGGCTCAAACACTCAAATAAACGCATGGGTGGTTTAGGGTTTGACTTTGTACTGCCTTTTGTTGTAAAATTGATTGTTTCGTTGGTTGATAAGGAATCATCGTCGTCTACAGGGTGCTGAAATTGTTTACCCAATGGTTCATTTAAAGAAGGTGGGGATTGACCGGAGGACTACCATAACCATGGTCATAAAGGCCTAGCGCCTAGCTATGCGGAAAGTACTACCTTTGCCAGCTCACAATAATAGTGAGTAGGAGAAGTTGTGCGATGAGGGGGAGGGCTATCAGTGTACCACTACCAGCTAGCTTCCAATTAAGTATAAAAAGTGGTGTTTTTACCTAAGCCCTTAGTTGTGAGTTCTCTAACTGAACGGGCTCTCGTAGAGGTTTTGGTAGTAGAGGAAAAGCTGGCAAAAAGAGCTACCTTTACAAAGCTTACAAACAGCCAAATCTCAACCGAGTGCAAAGAAGTTGTGCGGTATGGGTTAATATAGATAATGTATGTTTACTTTATTTCTCTCTAAATAGAGATCGGCAGAGGCCGATTATATGAGAATTATAAACCGTGTGAGAATTATATGAAAATAATTTGTTAATTGTGCATAAAGTTCATAAAGCGTTTGGGAATTATAATTGTAAGTAAAAATTAGCATTGCACGGGGGAATACGTAGAAATTCAATGCAAAACAAAAAAGTTACTAAAATAATAAATTAAAAAAGTACAAAATTTGCTTCACAGGGTATTCTTATGCAAAGGTTATATTCTACACGCTCGTAAATTACTTTGAATTTAACATTTGAAATTTTTAAAAATTTAAAACAAATCTGTATTAATGTAGATTTTATATTTTATTAACAAACTAGATGCTCCCTGGCGCTTTGCTACCCGCACACTGGGACTCACGACTTCCTCTTACCATCGCGTGGTGGGGGTGTACTATACTTCACTATCACTACATAGTAAATATAAAACAAAGTCGCTTTCTCTGTCCCTATATCCCTATGTATGCTTAGATCTTTAAAACTACGCAACAGATTTTGCTTTATACTATGTAGTGATAAGAAATTCCCTTAATTTGAAAGACAAACTATAGAAAAAGATAACGTAAACCGGCACAAACTTTGCCCTGCCCCTAACTCCTATTCTGCCTTAACAAAACAACCAAATTACTTAGATGGTAAGAAAAATAAACAAAATTTTCTAATTATTTTAACTGGGCTACCTACAGAACGCGCGTTGCTTTTCTTCCTACGCACAACCGAAGTACTGCGTGCAGAAGATGAAAAAAAAATAACCCATTAATTGATAAACATCCATTTATTTCGCGGAACAGCAACACAACTACAACGAAATTGTCCTCAAACACAATCGACGCTTGCTGCCTGCAACCGCGACGATAATAATTTTTTCACGCGGAAGTTCAACGAACTCTTCATTCGCGCGGTGACTTTAAGAGGTTACTGGGAACGTACATATATTGGGTAAATTCGCTCGCTCGATTGCCCCATTCTTGTGCTGAATATTTGCTGATAAATTCCAGGTGAGAAATATTTTTCTTTGGGATAAAAAGTCGTAAAAATGTTTGTGTTTTGTGATTATTTTGCCAGATAGCTGAGGTTAATTCATGTCAAATCATAACAGATGTCAAATAATATTCATTGTGTTTCTTGTTTTGAAATTTTTTGATTAATGCTGAGTAGAATTGACATCAAGGAGGAGGAGAAAGATCGCACCTGAACAGCTAGAAGAGAAAGGAGGCTGCAGCAATTGTCAAGAGAGTGTTGTAAGCTCTCTCAATAACAAAAGAAGACGCAACTGATACTTGGTAAGCTTTTCTTTATCACTCAGATTTCAAATAATTCCCAAAAGAATTGCTCAAGATTATTGACTTAATAGTAAAATAAACAGCTAACGGAATAAATTTGCAAGTGATTTTATCTGTCCGTACCGTCAGGCAGTCTTCTTGAAAGAAAGTCCTATTTCAATACTTTGTAACTGATCCCATTACAGCCACTTCTGGTGTCCCTCAAGGTAGCCACATTGGTGCTTTGATATTCATATTGTTCGTTCCATTATTGCAACATCAAAGAACCTCACCTTAATATCATGCTAATGAGATAAAAATGTACCGTCATATATCAACCCCCACTAGCTCTTGCCCACTGAATGATGGTATTAAACGTCTTTTAAATGGATGCCCCTAAAATATTATCGGGAACGTGATGTCAATAAATGATAAACTATCACATATATATATAAAGAAAGCATCTTCCAACACCAAGTAGAACCTATTTTAATTTGGTTTCGGTTTGCCTATTTCTATTTGGAAAGCATTCAGAACGAAAACCACGAACACCCTGTCACTTTGACAGCTTAACCGTTCTTATGATTTTGGGATTAGCTCAAAATCAAAAGAGACATAAATTACTGACATTGACATTCTATTTTATTGATTTTTGGATCAATTTTTAGAAAGTTTTAGCAAAGACTGCAATAATTTCAAAGCAACTCAAAAAAATACATTTATTTCTTTTAGTTTAGCAGTAGAGATGGAGACTTCCAACTTTTCCAATTATTACCCTCACGCCATTCTTTTTTGTGTAGCTGTCATACTTATGGCATGGCCATATTCACCATATTGTGACATTTCTTTTTCTTTCCTTTGTTTAAATCTCAACTCAAAATCGAATTAATCAGAAGGGAGGGGTTATGGAGAATTTATTTAAAAATCCAAATAATATTTAGTTAGAATTTGAAGAACACCTTTGAAAATTCCAGAAAATTAGTCAGTAAGTCATGTCAGTAATCACTTCATCGTCGTCACATTAATTCATCCACCAATGCACCAGCACAATATTTACGTGCAGAAAAGCAAATAAACAAGGCAGCAGCAGCAGCAGCAGCAGCAGTGGTGGCGGCAACAAAGAAACAAAACTGAGCCCATTAATGGGAGCATATCGATGAGCGTAAGGGGGAAAACGAACTGAGTATAACAGAAGCAGCACACTACCACAATTTGCCCAATTGCACATCGCGCCGCAGTGTAGTTGTCCAACAAAATTCAGTGCAAAAATGTCGATTGCGAGGCTCAGTTTCTGACTGCACTGCACTACGACTGTTCTGGCTCAGCCCGTCGCGGTTGCATTAGTTCATTGCCCTTTGTGTGGCCCTGTTTCTTATTCTGTGTGTTGTGCCTGCTGCTGTTCGTCCGGTCGTTTGCCTTCGTTCGCCTACTTCTTCTTCTGATGTTCTCGTATATTCTCTCCCAGCATATCACATTCACAGAGAATGCACTCATACTCAATATGTGTTGAAACAACACACTAAAACACGCACACTGATGCACTACACAGGACTGGAGTAATCAAATCCACACCCACCTCCTCACCGACAAACTCAATTGTCAGAGATTCAATTTACATTCGAGTTTTCTGAAAAAAAAAAAACAATCCTTTTAAAACATAGAACTTCTTACTAGTCCCTGGCGGCAATTTCTCTCTGTTGCCCAGGATAAGAATTCAATGCAAAAAGTAATCTTATATTTGTAAAAATATGTAAAAGTATTGCTAGCAACGCACAAACTCATAATTAGTGCACGAACACATACTTGTTAGGTACGCAATGCAATTATCAGTCAATCATCGCTGCTAATCTAACCTTACACATTCGAGAATGTTCCTTTGCGAACTGCCTTTCTATAGTTGGCATAGCTGCTGCTGCTGCTGAACAGTTCGAAATTACATTCGGGAATCGAGCGGGCACCATCAACCAAATGCTGCGAATTTCAGCATCGGCTCACATACCTATCTGTCATGCATGCATACGACATACAAACTTGCATTGCAATTTTATTGTCTGTCAGATATATGTAAAACTCTATAGTGCAGTTGCGCGCATTTTAGTTGGGTCGGTGCCGTTCAATAACCTCACAACTACAATGACAACCAACAAACCCACTATGGCACACACAAAGTTCTGTGAACGAGCGCGCTCGTCGTTGTTGCTAACTCGTGAGCTAGTTGCAATGATTTGAGTTGCTAAACTGACTGAGTTAGACACATGAAAAACATACAGAAAGGTGGTATATGTTGCAGCTTCGCTCTTCACAGATACGAATTGAGTTAAGTTTTTACCCGTCAATGTAATAGCGAGTGACTACTGCTAGGCGAATTGCAAATTGCAACAGCTACTTGTTTGCCTTCGCCAACTGCATTTGAATTGTACATACATACAAACACTTAGTATTCAGCTCACGAAGTCGAAATGCAAAAGAGGAGAGTGAAGCCAGAGCGTAGTGTACCAAATCGTGTTTGTGTTCGGTGCGCAGCTCCTGCTCGTGTTTCTATATTCTCTATTTCGAAAATTCGAAGCAATTCCATTTCCAACCTACCTCACTCGCAACTAGATTTTCTTCGTGTGACGTCAACGTGTGCAGGCACTGATGACGAGAGATCTTTGTTATTTTCTTCTTCTTCTTCCCTCTGTCTCTCTCTCACAAACATTTAAATAAAAACCGACTCAACCCAATCACACCACCAGAGAGCCACAACAGTATAATATGTCACCTTACAGCGAATAACTCAAAATAAAAAAAAACCAACGACCGACCGACCACCCTATAGGTGGGACTGTAATGAAATGCAAAGTACGTAGAGAGTGCACTGAACTGTCAAGTAGGCAGCGGGCAGAGCAGCAGTTTAGTGCGACGATAATGCGTGTTTGCTTATAAAAGATGTCATACCAACGCACACACATGCACATTCTGATTAGGCAGCTCAACTATAATCTAATTTCTTATTTAGAATGCTTAGCTTTGCATTGGTAGTACAGTAAAGCCTCGCTATTCCGGACTAAAAAGTTTCGGCGCTGTTTCGGTCTATAGAAGGAGAATTCGGCTTTATAGGGCAGCATATAGCAGCAACGTCACTGGACACTTTTTCACTACAAATATTTAGGAACCGGAATCCATTTCACAACTTAAATTTGTGAAACCACCTCAAACTTGCTGCAAAATCTTCTCTTTCTGCAATTTATTTATAAAATAACTTGAATCATTCAGTCTAATTGATTTACGAACCTCAATACAGTCTCAAATTTTACATTTAAAGTTACGTGCTTTCTTTTCCTAACAGGAGCCAAACATTTACGGAAGTATACGTGTTATCGTTAGAGAGATTTCGGCCCAAATGAGAAATTCACGCAATAACAAACCTATTCATGAGAATATGCTTGTAGACGTCTACACAATTCGTAACATTGCAACGAATAACTGAGAAATACGAACATTAACCGACTGCAAAACGCACAAAACTGCAAACTTTAGAGCAGGACAGAAGATGAAAAACAAACCATACTGCAACTATGTCCAGACTCCAGACGACTAGATAATTCGAATTAAAGATTTTCTTACATAAACTACGATCCAGACTGTAGAGGTCAATTTTTCAAAATGTCCGAAATATAAACGTGTCTGGATTACTGTTCGTACTAACAGTTTTCCGGACTACAGAGGCTATACTGTACTTACCAATGTCGCAGCGATTATATATTCATACCTAAGTATGAATATTATATTATAGGGTATGGTATATCGGTTAGGCTCATTTGGTATGTTCAGTGTTATAGATGCAATGAAAAAATGTCTGTCTGATACTTAATATGGAAAACTTAACTAAACATTACTTCACCAATTTAGAAGAATATTTTTAAGGTTCTGCAAAATTGTTCTTTACTCAGAAAAAAAATTGCGCCACACCCAGTATTTATGTACCGTACCGCTGGTTCAAAACTGTAGCTTCTGTAGAGCAATGTGCTTAGCCGCCATAATTTTTCCACAGCAAAAATGAAACCGTCGACGAAACCGTCTTTAAAGATCTAAGCGAATGTGCTGATGACCGCTGGCTAATTAGGTTGCTTGCAAGTTGCAGGTTGCATTGACTCGCACAACATTCGCGTCATGATGATGATTTTTGCGGTTGTCGTTTCGTTAATTTCTTTGTTGATTGGATAAAGCATCGTCAGAACGTAGAGTACCTATGTAGTGGTTGGCTTCTTGAAGTTTCCTTTTGGCCTGTTTTTGTTTGAGAGGTATACTCGTAGATATAATGCGTCTGCATGGAAATTTTATGTGAGGTGTTCCCGCCACCGGCCGCCGGCCGTGTGCAAAGTGCAATTTCCCTAATGATCAAGAGACAGTATTCATTGTGCGTTAAATGAATGCCTAATGAAGAGGATGGTGATGATGTCGATGACGTTATGACGCCGTCCGACGACAGACAGATTTGAGAAAAGAAATTGCAAAATTTTTGGCACATTGTTTTGCGGTCGGTAATGTGGTTGGGTAAACTTGTTTGGCACGTTGAATGTGTCATTGATGGGGTGGGTGGAAAGGGGAGTTTTATTTTTATGTAAATGTGAATTAGAGAGGAGTGTTGTTGCTTCATATAGAAATTTTGAGCTTATTCTAAGCCGGCGCATTTGTTTGAATTTGGTAAAATGTATACTTTCATAGCATTTATGGATCAACTATAATTAGGGGATGATGAATGGAATAGTATAGGACACCATAAAATCTTCATTGGCTTCCATGTTATGTGAAAACTCAGTTGCTGCTTACTCTTCTAACTAACTTCTAATGCTAAAATAGTAAAACTCACAACCCTTATCAAAGTTATATTTCATTTATAGTATCAAGCCTTTATCAAAACTAAAACTTAAGTAAATGTAAATTTTTTTTATTTTTTTTTTATTTTTAAATTCATTAGAACTTAACAGATTTCTCATAAGTGCTATCTATACTTTTTGAATTATTTGCAAAAACTCGTAAATTGTCCAAGTAAACTGTCATTTCCGGTTGTCAGATTTCCGCCAAAATCAAATGGGACCTCCCAATTTATGTAAAAAGCTTAAATATGAATTTTCATCCCTATTAGTTCAGCCGTCAGTGCTGTAGAGTGGACACAGACAGACAGACAAACAGACAGACATAGTTTTTTTTTCAGTTTTTCTTTCTTTTCTTTCGAAAATTTTCATGATTACTTATATGTACTTCCTTTTGTTATGTAAAAAAAGTAATAACAGAAGTAAACACTTTTTATAATATAAAATATTGTTATTGTATTATTTAAATTAACAAAACTTTTATGGAATTCTCCAACCTAATTGGTCTATTGTTTGTACTACTAAAGGACTAACCTTCCTCTATCTTATTTTATGTAATTAAACGAAACGAAACTCATCTTGGAAATCTTTCTCAAAGTAATTTTTGAAGTTATACTTCTTTTGGCGTGTTTAGTAGAGGGTGAAATTTGAGAACGTTACGAATGTGCGACATGATGATTTAATTTTTCCACTTTCCGCTACGCAGTGCTGATCAACCCAATATCCAGTACACAAACCATAGAATGCTTTCCACATAAATTACAATTGATAAGTAAAACGCGAAGAAGAAGGCATACTTTTAGACATAGAAGTGATTTTGTGTTATTGAAGAGTCTTTTAAGGTTATTTTGGGAGTATTTTTGGGGGACTTTTTCTAGTCTTTTAGAGGGTCTTTTAGGGGCCTTAAGAAGGCTTTTTGGAAACTTTGGGGAGTCTTTTGGTAAACTGTAGGGGTCTTTTAGTGATCCTTTGTGGGTGTTGTGGGGCTCTCGCTGAAGGCCTTAGAGGGTCTTTTGGTGCTACTTTGGGACTCTTTTGA
Source organism: Nephrocerus scutellatus (assembly GCA_947095585.1). NCBI lineage: Eukaryota > Metazoa > Arthropoda > Insecta > Diptera > Pipunculidae > Nephrocerus > Nephrocerus scutellatus. The sequence continues at coordinate 83,042,757 of OX352765.1, read as the reverse complement.
GAGTCTTTTGGGGGGCTTTAGAAGGTCTCTAGGGTGTGTTTGGTGGTCTTTTGAGAAAGTTTTTGGAGGTTTTTTGTAAGTGGTTTGAAAGGTTTTTTGGGGGTTATTTGACGGTCTTTTGGTAGTCATTTGAGAGTCCTTTGAGAGTCCTTTGAGGATCTTTTGGGAGTCTTTTGGGAGTATTTTGCGGTCTTTACAGTGTCTTAATGGGGTTCTTTTGAGGACCTTTGGGGTATTCGGGGTTCTTACGGAAGGTCTTTAGCAGTCGTTTGAGTCTTTTTTAAGGGTCTTTAGAAGGTCTCTTGGGTGTGTTTGTTGGCCTTTTGGGAATGTCTTAGGAAGTTTCTTTGTGAGTGGTTGGAAGTTTTTTTGGTGGTCATTTGAGGGTCTTTTGGTAGTCTTTTGGGAGTCCTTTGAGGATCTTTTGGTAGTCTTTTTAGGGTCCTTTGGGGTTCTTATGGTGGTTTTTTGGGGGTCTTTTGAGAAGTTTTGTTTTGGATTCATTTGTGGTTTTTTAAGGGTCTTTTGGTAGTCTTTTGGGAGTCCTTTAAAGATCTTGTGGCGGTCTTCTGGGAGTCTTTTGTTGGTCTTCTGGGAGTCTCTTCTGGTTTTTTGTAAGTCTTTTTGGAGTCTTTTGGGTATCTTTACAAGGTCTTTTATGGGGGTCTCTTAGTAGTGTTTTAGGGTCTTTTGTGGTATCTGGGGTTCTTTCGGAAGGTCTTTTGGTGGTCTTTTGAGAAGTTTTTTGGGGTTCCTTTGGGATTTTTTGGGGGTCTTATGTTGGTCTTCTGAGGGTATTTTGCTAGTCTTTTGGAACTCATTTGAGGATGTATTGGGAGTGTTTTGAGGATCCAAAGAAACAGTTGAAACGTTGGACTGCTTCTGTAGAAACCGAAAGCCAAAAAAGTCCATTGTGAATCTGTCGGCCAACACGGTCATGGACAAAGGTTTTTGGGATTATTTACATAGATTCTGTTGAAAAGAATAAAACCATCACCAGCTTATCTTATTCTTAGCTGTTGAATCGGTTCGAGACTGATTTGAAGCTAAAGCGACCCATTTATTGAAGAAAAACGTGCTTTTCTACCAAGACAATGCACCGCAGTCGCAATTCGCGAAATTACATGAATCGCGCTACGAATTAGTTCCTCGCATCCAACTTATTCTCTAAAATTGACTCTTTACGATTATTTTGTATATTTCCAAACCTGAAGGAATGGCTCGGTGGTAAGAGATTTGGGTCGAATGAGAAAGTCTTCACTGAAACAGAGGCCTATTTGGAGAATTTTATTATTATGAGGGTATCGAAAAATTGGATTATCGTTGGACGAAGTGTATTAATACAAAAGGAGACTTTGTTAAAAAAAATGAATTTTGCCAAGAAAAGTTATGTTTTCTTGCCTATAGATTACTTTTCAGCCCGTCCTCGTAAGTCTTATTACTTTGAGAAGCGGTTCTTTCCAAAACAAAATAAATATACCTACCGATTATGAAAAGAAAAACGCAAGTACCCAAATAATGTTGCATAAAAGTTCTGAACCACACCACACAGAAATGATCGTTCCATCCTGCTTAAGGAGCAATTAAAAATGTTTCTTATTAAAATAGAAAAGTGTCAAAAATAATTTCTCTGGCAGCAGTAAGCATGGTTGGCTGGTTGGCTGGTTGGCTGGCTGGCAGCTGTGCAACATAACGATATGACGGAAGAAAACTTAAGTCGATTTGTCGCTCACGGTGTTTGTTCGCTTGTTTTTAGTCGAGCGCATAGCCACAGCATAAATAATTGAAATAAATATACATCCATGTACTATATGCTGTCGAAAATGAATTTCAAAATATATTTAAAAATAAATACATATTGTACAATAACAAATATAGGTTAAGTATGATGATGGCGACGATGATGCTGATGCTCATATTCTCATTGCTGTTGCCTAAGAGGGAAACGCGAGTAACGAGTACAACTTTTGTTTTCTTAAGCCGAATAGAAAATTAAATCTTAAAAAAAAACACAGATCAACCAAATTAACTCTTTAATTAGATTTCATTTCAAAAGATAAACTTATGGCATTCATATAGATTTTGGTCTTTACTTAGCCGCAAAGGAAAAAGTCTAGAGGTGTGTTATCACATCATATAGGTGGCCAATTTACTGGTCCAAATAAAGATCAAAATTCGATAGTGACAATGACATTTGAGTATAGTTACGAAATGTGGGCTTTCGAGTTCGTAAAGGATTTTGCAAATGAAACAAAACACAAGTTTATTAATTCAAAAACTACAACAACAACAAAAGTTCATAATCTTACACTAGTGATAACTTTTAATACACACAAAAATACTTAAACTACTTGTACTACTATTCTCGCAGCTGATAGCTCAATTATCTGCTTGCAAGTACTTTTCAACCTGTCTGGCTGAATTACAAACAACAACTAATAATTTTAATTTCTAGAGGTTACCAATCTTATATAAAAGAAATTAATTTCTATGTAAAGCACATCACATAACAAGTGCATTTAGGAACAAAAATCTCTAAAATGCCGCCATAAATGTAACTTTGCCTAAAAGCAGGCACTGAAAATACGCTTGTTTCATTATTGGGAAAAATTCTTAGACCTCGAACTTAAGGGTCGATTATAATAGACATTCGCGTGCATGAACTAGTGTCAAATATTAACGAAATGCTTGCTCATGTTGCCAAATTACAACAGATGGTAATAATGAAATGTTGCCTGCATTAGCATTTTCATCCAATAGACAAATGTCAAATTTGCAGATGTAAAGAGCAACCTGAACCCCTCGTGTCTATGCGAGCGAAAGTGAGTGAGCTGAACTCTATTACAACCAACCATTACACTGTGTATTTGCAAATTCACCTCATGCTGGCAAAAGTCAATTATAATTCATGCTTTAGTCTCTTTTCCAAGATTGTTGCAAAAGCAATCAACGAGAAATTTTTAATCCATTACAAAAATTATTTTATCTTTATTGTTCATTTGAAAATAATCGGCCGGCTGCTCTTAACAACGACAACATTGTAGCAAATGCCGATCATTAACCTTTCTTTGTTGTCCTCTTCTTTTTTTTTGCGAATCATTTTTTCGTCGTTCACTGTAATTTTACCAATATCTGCTGATTGTCGATAATTGACTGAATAAAGAGGCATTGAAAAATGGTTCCCACTGGAGTGTGTTCACTTACTCTACATTGTTAACAATGACAATTCAAATCTGTTCGTAAACCTCAATTGTAACAACAACAGCTAAGTGCTTTTTTTCGTAAATCTACACAAATTTTCCCCTTATTGTTATAAACGTCATTTTGAAACCTGCTCGCGACTGCCCCTACAAATGTCATTAAGCACGCTTACCACTTAAATAAATAAATTGATCGAAACGTCGAAGCAAATACTTTTGAAGAATTAGGCGATAATATGTTTGCTAATACTGAACAGGTATATATACAATTTAATTAATTAATACAAGGTAGCATATTTAGTTTATTTTGGAAGTTCATGCCTCTTTCGAATAGCTTAAACCATACCCACGGATAAGCTGTCAAAGTAACAGGGTTTTCGTGGTAAATACTTTCAAATAGAACACTAAACCGAAACCAAATTTGACAATAACAACAAACTGAAAAATTATGCCTCTTTCGATTAGCTCAAACCATACCCGAAACCATAGCCACGGATAAGCTGTCAAAGAGACAGGGGTTTCGTAGTTTTCGTGGTGAATGCTTTGCAAATAGATCGCCAAACCGAAACCAAATTTTACAAGAACAACAAACTGAGAAATTAGTCTGCTTGCTCTCTCCTCGCTATCTTGCTGGGTAAACGATACCTTACCCGTCGATTGCCGACGGGTAGCATAATTACAGTGTCGGTTACAAAACTTTGCAAATAAAAAGCAAAATCAAACCGTATCCTGGGTACAGTTTGTAAATAGAAGATCAAACCAAAACCTAGAGAGAGAAATCTTAACAAAACCATGCAAATCGAGAGTGCTTGCATGCTTGCTCTCTCTCTTCACCATCTTGCTGAGTAAACGAAACCTAACCCATCGATTGCCGACGGGTAGCAAAGTTAAAGAGTCAATTAAAAAACTATGCAAATAAAATGCAAAATCAAACAGTTTGCAAATAGAACGTCAAACCAAAACTACAGGAGAAAGATAGAGAGAGAGATAGAGAGAGAGAGATAGAGAGAGAGAGAGAGAGAGAGAGATAAAGATCTTAACTCTACCGTGCCAATCGAAAGAGCTATTAATATTTTGTGGTTATGTTTGTATGTCATCAAAATGGATTGCGTTGAGATTCTTCATTTGCTTCTATTTATAGATATTTTATATTTTTTTTTTTTAATTTTTCAATATTTTTGTTTGTTGACACTTTGACACTTCGTTGTTAACGATCACGTCTTTTTTACAATGGCAGCTGTAATATCAATATTGTAACAATGTAGAGCAAGTGAACACACCCCTGATCAAATCGAGCGAGCAACAACAAAAACACACGAGATGCAAATATCACAATCAAGAGCACTGAAATAAATGTGAAGCATTTTCATTATGGGTCAAAATGCAATTGACACTTTGTTGCAGAGGAGTGCAAAGATGTGATGAGGAGAGGAGAGAGGAGTAGAGTAGAGAAGAGTACAGACGAGCAGAGCAGATAAGAGCTGAAGCGAACAGAGCTGAACAGAGCAGCACAGTGGTCCACAGAGGAGAGCAGAGCAGCAAAGAGGAAAGCAGAGCAACGCATAACAGCGCCACATTTTTCATTTGCATGTGACAAACTAATGATGACTTGATAACGCTGTGTCCACAGCTTAGACAACGGCCAGCAGTAGTTGTTACTCTATATTAAACATAATACGAACGAGTACGAATGGTACTCGTGTGAATATCCGCTGCCACCGCGCGCCACATCATGAGCATATTTATGCGTCTTCGTGCATTGTGCCTAATGCGAATTTATTTCGGATAAAGTACGAACACGATCACCGCAAAGTTCACTGTACGGAATCAACCTAATACCAAACCTAACCTAAGCTAACATTGATTTGGGAATGTTCTTCAAGTCAACCATGTATAGGCGTACGCGTGCGTGTGTGTGTGTTGGTGTGTTTCTGTGTGTGCTAACAACCCGTTACTTTTCTTTCTTCGACTTTGCTACTAATAGAAGTTATCTATTTGGAGTTTTTCTAGCGAACGACAGACACAAGCCAAACTTCAGTCGTCGTCGACTGAGCAACATTGCACTCTGGCAGGCACCGAAATAAACCGTTAGATTGCAACAACAACAACAACAACAACAACAACAAAAATCCCCACCAACAACGTTGATGGCGACGAAATAAAATGCAAACGGCCCCGACAGTGCGTCGAACTGTGAACCACCACCACACACCACCACGAATATGCAAGACGCACGTCGTTGATTCATTCGTTCTTAGCCTTAGCTAGGAAGGCATCAGCACGGACGGACGGACTTACAATTGGTGGTCGTCGGTTCGTTGTTCGCAATACGCAGTCGGCTTTCCGCTGGTCTCGTAAATTCCCTACCGCCTTGTGCATATCAATTCAATATCTACGTTTCTTACTCGATCTGCTTGCTGCTAATGCGGCTGCTTATTGTGATTTGCTTAGTTGCGCTTGCAATAAGCAGCATTTCCGTCACAAATCACAAATGACCCGGTGCGAAACGACGAATAACAAACACAAACACGCACACATATAGCTATATATGTAAAATGCGTATACGCAACAACACACTAATGTAGGGTCAGCACATTATCATCGATCGAACGCACGATTAGAAATTCTCAACACGAAGCGGCTGCGCTGCATTACCCTAAAGTTACGATGCATGCAAACTGATGTGCGATAAATTTCTGTCAAATATCAGTTTTATATTAAAGTCACTACTTTATCAGAGAGGCAATGCAGTTGCAGTTGAATCTGTCAGCTTTTTGCAAAGAGATGACAGAAATAATTCACAATTCGTGCAAATGGGTTTGTTTTGTTTTGTTTAACGATTGGAAATGTAATAGATTTTTCAATTTATGCCGTCGATAATGATGATAATGGCTCATCCATTTTGTCGTTTCAAAACCGTAGTATTGGCATCCCTGATATGTCAAACATATCTGTCACTGTCATTGCAATTGTCATTTTATTAGTCTATTGTTCGACATTTACGAAAATGAATCGTTTAAGCATCGAAAGACGTGTTGAAATTTACAAAAAGCCACTTTTCGCGCTTTAAGAGGAGATTATGGCATTCATTATCGTTCTACTGTACAAGCAATTGGAAAGATAGTGAAGAAATTGGTAGAAACTGGAAGTGTCACGGATGCCTGTGCATCATCGTAATGTATGCTATGTGGAAAATATCATTACTGTAAGTGAAAGTGTGGATGAAGAACCGAATTTGTCAATTTCTCAGCAATTAGAGCCTGTCTTACGGTTCATTATGTCGTATTTGCATCTCGATCCGTATAAAGTCCAACTAACAAAGCCGGCTGAACATTCACAACGCAGCAGATACGTCAAATGAGTAGAGCAATAGACTGTGAAAAACAACAAATTTTCCCCCAGCGATGAGGCCCATTTCTCAAAGACCCAGACCATAGAATCCGTTGCGTCAGTTGTGTCGTCGTATTCGTTGACGTTTCCGTATGTAACGCAAAGAGGTGAGAGGTGACCCAATGATCACGTTGTAGTCGTACAGGCAAACAACAACAAATGCCAAAATAAACTTCAAACTGGTGTGCAAGAGAACTGTCAAAGCAATTGCCGGAGAGAATTGCTTACTTCGCCACAACGGACGCCACGGATTGGGTTACTCGGTGGGAATGTAAAAAAACAAGATTGTTGGGAGGGCTCTACAGATCCTCAAATAATTGAAGAGCAAAGTCGTGTCACAAAAAGTCGCTGTTTGGTGGGCGTTATGGGCTGGAGGTGTCATCGAATCGTATTTTTTCGAAAACAATGAACGTGTGACAGTTACCATCAATGCGGGGCGCTATGGTCGTATGATAAAATACTTTTTTTTTGCCTGCGATTGAAGATTTTGACTTGGAAAATATGTGGTTTCAACAAGACGGCACCACACAACACGACCGATTTTGCCTTTATTGCGCTTGAGAAGTTGCCAGGGAGCGTAATTTCACGTCAATTAGCCGCTGAGATCATGTGATTTGACGCCATTGGAATTTTTTATGTGAGGCTATGCGAAAGACCGTGTTTATGTGGATATACCTCAAACTTTAGAGGAGTTAAAAGCCAACATTCGTCAACTTATGGCCGAGATACCGCTCGAAATGTGTAAAAAGAGCAGGGTAGGCTGTTTTGAAGACACGGTCGTAGATTTTGAGCGTGACAAAGTCTGCCCGGGGGGACGAAAGTAAAGAAAAAAAACAGAGATCTTGTCTGTGGAACGGACACATGAATGGACATCTCAAAATGGTATAGTTTCCAAAATTCCAGATCCCAATGACCATATCCCAGAATTTCAATTGGAATAAGTCTTATAGTCGGATCTTAGTACTACGTTCCGAATTTCATGAGAATCGCTTGAAAAATACATTCAAAATTTCATGAGAATCGCTTGAGAAATTGCTTTGTTACAGAAATTGCAGACTATAATGATCATATTCCAGAATTTCCATAGGAAGAAGTCTTATAGTCGCATCTTAGTCCTACATTCCGAATTTCATGCGAATCGCTTGTGTAATTGCTTTGTTCCAGAAATTCCAGACCATTATGATTATATTCCAGAATTTCCATAGCAAGAAGTCTTAGATTCGCATCTTAGTCCTACATTCCGAATTTCATACGAATCGCTTGAGAAATGGTTTAGTTCTTAAAATAGTGACATTTAACAGTGGCTCACTTAACAGTGTATCATAACAGTGTGGCTCTTAACAGTGTGTCATAACATTGTGGCTTTAACAGTGTGTCATAACAGTGTGGCACTTAACCTTTTACTTTTTGAACATGCACCCTCTTGTAGTGAGACGTTGCATAAACAATTTGTCTTTTATTTGTACATTTGCTTTTGAAAATGGGATGACTCCGTGTACATACTATACTGACAAGAGGTCAACTAACTTATTCAGCATACTTTTCAGTTTTCACATTCCTGCAAATCCCACCTATGCAGTAATTCGAACATCGATTGGATCTGCTGCGGCTGCCCATCAGGCTGTCCATCATGATGATGATGATGGCGGTCGATGACGTTTACTGAACGTAATGTTCATCCTTGATTACACCACGCCACTCTTCACCTGTGCCAACCATGGCGCGAGTATGTGCTACGTGCGATTGGATAATCATTTGCCTCAGTGGTAACAAACACCAGGAAAAAGTGCATAAAACCTGTATTTGCACTCAACACCATAAAAGTGAACGAACTCTTGCTGCCGTCGTCGCCGCCGCCACTGCTGCTGCTGGTGATGTGTGCAGCAATTTCTTCAACATTTTTTCGACTTTTGCGCTTCGCCTCTTTCTTCTTCCACTTGAGCTTCTTAAGCTATTGCAAATTTATTGCTGTTGCATACCTCTTCCCTCCCTTACCCAGAACCATTGGCTGCCCGTCATCCATTTGTGTATATCGATTATTGCACATGCGAAAGTCATTGCACTGTGCGGTACTTTCGTTGAGGTGCGAGGTCGATGACGTTGTCTTATGATACGTTGAAGTTTACCTTCTTCCCAGCAGCCATCATCCTGTCAAGTAAATGTGCTGTTACATGGTGAATACAATGTATTAGGTGTAGATACCTGTTTGACAGTCCGCAGTCCGCAATTTGCAATTTTTTTGTGCAGTTAGGAGGAGTACCTACCTACCTACCTACCTACCTACATACCTACCTACCTACCTACGTATACGCATTTAACATCGTATGCAGTGCAGTGGTCGGTATTGTAGCAATGTCTTGTCTGGTGATTCACTTCCGACCACCTTTCACGATCGCATCACATCCAACTTAGAAGAATAAAATAAAAAAGAGTGGATTGTCACGTGTATGCGTCATTATGGCATATCGAACAAAACTGGAATGTCTCTGTTGTGCGTGCTATTGCCCCTTGGTAAAACGAGTGGGCAACAAACGCGCCTCCATGAACCATGATTGTGGTTTATTTGGTGAGCTGTCATGTTGGTCCTGTGTAAGGTGGTATGCGAAATTCTTTGTCGTGATGACAGAAAGCAAAAAATTACTTGTGTGGGAGTTAAGTGGCGTCATATCGTCGTTCGGCGAACTTTTAAACAACAACAAAATTTTGTTGGATCCCGATGCCTGAGGTGGTATGACTGTGGCAAATGAATAAATTCACAAAAAAGCATCGGAAACTTTAAAAAATAAATAAAATAAACAAAGAGGACAATTAACGCTCTAAATACGCGCGATCATCATCATCTTCATTTTTTATACCACTCAACTCAACTCAACTCAACTCACAAAAGGAGAACAAACGACAATGAGAACAGTGGGTAAAAAGGAAAAAAAAAACGCAGCTCTTTACTCTTTAAAAGTCATTGACTTGTTTGATGTGTCGTTTGTCTGGCTGGCGCTGGATGCTTTGCATTTGCATTGATATGATGTGTCTCTTTGTATGTGTGTGTTGTTTATTCGCCATATGTGGTTCTTTTTTCATTTTACTTGGATCTTATTTTACACTTTTAAGATCAGATTAGCATTGTCACCTCGTTTATGAGGCACAGTGGCCTATTTTATTTCCACGCGTTAATTGCTTGCAGATCAAAATTTAAACAAAATTTGATTGCATTTTTTTTCTATGTAACAAAAAATCGGCAATTTGAGGAGAGGTTAAACACCTTTATAACTTTATAACTTTATAACTTTATAACTTTATAACTTTATAACTTTATAACTTTATAACTTTATAACTTTATAACTTTATAACTTTATAACTTTATAACTTTATAACTTTATAACTTTATAACTTTATAACTTTATAACTTTATAACTTTATAACTTTATAACTTTATAACTTTATAACTTTATAACTTTATAACTTTATAACTTTATAACTTTATAACTTTATAACTTTATAACTTTATAACTTTATAACTTTATAACTTTATAACTTTATAACTTTATAACTTTATAACTTTATAACTTTATAACTTTATAACTTTATAACTTTATAACTTTATACCTTTATACCATTATACATTTATACCCTTATACCATTATACCATTATACCATTATACCGTTATACCTTTATACTTGGTTACCTTTATTCCTTTGTATCTTTATACCTTTATACTTGGTTACCTTTATTCCTTTGTATCTTTATACCTTCAAACCTTTAATTCTTTATACATTTATACCTTTATACCCTTATACCTTTATACCTTTATACCTTAATACCTTCAAACCTTTAATCCTTTATACATTTATACCTTTATATCTTTATAGCTTATTCATGTTAACGGTCATACCTTTATCGTTTTCGAAAAAATACGGTCTGATGACGCCTCCAGCCCATAATACGCACCACATACTGACTTTTTGTGGGTGTAACGGCCTATCCTCAATTATTTGAGGATTAGTAGAGCCCCAAATGCGACAAACAATTTGTCACCGAAAGTAAAATGGGCTGAAGAAAATTGTGTTTGAAATAAAGTCGTTCACAGTCTGTTGTTCCAGCACCCGCCTCCACGTATCTCCAGCGTTGTGAATAGTCAGCACGCTTCAATTGTTGCATGAGCTGAACTTTTAACCTCATCAACAAATTATGACTTATTTTTATTATGTATTATAATTCCTAATAGGTTAAAATGATGCTGCCTTCGCTTCGCTTACATTTAGTCATGAGGCTGCTTAGGTGCTGCTCAATGAGTACATATTGGGTCGAGTGGCTCTTTTGTCTTTAAATATTCACTTTGTGTTATCCGCTAATTAAAAGGAGTCAATTTAATTAGAGGATAAAACAAAGTTATTAAAAAGCTGTACTTTTTTCTAAAAATAATAAGGATATTTCTCCTTAAATTCAAATGGATTAACAACAAGAATACAAAAAGTCACAACCAACCGCTAGTAAATAGTTGCTCTCGCTTGCATTTATGTAATAAACGTAAAGTCGTAGTAGTAGTAGTTGTATAGAATATTACTCGACTACTATCGCACACTGTCTGGTGAACGGGTGTACTCGCGTCGTGTGCAGTTCATTGCACTATGCCCTCGGCCCAGTTTAACAGCCGCGCAGCAGCAGCAGCATTAGCATGAAAGCTTTAGCGATTGTTACGGTGCGGGCAGCAATCACCAGCGTCATCATCTCCTATAATGATTTGTGCTCCAACCCACAAACACAAAGTACAAAATTAAAGCTACAAAGGCTGATAGTTTTTGGAACTTTTGAAAATTCATTCAACTCAATACATACAGCAAATGTTCAAAGCACTCTTCAACCCACATAGAGCACAAGCACCAGCGGCATTGTTACGATGAAAAAAGCTCTCACATTGAGGTCAAAAAACGACTGACTGAACTGACTGGTACCGTCGTGGTGCTTTGAAAAGCTTTTCTAACATACTTTCGACTTTCCCGCGCATACTTTTAAGCGAGCTCGTGCGCACTTCGAGCGCAAAAGCCTAAAATTATACACCACAAAAAATTACTATACTCGAAAAATGTTCGTCTTTCGACGCCACAAGCTAATGACGTCATTTGGAATTTGTGCACTCTCTTTTACTCCAGCAAACTCAGAGTAGTGTGTGTGTGACTTGACTGCTACTACAGTTGTTGTTGCAGCTGAAGCGCTGATAGATCATCTGCTGTTTTTGCCTCTTTCCCGTGCATTCTTCATCGATATTGGACGACTAACGAAACGACAAAGCTTCGCACTTGCAAAATGAGAATGACGAGTCGTAACCTAAATAAGCGAGGTTGATGACCTAAATTGCACAGTGCGATGACCTGTATATAGGCAACAACAGCAAAGCAGGGCTGCCGCAGTTTGCACTTTGAAGCGCTTCTGCTGCTGCTTATGAGCTGTATACTGGGAAACTACCGAGTTGGTTTTGTTGTTATTACGAATGTGCAATGTAGTGGTGGTGGTGGTGGCTCCGAAGCTGCCGCCGTATTTATGCACTTCGGTTCTGGCATGTGATGTTTTAAATAGAAGGTACGTACGTCACTTTTTGCACACTTGCCATAGTCGAGCGCTAGTGTGTTATATGTGTGTGTGTGACTGACTGTGTGCGGAGAGTAAATCAAGCACATCTCTGCATACATGGGTATTTAATTTCTGGGAAAAACGGCGCACTGTAGAAGTCTTTTGTGACTTTTACGCGAACATTGGACCGCTGGGCAAAAGTGGGATTTTATGAGCATAACAGAGATAGAGAACAGCACAGTGGGCTATCGCTGTGTGATTATAATTTTAAAAAGACATGCTGCCCCCCCCCACCCATCAAAGATGCATTTATTTACGTTGACTATGGACTCTTCGAAGAGAGGTCTCGAAAGTGACACACACAACGTCATAGTTTTCTTTTTAATTCTGTTTTTCTTCCATTATTCTGCTGCTTGGCGGAATCAAAGTAAATATCCTATAGTGTGAGCAGTGTGTTCCGCCAGCGTGCACAGCGAACGTAAATTTGATTGCGAATAAGTGCAAGCCGTGGCCGTCTGTCTGTCTGCCTGCATTATCAGCATTGGAAGTGCAAATGCAAAAAGTTTCAAGGGGAGTGACCTGAATTGTTCGTATTTATTTGAGATCCAATTGCACAAAGCTAGTGATGGTGATTTTAAGCAATAAATTAAATGATTAGGGAGGAGGTATATCAATAATTTTGTTGTTAGGGATAAAAAGCAAAGTGAGAGGAGTTGAGAGTACATCATTGGGATTCTTTTATTTCATATTAATTTGCAATCAGGGACCTGTGAGGAACATTTTGTTAGGGGATCAGATCAAGTCGAAGAAGAGGAAAAAAAAACCACCCATAAAAATGAAAATTTTTCATGTAAATTCTCTTATAACCAAATGACAATGTTATAACAACTTATTGTTCAATGTGTAGGTTGCTCAAACGACATTTTCACTAAAAACACCGAAACATAAAAACACATCCGAGCAGAGTTGAAAATATACGCCTAAAAGTATACTGATTTATTGAAGTGACAAACTGAAATTTATATGGGAGCCCACCGAACTCGCGGCCCGATCGCTACCAAATTTAAAAAGAAAGTGTTGTCACTGGAAATACACATGTGTGCAAAGTTTGAATAAAAATGGGCTTTAGGAAGTGGGTTAAAAGTTGATCTAAAGATTCCACCAACTATCCAACCAGCCACCGACATACAGATAATATAAAGAATTTAAAAAGAAAACCAATAAAAATTTTATTTTTTCATGTAAATTCTCTAATAACCAAAATATGCTCCTAAAAGTAATCCACTATAAATGCGAAGCACTGTATGCTTTTGTGGCACAAACCGAAAAACAGCGCTGCACACAGGCACACAGTCATTATAATATGGCGTGATCTGATGCCGCTATATGGCAAGATTATTAAAAATTTTGTATGGGACTCCCTCGAACCCGACGACCTATCACTACCAAATTTTAACAGAAAGTGTTGTCACCGGAAATAAACTTGTGTGCAAAGTTTCAATAAAATCAAGCTTTGGGAAGTGGGTTGAAAAATTATCGCAAGATTCTACCATGACTGAACCATGCCGATGCGAAGTTAATATAGAGAATTGAAAATAAAAATATTCCGAAATCTCTTCAGAAGTTCCAAATTTCGAGCTGATAGGTTACACGTTCTCCTCCTTGCAAGAGAAATACCACCCAGTAAAGGAATTAAATTATGTTTTTAAGTTTCCCATCGTGCAATTTTTAAATCCTACCTAGGACCATAGATAGTACAAGTAATGTCATAATGTGAATGTGTCATAATTTTTGCAAATGGCGTCAAATGTCATTGTGCTTTGATATTTATGTTGTAGACAGATAGAGAATAGTTGACAACAAGCAATGGAGCGATACATACCTAAAGAGCGCGGAATTATTGTTACTGCTCGCAGTTGACGTAAAAAACTCAATAACGTTCAAACTTTAAAATTTAGTGAATTACGGTCGAATTTCGATCAAAAAAGGGCTTCTAATTTTAATAATTATATTTAGTTTAAAAATAAAATTTTGATTGAATATTAATGTCGCGTATCAACCAACCATTGTTGTTTTTAATTTAATTTGTCATGTAATTTTATGTCAATTTATGTCATGTATATTCACCACACTGTCAAATTAAATACAATTGTTCAGTGGTAGATTAAAATTTCGATAATTTCCAGAATAGGGTATTTTGTTATGTAGGCAATTTGTAAGTGGAAACGGCATGTTGAAATAAGTAGGCCGATTTTGGTCGCAAAAGTGCAAAAGTTGAAAAGTGAAAAGTGAGTTCCCCTCCTGCAGAACCACAAGTTTGCAGTGTTAGTAGGTGTTCAGTGTGTGTTAGTATGATTTTTTGACGCATTCGTATAACTTGATTTTGTTCTTCTGTCAAAAGCTGTGCTGCTGTCAAACATTTTTGGAACGGAGTATATTACAGGTTACTTGGGAGTGTTTTGAAGTACACGATATTTATAAAAAAAAAAGAAAAAAACAAAAAACGTTTTTATCGGCCTTTAGATAGGGAATTTTGACAGATGGAGAAATTTCAACCGATATCAAGAGATTTTTTTAATGGGATAATTTAGATCAATGGAGTTTTTGAAGTAATTATACGTAGTTGCTGCTGATCGAAATAAAATTAAATATCAAAAGAAATTTTAGCTTAAGACATTAAAAGTCATTCTTTAATTTATCAAAACAGAAAATTATCTACCAACAACTTAACCACCTTAAGTAAGGCCTCAACAATGTACAGGGTGCGGCTAAAGTAACTATATGATAGGATTTGTTTATAAATCTTCAATAGATTAAAAAAAAAAACAAAAAATGGAGGTGTGGGCATAACACGACTTTCTTTTACGGACCGGACCGGAATCTTCAGTAAATGTATTCTGTTTGAATTTCTTTTCCAGTAAGTGTTATACTTTTTGAGTTATTTGCAAAAAATCAAAAAACTCTAAGAAAACTGTCACTTCCGGCTGTCAGATTTCCGTCAAAATCATTCTTTCGTTGGGTGATTTGGAAATCCTTAACAACTTCATTATTGCACCAGCTGTATGAGCTGTTGCACCATCCTGCTGAAACCATATTGCAATCTATAAAATTTAAACTGTGAAACCGAAAGAAAAAAAATTAAATATTCACAAACAAAAAAGTTAAACACAATTTACATATTATAGTTAATTTTTCCGCACCCTGTACATAATCTTCATTCGTACTAATACCTAGCTGAATAAGAAGACAAACACACTAGGCATCTTCTACATACCTCCTACCTACTTGTTCCTGATTCATAACAAGAAACTCCTTAAAACCTGAAATCGAGTACAAGAGTTACTGCAAATCATTGCTCCCATTTACAAGTTCATTTGAGTTCAGTAAGTTCTATTTTCGATTTTTATTACACACATTTCTTCCCCCACTGTAGTAGTACATAGAAGCAGCAGTGTAAACTCCACTTAAGATCAGTGGTGAGACTATTTATGAAATCTGTTCTCTGAAATGACGTTTTCGTTGACGATGATAAAAAGCGTATTTTGTTTTTTTTTAACGACTTCCTTGTTCTGTTGTACATTTGTTTTTGCCTTTAAATTAATAGATAAGGATAAGAAAATATCGAGAAAATTCTAATTCTAAAAAGAAAAACAAACACAGGAGAAATACGCTTCGCTACCATACCAATATCGCTATGGAAAGACACGAGAGCTCAGGAAACCTAATTCGCTGCATAACGAACGAAACGATGATACACCACTACAACTACATTGTGTTAACTCCCTTTCCACCATGGTGGGGTGTAAAATAAAAAAACGACACCAAAAAAACAAACAAGGAATAAAACAAAATTCAACCAAACCAACCGAGAGGCACACTACATTAAACGAATACACTCTGTCAGTCGTTCAAGTGCAATCGAGATCATTAACCCCGAAAGCATGCAAAAGAAGAGAAAATAATTGTAATACATACAAAAAAAAACTAAAACAACGGCAGGAGCAACCAGCAACCGACTAGACGCCAGCCAAACCAACCAACCGACCGACAAAACACCAAACGAATGCAAAAAGGGGAACAAAGTGCATGCATGCAACAATGCAGAAACATATGGTTGGCATCGGCATGGGGGTTGTGTAGGCATGGGCAATTATTGCGAGAGAACGAGCAGCAGACGCAGCACAACCCAATACATATTATACTTAATATCATCTCATCCATCTCAAAAACAGCATCAGCACAGCAGCAGGGACAGCAGAGAACGAAGAATGTTGTACGAGTAATCATCGTAATCGTAATAACCGCTTATGAGACAGACAAGGACGACGATGCATTTTGTCGTCGGTTACAAGTTGATACAATTGAGTGGAGTGCAGTCGCAATGTGTTTTAGTTGTAACGCATGTAGAGCATGTTGCAACTGCAATGTGTATGACTATCCCATTCTGTTACAAATTTACTACTAATGCTATAAAGCAGTTGTTTCCAATCTGAAACCCGCGGGCCGCTTGGGGACGCCAGAAATTTGGACTATAGTCCACTGCTGCATCTTTATTATTTCTGAATAAGATCACCAAAATAATAATTTCACGATAAATTTAAAATTAAGACTTCTTTTATTTACCCATATCAAGTGTGGCCTATAAAGACTTAATATAAAAATGGACACTTGTGAACGCGTATAAAAATTTCAAACAATACAAACACCGATGCTTCACTGATACACTGTTCAATTTTCAATATTTATTCGAGAAATTGAAAAGGACGTTCATTACAGAAAAATTTGCCTCTCTTGTTTCATTGATGGATACAACAAAGTCTGTCGATTTATATGAAACAGTAAAAGCAACATTATTTGAAGACTAACAACATGTGCACCAGCTAAAGTTGGAAATCAGGAAGGCCTGACAAAATTAGTCAAAGATGTTGCGAAAATCATTGGTAATATACTGGTACGTTTTATGAAATATCACTGTATTATTCACTTACCTCCTTATTAATAAACACTGAATAGCAGTGTGTTAGCACTAATTCATCTGTTAACTGGTAATTTTCATTTATAAATGTGAGTTAGCTTTATCAACGAGCGGATAGCTTAACTCACCAAATTTTGTGTATAAGGAGCGGATAAGTTTTTAACATACATTTCATATGGAGTTAGTTGTCATGACAAAAATCGGTCTGAATATTAAAATATAACAAAAATATTGAGCTAATCTCAGTGTCAGCTGCTGAAATATGAGAGCGTTACTCGAATATTTGTACAATTCGGTGAAGTGTTGCCGTGCTTTAATTGATAATTAGCGGATAGCTGACATAGACAAATAATATGTTTATTAAAAAGAAAAGTTATCAAACGGACAAGTTTCCTATTCGTCTGATAGCTAACACATGTGTTAACGAGCGGATAGTGATTTTTTATTAATACGGGGGTTATAAAACTTATGAGCAAAGGCCTTTAAAAATGGACAATGTCGTTGTTGTTACGACCATAAATAAATCACGAGGATTAAATCATCGCTAATTTCATAGTAGTGAAGTGCGTTTCAATTACGGAAATAAAATATTTAAACAGCTTTTTGGCTTTGCGTCCCAAATAATGTAAAAGGTTGGATACCTCTGCTCTAAAGGCTATATGCATTGTCGTTTGGCTTCTTGCCCGACAACATATTCGATGGCGTTGACCTTCGCTGGCTGACATGGTTCGGGTATTATATTATACAGGATAGGTGGTGGCTAGGGCCATCAGACCAGAAATAGATGAAGGATGTTGTGTTAGCTCGCGGTAATTTATTTTCCTAATTGGAGATGCATGTTTGTTGAGGGCTAGATTCACCCCGAACCGAAGCGCGACCAAATTATGTAAGTAATTTATTTTATACGAACATTTTCCAAAACAAAATCTGAATAAATAAAAAGTATACATTGATATCGGGTGACCATGACCGGACCGGCCGACAGTTGTGCAGCCAAATATGAAGATGAGACATTTATATTGCCCTGCATGTTGACATGATAATGCAGTTCGTTTATGGCAGTGATGCCCCGTAATGAACTATAACTTCAATTGAGGCTATCTCTCTCTTTTACACTCTCATTATTAGATCATGAGCAAGTCTCAAGAGTCAAGACTCAAACCCTCACTCCTCATCATCAGTCCACCACCGTAGAGAAAACTCCGCACCGCTCATATCATAGAGAAATAAGATGTGCGCAAAAGTTCTCTCAGCAAGAACATAATGAAACTGGCTCTGCAGTCGTTTTACATAATGTACAATAATTTAACATCCTGCTAATTTGCCAGTCGATGATTTGCAGTTCGCACATGCATTCACGTACGCTTGCTGTGGTAAAGAGTTGAGACTGACACAGTCAAAAGCGCAATGTAAAGTGCAATGAACGCATGACAGTTCAGTTTCTGTTGAGTTCGAATTACATCAGCGTTGATGATGATGATATTGTGATACCCTCATTTTTATTCTTATTATTATTATTGGTTTTTGTTTGTTAAACCAAAATAAGGTGTTGCAAAGGAAATGAAAAAGAAAAAAGGGAAATTGAAAAACGGTCATTTGGCCGAGTTCATTACTCCTTCAATATATTTGCCCTACACAACATACATAACAATAAGCCCGTAGTTGTGCAATAAACGAATATGACAACAAATGACACATAAACTTGTGTTGGAGAGGGTATTAATATATAGTGGGCTTTCGATTTTTGCACCTAATAAAACACGACCGTGTTGCAAAAATCGAAAAAAAAATAATAGCTCTTTCGATTTGCAGGATAGAGTTAAAATTTCTCTCTCGTAGTTTTGGTTTGGCGTTCTATTTGCAAACTGTACCAGGAGTACACTGTCGATTGCCGACAGGTAAGGTTTCGTTTACTCACCAACATGGCGAAGAGAGAGCACAAGCAAATGAATTTCTCAGTTTGTTGTTCTTGTCAAATTTGGTTTTGTTTTGGCGTTCTATTTGCAAAGCATTCACCACGAAAATCATGAAAACACTGTCATTTTGGTAGCTTACACGTGGGTAAAGTTCCGGGTATGGTTTTAGCTAATCGAAAGAGGCATTCAAACACTTTAAAAAGGTTTACGCAATATATCACTCTGTGATGTATAAATAAAAAAACATTTGTACAATACTTTAAGAATTTAATTTTTATTTAAAAAAGGTATGCCTATACACATATATTTTATTTTTTTGGTAAATAAATAAAAATAATAGTTTAGAGTTTCTTTCTACTAAGGTTGTAGTATCAAACGTTAATTTTTAAGAGTTCACCGTGGGTTTAGTTAATGGAGGAAAAATAAAAGTAAAAAAGCTGCACTCTCAAAAATTTCAAAGTTTCGGTTCAATATTAAGAGAAACGATAGAATAGTTAATATACCATATACGTTAAATACGAAAAAGGTTATATCGTTTTGTTACAATTGAAACTGTATGTTTCAATTTTCAAGACGTTTTACGTGAAACATTTTTAAATGTCAGTTTGTATGGAAGGTACTTTCCATTCTTCAGTTATGCCGAGAACATAAACGTCATTCTTTCTAAAACTAATGTTGTACGCATGCAACCAAAGAAAGCCAAAAACAAAAAGGGAACTTTTGACGCCATCTGGAATAAATACTTTTACTCCTACCCTATTGCATGTTTTCAGAAAGTGTAAATTAATTTCCATACAAAATACTAAACAACACCTAAATAACGTAAGTGTAAGAATGCAAATACACCAAGTCTGCTGGAAAATCGGTTGGTTCGTCTCTGCTTATCCACCATATATCAAACATGTATGAGTCAGAGAACAAACAAAAACGACAAAAATAAAGAGAGAGCAAAAGAGAGTAGCGTTGATGTAGTTCTGCTTAGTTATTACTTGTTGTTGTAGTTATTTAAACTAAAATCGCACGGGAGGGTAAAAAAGTTGACATTGAACGAGTTCATTCACTTGCCTGGCTGGTCAATTACCGCACACGACACACACATACACACACCCTTCATGACTGTATGGTATGCTGTGCTGTGATTGTGGCGTATAGTGTGGTGTAGTCACAGTGTCGTTGTCGCACGTACGCGGTACACCCGACTAATATAGGAAGCATATTAGCATAATAAAATACAGAGTAATTAGGGTACAAATAAGTTTTTAAAATAAACAGCAATAAATAACAATCGCGAGTTGTCGCTATCTTGGGCCAGCCAGCAAACAAACTGATAACTGATAATTATGTCTGCAGTGCAGTAGTGGGTGTTGTGTTTTTCAGTTCCTTCTGAAGGTGTGAATGAAGCTGTCTACCTTCAATGCCTGTCTGCCTGACGCTGCCAGCGGTATTATCACTATTGACACTGACAAGCCGCATACACATATATATGACACAGATATTTTGAAATGACGGTCATTGGTTCAAGGAAGTTCAAGGAAGGAAATTAAATTTTTTTATGTAAATTCTCCAATAACCACCAAACGTATACTGAATTGCATTATAAATGCTGAAAAATGTGCACTGCAGCCAAACCACAAAATAAGTCAAATCGTAAAGCAGCACTGCACACAGAACACAGCGTAGTCTGACGCTGCTATGTAGCATGATTATAAAGTAAAATCATTCATATGGAAGCCCCCCCACCCCGCGGCCCAATCACTACCAAATTTTAATAGAAAGTTTTGTCACCTGAAATACACATGTGTGCAAAGTTTTAATAAAATCGGACTTTGAGAATTAGGTTTAAAATTAATCGCAAGATTCCACGACAAACAAACAAAAACACACGGGCACGCGAAGTTAATATAAAGAATTTAACAACATGACAACATCTACCAAGCTTTATGCGTGATAAAAGGGAATTTTATTTCAATGACATTTCCAAAAGTATTTGAGGAAATTAATTTAATTTTTTTGTTTTTTGTTTTCAATCAGAGAGCCAGTTAAATATTTGAACTTAACATTTCAAACGTAAGATTTTTCAGGGTGAAAAAAACACAAGGAAGTAGGCGAGTACTTCAAACATATTAATCCACATCCATCCATCTAATAGGGGAAAAACCTAATCATGATGATGTCATCATTTTCGAGTGACCCATCCGAGCAAATATAAAATAAATACAAATAGCCAAAGAACGAGCAGTCATTTTAATCAACACATAAAACGTGAATTGAGTAGGCAAACGAGAATATCGACCGACATTGGATGAATGTCGACAATGGCTGACGATGATGATGTTCATGACGTGTCCAAAGCTAAAAAATGTTAATTTTAATTTACAGCAGTTAATTTGTCGAAAATGTTAGTGGCAAGAAGGACTGAGTCGGAAGGCCGTTACCCAGCGTTGAATCCCAGGACCCGATCTCCAAAGAACAATTCATATAAAAGACTGTGAGACTGATTGCTGCTGCAGTCTGATATGTCCAGCGAGCAAACTTTGATATACGGAACGGAACAGTGACTAATTCCAAGAGGAGTTTCTTTGAGTAAATCCGACGCATCACGGATGCAACCAAACGTACGGCGTGGACGACCTGAAATCCTAGCATGCGTTTCCTCTTGAAGTCTTATATTTTGAATGAGGCAAATGTGTTGGCTGATTTCTCGGCTAGAACCTATGACCAAAGATATTAAATATCTAGCTGTCTTACACAAAATTATTTTCTGTATTTACTTGTCAAGTTCCTATCCTATCCTAATCCTATGCACAAACCATAGATATATTTGGAGTGATCGGGCCGGGCTCAAAATTTTTCAAAATCATTCCATGTAGCGGCATGTTATGGGTATGGGTTGTTTTTTATTACCGCATTTTAACGACAATCATTAAACAACCGTTTATTTGTTGTATGCTCAAAAAGAAAAGGGATATTAGTTTAAGAAATATACACAACCTCCCTGCATTTCATACAATCGGGACCTCCTACACACGAACCTTTTGCAACTTGTTTCCCCCCCCCCTTCCAAGACAAAAACAAACACAAAAAGAAAAGGGTCAGTAGACTAACCGAAGGACTCTCTTTTATCGTTTTTTCCCTTTAAAATCTGGCGCAGAGTGAGTTTTTGGCTGCCAAGTTAGTAGTTTCCCCTAAAAGAACAATCTACCGTCAGATCTTTAAATTTTGGGAGATTTACCCCTCTTTTCACAAACTGCAACAACAACACGCCTTCTCCTCACCTAAACCAGAGAGAGAAAATTCCGAAAATTTCGTACATTGCAAACAAAGTCACCACACCATCGAACCTACCTGCTTGCCTGATGATAAAATATGTTGTCACTTTGTCAGTCAATTCTGCGTCAGGCTGCTGGCGGCAACCAAGAACGAACACATCATCTTCACACAGCAGTAAATCAACAGCAGACCATCGACCAAACACAAAACACAGCTATCAATGGCTTAAAGTTTGTGAATAGCAGCAAATCAGGCTGGCTACGCGCCAGACACAGGTTTTCCAAAGGTAAAAGTTAACCTTGAACTTCAAATTGAAACCAACCCATTTTTTTTTGGAAATTTATAAATTTGGCAGCCATTGTAATTATGTACGATGTGACAAAAGGGTTAGCTCGCATTTATGCCAACCAATGGAAATTTTTGGTTTCGTTTATGCGCAGCAGCAAGCAGCGTATCAACCAACCTTAACAACATGGCGACTGAAAAAAGAGTCAGTCGGCTTCGATGGTTAGATCATATTATGTAGGTACGTCGTACGTGTGGTGTGGTGGCGAAAAATGTCAATGAACTCTCTTTCTCTCTCGTTTCTACAACAAATCTACTGCTAACTGCGCAATTGTGTTGTTCTTCAATATATACTGTAGAAAGCAGAATATGTAGTTTGATATCGGATACGGTGGTGGTTATGCTTGTGTGCCTCATGCGCGGAATAACCAAAAAACAACAAAAACAACAACAAAACAAAAAACATTTAACCCAATTCAAGGACGTCCTATACCTCAAGCTCAACGGTGACGGTGACGACAAGCGCAGCAGCAACAAAGCATAAAGCATTATAATAATAGCAGGCAGCAGGTTCAAACGAACGACTTTTCAAGGTTAAATCCAATCTGGCTGGCCAGGCCGAAGGCCCAGAATCAACTCAAGCTACGGTATTGATTATATGCACAGGGTCAGGCGATCGTAGTGTTACTAACTGCACGTTGTTGTAGCTGCCAAAAGGCTGATGACAGCGCGATCGTATTTTGACAAACGTTAGTCTGTTATATCAAAATAGAATTCATAGCCGTTATACACACTAGAGAGTTAGCATATAAAATATTTTCGTTATTTACTGCAGTCGCATAACCAGTTTGGCAGAAAAACCAGTTTTGGTCGTACATTACTCCCAGAAAAGTGCTCATCGTGCTCGTTTGATTGCCGCACTCGGCTACCGCCTCGTCCTTCAAGCTTCTAACACGCACGATAAACTCCACTTTCCTTGCTCGTTATGTAATATACTATTGTGTATCGGATCTTCACACGTTACAACGGTAGGATCGAAAAACGCCATGAAGGTGGCATTTCAAAACTAGGAATATCACCAGAAATGGTTCGCAAAGTGAAGCCACGAATTAAGCGAAATTCTCGACAAAGTGTGGATCTACGACGATCGATTCAATGCACCGAAAGGACTCAAGTGTTTCACATACTGGACCAAGAATCGTCAACTCAGCAATAGGTTTAACAGACCTGAATCTGCTAAAAACAACAACAACAACAAAGTGTGGATGAAGATTGATTCTATACACCGAAAGGACCACAATAGTTATCCAAACATCGAGCCAAGGATGGTAAACCCAGCTACATGTTTAAAATTAGATTATTTATTTTTTATTATTATTTTCATTTGTTTTAGTTTGCACCTACTCCTATTGCTATTTTTTTTCCTTCAGAGTGGTCCTCTCGGCAATCCTTCTATGTATACTATTAATTAGAGCAGGGATCGAGTCGAACCCAGGTATCAGAATGGAACTGCTCAGTCTGTAATCGTCACCCCACGGATTTGGACATTACAGACCTGTGTTCAAACCCTCTCTTCTTGGCCTGCTGACATAACTCAATAACTAATCTTTAGTTCATCTAATTAGTATAAGGAACTTTTCATTGCTATTTTCTTTGCTTGCCTTTAGCCTTTAGTACAGCACAGTACACTGTGAAATTTAATATGTATATTTGTGCTGCGGAACTCAGACTTGAAGATGCTGCTACAACAAAGTAGAGAAAAACTGGCAAAAAAACTGCACGTGCCCGATAAAAGCATCCGGCGGATACTGAAAAATGAACTTCAATTGATTCAAAAAGTGCTAGATTTAATAACGGCTCAAAAGGAAGTCCAATTTGAAAGATGGAAAGTGCCAAAATGTCTAGACGAACGTAGCAATCTCGTAAACGGTTACGTCACGTTCGTGGAAATGCATTCGTTAAGAGACTCGACGCCAAAGGTGATAACGACTTTTTCATAAAATTTGAAATGTTATATGAAGGTGACTATATAGAGCAATGGCGTGTTTTTCATAAAATGTAAAATGTTTTCAACATTTAAAAAAATGTAATAAAAATATTCATAATAACGAAATTACAGACTTTGATTTGGTAACATTTTGATTGCCGGCCCCTGTAGTATAATGGAGATATAATGGAGAGAGGAGTGAAGAGAGACAGATCGCCTACTCAATGTCGTCTCTAAGGACAGACGTTTGTTTGCTTGCTTATAGGTGGTGGTAGTAGTGAAAAGGGTGCATCAAAACGAAACGACGGGAAAAACTAAACACGAGTAAGGCAAAGCAGCTCCGGAGGAGCCAAAACCAGATCCATTTAATAGTTCGACCTTAAACTTCAGTCGAGAAATGAGACCCTTTAACGCGCTTGTTGATAGTTTTTTTGTTTTTTTTTTATGGAATTAATTTCTATTTCGAGGGAAACGAAGAAGGACTGATTATAGTTTACGATTACCCCCCATGCATTTGAGCATTTAACTAAGGGAGACGCTCCTTATTATATCCCTTTTCGTGTTATTTCTCATTGTTTCCTTGCATCGATGATGTTCGGATCATGATTCATGATGATCGAGATCACATTTCACATTCACAGCGTTCAATGTCAATGTGCAAGGATTTTTCATCTTCGTTGTTCTCATGTCATTGTTCAGCAGTTGTTCAGTCCTTGGGTAAGGGTTTTTTTTTTATTAATGAACGTGATTCCTTTCGTTGGACAAAGTAAGGTATGATTCATAGTTTTCGAGTATTTATATGAGGTACGGCGACGCGTGTAAACTTCCGGTCGTGTTCTTGATGTAGATACATAATTTATTTTATTATTTTTATTTTCATTGCAGATTCCAGGTGATCTTGTCGCGTGTTAAGCACGAGAGTTTATAGAGAGCGCATATGTGTGCGGCATTGACATATTTAGTCCAAAAAATAGAATGTCTCCCCCAATACAGAAAAAGATTTCTAAAGAACTTACCTTGCATCCTTCACACGAATGAACACCATAATGAAAGCCGGAAGCCTTGTCACCGCACACCCGACAGAGAACTGTTGTGCCATCAAATTCTGTAAGGGAAGAAGGAACAAATTTAGTACTTGTATGTTTTCTTATTTATGTCAAAATTAGAATTACAATAAAAAATAGAGAAGGTAGTTTCAGTTTTTGTTTAACGTTCATTCAAGGTTAATGCATAAGAGCATACATACAAGGCGTTAACATATGCCGCTGAAACACTAATTGCACTAGGTACGTTTTTAGTACAAATTTATGACGTGTTTTTGCATGTTTAGGTACTACACACACTTTTACAGACATAAATTATTACGTTTATTTATTTAGACATTTTCGTACGTTTTAGTACATATTTAGTAAATACATTTGCATAGTAATAATGTCTTTGTATACATTTAGTACGCCTATTTAATTCAATTCAAAACACACTAATTCTACTTTGTACGTTTTTAGTACATGTTGAAAACGTGTTTTCGAACATTTACTACATATACTTTCATAGACATTAACTACCTTCTCAGTAAATATTTATTTAGCCCTGTTTAGTATGTTTTAGTACAGATTTAGTACATACATTTTCATAGTTATAATGACTTCGTATGCATTTAGTACGTTCTTTTATTTCAGTAAAACACTAATCCCACTTTAGTGCTCATTTAGTGCGTAAAGTCGAGCATTTAGCCAACACAGCATAGAGTAGCAGATGACATTAATTTTAAACATTTAAAATGTGCCAGAGGAGCTCAAACTAAACTAAATTTAGTGCGAACTTATTGCTAAACTGACTGAACTAACTTTATTAGAAAGTTATTGCTAAACTGAATAAACTTAATGATAATGATTAACGAATAAATGTATCACCAAACTGTACAGAAAAATAATAATACCGATAATTCAAATGCAGACATTCTGCATGCAGCGACAATAGTAATAGAAATAGTGTGCAGCGCCGCATACATACATTGCCTGCCGCATTCTGCATTCTCTGCAAAAGAGAAACTTAATTTACAAAAAAGTAGCAAAGTAGTTAACCAAAAAGTAGCAATAACTAAACACAAAACTGAGAAGTGTAGCAACAAATCTTCCAGTGACGTCGCGCCTTTCAAACTGTCAACAAAAAAAATAAACGAAGAAAGTTCAAAAGAAAATCAACGAAACACTACAGAATGTTGTAACAACAAAGGAAAATTAAAAGAAGAAGAAAGGAAGAATATAATAAAAAAACGAAAAGTGGATATTGCATAACTTTCACCGAAAGTTCTTTGCTTCGCATTGAAACTTTTTTCTTGATCAGCAGCAGCAGCATCGATAGCGATTTATGAGTGATGCGCAACGACGCAGAGGTGTACTTTAGGTTTGGTTTGCTTTCTGTTAGTTGGGTGAGAGTTCATGTTCGTATGCAATGATCTCACCGTGTATGAGGTGGTCGGTCTCTTGTGTTTGATCTTTTTCTCTCTCTTTCTTTAGTTTACAAATTTCTTAATCGTCATGTTAGACACATGATTTTTAACAAAAGGATATAACTTTTACTTACACTGCGGTTCATTAGAATAGAAGTAATCATCATTTTTGGAGAAGGGAAGTTAGAGTAGTTTGTGGTTAATACAAAACCAAGCTTTAAAAAATATTCCGAAGAAGATAACGGTACATAAGGGACGTCGAATGCGAGTGGAATGAGATTTCAACCGATTACTTGCCTTATTGTACAACTCCATTGAAGATCGAATTTGTGAGAAAAGAAAGTCAGTGGCCCGTGCTGATAGCCACAACTCTGGCAATATCCTTTCGAGTTCTAAATAACAACTCGGTAGTTTTCCTTTTCCTGCAGGATGGCCATACCAATATAATATGGCGCAGTTCGACATACTGCGATTTTTTTATTGAGTTTTGGAAGGATAAAGGCCGGTATTTTGGATTTAGTGGTGAACAATACCATTTCAGCCTTCCCAGGGTTAACTACAAGACCACGGCTTGTTGCGCAGGAGCTGACTTTACCCAGGGCCCTTTCCATGACTTCACTGATCACGGAAAGGTACTGGCCTGATACGAGTATCACGTCATCTGCGTACGCCACTACTTTCGTCCTATCCTCATCAAGTCTTAGTAGCATTTTGTTAACTATCATCAGTCACATCAAGGGAGAGATGGCCTATGTAACTTGTTTGGTAATGTAACATATAATATAACTTATAATTCGCTCCAGAGCCTTTAGCAAGAACAATGAGAGGCTCAGGGGCCTAAAATCCTTTGTTGATTCATGGCCGCTTCTGCCTGCTTTGGGTATGGAAACCACCCAAACTCCTATTCAGCTTTGGGGGACATAATTGAGTAGGAGACAGCTCTTTATTAGCCATGAAGTCGACAGCTCCAGTGACTTGTGTAGCATAATCGGCTGTATGGCATCCATGCCAGGCGACTTCCGAAAAACTTCTTAAAGCCCAGGAAACCTTTTCCCGGCTTATAATGTTACCTACTACTTCACGAGAGACCGGATGCTCAGCATGCAACCTCTTCAAAGTATCTACGAATTGATAACTGCTTGTGGAAAAGTGTGTATTTGTGAGAATATCCAGAGATTCTGCCGCAGATGCCGACCAGCCACCGTCAGCTTTCTTGATGAAAGTCGGACAGGTGCTCTCTTTGGACAGAATATTGCAAATTCTAGCAGACTCCTTGGTAGTTTGACAGAAGTCCATCCAATAGCGTCGCTTGGCTTCTTTGATGGCCTTCTTGTACCTTCTTATGCAGTCTTTATAAGGCTACCAGTATTTGTTATTATAACAGATATTGAAGATCGACCTAGTCATACTCCTAAGTTTACTATGGTCTTCGCTCCACCACGGAGGGTGAACTTTTTTTTTGCTTCTAAATGGATTAAAGTTATGAAATTAAAATTCAGTGTATTTTGCAATAAAATTGTAGCTTCACTTCTGGTGTCACTTGTCCTCTGTTAATTTTTCTAATAGTACTACTTACTATTGAAGCCCATGGCACAATAATGCTAACCGCATGTGCTCTGTCGCTCCATCGCGTTGCAGATTCACGTTTAACCTTTTATTAAAAGCATTTTTTAGTAATTCCCATTGTAATGTTGAACGTGAGAATCTTGTTTCTCTTGGAGATCATTTGACGCCCATCTACGAAGCCCGGGGCATGATGACCCCTTGCCGTCCTCGATGCGCTACTGAATTGTTGTTATAATGTTGTGCAGGACAGAAAATAATTCAAGCAAAAAAACACGTACAAAGTATAGCACAGATCAAACACAATGAAGTCATTCACTTGCATTGAAGACTATTCACCTCATCATCATCCATAGACAATGATGATCACTTACACCAACACCAATCATTGCCAACGAGTGCACTGACATTTTGCATTAACGATCATTGCACTTCTCTGACAAGGCTGACAGCATGCAAGCTCTTCCCCGCCCACCTTTAACATAACAACATAACGTACAAACGAGTAACGACTATGTTTCTTTCCTCTCCGCGAAGTTTTTCAGAATTGCCACGCACGTTCAATGCACTTTTCTAACTCTTTCCTCTTGTTGACTGCGATTGTGTCTTGCTCTTGTATTGTGGTGGCATTTCTAATATCTGCAAATGGCAGCAGCCAGCCAGCCAGCGAGTGAGTGCAATGTGTGGTTGAATAATTCAAGTTTTCAAGAGCGCTGCATTTGTTGCTCCGTATATACAACGATATATACCTATACATAATACGTAGGGTAAATCATAGCGCAAATTTTCTCTGTTTAGTTCAGGGTAACTATAACATCATTTCTTCAGTGTTATTACTTTGCTATTTATTTTTTGGCTGGGAATGCTGTTTGTTGCCGTCGTTTGTTGGCTACCAGTTTAACAGCAGAAATGTCCGAAGAAAGTACAATACAAACGAAGATGCAGATTATCCGTTGAAGAAATTAACAGCAGAAAGTTTTCTTTTTCTTCATATTGCGGGGAGAAATGGTAATAACTGTTTGTGGCAATAATTTCAATGTGAATGCGCGGGAATTTATAGAGTTTATCTGCTATGGAGGCAATGCATTATAATGTTAAAAGGGAAAACTCATAGAGATCACAAGCACTTTCTTTTTGTACGGGGTATGTGTGTAGCTCTGTGTTTTTTTTTTCTCTCAAAGTGAATGTGTTTTGCGTTGGCGGAGAAAGGTGACAGGCGACAGGCGACAGGCAACAGATGTTATGCATTATATTCGAGTCTTTTGTACAACGTGCAACAAACTGATATACGGCGTGCATCATTTTGTTGCTATGTGCTGTCAAAGCACGTGCAGGCGACAAACTTTTAAAAGTGAAAATATAAAGTCAGTAGGAGAGTGCGTCAATAACTACGGTAAAGTCCTCACCCTTCACAATTTTAGCCCATTGCTAAATCAGCGAATCTGTCGCCTCATGATCATGAAAAAAATTGTGTTTCCGACTTGGCAGCTCTCAAAAATTGATTTAATTTTAACAAAAAAATTGTTTCCAAGCAATATTTGGCAATGTAAAATGTTGAAAGATCACTAGGCGTATTTTTTGTTTGCCTTTTCACTCAGTAACAAAACATTGACCTTGGAAATTAATTTATGTGGTTTAATTCTAGAAAGAGTGCGTGTGTTTGCAGCTACTTCCTCGGTTGTCGATTGAGAAAGAGCACCACACATGGCGGTTAACACACATGTCGATAATGTAGTCAGCGGCCTATTAGTTTTGATTCTGATTCTGAGTTGACTGCGTTGTTTGACATTGAAAATGAAATAAAAATTCTCTTTTCCGCTCGCCCATACGAAACCACACACACACACACACATATATACATATAGCAATAATGAATACAAATTTTACGCGTTCACTTCAAACATTTAATGCGGAAATGTTATTGTGCTTAATGCCCGCCATCACACCACGCAATAAGAATGAGTGATCGAATGAAGCAAAAAAAACAACTCAGCAGCAGAAGCAGCAGAAATCGAGTGAGTTCATAGTCCTCTTGAGGTCAAAAACAGGCGGCAGTGACGCTTCGAGGTTATTTTATTGAAATTGAAATTATTAATAAACGGCTGATTGCTTGGGGAGATTTATGTGTGTGTGTGTGTGTGTGTGACCGGCGAAATAGGTACAGTAAACTACTGACATAAGAAATAATTTTAGGGTAAGTAGGTATACGAGGATTTAGCAAATTGTGTTAGACTCTAAAGTAGAAGTCATGATTTCTTTGGGGTAATTTATGAATAGAGTTAGTTGAAAATATATATTTTCGAGGAGGTGAGCCAAAAGTTTAAAAATGTAATAACTTTTTCGTTTATGTATTTATTTTTTATTTTATTTTTTTCAGATTATTTTTGTATATCAACTGAATACTGGAGAAAAAATTATGCATTGATAACTAATCATTTAAAATCTCTGTTCAATTAGTTAGTTAAAACAGTTACAACATATGGTAGTTGTAATAGTAAATGTCTGACTTGTAATGTCTGTATGTAATGTAGTCTGAAATGTAATTAAGACTAAGTAAATGTCTCTTTAATTATATTCACTACCATATAGTATGTTATAAATGTATTTTTTAATAAAGACCTAAATAACAATAGTAACAACTAAACAAAGAACAAGAATAATTTTTTGTTATTTAAATCAGCGATCAATTATTTTGACTCAAAGAGCATGTCTTATTATGAGCGATGACGCTTATTTTCAATAAGCACAACAGTAGGTTCTGGGGTCCTGAAAATTCAAGAGCCACGTGTCAGTGCCAATTGCACCCCATTAGGTGTACGGAATGGTGTAGCATTACATATGAAAATATCATTGGGCTTTACTTCTTCGAAAGTGAAAGTAAATGGAGAGCGATATCGGTTTATGATACAAAATTTTTTTTACGTCGAGCTCTTGAAAACAGACCGAAGATGTGGTTTCAGCACGATGGAAACACTGTTCATACTACCCGAGGCATAATAGCACTTTTAAGGCCAATTCCAGATATCGGGAAATTATTTTACCAGCTCGTTTGCCAGATTTGACGGCACCCGGTTATTTTCTTTGCGGTTATTTGAAAGAAGTGTGTATGTAAGCAAGAACGAGACAATCCTTGAACTCTAAGCCAACGTTGTCGCAGAAATTCGAACGCTACAGCTATAAACTTTAAAGGATGTCATAGAAAATGCTTTAAAACGAGCCCATCATTGTGAAGTCGTGCAGTTTGTCAAACTAGTGAACTGTCAACTTTTTTTTTACTTTTAACTAACGCCTAACTTTACATTTGACAGTTTCTTGGGACTTTTTTCTAAAATTTGCAAGACTCTGTTAACATTTTTTCATATTAAACCTTTTACTGACAGTTTGGAAGTTTTCCCTAGAATTTGCCAAAAAAATTTGAACATTTTTATCAAATGATCAAAAAATTTGGCACAGACGGAAAAAACCTTACTTTAAATTTGACAGCTGAAATAAATGTCTACAATTTGTAAGTGTCAACTAAGGGCCAACTATACGTTTGATTGATACTTGGGACAGTTTTTCTAAAGTTTGCAAGGCTTTTGGTAAAATTTGCAAGATTCTGTCAACGTTTTTTCATATAAAAGCTTTTACTTTTGACAGTTTGGAAGTTATTCCTACAATTTGCCAAACATTTTGAGCATTTTTATCAAATCATCAAAAACCTTACTTTACATTTGACAGCTGAAACAAATTTCTACAATTTGTAAGTGTCAACTAAGGGCTAACTTTACGCTTGATAGATACTTGGGACTGTTTTTCTAAATTTTGCAAGCTTTTTGGTAAAATTTGCAAGATTCTCTCAATGTTTTTTGATATTAAACCTTTTACTTTTGACAGTTTAAAAGTTATTCCTACAATTTGCCAAACATTTTGAAAAAATTATCGAAAAATTTGGCACATGGGACGGAAATAAATTTCTACAATTAGTGTCAACTTTTTTCGACTTTTTATTTGATGACTAAGGTCATTTTTTCCTTTTTAGAAATCGTTGTCGGAGCTGTCAGTTGTTTTCAGCAAATCAACCATAAAAGGCGAGAATCTTTTGTTTATATTACATATTTTGTTGTATGTTTTTGCAATGTGTATCGGTATTTTCTTCATTTTGTTTTTGTAACTGCTGCAACCGAGACATGTGTGACCACAGTGGTTTCAGTGAATACAAATCGAATGAAAAATTGTACCATGTGGCAAGCAAAATGACATCAGTTTTTGGTTTTAATAAAAAGAAGGGGTTAGAGGCGATCTCAGATCATCGATTGGTTTTTTGTTAGGGAAAACGAAAAACTTGACGGCATATAAAATTAATCTGCGCCAAATTTTTTTTCTAATTCTAATTCAATTATAATAAATTTACTAAATCGCAAAATAATGAATTTTTAAGCAAATTTAAAACTTTATAAAAAACCCCAAAAATTAAATTAAACATTAATATATTAAATAAAAGATTTCTATAAGTAAATTCTAGCAAAGCATTAAAAATAAATTTTGCAATTTTCTAATCCATTTGGCAAAATTCATCAATCCAACTGAAGCGTACAATAATTTATTATGTTTCACTATTATTTTCCCTTCACCGTCTTGCTACAATCAGGCATGAAAGTATTAATAAAAAAAACTTCGTTATCATTATAGCGCTTTCACTCTTGAAAGTCGAGTGCATTTTATGCGATCGTCGGTCGTGCAGTGATACCATGTTTCGTTAATACACACAGCACATTTGGCAGTGGTACAATTACTTCACTGCTGCACAAAATTTGCATTCAACAATATGTCACCTCGTGTCAACGACCACAGCCGACGCAGACGTCTCCAAGCCACTAACACCAACACACACCAGCAGTTGCCATTCATTTACCACTTAGTGAACTTCACATCGCACTGTGTCGGGTCGGTGGCATCGCACGTTGTGCAAAAAAGAAATCACGTTGCTGCAAGTTTCGATACTCTAGGCTGTGCATATAATACATACTACGAAGATAAGCAGCGAAAAACTGAAAGCATTTTCACTTTCTATCTCTGTGGCAGCAGCAGCAGTGAGCAGTGACACTGCAAATTATGACGAGACTAGTCTGAAAATTGTGTCAAAACGGAGAAGGCTGCGTGTAAAATGTGTAAACACTACGCAAGAGATAAAATCAGCCGCTTTGTACTGCATTTTTTCTTATCATGAAATAACAATAATTTCTCATCGAGTTAAGTTTTCACATAAACATAAATTGCCAATGCATACCGTCAAGGAATGAAGAAGAGTGTTGTTGTTGTGTAAAATGTTATCAGAAATTCCATTGCACGAAGTAAGAGCAAATGTAACAGGCTTCGGTCGATAACTGAATGTACGAAGTACGAAAATTTATATTACAAACTTACATAAACATACATACTCGTAAATGCAGTCAGCGATCGAATATGACGGCAGAATTGCTCTTACATTGCGAGCGTAACGGATCTCTCAAGTTCAACTTTTGTTGTTGTTGTTGATGACACTGAATGTGATGTTCTTGACAGAGATGCACTTGAAAAAGTACATTGGCTTGGCAGTTATTTGTCTAACTGCTCGACGAACGACGACAACTACCAAGTGATTGCGGTTTAAATTTTTGCTAATAATGAAGTTGGTTACTTAGGTTTTACAATTTCATTACTTTAACTTTCGTCAGGTGGTTTACATAACTTTCACTATCACTATGTTCTATGTACATACATATATTTATTCACTTAGCAACTAATTTTTTTTTGTAGAATGACAACAATATAAAGAGGCGGTTATAAAGTGGAAATTGCAAGGCATTAAATCTTACGAAGAAGCTAGCTGAGAAGTTTAGTGTAAGTAAAAGTCAGGGGTCGAATTACGACATCAGTTAACGGGTGAATGAAATCCATACGTTAACGAGTGATCGATTATTTACATTGGGATGGTCACTACTCGTCACTCGTTCACGTAACCGATCATGCCAAATCAAAATTATTCAGTCACGTATGTGGTAATTCGACCCTGAATTCAGCGTTTTTTGAAATCAAATGAAATTGCTAAAAGAAAAGTGGAAGAATATGGTCCTATCGACCCGACAGATATATTGGCATTCATAAAAGGACTAAGCCATCACATAATGTGGTAGACATCTGGGATGCACAATAGACCTTAAGGTCGCATTGCACAAGGTTTACCAGCCCACCAATAATAACAACAATATGGTCCTTTGGCCATGAATGGCATAAAATTGTTTGGTGGAACAACTTGTAACTTGGATCGCCGTACTTTTGAATGGTTCTCGTTAGCCCGTCGTTAGCGAAAGCCCTAAAAATCGCTGAAGTCTTGAAGCTTATTCATTTTCTAGCCTCTAACGTTTAGTTCAGCAAATTTAGGAAGGGTCAGAATATTGATTTCCACACTCTGAAATCGGGGAAGGTGCTCTTGCGCTTTAATTCCTTCAGAGCATCTATCAATCAGCAAAATTTGGAAAGGATACGCCCCAAAAAAAGTGTACAATTTTTACGGAATAGGGTTATTCTTGAGAGCCACTACACTTAACACTGGAAGTGCGTTGGTGATAAACACTCTGAAGAGAGAATAACTCTTGGCCTTCTGTGTAGTACCTACTGTGGTCAAAAAGAACAGCTCTTGATTATTGGTGTTGGCGGTTAAACAACGGGCTTTTAAGAATATGGATAAATACAATCAAAATTACATGCCGGCGTAATTCCAATGCTAGGATGACGTTTACTATTATTACAGAGTGGCATAAAAACTATGATCATAATTTGAGGAAGCAAAATCAAAGAGTTCTCTTGGCTTTTAAGAATATGGATATAAAAAAATCGCTAAAAATTACATGCCGGGAATAATTCCAAGGCTTGGATGGCATATACTATTTTTATTCAGTGGCTTAAAAACTATGATCACAATTTGTGGAAGCAAAATCGAAGAGTTCTGCTATTTTTTGACAACTCACCGTGCCATATTTTGCGAGCAGATTGTCATTTAAGAAACATACCTAGAATTAAAATTCTTGCCGGCTAACTGCACTTTCCAATTTTCAGTCTTTAGACCAGGGAATTGTTACTGGGATTCGAACCAAGAACCTCCATGCTCTTATTTGTGTGCAAAAATAACCATGCTCAACACAAATGGTTGCGAGAAGCCAGGCCTTGGACCGCAATGGTCTGTCGCGCCGAATATAGACCAGGGAATTATAGAAAAATTGAAGTTCTATTATCGCAAATATACATAACTTATGTGTTCAAATAGAAGAAGTTAATGTTGCTGGTAAAATAACTCTTCTAGATGTCTGTAGATAGATAAAAGTAAGTTAATGCTGAAAGTGCTAGTACGATACCAAACTGTTTCAAGAAAGCAGGTTCTAAGAGAGCATTTCAAAATGATATTTGAATACACCAAGATTTTATATCAGAAGAAATAAGAAAGCGGACATTGGCGAGCAGCTTACAACATAATCTGCATTGTCTGATCACTGGGAGAAAGAGTTTTTCCAATCGCTTGACAATAGATTAAGAAAAAACTCCCCCGATCCAGAACCAAAATCTAAAATATCCCTTAATGTTGCTTTGCGACAAATGATGGCCCTTACAAAGTAAGCTCTTAACAATAATTTACCTGATGTTGCCGAAAAACTAGACATTTTATACGAGGGCAGTTCGATAAGTCAGTGACGGTCAGTGAAATGCAATACTGCTCCCCTCAACTGCCATAATAGACTCCTGTCAAATTTTGACCATTGATAGCGGACAACCTTGTGAACCAGAGCAAACTTACGGATTTTTGTAAAACTTCTTATATGGTAATACAAACATATGTATGTACATATTGTAAATGAACACGT
Organism: Nephrocerus scutellatus; assembly: GCA_947095585.1. NCBI lineage: Eukaryota > Metazoa > Arthropoda > Insecta > Diptera > Pipunculidae > Nephrocerus > Nephrocerus scutellatus. The sequence goes on along the minus strand of OX352765.1, from coordinate 83,006,276 downwards.
TGTTGTCTGCACATACATGTGCATATTTTGGTTTATGCCTCCGTTGAAATTTGTATTTATAATTATAGTTGAAAAAAATAATTAATTGTTTTTTCATATTTAACACAACCCTCTCTGAATGGGACCAAACAAAAATTGGTCCCGCTCCTTCCAAATTAGAGAGGTTTTACTGTAATTTCCTTTTACATACTGTTAATTGACATTGCTGCAATAAACTGTTGACAACAGCAGTTGAACTCTGTTGAACTACACTCAATCGAAAGCGAAACGTACATACACAGGTACGGAACTAATTGAACGAACGATGAAGGAAGACGATTCGTACGCTCATCACTCAATTTAAGTGTTGGTGGATATGAATCACAGTTATAATCATCGTGAATGATTTGCATTGTACCTACATACTGTCAAGTGCATTTACATCAGAGAACGGAAGCTGCACAAACAAAAAACACTCATTAATATGAAGGTTACATTGTTTTTCAATCACATGTGGGAAGGAGATAATAAGAAAATTTTAACTGTCAAATTGTGAGTATTTTGAATGAAACCATTTAATCACTCAACGTAATGGTAAATAGTCAAGACAACTCTTTATATTAGACTGATTTTGCGAACGACCTGTTAAACCTGTTAAACTTACAGATAATTAATCATAATTTTGGCGCTTCTAATCTTAGTTAAGGCTGAACTTGAAAAGCAATCAAATCAACCTTGAAAAACTTCAAATTGCATTGAATTCATAGATTTCCGTGGACAAAGCGCTAGTAGTGGGTAGGTAGGTAGTATCCAGTGGTTTTGGTAACCTTCTCAGTAGCTTAACTTTTATTGTAAACTTTTAACATTGCGGTGAACAAAACAAATACTTAAATTGTAGGTAAAGGTTGTGGCCAAGGATGGACGTAACTATTTGCATCACACTACCGGACATCAAATACCGCCCGCAATATACACATTCGGTAACAGTGAAAAAACATTTTATCTATATTTTAGTCTACAAATATCACTTTTGTTTATATGTCGTGATGCCTTTGTGTTGTTTGTTTTATTAATTGAAACAATAACAGCAACCAAACAAACTTTGTCAATGGTCATGAGCTGGTGGTGTGTAATGTTAATTAATAAAAAACAATACTATTTCACCACTCACGCTCAATGATGACAATTATTTTGAGTGCGAAAAAGCCGCAATTGGCTCAATGTGAGGTTAAAGTTAACAAATACGGAAGAGTAGTTAATGACATTTTGTTTTACCCTTCAAGATTTCTCATTGAACTCAATTGGAGTGCAACCATTTTGGCAAAACTATCGATATTTAAATCATTCTTCAGTCGTTCATGATCAATTTGCTTAATTTCTTGTCCAGAAGTAATTAAATAAGATGGGATCACAAAATCAAAATTTGTATTGTTGGAGTAATAAATGTATTTCCGTGTCGGGGTCTGGATGTTATCAGTTTTTTATTTTATTTAAAAGATGTCGGTGGCATGGTTATCTCACGATAATGCCCGGGTTTCACAGTGTGTTATTAAACTCAGTTTTAACTCGTATCAGAGGTTAAACTCAAGATTATAGCAAAAACGTATTTCTTAGTACATACAAGTTTAAACGTCACAGAGAGTTTAAATGCGGTTGAATTTAATCGCTCACAGTTTAGGGTTTAAACCGAATTTTTAACCCACAAAAAATCTTCACCGTATAGCAAAAGAAAGAAGTTAAGAAGAAACTTTGGTAGAAAAATGTCATCGCAAACGTCAAATCTTCTTGTCAAAAAGATTTTTTCTTCTTCTGCGATGAAAAAGCAAAAAGAAAGGACAAAGGAAAGGAAAGGACATTTTTTCGTGTATAGAAAGGGAATTTGACTTTTATTTAAAAGGAATTTTCTTCCTCTAAATGGGTAATTTATTTAAAGAGTACTAATTTTACACTGAGGAAATTAATCTTTTCTCTAAAGATGAGGTTTACCTTTTGAAAAAGAGTAGATAGAGTAGATAGAGTAAAGAAGTAATTTTCTTCTAAGGAACAAAAAAATATTCACCATAAGTATATTAATTATAACTAAGGAATGACAGAAAATCCTTAAATATGACGGTGAATCTGGGAATATAATTTTTAAATGAGGAATTTTATTTTTCATAAAAAAGGAATTTTTTCTAGTGAGAGAAAATTTTTAAATATGACAGTGACTTTGATGTCTGAGAGTGTAATTTATAATTGAGTAATTTATCATTCAATGTAAAGGAATTTTTTTTCTAGTGACAGAAAATCCTCAAATATGACAGTGACTTTGAAATCTGAGAGTGTATTTTGGAAATGAGGAATTTATTATTCACAGAATAGGAAATTTTTTCTAATGACAGAAAATCCCCAAATTTGACAGGAATGTATTTTGGAAATGAGGAATTTTATTTTTCATAGAAAAGGATTTTTTTTCTAGTGACAGAAAATTCTCAAATATGACAGTGACTTTGAAATCTGTGAATGTAATTTGGAAATGAATTTATTATTCACAGAAAAGGAATTGCATTTCGGAAGCGCTTCCCGGAATGGAAAACTCCGGTGATTAGTTAAGAAAACGAGAGACTTTAAATAGCCATTGTCTTCTCTGCTCAGAGATATCAAGTCAACATATATTTACCAATATTCAATTCCGGCTCTCCCTTAACCGAACTGGCGACTGTGGTATCCATAACAGGGTAGGATTTGATATAATCCGGTGTTTGCGGACGTGAATTTACGTCGCCGCCGACGCAAGGCTGCTGTTGGTAGTAGTTTTGCTGTTGCTGGAGTTGCTGATGATGATGATGATCGTAACCGTTATAAATTTTTTGTTGCACATCACTACCGACAGCAGCAGGGACAACACTGCTGCAACAGCTCGTGCTAACAACATTTGCAAATGCATTTGGTCCGCTGCTGTTACTAACACTATTGTTGTTGTTGTTATTGTTTGCAATGAGCGCGTTACACGTCGTTTTATTAACAAAAATTACATTGCTATGAGGCATTTTGCGAGGTGCTGCTGCACTACCAGCAATAAATGAGTTAGGAGCCGAACTGGAGCAAGTAATAGTTAGGCCGCTACCGCCGCCACCAGACGAAGACGTTGCTGTATCCAATTCTAATGACACTGCTGCCGCAATGAACCGACCGCGATAGTCCTGCTGTGACGTTGGTTCATGGAAATGATGTTGTTGATTAGCATTTATTTGCTGTTGTTGTGATTTTGTAGTTGTAGGTAGTGGTGGTGGTGGTGGTGGAGGCGGCAGCGGTGGTGTCATTTGTAAAAGTTTGCAATTCTGTTCGTAGTACGTGGAAACACTGGTTTTCATTGGAAGCTTTAGAGCATTCTCCAAATGTGACCGAACAATTGTTTGCACAGAGGTGGTGGTACTTGATGCTGCGGCTGGCACAGCAACTGTTACCGTAACCGGCTGCAGTTGGTGTTGCATATTCGAGAATGGTACACAAATCACTGAAGTTTTGCCACTGCCACTAGTACACATGTCACTGCTTGTTGGATGACAGTCTGAGCTGTCAGCTGACATAAGTAATTTCATATTTCAGCAAAAAAAAAAGACAAACACGAAATAAATAAAATATTTTTGGTTTTTGTTGTTGTAATTTAACAATAAAATAATCAATATCCCATTATGGTTTTTTTTTTCAATCGTCCGTCCCGACTTTCCGATTGTATAACGATCGAATTTTCTTTCTAAAATAATCCAAGGATATCAAGCGCCCGTGTAATCCTTTAAACGGTTCAAGTTTTAAAACCGGGAGCAAATACTAAATAAAATTACGATAAGAATAAGGTGTGGTGGTGGCCGCCGTATGATCGTGGTTGCTTTTTTTAATATTCCTTCCAAAATTATTATTTTTTTAAAAAACACCGCACAAAATTATCAAACGATCTTCCTCGACCGAAGCGATGTTTGTCAATGAAAGGAAAATCGCTTGCGATGGATCTTGTGGTTGCTGGTGGCGGACCGACCCCATCGAGCAAAACGAACTCTCAAAACTCTCGCTGGATTGCTTGACGCCATGGAACATGAGAGACTCCTTCTTAAAAAAATGATTAAAGTTGTGTACACAAACACATATACACATATTTTCACAACGCCAACACAACAAAAACGACGATTCGTATGAATCAAACACGAAGCACGACACAAGCGAAACTCGCTTGCTCGCTCAATCGATCGAGCAGTGAGAGCGAATGTTTGTTCAAAAGGAAAATCAAGAAGAGAGAAGAAAATCTTGTTTGTTGCAAAACACAAACAACAACAAAAAAAGTAAAAACGTTTTTCAGTTTCAGTTGAATTTCAGTAGTGAAGCACCGCACCTATACACTACCAACACCAAACGATCCAATTATGCTCAAGTCTGATTAGATATTGATATTTAGAGAGTACGTTTGAGATAATAAAGAGTAAGCATAGAGCACTGATCTAATCACACACACGCACTCAAACTGTATTACCTAGCTCCTATAATTTGTATTTTGCTTAACATTGAGTAACAGGTACTTTTACTATTCATGTATCATGTATGTTGTGCGCAGCGACAAGTTGGAGAACGCACAAATTGTTCGTTGGTTAGATCGGTGTGCGTTGCTTGATAACATATAACATTTATCAAGTTCAACAGCATCAGCTCAACTGTAGTTAAGTGACTAGTGATAGTGAGTAATATTTTTACACTCTCGCATTACGCACTCTCCCAGTCAGTCAGTCATTCATTATATCATACGCAACGGGGCTACACTAGCAGAGCAACAAAATAAAACACTCAGCGACAGTACAGCTCAGCTCAGCTGATATTATCGATGACGCTTGCGCTTACGATACGGCAAACGAGGCGCAATCAACGAGCGGGCAATGTACTAAAATTAGTCCTGCCCTTGTGTGACAAATTGACGACAGCGGTGACGGCCAAAAATTATGACTCGAAATTAAATCAGCAGAATGAAGAAAGGAATTAGCAACTGCAATTTACATTGGTGTATGAACACTACACTACCCGTGATAAGAAGAAAGAAGCAGCAAGCTGATGACACACGATAGAAATGTTTCGAAAGAAATATTGATTTTATTGGCAAAGTAATGTTTTTGAACCAGTGATATACAGGGTACGGCGATCAAAGTGTTACCTACTTCACGCTGCTGTATCTGCCAAACTATAGTCTGTTATGTTGTTCGTAATGTTTGAAAGGAATATTCAAAATATAATTCCGAACGTAACAGTCTGCTTGCGCAGTTTTTGTCTGGAAAGTCACAAGCGGCTATTGTCAAAAAGCACGGATCATCACACATCATCACACTTCGTCAAAAGTAGTACTGTAGCCTCTGTTTACTAGACATCAAAAAACAGTGTCTGGACCAACGGGCTACTGTAGAAACTTCACCAATTATATTGTAAAAATTATGAAAAATTTATTTTTTAACAGGACTTTTTTTGTATAGGTTTACGCCAGTCCATCAACTAGGAATTGGATTATAGGCGGAGTTCCTCAAGGTTCCAGATTTGGACCAGTCCCGTTCAGCATTTACACGGCGGATCAACCTACCAATACAGCCGGAACAAGAACCATGACTCCATCACATATGCCGTTTACCTCTCTCCTGAGACAGCTGCCCGAAGAGCGGAGAAACAGCTCTGAAATCTTTAAGATTACTACCTAAAGTGGATGTTGAAGATCAACGCCAATAAAACGGAACGCTTTTGCTTCTGAGTACCAGCAACAAAAACAGGAAGAAGAAAATTCGTAAACCGGTTCGGAGGCTTAAAATTCAACCTTCCAGACAAAACGATAATTAACTTGGTACTTGACCCCACTCTCGCCAGTCTATTTATCTCCAACTTTGTTAAAAACTGGCATGTGTGCGACGAAACCTCGCTGACAGACCATCAACACATCAGGTTTGACTTTCCTGGCAAACTGTCACATGCTTCTTCTAGATATGATCCAAAGTCCACGGACTTGGATCTCGATCGGGGACTTGTCCTCTCTAAAGTAGATATGCTTGTCATATCTATTAAGTCAACAGGGGACTTAGATGAGGCAGCATATTAACTTAATGATGAGTTGCTCTCTTCTTGTCATGACAGTTGTGTCCCTAAAACCAGCTTGTGTAAACGAAAGCTTCCCTGGTGGTACGACCAGCTAGACTTTTGTAGTTTTTTTGTATGGACATACCTAGATCTTCCTTTTGTCAATCCGATCTGGTTTTTGTTTAGTGGAGTTTCCCTACAACTCTAGATTTGACGTTTGTAGAGTTTTCCTACATTCCTATATCTGACTTCTGTAGAGTTTTCCTACATCTCTACTCTACATACCTAAATCTAAGTTTTTTTTACAGTTTCCCTACAACTCCAGATCTGTTTTTTAGAGTTTCCCCACAACTCTGGAATCGAGTTTTTAGAGTTCCCTACTTTTGTAGAGTTCCCTTAAACCCTTAGATAAGACTTTTGTAGAGTTTGTTTGTATGGACATACCTAGATCTGCCTTTTTGGAGTTTTTCTAAAACTCTAGATCTGGTTTTTGTAGAGTTTCCCTTCTACTCTATATTTGACTTCTGTAGAGTTTTCCTACATACCTAATTCTAAGCTTTTTAGAGTTTCCCTACGAGTGCAGATCTGTTATTTGTAAAATTCCCCTAAAACTCTAGAATCGAGTGTTTTAGAGTTTCTGTTTTTCCCTATATCGGACTTTTGTAGAGTTCCCCTACATCCCTTTTGTACAAACGAACAACTTTGGATTGACTTTTTTCGAAGGCAATTAGCCAAAAAATCAAAGAAGGAGAAGAAGAATGCCACTCCACGATTCGATTGCAAAACGATGATAAAAAAAAAGTGAAATAAATTGGCGTAAAAGTTGCATTGCCACTTTCTTTTCGTGAAGTGCAAAGCTCCGCGCACCGATCGTGACGCATGTTGTACATTTGTTGGCTGGCAGCAACAATTGGTCTAAAAAAAACGACCACGAACTAGATGATCGTCCTGGTGATCATCATTAGCAATGATAATTAACGTCGTGATGATGTCGTCGTCATTATGAGATAGTATGGTTTTTGTTGTTGCCTTTTTAAGGTTTAAATGTTTTGCTACATATGGTGATTGTTGGACGCGGTGGGTTTTATAGGATCGACAACAGACGATCACCAACTAATCGAGCACAAGACTAACGCGACACTACACAACCACACAACAACAATAATTTGCAACAAAACTATTCTTCTCTGGCGGCAGGTGAATTGAACTCGAAAGCAACGATCGCCGGCGAGTTGATTGCACGCGATGCACGCCGTCTAAGGTTCGCCTGCAGCAGATATGCATTTCGCTCTTGAGGTTAGTAAACTCTCGCGAACGCGTTTTCTTTTTGCCCCGACGCCAACCGTGTGGCGGGCCAAAATGCTTTTTCCTTTCTTTCGATTGTGTTTTGCACATTTCGCTGGTGGAGGCGGAGAGCGGAGTTAGCTGCACACGGACGACGTTTCGGCCGGTCATCACCATGCACCTCATGAAAATCCAGTTTCAACGGCAAACGGATTTTTTTTTTCTTTTTTCGATGGGTGCACCGATCGCTTATACCACAATTCGATTCGATCCGATTCGATTCGTCTCTGACGCTCTGACTGATGAAACCGTCGATCCGTTTATATTTAAACTTGGCTTTGTACCATTGACCTTTTAAGGATGTTTTTTTGTTGATGAAATTGAAATTTCCACTTCCATTGCAGGATATGCATGTGACGGCGGAAGCACTTCGGAGATTTTCGAGACCAATAAAATGTCCAATTTATGGAATGTGAATGTATTTTGAGATTAAAACGAAGGGGAGATTTTATTGTTAGTGCGAATGTTAATTTGGTGAGTTCGTGCGCACTGTAACTTGACATTGACTCAGGAACAGGATTTTGTGTGGGTATTTTTGGGACATTTCGGGATCATTTCTGTTTCCGATAACCGATTCCGATTGTTGACATTGCTAATTATAATTAATTAAAAATCCTTAAAATATTCATTTATTTTTAATTGTTAAATAAATGTTAAAGTTATTTATAGTAAATTTAACAAAAAATATCACAAATATTCATTATGGATATCATGTATGGAATATTTGCTAAAAAACTTTTGAGTTGGTTGTAAAAATAAGTAATAAAATTTTAAAATCTTCTTTATATAAAAGTTAGTACTTATTTTTAGAACACTAAAATTCTTTAATCGTCATATGTATGAGACTTTTCATATAACAAATTACATTTTTAGATTTATTACCTATTTTTAGAACACTTGAACCTTGTACATTTCTATATTTACTACTCATTTTTAGAACAATAAATTCCAAAATTCAATAATCAAAAATCAAGAGAGTAAATTTTTAGATTTAGTACTAAATTTTAGAACACTTGAATTTTTATTAAAATTCAGTCATAAATCCAGAACCTTTATAAAAAAATTGTGCTAAGAAGTACATTTTTAAAACAGTGAAACTAGATTTACTACTCATTTTTAGAACACAATAAGTTTTCCTAAATTCAATAATCAAAAATCAAACGAGTAAATTTTTAGATTTAGTACTAAACTTTAGAACATTCGAATTTTTATCAAAATTCAGTCATAAATCCAGAACCTTTATAAAAAAATTGCTAAAAAGTACACTTTTAGAACAGTGAAACTAGATTTACTACTCATTTTTAGAACACTATAAGTTTTCCTAAATTCAATAATCAAAAATCAAGAGAGTAACTTTTTAGATTATGTACTAAATTTTAGAACACTTGAATTTTTTTTATTAAAATTCAGTCACAAATCCAGAACCTTTATAAAAAAAATTGTGCTAAAAAGTCAAACTAAAAGTGAAACTAGATTTACTACTAATTTTTAGAACACAATAAGTTTTCCTAAATTCAATAATCAAAAATCAAGAGTAAATTTTTAGATTTAGTACTAAACTTTAGAACATTCGAATTTTTATTAAAAAATTCAGTCACAAATCCAAACTCTTTATATAAAAATTGTGCTAAAAAGTTCATTTTTAAAACAAAGCCAACTAAATTTACAACTAACTTTTAGAATACTATAAGTTTTCTTATACATTTTTAGATTTACCTACTACTCACTTTTAGAACACAATAAGTGTTCTTAATATTCAATCATCAAGTCTAGAAGATAGTAGATTTTCAGATTTAGTACTCAATTTTTGAACACTCGAATTTTTATTAATACTCAGTAATCAACTCAGATCTTTTATATAGAAATTTTGCTAAAGAGTACATTTTTAGAACAAGCTCAAAGTGAAGTACTAACACAATAAACTTTGGCCAAGAACATACACATTTTAAAGTTGTGTGTCTAAATTTAGTTTATCTGCCGCTTAGAAGTCATCAAGCGCACAAAATTTAGTACATACTGTACAAACTAGAATTTTGCTTAAAATTCAGTGACCCATTCAGATTATTTTTGTAAAAAATGTACTAAAAAGTACAATTTTAGAATAAGACAGTAAAAAAATTTCACAATTTCGGTTCTATGTACCGAAAGGACTCCAGTGTTTCACACATTGGACCAAGAATCGTCAAGTCAGCAGTAGATTAAACAGGTTTTTTTTTTGCTTGGTAACACCCTAACATCGAAATGATAGATTCGAGCGATGAGAATGTGAGAGTGTTACCAAGCAAAAAAAAAAACATTGGTTATCTTGTTCCGAAAATTCCTGAGATACGACTGCATCATTATCAATAGAAAACCGGAAAAAGTGTCTCAAGAGAGTACTAAACATGTACTAAGAGTAAAAATGCCATAACAATATCTAACGCTTAAGAGGGAATTAAATTAACGCCAAGAAAAACGTACCAAAGTAATACTTCCATTGCAAGCCGGATTCCGGAAGTGAATACATTGATCGTTGATCAGAAAATGATGGCCTCAGAAAAGCAATAGAAGTGCGTATGCGAAAAGGTTTAATGACCATACGTTTCGCAATGTACTCATATAACCCTCATCAACAGTTATGTTCTAAGCGAATTAAGAAAAAAAAGTTTCTTTGCTCAATGCAGGCAACTTCTAATAATGTGCTCATTTTTCACATCAGCGCCAGCGGCAGCAGAAAGCGGATGTGCTACGTGCACGATCCACGATCATATTGAAAAAAAGGGTAAAGACCCTTTGTCTGTCTGGATGATAGTGGAGGGTATGGTTTGCTTACGTTCAGTCCATTCGATGATTGAGAAAGACGATGTTAGAAAACCAACCTGCATTGCACTAGTAATGCAATGAACCGCATCCACGAGTCTGTGTGATGGAAATGAATGCTTCTGCACTGTAATGAATACAATAAAGAAAAGGGAAAATTCCATTGAACAATTTTCAATGTCGGGAGATCACCGTGATCATTGTCTTGACGCGGTTCAAAAGAGAAAAAGGAACAGAAGAGCGACCAGCAGATGGAAGAAAGGACGCTGATTGTTCAATTGCATTGCATTTGAATGAACGATTCGTCCGCCTACGCACTGCTAGAAGAATAGACAACTCCTTTATAATTTGTTGTTGTTGTTGTTCCTTATTTTAATCAAAAATAATGGTTCTTGTGGATGTGGTTTGAATTTCACGTGCACGATAGAAAGTATGTATGTATTTGAAAAAGAACCTCACGTCACGCCATGCCGCAGTGATTGTACAAAGGGAAAAGCAGGAGAAATGCTCAATTTGTGGTATGAGGGGATAAGGAAAACTACATCCCCACAAGAGAAAACGAAATGAAGTTCAAGAGCAGATACGATGGAAAATTTCCATTTCTTGATTTTTGTTTGTTTGCGGGATATCTTTATGTGTGGAAGATTCCTTAGATAACATTTTGTAACAAATATCTCTACACGAAGTGATATTAGGGTGTTTCGTGTTGAATGTAATCAACACTTTTTATTTTTTATGCTAAAAGCCTCAGACAGTTCTGTTCTGTGATAATGGTACCAGTATCGTCGGCTAAGCCAGTTTTTAGATTGTTCCTCCTGATGTGAGTCGGGGATCACTTTCTCCAACTCTTCGTTGAAGGGAAATGAGGCCAGTTATTTGCTATGTCGTAAATCTTGATTGAATGCAAACATTTACTTGACTTATTTATTACGTTACTAGTGAGTACCCGTCAAAAATGACGGAATTAACTTTTTTCTACTTTGAGGTCCTTTTTAACCACCTTCCACACGACCTAGATAACTGATTTTTTTTAGCAGACTATTTCTGATATCTTTCGTATGGCGTGTCTGGCTAGTCGCCTGTGGCGCGTATGATGCGTAGAAAATGGATTAATCTTTGGATTAGACCCCGTCTCAAAAACAAATAATTTGGCGGTTATTACCGATGTAAAATATAAATATAATACAATGTAAAAATAAAAGGGTTTAAAGAGGGTTTTGAATGGGATGTTGATTGGCTTTTGGGGTAGTTTTTAAACTTTTTTCCAAGGGAATACTCCCTGAATGAGAGAATCTCGAGTGGATTTTGGGAGTGTCTTAAGTAGAGGCTAAAGATGGTTTTGTAAAGGTCTTAAGGGGGTTTAAAAGAGGACTTGAGTGGGTTTGAGAGGGTCTTGAGTTGGGTCTTAGGAGGGTTTTGAGGGGTTCTTTAGTGAATCTTGAGCAGGATCTTGACAAGGTTTTGAGAGGGGTTTTGAGGGGTTCTTAGGTGATCTTGAGGAGAGTTAGAATAATGTGGTAGTGTCTTATTTTTGTAATAATATGGGTGGGCAATCTGTTGGTCCTCTTCTTTTTTTTTTTCATCGATTAATGTTAGTACTTAATGTTATCTGTTTTTGAAATTTTTGTTGACATATGAAAAGTGAAAAATATGCCATTTATCATCATGAAGTCGCTAACAACACAACAACGCATTTTCATTGTCCAAATTTATTATGGAAATAATCGTTCAAAAACAACAACATTTCATCAAAAATCATCTTCAGCGATGATGCTCGTTTTCGTCAATAAGCAAAATTGTTGAATTTAGGGAGTGGAGATTCCATCAGAAGTTATTCACAAAGTAGAAATTCATCCTCCAAGAGTCACTGTTTCGTGTGGTATATGCGTTGGTGGCACCATTGTGCCGTTTTTCTTTGAAAACGAACAGGAAAATGCCCTTACAGTGAATGGGGAACGTTATCGCAACATGTTATCCGGGTTTTTGTAGCCCAAATTGAATAAATTGCGTGTCAACGACCATTAATTTCAACAAGCCAGAGCGGCATACCCCGCAAGTCGTGCAACAATCCATTTATTGTCAACCAAATTTACTGATCGCAAAATTGCAAGAAATTGTGAAGTTCCTTGGCCACCAAGAAGCCCGGATTTAACGGATTTAATGTTCGGATGCAGGCCTGTAGACGAAGCTGTGGTGGGCAGGTAAACGATATTGTTTTTCATACATAAGTGGCATAGAACCACCTTTCATTATAAATAAAAAAATATTGGTTTTCATCATGTATGTTTTATTTACAAATGAAAAAAGTACTAACAGATGGCCCACCCTGTATATATATATAAAAAAAGAAGAAAATACATTATTATGGCATTAGAACAAAAACTTGAATAATTAGCACATAATATATTTAGTAGTTTTCATAAATTTATTTAGTATGTTAAATTTTTAGTACATACTTGGATACAGTACCTTGCATACGATTTTTCTAGATAAATTAGAACATTTAGTACATTTATGCTACACATTTAGAATATGTCTATTTTTAGTACATTCTAAGTATAATATAATAATAATATTATTCGGTTCGACAGGACTTTACAATCCAAGCCCTAGCTTCTCGCGGCCATTTCTGTTGTGCATGTGCACACAAATGGGAGGGACCTACAGTTTAAAGCCGTATCCGAACGGCGAATTGAGAAGCTTTCCGTGACGACTTATTACTCTCGGACTTTTGTCAGACATTCGCGAGAGTTGGGACCGTAAAGAATACTTTTGGAGTTTCCTGGGATTCGAACCATGAACCTCCTGCTCAGAAGTCCATGCACTTATCCACTGAGGCACGGCGCCTGCTAATTATAATATAGTATATGATTATAGCAGATTTAGTACATACAATTTATTATTTAGTACTAATTTATTATATATTTAGTATTAAACAATTTGTAGTACATTCTAATTACACTTTATTAGTTGTTAAGTTTATATTTAAAAACATAACACACAATTTGTATTATTTAGTACTATTTTAGTACTTATTTAATATTAAAAAATTAGTACACAATAATTACACTTTATTGGGTGTTTGGTTTATATCAAAAACATTTAGTACAAATGTAATACATACATGTAGATATTCAAGTTTTAGTAAAAAGTAATTCTTTTTATTAATAACGTACTTCTAAATATTTGAAAGTATGCCAGTACATATTAAGTTTGTTAATGCAGGAACATTAGGCATTGTAGCTATAAGCCAATGTCTGCACGTTGGGCAAATTTTATACAGAAATATGGTAGAAACAAATAGAATAAAAGCGACCTTCAAATTAATATGTATACCAATTATATTTTTAAAAAGTCAAAATTGGAACAAACAATTTTTTTTCTCCCAAACACACGACTCCACTGCATACATACGACCTTGGCTGATAAGCCAAACAATTTGACTGATAATACAAATCGTACAAAAAATTCTAAATGAATTGCCACATTTAATATAAATAAAAGACCTTGATGAGTCGTCTTGCGGTAGTCTTCACCTTCCGTAAAAATAATATTAAAACATAACAATTTTTATAATTCCATTCTGATAACAGGGAAAACCTTCAATAGTCGCAATATCGAGCAAATCTCCTTAGGTTATAGTTCCCCAACATTTATTTTGCTTGCCGTAGGCCCATTATACCGCAGAATGGTTCTGGCCCTACTAGCGGAGTTTCTGCCCCTTTATTCGCGAGCCTTTATAATATTATTCAAATCTTCATTCTAAGTGACATTATGTTAAATAAATATTAAGTAAAGCGAGTCTAAATACTGAACACAATTGTTTTAAAAGTAGTCCCATTAAATTCTGACTAGTACAAGCCGAGATGCACGAGTTCCTACCAAAAACTTTCCACTACTACTACACACGAGCTAATGTATTTTGCTATGCGAGTGACTACACATACCTGTGTATGTATATTTAGTTGTAATTCAGTCTAAAGACTAATTTATATTAGAAGCCTAATAGTATGTAGCGTTAAGTGTAGGTCTTTCATTAATAAGCGATTTATGAAATAGACTGAAAAAACAACATTTTACTTTGCAAACGTTAAGGATTAAAAAAATCGATAGCGATGCGTAGATTGAGTATTTTTTCAGTTTTCTCAGGGGTAGTAACCCCATGAATGAAAAAATTACGCCATCGCAAGCCGAGCGCCAACCAATTGTTTTAAAACAGGTCCCATCAAATTTTGAATGGTAGAAGCCGAGATATACGACACGGCAAACAAACGTACAAAAAATGTTCATGTGCTCTGAGTATAAGTTTCGCCATTCGGGATCGCAATTATTTTTATAGTCCAATCCGCCGCTTGCATGACTGCAGGGATTACCCAATCCACACCTGCCGATTTATATGGTTGGAAGCTTTTTTCTGACCATTGGATTCCTTCCTCAGTGGAAATCTCCTCCTTACTTACTCTGAGATGGTTTGTCCCCATCTGAGACTCGTTACTAATCAGTTTGCTTCGTAGGAAGTGTATTTTAAAGAGAAGGAGGGCTCTCTGCTCCTCGTTTTCTGTGAAGCTTCCGTTCCCTGTCTTGATACTCTTAGCATCTTAATACATTCCTTCGATTATATGAACTTGCCTTACAATTATTAGTTTATGTAATCGAGAATTTACTGTAATAAATTCACCCCCACTGCAATGACAGATTTACATTAGAAATCACCCCAAAAAACAGTGACGCCATTTGCCGTCTCGGTTAACCTTGCGTTTACTGTCATTCAAGTTGAACGACTTGCAAGTGATTTTCCCTTGTACTTGCGACGACGGACGTAATAAATTCGGGCATTTTTATTTTTATTTTTATTTCGCTTTATCTATTTGCGTTCGAAAGTAATTGCTTTTTCTTTCTAGAATTTAGTTTAGATAAACTATAAACGATGAACCATACACGAAGAGACAAGGAGCGAACGAGGTCTCTTTCGCTTTCTGGTGCGTTGTGTGTTCCGCGTGCTCAGTTTTCACTCATCAGTAGTTGAGTTTTGAGTACAATACATTGTCAATGTATGGAGAGTCAACTAAAGTGCGCTCGATACACCACATGGAATAAGGCGAAGGCGAACCGTGAACTCGGTCAAACTGAAGGTCACAAAGTTCACGGAGGGATGGTGTGCCTTGAATGCGTGCGTGTGTTTCCGTCTGTGTGATCAGAGAACAGCCATGGAGGTTGTGTGATAATAATTATTATTACGCACCAAAAGAATAACAACAACACCCGGTAATTTTAAATTAAAACTATTTATGTATTAAACGAGTAAGCTGCAAATAATATAGGTACGAGTACACAAAAATCAACTGTGGTGTGGTGGTAAGACAGAGACAGAAGACAGGTAACAGAAAAAATGTAGCAATTACCAGAAAATTATCACCTGGTGATGATGATGGCAACCTTAATAATTCCGAGTCAGAATTAATAATTGAAAAAGTTTGTACAGAGAAACGAGTAACGAGTAGGTAACGAGTTTAGAAAAAATTCAAATATTCTTATTATTATGTTTTGCTATTTGTAGATACAGGGTGTTTCAATGAGAAGGCATACTATACATGCGTTCTTTGAAACGTTGCCATTTTCGTGGAGGTTTGTTTTGTCGTTCGTGAAGACTGACGTGTAGGTACACCATGTAATGTTCGATATTCGATAAAATTCTATCAAATTTTTGTATTGAGTAAGTGAGTCAGTAGTGACGTCCTGAGATCGTTGTCGCAGTAATTGATCGTAGCGACATCGATGGCACGATCTCCCCCGAACGGTGGCAGTTAGTCAAGTTGAAGCTGGCTGGCAGCTTCCTGACCTTCGTGAGGGACCTCCTCCGATCACTTGCGATGGCGGGTGGCATAAAGGCCGCATAGAGCTAATTGCCTGTGATGACTTGAGATCCTGTGATCTCTACAAGCAGGCCATATCTAGCCTGCGTGAGATATGGCCGGGTGCCAGTTTCGAGGTTGTGGCAAGGGAGCATATCTCAAGCAGACCGAGGGCTCGCACCTGAACCACCACTGCGGAAAAAAATTCTCCGAGCTATCCTACTCAGCAACCCCTCACTTCCGACTCACGACTAAAAAGTCGCTAAGCTGGAGGAGAAAAAGGGTTCCTACGGATACGCAATAGTTGTGTATTCCTATCTCCTTTGGCACAGACGACTAATGGCGATCAAATAAGTCCTGTCTTGGCTGAAGAGAAACTAAGGATATCCGCATCTTCTCGGATAGTCAAGCAGCTTTGAGATCCCTAGAATCAGTCTCTACGAACTCTATTGTAGCCCTAGACTGCCGATCGTCTCTCAGGGAGATGGCGGAGCAGTTCAACATTTACCTGTGCTGGGTGCCAGGGCATAGAGCCATTCTAGGGAACTGTAGGGCTGATGAATTCGCCAAAAATGGTACTCAGCTGCCCCTTCTACCTGAAAATGGTTCCCTAGGCATACCGATTGCTACATGCAAACTCATGTTAAAGCAGCATGCTACTGACAAAACCAACCTTAGATAGACAAATGGTATAACTTGTGTAGCGACAAAACTGATCTGGCCAAAGCTGGATTGGAAATGCTCCAAGTTTTTGATCTCTTTAAACAGATGAGTGTACATAAAGCTTTGTGTATTTTTCAATGACTCCTGCAGAAGCTGCATGGACAAGGAACAGGAAGAGATCATTCTTCACCTTCTCTGCACATGCACAGCTCTTTCTCTAAAGCGTAAGCTCCATTTGGAAGCCTTCTTGTACAACGACCCCAACGATTTGTCAATCACTGACAAAGTTCAATGAGTAAGGCGAGAAATCATCTTGATCCATGTGGCATCACAATGGACCATCTATTTGTCTAAGTGGGTCAGGTTCCTGTCGATAGCCATCCCAATATAACCTAAACTAAGTGGCAATTCACAAAAATGTCGATTCTGTTAGTCACCATTGCGTTAACGAAAACTTACAGATATAGGTATTGTACTATTTGTATTCCCAATTTTACATTTGCTGCTACTTGCAATGATTCGTATTCAGCTGGTATTGTGGCGGTCTTTTTTTAATAACCACCCTACCCAAATGCCAGACACTGCGACCTGAAAGATCTATTGTATCATTGTATTTGTTTATTCTAAGAGACATACCACCTCCCTTGTGAACGATAGTACATCCTTATTAGCAGAATTTCTCTACTCTGTTGTCGAGTTTATTTCTTTGAGAAAGACATGTTTCCTTAATCGAGGTAATGCTGGTCATTCACAGAGAATGTGCTCTTCATCTTCCGCGCAGAACCTACGGTCTGTCTCTGAGCCCGCACCACGTGGATACTAATGACAGTATTCCATTTTCTTTTTCTTCTACGCCCCGGGACTTACTCTTTCATATGGTCCCATCGAGTCCTATCGCTTGACCGTAGTTGTTTCTGGTCTCTTCGTGGCGAAGGGCAGCCGTGTTGATCGAATCTGATTCGCAGATGCAGTCTTTCGTGATTATATAATCCGCGCTATGGGGATCCTTCACCATCTATGAAAACCGTGCGATATTGGTTTAAGGAAATTTAACGTGGACGTACATCTGTTTTTGATGAGGGACGACCAGGCCGCCCGCCATACGTTGTTACCAAGGAAAGGCCCGCACAAACCACAGCGGTTGTTGAAGCTCATCTCATATAAATATAAATGGGATGAACTTCGAAATTCGGAGTCGAAGCAGCAGCAGAGTCGTCATCGTTTATGACATCTAGGTACATTATTTTACGCCAGAGACCAAGCGACAGTTAAAACAATGGATTTTTTCGGGTGAATCTGCTCCGAACAGCCGAACCTATCAGCCGGAAAGTTCATGGCCACGATTTTTTGGGATTCAAAAGGAATTATTTATTATTTAATTATTATTTTATTTATGGACCACCAGACCACCGAAAGACATTCAAAAGAACCCCAAAAAACACTCAAAAGACTTTTAAAACACCTTTAAAGGACCACCAGACTCCCCAAAAGACCCTCAAAAGACTCCTCAAAAGACCGCCAAAAGTCTCTCCAAGAGACCCCACTAAGACCCTCAAAAGTCACTTAAAAGACCCCCAAAAGACACTCAAAAGGCCATACCGAATTTCATACAAATCGGTTGAGAAATGACTTAAATCCCATTATTTAAAAATGTAACACAATAATCTGACCAATAATGTAACTCAAAATCGTAACAGAAAATTATTTTTGATACCGTACTAAATTTTCTCCCCAACGCCGATAAAGTAGTTTCACTTAGAGAAATTAAAAAGCTCTCGCCTTTCCACACGACCATTTTCCTAAATAACCAATTTGACAATCGAATTATTGAGCTTTCCATGAACACAGATTCATCACCAATCTATCCACAATCTGTGGTGCACTGTCCCAATAACAATAAAAGTCATCAAACTACAATCGCAATAAAAATAAAAACTCAACTCCTACGTGGCAACTGGCAATGGCAATGTGCAATGGACAATGAATGTGCGCTAGAGGCGTTCACTTTAGTACGAGTATTATCGATTTGTCGTTCGCCAGGCGCAGGCATTCCCCGTTGTACTATGTACTCGTCCTTGCTCGCCTGTGCGCTACGGCTATTCACACCACGCTCTTTCATACAACATGATATACAACTCAACGATCTAGGTATACATATATCTATATATGTACTTTGTTGTTTGGTTAGTTGCTCCGATGCTCGATGGCAATGAACCAGAGAACCATTGACCAGCTAGCCAACCAAGCCAACCAAGCCAACCAGCTAGCTAGCTAAGCAGGCAACCAGCCTGAACCAGAGTCATGAGTCGTCGCATCAAGAGTAGTTGTTATCGAGTTTCAAAAGTGGTTGTTGCTTGTGTGTTGCTACTTGCTACCACCACCAAAGTCAGAGTCACAGTACCAACAGCGACAGCCATAACGATGCACATCGCCAAGTGCATTGATCTACTCTCCTTCGCTATAAAGTATGTACAAAATATCTACATACATAATTGTATTCGTTTCCATTGCACTTTGTGTCCTCTTCCTTTTACCCATTGATCAGTCAAACTTTCAGGCCAGCAAACCAGCCAACCAACCAACCAACCATTCCCACCAAAAGCCAGAGTCATCCCATTAGCCGTGACGTTCGTTTTTCGTTATTATGTCGTGCAATGCTGCTTTCGGTGGTGCCACCAGCCCCAGTCCCAGCCACAGCCACAGCACTCTCCCCTTCCAAACTCCCAATAAAACGTAAAAACCGCAACCAAACTCGACGAGGTAAGTGAGTGAGAATAATCGCTGCGCGCCCCTGCTGCTTGCAGCACAGCAGCTAACAAAAACAAAAACAAATCAACGAACTTAAGCGCTCAGAGTGCAATGAACGAGTGCAGCGGTCGCCGCATTCACTCACAATCGCAATCGCGATTTTCTTCATTTTCGTTTTGTGCGAGTTGCTGTTCGCTGTGGCAAGATGATGATTATCATGAGGTTGGTACGGCTGGACGGTGGTACGTACGGACAGCAGATTGGATTTTTGCACTCGATCGTTATTGTTGTTGTTGTCGTCGTCATCGTCGTCATCATAATCGTCATCCACCGCGTGCTCTTGTGTTTTTTTTATATCAATAGTGCGACAACGCTTTCATATGGCAGCGGCGGCGGGCAACCTTCCATCAAATCCAGCCCTCTGCTGATACATTTTGTTAGTCAGCCAAAATGCCTAGAAAATAAGCTGGTGTTGCAGCTTACTTGAAATTGCTTGAACGTAGGGAAAAGGCATACATACGGCTTGGTGAAGCAGATAAACTTACTTTTCTGACTTCAGGCATATAATTTTGCTAGCCCCTTCAAGAAAAAGCAGAGGCATTAGTCGGAATCCCAGGGGTATTTGAGTAAAACTTAAGAATGTTTCTTTCGAAAAGTTAGAATTAATTTTATTACATCAAGAAGAACGGACGGGTAAAAAGCACTGGACTAAAATCGCAACCTAGTAGTGCACAACGCTTTACATATTTTGATGATGAAAAACTGACAAAAAAAGTAGCGGACCAAAAGCGTAACCTGGTGGTACACCACTTTTAAGATATCTTGAGGCTCAACAAACTAAATTTTGTTGTTAATAACAATAGTGTAGTGCGGTTTTTAATATGTGTGTATTACTTTCATTAAAAGGACAAGTAAAGAATAGTGGACCAAAAGCATAACCTAGTAGTATACTACTTTTAACATATTTTTAGGCTAAAAAAACTGAAAAAAAAGCACCGAACTCAAGGCATAACCAAGTGGTACACCACTTTTTTGAGGCTCAAAAAACTGAATTTTGTTGTTAATAATAATAGCATATGGCGGTTTTTAAAAGGTGCGTCTTATGTTGATGAAACTGACAAAAAAAAAGTAGCGATCAAAAGCGTAACCTGGTGGTACACCACTTTTAACATATTTTGAGACTCAAAATTTTGGTTTTTTGTTGTTAAAAACAATAGCATAGGGCGGTTTTTAATAGATGCATATTACTTTCATCAAACGGACAAAAAAAGCACCGAACTCAAGGCGTAACTTAGTGGTACACCACTTTTTTTCTTCTTCTTTTTTTTCACTTTCTTCTCGCCAGATGAGGCTGTAACTTTTTTAATGGTGACATATTTTGCAGTTAAAAAAAAAAAGAATTTTGTTGTTAAAAACAATAGCATAGGGCGGTTTTTACAAGGTGTGTCTTACGTTTATGAAACTGACAAAAAAAAAAGTATCGGACCATTAGCATCACCTAGTGGTACTTCATTTTTAACATCGAAATTTGAGTCGTTCTTTTTTTTAAATAAATAGCATAGCAAATCTCGAAGATAATATACACTCCATTTTTATAAAATATACGTTTGAATGCAAAAAATGAGGGAAAAAATGAAAACGATGACGACAGACTTTTTAGAAAGAAGATATGAAGCTAAATCTACATAGCAACCAAAACGAAAGGAAGCTAAAATCACAACGCGACGCAAAATGTGTATGTAGATAGAAATACCCCGGGGCAATCAGAGTTCATTACTACTATGGCACTATGCGAGGAGGTCCCTGCACTCTTGAAAGACTCTTGAGGCTTGTGCTGTGTTGCGTTTGTTGCATTAGATGAATGCCTTGCCTTGCCTTGCGCCGCGCGTTTTGCAAACCGCACGTCGTCGTGGCATTGGAAAATCAAAAGAAAAATTGTTGCATTCTTCTGTGTTTTGTTTTTCTGCAGAAGCATCGCGAAAGACAAATGGTAAAAGTTGACTGACACTCATGTTGTGGGGTGGGCAGGCAGGCAGGCAGGCAGTTAGGCACCTTCTTCCTTCGTATATCTATGCATCTATCTATCTATCTAATATGTGCATGTATCTAATAAAGTAAGTGTATCTAACACTAACGATGCGATAGAAAATGACGACTTTGGCCGCAGCAACAGACTAAAGTGAAATGCCACAACAACAATAAAGTTCGTCGCCATCCGTTGGTGGTGTTGTTGTTGTTGCTATTGTCGCGCACGTTTACTGTGAATCCTCCTTAATGCCCGATTTTTGTAACGATTTTCTGTGTCTGTGTGTGTGTGTGTGGCTGCGCTTTAGGTAAATTTGTTACCTTTGGTCAGGTTTTTCATCTGGAGTTTGAGTAGTTTCACTAGATACAATGTAGAGATAGACGGCGATGCACAGGGTGGGTTAGTATACATGATTCCACCCCACTCCCCAACCCAACTAAACACATGGTTTATCATTTAAACTATCCGAAAATTGTTTAATACATCGATCAAAAGTAGGATTCGATTCTATCTCAACTCATGTGGCTTCCAGATATTATTCACGTTTAAAAGCACAGATAGATGCACACTTGGTTGCTTAATTACGCTGCAGATAGATAAGCTGCAAAGCATATACCAAAGTAAATAGTAAACGGTTTAAGGCGATGAGAAGAAATTTGTTCACCAGCTCGTCTATGAATGTTAGAAATCGCAGTAATTTGAGTAAATCGCTGCACTATCTCGCGGCTGGGCTGAGCGATCAAAATTGATGGCGAGATTTCACTTTGTACGATTTGTTTGGGTTTTTGTTGTTTTTGGTATTGCATTGATTATATTGTGCTGTGTCAGGACAATGACCTATCAAATAAAGTTTCGCAAAAGATGTAGAAGGCTTTTATTTGACCAGGAATTCGTGTTGCTTTTTGTTTATGTGCACTGTGTTGCCAAAAAAAAAGTGGCGCGCCTCGAAATTTTGGGTTGCAGTTTTATACGGCCGTACTAAAAATATACTAAAATGTACCAATTACACTAAAATGTACTTCATGTACTAAAACATACTAGTTGTTCAAAAAATTTACTAAATTTGATAGATATGAATTTGGAGACGAAAGTAACGGTATCCTCAAAGAACATGGTCGTGGAAAAGCAAATAATGATTTTTAGAACTAAATGTGTAACGAAAATGTACTAAAATATCTAGAATCCATATGCGTGTTTGCGCAAATGCACATATAATTCAATATTTAAGAGTGTTGTTAATTATAATATTTAAACGTTTTTTAGTTCCAAATTTTTACTAAAATCGTAATTAAAATCGTTAGAAAACGTTTAATATTTTACAATACACAAATAAAGGAGACCATTAAAATGAAAATAAAAAAATGTCAAAACTAGATTTGATTTGACTTGATTTTTTAGTGTTGTAATAAAAATATACTAATTTTGAAAGATATTTTAATATACAACTAAGGCTGTCCTTAAAACTTATGGTCTTAGAAAAGAAGCTAATAAATATTTTTTATTTAGTACTGAAATTGTACTAAAAACTACATTAAGTACTGGAGTCCATATACGTGCACAATTTCACAAAAAATTCAATATTTGAGTGTTTTAAAAAAATTGTTTAGTACTATTTTTTAACATTGTTCAGTACCAAATTTATACAAAATTCGTAAAAACGTTTAACATTCTAGAATACACAAATTAAGATGACCACTAAAATGAAAATAAAAAGTTGCCAAAACTGGGTTTTGATTTTTAATTGTTGTACTAAAAATATATAATTTTTTTTAAAAGATATTTTAAATATATAAGTAAGGCTGTCGTTAAATAAAATAAGCTATCAAATAGTAAATATTTTTGTTTAGTACTAAAAATGTACTAAAAACTTCATTAAGTACTGGAGTCTATATACATTCAAGCACAAATTCACATAAAATTCAATATTTGAGTGTTTTAAAAAATTTGTATAGTACTATTTTTTAACGTTGTTCAGTACTTAATTTATAAAAAATTTGTTAAAACGTCTAAAACACACAATACAATACACAAATAAAGGTAAATATTAAAATGAAAATTAAAAGTCATCAAAACTGGGTTTTGGTTTTTAAGTGTTGTACTAAAAATGTATAGGGTATTACAATAAGGACATAACATAATATAAGTACGGCGCTTCAAATGATCAAATGATCAACTAAGGTCAAGATGGATCTTTACGCAAAATTCGCCACAATGTGGACTGAGAGATTCCCAATTCCTGTGAACGGCGTGGAATCGACTGATTTGGCTCATTTTGAACTGCAGCACTTACAGCCAGCTGAGATATTTGCGGTACTTTAATCGGTGCGCTGTCTCACTGGCACAGGAACATTCAATAGTGAATATGTTGACTCGAATTTATCCACTACAGCACGCACAGCTTGTCTGGTGTGACGATTATAGTAATTTTTAAAATGTTTGCTTGTTCATGAGCTTCACCATGATAAAAATGTAAAGCTTGACTGACGTTTTGACATTGAAAGATCATAAAAAGGTCTAAGGGTGCGTTTGTATTAAAATACAAAATTGTTATGTCACAACTGAAAAACTCTTTACTAACTTTGAAATATATTTTAGTACAAAAGTGAAAGCCTATCATTAAAGCTTGTGGTCTCAGAAAAAAAAACTTATAAAGATTTTTCGTACTAAATGAACTAAAAAGTTGTTTTTATCTTTTCCTTTGTTTAAACAAATATAGCAAATACTAGTTGAAGTGGAGTAAACAAATTAGTTAACTTAGAAGACAAAAAAAAGGTTAAAGAAGATTTCAATCTCTTGAGTGTATCTGGAAGGGAATATCTGAACTTAATCTCTTTTCCTAGCATGTCTCATGCGTATTCGATGAGGTTCTGGAGTCTTTTCAGGCCAAGCCAGTACATCGACTCTCACTTCTTAAAGATATTCAGTAATGCAGTTGGCGACGTGTGGTTTTGCATAACCTTGCATCAACAAAAATGTTTCCCCAACATATGGTGGAAGAGGAACAACATACATTCCTTAAGAATGTTATTTTAAACGTAGGAATTTCAAATAATCGAGCTATTAACAAAGCAAATATACCAAGATCTATTATTTGATGCTAAGAAATCCATTACGGAAGCTTCGTGCCAGAAATTTTCTCGCCAGACAACTCTAATGGAGGAGTATCTCACATCGTTTCTTCTTCATACTCTATGACGTTCAGCTGGTGATCGGAAAAAAAACCTGACTCTCGGTACAAGAGCCGGAGTTCTAGCTTTCATGCCACTTTCGACGAATCGCCACCTTACCATTGGAGAATTTAAAGCTGTTCCTCCAACGGTAAGTAGTGGCAGCTCAAAGGACCAAATAATCGTCATCCCTTGCAGAAGTTACTATGAGATTACCTGCTGAGCCTTGATGTCGGGTACACGAGTTTATACTTCTGTACCCTTCTCAGAGTTTATTCCAGTTTTTCAATTCCAAAATGTTAACAAAACATGAGATTCCAAAATGTATGACATCGGCTCGATATCGGAAGTTGTAGCTAGACTTTTTGTGGAAGGCCATAGCGGACCCTGGCTGTAGAGCCACATTACTACATGATGAACTGAATTAATGAATTGTAATTGAACTTTCTATAAAAACGTCTTACCTTTTGTTGACTTATTTTTATTTTTAAGCATTTAGATCGAACGAGAAGAAATCTCAATTCGAAAAAGAAGAGGTTATTCGTCTTTCGAAAGAATCAGAAAATGTTATTGCGTCTTAGAAGTTCATGTTGAGGAATATGGGAATATGTATAACCTTTCTGGAATATGTAATCAAAAACAGCAACAGCATAAACAACAACAACAACACAAAGGAAGAAGAACAAGAAAAGTAAAATAAAAAGTTACAATCTAAACAACACAGCAGCAAGAGCAATAAACCCACAGTGAACAGGAAATTAAATCGAAGTAAACAAATAACGAGGTAAAGTGGGAACGAGAATAATGTGGGGCCAATGCCACCGCTGGCTGTCCCAAATAAACAAAATTCCTAGTCAGGAGATTTTTTTGTTTGCTTCTACGAGTGAGCGGAATTTTACCCTGTTTTTCTTGTTTTTTCATTGTTCCTGTTTACGAGGAACTATTTTCTATTTTTACTAAACCTAACACTTTTGTTTTTGTTTTAAGAAGGAAGTCTATGCCCTACAAATATGGAGTGATTGTTAAATACCAGCGTATACGATTACATATAAATATATGTATCTGCGTATCCGTTTTTAGCTGTCATCAAAATATCAAATTTTGATAGAGTTACTTACCATAAACCAGGTCCTGATGCTGAAGTTTCAAATTGCAATCAAAAAGGTTAGTATGAAGGAAATATTCCAAGTAGGATTAGGTATATTTCTTGACCAAACCTATCGTTAAACCAGCAGATAAAATTAACTGCAATTCGTAAATTTGATTAGCAGATGATTCAAGGCCGTACATATTTTGTCGAACGGAACAATCCATTAGGTAAGGTTAAAGCTACATTTTGTTGTTACTGAGAAAAAGTTAAAAAAGCAACATATAGCTAAATCGCACTCGAAAACAGGAGTACTAAAACTAGATTCTGCTTTGATTGGTATTTCGGGAACAAATAAAATATAATGTTTAAGAAAAGTTTTTTTAGTAGAACTTTTTTACAATTGTTTAGAGTACAAAATGTGTACTAAAAAAAGTTGTACTAAAATCTCAAGAACCCATCTACAATTTAAAAGTACAAATAAAAAAGCATTAACGAATATATAACTTCATCAAAACTCGTTTGAGGGTTTTGACAGTTGTACTAAAGATGTACTAAATTTGATAGATATAAATTTCAATAGGAAAGTAAGAATACCCCAAAAGCTTAGAAAAAGCTAATAATATTTTTGAGTACTAAATGTTTGTCAAAAATGTACAAGTCGCTGTCAAACTCTGACCACCTTCAGCAAAAGACAAGACCAAAGAATAAAAAAGAGTACTTAAACTCAACTCTGTTCAATTCTGATTGGTATTTGGGGAAGATGTAAAAAACTTTTGGAGTAAAATTTTTTTTGGAGTAAATAAATCTGATAGATATCAGTTTTGAGATAAAAGAACGAATATAAAAGATTATGGTCTTAGAAAAAGCTCATGTTTCTAAGTACTAAATGTGTATTATTATGCAAACACTTTTATTTATTTATAATTCACGCACGCGTGGAGGGTTTCGCGCCCTAACAATGCTCGGCAATATGCTTGACACAGCGTGTGAGTTAAAAATCTTGTTTAACCGAATTTGTACTAAAAATTTCAATATTTACAATCCTTTTAACATTCTATACAAAAGATATAAGATATAAAGATGAAAATTAAATATGTACTAATTTTGAAATATATTTCTAGAAAAAATAAGACCATCCTTGAAGCTAGTAACTAAATTTATACTAAAAAGTACTTAAAGTACTAAAATACATATACAAGCACAAATGCATATAAATTTCAACATTTAAGAGTATTGTTTAGAACAATTTTATTTAGTAGTAAAATTGTACTAAAATGTATATAAAATAAAAGTGATTTTAGTACTAAATATGTACAAAAAATATACTTAACGCACCGATGCCAATATATTATTACGAATACATAAAAAAAAAATTTATGATAATCCTATATAGCCTCAAAATTGCCATATGGCAATGTTAATGTCTAAAAAGGAATTTTTAGTAACAAACCTTAGTTAAAAACTAGTAGAATATTAATATAATAATATAGTATATTACATAACGAGCGAGGAAAGTGGATTGCCTTATGGCAATTTTAATGTCTCAAAAAAGTATATTTAGTAATAAGCTTAATCTAAAAACTACTAGAAGTTAGTTTACGTTGAGTACTAAAAATGTACTAAAAATTCCAAAATGTACTAAAATCATTTAACATTTCACAATATACGTTAAGAGGTGAAAAAGTCTTCGGTAAAAATGGTTATCACACTGGTTTGAAGCATCCTCTAACAATGGGTCCAACTTTGAACTAAACTGATTGAACTAAATTTAAAACAAAGTTATTCCGTATTTGTTCTGTCTGTCAATTATGTTTAATTTTTAGACGCCAAAACGCTAAAACTTAGTTGATTAACGTACTTTAGGAGAAGACTTATTATAGCACTCTGTACTAAGTCACTGCTTTTGTTTAATGCCTTCGATAATAATAATTATACTCATTCAATGTCTTAACATCAACCAAATTTTGTAATAAAAATGTGTAATAAATTGAGAATTAAAACTAAAAAATAAAAAGCTTAGCAGAACTAACAAATTTTTTATGATTTTCGAATCCCTAAAATTATTTTGCAATAAAAATCTAAACCCAGAACAATATGTACGACATAACATAAAATTGTTTTTTACAAAAATTTAACCTGCCAAACGATCTCGTCAAACCGCTTCAACATTCAGCAATAAATGGACCGGACCTGCCAATAATGATGAGTGGGTTCTAAAAACACAATACTCCCATGTTACGTAAAGTCAAAACAACAACAATGCATTTGAATTCGTCTGTCCGCTGTCCGTCAGTCAGTCTCTACGAATAAAACTAAGCCCATCGATTGTCCGAACGTCGACCATATAAGTTCAGGTCCGAGATCCACGCGATTAAGCCGCTAAGTTGACCAAAGTCAAAATTACGCTAAGAGCCGACGAGCGAACAGAAGCAAAAAGAGATGGTTAACAGGTTTATCATCATTTTTTCCCCTCTCTCTCTCTTATGACTTTATCCATCATCATCGTCGTGGTTTTGTTTTGTTTTTTTTTCTCTTTTTGGATTTTTATTCGCCGCCAACGTCGTAGTGTGGTTTTTTTTGTCATTCGAAAGGGTTCATACAAATTTTAATGGCGGTTAATGGAGGTCATTCACTTTCGCACGAATTGTAAATTCTTCGTCTTTTGCCTCTTCTCCCGCTTGATGGTTTGATTGCCACTCATTTTTGTTTGGTTTGTTGGGTCTTGTGTCTGCGTGCGTGCGATTGTGATTTTTCAATTGCTCTGTTTCTGTGTTTCTTGTTCGTTTATGTTGTTGTGTCTTTCATTCTTTGTCGCTCAGTCGTTGGGTGGTGGCTGACTGTTGACGCATCCCTGCGCCTGCTCTGGATGGATGATAACCGTGGTATTCTTTGTGTGGTGCGGCGCGTGGTTTCATTGCTTGACAAAACCCGACTGCTAAGCGGTCCTAATCATCACACAGGTGTGATAGTTGTGTCTGTGTTGCTATTGATGGTGACAATCGTGGCGGGCAACTCAATTAAGAGAACATAATTCTTCGTTCGCTAGAATACCTAGCTGATTTATGATGGCCACTGGTCAATAGACAGGGGTGGAGTGTGGGGCCATACGCTCTTTTGTACGCGTAAATTTTCGCGCTTCTCTCTTTTTGGCATATTCTTTGTTAGCTTTTAAAATCACGTCATTTCTTGAATTTGCTAATGATTTGTTCTCGAACTTTCATGCAAATTATGGTGAACTTGTATTTTGTATCTTGTATCTAAGCTGGCATGTATCGAACACGTCAGCATGATTAATTGCTATGTATGCAAAAAAAAAGTTAATTGCTGTCAATTGTTCTTGAAATTATAAATGATTGATTTATTGAAAGATATACCTAGAACTCGCTGATAACGAAAAGTATTTCTGTACTAAAAGCATGATTATTTAAATCAATTAGAAAAAAAATTGTAATACTTAACGTAATGTGCGACCGAAATTTAGGTAGTCTTTTACAAGTACTAAAAATGTACTAAATTTTAGAATTTTAATTTTTTTTTATAGAAAATTGTCTAATTTATGTCATTTGAAAATAATAATAAAATATGTATTTTTTGTCTTATTTGTGATTTAAAAAAATGTATTTTTTTGTACTAAATTGTCTATTAAAATATGCAAAATTTATTTTTTACACAAAGACAATATTTAATATATAATTTTTGTTTTTTGTAATTATTGCTGTACTAAAAATGTGCTGTTTTATTTTGATAAAGATAATTTTTTTTTCAAAAAATAAATCTTTGACATGTCATGGGTGGAGATATATTTTGCGGGAAGCTACGACCGAGCCCCGGTTGAAGAGCCAAATATGATGATGAAAAAACATATGCATACAGGAGGTGTATATAAATGTACTTAATCGGAATAAACCAGCTGGTGTACACATAGTGAATGCTATATATCTGAAAATTGACAGCTAGTCAAGGTCGGAAACCGGTAATAGGGCTAGAAGTGATAATGTATGGAGTACTAATATTTAAAAAAAACTACTAACGCAAAGAAATATATTTTAACAAAAATTATATCTATACTAAATGTGTACTAAAATGTACTAAATAATCAAGACTTTATAAAACCTTTACAGAACCTAATACAAACTAAAAATTAAATAACTTGTACTTAAAATATAAAATTTTCCAAAAATTTTATAAGAAATTTCGAAATATAAAGCTTCTCTTGGATTAAATTGACTAGATAACATATCAAGACTTTTTTAGTATTTTTAAGCATTTTATACACCCTTTGCACTAAATTTAGTACCATACACAAAATTGGGCAATTGGTGGGCAATTTTAAAGTTTGTTTTTAAAAACGCTATAAAATCACTATTTATTTGGAATTTTTTTTGTTAATTGTGAAGGTTGTAGCCTCCAGTTAAAGAACGAAATACAATTCGTTCATGTGGCTCCCTCTGCTGGCCTTTCAGTAAGCCATATTGTGAGTCCAGTTTGAAAGATTATTCTCGATCATTTCGGCGCCTATCTCGCGAACAACAGTGGCAATGTTATGTTTTAAAGCTGGAATTATCCTCATAACATCGATCCTTAACGGCCATCGGCGTCAAATCGCAGTTCCGCGCAGGTCAATTGACATTTCCAAAATTTGGCACGATTCGATTTCCAAATTTGGCACACTACAGATCGATTGTCAGTCAGTTTGTATGGCATGTTGCGGCATCTTGTTGAAACCAAAGGTCGTCCACATCACATTCAATTCAATTTGAGGCCATACAAAGTTTGTCAGCTGGCTCTGTAACGGTCGCCATTGGGCCTTCACTTCAAAATCCAAACGAAACTGTCGCTCTTTATGGATGCATTGGCTTCTCTACGATTACGTGTGGCTGTTCCGAACACCAAATCTGGCAGATCTGCTTGTTTACATAGCCCTCGAGATGGAAATGCACTTCGTCTGAAAATATGATTTTTCGACCAAAATCAACATCACTATCAAGCTGGACTATGGTCCACTTAGAGAACTGATATCGAAGCGAATGATCATTTGCTTTCAACTCCTGGGCTTTACACATTGCTACAGACATTATCTGGAACTTGTAAGCGAATAATCCGAATTCTTTGTGCAGTATTCTATGCGCAGGCTGGTGCAATTAATGGCCAGTTGCTGCGATTGGCGTCGAGTTGAGGTCGATGGATTCTGTCCCACACTATGGGGCAAAGCCGTAATATTCTTAGGCTACGACCTGTCCGAGCTCGGGGACTACTTCCTTTTCTTACGAATTTTCTTCACCAATTTCACCACAGCGGTTCCGCTTGGTGCTCTTTCACGACTCATATTTTTTTTTTTCAAAATTCGCACGGTTTCGGCTACTGACATTATTAATTTTTCGAAATGCCCCTCAAGCGAAACCTTAATTAACATTAGTTGTATAGCTAGGTATAGCTAGCGATATTGAATAGTGTTCTAAAAATGTACTAAAGGAGGAAAATTTATTTTGACAAAAATTATACAAGTGTCTGATAATAACTGATTTATATATGATCAGTATATGTAATTTAAATATAAGAATCATGTACTAAAAATGTACTAAATATGTACTAAAAGAAGGAAATTGTTTTAAACAAAAATTAAATCATTGTACTAACAATGTCCTAAATATGAACTAAATACATAATGTAAATTTTATTTTAAAAACACAGACACACAAGTATCTGATATTATCTAATCAGTTCATATCATTATCCAAATCTGTACAAGACGACTAAAAATGTTCTAAAAATATCTTTTTGTATAATCCTAACTTTGCATACTATTTATGGTACCGGTAAGATAAAAAACTTTAATTCGGCAGTCGCTATCACCAGACGAAAAGAAAAACCAATTCAGTTGTTATCTTTCAATTTATGGGCAAAAATGTATTCATGGATTTTCTGGTTTTTTATTTTCAGTTGTATATAATAAAAAAAAAACACTTTTATCTTTTCAAGACAAAGTATGTTTGATACATATATGTGAATATCCCGGCAATGTGTGTATCGCCCGTTTATTGACATCGCATATCGCAGCAGTTCGGTTTGCATTTTGTTTTTTTTAACGACGATAATACTCGTCGTTTCTTTCAATATTATACAATAATCTTACATTTTTTGTTGTGATTAATATTGGTGGTATATAAGAAAAATAAAAATAAAAATCGTATCTGCTAAAATCACCGCACAACGAACGGCAACAAAATAAATGACGACGATCGAGTGAATGATCTTGCTGCGCACGTCCTGATGACATTCACCCCATTTACTGAAAACTTTGCTGTAAGTACGAGTATGTGCGGTGATCGTCGGTCACAGATGCAAAAGAAGGCACAGTGTTCGTGGACAACACAATGTCTGTGGCAATGTGCAAAGCTAATTTTGGATACAATTTTGCGTTTACTCGTAATTGTCAAGTTGTATCTTTTAAAATTAAACTTGAAATTTGTCGATGGGCGATGGCAAACGATCGTGAATGGTGAATGCACCTTGTAGTATTTGATTTGGCGGTTGGCAATGTGATGCGCAAGGAAGCGACATTTTTGTGTGTGTGTGTGTATGTTTACGATATTTTTATTAATAAAATCGTTTGCAGCAGTAACATTCCTGCTTCATTGTATTTCCTGATAACAATAAATTAACAAATACGAGTGAGATTTTAACATTCTCTCCCTCTCGCCATTTATCTTTCCTTCTGCTATTAGTAATGGGGGATGCGGGATGGATAAACGGCTGTTTTAGTTGGGCAAGTTTTTGGTTTTTTATTTACTGCACTCACACAATGTTTCGCAAGATTCGCAAGTGACTAATACGAATGTTTAAAGGACAAACGTGTGACTGAATGCTTAATTGCAAGAATATTATAAGCATTCCAACAATTTTCATTTATTTTATTACAGTTCTAGTTGCTTCAGATCTACAACCTATTTTATTTTCTACCTTTTAGGGGGCTAGTTATGATTCAAAAGATAATATAATTTTATTTTATACTTTTTAGTTTTTAATGAAATATGTATATAAAATTTCAGTATTATTCAGATGTGATGGTAATATGAAGACACACACAAGTTACCCAAAATACCATCAAAAGACTTCCAAAAGACCCAGAAAGGACCCTCTAAAAACCCCTCAAGACCACCTAGAGACCACCTCAAGACCACCCCCAAGATCACCCTCAAGACCCCGTCCCCTTCGAGCCCCATCAATATTTCCTCAAGACCCTTCTAACACCCACCTTAACATTCCCTTAAGACCCCGTGAAAACTCTCTCAAGACCACACTTTAGAACACCTAAAAACCCCCTCAAGACTCCACTTACGACCCTATCAAAATCCACTTAAGATCCCCTCAAGACCACCCCAAGACACCCTAAAAACCTTCTGAAGACCACCTCAAGACCCCACTCACGACCCTTTCAAAATCCCCTCAAGAACACCTAGGGACCTCATCAATAACCCACTAAAGATCCTCATGAAACCCCCTCGGGACCCTCCTGAAGACTACCAAAAGACTCTCTCAAGATCACCTTAATACTCCGTTAAGACCACGTTACTACCCCCATCATTACTCCCTCAACACCACCTAAAAACCCCCTTAAGATTCCACTCACGACCCTCTTAAAATCCCCTCAAGAACACCTCAAGACACCCTCAAAACCTTCTTAAGATCCCCTCAAGACTCCACTCATGACCCTCTCAAAATTCTCTCAAGAACCCCTCAAGACTACCTAAAGACCCGACTAAATATCCTCACAAAACTCCATCGAGACCCCTGCTAGGTACCAATGGTTTTTTTTACATGAGAAGAGTGCCGCTGTGGCTTTATGAACTCTTTCTTGTATGTTAGGTTTACAGCTTAACTTTCTGTCAAAAATAAGACCCAAATACTTGGCTTTATCAGAGAATGTTAAGCTTATACCTTTTATAGAAGGAGTGTTAATAAGTGGAACATAATATTCACCAGGAAAATAGGACAAGCTCAGATTTGTGAGGATTTACCCCTAAACCACAGCGATCTGCCCAGCAAGTTAGCTTGTTGAGAGCATTTTGCAGGAGTTCCTTTAAGGTATTCGGGTATTTTCCTGAGACGGCAATAGCAACGTCATCCGCACAAGCGATACTTCTAAGGCATAGCAGCGGCTCATTCACCGCTAAGTTCCATAAAAGGGGGGATAGGACTCCTACTTGTGAGGTTCCTCTGCAGACAGATCTTCTGGCAGACGATACGCCCAGCTTTTAATCAATAATCCGACTTGTGCAGATGTGTTGACGTTGTTAGAACCGCCTTCAATGTCTAGGAATACCACCATTGTGTACATTGTGGTGAAGGGCATGTCGTACCAGTGTGTGCAGAGCTGTTTCCACAGACTTTCCTTTACAATGCGCTTGCTGATCTGTAGACAGAGTCTTTTGTTAATGCATGTGCGTATGTAGATATCGATCAGTCTTTCCAGTGTCTTTAACAGGAATAATGAAAGACTGATTGGTCTGACATCCTTTGGACTAACTTGCGAGCATTTTCCGGCTTTGGGTATGAAAACCACGTTTACTTCTCTCCATAAAACAGGAATATGGACCAGATCGAGAATTTAGAATTTTTTCTAGCAAAGGAAGGATAATATCCGAAATCCTTTGCAGCTTGGATGTAATTATGCCATCAGGTTCTGCAGATTTGTATGGTTTGAAGCTATGTACCGCCCAAGGCAGTTTCTCCTTATTTATCAGATCATTGGAGATAGTGGTATGAGTATCTGCCCTATCAAGGCTGACATAACTTGACACAATGGAGCTCCGTGAAGTGGGTATCTAAAAGCAAATTGAGCGATTCTTCGCCTGAGGTAGTCTACGAGCCATCTGGTTTTTTCAGGCATCACGGCATTATTGGATTGGTTGCGAGGATTTTTTTAGCCAGAACGCCTCAGAAGATTCTTCTATTTAACCACAGAAGAGTATCGCGCTTGGCTGTCCTTAATTCTTTTTTATTAAGTTTGAGGGATGCTTTGTAAACATCTCAGTTAGTTTCTAATCTAGTATAGCCTTGGCTACGTTGAATAGCTTCCTGCAGCTGTTCCTGAAATGCCCCAGCTCTGATGTTCACCAATGTGGTCTCTTCTTGTCTTTTGGACAAGTGAGAGGGCAGGAATCAGAACGCGCTTTATTAAAAGCACAGGTGAGTAACTTGACATTGTTGTCAAGTTCATTAGTGCTAAGGTAAGATCAGAGTATACGTTTAAAACGTATCTCGGTATTTGAGCCAGTCTTCCTATGATTTCTATATGGTGATTGGCGAGGGGGTCTGTCATCTTAACTGAATTGTATGTACCGGTGATCGGAGAAAGAATGTTCAGCCCATACCTTTCAGTCTAGAATTCTTTGGTTGTGAAAGTCGGTGACAAGTCTTGTGGAAAAATCAATGAACTTTGCAACTTAATAACTTTTGATTGAATCAACCAACAGAAATGGTTTGGTATATTTTTAAATTCAGTATTTTATGCCCTTTTTAAAAATGTGTAACATACACATGTAGCTGCATCACTTTAAAGTCCAATTAAGATTATGAAAAGGACTGTTTTTCAAAGAAATTTCCATAAGCTTTGCAACTAAATAACTTCTGATCGAATTAAAGAATATATATGTTATGGTATATTTTTGTATTTATCGTTTTATGCCCCTCTTAATGATATATAACATACACATATAGCTATCTCACATTCAGGAGCAAATGTGATTTATCAAAGGTCTCTCTTGGAGGAAAAATTAATGAACTTTGCAGCTTAATAGCTTTTAATGGAATCAATCAACAGAAATGGTGTGGCATATTTTTGAATTCAGTGTTTTATGCCCTTTTTAAAAATATGTAACAAACACATGTATACGTATAACTTTAAAGTCCAATTAAGATTATGAAGGGGACTATTTTTCAAGGAAATTTCAATCAGCTTTGCAAACTAAATAACTTGTGATGAAATGACCCACCAGCTATTGTATATCATCCTTTGGATTCTTCGTTTTATACCCTTTTTGATGATATGGAACAAACAAATAACGCTAAGTACAATTAAGAGCTATCGAAGAACTGTCTGTTACAAAGAACTCTTAATAAACATTGCAATGTTATGATTTTCGATGGAAACAGCGAACAGTAATATCGAACTGCATATTGTTTAATATTTTTAACGATGTATAGCTATGCATAGCTAGCTACCTATCTAACTGGTGTCTTATTAAAGTTTATCAAAGCGGTTTTTTTTAAACATGACGAACTCCAACCCCTAATCTTCAGAGCCTATTATCCGATTTTTTAACTACAATCATACTGTTTTTTTCTCTTTCAAACGATACCACTTTCATACCTTAATAATGAGGAAAATAGAGGCAGTTATATAGGAAAAATAAGAACGTAACACGCGATTTGGCACCTGTCTCATTTTAAAGTTTGTTAAGCAAAACCAACTACCAACTGAATCATTGGCAGTGAACGCTTTTTTAATTAAATTATGTATTCTTTTACTTATATATTAATAATAAAAATCCAGTTAAGAGTAAATTTAAAAAAAAAACTTCCATATTATTCAGTCTTAAGATGTTCTTCAATCGAGAAACTTGTAAATATGGAAACAAAATCTGCCAACCTGTGGATACAATCATCTTTTATAGATACAAGAATAAACTTTTTTATGGGTTTTTGTGTGTGTGTACGTACAGATATATTCACCTGGCCAAAAGACAACCTCTCTCTCCCCTGAAACCGACCAAATCCGACTAAAGAGTAACGTGAACATCAACTTGGAATACCAAAAAACAATCAGAGCCGGTCCAAAATGAAAAAAATGAAAGAAAAAAAGCGAAAACGCAAAAACCCGAAAAGCCAAAAAAGAAAGACGAAAAAACGAAAATTTGGCAATGAACTTGAAACACGTGTACGCCGGCGACGACAACCGCTTGAGTGTGTGAATGCCTCTGGCTTTTTTATGGTTCCACAATAAACCGCCATTTAACCATCCAACAAAAGAAGAACGAGGAACAAAAACCACCGAAAATGTATTCATGACAAGAAGAAAAGGAAAAGGAGAAAGAAAAATTACCACACCACGCGTGATTACCTCCGCAGCGGGGCCATCCGTCCGTATTTTTCTGGTTTGATGGATTAGCTTTCGACGTAATGCCCTAGATTCCGAATAGAATGATGCAATTTAATTATTTTATTTTTCCGGCTTCACTTGCGGTGGGTAGGTACCAGTAGAAGGTAGGCAGGCAGCTTGCTGACAGTGCTTACATTTTTTGGCGATTATATTATAAACGTGTTTTTGGGCAGTTGCCTCTTCTCCTATCTTCCGGTTGTTGATGTTTGTGACTTATGGATGTAGTGGCACATATTTTTTGTTTAATGGCAAGTTCTGCGCGTGCATTAATTAAGTGAGAAAAACACGCTTCCCAAGTTTGTCAATGCCTTTTGAAGGGTTTAGGGCATTGGGGTACTCAGTTCGCTTTCTGATTTTTACTGTGATCATCAGTTAGTTTCATCATTTTTGGCACTACAACCGGGTTCCGGTTCTGACACTCTCTATACGAAAATTTTTCCATTTATCGCGATTTCAGTTCGTATTCTAGTCCCCTGCAAATTCTACAGCAACTTACTTTTCATATACCATCATCTTCGCTCACGAGAACCTACGGAGCTTGATTTACCGCATAATGGCGATAGCACTCGTAAATCTAGTAATTATTGAATTTTCAAGAAAGTACCAAAAATCGTACTGAACCACTTTCTATATTAAAAAGAAGTGTTGCAAATTTAACCATCCTAGTACCTATGTAGTAAACTTTATTGATTTGGATTAACAATTTATACCAAATGCTGTCTCAATTCACAGATGTACTGATTTACACTAAAAGTGTACTAAATTGTTTGATTGTTTTAATTGATTGATTGGTTCAATTGATTGATTGGTTTAATAACGTCTAATAAATTATCCCAAATTAACTTCACTCAAAGTCTAATCAAAAATTTGGTATTATATATATATTAAAAGTTAACTAGTTTTCAATATATAATTAAATTATTTCGAAAAAGTGATAGTCAAAAGGTAATTAAAAAATGTACGAAATTTTACTAAGACCGAAATTCCGAAAAAAAATTACTCCTCTTAAAATTGCCATGAAAACATGTGGGAAATACTTTACACCCTAGCTGTACTAAAAATGTACAACAATTTTATAAGACTGAAATTAAGCTCCTACCTCATTCATACACCCTAGCTGTACTAAAAATGTACAACAATTTTATAAGACTGAAATTCAGCTCCTACCTCCTTCATACACATTAGCTGTACTAAAAATGTACAACAATTTTATAAGACCGAAATTCCGAAAAACGCTTCTTAAATTGCCTTGAAAACATGTAGGTAATACACTCTACACTTTAGCTGTACTAAAAATGTACAAAAATGTTATAAGACAATTCCGAAAAACACCTCTTAAATTGCCTTGAAAACTTGTGGGTAATACTCTACAATTTAGCTGTACTAAAAATGTACAACAATTTTATAAGACTGAAATTAAGCTCCTACCTCATTCATACACCCTAGCTGTACTAAAAATGTACAACAATTTTATAAGACTGAAATTCAGCTCCTACCTCCTTCATACACATTAGCTGTACTAAAAATGTACAACAATTTTATAAGACCGAAATTCCGAAAAACGCTTCTTAAATTGCCTTGAAAACATGTGGGTAATACACTCTACACTTTAGCTGTACTAAAAATGTACAAAAATGTTATAAGACAATTCCGAAAAACACCTCTTAAATTGCCTTGAAAACTTGTGGGTAATACTCTACAATTTAACTGTACTAAAAATGTACAACAATTTTATAAGACTGAAATTAAGCTCCTACCTCATTCATACACCCTAGCTGTACTAAAAATGTACAACAATTTTATAAGACTGAAATTCAGCTCCTACCTCCTTCATACACATTAGCTGTACTAAAAATGTACAACAATTTTATAAGACCGAAATTCCGAAAAACGCTTCTTAAATTGCCTTGAAAACATGTGGGTAATACACTCTACACTTTAGCTGTACTAAAAATGTACAAAAATGTTATAAGACAATTCCGAAAAACACCTCTTAAATTGCCTTGAAAACTTGTGGGTAATACTCTACAATTTAACTGTACTAAAAATGTACAACAATTTTATAAGACTGAAATTAAGCTCCTACCTCATTCATACACCCTAGCTGTACTAAAAATGTACAACAATTTTATAAGACTGAAATTCAGCTCCTACCTCCTTCATACACATTAGCTGTACTAAAAATGTACAAAAATGTTATAAGACAATTCCGAAAAACACCTCTTAAATTGCCTTGAAAACTTGTGGGTAATACTCTACAATTTAACTGTACTAAAAATGTACAACAATTTTATAAGACTGAAATTAAGCTCCTACCTCATTCATACACCCTAGCTGTACTAAAAATGTACAACAATTTTATAAGACTGAAATTAAGCTCCT
This sequence comes from Nephrocerus scutellatus, assembly GCA_947095585.1. Lineage (NCBI taxonomy): Eukaryota > Metazoa > Arthropoda > Insecta > Diptera > Pipunculidae > Nephrocerus > Nephrocerus scutellatus. Next base: position 82,966,990 of record OX352765.1, on the reverse strand, counting down.
ACCTCCTTCATACACATTAGCTGTACTAAAAATGTACAACAATTTTATAAGACCGAAATTCCGAAAAACGCTTCTTAAATTGCCTTGAAAACATGTGGGTAATACACTCTACACTTTAGCTGTACTAAAAATGTACAAAAATGTTATAAGACAATTCCGAAAAACACCTCTTAAATTGCCTTGAAAACTTGTGGGTAATACTCTACAATTTAGCTGTACTAAAAATGTACAACAATTTTATAAGACTGAAATTAAGCTCCTACCTCATTCATACACCCTAGCTGTACTAAAAATGTACAACAATTTTATAAGACTGAAATTAAGCTCCTACCTCATTCATACACCCTAGCTGTACTAAAAATGTACAACAATTTTATAAGACTGAAATTCAGCTCCTACCTCCTTCATACACATTAGCTGTACTAAAAATGTACAACAATTTTATAAGACCGAAATTCCGAAAAACGCTTCTTAAATTGCCTTGAAAACATGTGGGTAATAACTCTACACTTTAGCTGTACTAAAAATGTACAAAAATGTTATAAGACAATTCCGAAAAACACCTCTTAAATTGCCTTGAAAACTTGTGGGTAATACTCTACAATTTAGCTGTACTAAAAATGTACAACAATTTTATAAGACCGAAATTCCGAAAAAACGACTCTTAAAAATGCCTTGAAAACATTTTATTAATATCAGTAAGCATTTCTATAAGAAGTAGTAAGTCAGTATATAAAAGTGTACTAAAAGTTATATATGTGTGTACATTTTATTTATTTAAAATACAATTTTTTTAGTAGAAAGAATATAATTGAAAGCAGGTAATGAAAAATGAAATGCACTATTAATATAATGTACTTAATATCAGGAGGCGAAAATTAGGAAATTCTTAGAAAATAATTTAAAAGTAATAGTTCTTAAAATAAAATAGTTTGTACTTAAAATTAAAACTTTCAATAATTTTAATAAGACCGAAATAAAAAGCTTCTCTTGTATAAAATGAATGAAAATGAAGCTAGGCCTTGGACCGCAATGGTCCAATGTCGCGCCGAATATTATTATTAATAATAAGGTACTTAATAGCATGTGATAAAGGTACTTAATAGTATGTGATGAAGATTTCAAAATCCTTGGAAAATAACTTAAAACTATATAAGTTCCAAAAATAAAATAAATTGTATGAAAAATGTAAAATTTTCAAAAAAAATTTGAAATAAAAAGCTTGGATAAAATAAAATTGCCTGGAATATTTTTTTAGTATTTTGAAGCATTTTACACTATAGCAACCTTTGTTCTAAATTTAGTACCATGCACTAAATTTGGTAATGCGCTTAATATCATGAGACAAAAATTCCGATATCGTTGGAAAATAACTTCAAAGTAGTTCTAAGAATATAACATATTGTACGAATAATGTAAGATTTTAAAAAAATTTATAATATATATAAATAGCATATATTTGGATAACATGTAATACTTTTTTAGTATTTTAAATCATTTTACACTAAAGCACCCTTTGTGCTTAATTTAGTACCATGCAGTAAATTTGGTAATTTATAATATATTCATAATACTTAAGCAAGATGTACTAAATATGTGCTAAATTAGTACTAAATAAGTACTAAATGCTTACTAAACGTAGTACTTATAATTGAATTCATTTTAGTCAGTTTGGTTCGAATTTGGAAAACCTCTTCGTCAACAAGCATAGCATTATTTTACTACAAAGTTCTGAAAGTGTAATTTTATTTAAAAATCATGGAAATTCATAAAAAACGTTGTAACATAAAAACGTAAAACGTAAATGCAGGGAGAAGAATACGAGTTATGAATTGCGTTTTTTTTTATGCACGTATTCCACACTCGTTATTTTGTTGCTGCTTAGTTGTTTTTTTAATTTCCACTTTAATTCTTATTGGCGTTTGTACTCGTACACCACAAATGATGAGAATCACATGTGAGCCGAATACGGAATTAGTTCCGCAGTACTCATCAGTTCACTCAGCTAGCAGCAAGAATGCGTGCGTAACTCGCACGGTTTGTGTTGTTCTTGTGGGTGATGTATGAGTACAGCGAGTGTACTCACTCGTCTGGTACGAGTACGTGGCGTTGCGTGGTGCAATAAATGTTGAAGAGAGAATAAAAATGTTGTGCCATTCTTTAGCAAACTATATAAAAAAACATTTCTAAGAGCAGCAAAAGAATAACAATTTGACGTAACTTGGTCGTTCATTGCACGCACGCCTCGTCGACGCACCTTCAGGGTAAATGTGACTTTAAGCGTCCGTTGTATGGTTAGATATAAAACTTCTATGAGATGGATCCCCCCCCATGTGCTTCTCTCTGCAGAAAGGTTTTTTTTCTTTCTTCTTATTGTGGAAAGTTTAACGTAACAGTTTTCCTGACTTCGACTAAGGAAAGAAGAGGAACTGACTCTTCTGTCATTCTAGAAATGCATTTAATGACGCCACTAATGAGTCACTAAATGGTGTTGCAACGAACGACCAAAGCATGCAGGTGGCAGGTTTGTTTTACAAAAGAAAGGAAGCCACTAAGTCTATGTAGCTGGGGCTCAAACTTTGCCTTTTATGCACATATGACATCATACGCAAAGAAATCTCGGAAGCGGAAGAAAAAACACAGGAAGAGGCGAGGCAAGGGGTTACAAACCATGGTAACGTATTTATGAGATGTACAAAGGACTTATAATTGTTTTATATAGAAATTAATATACTTTTACACAACAAAGTTCACAACGGACCATATTGGTCTAAGTGCGTTGGTTTTGACTGACGGCCACTTCAACCTAACCTAACCTTACATACGTACTAAATTTTAGTACTTTATAAAAACTAGTTTAATTATAGTGTACTAAATACACTAAATTTAGTACATTATACTAAAATTTAGTACTATATACTAAACGTGTACTAAATTTAGTTCTTTAAGACTAATGTACTTCAGTCAGCTTAGTTCCAATTTGAACTCGTCGTAAGACAGTAAGCAATAATCTATTATACAAGCTAGGCTTATTTATTTCAGACTTATTGACTTATTTGCCGCCATCTTGAATAAGTCAGCAAAATCGTTCAAATTATTCGATAAACGTACTTATTTTGACAACAAAATAAAAATAAAAATTGTATCTATCTCACATCTTTGTTATTTTGGAAACCAAATTAGATTTTTCTGGAGCCAAATTTTCCTGAAGAGACCCACAATTTGTTTCACTCAAATCAGATTGCAAAGAGTGATTGGAAATCTCATACATATATCTACAACACAATGAGAATATGTTTGTGGAAGATAAACGGAGTTTATGCTGCGCTTGTTTAGATAGTCAGCAAATTACTTACTTCATTATGGGGAGTGTAGGGCGTCAACAATGACTGCGCGCCATCTTGTTCGGAGTACTGAAACTGGGAAGATAAGATACCATTGCATGGCATGTTTTGCAACGGAATTTTCATGGCACCGAAGGTGTGGTCTAATCCATTACCATTTTCATCATCTGATACAGTGTCTAATAGGTTCTTGAGCATAACGAACGAATAGTTTTTGTCCTCCCGATCCTGCTGTCCATATCAAGTTCAGTGCCACTATCGGCCGAAACAGAACTTCTCGTGAAGTAAACTTGGAAAGACTCAGACAGTTATTCTGGGCAGCATTTATTCTCAATCCCACCCTGCTTGCTTCGACTTCTAGGTTGTGCACCATTTCATATGCAGGTCCATTATTCTGAAGGCAAACGGATGTCGTCCGCTTAGTCCAGGTGTTTAAGGTACGATGTCCATGTGAATTGTAGAGCAGCACGAATAACATCGCTAAAGACCACTAGAAAAGCAATGGTGAAAGAATGCAGCCTTGCGGCACACCCTTTTGCTCTTTAAAATCATCTTACAGCTTACTATTGTGCAAGTCGAAACACTTAGCACTTAGGTGACTATGAATTTCTACAGAATGCCTCTCATGAGCAAGGCACACCACTATGAGAAGCCTTCTATGAGTCGATATAAAAAACAGGCGGAGCTGAGATTTATAGCTTAGACCTAGGTTCTCGCGACCATTCATGTTGTTTGTATTATATTTTTGCACACAAAAAAATCGATGTGATCAATGATTTAAAGTCATATCCTAAATGCGCACTAATAAGCTTTCAAGACACCAAATATTCTAGAAATAAATGGAAGGAACGTACGAATAAAAGTCATATCTTAAATGCGAGCTGAGCAGCTTTACCAAGACATTCTCGAACATTTGTCAGACATTGACGAGTGGTGGAACCATGAACAAGCTTTTTGGAGTTTTTTGGGATTCAAACTTCGAACCATCCACTCAGTAGTCAGAAGAACTACCGCACTAGAGTCACGGCCGCGTCTACCGGGAAGACCTATACTTAACGCATTGTGCTATGATGATCCGTAAGGTATTTATGTCGTCAATGGAGGAAGCTCCAAAGGGGAAAGAGGAAAGAGAAAGTTGCCAAGACTATTCGTTACCTTCAGTAATTTGTTGCTTCAATCAACCAAAGGCAATTGTTCTTCCGTCTTAGTTTTAAACACAACTGCTCTATTGTACCACAATAGGAAGTCCATCATGGGTCACCCTGTTCACGCCAGCAATTATCTAAAGTGAAACTATGCCATAAAACTATTAATCTAAGTTAACACAAATATCGGTCGTTGCCCTTTACACAATCCCACACTGCGTTTCCACACAATACCTTTTACCGATGACACTGCACAATATTTCACCTGCCCAGACACCCAATTTCCCGTGTTGCAATATTGTTTTGCTGTAGACTGTAGAGTAAGCATAATTTGCAGAAGTAATATTCTTGCTTTAATAATTCTTAGAATAAGAATTATTAAAACTAAAACAATAGCATAAGCATAATTTGTAATTCCTAGAATAAGTATTATTGAAAGCAAATTTGTTAAATTATAAATATACGCAATAAATAAATTATCAGTAGTTCTGATTCAACCTCTAACTGCACGTGTTGTATTTTTTTTGGAGCTGCGCGACTCAAATACCTTAACTGGCGCCCGAGCAAACAAAAGTCTTTAAACCCGAAAAATTAAAAAGTAAAAGTCGTGTATAGTGCTAAGTGTTCCCTACTTTTAAAATTGATAAATTGATATCATAAAAAAGTGTGAAGTGGTAATACAAACACCCTGCCTATTAAAAAAGTGAAGTGGTTATTATATACCCTTGCTATATTAACAGTGTGAAGTGGCAATAAAGGCCCTACTAAAGGCGAAAGGTGACCTTGTTACAACACTTTTGGAAAGCCCAGGAAAAAATTTTTTACCAGTGTCCAGAGGCCTAAGACCAACTCATCAAAGAATCATCATAGAACCAAAGAAAACCAGCAGATAACCATCGGAGAACCACCCGAAAATCATCAGAGAGCCATCGAAGAAACATCAGAGGACCATTACAGGATCATCAGAGATAACCAGATAACCGGATCCAACGTGACACACCCCGTTCCCAAGTAAGCAACGCTAAAAAGGACAAAACGGACTGCCCAAAAGGATTTAAACAAGATGCTGTTGGCTGTATGTTTGCTGTAAGCGATTATTTTTATTTTATATATTAATCTTACCTATTAGTTTAGCCACAAGAATTTAAAATAAATTTCACCTTCTTTTTCAAAATAAAAATATATAAACCTTGATATTTAAATACACCAAATATATATACTAAATACTATATAGATTGAAAAGAGTAAGAATTATTATACAAGTATAAAAGAAGCAACAAACCAAGTTTATAAACCTTGATATTAAAATATATACAATCATTATTTCAAAATAATATATTTTTTAAAGTGAAAAAAGTTAGAGTTATTACACAAGTAACAAACCAAGTTATTAATTTGAAAAAATGGAACAAGTGAAAGATTTAATAACCCAGCTAACTGGGGCTGTAAATGCTCAAATGGAGCAAATCAAGCTAATTAATACCCGTTTGCAACAACTCGAATGCAGAGTCAGCCCTCCTCAAAATACTTCCCAAACCCCTCCTGCAACCCTAGCTCTTCCAAAAAGTGAGCAAGACCTTATAGATATTAGGAAACTCCCCGACTGCGTTAGAGACTTGCAAATTTTTGACGGAAATCCAGTTCACTATATTTCATGGATCCACAGCGTTGAATCCATATTAAAAGACTACGAGATAGTCAAACTTAAGCCCATTTACAGGGCAATCATACAACATATAAGACAGAAAATTAGAGGCCCAGCCGATACTGCCCTTATTTCGTACAATATTTTTGACGACGATTGGTCAAAAATTAAAAAATGTTTATCCCTGCATTACGCAGATAAACGTGACGTTCGTACCCTTGAACACGAGCTCAATTCAATGAATCAAGGAAGACAAAGTATAGACGAGTTCTATGCAAGAGTCAATCATCAACTTTCCTTGTTAATAAATAAATTAAAAACCGAAGACTACTCTCAAGAGACTATTTGTGCTCTAACAGAAAACTATAGGAACAGGGCTTTAGATATATTTATCAGAGGTCTAAATGGTGATGTTTCAAGGATGCTTGTCATCCAGAAACCCAAGACTTTACCAGAGGCATACACCTCATGCCTCGAGTTTCAGAATCTTAATTTCAGAAGCCTTCCGATCTACAACAGAGGCATAAACAGTACTATATCCGCACCCATAAATCAAATGTTCCCCAATAAATCACAGTATAGGCCAAGAATGCCACCTAGACAAATAACTCCAATCGAAAAAAATATGATTTATAATACACCTCGATATGCGGAATACTACCCCAACCAATATAATAATCCACCCCCAAGACCAACACAACAAAAACCCCCACAACCTATGGAAATCGATCAGTCTATTCAAACACATCGTGTAAATTACATAAATAGACCTACAAACAACCCTCTCCCCAGAAGATCGAATGAGTCATCAAACTTGCCCCGAAAGCAGCAACGGCTTTTTGCTACAAACACTGTTGAAAATTCAGATCTTAAGCAGATAGATCCGGATGATAACACATATCAAACAGATGAAGAGTTCGACTACGAGGAAATCGTAGACGAAACTCCTGAAATAAATTTTATGACGGAAGCCTCTCTAGCGTACCCTACCTAGAGTATGTTACCAGAGATGGTAAAACGTTAAAATTCCTAATCGACACAGGAGCTAACAAAAACTTTGTGTCAAGTAGAATTGCAACAAATTCCAAACCTATTAAAACACCGTTTAAAATACAATCAGCTGCGGGACAGCTTGAGATCACCCACAAAATAAGTGGTCCCTTTTTCAGAAGCCTAGGTAATAACAGTATACTAGATTTCTTCGTTCTCCCTGGCTTAAAATCATTTGACGGAATAATAGGAGACGATACTTTGAGGAATTTGGAGGCTGTAATTGATAGGAAAAACAGTATCTTGCACATAAGTCCTAACATAAAAATAAAACTAAAGGCAAAATATTCCAAACAAGTCAACAGCGTACAAACAAACACTGACATTGAAAATGAAATTCAGAACATCCTGAAAAAACATGACAAACTTTTTGGTACCATTGCTGATTGTGGAGCAATCGATACAAGTGTCCGTGCAGAAATAAAAACTACAACGTCTGAACCGGTCTACACAAAGTCGTACCCCTATCCAGCTAATTTGAGGTCAGAAGTAGAAAATCAAATTGAGAAAATGCTTGCAGATGGTATTATTAGACCATCCAAAAGCCCGTACAACTCTCCTCTCTGGATTGTCCCGAAGAAGGCTAATTCAGCAGGAGAAAAACAATACAGGCTAGTTATAGATTTTAAGCGTCTTAACGCAATTACTATCCCAGACGCATACCCTATCCCGGACATTACGAACACCCTAGCAAGTCTTGGAGAATGCAAATTCTTCACAACTCTTGACCTAACTTCTGGTTTTCATCAAATAAAAATGAAAACTAGTGACATTCCAAAAACTGCATTTTCCACGGCAAACGGAAAATACGAGTTTACTCGACTCCCGTTTGGTTTAAAAAATGCTCCTGCAATTTTTCAGCGTATGATCAATGATGTGTTAAAACCACTTATCGGGAAGATGTGCTACGTCTATATAGACGATATAATCGTCTTCGGAAAGAACCGGGACGAGCATAATAGAAATCTTGACGAGGTTTTTTCATTTCTGGGAAAAGCCAACTTAAGAGTAAATTTGGAAAAATCTAAATTTTTGAGATCCGAAGTGGATTTCTTAGGGTACATAATTACTCAGGAAGGAATACGTGCAGACCCGAAAAAAATTGCTGCAATCCAAAAAATTCCAGCACCACAAAATCTTAAAGACCTAAAGAGCTTTCTTGGTCTAGCATCGTACTATCGAAAGTTTATTAAAGACTTTGCAAAAATAGCTAAGCCTTTGACAAACCTAACTAGGGGATTGAATGCTCAAATAAAGGCAAATCAATCAAGAAAAAAGGAAGTACACCTTGACGATCAAGCTTTGAAAGCATTTACAAATCTTAAGGAAATGCTCGTGTCCTCAGACATTTTAATTTTCCCAAACTTTGAAATGCCATTCATTCTAACAACGGATGCCTCTAATTTTGCAATTGGAGCCGTTCTATCCCAAGGAGAAATGGGCAAGGATAGACCTATCACATTTATATCCAGGTCACTAACCAAAGTTGAAGAAAACTATTCAGTAATCGAGAAGGAATTACTAGCAATCGTTTGGTCACTCGATAAGCTTAGGACGTACCTTTATGGAGCCAAGTGCATAAAAATCTTAACAGATCATCAGCCTTTAACATTTGCCTTGAGTAACCGCAATAATAATGCAAAACTCAAAAGGTGGAAGGCAAAAATTGAAGAGTTTAATTATTCCCTTATATATAAACCAGGTAGAACAAATGTTGTAGCGGATGCCCTCTCAAGACTTCCAACGGAATTAAACGTTCTAACTTCTTCTGGAACACAACACAGTGCAGAAGAAGATAGCACTGACCTCATACCACACTGCGAGGCACCGATTAACGTCTTTAGAAACCAGTTAATTTTTTCTGAAGGAAACGATATGATTTGCTATGAACAACCACATCCTAAATTCCACAGGCATTATATAAGATTACAATCTTTCGATAAAGTCAACCTAGCTCAAATTTTAAAAGAAAAACTAAATCCAAGTATACTGAATGGAATTAAAATACCAGAACACATTATTCCATTGTTAGGAGAAGTATATAGAGAGTTTTTTTCTCACTTCAAAATTAGAATCACGCAAAGAGTAGTTACGGATATCGCAAATGAGGAAAATAAACTGAAAATAATTCAAGACGAGCACAAACGCGCACACCGGAATCATAAGGAAAACAGGGAACAAATTTTAGAAAAATACTATTTCCCTCAAATGAACAAACTAATAAAAAAGTATACCGACTCTTGTGATGTTTGTTGTTCTAACAAATATGACAGACATCCACCAAAACCTGAATTGCAACCAACTCCAATTCCATCATATCCAACCGAGATATTACATATGGACATCATCGAAATTAAAAGAGAAAAATTCATAACATGTGTGGACAAATTTTCAAAATTCACAAAATTTTTTCACATTAAAAATAAATCAGTTTTACACGTTAGAAACAGAATAATAAAATTATTGCATTTCTTTACTGTCCCAAAGATACTGGTAACTGACAATGAAAGTAGCTTTATAAGCCCAATCATCCTTAATTATATAGAAGGTCTCGGAGTAACTCTCTACCTAGCCCCCCCGCAAAAAAGTGAGGTCAATGGAGCTGTGGAAAGAGTACACTCAACTATTATTGAAATAATAAGATGTCTTCAAAGAGAATTCCCAGACTATTCGATAAAAGAAATAATTAATATAGCAGTAGACAGATATAACAATACAATCCACTCGGTAACAAAAAAGAAACCTGCCGATATCTTCTTTGGAAGAAGTCAGAGAATAAATTATCAGAATTTAACAGATTTTAAAAACATAATTAACACTGATTTAAGATACGAAATTTTACGTAATCAAAGGAATCAGATCAACAGACACAATCAAAAAAGATCTCCACCAAGAAACTACAATCCTGGTGAAACAGTATATAAAAGAAATAAACAAATAAAGGGAAAAGAAAAACCCATATATCATAAAGAAACTGTAGGATTAGATAACACCGTTACAGTAACAACAACCAATGGAAAACGAATACATAAGTCTCACCTCAAAAACAAACCTCCCATTTCAGATTAATCCCCTTATGTGCAGAAGCCGTTGTGAACGTCTACGAGTACAATAGCCCTCTCATTGCAGTGAAACAAGGAACGGGAAGAATAATAAACGGAAACTATAAAATAATACATACCATAAACCTTACCGATTACGAAGAAATAATAGATGGCCTAAGAGCAGATGTGCACCACAATATCCTTAAAACAAATCCTTATTTACAACAATTAAGTCACCAACTTTCTAAAATAGACAACCTGATGGAGCAACTACAAGGAAAAAATCTGAGGAAGACTAAAAGATCAATAAACTGGATAGGATCCGCCTGGAAATGGCTGGCTGGTAATCCAGATGCGACAGACTGGGATAACATTTTGGCAAAAAGCAATGAACTTATTAGTAATAACAATAAGCAATATCAAGTAAATCAGCGCTTCAGCAAATTAAGCAATAACCTAATAGATAAATATAATAGAATAACCGAAATTTTAGACACAAATAATACAGGAAAATATGAACAAATACTTTTTAACAAGCTTGGTCTACTTAAAGACGAAATCGGAGAAATAGTTTTAGCAGGACAACTTGCCAAAAAAAGTATAGTTAATTCAAATTTACTAAACAAGGCTGATATTGCTGACTTACTTTCCAAAACAGGAACACTTCCTTTTAAGAACGAACTTCAGGCCATCGAATATTCTGAACCCATCATGGTAATAAAAGATAATCTCCTATTATACGTTATTTGCTTGCCCCAAACGGAAGAGGTAGTGTTTAACAACATCATAATACGATCAACAGTAAAAAACAACAAAAGGATAGATCTAGACTTTTTTAACTTGTTTATATCCCAAACAACGAAGTTTGGTGTCAGAGAAAAATGTACCGTAATACAAGATACGACTATCTGTAGAAAAAATCAACTTCAAAAACTAGCTCCAAGCCATTGCATTATTAAGCTCTTAAATAGCGAAGATGCAACATGTAATTACCAATTTCAAAATAAACCAATTGCCGAACTCATAAATGAGGGTACCTTATTCTTAACTAACTACTACGGCAATCTTTCATACAGTCGAACCAATAGAATCCTTAACGGCACTTTCCTAATTAATTTTCAAAATGAATCAATTGAATTAGATAACATTAAATACACAAATTGGGAAAGTCGATCATACCATATTTTACCTCCATTACTATATAATAACCTGACGGAAAGTGGTATGAGATTAGATCTCCAGTATCTTCACAAACTTCATTTGGACAACGTTAAGAAATTATCCCATTTTTCATCTTATACGGCTCTCTCAATAGGCTCAGATATAACCATCCTATTAATTAGTATATTGCTAAATCTTATTCTAATCTTTTGTTTGAAATTTAAAAAACAAAATGAACCCCTTGATGCCACTTTTAAAATTTCAAATCTAGAACCCATTAAGATAAACTTTTGATCAGCGGGACGCTGATACTTAAGAAGGGGGGAGTTAACACAAATATCGGTCGTTGCCCTTTACACAATCCCACACTGCGTTTCCACACAATACCTTTTACCGATGACACTGCACAATATTTCACCTGCCCAGACACCCAATTTCCCGTGTTGCAATATTGTTTTGCTGTAGACTGTAGAGTAAGCATAATTTGCAGAAGTAATATTCTTGCTTTAATAATTCTTAGAATAAGAATTATTAAAACTAAAACAATAGCATAAGCATAATTTGTAATTCCTAGAATAAGTATTATTGAAAGCAAATTTGTTAAATTATAAATATACGCAATAAATAAATTATCAGTAGTTCTGATTCAACCTCTAACTGCACGTGTTGTATTTTTTTGGAGCTGCGCGACTCAAATACCTTAACTTCTATGTGTGTCAGTGAAGCACACATTCACACATAGGCCTACAAATTACATCATGTATCTAGTATTCAAGAACACGCGATGACTTTTGATTTTTTTTTCTCGGCTTTTTAGGCGGGCAGTTTTGCCGCATAGTTTTGTTGTTGTTGTTGTTGTTTTTTGGGGGTTTTAAATGATTTTATAGAAATCGAAACTTGTTCTTGGTTTGGTGTGAATATGTGCGTATGTGTGCATGAGAGAGTACCCCTTAGTATCAATTAGATTCATGTTGTCGAAGGTTGGCTATGTACTCTTTGTACTTCTGGATGAAAAAAAGAACCCAGATAAGCAGGAAGCAATACGAAATGAAGAAGGAGAAGCAGACGAAAAGTCAGAAATTAATGCAGATAACAACAAGTACATCATAGGCCGATAAGTGCGTACATTCACACACATACAGTCAGATTAGTATCCGTCTTTTTTCGTGCATAGACAAAATCAAAATTTTGTGTGCGTGTAACTCTCGTTTTCGTTGATCGTTAATGGATTCCCTTTGTTCGGCGGATGATACAGAGCGATGGAATTCAGAATTACACCGCCTCTGTAAAAAGAAAAGTTGTTTTTCCACTTTTTTGGGTTTTTGTTATTTTGATTTGTAAGTAGACGAATAGGTCGCCAAGAGTGCAGTAGTCGTAGCTGTTTTTGTTTTTGTTGTTGAGGGTTTTTCAAAACAGAAAATATGTAATGAAATTTGTATCTATCTCAAATGTAAATAAACAAATAATGAATGAATGAATAAACAACAACAACAACTGGGTGTAGGCCATGCCAGACGATTGCACGAAAAGCAGTTGTGCAGTTGTTCCACAGTTGGGAATATTTTCAATGCGTAGATACTCGTAGATACCCATAAGACGACGCGACGAGAAAAGATAACAAAACCCATCAAACCGAGATACAGAGAGAGAGAGAGAGAGAGAGAGATGAACAAAAAAGTGGGTTATTCTGGTTGGAGAGAAGAAAGTAAGAAGAAAGTCGGATGGAAGTTGAGGTTAAGTGGAGAGAGATCGAAAGTGAATTTGTGGAAGGAAGGTTGTGTATTCGTTGTGCTCTGATGATGACATAATAAATAGAGAAAGAAAGTTATTACCGACTGCTTGATTGACTGGATTGATGCACGAGTGGATAAATAATGAGTAGATAAGTGGGTTCTATTGGGGGACTCATTGTTCAGGAGTGCTTGTACTTGGTAATCTGGCAACTAATTTAAAATCAGTGAAATCTCCTCACGGGACTGTAAAAATCTGTCCGTTAAAGAGAGGTGTCCTCTTAACAGAAACACAAAATATATGTATGTACATATTATATATATATAATACTATACTAATAACACTAATTAATATTAAAAGTGGTAAAGTTTGTTCATATGTAGGAAGTAATTCTTCCAACTACCCTTCGGTTTTTAAAATTTCTTTCACCAACATTTAGAATGGACTTTCAGGGTGGACATAGTCTATATATATTAACCTGTTTAAATAAAAGGGCCTTTCGTGGTGATCAAATTTGTAACTTAAGTCGACGAAAAAACGGTCGAGCGAATATTATAAAGATATAAAGTTTGTTTGTATGTAGGAGCTAATCTTCGAACCTAGTTATCCGATTTTAAGAATTCTTTCACCAATATTTAGACAAGACTTTCAGGGTGGACATAGGCTGTATATTATAGCGTTTACATAAGAGGACTTTTCGTGGCGACCAATTTTGTAACTTAAGTCGACAAAAAAACGGTCGAGTAAATATTATAAAGAGGTTAAGTTTGTTTGTATGTAGGAGCTAATCTTCGAAACTAATCATCACTAATCACTAATCAAAAAATTCTTTCAGCAATATTTAGAATGGACTTTCAGGGTGGACTTAGGCTTTATATTATCCTGTTTAAATAAAAGGACCTTTCGTGGTAACCAATTTTGTAACTCAAGTCGACGAAAAAGTCGAAAAGGGTAAAGTTTGTTTGTATATAGGAGCTAGTCTTCGAAACTAGTCATCCGATTTAAAAAATTCCTTCACCAATATTTAGAATGGACTTTCAAGGTGGACATAGTCTATATATTATCCTGTTTAAATAAAAGGGCCTTTCGTGGCGACCAATTTTGTAACTTAAGTCGACAAAAAAACGGTCGAGTAAATATTATAAAGAGGTTAAGTTTGTTTATATGTAGGAGCTAATCTTCGAACCTAGTAGAATTCTTTCACCAATATTTAGACAAGACTTTCAGGGTGGACATAGGCTATATACTATAGCGTTTACATAAGAGGACTTTTCGTGGCGACCAATTTTGTAACTTAAGTCGACGAAAAAACGGTCGAGCGAATATTATAAAGATATAAAGTTTGTTTGTATGTAGGAGGTAATCTTCAAAACTGCTCATCCCATTTCGAAAATTCTTTCACCAATATTTAGAATGAACTTTCAGGGCGGACATAGGCTATATATTAATGTGTACGGGTAGCGAAGCGCCCGGGACAGCTAGTCTTGAATATTTTTGGATTTTATTGCAATAAAGGTAAAAAATAATTAATTTCAAAACCAAAAGAAAAGAAAAAAAAACATATATGATAAGGAATATATAAATATACGTATTACATATGTATATCTATTAATATTGTAGGGAATTTATTCAGTTACAACTGTGTATTCATCATCATATTTGGCTCTACAACCGGAGTCCGGTCCTGGCCTCCCGACAACTGTGTATTAGGTTGAAAAAATTTCAAAAGTAAAATTTTCACTGTAAACAATATCTTCAAAGTGCATCTGACACTATATCGACACCTCGGTGATCTCCAAGATATTTTGGAAATTCCTTCAAAGCGTTCACCATTTTTAGTACTTCTTTGCAATTTACTAGCATTGTTTCTCTTGGAACGACAACTTCATCTTCTGTGTCTTCAAGATCAGAAATGGTCTGTGGCTAATTTTGAAAGAAGACTTCATCCGCATGTTATATACAATAAGATCTTAATCGAATGTCTTATCCATCCATCCATCTTCAACGCCAATTTTTTGATAGTTTTTACAAAATACCTGCGATAAAGTATAGGGATAAGTCAGTTGTCATTGTAAAACCTTCATTTGAAATGTCATCCAGCTTTACGAAAGCAGTTCCGTATTGTAGGCGAAGTCACCTTGCCCATGCGTTTTTCATTAAGTGGACATAAAAAATCCTATTTGTGACGTAGACACTCACAAAATTTCAGCTCTCTAGGTCGTGTAAAAGGGGCTTTAAAAGGATCTCAAAGAAGTCGAAAAAAAAATCTCCAGGTCGTGCGATTTGACACATTTCGATTATTTCATATGGGGCCACGTGAAGTCACTGGATCACTGATAAACCAGCAACAATTAACGCCTTGGAGACAAAATTTTTCATCTTATTTGCTACTTATGACCAGAGCAGTGCTCAAAAATGGGCTTCATCAAGAACATATGCGGTCGTCATATGTCCGAAATGATTTTCAAATGATAATGCCATGTATTGATCTATCGAATCAATAAAACAATTTGATTAAAATGAAATTTTTTGTGTTATTATAAACAACTTTAAGTTCTATCGTGCTTAAAAAAACACCCATTATATAAGGTGGGGCAACAGTAATTCATAAGAGGAATTGGCTGTCATTTTGTTAGAAATGAAAAAAATAGGACATTAACAATAATTCCATGTTCTTCAGGTGTGTATCGCTCCATTGCTTGTTATTAACTTATTCTCTGTCTGTCTACAACATCAATATCAAAGCACAATGACATTTAACGACATTCGCAAAAATTATGGCACATTGACATTACTTTTGCCACACCTTATGTCAACAGATGGTGAGTGAGTGAGTGAGTTCGGAAGTTGTAGATTTGATTTTTTTGGGACCTGAAACGAAGCTTCACTGGGTTAATGTGTCTCTAAGGACTGCAAAGATGTACTCGAGCTTGATATTATAATTCGCTTGATTAATGAAAGGACAAATAACTAACTAAAATATTTTTGATTTCCTTTTGAGGTGCATTTACATTTTTTTCTCGTTTGCTAGATATTTCCACCCCACCCGGTTTTTTTAATTTTATAGAAATACTCTTACACTCACCCACACGCACAGACATTTCCATCCACAAATATATCTAGATACATTCAGAATGTATTCTACGCACCAAGTTTACTGACCTTGAACTTACTGATTCCAAGTTTTAACATGGCTGGGAGATGCTATAAATAATTATAATTGATAAAACATAGACGCACACATACAACATAAGTTAGAATTATACTATTTGATGGATTTTATGGCTTTTTCTAGAATAGTATTAGTAGTTGTGTCATGCAGATACATATTCAAAAAGGTGGATGGCGAGGGCCGAGGAGACAAACACAGAATGTAAATTCAGTTGTTGTTTGTTTTTTATTTCCTTTAGTATCTAGTGATCTTTTTTGGATGTCTGATTCTTTGACACCTTCGATCTTAATGTTGCGTTGCTTTTTACTGTGGCTTGTTTTGTGTGGATGTGTGGCAACGAACACAGAAATCACAGGAAACGGATAAATTCGATTTTAAAACTGAAGAAGAATTCAATTTTACAAAATTCTAATTTAAGAAATGTTCAAAGTTTTTATTGCTGTCAGGGGGTTTACAGGTTTAATGGTAAGAAAAACAGTACTACGAAAATTGCGTTATAAGAACAGTTGGTCTGTTGAAGACCCAAGCAATTTTCTTTAATGGTTAGAATGGTAAGAAAAAGTGCCTTCTTAAAAATTGCCTTTAGATTCGCTTAATTTTTAAGTGAATTGTTGTTGTTGATAAAAAAACGATCAGAATTTTTAAAAAATTCCAAAACTTCGGCTTAATATCGAATGGAAATTAAAAGGCAAAATTTGTTTGACAATTTGTGAAAGAAGTACCAGACATCATTGACGTTGAGACCACAAAACAATTGCCAGCGGTAACAAGCGCTCTAGACAACTAACTGAAATTTTTTTTATATCACAGCTTCGTCTGAGGAGTTTGAACAAAAAATTTCATTTTTTGGGGTCAGTTTATATGACAGGTACCTTAACCCGATGACGTGCGAACGCCAAAATACAATCAATTATCCACCATGTTCTCAAAACCATTTAAGTGAAAAAAAAAAATTAAAATTGTAATCTCGGTTCAGAGTTATGTTGAAAACATCGATACGTCCCAATGGACGTTTTTTCTTTTTGTTTAGGGTTCAAATTTGTTTCTATAATCATCCTATAATCATCTACAACCGTCTATAATATTCTACCGTCTATAATACAACCGTCTATAATATTCCTATAAAACTTTCTATTCTATAACTTCTTAAATTTGCTCAAAACTGCCTCGTTTTTATAATTATCCTATAATCTTTCTATAAAACTTTCTATAATCAACCTTTACTAATCTTTTAAAATTAGTAAAATTTAAAGCTTAAATCTTCATTCAATCATCCTATATTCATCTACAATCGTCCTATAATCTTGCTATAAAACATTCTATTTCTTTCATCATATAAACTTCCTTTAAACTGACATAAATTTGCTTTAAAATTCCTCATTTTTAAAATTATCCTATAATCTTACTATAAAACTTTCTATAATCATCCCTAAATAACCCTTTGAAATGACTAAAAGTTGCTAAGGCAATCACCTATACCACCCCACACATATGATCATCATATAATCATCATACAATCCTATAATATTCCTATAATCTTTTAATAAATATTAGAGTTCCAAATAACGCAACCACATTGTATAATGGAGCGCACAGTTGCAATATACATATATACTTTTTAAAGTATAAGGATCTTTTAACTCAACTGCGTATGTCTTTTAAGAAAAGCCAAAGACGTCCACGCTTTTGCACAAATATATTCAATGTATTAACTGAAAGTTAAGCCACAGTCTACCATTATGCCTTAGTCACAATTTTGACTCAGCTTAGGAATGGAAATCATGCCAAGAGTATATGTAATTGAATGCATGAGTAGGCCTCTATAAAAAGATTTTAATTTGATATTTCAATGGTTAATACGCAAGAGATTTTTATTAGACCAATCACTAAAGGAATCAAGATCTACTTGTAATATTGTAGAATCCTCCAAGCTTGAAATGTTGAAAAAATATTTAACATCATCAGCAAATAAGAGATTTTTTGATGACCTTAGATTTCTATTAATGTCATTCATAAATAAAAGAAACAAAAGAGGACCGAGGTGACTGCCTTGTGGTACACCTGAAAAAACTTGGAAAGAGTTCTAACGAAAATCGTTCCATCTATTACTTAGATAAGATTTCATCTAATCCAGCGTTGGGGATCGAAAACCAAGAGCTTTTAGTTTTGAAATTAGAAGGTTATGACTCACAGAATTAAAAGCCTTTTCAAGATCAATATAGACGCAACCGGCGTTTTGTTTTTGAGTTTTGACGAAACGCCGAGTAAATACAGTTAAAAAATATGACTAAATTCGATACAACTAACCGTTTCAGGAAAAATCCATGTTGTTACTGAATTATGTGCGTTTTTACGATGAAAAA
Organism: Nephrocerus scutellatus; assembly: GCA_947095585.1. Classification (NCBI taxonomy): domain Eukaryota; kingdom Metazoa; phylum Arthropoda; class Insecta; order Diptera; family Pipunculidae; genus Nephrocerus; species Nephrocerus scutellatus. The sequence goes on along the minus strand of OX352765.1, from coordinate 82,948,335 downwards.
TAAATTATCTTCAATAATTTCTTCAAACAATTTAGGAATACAAAGCAATTTACAAATAGGCCTGTCATTTTCCGTCAACCGCTTTGGATCCATTCTTATGAATGTGTAAAATAGAACTTGTTTTCCAACAAGAAAGAAATAGACCAGTCCTCAATCACTCATTGAACATATGGGATAGAGCATAACCTAAATTTTGACAGCAGCATTTCAAAAAAGAGTTGCATTTATATTTACCATCAACAAAATATTTTCCATTGAATACGAAGAAGAGCCTGCATAAGACATATCAATAATTCGAATACATTCTTCATAATCCACTGCAAGACAATGAGGCGCAGTGAATTATCTTCCTATAATTTTGCTATAATCTTTCTATAAATCTTACCTATATCCTATAAACATCATACAAGCAACCTAAAATTTTTCTATAATTTTGCTACAAATCTTACTATAATCAATAGAAATCTTCGTTTAACCTTTTTTTTAATTGTTCTACTATGATCAGATAATTATTTTGAATTACTCCTATTGTTATGCCATAATCATCCTATAATAAGTATATGATCTTGCTTATAGCTTTTTTAATCCTATAATCACCCGAAAATTGTTCTTAAATATTTTTATTATTATTCTATAATTTTTTTGAATATTCCCATAGTAAATAAATAAATATCTCTTTAATTATACTAAGTTAACTGCATAATTTTTTTCTTAATTTTCCTATCATTATCATACAATCGACCCATAATTTTTCGTAAATATCCCTATAATTATCCTATAATCTTTCCTTAATCTTCTTATAATTAACCAAAAAATTTTCTTAAATATTTCTATTAATATCCTATAATCACCACATAGTTTTTCTTAAATATTCCTATAATTATCATACAATCTCCCAATAATTGTTATTAAATATTACTTTAATTGTCCTATAACCATCCTATAATCTATAATCACCACATAATTTTTCTTAAATCTTCCTATAATTATTTAATCTCCCTATAATCAACCTAAAATCTTCGATTAATCTTTTTTTAATTCCAATAAAAAAAATTGTACATTTCCATATAGCAGTTCTTCATATTGACAATAAAAACAAATTACAATAAAACTAAAAATTTCTTAAAAAATTTTAAATTAAGAAAAAAACTTAAAATTTAAGCTAATTTCCCAGAAATAATTTATCAATGTTTTTTGTGTCAGCTCTAAAAGTTTCTAATACAAAAATGCCGATCTGCAGATCTCTATTGGTTACAAAAATGTGACAAAGCGAGATATAAGTTGCAACATCTGAACAATTTTTCTTCACTGACACTCGAAAGTAGAGAAAGCCCAACAAGTGCTAACTAAAATGATTCGAGAGCTGTCAGCAGGCAGCCCGCTCTTTCAATCAGAATAACCCAATTACAAACTCAGTGCCCTTGCATTTACCAACTGAGTATCTCTCCGTAACAAACGGGGAAAATAAATTACGAAAGATTCCTTCCTATTGTAGAAGAAGTTTGTCCGTCTTCTTTAGTAAAAGTAATAAAAAAAAGAAACTCAACCGGCAAGCTTCTTCCTACTGCGTAATCACCTCACCAAAAGCTAATCAGTCATAATCGCTTCCAACCAAAAGGGCCTGCCGCCTTGTAATAAGTTTTGTTTAAATTGCGTAACGCACACACTTATTCCATACATGCAGTATGAGTATAGCGAGCAATCACGGATCAACCAGCCAAGGTCTCGTTTCAAAATTTCGTGGTGCAAGACGTGTCTGTGTGGAACTGAAAGGGAAACACGTCTCATGGTTCCCAGTTGGCCCTATACGCACACACGTGGTCGCACTCGTATTTCCTCAAGTGACGTCGTTGTAAGGCCCTCATGAATTTAAATACACATATTGTACCAAGTTTTACAAACACACTAACAAGCCGACCTTGACAGAGGTTTCATACATTCGAGCGTTTGTTAAGCAATTTGGGAAAATGCACACCCAATGGCAAGGCAATGCAATGCCAAGAAGAAGTTCCATCTATTGAAAAGAAAGGGCTTAGGAAAACATTTCAGTCTTGTTGTTATTCACAGAACGAACTATCATTTATCAAACATAGTAACCGACAATTTGTTAATTTTATGACAGGTGATAAAAAATGAGCTCACGTTTACGGGCAAAGATAATCAATTGACGATCTGTTATGTTGGGACCAGTTTGGGATTACTTATAATAAGAAGTATTGCTGGGCAATGGGAAGTAAGCCAAAAGATTTCTGTTTATTTTACTGAGCTTCACTTTCTGGTGATCGCTTAACTTTATTACAGTAACAGAAAGAGAGCGCGTGCATCTTAGTGCACGTGACAGAAGTAAAAAGTCTTTGGCGACCTTTTTATTTGCTAATTTGCTAATTAAATTAAATTCATAGAGGAACTATTTTAAAAGACAAATAGTTCATGTTATTAAAATACGAAAACTTTAAAAAGATAATCTTTTTGTCTAAATTTCCAACAAAACGTTGGGTTGTTCATTATATTACAGTAGCTGAAATACACAGCATTGCCTGGCTGCCCCCACCACACTGACCACTAAGACCCTTCAAAGCCCACTCCAAGATCCACCATAAGAAACTCCCAACTTATATCACCTGTATCTATCAAATGCATGGTCTTCGTGTCAATCTCACACAAACAATACCTACTCACCACAACCGTTCTCACCACAACAATAAGTTTCAGCTATATTGGATGAACGGTCTTCGAGTTAATCACGAACAGACAAGGTTTTAGAATTATATGTTAAGTTTCGTCTATTTACAACAATAAACTGTCTTAAAACGTGTTTTAGTTATTCGATTTATTCTTAAAGTTATCCTATAACTTTCCTATAATTTCCTATAATACTTTCTATGATCATACTATAATCTTGCTTTAATATTCCTTTAATGCTCTCTGTAATCATCCTATAATCTTCCTTATATTGCCCTATAATCTTTCTATAATTATCCAATTATTTTCGTATAAATATCCTTTAACTTGTCTTAAATCTTCAAGTTCAAGACAAGTTATTATTTTAGGACGTTTGGCACGAAAAGAGACCACGTAAAATACTTTTTGGAGTTTCTGGTATTCGAATCTCTTCTCAGAAATCTAACTAACTGACCACTAGAGCCACGGCACCCACAAACTTGTTCTATTGTCATCCTATAATCTTTCTTAAATATTCCCATAATTGATCTATAATCTTTCTTTAATCAGTTAATAATCTTAATTAAATCTTTTTTAAATCTTCCTATAATTATTGTATAATCAATTTTAAATATTCTTATAATTGTCCTATAATCATTCTGTAAAGATTCTATAAAGATTCTATGATCATTCTATAATCAGTCTATAATATAGCTTAAATTTTTCTTAAATCTTCCTATAATAATCACAAATTTATCCTATAAATTTTCTATCAGTAAAGAATCTTATAATTATGGGAGAAAAATCTCGTCCGTGAACTGGAACAGTACAGAGAGCAAGGACCGCACCAGGCGCGGAAGTTCGACCAGAGGGTCCGCGGTATGACGCAATATACACCGCGTTGCACATACTGCAAGGACAAAGAGGGTAATCTGATCGCCGATCTTAAAGGCATCTTAGAGCGATGGGAAGACCACTTTCATGAGTTGCTAAATGGCCAGCTAACTGAGGAATTGGAGGCTCCACCAATGACCGAAGATCATACTATGCTGCCGCCACCAAGCATAGTCGAAGTTAGCAGAGCGATAAATCGGCTCAAGAATAATAAGGCCCCAGGATCTGATGGGATCCCAGCGGAACTGATAAAAATACGAGGCCCCACATTACACCAAGCAATTCATGAAATAATAGTACAAGTATGGGAAGAAGAAGTTATGCCAGAAGACTGGCGAAGAGGCATCCTGTGCCCCATACATAAGAAGGGAGATATCACAAAATGCAGCAATTATTCTTAAATTCTTTGATAAGTTACAAGTATGATTTTACTGCAGTTGATTTTAATAATATCAAAAATTATCTGAATACTTTGGATTGGAGTCATCTTTTCAGGAACTTAAGTTTAAGTGAATGTTATGAAGTATTCATAAATAAAATAGAATTTATTTTACATATTTCTGTTCCAAAAAAAAAGTCAGAAAGGGGAATAAGCCTATTTGGTTTAATAATAGTCTAAAGAGATTGAAAAACTTAACATCTAAAATGGCAAAAAAAAGCAAGAACGATTCGTGTTTGCGAATGGAATTTAGACGATTAAGAAAAGAGTATGAATTTCTTAAGAAATACACCTTTAGTCAATATTTAATGTCTGTTGAGTCTGATATTAAGAGTAATCCTAAAGTTTTCTGGAATTTCTTGAATAAAAAAAAGAAAACTTTTGGATTACCCTCTAATCTTTCGTATTATGGGGAGACATCCAATGATTTAAAGACCATTTGTAACATGTTTGCAAATTATTTTAGATCAAATTTTGCAAGAGTAACTCTGAATAGGGATAATGCTATATTAATTGGTGGCGAACTAACAGATTTGGGTCAATTATCTCTTACGAAAGAAGAAGTTGAATTTGAACTATCGAATATTGACATCAATAAGTATGGTGGACCGGATGATATTCCTTCAGTTTTTTTAAAAAATTGTGTATTAAGCATTACTGAACCATTGCTACATATTTTCAACAAATCTTTGGAGCAAGGAGAATTCCTGGAAGAATGGAAATTTTCATATATTTCACCAATTCATAAAGCGGGATCTCGCATACTTATTGAAAATTATAGGCCAATTTCAAAGCTTTCTTTAATACCAAAAATTTTCGAGGCAATTGTGAAGAAAAAGATTGTGTCGGCTTTAAGGAATAGAATTTCATCATTTCAACATGGCTTTTTAACAGGCCGTTCTACTGCGACAAATCTTTCACTTTTCACAGATTATTGTGTAAATGAGATAGAGTACGGTCGTCAAGTGGATGTGGTTTATACAGACTTTGCTAAGGCTTTCGACCGGGTGCAGCATAGCATTTTGATTGCTAAATTAAAAAAATTAGGATTCCATTCTTCAATGCTAAAATGGCTTTCTAGCTACTTATTAGGCAGAAACCAAAGAGTAAAAATAGGTGAGGTAACTTCCGACCTTATATTTAATTCTTCTGGCGTTCCGCAGGGTAGTCATTTGGGGCCTCTTCTGTTTATTTTGTTTATAAACGATTTGCCACTTTATGTTGAAAATGCAAAATGCTTGCTGTATGAGGATGATGTTAAACTGTTCTTTTCAATCAAACGTGAAACTGATTGCTTACTACTTCAGGAGGACATTGATAATGTTACAAGATGGTGTAACATTAACAAGCTATATTTTAATATTAATAAATGCAGTGTTCTTTCATTCTCAAGAAAAGCGCATCCCCTATTGTCGAATTATAACATTGAAAAAGTAAAGTTAAAAAGAGTTTTTCAAAATTGTGATCTTGGTGTTATTTTTGACTCTAAGTTAACATTTCATCTTCACTACGACTTTGTTATTGCTAGAGCAAATAGAATGTTAGGTTTTGTAAAGCGGAACTCTAAAGATTTTATTGACCCATATACACTGAAGTCATTGTATGTCTCTCTTGTACGCTCGGTCTTGGAATACTGCTGTATTGTCTGGTGCCCGTATTATGCAAATAGTATCAACAGAATTGAAAGGGTTCAAAAAAATTTTAGTCGTTTTTCCATTCGTAAATTGAATTGGCCGGGGGAGCTGCCTCCATATAACTCGAGATTACTTCTTATCGATTTAATACCTCTGAATTCGAGAAGAAATTATTATTACATTATGTTCGTCAGGGACTTAATTATGAACACTGTGGACTGTCCTGAGCTTTTGAGTTTAATTCCTTTTCATGCCCCGAATAGGCACTTTAGAGTTAGTAACCTTTTGCATTTAAGAAATCATAGAACAAATTATGGACTTAATGGTCCAATTGCTCATGCTTGCTCTGTATTTAATAAATATTGTAATCATTTAGACATTTTCCTTATTAATAGAGATATATTTAAAAAATATATATTAAGTTTGTTAAAAATTCAGTAGTAATATATTTATTTTTATTTTTGTATTAAGTTATTACTTGTTCAAATCTTGTAAAGTATACCATGAAGATTAATAAACTAAACTAAACCATTTTATCGTGGTATAACGTTGTTGAGTACCGCGTATAAGATTTTCTCCTCTATCCTACAAGACAGGATAGCCCCATACGCTAAATTTATCATTGGTCCATACCAGTGTGGCTTCATCCCAGGCATATCAACAACTGATCAGATTTACACCCTAAGGCAGGTGATGAAAAAATGTCTAGGGTTTCAAAACTCACTACACCATCGTGTTGTAGACTTTAAAGCCGCCTATGATAGTATAGCCAGAGTAGAACTTTATAAAGCCATGAGAGAATTCGGCATCCCAAATAAACTGACCCAAGCCCATTCAACACGAAAGATACTGGCTTAGGCAGACGATATTGACATCGTTGGTAGAAACCGAAGAGCTGTACAGGAAGCTTTCATCCAGATAGGGCAGGCGGCAAGAAATCTGGGGCTGCACATAAATGAGAGCAAAAAAAAGTACATGGTGGCCACGTCTGCGAGTAGAAGATCCAACATTGGTCCCTCAATTCAAATAGTGGAGCGCGAATTTAAAGTAGTGCAGTCCTATCTCTGGTCAACTATAGCAGCCGATAACAGCATAGAACCAGGAATACGCGCACGGTTGCTTAAAGCCAACAAAGCCTACTATAGTCTGTCAAGACTCTTCAAATCCAGGAACTTAACCATAACATTCAAGCTGCTGATATATGTATAAGACAATGGTCATACCAGTACTTACATATGGATCCGAGACTTGAGTGCTTAGCAAAAAGCATTCTGACCTCTTAGCCGCGTTCGAGAGAAAAGTCTTACGGCGAATTGTTGGCCCCGTATGTGAGGAAGGACGATTCCGGAGACTCTATAATGATGAAATCTACGAGCGTTACCGCGATGTCGACATCGTGAAGAAAATTAAGCTCGGTAGGCTCCGGTGGCAGGACACCTAGCTCGCATGAGCGAAGAGGATCCTGCTCGGAAAGTCCTTTGCGGTAGGATTTATGGAACATGATGGCGAGGCCGGCCAAGCCTACGCTGGAAGGATGGCGTAGACCAGGTCGTCCAGAGTTTAGGGATGGCAAACTGGATGACATCGGCTCGAAATTGGGACCGGTGGAGAGACTTTTTTGCGGGAGGCCAGGACCGGACCCCGGTTGTAGAGCCAAATCTGATGATGAATGTTTTCTCTTAGATTATTCTATCTAGACTCTTCTTAAACAGATTTTGCTAATCTTGTATGTGCAGAACTTTTAAGGATTTGTAGCTTTCATCTTTGTTGATTTTTTTGGCGGCAATTTTGCGCAAACAAATAAATGAAAGAAAAATAGAAGATAGGTATTGTGTCAGACGCCTGATTGGTTGGTGTCTTTTGTACGAGCCTGGTTCGAATCCTTGGTATGGTTTTTCCCATTTCATTAAGACTTATTCTAAATAAGAAGTATCTACACGCATTCTAGATGTTACTGTGTTACTTACAAAAGATGGAATTGGGCGCAATGAACCATAGGTCTGAGTAATCGGGTGTGATCATCATTGACATACATACATCCACCTCAAACGAGTAAAAGAGGTCCTGCAACAAACCAGATTTGAAGAGTTTCCTTTTTCCAACAACAAATGAAATTTTGAAAACTGGTACCATTACCTCAGAAAAAAAAAATACAATCTCTTTTAACCTTTTAACCCCGCGAATATTCCCATTTCATTGACTTCCTGCATACTCGCAAGTCGCAAGCATATTGTTCGTAAGTGCCAGCACGCAGTCAATGGATCCGCTTATAAAAAGTCATCAGAGGCTGTCTATCAGTGAATCTTATCTCATGTGAGTACATAATTTCTCCCGAAAAGAACGTACAGCACACATCCATCTCTAACACAAACGCAAAACAAACTTCACATAGATACATGGCCATGCCGCAAACGCACTTCTCCGCCAGATTCGTGTGGCAAGTTATCGGTGTGTGGTGATAATTTTTTTTTTGTTTTTTTTCTTTTTTTTTTTCTTTCGTTTTTTGGGGGTCTTCGCCTCTGCGAAAACTTTTCGCAAAACTTTTCACGTCCATACGTACGAGCTACGAGTATTGTATGTCGACGTTGACGTTCCTCGTCAGAGTAACAACATTGTTTGCTCTTTCAAGGTTGTTCGGGCATTGACATCTGAAATGTTTTAAGTTTTTTTTTTTTTGGTTTTTTTTTTTTTTTTCTGTTGCCTCACCTCTTTTGCCTTTGATGTTTTTTGTCGGTCGGTCGGTCGGTCGGATTCTGACGAAGGTTCTTGTTGTTTGAAGCCTTCTAATATTTAAGTGGCTGCGTAGTGATTGCTGCGGTACGATAGCGGCGACCCGGTGCGTTCGAAATTATTTTGCAAATTTGCAAAACAAAAGAGCACATGGCGGAGATGAGTGAGGTGAGCGGTACGCACGGTGAGCGCACGGTACACGCGCCGCGCGTTGAACGAACACTAAAATGGAGCAATACAGACAAGAACACATATGGAGAAGTGGGAAAAAAAACCTCATGTATATTAATGTATATATACCTACACATATGTACGACGGATTCGCTTGCGTATATCGATTTTTTTGTCCAAACATTTTGATTTATTCCGGCTGGCCGTTGGCGCATCAAAAGGAGCTTACGCTCGGCTGCGAATGTTAATTTTTCAATTCAAACACAAGTATTGGTACTTGAGCCCTTCTTAAAGTCCGTCACGTCTCACGTTATGCCCTTCAACCACAGCACACACTACACCTTGACTTTGTAATATTTGGGAAGTTCAAATGTGCAATTGGAATACAAATTGGCTTTAATTGCTTTATGTGTAGGAGTTTGCCAGAGGGAGTACCATGTGGTATGTCCCTTATAAGCGCGCAACGGAGGTGGAAAATACCACATTCGTTTTTTGTTTGCTGTTGTTACAATTGTAAGAGTAAGTAGTTGGGAAAATATCTATACGAATCTCGATACGTACAACTAAGAGAATCATTGCTAGTATGAAAAGATTTGGAAGATACACTCTTGGTTCAAAATAAGGGCAACTAGAAAATCATGCGACGGTCCTTGATACCACCTTTAACTTACCATAGGGCCCGCATAGACAGCAGGGTAAAAAATTTATCCAGAAAAATACTTAGTCCAGATAAGGTGAAATGGGCCGTAGGCTTATTCAAATCATTCAATGCCCCCGGCGGTTATGGCATTTTTCCAGCGCTCTTACAAAGGGCAATCGTGCTCATCATGCCGGGTTTGATTTCTGGAGAAAGGTAAACGTAATTGTTATCCCTATAAACCAGGCAACAGGCCTAGTGAGCTTCCTAAATCATACATGCCTATAAGTCTAACATCATTTGTTCTCAAAATTATGAAAAAACTAATTGATGTTCATATCAGAGTCTGTCTAGATTCGTCTAGCTTTCTACACTCAAGTCAGTATACATACATACAGAAAAGGAAAAAGCACAGATGGCGCCCTTCACTATCTACTTAAAAAGATATAAGGAACTTTTCGTTCCAAAGAAATAGCTCTGTGTTCCTTCCTCGACATCATCATTGAGAGCGCTTTCGATAACACTGGCTACGACTCGATAGCAAGAGCAATCAGTAGCAGAGGTATCGAGGACTCGACCAACCAATGGATAAGGGCCATGCTTGAAAGTCGAGTTATCACTTCCTCCACAGCGGGAGTGTCTCTGTCGGTGACTGCAGCTAAGGGCTGTCCGCAAGGAGGTGTTCTTTCTTCCCTTTTGTGGTCACTCGTCATAGACAACTATAGACATCGCCATTGGCTATGCTGATGACTTGGCGATTTAAATTAGCGGTAAGCACAACAAATGTCATGCAAGGTGCCTTACTTCACCTCGTAAGTGTGATGCAGTAGAGAAGGGCTTTCCATTAGTCCTTGCAAAACCGTTCTATTGCCTTTCACAAAACGTATACTGTCCGAGTTGGGACCTATCATCATCAAACGCACCACGTTAGATTATTCTAGTGTGGTTATATAGCTCGGCGTCATAACCTTGATAACCTGCTTAACTGGAATTCTCATATCTAGTCCGCCATCGAACGTACCACTAAGGCCTTGTGGGCTAATAGACGTCTCTACGGCAGAACTTGAGGTCTTAATCCTGAAATGATACAATGGATGTATACCATGATGGTGAGGCCAATTATCACGTACGCGGCCATCATATGGTGGCCGAAAGTTCTTGAACGGACAACGGTAATTAGGCTTCAGAAGCTACAAATAATTGCCTGTCTAGGTATAACGGGTGCCATGCGCACCTGCCTTTGAAGCTGCTGTAGGGCTTTCACCCCTGACAATCTTCATCAGGAAGACGGCCGCTGCAACTAGAATACGGGTTCAAACCAGGTAACTATGTAGGACACATGAAAATTCTTGACTCAATTCCCGAAAGAGACATGATTTGTTGCACTATCCCCAACACCATGGCCAGGAAGTACTGTTTTGGGAAGTTATTAGAGGTAACAATATTGGACCGTGCAATCTGGTCTAATGGTCTCCCACCTCTAGACGCTAAAGGTCTGGTAAACAGACGGATCGAAGATGGAATCTGGATTGTGAGCTGGTGTTTTCGGACCCAACACCAAAGTCTCGATACCAATAGGTATGAGTCCCACGGTTTTTCAGAACTCTATACCATTGAGGTGTGTGCTAGGATTAACCTTAGTATCTATCTATCCTTAGGCGCTACGATTTATATCTTTTCAGATAGTCAGGCAGCATTGAAAGCGTTATCGTCCAACAAAATGGACTCAAAATCAATTAAATGCTGCTACGATGCACTGCAATCCTTGGATAGGCATCCAAGGGATTGCAGGCAACAAATATGCAGATTAACTAGCCAGGGCTGGATCGAAATCTGCGTTCTTAGGACCGGAACCTTACTCTAGTGTCAACTGGGCTGCCACCACAGCGATCGATGAATAATAAGTGGGGAAGTAAATTTCGTCTAGCCCATTGGCACATCTGCGAAACTCTTCCACTAATAATATCATAATATCCTTTATTAGAGAGGTAGTCAGTATCTTAGATTAGCTATACCCTATGATACAACAGATCAGCCACTTGAGCTAGGGCTGTTTTAAAAAAAAACCCTGCCATCCTGTTATAAAAGCTGGTGGGAGTGTTCTATAGGCTAAAACCTTACCACACTTACAAATAATATATATACATTGACAATTTCCTTAAAAATCGGTGTATGGCTGATATTAACATTTTACATTTCTCAAACCCCGAGGAAGGGTGCAGGGTGGTGTACTATAGCCTATAACCTTCCTCCACCTTCCAATTATATATTTAAAGGGTTTTTAAATAGGGACATAACAATTTTGTATTTTAATACAAACGCACCCTTAAACTTTTTTCATGATCTGTCAATGTCAAATCGTCAGTCAAGGCTTTGTTTCATATGCAGCCAAAAACCAGTCATATAAATCGCTGGTAAGCTCAGAAAGATAATTTCTGTTAAACGCACAAACATGTGTATAGATGAACGTCACAACACTTACTAAAAAAGTTTAATGCTCAACGCAGAGCTTTCCTCTCATGCGAACGAAGCGCCATGTGAGCAACGTTAGAAATTATTTTAATATCGAGTGCAACTTTGAAAGCTTTATCGAAAAATCAGCTTTCAGTTGATGGGCAAACTATTTGTAGACAGATGGCGTCGCAAGTATTACTGAACAATTACTAAAACCTTCTCTATAGAAAGCCCAACTCTACGCATACTAATGCTGTAAACCAAGCCCAAACGCATGTGTGTTTGTGGGATGTGAATACAGTGTACAAAAAATAAGTAGTCGCAAAGAGCGAGAAACGTAAGATGTGGTAGTGGGAAACAGAATATTTTTATATGAATTTTGCTCTTTAGTTGATTACTTATACAAATACGTTTGGTCTAAATCTAAGAATGTATCTGTGTACGATCGGAACAGTTGGGCTTTCTATAGAGAAGGTTTTGTTACTGAACAACGACGCTCCGTTGGCGCTGAAGTTCTCTTTTCAAATTTCCGGTTGTGCTGTGGCAGCACATACTGAAGGAATTCGAATTCTAACGTTTTTCCGTTTATTGAAAAAGAACCTATATCTAGAGGGAAATAGGTAACTAACAATTTAGACAGATAAACGATTTGCTTCTTCGTTTATCTTTGGGGCATTTCAGTTTTTTGTGCAAAAAGAGCTCGCACGTCTATTTCTATTGCTAAAGCTGCCCTCTTTAGCTGTTACTGATGAACCTATGCCACAGACAATTTATTATTGCTTGCAACCCTTAGAAACCGCTCTTGTTTTTTCGTCGTCTGTCAGTGTCGATAAGTTAATAAATTCCTCAGATGATTAAACGGACAAACAGACAGACAGAAGGACACTTAATACAAATTTCTGATGCCTGTTGACCAACATAAAGCGGCCTTAAACTGTGAGTTACAAAGAAACGAGTGAAGTACAAAATAATCGAGGTTACCTTCTTTCTCGCTATTGTGAATTATGCATACTTTTAGGGCAGATTCCCCCCTACAGCATATTCTCAATGTCGCTCTCAGACCAAAACCAACCAACGAGCATAAAATCTAAAAGAAAAATGCCTACCATCGCGTGGCCATGACCCATCGTCGACACAAAGAGAAAAAGTTGCTAGTTGGAAAGCAGAAAGAGGAAAGGAGAAGGAAAGCAAAAATATGCGGTCGTTAGTCGTTCGTGACCGAAAGTGACTGTGTGTGTGTGTGCTACTCATAATGGGGAAACTTTTTAATAAGAAACTAAAAAAATTAGATCGTGTATTAGGAATAATGATTTTAGTCGTAAAATATAAGAGCTAGACTCGGGGTACAGCGAATAACATAACATGTAAATTAATCTAAAACCACCGATTTTAGTGTCGAATCCATACTTTGTTGGGTGGCTAAGACCCTTAGCAATCATAGGGGTGGGCTTGGAAATGAGATGAGAGATGAGATGGTAAAAATCATCTAAAACGACAGATATAAGCGTAAAATCCCAAGTTTTTTGGGTCGCTGAGGTGAATAGTGACGGTAAGACACCCCTGTCATTTTTAGCAGTCTGGTGGGAAGTGAATGACATGTAAAAACAAAAAAAAAGCTGGGTGTGTAGAATGGTGTTAGAAATTATATCTCATTGGCGTGATTAAAAGATTAAAAGGTAAATATGCACGTTAAAAATCCATAGGTATAGAATGATAAGACGAGTAAAGGGGGATATTAAATCCTATCATCAAAGACCTTTGAAAGCCCTAAAAATACTCAAAAAGACCCCCAAAAGAAAGACTCAAAAAAAGAACCCAAAAAACTCCCAAAATACCTTACAAAAGACCGTAAAAACATTTTCAAAAGAACCCCAAATACCACCAAAAGATAGGGAAAGAAGAAAGAATCCCAAAAGACCTTTCAAAATACCTCTCAAAAGACCCCACAAATACCTCATGAATGCCCTCAAAATTCTCAAAAAAGACCCCCTACAGACTCCCAAAAGAACACCCACCCACATTTGTATCTCCCATGACAATACTATCTATTAAAATTTGGGGCCCCTCGGCCCTCAGATTCGGGTGGCTCCCATACAAATTTTTTATAAATTTACCCCTTCAAATTTTACACGCATGTATATCTCCATTGGGCAAACACTTTTTATAAAAATTTAGAAGTGATCTTCCCCGGGGTCGGAGGGCACCCATACACATTTTATAAAAAAAGTACCCGATTTTCTTCAAATTTTATACGCATGTGTACCTTAGATGGAGAACACTTTTTGTAAAAATTTGGAAGTGATCAGGCCCCGGGGTCGGTGGGCACCCATATAAAGTTTTTAAAAAAATTACCCGATTTCCGTGAAATTTTATACGCATGTGTATCTCAGATGGACAACACTTTTTGTAAAATTTGGAAGTGATCGTGCACCGGGGTCGGGGATCGTACCTGATTTTCTTCAAATTTTATATGCATGTGTAGCTCCAACTGACAACACTTTTTATAAAAATTTGGTAGTGATCGGGACACGGGATCGGGGGGCACCCAAATAAATTACCCAAATAAATTATATAAAAAAAAAATACCTGATTTTTTTCCAATTTTATTCGCATGTCTAACTCAGATGGATTTCAGACATTTTAGTAAAAATTTGGAAGTGATCGGTGTCGGAAGGACCCATGCAAAAATTTTAAAAAATGTACACGATTATCTTCAAATTTTATATCTACACAAGTGTATCTCTAATGGAAACACTAATTTTAAAAAATTTTGAGTGATCGGAATAGGGGGCTCCCCAACAATTTTTTTTTTAAATTACCCGATTTTATTGAAACTTTGCACATTGTGTATCCCCAATTAGAGAGTTTACACGAAAAACTTTTTTATGGGTTGTTTTATTATAGGTTATGTTGTATGAAATTTTCGAGAATTTCTCGAACCGTGCAATTTTTTTTCTCAGCTCAAAGTTGGCAGTTCTATCGGTATGCAGTCCATTTTTCACCAAATAATTTTCAATTTCTAAAAATATCTGATATATATAGTGAAGCAAAAGTATATTTTGGCGCCCAACAACAACATACACACAAACAAACACACACACCACAGCACAATCATCATATAAAATGTCATCGAAATAACGCGAAATCTAAATTCATCCTCTGTCTAAACAAAGAGCATTAGAGGCAGGCACAACGCACAGCAGCCGCAGCAGCAGCAAAAAATCAGGCGTGGGTTATACAGAAATACCCCACAATGCATCCGTAGCATTTGCTAAATTTAAGTTAAGCCCGCGGTGCAACAGCACACATCCATAGATGCATACAAAACACACACACACACACAGAGCATACACATCAATGCACTCACTACTCAAAGTCAAAAAGAAGCAGCACAGCGGTAAGCAGCTCTTGCGCGGCGGATACATCATCGCGAGAACATTCAACGGCACAACACGACACACAACATACTCGTACACACACACAACAACACTGAGCAAAATATGTTTAAGGTTATTCCGAAGCAGGTCAATTCAGTTCATTCGCCCAACGAACTTTCAGTTCACGTCACGGATAACGTCAACCTTGCAATTGCTGTTGCTGTGAGCTGCGCTACCCTGCAGCTGTTATTGGTGTTTTCGTTCAATTTGTCGAGCGAGTGCAATGCTGCCAATGATAAATGCATACAGTCATATGCACGAAATGAGTGCCTCTGCTGCTGTGGTATTTTTAATGCACAAAAGCTATGCATCACCTCCCTCCCCCTTACACACTTTATCCAAGCAAACGAACTAAATTCAAAAGTGGCGCTCGCTGGTTCGTTCGTTCATTCGTTCTTCGTTCGTTCGCTAGTACATAGTTCGGTATTTTTTTTAAATGAAAGGAAGCTTTTTCGTTTAGTTCGTTTGCGCAAAATGTAGTTCAACGTATGCACATGAACTCAATTTATGTTGACACGTCATCCATCCATTTTCCATTGTGCCGTTGCAATTGTAGTTGAATATTCAAAAATAATCGTGCCAGCTTACAAGTTTTTTTCTTTCTTGAAATTTCTAGAAGAATGTTTACAATTGATGTGGAATTATTATCATAGAAGATAGAGAATCTTTTAATCACGTGACAAGTGACGTGACGTGACGTTTGTCTTTCAGGAGAAAGTTAATATAAATTGAACATTAGGCAGACCGCGTTTTTTTTAAAAAAAATGGTGTGCCACAGGGTTCCGTACTCGACCCTATTTTTTTCCTAATATATATATATAAATTCTCTGTTCAATCTCAAATTGAATGGTTTCCCTACAGCTTTTGCCGATGATATAGCATTCACTTAACAATTACAGACTACATTTGAATGTATTGCCAAGATCGAAGAAGATCTTGAAATATCTATGAGCTGCGCTACCCTGCAGCTGTTATTGGTGTTTTCGTTCAATTTGTCGAGCGAGTGCAATGCTGCCAATGATAAATGCATACAGTCATATGCACGAAATGAGTGCCTCTGCTGCTGTGGTATTTTTAATGCACAAAAGCTATGCATCACCTCCCTCCCCCTTACACACTTTATCCAAGCAAACGAACTAAATTCAAAAGTGGCGCTCGCTGGTTCGTTCGTTCATTCGTTCTTCGTTCGTTCGCTAGTACATAGTTCGGTATTTTTTTTAAATGAAAGGAAGCTTTTTCGTTTAGTTCGTTTGCGCAAAATGTAGTTCAACGTATGCACATGAACTCAATTTATGTTGACACGTCATCCATCCATTTTCCATTGTGCCGTTGCAATTGTAGTTGAATATTCAAAAATAATCGTGCCAGCTTACAAGTTTTTTTCTTTCTTGAAATTTCTAGAAGAATGTTTACAATTGATGTGGAATTATTATCATAGAAGATAGAGAATCTTTTAATCACGTGACAAGTGACGTGACGTGACGTTTGTCTTTCAGGAGAAAGTTAATATAAATTGAACATTAGGCAGACCGCGTTTTTTTTAAAAAAAATGGTGTGCCACAGGGTTCCGTACTCGACCCTATTTTTTTCCTAATATATATATATAAATTCTCTGTTCAATCTCAAATTGAATGGTTTCCCTACAGCTTTTGCCGATGATATAGCATTCACTTAACAATTACAGACTACATTTGAATGTATTGCCAAGATCGAAGAAGATCTTGAAACCTTAAGGCTGTGGTTTGCTGCTCATAAGTTGATTATTAGCAAGAAAACTAAACTAATGTCGTTTAAAATATCTGGAAATAGGCTTTATGATTTTAATCTTTATTTTCATGCTCACAACTGCAAAAAGCTCGGCTTACCCGTTCATAAGTGCGGTAAATGTAATTTTACATGTAACACCCAAGGCTCGTCTGGTTGTTTTAAAATTGAGTCAGTGTGTCAATTTAAGTATCTAGGTGTCTTAATTGATTATAATCTTAGCTGGAAAGATCATATCCGTTCGATTAAATCTCATTTGTTGTCGGTGACTCGTAAAATGTACCTCACGAAGCCCTTTTGCTCTAAAAAAAACAACTGACCTTAATCTATTACGGCCTTGCACACTCAAAGTTGCAATATGGTATAACAAGCTGGGTTGGTTCTTTTGGACCTCTATTGATAGCGCAGAAGCATTTAAAACGAACTATCAGTAATAAAAATCGTTTTGCCGAAAGTTGGCCCTTATTCAAGCAATTGCGAGATCTACCTCTGGCTGTGAAAGCCTGTAAATAAAAGTGTTTGAATAAACTGTTTACTGTCAGACACAAAACGAATTCTGTCAGCAAAGATAACAGTACTTTTCATTTGGTAAATTTTCATAGAAAATTCGATTATAAGAACTGGTTATCCTGTTGATATAATCGAGTTTCTTTGCAATCATTATCAAGTTGGCATATTCGAGAAGTTCATATAATCGACAGTTCATATAATCGAGAAACTCATATAATAATAGTTCATTAAATCGAGAGTCTACTGTATGTAAATGTAGTTATTTTTCGAACTAAGTTACGAACGTTTATTGTGTTTATGCTGTAAATCTATACATTAATAAATTAATAGCTGTTTCCGGGTGCTTCGCTACCCGTACACATGAACCCTCGGGATGTTGGGCGTACTATAACCTTTAAACATACTCCACCTGCCAATAATATACATTGAAAATTTTATTTAAATCGGTTTTTAAATGTTGCCTATATTAATATTTTCCATTTACAACCGCAGGGAAGGGAAAGGGCGGTGTACTATAGCCTATAACTATCCTCCACCTGCCAATAATATACATTGAAAATTTCATAAAAATTGGTTGGTAAATGTGAGTTTCCATAAATAACAAGGGCACAAAATTTAATTTTTATTTATGTGGATTCAAGGATTTTTTATTTGTCTAAAAAGAAGAGTTTATTATTTCTTAGAACTAATATGGACGGGGGGAAAACTAGCAATAAATGTTTCTATAACTTATAAAAAACTGACTTGAACGACCATCAACTTTTGGCACTGATATAGTAGGGGTTTGATTAGTAGCGGACACTCGCAGTACCTTCTTTTTTCCTCTCAACCATCAAACAGCCCAACACACAAAGTGCAATTCCTTCGTTCAATTATTAGAAGTAAGGAAAAAAGCTCAAAGTCATTCAAATGAGTGTGTGTTAGTGTGCTATCGAACCAAAATATGTTCGCTCTCTATCATACACTGCAGTTCAATAGATTAGAAGCACATCATTTTGGGATATAAAATTGATATTTCTCCAGTTATATTCCAGGGAAGAAAAAAAAAACAAATAATGGTGAAAGTTTGAGTACTTTGTGGTTAATATAAAATCAAGTTTTAAAAAATGTTCAAAACAAGATAACGGTACATTAGAAACCTTTTTGAGTCAAAATGAGTCAGACTTAAATCGGTTCAAAAGATTCGGAGCTTAGATTAGAATGTTGTCTTTTTTATGAAAATTGATTTTTATTTTAAATCATACTCCACATATAATTCTTAATAATAAGTAGAACCACCTTTCTTCAAGATAACCTAACAATTCGATCTTTAGTGAAGTAGTACAATGAGGCCAAGTAAACGAATGAAATCTCATTCCAGGCAAGTTTAACGGAATCGATTAGCGCTTGCTTGTCATCGTATTGTTTTCCACCTTCGTACACTTTTCGTGTCGTTTTCTATAATGTTAAGGTGTGGACTCGAATAGCGACATCAGAAATCCATACGTTAACGAGTGATCGAGTATTTACATTGAGATGATCACTTCTCGTAACTCGTTCACGCGAGCGATCATGCCAAATTAACATTTTTCAGTCACGTATATGTGGTAATTCGACCCCTGGTGAAAATGGTGGCCATGGTAACAGTTCAACATTTTCACTGGCAACAGCCGATTCGGTGGTGTGTATAACAGCGTTGTCGTGTTGACATATCCATCAAAAAGATCGTGAATTTTCGGAAAAAGCTGTTTCAACACTGTTTTGTAGTTATTTAATGTCATTTTTCAGTTTTCTACCATTAAGTCGATTTTAGGATATTGCAGCCAAAATCATTACGTCTCCTTCTTGTTATCAGAGCGGTTTAAAAAGAGCTACTCTTTTCTTAGATAGTGGAAGTAAAAGATAGAGCCCTCCGGTCCATCTAAATTGAACTTCTTTTCGTCTGAAAAGACTACTATTTTCCAGCTATTCGAACTTGGTCCTATTGCACATCTCAGATTATGTGCTCTTTCGCGAATTGTAAGCGTAGAATCTTTCGCGAGTTATTAAGTGGTAGTTTTTTCTTTAGTTTTATTTACTTGAGGTGTTTGGTACTACAAATCACACGACAAACTGTAGATTCACTTGCAGTAACACCAGCTGCTTCTCTTAATTTTCCTATCGGAACACCTGAATTGAGGGCTAGTCTGACAATTTTTTGTTTTTCCGTTGCTTTAAGGGCAGTGGAAACATTTCCTTTCTAATTTTTCCCGTAAATTTTCGGATCCTTTACATAATTGCCAACTGCATGATCATTCCGATTGATCTTGATAGCGATAGCACACCTAGACATGCCTTGCGAGTGGTAGCATATATTTTTTGCATTCTCCGACAATGTCAAACAATTTTTTTACCCAGGGCCGGAAACTTCCAAAGATAATGAATGACAGTTTCTTTCTCATTCACATCCAAACAGCTCCTGCAAAAGGTATTATTATGGATTCCCAGTTTGACTGCGTATCTGCCTACTGGCCAATGACTCGTGATTACGGCAACCACGTCCCTTCATCATCTGGACATCTGCTCTGGATGGAATTGGCTTTGTTATAGAAACACCACATCGCCCTCGACGTAGTACGATTAAGTTCATCAGCTTTAGTTGTGCTTTGGTCG
The DNA here is from genome assembly GCA_947095585.1 of Nephrocerus scutellatus. Classification (NCBI taxonomy): domain Eukaryota; kingdom Metazoa; phylum Arthropoda; class Insecta; order Diptera; family Pipunculidae; genus Nephrocerus; species Nephrocerus scutellatus. The sequence continues at coordinate 82,928,373 of OX352765.1, read as the reverse complement.
TGAGGAAAGTGAGAAGACAATCTCTGACGGAGCTCAAAGGACAGCAGACTCTCTGTGTAGTCCAATGTAGCGCCCTTTCTTCGCCAAAAAGTCCGCCTTCTCATGTCGCTGTGTCGCGGCACCTCAAACTAAGGTCAAGACTATGCTTTGGCTTTTCAAAGCCAGTTCGGCGTGGGACTGTCTGAAAAGTATAGAATTGTTACTTTTCGCAATATTGGCTTTGATCGCGGATTGGATGTCTACGCATATTCCACTCCTGCCAGTTATCGCGATATTATGAAATACATGCCTTATTGCTAAGATCTCTGTCTGGAAAATGCTAGCAGAGTCGGGTAGCTTGTAGACCTTGAAAGATTAAAAAACTCCAGTGCCGGGACAGGAGAAATATCATTTTGACTTCTCAAAATTGCCTGATTCTAATCTCTAGTTAACCGCAGTGTATGCTCACCGAAACAAGAGCAGCAACAATCGGCAGTGCGAAATGCATGTGCCTTATTCAGTTGTTTCGTCACAACTCAAAACTCTACTACGAGAATTTATTTGAACACAGCACACAATGTGTGACTCCAATCAATTGGGGAGTAAAGTACTAGTACTCCGATAGTAGTATCCCTTCGGCAGCGCTGCATTGGAGCTTTATGAGCAGCAAACAGCTACTAAGTTTGCTCGTTCGTTGGCTCGTTCTACCGCTTGCTAACTCACTTACTCACTCAGCTGAATGTGCGCGAATTTAGATCGAGGTTATTCGTTGCAATGCTGAAAGTGCATTGTACTTGGTGAGTTTTCTATTGTGTTGCATGTGCATGAGTGTGTATACGAGTGCCATTTGTGTTCATACACTACGCTGTGCAATAGAACGAATGAATGATTGAATCGGACCCGGACGGACAACAAATGTGAGCAAATTAATAAACTACAATCTGTGTAATCATTATTTAGATTTAGTCATGGGTGGTCCGTCCGTCGGGCGGGATAGCGGGCGGAATGGTCGGCCGATCGGTGGTCGAACCAGTCGACTTAGAGAACGGGCAAACATGTGCTTTTTTGCTTGATAATGACGACGCTCTTGATGATGGTGATGATGAACTTATTGGACACGACCGACCATCAACGTCTGAATGCCAATTTACACTTGAGAGTTGCAGTCGTCGAAACGAGACGACATTGTTGCCGTCTCCTAATTTAGTTCAACATTTCATTAATTTATTATTATTTAAACAATAATGTGTAGCGAGAGTAGGTATCTGCTGCTGGCAATTTATGACTTCACTAAAAGCTAACAGATACGATCGATTAAAGGATGTAAATTACTCTGTGAACAGAGATAAATCACTTTGTATAGTATATTTATTGAAAAAGTGGAAACTTGTCGTTTTTTCTATGAAAACCTATATTTTGTTGTTAATTATTGTATACGCTCGTTGTCATTTTGTTAGAATAAGAAATTAGAAAATATCATTTACAAAATATCATTGATGTGATGTGATAAAGTCGTTGGCTTCCTAACAAAATTTTTGAACTCAAATTTAAATAACTTACATTGGTTTCACAAAAAAAGATTCGTTGACTTACCTGCAAAGAGAATAAAAAGAGAATTATAATATTAATAAATGAAGTTTCTTTTTACATCATTATACAAATATATTTAAAAAAATAAATATAATTTTTTTTCGTGTTGTGAATCAGAAATTCTAAATAATTTAAAAAAATTAATATTACGATGAAACAGTTCTCAGATACAGTGATACTTAGTAGCATAACTTCAATCATACATTTGAGCATCTTTTATAACTTCATGTAGTAATTTTACCCTATAAAATATTTAGAAATAAAATTTATACCGCAATATATCGAGAGGCTCGAGCCAAACAAACCAAACGCCCTGCATCTCAAAGGTTATCAAAAATTGACCGTCCCCACCCCCCAACCTAACAATTTTTTTCTCAGAATGAACACCCCTTAACAGATTAGCATCCCAAACCCAGACACCCTGTATAATACACAAAACCACCCAGAAGCAGAATCAGAAAGAGAACAACGCTAATTTGAACTTCCTTTCATTTCAGGTTCCGAGAGAAGCACTCTACGCTGCACCCTTTTTCTGAAGCTTCAAAGTGAACTCAAAATTAGTACAGTAGCCTGTTTAATAGACATCAAAAAGCTTTCGATAGCGTTTGGACAAGCAAGCTACTGTACAAACTTATTAGCTTTGGTTTCCCCAATTATATTGTGAAAATAATTAAAAATTTGTGTCTTCTTTGTACTGGCGTACGGCAGCCCATCGGCAAAAAAACGATTAAAGCCGGAGTTCCTCAAGGTTCCAGAATCGGACCAGTCCTGTTTAGCATTTTTACAGTGGATCAACGCACAAAAAGCGGATGACTTCATCACGTAGGTATGCCGGTTCCCGCTCTCCTGAGATAGCTGCCCGAAGAGTGGAGGAACACCTCTGAAATCTTTGGGACTACTACCTAAAGTGGAGAGACTAAAGATCAATGGCAACAAAACGGAACTCATCTGCTTCCGACTACCAGCAACCAAAACATGGATAAGACATTTTGAAAACCGGTGCAGAGGCTTAAAAATCACCCTTCTGGACAACAAGTCAATAAACACACACCAAGTCAGAGACAAAGTACCTGGGAATCAACTTTATCGAGAGGCTCAAGTTTAACTCTCACATCGATCAAACAATGAAGAAAGCCAACTACCTACACTCTTTATTTGGTGCACCCGCTTCTAACAAGGTGAAACGGACTGTCCAACAACACCAGGCTGCTCATCTACAAGCAGCTCATCAGGCCAGTAATAACCTATGGCTATCCCATATGGTTAACCGGCTCACTCACAACGATCTTCCTATTTTATAGGAAGATACTTAGGATCTGTACAAGTACAAGCTTGTGTCGACTACAAGGCTTTACAAAGGAGTAGGTGTGCTGCCAATAACCAACCATTTGTTCCAAAGGAAAGGAACAAAGGTGAGGAAATTCGTAATTCTACAACAGTCCTATAGTCTTCTTATAATCATTCCATAATCTTCAAACTTTTATTATTTATTTATCTTCAAATTTTTATTAAAATCATCCTATAGCCTTCTAAAACTATCCTATAGTCTTCCTATTATCATTTTAAAATCTTCCACGCATCTTTTGATCATCCCATAAATACAATGTATTTATACTAAAATCATCCTATAAAATTTCTGTAATAATTTTTTGATTTTATACTCATCCTATAATATCTTGCAATAATCTTTAATCGTGCCATAATCGCATTCGATTCTTATATTTCTAAAATCATCATATAAAATTCATATAATAAAACAATAGCCATTCTATTAGCTTCCTATAATCTTTCTAAAACAATTCTATAATCTTCCTATAATCAATGTTTTATTTGCCAACAATACTCTTTTAATCATCCCATAAAAATCTTAAATTGATGATAAAATTATACCATAATCATTCTATAATAATCATATGATCTTCCTATAATAGTTTTAAAACAATCCTATAATCTTACTATACTCATTATGAGACAATATTGTAATAATCCTTTGATCATCCCATGATCGTCTTACATTCATATTAAAATCATTGACTATGCTATAATAATGCTATAATCATTCTAAAATCATCCCATAATAAGTATGTAATTATCATTATGTAATGTAATAATCATTCTAAACACATCCTTTAAAGTCGATATAAATAATCTTGAATTTTCCTACAATCGCACTATTTCTTTTTTTCTAAAAGAAAACATTCTAAAGGCTCTCTATATTCATCCTATAATAATCCTCTATTTATCCTATAATATTTTTAAGATAATTATTTTATTCTCCCATAATCATCATATATCCATAATAAAATCATCCTATATAATCCTCCCATAATAATGTCATAATAATTTTTAAACCCTCCCGTAATAATCCTAAGCAAAATATCTTGACAAAGCGTGAAGTAACCTTAAATGTTTACTACTAATGCACCTTAAGTTTAGCTGTCCAATGAGTTCAATGAGTGAGCTAATTGGTCGGGAAGGTCACCACTCTAAATATGAAAAGTGTACTTTTTCTTAATTGTTCAATATGCCCTTCGTTTCCTTTTTGTTTTGCGATAAAAAAAAAACCTCAAGCACATAGATACCCTGATGCATATATGCAACGTCTGGTTCCCCACGCCATTCTCCGCGACCAACCTAAGCACAGCACCACCACCTGCAAAGTTGCAAAAACTAACAAAACCACGACCTTCGTCTATTCAAATCAACATCCTTCACCCGCTGTGGTTCTTTTGATAGCAAATGAATTGAGTGCGAGTTTAAGGATTTGCGAGAGGACTGCAAAATGCATACGATTGTGAATGAGAACTGCAGTTTCCGACATTGCGAATATTCATGGCGTGTCATAGGATGTAGTTTTTAATTAATTTTCAAACTTTTTAGATTCACATGAACGCTTCATGCTCTATTAGGAGGCAGGAGTCTGCAGGACCATTCAAAATGTTCCTCTATTCCCATCGATAAAAAGCGAAACGTATTCCAAGCTGCATGACCGATCAGAAAATATAATATATCAAGAAATTAACTCCTGGGCAAGAAGGTGTAAAAAAAAGATGCTTAAAAGATTGGACAAGTCTTTTGGGTTTGGGAAAGACTTGACTACAAACGACGATCAACAAACTCCAATTGACTGGCTGGTTCTTTTGAACCTGGAATTAATTTTTTTTTACCAATTTGCTGATTAAACAAAATATTAGTTGCTGGCTGTTTTCAAGCCTGGAACCGTGTGATAGCAAGTTTTTGAAACCCATTGACTTTTTTGCACTTTGTACGAAAACCTCAATTGTCTTAAAAGTATCTCCCCTTCCACAAAATTTTGGTAGCTGAATGCAATTCCAAAATACTACAAATTAAAATTATTACAAATATTTTAGAAAAATGTATCTAGTTATTCGCATAGATACAAGGGATATGTCGTGCCGTAACCTACTTCCCAGTTTGCTATACTATACGCAGATGCACTTGACGATTTTTTTCCCCTAATTCACTTTTAAATTTTCATTCAACGCACACACAGATACATGCATTCATCCATTCATCCACGTTGCACTTTAAATGCAATGCACTTTTATTCTGGATTCATATGGCAACAGCACGAACCATAATAATCATATAATTGTCCGAGCGACCGACGTCACACCATCAGACACAATGTATCTAATAGTTGAAGATTTAAGCGAAAAGATACAAAAAAGTTAGGGAAGACTCGCTCACCGCTCACCAGCTCTATCGTATGGTCAAATGCTCACATGCACTTTGGTACGTAAATGGGAAGCGAGAAGCTTTTAGTAGGTGCTCGCTTTACATCTATCTATCTAAGTATCTATGTGTCTATACATCTTTATAACTATATATCTAAGTATCTATGAACGAGTACATATATGATGAGCCTCGTGCATTTTTAGATACCCAACATCATACACACACACACAAACACAAACGTACACGCTCGTAGTTGGATGCAATAAATGCGCCTGCATTCGATTGTATGTAGACATCGCCATCGCCAGCGTGCAATCTCATTTTCTGGGGTAAACGTACCAGGCCAATGTACGACCTTCAACGTTAGATTTGAGGAGGCGCAAGCACACTGGTTGTGCGAGGATAAAGATGACGGTGGGACAGAGGGCGGCACTCAAGCAATATGTCGTCGTCGTAAATGGGTTTTCATACAGCAGGAGCGGTGGTACCCTTTCGTTGTCAGCCGCCACTGTTTAGAGTACTCATACTTTGTTACAACAGCGACGGTGTGATGCTATGTGACTGCCTGTGCTGCGTGTCGCGTATTTGTTGCATTTTACACCACATAGATGGATATGACCGCAGATGGAGTAGCAGTTGTAAGAGTTGCGTTTGTCATTCGTTTAAGTTTGCTGCTGGCTGTGATGATTTGAATTTTTAACGACACAATCTGAGTTTACCGTAAAATGTAAGACGATTGGTGACACAAAAAGGCGACAAATGTGGCGAAAAGTTGGCTTCTGTATCTTTGGTGTGCAACGGCAGCAGCAGCAGCAGCAGCTACAATAATCAAGCCAAGCCAAGTCAAGGCTATTTTTCACATTTATTGAGTTTTTGGCGACAAAAACGAACACACACACACGCTTACACGCGGAAAATTTTGGCGGCCATTTGTCTTTGATTGTATCTATATACAATTCAATTGGTTTATGGAACAAATTTGGTAGCAGATTTGCGAGAGAATGTCAGGTGACCTTTCACTTTGGATGCTGGTTTAGAATGTAATTTGAAATTATAATTGAAATGGCTGTATTGAAGCGTTTTGGCCTTTTCCAAAGGGATTGACAGGCTACAGTCTGGTGGCAAAAATAAAATCTATCCATAAATGGAAAGTTGACCATCGCACACAAAGAATTAATGACAAAATTTATGTGTCAAACAGTTAAAGAAAATGCAAAAAACAATCAGTTAAGTTGAAGCTCGGGGCAACTTATTAGAAATGTTGCTAACTTGATCGAGATCGTTACAAAACTCTTTTAAAATCTTACAAAAAATTTGTCAAAATTTATTAAAAATATCGCTAAATTGATCCTCAATGATGGACAGATAGTCCTCAAGAGGGGAAAAATTTGTCAAGATATCAGGTGATAATATGACTAGTGCGCCGATATTGGAAAAAATTAAAAATCTGACAAGAGATTATACCCTGAGATCTATCTCTACCCACCTCTATATTTCCACTATAGTGTTGTAAAGAAGCTGTTCAGAAACATCTCATCCTCCTCTACTTTTCCACTATAATCTCTGCGACAAAGAATAGTGGATTGCAGAAGCTGTTCAGTAACATCGCCCTAGCAATTCATAACAATTTACCGATACTCTTGCATGTCAAGAAGTAATCAGCCTAACTTTCTTAAATTTTCTTGTTGAGAAAATAAAACTGGGAATGAGGAACTGAAGTCTCATAAGCATAAGCATAAGCCTCATTTCAACGAGTGATGTTTCAACCCAACAGAAGAATTGATTCCAGTGTCAAGCACCTAACTACAATCGTCTGAATAAGGAACTAAGCGTAATAACTTCAATGAATTATTTTGGATGTTTTCTAAAGGTGTCCGACTTGGTGGGAAAAGGTTCAGGTTAGAATATTTGTTGCTCTGGCAGTGCAGCGTTCATTTCATCATTGTTTTTGTGTATCTCTTACACTATATGTATATAATCAGATAAACCGACCTCAAGAATAACGTCAAGTGAACTTAAAGAACGTGATTTGTAAACTCCAAACATATTATTTGGTAACTGTGTTGCTATTAAAGAACAATAGTCATCTAAAGCAAGAAACAAGACCTTTCTCTACTGTGTTGTCTCTCTGAATTCGATTCGAAGACTCTGCGGGTCGGAGGATCTATTTAGTGCTCCCATAGAAGGCTTTACTATTCAATTTCCTTCTTCGACCAAATAAACCTGATTTCCAAAGACCTGGGACATTATAGGATGTTATAACGGAGCCTAGGTTCACAAAATTCCTAACTACATCAAAGTTAAAGCATTGTATTGGGACATTCTGACCAATATATATCGAAAAAGGGACACCTTTTGCCCTCGTAAACTGCCAAAATTCCATTTTCGTAGCTTTTGTTCCAATGCTTACAAATGCACCAGTATTACCTCGAAGGGCAGTGCCAGTTATTACACACAAAAATTGTACCTCTATCGTGAACGTGAAAGTTCCGCACAATTCCATCCAAGATGACGATAAGAAATCTCATGACAGTTTCTTGCATAAATCCTTTCGAAGGAGTCGGTCTTGTTGTTCCCCTCCAAGAATGATGATAAGAAATCGCATGACGGTTTCTTACATAAATCCTTTCGAAGGAGTCGGTCTTGTTGTTCCCGACCAAGATGATGATAAGAAATCGCATGATATTTTCTTACATACATCCTTTCTAAGGAGTCGGTCTTGTTGTTCCTGTCCAAGATGATGATAAGAAATCTCATGACAGTTTCTTGCATAAATCCTTTCGAAGGAGTCGGTCTTGTTGTTCCCCTCCAAGAATGATGATAAGAAATCGCATTACGGTTTCTTACATAAATCCTTTCTAAGGAGTCGGTTTTGTTGTTCCCGTCCAAGATGACGATAAGAAATCGCATGATAGTTTTTTACATACATCCTTTCTAAGGAGTTGGTTTTGTTGTTCCCATAAGAAACATTATGCTAACAACTTCAACTTTTTGAGTTACCATTTTCAATTGAGTGATTGACCAATAGAAGGACGTTTGTAAAATATTCACACGTTCGCAGACAAAAATTGATGGTGTCTTCGGTGTTGTCGGTCTGGTGTATTATTGGAGCGTCCAATGTATGAGTGTAAATCACGAACTGACCAAATTGTGCAAACAAAATTAATTCCGGTGAAAAATTTATTTGATTCTTTTTTTCACAATTCCTTAAAAAATATTTTAAAGTCATGATGAATGCATGGGGACTTAGTTAATTTAAATTCTCATCGTCGCAGACACAACAAACTAAACTTAACTGCTGCGAGAATACAACAAAGCCAAGAAAAAGAAAAAAATATCTTAATTAAAAAAGATACACGGTCGCCGAAAGACTATGAAAGAATTTAGATGCATTATTGTATCGGCCAGAGTTGACGGCCGTCGTCGTCGTTGCAATCGTTCGCTCATCATATAACAACAACAACTACAAAAGATGGTGCATATTTTTTTTTTGTTGTAGATACTTTGCATATTTAGTTCAATTTTATTGAATATCTGGGGGCGATGTGTGCTTCTGTGTTTTTTTTTTATCAACATCATGTTCTTCTCCTCCTTCTTGTTTCGAGTGAAGACGAAGGTCATTACAATTCTGAGTGGGCTGTTTGGATAATTTTATGCGACTTTGTTCACCCTGTGATTGATAAATTCTCGTAAGCTTCAACTATTTGCGATTAATTGCGCAAGAACCATAATTTGATTCCATTTTTAGTTGTGTTCCATTTACTAACATTTTTCTTTTTCCCTAACAGTCTGCTTTACAATTTTATTGCTGACTTTTTTCAAGAAAAAATTCATGAATGACTTATGCGTGACTGACTCATGAGTGACTCATTCACGAATCATGAATGATGTATGAATGACCCATTAGTGACTTGTTATCGACTCATGAGAGATTTGTAAGTGCCTTATTAGCTATTTATAAATGACTCATGAGTGATTTTTAAGTGGTTCATGAATAACGTATGAGTGACTCATAAGTGATTTATAAGTGGCTTATGAGCGACTCCTGGGTTACCTATGAGTTAGTTATGAGATACTTATAAGTGACTTATTACTGACTTATAAGATATTTATAAGTGGCTTGTGAGTGACTTATTATTGACTCATGATTGATTTGTGAGTCACCAATAAGTGGTTTATGAGAGATATATTTAAGTGACTTATTAGTGACTTATGAGCGGCTCATGCGTATATTATATATGACTTACGAGCGACTCATCACTGATTTATGATTGACTTGTGAGCGACTCATTAACGAATAATAAGTGATGTGTGAGTGACTAATTACCGATTCATGAGTGATTTGTAAGTCGCCTATAAGTGGCTTTTGAAGGATATATAAGTGACTTATTAGTGACTTATGAGCGGCTCATGCGTATATTATGAATGACTCACGAGCGACTCATAACTGATTTATGATTGACTTGTGAGCGTCTCATTAACGAATATTGAGTGACGTACGGGTGACTTATTACCGATTCATGGGGGATTTGTAAGTCGCCTATAAGTGGTTTATGAGAGATATATTTAAGTGACTTATTAGTGACTTATAACCGGCTTATGCGTAAATTATGCATGACTCACGAGCGACTCATAACTGAGTAACTTGTGAGCGGCTCATGAATGACTCATTAGTGAGGTATGAGCGACTCATGAGTGACTTATAAGCGAGTTATAAGTGACATATGAGAAACTCATGAGTGACTCATGAGTAATTTAGAAAATATTAAAATAGATTTAGATTATACTTCAACAATCCACTTGCATATACGTTCTTCACCAGTAGGTTGGAGAGTAAACTTAAAACTTAATCTTAAAGCTTGATTTGATATTTAAGTTTTATGCTTATGTGGCTTCAATTTTCTTGTTTCTTCTGAGTTTATTGAATTTGCATAAACCATCGACATATGTATGGCTTCTAATAATTATTACAATAATTATTTAAATTATTATAAATTATTATAATAATCGGTAGAATAATTGATAGTAGCGGACGATCTGGTGCGATGGAAGATGGAGCCTGCCTCTAATCAATATGTCAGTTCTGCGGATAAAAACCTTCACAGCGAGGTTGAAAAGTTTACATGACAGTATTGTACCTCAAGTCATTCCAAAAATCTATTAAAAAAGTTGCTTCGAGTAGTTGAAGGATTGCATCTGAAGTGAAACTCATTTGCGATGTTCCGGTTTTGTAGTTAATTTTCTTTTTTTAAGACACCATGACCTCCCGATTTCGAGCCGTTGTCACCCAATTTGGTTTCAATGCTTGAGGACAACATACATAAAGTTTTCACATTCATGTTGTACATATAAAGAAGAAGAAGAAGAAGAAGAACGTCTGGAATTCGAATGAAGATGGATTTGGGGGTATACTCATAAGAATTTGAAGCAACACAAGTCAGTTACAATTTGAATTTGAAAGAGCTCACTGCTCATCTCCTATCCCTTATCAAAAAAATATATCTACACCAACACAAGGGTGATAAAAAGACTTCAAACTTTACAGAGCTTTTACAACTAAATAGTGAATTGGATGGATGGAAAATTTAGAACACTACAACTAGAAGTTGTAGAGAGCAGCATGTCAACGAGCTTTCTGTTAGTTCAGTTAACAAAGAAGCGCACGTTTCACTATCTCACTTACACTGTAGTTGTTGTTGTTGTTGTCATCCCCGTCATCGCTTTCGAAGTCGTAGCTGTTTGTGCAATTAGGTCGTATCTGATGTAAGGTCAATGAACGATTGAAACGTCGAAAGAAAAACGAAGGCCACACAAAAAGTTCTCTACGCTTAATAAAACAACAACAACTGTCCTGTTAGTGTGAGACCAGAATGTTCTGATTCTTATTACGAGATCTTTTTTCGTCCCCTTACATTACATTACCTTATCTTGCCGCATCGCACAACCAACTTTCAACAAGACATTCGACAATCCACCCACAACCCAATTTGCTGCGTGGATTAAAATTGTTGCTCTAGCTACAATTGTCTTAAGATATATTTAGGAATCACATTTGCGAAAAATTCGGATTTTCGTTTTGCAATAATAAATGCTAATAACCTCTGCACGCCAGAGCAACTATAAATAGAGTGCGAAGAGTGAAGTGAAAGTTTTCATTCACGCAACGAAAAGGCACCAACGATTGTGCAAAAAAAAAAAAAAACATTTCGTACTGAAATAGTTCGCATATTTAATTATTACGTGTAGCTTTACTTTTGGTTTCTTGTTTATTTTTACGTTACTAAACGTATTATTATACTATTTAACTATAACGTATCATCTTTCTAAAATAACATCCCTATATTTTTTTTAATCCGTCTGTAATATTTCTACCATAATCTTATAGTCTTCCCTTATCACCTTTTTTTTAAAACTGTTTTAATATCTTTCTTTAATTCTCCTATAATCTTCCAAAAATCATACTTTAATTTTCCTATAATCATCCTATAACCATCATCCTATTCTTATTCTATAACCATGCTTATCATGCTCATCTAACAAGTATCCTATAATGAATCTATAATATAATATTCTTGTAATCTTTCTATTTTATTAATATATATTAATATATTTACGTTATCTTAAAATATTCCTAGAATCATCTTATTATCTTAACATTACTTTAATCATCCTATCCTTCCTATTAACGTCCTATAATAATGCTTAAACTTTCTATAATTTTTATATAATACAATATAATTAATCTATTATATAATATTCTTGTAATCTTTCCATAGTTATTTTATAATATTCGTACAACCATCTTATCATCTGAACCATACAATCATCCTATCGTTCCCATAAACGTCCTCTAACTGTCCTTAAATCTTTCTATAATTAATCTATTATATAATATTTCTATAATTTTAATATCATCTTATAATTGTCCCATAATCAGCCTACAATCATCCTATCCTTCCTATAACCATACTTATCATGTTCATCTTACAAGTATATATATACTATATGTATATGTATATGTATATATATAATATTCTTGTAATCTTTCTATAGTTATTTTATAATATTCCTACAATAATCTTATCATCTTAACATTTCTTTAGTCATCCTAGTTATATGGTTATAGGAAGGATATAGCATTTATATTATAGGGAGAATAATATAGACTTCCTATAACTATCCTTAAGTTATCTTTAAAACTTTCTATAATTTTTATAAAATACAATATTCCTATATTAACACTATAATCATTTTATAATTATCCAATAATCTAACTACAATCATCCTATTTTTCCGAAAATCATTATTCAATCTTCCTATAATTAATCTATAATATAATGTTATTTTACTCTTTTTTATATTAATTTTATAATTATTCTAAAATTAACCTTTAATATTCTTACATCATAACTTTCCTGGAAATATCCGTTTCTACAATCATTCCATCTTTCCTATAAATCCCATAAACTTCCTATAAAAATCATTCAATTCCATACATTCAGGTTTTCTCGTTATGTGGCGTCTTAATTTCTTAATAATTTTTTTTTGTATGATACTTTTTTCCTCTTCCAGCATTTTAATCGGCCTCCAATATATCCGAGTTTATTGTCAAATGGTACGCGACTAAATTGGCCAAACTAACCATTCTAAAGGTTTTGTTACCAAATATTATTGTGCAGTATATGCATTTTTTTTTTATCAAAGTTTCGTTCTAAATTGCCAACATCGTTACAAATCATAACTAAGTCCGGTTTTACCACCGCCAGAGAATGTGCATTTAAGCGATTATTGTTTTATAATCTGGTCATATGGTATATGGTATATCTGGTAGTAGAGGAATTTACATTAATTCGCCAGAGACTAAACAATAGAAGGCAAAATCAGAAATTTTAAATGCAACAAGGAAGGGGGGTTTCAAACGTGTTCCTAGCCATGCATCGCCCGTACACGATCAATGCGCAGAACATAATAAATAAACTGACATAAAAAATGCTGACAAGCTATGTACGAGTAGATACCTAAATCTATCCAGTAAAGATATTATTGTTGTTAACATTAAGCGGCAACTGCAGATCACATCGTAACCGTCGTAAGTGACACAACACACCAAGTGCAGTCACCTTGCAATTGGTCGACGAGATTGGCAAAAAGATTTATTACCACCAGTCACTTGGTGTAACGCTTGTTGACATCTACAACGCTGTTCGATTTTATTAAAAAGCTCAGACAGATAGTGTATGCCCACACGGAGTGATGCAAATACGTTCGCAATTTAACATCTGTGTGTTCACACACACGCACATACTGAAAAACACAAAAGCGCGCACAATGTGTTTTCAATTTTCATATCGAAATCGAAAGGTGCATTGACCGAGCAAATCCATGGCCTACTTAACAGGAAATAGTAGTTCGGTCGTTCGCTCAGCGTTCGGGGACTGTGTTCGTACTTTTTATGGATACAGAGTATCTATACTCGTATAACCGACTCGTTCGTATCTGCCCGACCGAGTTTCAGAGCCAGGCATTGGCAGTTGGCACTTGGCAGTGAGACAGTGGGACAGCAACATAGCAGAGAGTCAGCTAGGTTGGTGGTGAGTAGGTAGAGGTACTTGTTAACTACTTACTCTGTTCTCTGTTAAGATTACATAGTTGGGCTGCAAACTAAAAAGAGGGCGTTCTATGGGTGGGTGGACGGGCACTGTGTGACGTTAGGAGACAGCTAGTGGCGATTGCAATATGAGGTGTGCAAGGTGTCAACGTGGATGTTTCACGTTATATCTGATGTACGGATAAAGATGGATGGATACATTAAAACTCTCTTTCTTACAAAAGGTACTGAAAAAGTTTGTTTTTTTTTGTGTCGTTTTCGAGCGGCAAGTTTAAAGTTTAATTTATTACATTTGCAATTTATGTGTCAACCCAAACGCAGTCAGTGTGCGTGCATGGGTGAAGTGTGTGTATAAATGATTCAAAATGAATAACGAAATTAAATTTGTTTCCAATTAGAACTTTTGCTGTTTGCCTAATATGAACGCAAAAAATTATTATTTATTGCACGACTCGACAAGCATTGCATTGTGTTGTTAATAGGATGGAAATGTACATTTGTTTTTTCTTAAAATTTAAATTTAAGCTTAAGTTCGTTATATGAAAACAATTTGTTAAATTCTTTTCGAACCCTTTTCAACGATTAGTAACATTAATATGTTGGTATACTTTTTTCAAGTTCAATGAGAATCATTGAATGACATTTTTGAGAAACAAAACTTAATAACTTTTGACTTTAAACATTTTTGAATTTATAATTTCTTACACTCTTATTTCACAAAATTCGTAAAAACGTTTTTTGGGGAATATTTTTCTGTTAAAAAAAATGTTTTTATTTTTTTGGGAAATTTTTTATTTCTTAAATTTTTTTTTAAAAAAAAAATTTCTTTAATTTTTAAAATGAACTTTAAAAAAAAAATGTTTATTAGTTATTTTTAGTTAAATGCGCCACACGCGCCACATGACGCCAAACGCGCCGTCGTCCTTGTTAGCCTTCTTGCCAGAAACATTTCAGTTTCAGCTTTGGAATATCTTTTTTTTTTTTTTGAGAGGAGATATGTCTATGAGCTTGTGTCTTGAATGCCTGTGGATCATAGGGTTCTTACCCTTTCTAGTATACATGAGCTATAGCTTTTCTGGCTGCTTTTTCTTGTATGGCTATGTGTGACGGGGTTAGATTTGACAGAGCTTGTAGACCTGCAGTAGGTGTAGTTCTCATTGCCCCCATTATGCCTTCACACATGCTAGCCTTTTTATTTTGTTTAGCTTTATTATTGCTGTTCATTGTTTCGACCCGTACAAAATGCTGGGTCTGATAATTTGGTTATAGGGCCCTTCGATTTTTAGGTTTAGTCCCCAGGATTTTTTTTTGTAGTTGTATCAGGTTCCATAACGCTTTTATAGCCTTTTTGGTCACAATTTTAAGAAGTTACTTCTATTTCTTTAACTTTTTTAGTATTGGAAAGTTTATTTTCCTCCTTTTTTGTGTATGGTACTCGTATTATTGTGGTTTTGTTAGAGTTAATGGATAGCTTCTCCTTTTCACACCGTAGCCATGTTCTCTTTAGGGAATTTTGCAGCATGTCCCCAATGTCACGTTTACCTTTTGATGATTGGTTTGGTGTCATCGGTATAGCCTATTGCTTTTAGTCTTCTGTTGCTCAGTTTCACCAGCAGTTCGTCAAGTACTATGAGCCACACTAAGCGAGGAAGTACTCCTCCTTGGGGACATCCATTACCTATTTTAACAGTAAGTTGACGTCCCCTAAGTTTGCTGTGATTCTTCTAGCACCATAATATTCTTTTAATTCTTCTTTGGTTTTCCAATATTCATCTTATTTTCCTATAATGACTTGCCATTGATCATTCTTCAATCTATAATAGTTAGTATATAATAAAATATTCCTTCAATTTACCTATAATTAATTTGTAGTATTCCTGCGATCGTCCTATTCCTCCTATAACTATCTTATGGTCATCCTATAATCTTTCTATAATTTTGTTATAATAAAGTATTCCTATAAGTTTACTATAAAAAGTATTCTATTATCATAATCTTACTAAAATAACCATATCGTTCAACTATATCTTATAACTATTCTTTAATCAACGTACAATCTTCCTATAATTATTTTATAATATTCTTTAATCAACCTACAATCTTCCTATAATTACTTTATTATATTTTTTAATGAACCTACAATCTTCCTATAATTACTTTATAATATTCTTTGATGAACCTACAATCTTCCTATTATTATTTTATAATATCCTTTAATGAACTTACAATCTTCCTATAATCATTTTATAATATTTCAACAATCATCGTATCCTTCCTAAAATCTTTCTATAATTATTAATCTATAATATAATATTCCTAAATTGGTCTTTGTTTATCCTTTTTAACAATACATAACACAACACAATTGTAGTGTTTTTAAAAAAAAGTATTTAAATCATTTTAGCAACTTAATCACTTTAGATGGAATTAACCATATATAGAATATTGCATATTCATGGATTCGATGTTTGTTGTACTTTTTAACGATTCATAACATTAAGACGTGGCTATAGTACTTTCGAGGCCAATTAAGATTTATCCAAGTACCATTTTTTAAGGGAGAGAAGGGACAAGTTTCGATTTTTTACCCAATTTCCATTTTTTAAAACGACACCTCATTAGATATCTCAATGTTTTTAAAGTTGGAAAACATATGTAGATAATAAAACATCACACTTGTGACATTGCGCCTGACCTTATTCGTCAAAAAAAAAGAAGAAAATTCTAAGCCATAACAGCCCAGACCCACACAACAGAAAAGCTAATTCGGACTTAATAATCAGCTATCAACATGTTTGTTGCTGATATTGATGAGGCTGATGATAGATTAGGCTCGGGTGGATTGCTTCAACAGAAGTAGACAAATCATTAAAAAAAAAAGTAAATAAAAATTTGTTGCCAGAAGAGACCTCTTAAACTTGAGTTTGAGTTGTCAAAAAATAAGAATTACATTTTTCACTTTCTTGAAAGCGAAAGCTCCTTCCCAAGTGCATGCTGTGGCTCCGCACGCTCCTTTTCATACATACAAGACACTCAAAATCTATCAGGAATGAGCACAGAACACCAAAACGCGCAGCACACAGATACACATTCCGTTTGGGAGCTTTAAATGTGTGCCAAAATTTGGGTTAATGCGGTCAATGACCACCAAAAGAAAATGTGATGAAATTATTCGCTTTATTTTTTGGCGTTGAGTTGACTTAGCATTGGTATATATGTGTGTGTATGTGCGGATCTTTTCACTTGTCGGATTTTAACTGCGACCAATTGAGGCATACCTAGGGCATCGGGAACAAAATTATTACAGGCAAACATGAGAGTGAGTAGATTTTTTACTTTGGTTGGCGGTAGTTAGACTCATCTGGTGAAAGAGTAAAACATTTATGGGAAAATCCATGACTTTTATAAACAAATTAAACCAAAATCTGTGATTGATATTGATAATTTTTGATTCTACAATTAGTCCGCATCAGTCCTGCCAATTCGACAGTTTTTAGTCATAGTAGTTTTAAGGGCTTTTTAGAGTAACAGCTTAATTAAAAGGTATGATAACTGCCTATCGATCAGTAATCTTGTCCTGCGATCAGTGATCTTGCCTCGCAATCCTGTCTCGAGATTCTTAATTTTGCCTTGCAATCAGTGATCTTGCCTTGCTATCAAAGATCTTGTCTCGCGAACAGTGATACTACTCGCTTTTGGTATAATCTTTCCTAGCAATCAATGGTTTTTCCTAGAAATAAATGATCTTGCCTCGCGATCAGTGATAATTTTGCATCGCAATAAGTATTCTTGCATAGCAATCAATGATCTTGTTTTGCGAACAGACATCATTTTGCCCCGTATTAAGTATTCTTACATAACACTCAGTGATCTTGTATCCCAATCAGAGATTCTGCATCAAAATCATTGCGTCGCGATCAGTAATATTGCCATGCAATCTGTAATATTGCCTCGTAATAACTGATTTTATCCCGCGATCAGTGATTTTGCCTCACAATTGGTGATCTTGTCTCGCGATCAGAGATTCTACCTCAAGATTATCGATTTTGCTTCGCGATCAGTAATATTGCCTCGTAATCAGTGATGTTATCCCACACTAAAGGGATTTGCACCCTTATAATGCTTAGCACAGCGTGGGCGTTAGGAAATTAGGGAGAGGAAAAGATGAGATGTCTAGGCACGTTTGTCTTAAACGACTGCAGATCGTACAGACTACAGATCATTGATTTTGCCTCACAATAAGTGATCATGTCTTGAGATCAGTGATCTTGCCACGCATCTAGTGATTTTCCCTCAAGATCATTTTTTTTTGCCTCGCAATCAGTAATCTTGCCTTTAGATCAGTGATCGTTAACTTTAAAACATATTCCTGTAACTTTGAAAATTAAAATCCTTGCTGATCATTTTAAGATTCCGATCTTTAAAATTTCGATTTTGTTGATCAATTATCTACTTTTGATTTTGACCTTCAATAAAAAAAAGGAAGCTTAAAATTAATGAAAAGGTTGATCGAATCAGAAAAACTATCAGTTTTCTTTGAAACCTTTTTTCCACAGAAATTACGGTAAATAAATAAAGGGATCGTTTATAATTAATTTTCGATTTTGTTGTGCCTAGTAATGTTTTCATATAAGTTTACCGCAGAACTGATTCACAACCAAATATCGTTTTGAGATTTGATTTAAGAAACGAATTCTACGATAAGAATGATCTTCGGATTAGCAGGTAAACATAGAATTTTCTAGAGCCTCCAAAAAATGCCTTGATTATTACTATTACTATTATTCTTCAAATGCGGATTAGATATTTTAGTTGTTTTTGGTAGTAAAGAATATTTCCATATGATCCAAATTAAGGTTTTTTTCAATTAAAAGTGTTCAGAGTAGTATGAAAGATTATTTTTCAATTTTCCAATTTTTTTTGAAGATCATGTTTTTTTCGATCAAAAAATCGATCGCACGATCAATAATTTTGGTAATTTAATTTTTTAATTTAATTTAAATTTGAGGATATTAAATAGATGAAAAAAAAAACAAGTAAAAAAACAAGTACAGGGTGTTTCCTAATTTAGATAAACTCTAAACAAATCTAATTAATATCTAGAAGAGATATTTATAAAACATTTTCACGATCATGTTTTTCCGAATAAAATATGCGATCAAAATACAAATTTTAGTTAATTTTTGCGATGACATTTCACAGAAAAATAAGCGAATTTATAGTAAAGCAAATGTAGGGTGATAATTAAGGGTTTCTTATAAACAACAAACGCTAGAATGTCAATTTCTAAAACGTTTTTCTTGATCATGTTTTTCCGTTCAAAATATGCGATCAAAATTTACAATTTTTGTGATTTTTCTGATACTATTTGACAGAAATTAAATAGAAGAATGGAAGATTTTCAGAAAAGTAAATACAGGGTGATACATTTTTTTATCATCTGAGCAGTAATAGCTGGAAGATCAATTTGTAAAACGTTTTTTTTCGATCATGTTGTTTTGGTCAAAAGATGCGATCTATTTAAAAAGTTTTGATAATTTTCTGATGATACTTGACAGAAAATACAAGAGAATTTATATAAAAAGAAATACAGGATTATATTTTAGAGTTTCTTGTAAATAACAAAAGCTCGAAGATCAATTTGTAAAACGTTTCTTTCGATCAAAAGATCCGATCGATATAAAAAGTTTTGGTAAATTTTCTGATAATGCCTAACAGAAAATTAAGAGAATTTTTAGAAGAAGAAGTACAGGGTGATAGTTGTTAGAGTTTTTTGTAAAATAACAAAAGCTGGAAGATCATTTTGTAAAACGTTTTTTTCGATCAAAAGATGCGATCGATATAAAGAGTTTTGGTAAATTTTCTGATTATGACTAACAGAAAATATAAGAGAATTTTTAGAAGAAGAAGTACAGGGTGATAGTTGTTAGAGTTTCTTGTAAAATAACAAAAGCTGGAAGATCAATTTGTAAAACGTTTTTCTGAACAAAAGATCCGATCAAAATTTTAGGTGATTTAAGTTATATTTGACAAAAAATTCGTAGAAAAATACAGAAGATCAATTTTGTTATCTGCTAAAGCACTAAAAGCTGGAAGATCACTTTCTTCAACGTTTTTCTTGATCACCTTTTCTCGATCAAAAAATATACATTTAAAATAACAAATGTTGGTAATATTTTGATGATTTGTTTTTTAAAAAAAAGAGGTGCTAGGAAAATCATTTTCTTATTTTTTACGATCATTAACTTTTAACTCCTAAATAGCAAAAACTTATCATTGCCAGTGGATCAATGACCAACTGAATTTTCTCCTCATAGAATTAAAAATTGAAAATTTTATTTCCACAATTTTACTTTTATGTATTATGAATTTTTATAAATTAATTAAGACAGAAGCCGACCGCCCGCCCTCCCACAACTTACCGGCTAGAACACGCCCAATCAGACGTTCAGTGTCGTCAATATGCTTCGCATTAGCGAATAGATCTTCACGAGTGCCAACTGTCATTTTGGCAATTTGTAGCTTGCAACGTTTTTTTACACAATTTTTTGTTTATAACTAAATTTTCACTATCTATAATGTAATTTGTAACAATACAGGATTTTAAATACAATTTCTTCTAATATTGTAATAAATTTAGACTATTTAAAGTTAAGTAGCACAACAGTAATTGTGGTTTTTTTTTTAATTTAACTATATATTAAGTATTAATTATATTTTAAATTCGATTAATTATTTTTTTCTATATATTTATCTATTAAATTACTATAATTTGCGGCACAACTGAATTGAATTGTTTTTAAAGTTTTAATTTATCTAAATTGTTTTTTATTTGGTTTTTTGTTTTTTTTTTGTTATAACTTATGGCACCGAATTGTAATTAACTATTTAAACTAATTATTGATTTATTAATAATATTCATTTGGAGAAAGTAGAGTAGAGTAGAGTTGACGATGGTGTCGTTGTCGATCGACACGAACTGATCGCAATTATTAATTCAGACGTTAAATAAATATCACAATGACATCGGCAATGATTTCTGTTTGTTTGGCGATGATTTTTTTCTCGTTGTATTCTTGAGCAAAATTTTATTCATTTTCATGAGATTCGTGCGACAATTGACAACATAATTGGGATTTATATTATCTGAGTGATGATAGCAGATTGATCGCAGCTGACATAGCGGACATTATTTTTCCGAAATTGAAATTTGTGTTTTGTTTTTTTTTGTCTGGCAATCGGTGAACTAAAAATAAATCAACACAACACACCGATATAATAACAACAACACTTGCTTGCTGCCTGGATGTGGAGTACGCTATTTGGTATGGCTTTTTTCGATTGCGATTTGCCGCTAAACGCCAAGCTACTAAGCACGAGACGAATCGCCGCTGCTTCTGGGAAACAAATGTTAAATAACAATAATTGTAGGAGCGCGAGTGTGAATAGTGGCGGTGTTTATTTTGTTGTTATTGTTGTTGTTGGTGGCTTGAACTTATGTTGTGTGCACGAGGGAAAAAAGCTCTGTGGATGCTGCAGATGCAGAGAGCAGCAGTAGTTAGTTTAGTGCGCCGCCAAGTAGCAGAAACAGCTGTAAACCTGTGAATTATTGCCACGTACAGGCAAAAACAAACAGAGATACACTATCATACGAGCGCACACGCGTTCATTCCATCCAATATTACAGTAAAGTGTCATAATCTCCATCTCAAGTTTGTTGCTTTAGGTTTCCTATAAATTTCTGTTGTTGCTGTGTGGTGTTGTATAACATAACAATAATATGGTAAGCGAAAGTTCGTTTGCAACACGAACATGTAGTGCCAGAAAAGCTTAACCGTAAACACGTCCGACTTTTATTCTCACTCACTCTCTCTCTCTCTCTCTCTCTACAAATCACTCGAAAACTAATAGAAGAAAATTCGTCAAGTTTTTCGAGGTGATATTTTTCGACAAAAAGCTCAAGCCTATATACTATATTTATAGAAACGTACAATGAAAGCTTTTGAACAATTTGTTTGCAGCAGCTGCTACTGTGATGTAATTTTGTTGTCAGTTAAAAAAGCTTCGAATTGAATTCAAATTCAAATGACATAATATGGCGGCAATTTTTCGGAGCGGCCAGTTATCGTTTATTATAAAGCGTTTTTCAATTGTGACGCCCCATTGAAAAGCAACCTTATTGCTTACATATCTCGTAATACTCATATATAAACAAATATTGGAAAAAAACTCTTTATTTCTAGATTCTAAATATGTTATTATGCAGAACATCAGATCACTACGTGCAAATTTTCTTTGAATTTTTAACACATCTAGGATGTTTTCAAAACAAGCCAATATTATGCCTTTTGATTTTCATTCAACTAAATTTGATAATAACAATATTGATCACAATCACTTAAAAGCAAAATTGTAACGACAAATATCGCTTAAATGCTGTGGTAGCTTATACAGATACATGAATCAGTTAGTATTAATGACGAGATCTGTCTGTAAATTATTATTTAAATACAGCTGATTGTTTACAGGTGAATGTTTCAGTAAATGGTATTTTGATTGTTTTTCTATACCGATATATATTATTTAGTTATTAGTTATCCCTATACCTTGGGTATCTTGGGTATCTTTTAAACGCTTAAAATATCGACGATAAATCAAATTAGTTGCTAAAGCGTTGAGATGTCTTCTTAACCGGATGCATTGTGATGAAATTTCTTCCTGAAATTCGAGGTCTCTATGGATGTTGGCGTTGTTTACAAACCACGGTGCTCCAGTTATATTTCTTAGGATTGTGGATTTGTTGTATTTTTTCCACGTTCGACGAGGCAGAAGAACTCCACAGTTGAATACCAAAAGACCAAATTGGTTTTAGGATTGACTTATAGTGAAATACATTACTTAGCCAATGCATTTTGGCAGTTTTTTGGGAGGTCTCTTGAGGGTCTTTTGAAGTTATTTTAGGGGTCTTAAGGGTTTTTGGAAAGTTTTTTTTGGGGTCTTTTGAGGGTCTTCTGAGAATCTTTTGAAGGCATTTTAGGGGTTTTTGGAAAGTTTTTTGGGGGCCTTTTGAGGGTCTTTTGTGGGTCTTTTGGGAATCTTTTGACGATATTTTCGGGTCTTTTAAGGGTTTTTTGAAAGTTTCTTTGGGAGTCTTTTGAGGGTCTTTTAGGAATTTTTTGAAGGTATTTTAGGGGTCATTTAAGGGTTTTTGGAAAGTTTTTTTTGGGGTCTTTTGAGGGTCTTCTGAGAATCTTTTGAAGGCATTTTAGGGGTTTTTGGAAAGTTTTTTGGGGGCCTTTTGAGGGTCTTTTGTGGGTCTTTTGGGAATCTTTTGACGATATTTTCGGGTCTTTTAAGGGTTTTTTGAAAGTTTCTTTGGGAGTCTTTTGAGGGTCTTTTAGGAATTTTTTGAAGGTATTTTAGGGGTCATTTAAGGGTTTTTGGAAAGTTTTTTGGGGGCCTTTTGAGGGTCTTTTGTGGGTCTTTTGGGAATCTTTTGAAGATATTTTCGGGTCTTTTAAGGGTTTTTGGAAAGTTTCTTTGGGAGTCTTTTTAGGGTCTTTTAGGAATTTTTTGAAGGTATTTTAGGGGTCATTTAAGGGTTTTTGGAAAGTTTTTTTTTGGGGTCTTTTGAGGGTCTTCTGCAAATCTTTTGAAGGCATTTTAGGGGTTTTTGGAAAGTTTTTTGGGGGCCTTTTGAGGGTCTTTTGTGGGTCTTTTGGGAATCTTTTGACGATAGGGAATCTTTTGACGATATTTTCGGGTATTTTAAGGGTTTTTTGAAAGTTTCTTTGGGAGTCTTTTGAGGGTCTTTTAGGAATTTTTTGAAGGTATTTTAGGGGTCATTTAAGGGTTTTTGGAAAGTTTTTTGGGGGCCTTTTGAGGGTCTTTTGTGGGTCTTTTGGGAATCTTTTGAAGATATTTTCGGGTCTTTTAAGGGTTTTTGGAAAGTTTCTTTGGGAGTCTTTTGAGGGTCTTTTAGGAATTTTTTGAAGGTATTTTAGGGGTCATTTAAGGGTTTTTGGAAAGTTTTTTTTTGGGGTCTTTTGAGGGTCTTCTGAGAATCTTTTGAAGGCATTTTAGGGGTTTTTGGAAAGTTTTTTGGAGGCTTTTTGAGGGTCTTTTGTGGGTCTTTTGGGAATCTTTTGAAGATTAAGTCTTTTAAGGGTTTTTGGAAATTTTCTTTGGGAGTCTTTTGAGGGTCTTTTGGCGGGTCTGTTAGGAATTTTTTGAAGGTATTTTAGGGGTCTTTTAAGGGTTTTTGGAAAGTTTTTTGGGGGTCTTTTGAGGGTCTTTTGTTGGTCTTTTGGGAGTCTTTTGGGAATCTTTTGAAGATAGAGTCGGGTCTTTTAAAGGGTTTTTGAAAAGTTTTTTTGGGGGTCTTTTGATGGCTTTTTTATTACAAGTAACTTAACGCGTTAACTTGTTCCACGTTAACTGTTACGCGTTAACAAAAGCGTTAACAAAAAGTAAAGTCATTAGTTTTTGAACTTTCACATGATCTAGAGAGCTGAAATTTTGTGTGCAGCTAAATCTCACAGAGCATTTTTGATATTTCGCGTGTCGCGCGTCGTTAATGGCGCGCGCATAATACATGGAAAAGTGGAACTGGTATATATCGGCTTCTACTAGTCAAAATTTGATGACAATTGAATAGCGCTACGCTTGCGATGACGTAACTTATGACGCAAGGCGTGTGACGCATGTTTTATATGAAAATCGATTCTTAAGGAATAAACTCCAATCGCGTGTCGGAGCTGACACGCACCTTTTTCTCTATCCGCTCTTTCAAATTCATCAGAATTAGTTTGATCCACCTCAGATTCTTGAGCATGGTTCATCATATCCTAATATCGTCTTCAGGTAGAATAACAAATGGTGGAATGTTCTAGTCGGAATCCATCCAATTTCTGATTGCATCTTCATTAAAATCTCTCGAAACTTCCATAATTTCCACTATTTCGTCAGGGTCATCTTCAGCTGAACAAATAGAGTGTAGATTTTGTTACGGCTTTTTGAGCTTACTGATTTTCGCACAATTTCTTCAAGCTCCGTATGACACCCTGATCCATTGGCTTATTTAAAGATGTGCAGTTTGGCTGTATATATCTCACAATAATATTACCTAAGAGTAATAGAACTTAACGGTCTTCTTCACCATTAGTATTCTTCAAATGCTCTTTCACTTCCTGTACAAAGTTTTGATTGACCCAAGCCCTCTTTTTGGCCTTATAAATGATAGGAAGCTCTCTGGCGTTTTTCAATGCTCTTGGCCTGAGACTTTTACCAACTGCCATCAATTTGCATTTGTGAGTCCCTGCACCATTCGAGCAAATTAGCACAGTGCATCGTTCCTTGGATTCTTTGTAGCCCTCTATTGAATTTTCTTCTCTACACACCAAAGTATTTCGTGATAAGCACTTCCAAAACAGACTTGTCTCATCAGCATTATATATTTGCTCATTTTTTAAGTTTTCCTTTTTTATTAACTCAGCTAGTTCTTAAAATAAAAAAAAAAGCGTAGCGGATTTATAATCAGCCGATTGTTTTTCAGCTGAACTTTTAAGTCTGTGAATTATGTGTCGGTTTTTAAAATTTCTCAGCCAGCCAGGTGAATACACACATCCAGAATCTTGACCCAACTTAACGTGAGAATACTTAAACTTTTCCACAATCGTTTCGCCAGAAAGTAGAAAGTTTCTGAATTTTTGTTGATGTACCCATTCATACGTTGGACTGTCCAATTTTGGTTTCTCAGCATTCTTTAGCGTTTCTTTATGTTTCTGCAAACTTTTGATGGAATCACTTTCAGCAAAAAACTAAAAGATCATATTTGCTTGCATCGCGGATAATAGGGTATTTTCCGGATAATAAAGTTTATTCCGAATTTCAACCGGACAGGAAGTTTGTTTTTAACTTCCCGGATGATTGGGCATGCCGGTTAATCGGTACTCCACTGTAGTTGCTATTGCGAGCCCGAAGGGCGAATCTAATAATCAGGACAAATAATTTTTTTCAGTGTTGTATGTTTGTTTGTTTGTGAGTTTGTCCACTCGTATATCTCGGCTTCTACCAGTCAGAATTTGAATTTAATGGGACAAAAACAACAAAACAATTGCATCCCATTCGGCTTACAATGGCGCAATTTCGAAATTTTATGTTTATTCATGGCAGGACAGATTTAGAAGGAAACTCAAATGCTATTAAGATAATTTAGTGTATCCATATGGCAAGCTGAGAAGCTCCTCTCTACCATCTTACTGCGGATTGTAAAGATAAAAGGTACCGCAAACATTGAATTTTTTTGCGCGCTAATGCACCCTTATAGGATTATTTGGAATAAAAAAAAAAACAAACAAAAGCTTATAACTTTCGTTTAATCATTTCGATGTGCAAACTCTAAGAACAAAAAATCACAACAACACCAACAACATAACAGTTGCAATCACGTAATACTCTCATAGTATGTGACAAGAAACAGCCTACAGAGTTGCTGTCGAGTTGGCTGACGTCGTCGAAGCGAGTCACTTTGTCCCTGAATGCGTTCATCGACATAGAATTCAATCCTCGCCCGGGTAAAGTGCGATTCGTTTTCGTTTTACGCGCGTGTGAAACAAATACACCCACACATACACACACACACAAAAGGAACGGCGGAGGGGCAGCAGGGGCAACCCAGGCGTCCACCACCAAAGTATGTCAGTAACTGACTCCACTCGCGAGTCTCGCTCAAGCCACACTCAAAATGCACCAGCTCTAGGAAGAGCCACACAGAGCACATGTTTATGGTATGCCTATGCATACATAGACATAAATGTGAACAAAACGAACACAAACGACCGAAAAGACAACGACAGAGGGGGTTGACAGCCGGTCTCCTTGTAGCTGAAACAAAACTTTGAAATGAAAATTTGAATCAAGGAGATTGTAGCGCCAAGCATGGCAGCAACAACAAAGAAACGAGCGCCAACGCTAGATGTTGGTTGGATTTGAAGTGGATTCATAGTTCTCTAATGAGGAGGATAAGAAAGACATAAACAAAAACAAAAGCAACAATAACAACAAGAACAACAACAACAAGAACAACAACAACATCAGCAAACCAAACTTTAAAAGTGAAACCAAAGCATCTGTCTATCGACGAGAAAACAGAGAAGAACCTATCTGTTCCGATTAACGATGATCACAGTGATGACGTCCGCGCTGTTGCGTTGAGTTGCGGTGGCGGTGACGGTGACGGGGATGATAATCGAGAGGATGGATGATGCTTTGATCCGGTACGGTGGTGCGAACGACGTTTTGTTTAATGCGGTTCCGCCATAATTGAAACGGAAGAACAAAGTTTGTTGTGTGTTCGTTGATTGTCCGTTCGGAAGGAAGGAAGGACGAAAGGAAGGCTAAAAAATAACAAACAAACAAACAAACGAAATAAAAAGAAGAAAGACAAAATACCTATATACAGACACATACACACACACGCACACAACAAACGCCTCATTCATAACACTATTTGTCAAGGATACGCGCAAGGAGGTCATTGCCGTTCGCAGAATTATGTTGCTTGCGCCTTTGCGCCTAATACACACACACACACACACACACAAGTAAACATAGCATTGTTTTTTTTTTATAGTTGCGACACAAAGTTGTTGCTGTGCACATCATATACACACAGATACACCTATCCGTGTGCAAAAATGAATAGGGACAAGGCGAAAGATCTATGCTGTGCCTGGTCGGTTAAAGTGTCCTTGATGAATTTCATTGGAATTTATTATTTTATTCTTTTTCTCTTTCCATCTCTCTATTTCTCTTTCCTTCTCCTTTTCTCAATCTCTGTTGTTTTTATTTTTAAAAACTGAGCACCACCGCAACAAACATTTTGATTTCTTGGAATTTCAATATTGGATGCCCTTCCATTTCGCACATATTATCCATACCAAGGTTATTATGTTGCGAAACACAAACAAATGTTTGTGAGGGTGTGTGTGTGTGTGTGGGTATCTAGAAGAATTATTGTCAGGCAAATTTGGAAATTGGAGCACAATTTGGTGCACATTGCAGATTGACCGCACAGATACAGGGCTGATCAACTCTTACCGTACATCCGGGCTTAAGGGCAAACTGATGAGCATTAAAGCGCCACGATTATCGAGCGGCTGAATACATGAAGGGATGGCATGCAACCGGCTATTTTTCGTAAGCACTGCTTACTTGTAATATAAGTTGTCAAAAAAATATATTTTTTTTCCCCTTTGAAAAACTGACCAAGAAAGTAGTAAAGGTCTACGTGGACTGCCTTAAGGTATTCCATATAACTAACAGAACAAGCCGCAAATCTTTAACTTCCTTTCACCTAAAAAGAGTGATTAAACGCATTAAACGAATTTGGGGACGAACATTAAAATTTTTCCGAATATTAATGGGTCACCATCGCCTCATTTATACAAGAGAAGAAAAGAACAAGCTTTTTTCAAACATTTATTTATTTATTTGCGGTCAGCGATCAGCAGAGTAGGGCGTATAACACAGAATACTTCACAAAATGCATGTGGCCGAAACTATTTCTGACTGGTGGAAGTGCGATCAAACCTCCACCTGGTGGCCGCTGGTAATTTTCTTCCGGTACAACAGCAAAAGCGAAATTATCAGGCTAGTCCCTTCAAAGCAAGGTTGGCGCGAGTTCAATAACCTCGCCATTAAAAAACCATATTACGGTGTACGAATCTCGTCCGTGAACAGAACAGTATGGAGAGCAAGGACCGCACCAGGCGCGGAGATTCTACTAAAGAGTCCGCATTATCACGCAATATACACCGCGTTGCATATACTGCAAGGACAAAGAGGGTAATCTGATCACCGATCTTAAAGGCATCTTAGAGCGATGGGAAGAGCACTTTCATGAGTTGCTTAATGGCCAGCTTACTAAGGAATTGGAGGCGCCACCAATGACCGAAGACCACACTATGCTGCCGTCAGCAAGCATAGACGAAGTTAGCAGAGCTATAAATCGGCTCAAAAATAATAGAACCCATACATCGTCCACACTCACGTTGCTTATCGAGGCTCATTTTCGTTCAGCTCGTGCAAGGCTCGCACATGGTTCAGGCTCACGCATAGCTCAGGCTCACACTTCGTTCAAGCACACACATCGTTTAGAGAACATACATGCATCGACCAGACTCACGTTGCTCAACGAGGCTCACGTTCGTTTAAGGCTCGTGCAAACCTCACGCATCGTTCAGGCTCACGCGCATCGTTCAGGGCGCATACATCGTTAAGACTGACGTTGCTCACGATTTCTCCAAGCGCACGCAAATCCAAGTAATTCGGACCGCTAAATTCAAGTGATGAAAAATACATCATCACGTTCCCCAGAGCTTTGGTCTGATTTTTGGAGTGATGCCAAAATTGGCTTATTTTTGTTCGAAAACGCTGCCGTTACCGTCAATGGCGACCGTTACAGAGCCATACTGACCAACTTTTTCACGTGACAACGTCTCACTCCAAGAGGGCGCATGTTCAAAAAGTAAAATGTTAAGTTAAACACTATTTAGTATACAGTGCTCACAGTGTTAAGTATACATTGCTCACACTGTTAAGTATACAGTGCTCACAATGTTAAGTATACAGTGCTCACAGTGTTAAGTATACAGTGCTCACAGTGTTAAGTATACAGTGCCCACACTGTTATGTTTACAGTGCTCACACTGTTAAGTAAACAGTGCTCACACATTTAAGTATACAGTGCTCACATTGTTAATTGAGACACTGTTAAATGTCACTATTTTGAGAACTAAGCCATTTCTCAAGCGATTCGTATGAAATTCAGTATGTAGGACTTAGATGCGACTATAAGCGCCTAGCTTCCCGTGACCATTCATATTGAGACTATACTACTATGTGGAAAGGGAGCGGACAATTAAAAGCCGTAGCCAAATTAAGAAGCTTTCCGTGGCAAGTTATTACTCTCGGATGTTCGTCAGACATTCGCGAGGGCTGCGACCGTGATAAAGGTTTTATGCTTTTTCTGGGATTCGAACATCCAACCTCCCGCTCAATTAGAGAAAATCTCGGTTCACAAGATTCTATGACGATTCTTTGTGGTTTCCCGTAGATAGGCCAAGTCTTCTGGAAATCTGGTTTCGGTTTTCGGGTTTTGCATTCTTATTTTTTGTGATTTAAATAATTAATTTTTTGGTTTGTTTATGTTATTGGACAGTTCAAGTTAGAGCGACTCCACTGTATCTGGATGAACGTATAGAGGAGTTTTTCTTGTGTTATTACATTAGACGCTCTGATCACCAGGTTGCAGAGAAGATAGTACTACATAGCCCATCGATTGATCGAAGGTTCAGCTTGTAAGATATTCATTACTCTTCGAAATGAACCGGAGATCTTCACTTTGGTTTATTGCTCTGGTCATGGTCGTGTCAAATTATTTGGGCTGTCAAATTGTCTCTCACGGGTTTTTCAACTTCTACCCCGGCTATGCAGTCATCGGCGGCCTTAATATTTTTTTACTAAATATGAAGTGTTATGCGAAATACCGCAGCACACCTTGGCGCGCTACCGAAAGCATCAGATAGAAATGTATGAGTATATGAGTCGACACCTCCGTGCCGCAAAATGATTTCTTGCTCGCGTAGTTACACTATGCATTCAGCATACGACCTACCTACTCGCTTAAGCGGGTTTGTTGGTTGGTTAGATTGTTTGTTAGTTAGTCAGTCAGTTAGTTAGCCGTTTGTTGCCTCCTTCGCGACACGAAAAATTAAGAAAAATTGAATGTTGCACATTGAAAAGTTCAACAGCTTCGTTTGCACATTTCGTATCCAGTGCTCTACTCGTAGGTAGGTGCAGTTCATTGCAGCACACATGGGTATGGTGGGGAGTGGAAGGGGGGTTGGTTTTTTGCAAGTGCACAGCACACAGCACATTGCACAGTCAATCGTTGTTGTTGTTGTATTTGTATTAAATAATAACATGTAATTGAAAGCGATTGTTCGTTTTGTATCTGTGTGTGGTGGCGCTCTGTGGTGCATACAAAAAATGAAATGCACATATTGCATGCCGCCCGCCCAAACTTGTGATGTAGTCGTTGCTATCGTTGTCGGTCGGTCGGTCGCCGTCACTCGGTTTCGTTAGATTGTTGTACGTAATACGCAAGCAAGCGGCCAAGCAACTGTGTACAATGAGTCGATGAACTATTTTCAGGACAATGACACATAGACGACACAGTGTGGTGTGTGGTGTTGAAAGAATATAATGGAATGCAACCATTTGCGTGTCTGTATTTGTATCTAAGTGCGCCTCACCGTGCAGTCTTAAGCAGATAACAAAGTTGTTAATGAAATCATATTTTATTCTGTTACACCAGCTCGGCGGCATGGCAAGACGATTGGGGGGGGGGGGTTCAATTTAGAGTGTTCTTCTGTAGTTTTTTATGTCGTAAATTGATTTTGATTAGTGTTGGTTTTGGAGGGGCAGAGGGAGGTTTGAACTACAAAGATATTATTAAGGCCTGTGTGTGCAATGTGCATTTCAATCAACTGATATTGTTTCGGTTTAATTGTGATGGACAGAGAGAACGTGTCCTTCGCTTTTATTTATTTTGGTTCGAATACTTAGATGAAAGGGCACACCGTCGTGTCTCTGTCTCACAATTGATTTGATTGCGTAATTAGATGGACCAAAAAAGCTGCACCGAGTTTACGAAAAACTAGAACCGAAATTAAAAAGATAGTTTCTAAGATAGTTTTTTTTTTGTAAATGATAAAGCTTCAAAACATCAAAGCCTCAAGAGTTGTCTGATGGAATTTTAAGAACCCAAACTAACGAATCGACAATTCATGTACTGTTAGTACAATGCATGAAGAAACAGGAGAATAACAGGTACTTATGTCAACTTTGTGGTTTATATTCAAGAAATAATAATAATATTTGTGCGCGACAGACCCATTGCGGTTCAAGGCCTAACTTCTCGCGACCATTTGTGCTGCACATGTTAATTTTTTGGACACAAATGGAAGTTACCTACAATTTAAGGTCGGATCCGAACGGTGAATTGAGAAGCTTTCCGTGACAAGGTATTAATTACTCTCGGAACGTTTGTCACCCATTCGCGAGAGGTGGGACACCGTGAAAAATACTTTTGGTGTTGCTGGGATTCGAACCTGAACCTCCTGCGCAGCAGCCATGTGCATTACCACTGGGCCACGGCGCCCACTATATTCAAGAAAACCAAAAGAAAAATGAGTTGTATTGAAGGAATAAATGCAATATTGAAAGGGATCCCGGTAGGAATCGGGTTATATGGATCCTCCGCTACTGACATATACCTAAATAATATTATGTATTACATATTTTAATGAATAAAATAAGAATTTGTTGTAAAGATGGGTTGCAACGAAGGAAGTCTGACTGGGCTTGTCTTATCCGAAATCTGGGGTTCGACTTTTTACTGCAAAATTGATTGTATTTTTGGTTCATTTTCAGTAGAGGTGAATGACAGTCGAGCGGAAAGGGCTACCTCTACCAGATCATAACTAAGGGACGGAAGTGAATTTCTTTAAATTGACTCCTCAACTGATAGGGGCGTAGAGAAAGGTTTTGATCGTGGAGACGTTTAGGAATACCTACGCTAGTTCACAACTAAAGGGTTTTTTTGGGACATAACAATTTTGTATTTTCATACAAACGCACCATTATACTTTTTTTATGATCTGTCAATGTCAGCCAAGGTTTACATTTTTATCATGGTGAAGTTCATGAACGAGCAACGTTTGAAAATTATTAAAAAATACTAACATCTGAATATCTGAGTCGGTGTTCGCAACTTTAAGCAGATTTGCTCCAATTTTCGGCCATAATAATCCTACCAGACAGGCTGTGCGTGCTAAAGTAACGTATTCACTATTGAATGTTCCTTGTACCAGTGAGACAACGCATTGACCGAAGTAATGCAAATAGTGTCGCCGCCGTAAAAGCTTCAGCTCAGAATATACAGAAATTGGGAATCTCGAAGTCCACATTGAGGCGAATTTTGGATAAAGATTTTTGCCTACGCCCTTACAAGATCAAATTAATTCAAGAACTGAAGCCTCTTGATCATTTAAAGCGCCGAAACTTCTGCGATTGGGCTCTGCAAAAGTTATGTTATGTCCATATTTAAAAATCCTTTAGAAGGAGCAGGGAAGGAGTCTCCAAAGAAGCCCTTACCATGCGAAAAAGGAACTTTGGTGGAGCTGAGAACACCTAGTTGTGCGAAGAGGGCTACCTATGCCAGGAGAGATGTCTCCATCAAGTAAGTCCTTACCATCATGGGTGGAGTTGAGGGAGATGATACCTAGTTGTGCTGCCTTTGTCAGCTCACAACCAAGTTTACGGAAGGGATTCTTATCCTTCCAATGGAGACCTTACCATGGGTGGGCGTAACTCCGGGGTTATTGGGTTAGATTTGGGAAACCGGCTTCCTTAACTTACCCTTAGTCATCAAAAGAATAACAATAATATTCGGCGCGACAGACCATTGCGGTCCAAGGCCTAGGTTCTCGCGACCATTTGTGTTGCACATGTATATTTTTGGACACAAATGGAACATCAAACGAATATACTGTCCAAATATATGTTTTAAATTAAAATTTATTTACTTTATTTTCCCATCCCCTAAATACAAACTTTTCACTCATATAATTGATAGTTTTCTTAAACCATGTGAGATTTATATGAAGGTTGTTTTCATAAACCGTTTGGGAATTTTGTGTTATGAAAATTATTTGAAACTATAATTAAAAATGTGGTATCAAGGGGTACTAGTATGTGCAACAGTATACAAAAAATTTTAAAGTACACATACAAAATAACGAAATAAAAAAAGGTTAACAAGCGCCACAACGTACTTATTCTAATTAGGGAGAAGATAGAAAAGAAGAACAAAAAGGAGGGAGGGAAGACGAAGGAGAAGAAAGAGAGGAAGGAGAAAGAGGAGAAGGAGATGAAGGAAAAGAAAGAGAAGAAGGAGAAGAAGGAGAAGAATGAATGAAAAACGTTCAAAAGGAGAAAAAGGAGAAAAAGGAGAAGAAAGAGAAGATGAGAAGATGATCAGGAGAGAAGCAGGAAAAAGAAACGATTGAGAAGAAGGAAAGCAGGAGGAGAAAGAAAAGAAGGAAAGAAGATAGAAAATAAAGGCAAAAATGAGATGATGAAGAAGGATCAGAAAGAAAAGAATGAGAAAAAGGAGAAGAATGACAAGAAAAAGAATGAGAAAAATGAGAAAAAGGAGAAAAGGAAAAGAAGGAGAAGAAGAATATGATCAGGAGAGAAGCAGAAAAAGGAAACGATTGAGAAGAATGAAAGCAGGAGGAGAAAGAAAAGAAGGAAAGAAGATAGAAAATAAAGGCAAAAATGAGATGAAGAAGAAGGAGAAGAAGGATCATAAGCAAAAGATTGAGAAGAAGGAGAAGAAGACAAAGAAGGAGAAGACAAAGAAGGAGAAGAAGACAAAGATGGAAAAGAAGACAAAGAAGGAGAAGAAGAAGATGAAGGAAAATAAGAAGGTTAAGAAGAAGAAGGCAAATAAGGAGAGGAATAAGAATGACAAAAAGGAAAATATTGAAAAGAAGGAGGAGAAACAGAAGAAGCAGAAGAACGAGATGAAGAAGAATAAAGTGAAGAAGGTGAAAAGGAGATGAAAAAGAAGAAGAAGGAGAAGATGGAGAAGCAAAAGCAGAAGAAGCAGGAGAAGAAGGAAAACAGGAGAAAGAAGCTGCAGATAAAGAAGAAAAAAAGGATAAAAAACAACCCATAAAAATTAAAATTTTTCTTGTAAATTCTCTAATCGGAGATACACACACACACACACACCAATTGACGCAGCGGCAGCGAACAGCGCTGCTCACAAAGCACAGAGCTCAGACTTTGCCGTGATCTGATGCGATATAGCGATATTTAAAAATTGTATATTGGGGTCCCCAATGGGCCGATCGCTCCAAATTTTTACAAAAAGTGTTTTCCATCGAAGACACACATGTGTATAAAATTTAAAGAAAATCGGGTAAATTTTGTAAAATATTTGTATGGGAGCCTCAAATTTTAATAGAAAGTATTGTCACCGGAAATATGTGTGCAAAATTTCAATAAAATCGGGCCATTGGAAGTGGGCTAAAAATTGATCAGAAAATCTGACCAGCCAGCCAGCCAACCAGCCAGCCACGTGCACGCGAAGTTAATATAGAGAATTTAAAAAGGAGTGGAACTTGAGCAACAACGTGTGTTAAGCACGTCATATTCTGACCTTGACAGCATAACAAGGTAGGGACTACATAATAGAGGTGAATTTAACGCTTCCAAAACCCAATGCGGTCTTCTGTTGTCCAAGCGTAGTTTAAACCACCAACCTTTATCCATGAATGGATCTTGCATCAAAGAAACTGGAAAACTCGCAATTCTCGGTATGTGCGTCAACTACAAGCTTCGTTGGAACGACCACATCTTTGCCATCGCCAAGAATGCTGCGAAATGTTTAGCTTTCCCAAAACGGTGCAAGATTCTTAAATTCTCTATATTAACTTCGCGCCGGTTCTGTCGTTCGTTCGTTCGGTGATGGAATCTTGCGATCAAATTTTAACCCACTTCCTAAAGCCCGATTCTATTGGAACTTTGCACACATGTGTATTTCCGGTGACAACACTTTCTATAAAAATTTGGTAGTACCCGGGCCCCGGGGTCTGGAGGCTCCCATACAAATAATGATCATGCCATATGGCGGCATCAGATCACGCAATGCTATAATGACTGCAACGGTGCTTTACAATTTGAACCACAAAAGCATACAGTGCTTCGCATGTGGTTTTTATTTTTCAGCATTTATAGTTGATTACTTTTGGGCGCATACGTATTTTGGTTATCTCGTAAAATTTTTTAAAAAAAATTTACCCGATTTTCTTCAATTTTTATACACATGACTATCTCAGATGGACAACAATTTTTTAAAAAATTAAGAAGTGATCGGCCCATATAATTTTTTTTTAAAAAAATTTTCATCCCGATAAGTTCAGCCGTCTGGATTGTAGAGTGGACACAGACAGACAGACAGACAGACATAGATTTTTTATTTTCTCTTTTTCTAACTCAGGAAATACGGTAATGGGTAAATCTGCAAAAATCCCGAGTTCGAAAATTTTCATGGTTACTGTAATTCCTTTTATACTACATATCTAATAACAATACATTCCCTAAAATTAGGACAAAGAGTATTTCTCCTCAGAATTTCGTGTTGAAAGTGAATTTATTAAATTTAATAAAGACACCAAAGAATTAAGTCCTTAAACAAAAACATACGAAAAAACTTCCTCTCACAAATTTCTCAATTTCAATTTAAAGACTATCATGAAAGCCTAAATCACCCTGTATATTTTTGGTTGATGAAATTAAGTCTATTCTAATAGCACGGCGACCCATGTGGATCTATTGCGCTTCCCCTTGACTTGTGCTTTTGGGACAGTGCATGCCGGTTCCGTACAGCACCCCCTCTCCATACGAATGGTTCTTAGGAACTTAATGATACTTAATATGTATATTTATTTAACATATACTGTTTGCAAAAAAACATTGATAGCCCAAACATGTTTATTTCTGAACTGATTCCCTGTTTTTATTAACCATCTGCATGCCAGACCTTCGAACGTTCGACATTCGACACACACTTCTTCCTTTTCGCTTCACACAACACTCTCTTACTTCCGCCGCGTCATAGTAAGCACAAAGAATTCACCTTCACCATTGACATTATAGAAGCAGAAGACAGCACTCTTGCTGAATCTCTTTCGATTCAGTTCAGTTCAAATTTTCTCAGCACGGCCAGGTTCTACCATTTGCTTTAACTTTCATCCAAGCGAGAGCGTCCTCGGTCATCGTGAATCTCTGCTCTATCCTTTTAGCAAAAAATTAATAATAAAAAAAAATTCGCATGCCAATGCCGTATACTAATGCACAGCACAAATCCAACAAACGTCACGATGACGATGACTATACCCATCACACCACACAGCGTTCTTCGTGTGCACGCGCAACTTTTGATAAAAGCCCCAGCAAAGATATAAACAACAACAAAAACAACAAACTAACTCACACACACACACTAATAAACCTGAATATACAGAAAAAGTAGGTGAACGACCGCTGATAATGCGCAACCTTCAAAACTAATCTGGGCCAAGTGGAAATGTTTGTATGTACAGTGATGTCCCGACCAACCCGATGGGGAGTTTTAATTTTCGCGCTGTGCGCTTAGTGCTGTGGCCGATGTGATGATGGCGTGGTGGTGGGTTTATTTGGACGTGTCTGTGTTTGTGTTTGTTTTGTTGAAAAATTCTAATCGCGGCGACAAAGTGGAAAGGTGTATTAATGTCCAGAGGTAATAATTTATAGGCTGTCTTGTTGGGAGGGGTTGGTTGGTTTCTTGTCAAGAAAATAAACTCCAGAGCAGAACTGAGCGTTGGATTATCTGGTTGTTTTTGTGTTAGGATGTGTGTGTGTGTGTGTGTGATTTTTGGAAACCATCATTCATCCATCCAACGGTTAAACAAACAAATTCTTATTTTAGAACGTAATTTGCTTTTTGCATTTCAGTGGGCAAATAATTTGTTTGTTGCTAAAATCCACAAACAAAAACAAGATGACTTCACTTTTTTGCAAAATTCGATTGCATTTTTTTTGTTGATTTGAAATCGAATCAGGTAAATATGTTATCAGAGCATTCGGTTACGTCAGGAAAATAATCAAAGGAAGGGAAATGACTACAGCAAACGCAAATCGCCCCCGCCGCTGAAGCCTAAACTACGGGTCTAACAACTAAAGCATTTGCTATGCCACCATTGTTTTTTTCAAAGTTCACGAAGAGCGCAGAGTTCGCAACATCAACTGCAGAAAGTCGAACGTTACGACCATTAACAGAGATTGCCACCAAAAAAATCGGTCTTTCTAACAATCAGGAAAGACTGAGCTTAATATATATACCGTAAAGGAGGACAGAAAGGAAATGTTCGTCCTTAAAGGTATCCACCACTCAATATGTGACGGGATCGCATCAGTGACCACTTAACTAAATACCTAAAAGCAATCAATAATTTTGACCCTCCTTCGATTCTTGACTCTGGCCGTCCATTGCCTGGCATACTTATGAATACAAAATATAAATCACGTTACTTTGATACACTCGGTGAATGAAAATAAAAGTACAAAAGAAATATATGATCAGCGGTCGTTTGCCTATAATAATAAATATGCCAACTAAGCATCATAGGCAGGCGGACGGTGATCGCTTAAAGGGTTCGGTCATTTACCCTCACCATGCCATAATCATTATATTGTCCTAAAATCATTCTATATTTATGCTATAATCCCAAAAATATATTTTCCTATAATTCAAGAAAAAATTCGCTACAAGCATGCTATAATCATCCTATAATTACTGTTTTCTTATATAATCATTTAAAAAGCGTCCTATAGTTCGAAAAACATCCTCAAAAGGGGGTGGATTGTTAGTGTTTGGGGGGGGGTGTGTTTTGTGGTCGTGGGGCATAGGGTTTAGTGTGATTCCCCCTAGTGCGAATTCTAGTTTTTATATAATACAAAAAACAACGGATGGTTCATCTGGTTGGTTTTTTGTAGCATAGTTTTAGGTTCTTGTATTCGGTTCCTATAAACATACA
Organism: Nephrocerus scutellatus; assembly: GCA_947095585.1. NCBI lineage: Eukaryota > Metazoa > Arthropoda > Insecta > Diptera > Pipunculidae > Nephrocerus > Nephrocerus scutellatus. The sequence goes on along the minus strand of OX352765.1, from coordinate 82,889,784 downwards.
ATATATATTCATACTATTATACAAAAATCGTTCTATAAGGATCCTATAATCCCAAAAACTTCTTATTACCGTGCTATAATCAACATATATTTCCAAAAACATGCTATAATCCTCCTATAATCCTTCTTTCTATAAATGATATATCCTATAACTCTCAAAATATCCTGTAATCGTGTTATAATGTTTCTATAATTATCCAATTATTCTAAAAATATCGTGTACTCGCGCTATAACCATGACAATGATCCTAAAATACCCAAAATCTCCTATTAAAATACTATAATCAACACATAATTCTAAAATTATGCTGTAGTCCTCCTATAATCTTTCTATAATTATCCTATTATTCTAAAAATATCCTATAGTCGTGCTATAACCATTACAAGGATACTATAATTTCAAAAAATACCATTTTAAATGGGGGTATGGGGGTTAAGCCATACCTCCTTCTAAATACTTAGAAAAATGCATTTTTCTAAAAAAAACTCAAAACTCGTCGCCCCCACGCCCCACCCACATTTGTGGGAAGTGGATGGTGGGTGGGTGCGGTGTGCGGGTGCCTTGGTCAAAAATACCGTTCCCGAGCAACGAGAAACGCCAACAGTTCTATAAATATCCTATTATTTTAAAAGTATCCTCTAATCGTGCTCTAACCATAACAAAGATCCTATAATTCCAAAAATGTCCTACTAACATGCTATGATCAACGTATAATTTTAAAAATATGCTATAATCTTCCTATAATATTTTTTTCGATAAATTATATATTCTATAATTCTCAAAATATCCTTTAATCATGCTACAATCATTGTATAATCATCGTATTATTCTAAAAATATCCTATATTTTTGTTACAACCATAACAAGTATCCTATAATTCCAAAAAAATTTCCAATTAATATACTATGATCAACATATAATTCTAAAAATATGCTTTAATCCTCTTATAATCGTTCTTTCTATAAATTATATATCCTATAATTTTCAAAATATCCTGTAATCGTGTTATAATCTTTCTATAACTATCCTATAATCGTGTTACAACCATAACAAGGATCCTATAATTCCTATTAATATACTATGATACATATCATTCTTAAAATATGCTTTAATCTTCCTACAATCTTCCTATAAATTTTATATCCTATAATTCTTAAAATATCCTATATCTATAATCTTTCTGTAATTATCCTATTGTTCTAAAAATATTCTGTAATCGTGCTATAACCATAACAAGGATCCTATAATTGCAAAATTCGCCTAATAACACTATAATCAACACACAATTCTTAAAATATGCAATAACCTTCCTATAATCTTTCTATAAATATCCTATTGTTCTAAAAACACCCTATAGTCGTGGTATAAACATTACAAGGATCCTATAATGCTATAAATAACATCGAATTCTGAAAATATGCTATAATCTCGCTTTAATCTTTCTATAATGATCCTATAAATTTCAAAATATCCTGTATCTTTTTTCTATAATCATCATATTATTCTAAAAATATCCTTTAGTCGTGCTATAGCCATTACAGATCATAGTAAAAAGTGACAAAGCAAAACGACGAAGCATTAAGTTAGGATTCATTTCAGAATTTTTGTCCGAAGATTGTTTGGGAAACTTTCCATTCAAATAGGACAAGTATCTTAATCGTATGTGGCACATCTTCGAAGAAAAAACCAGTACTGACATTTGCAAGCAACGAACCTAATAGTAAATAAGTCAGAATAGCCTATAATTTCACCGACTCTAACCTTATCTTTGGGGATTAAAGATATTACTTCACTTTTACTGACTGCAGTGGATTCGTAATACAAAGAAAACAAAAAAATAAACAGAACTGGATAAAAAGGCAATCGATTCCGACTAGAAAATGTTCTTCAAAATGAGAAGTCTGGTTTGTTGGGTGTGCACTTTTTTTTGTGAAACGACGATCTTTCTCTTCTAAAACAAGGGACCTTCAAAACACTAATAATTGTAAACAGCACATTATACCATGACATCATTCATAGCTACCTACCAGATTGCACTTTTAAGATAAAAGCCATTGTTGACTCACTCGCTTACCAACTCACACCACCTTCCATTAAACAGAAAACAATAATCTAACAAACAAATATAAAAAACAACAACAACAAAAATATATATTAGTCACACAGAGAAAAAGGCCACATTTATTGCTCTTTGTAATCACGTCTGATATTCAGTCAAAATCGAGGGAGGGTTCAGGATGACAAGAGCTCTAAAATGTTGACCTACAGACCGGAATAAGAACCAACACATTATTTTGTTTTTTTTTTTTTGCCTCAAATTGAATAGAAATTTCCCAGTGACTACTCAGAGTAGAAGCCCAGAGCAAATTTACGGTAATTCACGATTGCGTATTACAGGGGGATGAAGTTGTGCAAAACTTGTTGAAGCATTTTACCAAAGCACCAACAGGGAAAAAGGTAATAAAAAAATGGGTCACATTAGTAGTTTAGATTTAGACTCACAGAACGACGCAATAAACAAAATTACAAAAGTTGGGAATCGGCAAATAACGCGCCCTTGCATACGAAATCTAAGGGTTGTTGGCAGACATCATGGAAATCGAAAAAACCTGACTCACCCACCCTTTTGCCAGAGGCAAGAAGCATGCGCGTAGAACAACATCACAGAATAAACAGAATAAACAAACAAAATTCCAAGAATTAAGAATGTATCTAAATACGCTGGTGGGTGGGTGGGGGGTGTATCGTGTAGTAGTGTAGTACAGTTGATGAGGTGCAATGAACTCGCAAGGCCAACGCATACTGAAATCTGTGTGCGTTCTATTTACTTTGGCTTATCTCTGCTGGCCATTTATGCGTTATATAGGTATATACGTATTAGTGTATGTTATGTGCATATGTACATATATACGACAAACATTGAATAAAAATTAAAGTTTGGTGATTTTGTTGCTGCTTTATTTATGAGATTAGAAGTAATAAACAGTAATAAGGACAATCGCTAGGATTGTTCTTTGTTCCAAACAAACAAGAAACACATTTCGGTTTTTCAAAGGGAAAGGAGAAGGGTGGCGTACATGGTGAATTGTTGGTTGCAAATCAATGGTTCATCTTCATGTCGCTACCCCAGTTCAAAACTCTAAATCAGCCATTTCGAGAAAAATACACTTAACGTTCTTTTTGTTCAGAAGAATTCTTTGAATCAGTCGAACGGGAACTCCATGCCTGTCCTCAGTATGAAGTAAAAATCATTCTGGGGGATATGATTGCCTAAATAGGTAGGAAGCCAGTTTCCAGGCAGTACATTGGCACCCATAGCTTACACGAGAACACTAATGACAATGGACAACGAGTCATAGAGATGGCAGCAAGCAATAGTTTGGTCTTTCCGAGTACAAAGTTTGCGCGTTAAAATATCCATCTCCTGATGGGCCACTAGCAACCATATAGACCACGTTTTGATAGAACGCCGCCACAACCCGAACCTGATTATGGTACGAAAGTACCGAGGTGCCAACGTCGACTCGGACCACTATCCTGTTAGTATGATGCTCCGAGCGCGGATTGCATCATCACGAAAGACTGCTTCAAGTCAACAGGGCTGCCCTTCGCAACGAAGAGACCAGAAAAAACTACGGTCAAGCGATAGGACTCGCCCGTACACATGTACTCGGAAGTACACATGTGTGCAAAGTTTCAATAATATAGGGTTTTAGGAAGTGGGTTAAAAATTGATCACAAGATTTGGTGTGCCAACCAGCCACGGACACCCGAAGTTAATATAGAGAATTAAAAAAGTAAAATGTTTTTATAGTTTTTTTTTAACCTTAAATCAATTACTTGCATCAATTGGCTCGTAACAATTGGCATAGGCTCGTAGCTTTCCCAAACAGCCTGCTAACTTGCTAGTAATACAGCATATTTGACAAGTAAAATGTGACAGTTGTGTTACATCTCCATTTCACACATTTCCACCCTCCGATGTTACTCAAAATGTAAGATAATTAAATGATCTCCCTTACTTGATGAGGTGTATGGAATAATAAGTTAACCTATAAAGGGTGGCTTTCAACTATTTATCCTGTTATATGATTTTCAAAGATCTTTTTTATTTTATTTTCCTAAGTAATAATTAATGTCCAGTAGCTTACGCGTATATAGTTATAAGGTGTTCACCCTACATCGTAATGCTAAAGCGATAAGCAAAAAAAAAACAACAAAAGAAAAATGAAAGAGATCTATCTATCTATCCATCTGTCCGTTTATACCCCCGAGGAGCGATACCTCGTTAAAAAACCATGGGTTATCTGTCCCGGATGACGTGTCAGCTATGATGGGACCCCAGTCAGGGTAACGACATCGTGGTGGGGTCCAGCAGCATATTTATTCTTATCTGGTTTATTGTGCAGGGCTCTTCCACGGAAGATAAATAAAAGGTCGCGGGTACTTAGAGCATGCTCTTCGTACTTGGCGACCTAGAAACGGCCACTGGTACTTAGAGATGCGTACAAACTTTTCGTATTTAAGTGGCCAAGTCTAACATATGTGAGAAGGGGTGGGGCCTAGGATGGCTTGCAGTCCTAGTGGCAAATGATGGGGTTCGAAGTTCCGGAAGGATGTGCTGCCAGGGTTTTGCCTTGTAAATGCCCAGGCACTCATACCTTAAATTTCCGAAGCCATTCCCTATCCAAGGTCGAATTGGTACCACGGGAGTTGTCTTGCCCAACGGATAAGGTTGACCTTCGGTGAAACTGAGTCTGAGAGACCAGGTGGAACTCTTCGGAGGACTGCCTGGACTGGGACAACTATGGAGCGGACCCATTTCCGTTCTGGGGATGTAACGTGGGGCTGTAAGATTTACTCCTGCAAGGGAGCAACGCTAGATGGGAGATATACAATGAGTATGCTTCATGCCGCAAGGTGGGTAAGCGCGGGGCTTGTCCCCAACTCTACAACGATGTCCGTTTATACCTGTTTGTTTATACATTCCGTCCAAAATTGTAAGCAATTAGTGTACTCTCTATTTCTAGGTTTTCATTTTTGATAACTTGCCCCGCCCTCTTTTGGCTAATCAAAAGATATTTATCATAAAATGTCGTCCCATTTTTTTCCATGTCTGTCTATCAACTAAAAAACTTATTGAAGACGATTCTCGAAATATCTTCACAAATATTGCGTCTATCAAAAGCCGAAAAATACCCAATGTAGCATAAATAGAATGTGCGTTTTATGTTTCATTTTCTGTGTTTAGGTTTTTTTTTGTTTTACGCGCGCTTTCGCTTTCCTATAGAAAAATTAGTTTCATTTAGGGGGACTTTTCGTATTCTTAGGAAAGTTGATGGAAAATTAACTAAGGACATTCACAGAATAACAAAGTTCCTGGGGGACGATATAAGATACGTCGTAGTATATATTTACCAACAAACATAACATCTATATACATATATACGATAATAATGTATGTTATTCAATTGAAGAGTATTTTTCTGAACTTTGTTTGAAACGAACGTGTGCCACGGAACTGAGTGCTTAAAGGGAAGAAGTTCGGAGTAGTCAGTAAATGCCACGTTATCCAAACAGAAGCATTTATTGATAACGAACGGCGGAGCATCTGGAGCATTCGTGTAGCACAGAACCAGCTCGGGGTAGCTATAGCAGATACAAAGTGGTGAAAACAGAGGTATTGGCGCTAGGCTACAGCTAATTTGCGGTTTGTACGTCTAGATCATTTGAGTAGAACAAGGCCGTTTGGGGTAGCTAGCAACTATAACGTGGTTAGAACAGAGGTACTTCTTAGACTACCAAAATAATCACCTAATAACATAATTGCCGTTGTCTGTTTGTTTGTCTGTATGGATAAAACGCTTTTATGTCGCCTCATCCCGCCTAAACCACTATATGTATCGAAGTCAATATTTACACCATATCATCGTTTGGTGCTCCGAAAAGTTTAAGTTTTTTTTTTTGGACCCGTAAGGTGGGGTTGGAGTCGAGATGTTTACGAAAATTTTTGTTTATGGTTGGATTTGCTTGATATTCGTACCATATGATCGTTTGGTGCTCCGATAAGTTTAAGTTTTTTTTTTTGGACCCGTAAGGTGGGGTTGGAGTCGAGATGTTTACGAAAATTTTTGTTTATGGTTGGATTTGCTTCATATTCACACCATTTGATCGTTTGGTGCTCCGATAAGTTTAAGTTTTTTTGGACCCGTAAGGTGGCGCTGGAGTCGAGATATTTACAAAAATATGTGTTGTTGTTTTTTTTTTTTGACCCGTAAGGTGGCGTTGGAGTCGATATGTTTACGAAAATGTTTGTTTATGGTTGGATTTGGTTGATATTTGCACCATTTGATCGTTTAGTGCCCCGATAAGTTTATGTTTTTTTTTGACCCGTTAGGTGGAGCTGGAGACGAGATATTTACGAACATTTGTGTTTATGCTTGGATTTGTTTCATTTTCACACCATACGTTCGTTTGGTACTCCGATGAATAATGGTGAAATGGTTAGGTGGTAGAAAAAAGATTCCGTAATTTTTGACGAGTACTCACTAGTAATAATAATAATTTGGTTTCATAATAAACTACAAGAGCGGTGTAAAATCGGCCAAAGGGTGCTACGGTCGAACGAGAACGGTTCGGTGTTGTCAATTAATACAACGTGTCAGTACAGAGTACTAAAGGGTGATCAATTTAGAGGTATCGGATTTTAAATTGAAATAAAACAACAAAAATTCTAATTGATTGGGCAATCTTTATTATATTTGTTTAGAACCATTCATGGCATTTCTTTTTCGAAGATAATCCCTTTCAAATGTTGGCCGCAACTGCGCCGTAATTCGGCCATTCGTAAACACCAGTTTTGAATGACTCGCTCGAGGACTTCGGTCGGTATCTCGCGAATAACTTAAGTAATGGTGGCTTCCAATGCCTAACTCGTAGCTGGTTTATCCACAAAAGATTTAAACTTTGCATACCCCCACAAAAAAAAAGTCCAAAGGTGTGATATCACACGATCTTGGTGGCCAATCCACCGGTCCGAAACGAGAGATCAAATGCTCACCGAAACAAGGACGCAGTAAATCCATTGTGTCACGGGCTGTATGGGATGTAGCGCCGTCTTGTTGGAACCAAATGTCGTGGAGAACACGGACTTCAATTTATGGCATCAAAAAGTCATTGATCATGGCGCCATTCACGGTTACAATGCCGCCAGCCTCGTCTTTGAAGAAATATGGGCTGATGATTCCTCCAGCCCATAGGCCGCACCAAACGGTAGTTTTCAATGGATGTAATGGCAGTTCGTGAATGGCTTCGGGTTGCTCTTCAGCCCAAATATGGCAATTTTGCTTATTGACGAAGCCATTAAGCCAAAAATGGGCCTCATCGCTGAACACCATAAGTAGGCCTGAGCGCGCGATGAACACTTTTCACATAGCGTCGTTTTTCGTCATACAAATTGCACGATTTGTAAACGTTGTTGAGGCGTTAGTCTTTCCATGATGAAATGTCAATGAATACTGAATAAAATTATGTATTTAGTTTGACAGTACCTTCCATTTCATTAGAAACAAGATTCCACGGCAAACAAACAAACCACGGGCACGCGAAATTAATAAAGAGAATTTAAAAAATAGCATCGCGCCTATTCGCTTGTCACATTACGTAAATGTATGGATCCTATATTTCTGACACTAGACAAACACATATGTATTACCACTCCAAACAGCTCAAAAGACTGTTGGTAAAATCAAAGTACGATAAATGTCCGGTGAGTTGTTTTTGTTGTTTTTGTTGATTTCGTAAGTCACCCTCGTCAATCGAAGCCAACACGCAATGTTTTCCGTGTGCTGTACTCTATGGTGCTACGTGTATATGGTGCCTCATCCTATAACGAAATTGTTGCGTAAGGATTTTGCGTTCTAGATAAGCCATTGTCGTCGGTCTTTTTCGAAACACCCTCTGCAGCAGCCAGAGTTGCTTAACTTTCTTACCGGATTCCACCCTCAATTTCGGAATCGTCGTATCTTGGTGACCGTGTAGTGGATTTCTGGTATTACAGTGCGTACTTCCTATTGACAGAGTGTTATTAATTCATAGACTCTGTCTGTTTGATCGAAGTACGAAACGAATCATTCACATGTACAAAGGGGGAATCTACGTCAGTGTCGACCGACCGACGCGACGCGACGCGACGCTGAATGAATGTTATTGCGTGCAAGGGTGAAAGCAAATTTCGCCATTGCAACTTGAAGCAGCACGTGTCGTTTGCTCGATTTTTGTTTTTCGTTTACTTCTTAGCCGAGTTATACGACGTTACGTGTCGCTGTTGCTTCATACGTGTGTATGTTTCAACCCCAAATAGTTTAAGGAATTTTGTAATTTATGTCTTACTGTTATTTAAAGTATTCTTTCCCCATTATCGAATGATTTACAAAAGATGAATGGATGGACGGACGGACCCCGTTTTATTTATACGCCAATTTTGTTCCATTTTTAAGGCAACGTGGGGGAGAAGAATAAATTTCATGATGTCATGAAATTAAAAAATATTTATTTTTTTCAAAAGAGATGGAAAAAATTACTGAAAAATGAAGAAAAAAGCCATTAAGTTTAATTAGAAATTTCAAAGGGCGTTCCAATTGCAGGCTAGATTTAAGATGGCTCTCTTGGCGCAGGGACATAAGTCCCCAAAAGAAAAAATTGGGACATAAGACCACAAATCGAATTAGGGACTCTATTCCCATCGGGACAAATGTCCCAAAAAAATATATTGGGACTTATGTCCCTGTGCATTTTAAAAGGAGCCATTTTATGTAAGTAATGAAAGTCCACAATTTTTTTTTAATTATTATCTACCGGAAATTTTGGGACTTATGTCCCATCTTTGACAAAAAATGTTGTCCCAATGTCCCAAATGTCCCAATCGGTTGGGATATAAGTCCCTAATTCGATTTTGGACTTATGTCCCATTTAAGTGGGTCATAAGTCCCAAAAGTAAATATTGGGACTTATGTCTCTGCGCCGTCTCTCTGGTGGTTACCGGTTCCGCGTATCATTTGAAAACCATTTGCTTGGTTTTGGTTGCAAATGGAAAGCTCTATCGGAGAGATATTTCACAGTTAATCATGATTTTTGGTTTTAAAAAGGATAATTCTGAATTTTCTTTTTGAAAAAAAGGAAATCTTTGGATTTTTTTTTTAATTGAAAATTTTAGACATTTCATTAAGTATGAAAAATAATATAATTAAAATGGCCGCGTCGCCGCTGGACTTTTTGCAGGAGCCGATCCTTTCGAGGTAATTTTCGATTAGTTTTTCGCAAGTTTCGGGCGTTACTCTATAACTATAACTATAACTAGGTGGAAACTGGTTATTAATTGATCCAATGTTTCGGGTTTGTTGCCGTAGGCACGACTCTTCGTGTAGCGCTCACCGCAAAAAAGTGCAATTGCGTTAAGTCGCATGATCTTGACGGCCAGTTGACCTAACCAAAACGTGCAATAATGCGGCATTGGAACGTTTAACGCAAAACATCCAAGGTTGCACGCGATCTTATTGGAACCACATGACTTCAACATCCATGTCTTTGATTTGATCCCAAAAATAATTGATTATTATGCGCCTATAGCGCCCACCATTGTCTGTTACAGTCCGACTATTATTTACAAAAAAGTATGACAGAATGACACCGCCTGACCACAATGAGCACTACCTTTTAGGCATGTAATGGTGTCTTGTGAATCGCATGAGGATTTTCTTAACTCCATATGCGGCAATTCTTCTTATTACCATACCCAGAGAGGTGGAAATGTGCCTCAGCAGAAAAGAAAAGTTTCTTTGAAAAATCAGCATCACCTTCCTGCTGCTCTAACATCCAATCTGTGTAAATTCTTCGAAATCCATGGTGGTTAAGCGATCTATTTCGTAAATATGTCGTTGCCAACTAATATTTGACCTTTTAAAAACATATGCTGATTAATTAATTATCCATTATCCATTATCGGAACGGCTAATTGGGAAGCTTACTGTAACAATTATTACTCTCAAAGGTTTGTCAGATATTCGTGAGAGATGGGACCGGAAAAATTATTATGCTGTTTTCTGAGACTCAAATCAATGCACTAACCACTGAGCCACGGCTGCCAATATAGAAAACTGAAATTGGATCACACTTTACAACTGGTATTTGGTCTACGTCCCGTACAGATCCTATAATATTGATTCATGTCCAGTAAATTCTTATTTTCCTTTATTTTTTTTATTTTTTTTTATTTTATTTTATTTTATTTTTCTTTATTTTATTTTATTTAATTTTATTTATTTTTATTTAATTTTAATTTATTTTATTTTTTTTATTTTACTTTATTTTATTTTTCTATTATTTTATTTTATTTTATTTTATTTTATTTTATTTTATATTTTTTTATTTTATTTTATTTATTGTAATTAAGAGTTATAGGAGGTCAGGAATAATGTCAAACGCGAAATTTCCAATGTTCCGGCCGATTTTTTGGAAGAGCGGTGGAAAATTGCCTCAAAATAATCGTTCGTTGCAAACGTTCTTACGGTGGTATATGAAAGAGATCCATACATAAATCTAACATGTGTACTACACCTGGAATAAATTTCAGCCCAATATCTTAATTACTTTGTGTTTAATTTTAATACAAATTTGTTATGTCTTTATTGAAAAACCCTTTTATAGAATAAAATGTTTCTCGCCAACCTCCCCTAACTGAGTACGGCACGGACAAGTCAGATTGGCACAAAATTTCCGTCCCACCAGGTCAGCTGGCACGAATAAATGAACTTTAATACTAAATATTCGGTAATCGTTTTCGTGTGAGGACCAAAGAAGCAATTAGTGTCAAAATTTTTATTTCATTTCATTTCATTTCATTCCATTTCATTTCATTTCATTTCATTTCATTTGAGTTCATTTCATTCCATTCCATTTCATTTCATTTCATTTCATTTCATTTCATTTCATTTCATTTCATTTCATTTCATTTCATTTCATTTCATTTCATTTCATTTCATTTCATTTCATTTCATTTCATTTCATTTCATTTCATTTCATTTCATCTCATTTCATTTCATTTCATTTCATTTCCTGTTACAGTGTGAACTTATTGCAATTATGACCTGCTGGAAAACACCAACTGAAAAGGATATAATTTTGCAAACCATCACAAGACACAACTCACAAAATCCCTAATAAGACACACATACACACAAAAGTGACTATGTAATTATCTTTGCAAGAGTATCTGATGGATGCAAACCAAACAACAGCAACGAGAATGAAGAAATTGAAATATGCCAATTTATTCAGGGTTAATGCGAGTCAAGGCCAACGATGAACTGCGAATATACACACAACTCGCCCATCTACAACAGAATAGCAACACAACAACAACAATTTCGCAATAATTTACGCACTTTTTTCTCCCCTCCCCAAAGGCTGTTTTTCTTTGCCAGGATGATCAGCAGCGCAGTCTGATCAAGAGAGGATGAGAACAACCCAGTTCTGATGATGTTGCTTGCCACAGAGCCATCGGAATCGTCTCCCCAACCAAGGCAGTAAGGAATGAATAGACAGCCACTGCTGCGACATGACGCACAATGGAAAATTTGTAGGAAAAGAGAGAGAGAGAGAGAGAGTGAGGCACACTGCATATTGGTGGTGACAGGACTTAATTCTAAGATAAACCGAATTTACGAGGATTCGTTCTTCTTCTGCGATTTCCTTGAGAGGAAAACATAATTTACGTGTGCGTATGAAGTCTCCTGTATATTCGTCTAATATCAAGGACATATCACTTAGCCGACTACTTGTAAATGGCAATAAAGTTGTTTTGCCCCTGCCTTGCTGTACAATGTTGCTCTCACCATCATCATCATCGTCATCATCGCCGCTAGACTACCCTAGCGGATTAATGTGCGTTGCTTGCCCTTTTATTTTTTATTCAAAATAAATTTCGGGTTTTTCGATTCAACCAATTCACAATTCAGATTGTCGCCCAAGCTCTATTCACTAAACAGGAAACTAGCGAATAATGACGAACGATAGTGGCTGATGCGTGCTTTTGTTGTGTGTTGCCGCCAAAGTGCGTAGTTTACTACAAGAACTCGAACAACTTTCAGAGGGTAAGGGTAATGTATAAACGAAACAAACAAACTTTGTGAACAAATTCAGGTTCGTTCGTTCAGTTATCAGACTGGATGCATTTGAAATTGCAACAGTTGGGAGAATTGTGCTGCCGGAAGCTAGCATTGTTGGGACATTTTTGCAGCACAGAAAAACGTCATCTTCTGCCAGCAGTCCAATCCAAAACGACACCTGCTGGCAAATATTGTGTGCATCCAGAATGCAAGCCAAAAAGCTTCCTCTACACACACACACAAGCACACAGCAAATGCATTAGAAATTCGGTGGTGCATGTGTGGGGTAAGTGCACTGCAGTGCAGTGCGAGCTTTCACTGTTGGCGCTTTGAATGCGCTTCCATAGACAAAGTGCACTTTCATGTAGAATGCATTTACAGTTATTGGATGGATAGTATTGGCGCTTCAATCGTTAGAAAGAATGTTAGAAAAATTAAATAAAATCTGGGAGCTGTAGCATAAAGAAAAAAAAGGGGAAAAAAAGACTAAAAAAAACTAACTGCTGTTTGATGTTTTAATTTTTCAAAGGGATAATAATTTAATCGCAGCTTACAGCTTAATACATGCATAAATATACAAAAATATCTTATATCTAAAATCGTAAACTAAGACAAAAGGGAAGGTACAAAAGGGAAGGTAAATATACACTACCCTTTTTTTTATAGAAGCTCCAATTAAGACAGTAATTCTCAAAACGAATTTGAAGCACTGTCTGATTCAATTTCAAGAATTGTCATCCAATATCCTCACACTGAAATCTTTATTGCGGGCGATTTCAATGTCCACAATTCTGGGTGGCTTCCAAACAACACCCGAAGGAAGGTTTGTTGAGATATTCGCTAAGGTTAAGAACCTTACTCAGCTTGTAAATGAGCCTACACGAATACCTGACATTGCAAATCATTCCACAAACACCTTGTTCCTTAACTATCATTATGATAAATACTCCATCAATGTATTATAACCTCTAGGCTCTTCCGACCATTGGTAGTATCATTCTCGTTAATAAACCACGCAATTAGAGGAAAAACTCCCAAAAAACAGTATATGACAATACAAAAAAGCCAATTGGGATGGCCTTAACAACTTCTTTGCAAGTATTAAGTGGTCGCTATTATTTCGCGATAGCAACGTGGATGCCGCCGCTTATGCGATCACTAACATCATTTTTATTGGTCCATTTAACCAAAGGAAGATGGATAGTATGACTCGAGCTGTAAATAGGATTCTGGTCCATGAGTGATACACATGTGTTTAAAATTTGAAGAAGATCGAGGTAATTTTTAAAAAAAATTACATACCCCTCGTGCCCTCGTCGTCGATTCCTACGATCACTTATAATGACGACATTCCAGTTGTCAGCTCCAGCTCTAAGGACAAGGCCAATCGCGTTTTTTGTTTTTTTGACGTGACAACGTCTCAATACAAGGTTTAGGGGTACAGCCGCGTTCGATTGGATTGAAGAGTACAGCTCTTTACTTAAATTGAGCTACTGAAATGAAGAGACTGTTCGATTGGTATTCTTCAGCTCAGATAAATGTTAATGTTACTCATCAACACCTCTTCACTTACTGCAGTTGCCCAATTTTGCCCAATTTTTAACTGAAGTGAAGAGTTGTCAATCGAACAGTCTCTCTTCACTTCTACTACTTCAGATACAGCTAGTAATTCAGTTAATTCAGTCCAATCGAACGCGCCTTACATCATCAAAAAGTAAAAGGTTAAATGTTCCTTGTTAAGTGTCTCATGTTTAACCCTAGGAAGATAACCTACGTCGCAGAGGCGCCAGCGCGGTAAAAATATTCCTATTTCTTTTCGTTTAGCACGCGAATTAACGTGTGCTTCCCAACCAACTCAGTCGTTGACCTAACCAGTCGTGGGGCAGTCGTTTCCATGTGGTAAGTACCATAATTCACCAGGAATAAGGATGAATGTCGGGAAAGTGATAGCGAAGAAGAAGACCACCTCATAGAAGCTACTGTGCAGAGCGACTATGAAGATGAGTATGTTGATAACGAGGCAATACAGGAATCGAATAATGGATCAAACGAAGAAGATTTGTCTCCGCTTGTGTCTTCAGAACCGGTTGGAACCTTAGAAGGTAGCCCTCGCATAATTATTCCTGTTAAAACAACGCTCCGAGGCAAGTACAAATATTGCTGGTCTACTTTTAAGGGTCGAAATCATGGTAGAACATCTGCCATCAATATAATTCGCACAAGTTGATGTCCGTAATATAATTGATCCACATGGTCATTATGGTCTGGAATTTCGGGAACAAAGCAATTTCTCATGCGATTCGCATTAAATTCGGTAGGTAGGACTGAGATGCGACGTTAAGACTTGTTCTTATGGAAATTCTGGAATATGGTCATTACAGTCTGCAATTTTAAGAACTTTACCATTTTGAGATGTCCCTTCGTGTATCCGTTCCACAGACAAGATGATCTCTGTTTTCTTTTCGCGGGCAGACGTGTCTCCGACATAGCCTACCCTTCCTTGTCTTTTTTTTTATAATTTTCGCACGCGTAAAGGGGTTCGCAGCCTTTTTATGCTCGGCTATATACTTGGCACAGCATGGGCGCTAAGGAAAACGAGCAGAAAAGAGGACATGACTATGAGCCCGTGCTTTGAATGACTGTGGATCATAGCGATGTGGAAAGACAGAACTTGGCAGAGCATTCCACATACGTGTTGTACCGCTTAAGAACGAAGCTCTGAACTTAACTGTACGTCCGAAGATGGGCTTAAGGGTAAACTGATAAGCATTTAGAGCGCTATGACTATTGCGGTTGAATTCAAGGAGAAGTGGCATGCAACTGGCTATTTCTCTTGAACACCGCTGGTGGAAGAAGCGATAAAAAATTCGGCTTATCAAATGAACTGCATATATCTTATAAGACAACTTAAGATTTCTGGACCACCATGAAGTTATATAACATATCATCGGAAGCCTTGGATAACAGATGATCCAGGTTTCATCTGTTATCCAAGGCTTCCGATGCATTGAAGATCGAAAAGTCATCAAAATCAGGCTGGATCAGTAGCGTGCGCAGCAGCAACGGAACCTTTAAGATAAGGGAATATAATAACGCGGAACGCCAAGTGAGAAGGATGGTGCATATTGATCGAGAGCAATTCACAAACAACATCGCTGCGGAAGCGAAGAATGCAGCTCCAGTGTGGCGACATGCGCGGTGTGTACTTTGCAATTCGCAAGCTAAGTGGAGAAAGCTTTAAGCAAACACCACCGCTCAAAGACCGGTTTGGTAATATTCTTGCCACAGAAGACCAGCAGCTTGAGAGGTGTAGGGAGTTCTTTGATGACTCGACGATCACGGAGATTGTCGATCCTCCCCCAAGGAAAAAACGACGCAATCCAAGGCGCAATATATCTACCGAACCACCAGATAGAGAGGAGATCGAAATTGCGATCAACAAGTTGAAGAGCTACAAATCTCCAGGCCCAGATAACCTGGCAGCGGAGCTTTTGAAAAGCAATTCATGCGTTCTGGCAAGCACACTATCACCAATCATCCGCGAAGCGTGGATAACACGTAAAATTCCCGACAGTTGGAAAGAAGGTGTCCTCATAACGATCCACAAGAAAGGCGACCTGAGTGACTGTAAAAATTGAAGAGGAATTACTCTACTCAGCACGATTGCGAAGGTTTTGGCTTTTCTCACATTAGATCGTATATCACCAAGTGTGAATAGTCTTCTGCGACGTGTACAAGCCGGATTTAGGCCTAATCGATCCTGTGTGGATCACATCAACACACTGCGGATTTTTATTGAACAGACCGTAGAATGGAGGTCACCGCTGTTTCTCTTGATCGTGGAGCGTTCGAGCTTTTGACACTATATCCAGACCCGCTATTTGGAACGCACTGCAAAATTTGGGTGTACCGGAAACAATCGTGGATCTCATTCGTGAACTCTATAAAGATGCGGCATGCAGTGTGCGCTTCAAAGGCAAGCAAAGTGCCAATATCACCAAAGGAGTACTGCTCTTTTTGGTCGTCCTGGATATTGTAATGATGCAAACAAACATCGAAGCACCGAATGGAAAGCTGAATGATCTTGATTACGCTGATAACATCTGCTTTATGACACACACGATATGTTGATCATAGGCTAAAGTACAACCCCCTTCCCCCTCCCTAGGGGTGTGAAATGTAATATTTTAATATCCACAACATTTACAAACCGATTTTATTGAAATTTTCAATATAAATTATTGGCAGGCGGGAGAAGGCTAAGGGTTATAGTACACTCCCAGCCCCGAGTATTTATATATGGGGGTAGGAAAGCTCCATGGAACAGCTAGTTTAACATAAATATATTTAAAAGCTAAATAAATTGTTGGTGGCTGATGTCTTTGTTGATCAAACAGAAAAATTTGAGAAGAACTGCTAAAATACTGCTATTGCACCTTATAGAGCATTAAATTGAGTTCATTTGAATGACGAACTAACATTTCCAAAAGTTGGTAGCAACAAAATAACTGAAAAACGGGCAAATTACTGATTAAGAAAAAAGATACAAGATGCAAGATACAAGATAAAAAATAAAAAATACAAGATACAAGATACAAGATAAAGAAAATAATTCCAAACTGGCAACTCCTACCAGGACAAAAGCTTCTCATTGTGCAGCGAGTGCACAAATTAAAACTTTGAGCAAATTGCATTTTAGTTGGAATCTCACAGAAATATGCACCGAGTTGATAATGGATGTGGAGAGCAGTAATGGACCTGAGTGCAAGGCAAGAGAATTTAACCTCGAAGGGTAGTCACATTCCTATCCTTGACTATCTCTCATAGTCAATGTTTGCACGTGTATTGCACACGCGCTCGCACACACACAAACACACACACATCCTTGAAGATAGTTTCATTGTTTTGTTGTTTTTATGTTAGCATATCTATTTTTAAGGTTGCTTGGACTGCTGCTGAATTCAGTCAGTGGTGACTGACTGCTCTTTAGGAATGAAGCTGACCACTTGAAAGGCGGCGTTACCTGGACAACAAGCTGGGATGTGATAATTTTCAAGGAGATTATTCCAGATGAATCGTAACATTTGCTCATTTCATCAGTGATTCTGATTCAATTTCATCAGATGTCAAATCAAGGCATTAGGCACACGCGTGAACCGACTAAGCTTGAGGTAGGACCTTGAAAGTTACTCCCCATTGTCATCAGATACAGATACTACTCGTTTATGAGTGTAGATGCACTCCAGCTTTGCCTCGCTCTTAAATTAACTGTGCAGTGCCCGGTCATGTCCTGTTCGTGCCTTGCCTTGCCTTGGCCTTGCACATTGTATGCGTGGCTATGTTGCTGTGTGTGTGTGTGTGTGTGTGTGTGTGGGAAGTTCAGGTTCTGCCATTGGATGATGGTAGTATCTAGTATGTTGGTTGCGTCGCGACCATGAACAAGAACTTTGCAGCAGATGAACTTGAACGCAGCTTGGTCTTCGTTGGCGCTGGCTGGCACACTCTGCTCTCTGTTCAATGTCAACGGAGTGCAAGTTTTGTGGGTTGCTGCACTGGGACTGCGCGAACTCTGATAGTAAACGAATGCCACTGTACTACTATACGGTCGGTGTTAAAGGAGTGGGATGTGTCAGGACAGGTCAGGGCTAAACTTTTGCCATTTGCTTTAAAGCTATTAAAGCCGCAAAGGTAAAGGTTACAGTACTACTTCACCGATATATATATCTGTATATATACGTATTTTGTTCGATACTTGGTGCTATTGTAACGCTTCTAAGGACGAATACATGAAATTTCTCGTGTGTCGTCCTTGACTATGAAATTATAAAATAAAATTGCATCATGCAGGCGGTAACGACACAAAAACTTTTTGCGAGGTCGCTTCTGTTATAACAATAATCATCTGCAAGGAATTATATTATAAATAATTTCAGTGTAATGGGTAAATGAGCGACTTGAGACATTCTTTTCACTTACTTAGCTGAATGAACTAATGAATCTCTAAGTTAGTGAGATGAACAAATTCGAAATAATAACGAGTAAAATTAATAATTGAGTGAAATGTAACTGACGAAATCGACATAATTAACGGACGAATTAATAATAACGAGTAAAAAATTAACGAGTGGCATAAAATGATCAACTAAAATAAAACAACCACAAAAAGAAACGAGTAAAATTAATTTAACATGTTAAATAAAACGGAGGAGTAAACTAATTAAACTAACGAAATAAAATGAACGAGTGAAATATCAGAATGAATGAATGAACCATCGGTTGAAGTAAAATTAATGAGTGACATAAAATGTACAAGTAACAAAAAAATACCAAGGCGTGATATACCAACAATAAATTAACGAGTGCAATAATATGAACGAGTGAAATAACGAAATTAGCGAATGAAATAAAACAACAACAAAAAAAAGCGAGAGAAGTGAAATGAACGGGTAAAGTAAAATGAATGAGTTAATTAAATACAAGTAGTAAAATAAATGACAAGTGAAATAAAACGAACAAGAAGAGTAGAATAATTATTAGAATAAAACTAACGAGTGAACTAATAAAATGAACGAATGAAATAGACCAGTTGTAGCAAAATAAACGAGTAATGTATATAAAATGAACGAGTGGCATAAAATGAAGTGACATAAAATTAATATACCAACAATTAATGAGTGAAATAAAGTGAACGATTAAAATAAGTAAATTAGCGAATGAAATGAAACAACAACAAAAAGGAGCAAATTAAATGAACGGGTAAAGTAAAATGATCCAGTTATTTAAATCCAAGGAGGCATGTGAAATGTAACAAACGAGAAACATAGCATAAGCTAGTGAAATAAAATTAACGAGTGAATTAATAAAATGAACGAATGAAAACGAACAGTTGAAGCAAAAAAAAACAAGTGTCATAAAATGAACGAGTGACATAAAATGAACAAGTGAGACAAAATGAACGAGGCGTGATATACCAACAATTAGCGAGTGAAATAAAACAACAACAAAAAGAAGCGACTAAAATGAACGGGTAAAGTAAAATGATCAAGTTATTAAATCCAAGGAGGCAAGTGAAATATAACGAACGAGAAAAATAGCATAAACTAGTGAAATAAATTTAACGAGTAAAATAATAAAATCAACGAATGAAAATGAATGAAAGAAATAAAGTAAAATGAACAAGTGAAATAAAAACGAACGAGTGACATTAAATTAACGAGGCGTGATATACCAAAAATTACCGAATGAAACAAAAAATCAGCGAATGAAAAGAGAAAAAAAAACAAAAAGAAAGGAGTGAAGTAAAATAAACGATTTGAATAAAACTAAAGAGTAAAATAAATCACAACTGAAATAAAACGAACGAGAACAATAGAATAAACTAATGAAATAAAATTAACCAGTGAATGAACGAATGAAAACGAACGCTTAAAGTAAAATAACGAGTGACAAAAAAAACCAACCACATAGTAAATTAAATGACGAGTGAAATATAATGAACGAGTGAAGTAAAATAAACGAGTGAAATAAAATGAACGACTAAAACCAAAAAAAAAAAAACAAGTATGTAAATTGGTCGTGAACGGCTGTGGTGAAATTAGTGAAGAAAGTTCGTGAGAAAGGCTTGCTATTGGATAACAGAAGTGGTGCTTGAGTGTGTTGAGTTGAGCTGAGAATATAGTGTGGGACAGAATCCATCAACCTCAACACGACGCCAATACCAACAACTGGCCATTAGTCGTTCCTGCCTGAGCAGAATACTGCACAAAGACCGTGGATTATTCGCTTACAAAGATGACTCAGGAGTTGAAAGTTGAAATGACCATCCGCTTCGATATCAGTTCTCTGCGTGGGCCATAGACCAGCTTGAAAATAACATCGATGGTATACCCCATCCTGGAGGCTTGTAAGGGCCGAATGCGTTTACTGCCCAGCGGAATCCTCCGGGGGAGAAGATACTGGCTGAGTTTCTGTAGGCATCGGTTGAGATAAGAAATGGGTACATGATGATGCCATCGTGCGAATGCTGCGATGGAACAATAATGAGTTTACCGTATCATTAAAAAAATAACTTAGTTACTCAAGAACCATGGGGACTGAGTTCAAAAATGTTACACTATTGCTGTACTCAACGATAATCAGACCCATTCTCAATTATGCGGCAGTAGTTTGGTGACCAAGAACTTGTCTTAAAATGGCTAAGAGGACACTAAACAAACGTCTGCCTGGTAATAACATACGCAATGCGCTCTACATCAGCAGATACTCTCAATACACTGCTAAATCTGCCACCTCTGGATATAGTTATTCAGATGGAAGCGGTAAACGCTATATTTCGACTTCGCAAGAATAAGGTCTGCATTATAAGTATAAGAGTGGGCTTGGAAACATATTCCAAAAGGTTTCGGAACAAATGCCTACCCTTCTGATGCCTGTGGACAGTACTGCACTATTTCTTATGTTCAAAAGGGGATATAAAGTTCACAACCCTAGCAGGAAAAATTGGAAAAATTCAACTGAGACCCTAAGGGAATTCGAACCCATATTCTACACTGAAGGTTCTCTAGCCGATGAGGGAACTGGTGCAGGATGGTTCTACGATGAGAATTCTAAGGAAGCATTTGCACTTGGAAAATGGTCAACTGTTTTTCAAACAGAAATATTTGGGCTGTCTTTAAAAAGATACAAGGACGAAACTTTGCAATATGTAGTGACAGCCAAGCTGCTTTACAAGCACTGGAATCACCTTGTCATAATTTGAAGATTGTTCTAGAATGTAAGAGAAGACTGAACTCTATTTCAAGATGGAATTCCGTCACTCTTATCTGGATTCCGGGACATACAGTAAATTAATTTGCTGATGAACTTGCAAGAAGTGGTTCTTCCGATATTCCTACTAGTCCGCAACCAATGTTAGGCTTGAGTCAGACAAGCTTAAATATTGGTATTCGAAGATTTATGGAAGCAGAACAGGAACATCGTTGGAACTCCATAAATACATGTAGAACTACCAAGCACTTTGTGGATAGGAGCAAAAACACCGCTAAGTTAATTTTGGGAATATCCAGAAGGAGCTGTCGGAGCATGGTCGGTTTATTTACAGGACATACCCCGACTGGAAGTCATATGTTTAAGTTGGGACTAACATTGGATCCAATATTTAAGTCTTGCCTGAAGGAGAAGAAACAACTACACATTTCGTTTGTACCTGTCCTGCTTTCTCTAGGCTACGGATGAACATTTTTGGAAGGGATAAAAAGAAACCAACAACTTTTTTATAAACATTAGAAAAATAAAAGCATTACCTTGCGGAACAACAGTTATAACCAATATTACTTTCTCGATTGAATTGATTCATATCCAAAGAGAAAAAGAAACGGTTCTAGATGGTAACCTTGCGGAACAACAGTTAAACCAATATTACTTTCTCGATTGAATTGATTCATATCCAAAGAGAAAAAGAAACGGTTCTAGATGGTAACCTTGCGGAACAACAGTTATAACCAATATTACTTTCTCGATTGAATTGATTCATATCCAAAGAGAAAAAGAAACGGTTCTAGATGGTAACCTTGCGGAACAACAGTTATAACCAATATTACTTTCTCGATTGAATTGATTCATATTCAAAGAGAAAAAGAAAAGGTTCTAGATGGTAACCTTGCGGAACAACAGTTATAACCAATATTACTTTCTCGATTGAATTGATTCATATCCAAAGAGAAAAAGAAACGGTTCTAGATGGTAACCTTGCGGAACAACAGTTATAATCAAGATTAGTTTCACGATTGAATTGATTCATATCCAAAGAGAAAAAGAAAAGGTTCTAGATGACAACCTAGCGGAACAATAGTAATATCCAATATACAAGGAACTGTCGAAGCATGGTCGGTTTACTTAGAGGAAATAATCCGACTGAAAGTAGCATGTTCCCTACTTTTCCCGGTTCATAGTCAAAACATTCATTTCAAAAAACAAACTAATTCCGAAATTTCTCCATACGTAATCATAATAATAATAATATTCGGCGCGACAGACCATTGCGGTCCAAGGTCTAACTTCTTGCGACCATTTGTGCTGCGCATGTTAATTTTTGGACACAAATGGAAGGGACCTACAATTTAAGGCCAGATCCGAACGGCGAATTGAGAAGCTTTCCGTGACAAGGTATTACTTTCGGAACGTTTGTCACCCATTCGCGAGAGGTGGGACACCGTGAAAAATACTTTTGGTGTTGCTGGGATTCGAACCTGAACCTCCTGCTCAGCAGCGATGTGCACTTCCACTGAGCCACGGCGCCCACTAGTCATAATAAGCATCTGCTAATTATTGCCGTTATTTATAATTTGTTAATAATAATTATTAGCAAGCGTGAAGCAGACAAATTCGACCCTGCTTTTGCGATCCACGACAAGTGGAAAGCGCGTCGTCGTCGTCTCTCTCTTTCGAACATTTGCATTCGATCGAAGAGCCGCAACTGTTTCACTTTCAATGTAAAATTAATTCCTCACTTTGTTGCTCGTTATTCTATTTTAGTCCGGAAAATAGATTTAAATATTCGATCAAAAGCTATAGATACTCATAGCTTGTTATCTAGCGAAACGTGCCCTGGCGTTGCCCGACGCTAATTCCCACACACACGACACACCAACTTACACTAAAGTAAAGCTCGACATTGACATTGAAAATCATAAACGCTTTTGACGCCATTGAATGTTGTTGTTGTTGTTGTTTTTTTTTTTAAATTTGCGACACATATTCCAAGTTTGCTTCCGCGCTATAAGATGCCTGCCTCTATGCACACAACGCCTTCTCACTTCTCACATGCACACTCGAGTCACTCGGTCAATACCGAGAGTCGTGTGAGGTTATAAAATTTTAATTTTAGCGGCCATAAGTTACAGTGAGTGTCGTTCGTTCGCTCAGTAGGTTGATTGAGGAAAATGACGGGCGGACGGACGGACGGACGGACGGTCGGTCGGTCGTCTATTAATATGAACTTACGAGTACAGCGCACCTACATACAAACACCTTGGGCTACAGAACGATTGAACAGCTGCTTGTGCATGTGTGTTAGCCAGTTGAGCTGACTGCAGATGTTTGCCCTTAATTTCTCTGGGTTACGTTTTCTTGTTACACAACGGCCGACAACTACAGTCAGCTCATTGGAAAAGTGGGCGCTCTCTCTCGTACAACGAAAGCATAGATACTTTCAATGGTCAAGGTTGTTTGTCAAGGAAATGTGACGGACGATGCCATTGTAATTAATTTTTTTTTTTGAATCATATTAGCATGTGACAGTGACAGTTTTTGTTGCCCACTGGTACTGTACCATACTACATTGTGTCACACTTAATTATCTACTTCTCTGTACGGAATTATTGTTTTGTTTCGGTTTGTTGTGCGCAGTAAACTTTTTGCATTTTCAGCACAGAAATATTGGGTGAGAATTAATTGCAAATTGAAATGTGTCTTACATAAGAACAATCTGTGTCTACATTATCTACACTCGCGTGCAACTAAATCGACTCACCCCTCCAGTGCGAACAAAAAGGCGTAGTTTTGAAATTATATTCCTTTTTGGTGCGTTTAGTAGAGGTTGGCAATGAGATTGCTACGAAAGTGCGCCATGATGATTTAATTTTTCCACTGTCCGCTACGCAGTGCTGATCAACCCAAAAATCCAGTACACAAACCACTATCCGCCAACACCCTAGACTTGTTCCTTACCTCTCATCTGGCTGGCTGGTTGTGGGTAGAATCGTGATAAATTATTAGCACACTTCCTAAGACCCGATTTGATTCAAACTTTGCACACATGTGTATATCCCATGACAACACTTTCTATTAAAATTTGGGGCCCCGCGGGCTTCGGGGTCGGATGGTTCCCATACAAATTTTTTTTTTACAAAATTTACCCGATTTTCTTCAAATTTTATACGCCTGTGTATCTCCGATGAACAACACTTTTTGTAAAAATTTGGAAGTGATCGGGTCCCGGGGTTGGGGGCACCCATAGGAATTTTTAAAAAAAAGTACCCGATTTTCTTCAAATTTAAAACGCATGTGTATCTCCGATGGACAACACTTTTTGTAAAAATTTGGTAGTGATCGGGTCCCGGGGTTGGGGGCACCCATAGGAATTTTTAAAAAAAAGTACCCGATTTTCTTCAAATTTAAAACGCATGTGTATCTCCGATGGACAACACTTTTTGTAAAAATTTGGAAGTGAACGGGTCCCGGGGTTGGGGGGCACACATAGGAATTTTATAAAAAAAGTACCCGATTTTCTTCAAATTTAAAACGCATGTGTATCTCCGATGGACAACACTTTTTGTAGAAATTTGGAAGTGATCGGGCCCCAAAGCCGGTGGGCAACCATACAAATTTTATAAAAAAAGTACCCGATTTTCTTCAAATTTTATATGGATATACACCCAATGGACAACACTTTTTAAGGGTATTTTGGTAGGTTTCTTGCGATTCTTTTTTCTTTTTCTTTCTTTTGGAGGTATTTAAGGTTCTTTTGGAAATGTTTTGGCGGTCTTTTTGGAGGTCTTTTGGTAGTTTTTTGGGTGGTCTTTTTGGGATCTTTTGGGGTACTTTTGGAGTAATTTGATGACTTTTAGGAGGTTTTTTGGGGATGTTTTATGGGGAGTGTCTTGGGAGGTATTTTGGGAGTGTTTTGGGGTCTTTAGTGGTAGTGGTTCTTTTTGAAGTCTTTCTAGGGTCTTTTGCGGATGTTTTTGGTAGAATTGGTGGGGGGGGGGTCCTTGGAGGATCTTTTGGGGGACTATTTGGAGTGTTTTAGGTGGTTTAAGGAGGTTTTTTAGGAAATTTTTGGAAGGTCTTTTGGCAGGTCTCTTGGGATTATTTCTTCTTTCCCTGTCTTTTAGGGATATTTGGGGTTCTTTTGGAAATGTTTTGGCGGTCTTTTGGGAGTCTTTTAAGGATCTTTTGGGGTCTTTTTAGAGCAATTTGAGGACTTTTAGGAGGTATTTTAGGGGTCTTTTGGGAAGTCTTTTGAGAGGTCTTTTGGGGGTCTTTGCAAATCTTTTGGGGATCTTTTTTATGTATTTTTTAAAAAGAAAAAGTCTAATATATAACTCTATATTCAATATTATAAAGCATACTTAATTATCCAGTTATGAAATGTTGTTGCGTAGCGAACCCAAGTATTCTGCTATGTTATATATTGAGCCGTGCGACAACATTCCATCGATCGGATTAAGTATCTCCCTTTACTCGTCTTATCATTCTATTCATATGGATTTTTAGCGTGCATATTAACTTTTAATCTTTTAATCACGCAAAAGAAGTATAATTTCTAATGCGCGTACACTAGTCCACGCACCACTTTTATTTTTTTTAAATGGCTTTTTGAGAATTGAGACGGTTTCCGTGACAAGTTGTTACTCTCGGAACGTTTGTCACCCATTCGCGAGAGGGAAAAATACTTTTTGGTGTTACTGGGACTCGAACCACGAACCTCCTGCTTAGTAGCCATGCGCATTTCCACTGAGCCACGGCGCCCACTATTATCCTATAGTCATCTAAATATTCCCAACTATTTTATGAAAATCATAAAATCTTCCTATAATTGTCTTTTGTTCCATAACTTTTTTTTTATTAAACTCTTATAAACATATAATATTAATTATAAACATTATATAATTATCCTATAACCATAATATAATAGCTCCACAATTATCCTTTAACAATCCTAACATAAATATCACCTAATCTTCTCATAGTCTTCCTATAATAATCCAATTATTATAACAGAATCGTCATGTAATCTTTATAATAATCATCAGTTTTACTTCCTATAATCTTAATTTTATAATCCTATAATCACGATTAATCTTCCATTATCATTCTATTTATAATCTTTATAGAATTATTCTATAATCCTATAATCTCGCTATAATTTTCCAATAATCTTTCTTTAATCTCCCTGTAATCTTCGTATGATCTTCCTATAATCTACCTATGATCTTTCTATAATTGTGAACCCAAAGAGCGACATGAACATTTTTTCAGCGAGCGTTTGTACGGTTGTACCGTTTGTTTGCCGTGTCGTATATCTCGGCTTCTACCATTAAAAATTTGATGGCACTTGTTTTAAAACAATTGGTTAGCGCTCGGCTTGCGATGGCATAATTTTATTTATTCATAGGGGTTACTACCCCTGAGAAAACTGAGAAAAATACTAAATCTATATTTTTTTCACAGAAAAAGAATTCCCCCCAAAAAATTGGTTCGAATTTTTTAAATTAAATTAAAAAATTGTGAAAAAATTAAGCGATTGGGCTTTAAAGATAATTCAGCGTGTAGACTGATCTATGGCTTTACTAGATATCTTATTTCTATATTCTTCCTATAATATTCCTTTAATTATTCCTATATTAGACTATTTTATACGACAGTGTATGATAGTTTGCTCCTTAAAATATCTTATTTAGTGTTATTAACACAAACTTTTCTTTACACGTTATCCTTAGTCAACGCTCTCACCCAGATTAGAGATATTTGAGCAATAAGCGATAAGGACTGACAAACAACTTAGCTAAACCGCGATGATTTTCGAAGAGATTTAAATCAAAATATTACGTGTTGTATCTTCTTAACTTCCCAACTTTAACGAAAACATATATGAAAAACAAAATACCAACAAAAACATAAACAAAAAGGAGCAAGTCTCAATGAAGTGAATCATACGAGTATCACAACCTATGGCAGGAAAGGAATGCCATAAAAACAAAAAAGAAATTCATATCCATCTCCCTTCGAAGACCAACGTGAGCAATCATTTGAGAAGAGAAAGAGATAGATAGAAAATGAAAAGAGAGAGAGATAGAGTGAGAGAAAATGGACGACCGTTTTACAATAAATATTGTATCTTTGGATCCGACAGACTTGCGACAAGATCGGCAAAAATATGCAATAAGTGGAAGAAACAATGTGTAGCTGCGGTCGGTCGGTTGGTCTGTCTGTCCGTCTGTCCGTCTGTTGATCGGCGGCGAATGACGACGGCGAAAAGAAAGAGTGTTATTAACCTAAGTCAAGGGCACTGCACTCCACTGCGACTGAAGAGAAATATGTGGTGGCTGCGGCTGTGGCAAGCCTGGCAACACGGATGGCTGAAGACTGGCTCCGGAGGTCGTCGTCGTAGTCGTTGTCGTTTCGCTATCAACGAGTTAGTTGCTTTTAAAAAGAAAAAAAAAACGCTTTATCCGCGGGAAGGAAGATACAATCGAAGCAAAACGGACCAACAACAATCTGTGCAGTCTTTGGACTCTGGAGCAATCAAGGTCTGTGGAACAGCGCGCATTCTATATACGAGCACGCTACAACGTAACAAAAGGGATTTGTTTTTGCGCGATCAAAGCGTCCCACATAGTCGTGTTGTCGTATTCTGCACCACCCTACCGCACTACGTCCATCTCCATGAACTTAAAGTGATTATACGACCCCGAGAACGATGCGACAAGCGAGTTTTGCTGATCTCCTTCCCATGATCTAAATCGGTCGCACATGTTAGCCAAAAAGCATAACAAGGAGGCACGGACACTATTACGATATTACTGTGTGTTGACTGTTGAGTCTGTGTCATTGGAAGACGATCATACGAGTTCTATACAATATACCGAAGTATAAGACATTTGGCGGGCGGTCGGGCGGTATCTTTTGTCTTAAATGATGTATTTTGTGTTCGAGATACTCGAACTGAGCTCCTCTCTTTCACAGTTTTTAGGTACGTGTGTCTTTCCCATTAGTTGAATGGAAATTAATTTTATGCTTTGGTGAACTCTTTAATTATTCAATTGTGCACTGAAACCAGATTTAATGATATGACTTTACTATTCTTGCTTATTGCCATTATGTCGCATTGTTGATGCAGTTTGATGCGGCTCGAAGGACAGACTTCTAAAGTACTAAAGAGTGATTTTTTTTTTTAAAGAAATTACTTTTTATTCATTTGTTTTTAAGCTTATTGGCAATTGTTATTTAGTGGCAAAAGAAATAGACCTGTGCAACTAATGGAGGTTCTTAGGGATTGCTTATTTGTTCCTATAAATGATGTGCGTTCTTAGAGAGAACGCAAATCCTTAGGTTACAATCAAAGAAAAGATCATTAGAGATTTTAAAAAATCGTAAAATATCAAATATAACTGTCTTTGAAACTTATTTTACACAACTCAACATATTATTCTATATAGATCGATTTAGATAGATCATTTAGGATTAGAAAGAAGCATATGGGAGCATATTCTAATCATAATAGCGTACTTAAAGTCTATTTTGAAGCAAAGTGATTTATAAATATTATAAACTTCTAACTTTTCGAAATAATGTTTAATTTTATATGTTTCTTACTTTTAAATCATTTTGATTACCAACGATTATCCTTATATAACCTCTTTAAAGGAATGTTCTCTAACGATTTTATTGGAATATTAATTAAAAACCACAAAACATTGGTACTTTTGATATTCAGTATTAATATAATGCCCTCAGTTTTTTCAAATTGCTGTGCTTCGTTATATCGAACAGCTTTGGGAGATATCACATTTGACAGAATGTTAGAAAATATATTATTTTTAAAAAGTTGACTTTTTAATCTATTGAATGAAATTTCAAATATTTAATAAATAAATACTTTTAGGTTTAAATCTTTTCATAAATATTGCAACATTCAATTTATTTCATTGCCTACTTTTGGGGTTTAATCTTTGTTAATAGAGCAACATAGAATACTTTTCGTTATTTGCCTTTAAAAATATATGACAACAATCATGTAATTCCATTGTTTACTTTAAGGGTTGCATTTTTAAATAAATATTGCAACTACCATTAAATTTCATTGTATACTCTAAAGGTAAATAGTGCATCATCATCATCATGTACTCTTAGGTTGAAATACTTTAATAAATAGTACAACTATCATTTAATTTCATTGTATACATTTAGGGTTATATTCATAAATAAATAAATATTACAGCAATCATTACACTTCATTGTATCCTTCTGGATTTAAGTCTTTTAATAAATATTGCATCGTTCCTTCATTTTTATTGTATATTTTTAGGATAAATATTATGAAAGAAATGCCATCTTTGGAAAAAATTACGTGAATTTGGTAAGTTGTACAGCTTTGGGATATGACTTTTTAAATATGAAGTTTTAAGGATGTCGTACAACCGGAATTTTCCAACTACTGTCCACAAGACTGGTGTTACGACGTTAAGGCTTTCGAGTTCATAAAGGAACTACTTTTCGTAACAATAGTAATAATTTGCCACAAAATGCAACAGAAAACCCATGGAAACCATTTGGGTTTTCAACAATGTAGCTACAATTTAGAAGGTTAGGTCGTTTAACAAAACTCTTGGCCTTCTATAAAAAAATTACCTGGTAACAATTGAAGTAGTAGTTCTTCAATTGGGACGTCTTATTTTCGCAGTAGGTATCACAGTCTATGCCAAAATATGCCATTATAGATTAGTGTCTTAAGCTTCAATTAAATGTCGATCTGAGTAGGGGCAATCAGGCAGATGTCATCAGCATATAGTCGATCTTTTCCGGCTTCTGATATAGACACAATTGAACTCCGGTTTTTTTTTTAAATTTGCGCACGCGTAAAGGGGTTCGCACCCTTAAAATGCTCATGACAATTCTATGAGATTGTGCTTTGAATGCCTGTGGATCATAGCGATGTGGAAAGACAGAGCTTGGACAAGCATTCCACATACGGCTATGGAGTGTTGTACGGCTAAAGAACGAATATCTGAACTTAACTGAACGTCCGCAGATGAAATTCCGTTTGGCGCATCGATGTTAGTTTGCTTCATAACATTGTCAAAGACAATCATAAAGAAGACAGATGAGAGAAGGCACCCTTGTCGTACTCCTTTGTTGATTGTAAATTCGACACTGTCAATGCCTTTGAACCGGATCATGCATATGGCGTCTATGCAATATCGATTCCACGGACATTAAAGGTTTCGTCAAGCAGAATGCGGGTCAGCGCCGCGGGCATATAATTCTGTCCGCCGCGGTAGCTGTACTGTCCTACCCGCGTTCTATTTGACATAGCCTTTCAAAAGCTGTTTATGTGATATTTCAGTTTGTAAACGTATTGCGCAGTATTTGGACAAATGTACGGTCAACACGGCGCTGCATTTAAAGCAGGGTTGTCAGAGGGCAGGGATCGGGAAGTAAAACGTTCTTTTACTCACAGATTTGTCGAAAGCGGTGCAAATCTGTCGAGATACAAACAACAATCTACAAATACCGGGCCTATGCAAAGAAATTAAATGGCAAGGACAAGGTAATTTTTAGACACAGACTGGGAGTTATATCATGTATTGCCCATAGATATGGATTCGGAATTTTAGTAACACCGAGTTAAGAGAACATCATTGGCTTTAGCTAAAGTGATTGTCTCTTTATACAGTTTGAGGGTATTTTCAGGTACTTATGGGGGATCTTTTGTGCGTCTTTTGAGGGTCTTTCGGAGAGCCTTTTTAACGTTTTTTGGGAATGTTTTGTAATGTCATTTAGAATCTTTTGAGGGATTTTGGGGAGGTCTTTTGAAGGGGCTTCTGGGATTTTTTTTTTGAGTCTTTTAGGGGATCTTTTGGTCATTTGCGGGTCTATTGGTGGTCTTTAAGTTATCTTTCGGGAGTCTTTTGAAGGTCTTCTTGGAGGTCTTTTTGGAGTCTTTTGCGGTTCTTTTTTTTTATTCCTTTAAGAGTTTTCTGGAGGTTCTTTAGGAGTCTTTTTTGAGGGCTTTTAGGAGTACTTCAAGGGTCTCATGGAGGTCTTTCAGGGTCTTTTGAAGGCCTTTTGGAGGTCTTTTGCGACCTATTTTTTTTGGGGGGGGGGGGTCTTTTAGGAGTATTTGAAGGTCTCTTGGAGGTATTTCGTGGTATTTTAGAGGGTCTTTTGAGGGTGCTTAAAGGTCTTTTTGTAATCTTTTGGGAATCCTTTAGGGGTCTTTTAAGGGCCTTTTAGAAGTCATTTGAGAGAATTTTGGCAGGTCTTTTGGAGGGTTTCTGGCGATGTTTTGATTCCCAAACGACGTTCTTTTAATCTATTTTTCAACCTCAAATGCTTAGCGTAGCTTTTTAAATTTGTGTGCCTTTTTTAGCCTTAGATATTCCAGATTCCATTAATAACCATCCAGCAATTTTCATTTTTTTTATAACAATCCTAGTCTCTCTATATCTACCACCTATTTTATTTTCTACATTCTGAGGGTATTTGACACTTGACAGTCTTTCAAATTCAAATTGATAGTGGGGATCTGCACATTTGTACACAAAGTAAGTAAAAGAGTTCAAGACAATTGTACACAATATATGAAGATCAAATGTGGTGTACCACATGGCTGTCTATTGTCGCCTTCGTTGTTTAACACTTATTCTAAAAATCGAAATAAAAAAAAATCTTCTCGAAATTAGAACAACTTTTATGCACTAATGACGTCCTCACTTTATTGCCAATCGAAAGTGAGTATTACAAAACATCAGACGAAAGGAAGGAAATTGGTGTCTAAATGTTTTGTTGTTATTTGACTAAAATTTGACAAACAAATGAGCTGCGTCACAGCAGCAAATATGCTAATTGGCCCAGCAACCAAATGACTAAAAATAAAGGTATTCACGAGTAAAGCGGCGAAATATCGAATATTGAACAACATGTAAGACAAAGGAGAAACGCATGTGAATTGCATATATAACAAAAATCACCACCACCAACCACCACGAAAACAAAAACAGCAAAAAGAACTAAAAACAATAAAATAAGTAGTTCACCCATATACAAAAGTGCAAAGCAGAATAACAAGAACGGCTGGAGGTCGGGCAAATAACGAATTACGAGTCCACTTAAAGACTCTGCCTTTGCGGTCATGAGGATGTGGTCTATGAGCCAGCCCTAACCATTTTTTTCATACTTAAGTGAAACAAAAGTTGTAAATTTATTACGAATATCCATATCCGCTCGTGACCGATTGGCGTGGTCACCTTGAATTTGTTTCTCCATTTTTACGATTCATTGCTGTGCAACACTTCTCTTTGTGAAGTCATAAGTCGTATTTTGGATTTATCACAACATATATATTTATGCAAAGCTGACAAAAATACAAAATGGTATTCATCCGACTAAGAAGAGATGTTAATCTGTTTATTAAAACAAGCCATGAAAGAGAAATAAAAGAACCAAATCATAAAAACAAAAATTATTCATCTAAATTCTCTAATCGGAGATACACATGTATACGAACTTTTAGCAAAATTGGGGTAATTTTGGAAAAACTTATATGAGAGCACCTGGGGCCGGATCATTTCCAAATTACACTTTCGACTACAGAAGGTGTTAAGGTGTTATCAACGGACATACACATGTGTGCAAAGTTTTGATTAAAATCGGGTTTTATAAAGTGGATTAAAAATTGATCACTAGATGTGACGACAAACTCACAAACAAAAAAAAAACAAACAAACAAACAAACATCCGGATACGAAGTTAGTAAAGAGAATTAAAAAAAGTATGCTGTTTCAACAATGGCGATTTACGTAGTGTTTCGGAATTGTGTCGTCATTGTTTCTTAACGATGTCGAAGCAATTTCTTGCAGAATAGACATACATTTAGAAACATTCTAATATATTCAGTACGCCGTGTCGAAAGCATTGACTTTTCATATTGTTTCGGAATTGTGTCGTCATTGTTTCCTAACCATTTATGGTTGCATTTTTACTTTAAATATAAACACAAATTGACTAACAATGTAATAAAACAGTACAGTACGCTCTATCAATAATGGTGATTCAAGTAGTGTTTCGGGTATGTGTCGTCATTATTTCTTAACGGTGTCTAAGCATTATGTGGAAAAAATAGATATACATTTATTAACATTCTACCAAATCCAGTCGCTACGTCGAAACCATCGGTAACCTACTTCAAAATTGTGTCATAATTATCCTTCAATATATACACAAATTCACTAAAAATGTAGTAAACGCTAATTTAACAATGTTGATTCAAGTAATGTTTCGGACTTGTGTAGTTATTTTTTCTTAACGAAACGAAAGCATTGACTATTCATATTGTTTCGGAATTGTGTCATCATTGTTCCCTAACCATCTATGGTTGTATTTTCTCTTTAAATATAAACACAAATTTACTAACAATCTAATAAAACAGTACGAAAACAGATTCTAGTAATGTTTCGGAATTGTGTAGTCATTGTTTCTTAACGAAACGAAAGAATTGACTATTCATATTGTTTCGGAATTGTGTCATCATTGTTTCCCTAACAATATATAATAGAATTTTCTGTCAATATAAACACAACACATCTAATAAAAAATCACGCGCTATCAATAATGGCGATTCAAGTAGTGTTTCGGGATTGTGCAGTCATTGTTTCTGAACGGTGCATAAGCATTTTCTTGAGAAAAATAGACATACATTTATTAACATACTATCAAATCGGGAACTTAGTGTCATAATTTCATAATTTTTCTATAACCATATCTTTCAAAAAAGACACAAATTCACTAAAAATGTTATAAACCAGTATGCTTATTAAACAATGCTGATTCAAATAGTGTTTCGGGATTGTGTCGTCATTGTTTCTTAACGGTGTCCAAGCATTTTCTTGCAAAAAATCAGTTAAATATGTAAAATTCTAACAGATCACGCTGTGTCTACAGCTCAAAGTGTTTCGGGATTGTGTCGTCATTTTTCCTTTACTATGTAATAAAAAATGTCTTTTTAGGATATGCAGAAAGTTTACCTGCAATCAATTAATATTGTAATCAGTATCAACATTGGTAAGACGTTGTGTTTCGAAATTGTGTCGTCATACTTTATACTTTAAATTAATTGTGTCGTAAATACTTTAAAAGCTATTAGCAGGTTTAAACATCTTGTGACACTGGGCTCGACTTTGCAATACTTATTTTTACTTTAAATGTATCACAGAAAATTAAACCTTCTGTAACAAACCCAAACCAAGCCGTTAGTTGTTTGTTACAAGATGGTAACAAACTTGAAACATTTTGTGTTGAATTATTTTAGATATCTCTATGTCACACATTGTTTCTTTAGTAAAAAATAAAGCCCAAACCAAGCCGTTCGTTGTTTGTTACAAGATGGTAACAAACTTGAAACATTTTGTGTTGTATTATTTTAGATATCTCTATGTCACACATTGTTTCTTTTGTAAAAAATAAAATCCAAACTAAGCCGCTTGTTGCTTGTTACAAGATGGTAACAAACTTGAAACATTTTGTGTTGTATTATTTTGGATATCTCTATGTCACACATTGTTTCTTTCGTAAAAATGTTCCTATTTATTAAGGAAATATTAAACTGATGTTGTTGAGCCAAATATAGTGATGAAACTGATAGACAGACAGATTAAAGATTAGAGAATGCTTACACCTTGTATCGACACTGTTTTGTAACTTTTAGCAAATTTTGGCAATTCAATTTTAATTACATAAAAGAACCGGAATTTTTCGGTTATCGCAAAGAAATATGCCAACAGATACGCCCCTCTTTTATGTGAAACAGTGTTACTTTACCATAAAATCCTAAAAATTCTCACCTATGTTAATTTGAAGTCTGCAAATTTCATTCAAAGACACCATTAATAATGCCCCGCCCACTGGCACTAAGAATAATTATTGTAATTTTTTGCAATTTGCATTGTCGGCCCCTGGCTACAGATTTTTTTGGCCACTCTTCCGAATTACTTATCAAGATGATCGCCATCGTCCGGTCGCCTATTTGCATGCTTATTGTATGTAGAATAATTCAATTAAAACCCATGTCCATTAACACATTGGTACGTCGCTGTGCACGTATCGGCAACAACATCAACCAGCCTGTTTTTACGTTCGTTTCTGTATTCTTTAAATAATCGTAAAGTTTATTCAGGTATAAGTTCAAGGTAAGCACAAAAACGAACCTTGAAAAACATACACAGCACAACAGACGTAAGCTTTTCAAATAGTATCTCCAACCACAATGGTATGGAATGGAGAGCGGCGCTCGGTTCTCACACTACTGCACTCAACACATACACCGATACCGTACAGTGCTTAGTTAGTCAGATTAGCATTTTGAAGCAGAGAAAGCGCAATATTGGAGCAGTTGTGCCTCGAATGTGACAGCCCCCCATCAGTATTTTACCACATAACAGATACAGATACACAGAGAATGCATCCTGTGCATTTTATTTCTCTTTTTTGTATCTGCTGCTCCTCTATATGACTTTTTTATTAAAAAAACCGCTCTGTTTTTGCTTGGTGTAAGGGCTATCTGTTTGACTGCTGATAAGAATTTTTAAAATCTGTTACTAAATTATAATAAAAAGAGCTTTTATCCTATAACAAGCCTTTTAGATTTTAAGACTTTTGATGGCATATTTAAGTTTTATCTAAGAAGAAAACTCGAATAGTTATAGATATTGTATAAAAAGATACACGCCAGCTTCTCAGCTTGGCTTTGATATTTTGGCCAGAAAACAACCTAAGAAAGGTGTTCACTAAAAGCGCTGTAAGATAAATAACTTGAGTTTATCTTGCAAATGAGCCTACAAGAATGTCTGACATGCGAATTATTTCCCAACATCGTAGACTTGTCGCTTTATCTTAATAGATACACCTCACTCTATACTCCAGACTCATCTGACTATTGTGTATTATCAGCTAATTTCTTGTTGATAAACCATTCAGTGAGAAATTAGAAAAAACAAAAGAACAGAATGGCAATTCGAGAAAGCTATCTGAGACGGCCTTAACTACTTCTTTGTGGTTATTAACCGTGATAACGAAATGGATGTCGCCGCTAATTTAATTGTAAACGGCATTCCTATTGATAAGAGAGACTTTATCTCTTCCAGAAAGAACAACATTAAGTAACATTAGAACAAATCTAGTAGACTATGTCGAAATCATTGGCTACTCAAAGTATTTCGGAATTGTGTCATCATTGTTTACCCACATATTCTAGCATTTCCTCTCAGTGTGCTCGAGTTGAGGCACGGGTATTACGGATGGGTTCAAGAATGGGCGGGATGCATCTGGATACTATAAGGCTGCAAATCCCTTTAGCGTGTGTACATTATAAAAAAAAGGTACATAGAAACGAACTAACAATTGAATAAAACAGTAAGCTATTTTGACAATTCAAGTAGTGTTTCGGGATTGTGTTGGCATTGTTTCTTTAAGGTATAAACATTTTTTTTCAAAATAGACATAAACTTAGTGAAATTCTAACAAATCCAGCTCGTTGTGTACATAAGACATAGTGTTTCGGGATTGTGTCGTCATTGTTTTCTAACAATGTAGTTAAAAAATGCCTTTACAATATAAACAAAATTTTATTAGGAATCATATTATATTGTATGCAGTGTCAAGATTGGTGACTCGTTGTGTTTCGGAATTGTGTCATCATTGTACTTTTAGAAGCTATAAGAAGGTTTTCACATAATGTTATACTCGGTTTGACTAGCAATTCACATTTTTACCTTAATGTATTAAATAAAATTAAAACTTTTGTACCAAACTTAAAAGCCAGGACGTTTGTTTTTTGTTACATGGTGGTAACAAACTTGAAACTTTGCTTTAGTTTTGATACTCGTATTTTACAAGTATTTAAGAGTGGAAAGCAGAACAAAATGGGTGGTCGATTGGGGTAGAAGAATAGGTTAGAGTATGGTGAGGGGAGTGCCGGTATTATTGTCGAACCAACATTTTTCCAACCGAGCACTCAACTAATACTATTTTATAAAGACGTATTTTATAAAGACGTAAGCTAATCTTGAAAACTACTGGTCCAGGTTTTTTTTTCAGGTTATCACAATTGTAGAAGGTTTTTGTGAGGCTACTTTTTTGGGGTCAGTTGTGAGGGGGGGTCAATAGGGATTAGTAGGTTGGGTAAGCCTTGGCTATTTCAGCTAGTTATAAAATAAATTAATGAATAGACTTATTGTAATACTAAAATCTGGTGGTAAACTGCACAACACTGAGCTCGATCAGCTGTGTGAAGAAAAGACCAGTACACTTTCAATTTTCTGCACCGAATTTTTTTTATAATTCTCAAGGGGTTTGCACCCTTATAATGCTTATTACAGTGTGGGCGTTCGGAAATTAAGGAGAGGAAAAGGTGAGATGTCTATGCACATGTTATGGTAATAGCTTCCGGTTAAAAGAATAAATTCTTTATGTGTAGTTAGTTGTGAGGTGGTTGATGCAACTCACGTCTCTCTACGTGGATTTAGTTCTACTTGTACCTTGTTGTGATGTGGAGGTCAAGGTAAAGTAACTAAAGTTCCTTTAATCCTTCTCTTCTCTTCTTGTATTTCTCTACCCACTTATGTGGTTGGTATAGGTATTTCCTTAGGCATAACTTGATCTTTCTAACGAGCTTCCTTAAAAAAAAAAAACACACAGACCGAAGAACCTCCCTCCAAGAGTACAAAAGCCGGAACAGCTGATTGAAAATAGTCCTGACGTAGTAAAGTTGAAAAAAGAGCTTTGTAACGAGACATTATACAAAGATAAGACGGGGTTTGAGTGTTTTTTTTTAAATTAGCTCAAGCTTCAAGAAATTTCGTGGGTCACGATGTTTTTTTGGAGGGCGTAGTCGATATTGATATTCGCGTCGAATCCACAGTTTTTGAGGTCGCTGAGATGAATAGTGTTGGTAAAACAGAGATAGGTCGACTGGTGTGAGGTTGTATGGTGTGTTTTTTAAATTCTCTGCATTAACTTCGCATGCCCGTGTGTTTGTCGTTTGTCTGTTTTTCGTGGAATCTTGCGATCAATTTTTAACCCACTTCCCAAAGCCCGATTTTATTTAAAGTTCGCACACATGTATATTTCCGGTGACAACACTTTCTATTAAAATTTGGTCAAGGTCAGGGGGCTCCGATACAAAAAAAAATTTTAATTATCATGCCATATAGCGACATCAGATCAGTATGGCCTGATAATGATAATGAAGGTTTTTTTTCTAAATCAACACCGGCTTCAATGGATTTGATGGGTCTTAAAGCGTCTTCATGTTTTTTTTGGGTGAGTTCGAATCTAATATTAGTGCCGAATCCACAGTTTTTGAGTTTGCTGATATGAATAGATGACCCGGTGTGGTGTTGTATGATAGTTTTTTTTTTGAATTCGCTCCACCTTCAAGAGATTTGGTGGGTCTTGAGGAATTTTTTGGGGGCGGGATTAAGGAGGGATATGTTCCTGGCCTATGCCAGGTTCTTTAAGAGAACCACTACGGCCAAATATGATGACTAGTGTGTCGTGATTGATGTTGCTATTAGTGTCGAATCCACAGTTTTTGAGTTTGCTGAGATCAATAGATGAACACAGAGATGAGTCGACGGTGTGTGGTGGTGTTGTATGATAGAATTTTTTGGGGGCGGAATCGATATTGATATTAGTGTCGAGTCTTTAGTCTTTTGGTCCCTGAAATTAATAGCGTTGGAGACGTTGGGATAGTGGTAGGTCGACGGAGTGTGACGTTCTCTGTTTTATTAGCGGGTCTTGAGGAGGTTTTATTGTTTTTTTTATAAGGGTGGATTCGATATTGATATTAGTGTCGAATCCGTAGTTTTTGGGGTAATTGACATTAGACAAAATACAACAAACTAAGGACCCGTTTATTCGTATAACTTGTTGCGTGCACCTTTGTAAGAGAATAAGAGGATAACAGATAAAAGATTTTTGCAGAATCGATTTTTGCAGAAACGAGCAAATCCACCAGCATTATTACGGAACTGCGGAAATACCAAATATTATGATGAATCCCCCAGCAACAATAAATATTCTCATTTCACTAATTTTTACCCCCTATCACCCATCTTCTATATAAATAAAAATGAAAGGCTGTTCATTGGTAACCGCATCACTTGAGAACTGCTCGAGTGATTTGGCTCATTTTTGGTTTAAAATTTTCGTCATTGTCCGAAAAAGGTTTATACGAAAAAAAAAAATTTAGAAAGGTTGCCGGAAAATCTTCTATCTTCTATATAAATAAAAACAACCTATAAAAATTAAAATTTTTCATGTAAATTCTCTAATAGAGATGGGTATGTGTTAAAATTTCAAGAAAATCGGGCTAATTTTTAAAAAATTTACATGGACACCACACGGGTCTCAGGGCCCTATCACTCCAACAAATTTACAAAAAGTTTTGTCCATCAGTGATGCACATGTGTTTAAAATTTGAAGAAAATCGGGTTAATTTTTTTGAAAAATTTATATGGGGCCTCAAGACCCCGGCCACCAAAATTTTTGCAAAATCTGTTGTCCATCGGAGATACATACATATATAAAATTTAAAAAAAATCGGGTTAATTTTTTTAAAAAAAAATTTTGGGGCCCAATGACCCTAGGGCCCGGGTCTCCAAAATTTTACAAAAAGTGTTTTCCATCGGAGATACATACGTATATAAAATTTGAAGAAAATCGGGTTAATTTTTTTAAAAAAAATTTATGGGGTCCCACGAACCCAGGGCCCGGGGTCTCCAAATTTTTTACAAACAGTGTTGTCCATCAGAGATACACATGAGTATAAAAAAAATAATGTAAAATGTAAAATATTTGTATGGGAGCCCCCCGATCCCGTGGCCCGACGGGCCTCAAATTTTAATAGAAAGTGTGTGTGTCTCCGGAAATACAGATGTGTGCAAAATTTCAGTAAAATAGAGAATTTAAAAATAAATAAAAATGAAATGCTGTTCGTTGGTAACCGCATCACCTGAAAACGGCTAAACCTATTTGGCTCATTTTTATTCTAGAATGTTCGTCATGTTCTGAAAAAGGTTTATACGAAAAAGAAAATTAGAAATGTTGCCCGGATATCTTCTATATAAATAAAAATTAAATGCCATTCGTTGGCAACCGCATCACTTGAAAACGGCTGGACCGATTTGGTTCATTTTTATTCTAAAAGGTTCGTCATGTTCCGAAAAAGGCTTATACGGAAGGAAAAATTGAAAAAGTTCCCCGAAAAATTGGAAATTCGGGAAAAACTGGAAGTGCTGTTTTCGTATATATTTTTTACCGATATAAGTGTCGGTTCTATAGTTTTTTGGTTTGCTGATGAGGTCATTTGGTGGTGTCGGTTCAGTTGGCGGGAGGTCAGTTGGATGGGGCAGTCGGAAAACGCCGGCTATTTCCACTAGTTATTATTATATTGCGTTGCAAAAAGCACCGAAAATATAGGCAGCTCAGATGCTATCTAAATCGGTCATAAATAAATAAAATAAATAAATGTAAACGGTAAAAGAATAAACAAATTGCCAGTACAAAAATACAACCCACAATCTCCTCCGATAATGTCCATCATACGAGTATCTAAATTCAATGTCAATGTTATCTCACCCAATCGAATAAATCAACCGCACATACATACACATCACATAATTATATTCGTAAATCGTAATTTATAGGAATAGGAATGAAAGACAAGAGAGAGAGAGAAGAGGTAATGAAAGGCAAACCGTTCACTGGCTTGAGTGCAAAAAAAGAGAAAAGGCGATGACTGTTGAAGAAAGGAAGGGGAAAAAATCAAAATATCAATTTATGACACATTAGCACACGACGTACGAAGACTTGACGTTGGCACCGCAGCCGCGCCGACCGCAGCAAGCATTTTCTGTCACATTTTCGAGAGCACAAAAATTACAAAACAAAACATTTCTCAGTTTGCAATTTTAGAATTATTAAGGAAATACTCATAGTGAGCCATCGTCCCTCAGAACTCTACACCTATTCAATGCAATTAACAACAATTCACCTCTCTCTCCCACTTAACAATTCATTGATAACAATCACAACAAAACATTATTAAAAATGTAAACAATAAAGGAGAGAAAGATAGAGAGAAAGATAGAGAGAAAGACAGAGAGAGAGATAAAGAAAAAAAAAAGAAAACAATCGACATACAACGACCTTGTGTGGTGATGCATGCGAGTGTGAGTGAACACGGTGGGTAGCTACTAGCTAGCTGACTGACAGGCTTTGCTGCATGTCACTTGTCATGAGAGCACAGAACCAGTCATTGCTGGCAACAGTTTGCAGTATGCGGTGGTGTGCCCGCGGAATTATTAATG
This sequence comes from Nephrocerus scutellatus, assembly GCA_947095585.1. NCBI lineage: Eukaryota > Metazoa > Arthropoda > Insecta > Diptera > Pipunculidae > Nephrocerus > Nephrocerus scutellatus. The sequence continues at coordinate 82,848,473 of OX352765.1, read as the reverse complement.
TCAAACATTGCAATCTTTCGAATTTCCTGATTCAGCGGACTATATACGTTCGAGTATACCGCGCTAGGTAACTAATGCGTCAGCCAGTCAGTCTTGCTTTTGCATTGCAAAACACAGAAACAAACTGAGCGATATATTTTTTTTTTGTTGGGTATTTGCTTAACCCACAACTATAATATGCAGCAGTGTGTGATTATACTTCTGTCAAAATTGAACGAAAATTTTAACTAAAGTTTAGTTTTTCTGTCAAAACTGAACGAAAACCTTGACCAATTTCTCTCCATAATGAACGCAAGTGACAATCAGCTTCTTTTATCATTGCCTGCTGTCACTTGAAGCAGCTGTCAAATTGCCATACCGAATGGTAGATTAACGAACGAAAACCAAGTCTAAACCTGGGAAACCCTGGAGCTGCGAGCTCCCATCGGCACCGCTATGTAAGCAACGCGGATAAAGGATGAGTCTGGTAAGGACAAACCATTGGGTCGACCTAACCTGACTGCTTGCATTAGGGGATAGGACCTTAAAAAACCCAATTACTCCGGAAAGCTAGAACATCCATGGAGAACTGATGGGCACCATTAGGGTGATGGGCAGGGGAACCTGACATAAATCATGCAAAGGGGGCGCTCCGCTATACAAAGCAAGCGGTTTGCAGCGGAAAGTATAACCCTTGGTCTCATCCAAGAGCGTTGGGTTATTAGCGGACAGATAAAAGGTCTACGGAATAGGACAAGAAAGTTAATCTGTAAATGCGGAGATCCAGTGCCAAGGGCGGCCTTCTGGATCGCCACGAACATTAACTTTATTTCAATTCCAGAATTCATAATGAATGATCTCTTGGCCCTGATAATCGAAGGTCCGACCGAAAGGGGAACATAGAACATCGTGTATGCTGCAGTATATTTCCCCGGCGACGACGAAAACATTGTGTCCTTAGAGGTCCAGGGGCTTATAGAGCACTGCACGGAACAGAAACCTCCAGTACCTCATAGGATGGGATGCCAATGCACATCATGAGGTCTGGGGCATCAATAGAAGGGGTGAGTGTCTTTTATTAGTAGTAAAATATGTACATATATATTTAAAAAAGGCTTTAAAGCTACCTTTATAAATGTGATTCGCGACCTTTGCTGAAAACTGGCATGTATCTGACGAAGCCTCGCCGAATCGATTCATCACGGTCATGCCGTACACTCTCAGCTATACCGCTGCTATATTTTCTTCTGGTATCACTCGTCACAGTCGTATCTTATCCATAGAGTTTTAGTATTCCACCTCACTGTCGTGTATTGTCTATATGCCTTCAGTATCACTCCTCACTGGTGTCTATAGGCAATCAGTATCACTTCTCAATGTCGTGTCCTGTCAGTATCTCTCCTCAATGTCGTGTCTTGTCTATTTGCCTTAAGTTTACCTCCTCAATGTCGTGTCTTGTCTATTTGCCTTCAGTATACCTCCTCAATGTCGTGTCTTGTCCATAGACCTTCAGTAACCATCCTCACTGTCGTGTCTTATCTATAGACCTTCGGTTTCCCTTCTCAATATCTTGTCTTGTCCATAGACCTTCAGTATCTCTCCTCACTGTCGTGTCTTTCCAATAGGCTCTCAGTATCTCTCTCGCTCACCGTCGTGTCTTGTCTAGAGTTTGATAAAACCAGTAGACCTATTAGTTGGTTATGGTACTTAGTACTATAGTCTTAGTTAAGTTCTATTCAAATGCTTAGTATATTAAATTCGAGAACAAAAAAAACAAAAACCAAAACTGGAAGAAATATAAAAAACATTAAAAAGAAGTAAATGTTAAAAAACTCCGTTTTTCGGGTACAAACTTTTATATATACATGGAAACACGACACACAGTCGTTTATTATTTGGTAATAATCGCCAAATATCTGTTTTTGGAGGCGGAGCTATTTCAAAGAATTTTCCTTAAACGTTTCACACGCGACTCGCGACACGCGTCAAAAGCGGGATATCAAAATGGGCCCCTGACATTGAAACGCTCACAAAATGTTAGCCCTCTAGGTCGTGCGAAAGGTGGTTAAAAATTACCTCAAAAAACGAGAAAATGGCAAACCATCACACGTGCCACACGCGAAACGTGAAACGCGTCATACGTGGAATATGCTATTTTGGACTTAGATACTTACAAAGATTCAGCTCTCTAGGTCGTGTGGAAGTTGGTTAAACATGACCTCAAAGAAGTCGAAAATTTTTTTTTCAACCCATCACACGCGACACGCGTCATACTCGGAATATAAAAATGCTATTTTGGGCTTACGACACTCATAAAACTTCAGCTCTCTAGGTCCTGTGGAAGGTGGTTAAAAAGGACCCCAAAGTGGTCGAAAATACTGACAAAAGGTTAAATAAAAGTTAAAAAAAAAAAACAATTTGTAACACGAGACTTATCATTAAACTTTTGGAAACCGCAGAGTGCTACTTCAGCTGAGAAAAAACGCAACAACTCTTTAATTCAATTCCGAACTTCAACTCGTAGATACAGGAATTTATAGGAAAATCATTAAGAACGAATACCAGGCAACTTTGAGTCTTATTTTGAAAGATTTCCATCAGTGCAATAAAGGTTATACCTTTTGTAGATATACATATTTTGATGTGGGCACCGTGGCTTTCCTCCAGTGCGCTAATCTTCTGAACAGGAGGTTCAAGATTCAAATCCCAGAAGAAGTATTTTTTAGGGTACCACTTCTAGCGAGGTCTGAGAGTAATAACATTTCACGGATAAGTTCTCAACTCGCCTTTTCGATACGTCATTGAATTGTAGATCGCTTCAATTTGTGTGCAAAAATATAACACGCACACGCGCGAAGCTAGGCCTTCGAACGCAACGCAAATATTTTTTTTTATATATATCGACATTTAACTAAATATCTATTTTAGAATAACAACCCTGTTCTCTCTTTCTTTAATTGAAAAACAAATCCATTCACTTCCTTGGAACGCACTGCAACGTTTAACTCAAACCGGCGCAACTTAATAATTTCTGCATAACAACTTGTTGCTGGGTGCCACTCTAGAGTGTGGTTGATTGATGGATCACTCGTTGACATTTTATTTTTTATAAATTCCAAGTCTGCAGTCTGCTCGGAGCAATATGCCACCCTCTTACACAATTTGTTGTGTGCACCTACAATGTAATACAACATTGAAAACGCTATTTGCACGCACATTTTTCACTTCTTCCAGGTGTCGCCCACTCATTAGCGCGGTACATAATCGATAGGTTATGACAGATACATATACAAACGTACTCACACATATAAATATCAAATACTAAGACAAACACAATGATACTACATAACATCTAGGAACAAAACATAAAGTAAAACTGATTTCAAATTCAAGGTCGCATTTGTAGAATTTGCACCACTACGCCATCTCTATGCTGTCGGATATCTAAATATCTATCTATCTGTATAAATATCTGTATCTAGTAGTAGGTGCGTTGGATCGAGTATTTCATAGAACAACTTATTCAAATTAGGATTATAGTTACGGGTTTAGTGTGGCATTTGTCTCTAAATGTTCTAAATTCAGCTAACTGAGCTTAGAATGACGAACGCGTAAGTCAGCTGAATGTTCTTCCGTGTTGTTATTTATTTGTTGCTGTCTAGTTGTTTTTGTTGTATCGCATTATAATTAATTGTGTTTGGTTTTTTATTTGACATTTAAGTAACATGTGACAGCAAAACTGCTCTCTCTTCTTTCTATATTAGCTGGCTGGCTGGTGGAATTTTGTGATCAGTTTTTAACCCATTTCCAAAAGCCCGATTTTATTGAAACTTTGCCCACATGTGTATCTTCGATGACAACACTTTCTATTAAAATTTTGAACTGATCGGGCCCCATGCCACCATGACTAAACTAAGGTGTGGAATGACTTAACCAACTGCACTACATCGAGGGCGATGTGGTCTTCCTACAATAAAAATAAAGCAACCGAGCTGATCTCCAGATCACGGAAAGATATTTTAAGAGTCGTTGCCATAATCACTGACCATTGGCAAACTATGAATCCCGCATCTTCTTTCTTTCCTTTACTCCGCGGTGGAGCACAGGGCTTCTACAAACGCACGCCAACGAACTCGATTTATCGCCTGGGGTTTTAAGAGACGCCACTTTGTCCCCTGGGATCTTGCTTCCTCTTCTATTGTCCTTGTGCATGTTATGCTAGGACGGCCAACTCGGCGGCTTCCTTGTGGATTCCAGTCGAGCGCTAGTTTCGTAATATCGTCCGCTGGCTTTCTCAAAGTGTGGCCTATCTAGCTCCATTTTTGTCGTCTGATAGTGATCGGGATTGCTTAATGCTGCGTTACTCTCTACAAGTCTTGGTTGGTGATAATGTCCGGCCATCTTATTTGCAGTATCCTCCTTAAGCACTTGTTGACGAAGATTTAGAGGCGCGTCGCAATTGACTCTGTGATTTTCCACGTTTCGCAGCCATATAAGAGTACTGAGAGAACGTTAGCTTCAGATTCCGGGAGATTTGCAAGGAGTTCCAGTTATTATCTAGCATACTATAGGAGTGTCACGCCTTGTTTACACGAGCGCACACATCCGAGTCAGCACCACCATTTTTTGTCATCCAGCTGCCCAAATAACAAAACTTATCGACTTCCTCTATCTGATGTCCGTGTGAACTTGCGATTCCCACATAATATACAAGCATTTCGCAGAAGTTGCAGGGATGTTAATCAGAACGAGACTATCGAGACACTATCTCTTCAAATGTCCAGACCTGATGGGCTTGCGACTCCACAAATTGGGCAAACGTTTCTTTGCCAACCTGAGGGAGCTTTCGGACTGCTGGATCTGATCTGATCTCGTTTTTGAAGGCTATAGCTTCGTTATAGCCATTTCCAGATAGCTATCCCGTCATAGGGTCTCCCAAGGTCTATGGTTGCAAAGCGGCGGACCCTAGCGCTATTTGAGGCCCTCGCTAAGGGCACCACTCTACTTACCTATTGTCTACGAGGTCCTGATGACAAATTTGAAGTGCAGATTCGGTTTTCCAAAGCCTTGTTCATCTGTAGTCTGTGGTTGCGAAGCGGCGGACTCTAGTGCTATTTGAGGCCCTCGCTAAGGGCACCACTCTACTTACCTATTGTCTACGAGGTCCTGATGACAAATTTGAAGTGCAGATTCGGTTTTCCAAAGCCTTGTTCATCTGTAGTCTGTGGTTGCGAAGCGGCGGACTCTAGTGCTATTTGAGGCCCTCGCTAAGGGCACCACTCTACTTACCTATTGTCTACGAGGTCCTGATATCTAGGATATCTCCCACTTTACAGTTTTCGACGTCCGATAAGCTGTTTATGGTGTAATATACCAAATATTTCAGTCTTCTGGTTGCAAGAGCAGAATATTTACACAGGAAGTGGGATACTATTTCTTCCTCTTCGGCGTTATAGAAGCTTCTATACAGAAGTCACTGAAATCAAGGCCCATCCTTCTCGCATGTACTCCAAGGAGACAGTGTCCTATTAAAATACTTATAGTCATTCTCATATTCCTTCTTTACAGTGATATCAGTGCTCCAGCTTATGCCAAACTTTGCTATAGGACATGTGTTCGTTTGAGCTCACCTCCCGTTTGTTAATGCTTCCACCTCTTTCCGAAGCAATAGCTTAACCGTTGATAAAGGTATTCCTGTACCTGCCAGTTAAAGCTTTGTGCCATTTATAGCTAGTTCTTCTGCCTTGCAGTTATCAATGATATCAGAGTGACCGGGGACGCAGACTAAGCGGATGTTAAAATACTCGCGCATCTCATTGAGAGATGTGTGGCAGCTTATCGCTACCGCTGACGTCATTGAGACTAAATACAGCTGACTGTCTACATAGATTACGATATCTGTTGCTGATAGTATAGTATGTTTCAGCCAGATCTCTGCTTCCTCAAATACTGTCACCTCAACCTGATATACGCTGCAATTGTCCGGTAGCCGAACAGAAATGATCACGTTAGGTTTGTCACAGTAGACTTCAGCACCGACTTTACCGTCGAGCATCCGTAAAAAATGTCATTCCAACTGTTCCTTGTAGCGAGGCATCCCTTCATTGCTCCCTGAAGGGGTAGATAACCCTAAAACCCTCGTTAAAGCATTACACGGGGGTAGTGTGTAGTCTAAGTTCGCCAGTGCTACCTTTAGTGAGTCGACGACTGTCCCATTTGAATAGATTTCCACCGAAGTGTTACTGAATGTCACGCAGTCGTATTTGCTGCTCTCTGTCTGTGCAGACAGACTGCCCTTTCCTATAATTTTTACGTAAGTGGATTTTCCAAGAGCCGACCACCAAACGGTAGCTCCACAAATAAGTATTGTTCTTACTACGCACGGAGTATAGCCAGTCTACCAGCTCCGGCTTTTATCCCCAACTTTTAACGATAACGCTTTTACACGCGTTTGGTAGCTTTGTTAACTCTCTCTAGAATATTCGGTTTACAACTTAGTTTATTATTCAGGATAGTGCCAAGAAGTTTCGCTTTATTGGTGAAAACTAGACTGGTACCGTTTAGAGTGGGTGGAGTAACGGTTGAGACTTGATATTTATTTGTAAATAGGACCAGCTCTGTCTTGGACGGGTTTACTCCTAGTCCAGAGCATTGAGGACATTTTGTGACGATGGAGAGGGCATTTTACATAACCTCTGTGGTAGTTACTAGGAACCTACCTGAGACAGCTATAGCTACGTCATCAGCGACTGACCTCTCTTTCAAGCTCTCTTAGCAATCCGTTGATTACTACGTTCCACAGCTGACAGGGGATAGAACGCCTCCCTTCGGCGTTCCCCTAGCTACATGACACCCAGTTCAGCGTTAACGATTGTCACGAGGAATCCTTCCATAAAAAGAAATGCCAGGACATAATATACCTATATATCGGGATTCAGCTTAGGAGCATATAATTGATTAGCTTGCATACTGTGTGCGGTCAACTCCTAGAAGAGACATTCCATTATTTATACCCTCCGTATTTATGTTATTGAAGGCACCTTCAATGTCGAGGAACGCTATGAGTGGGTATTCTATCGAGTGTAATGATTTTTCAATCTTATGCACCAGTTTCTACAGACTTCGCTTTGCAGCAAGCGTGTTGAGACAGAGCATATCTGCTTTCTTATATAAACATCTAAGAACCTTTCCAAAGTTTTTTAAAAAAAAAGAAAGATAGGCTTATTGGTCTAAGGTCCTTTAGGTAATCATGTGAGCCTTTTTCCTGCTTTTACAGTGAAGACTACATTGACTTTACTCCATTTGATAAGAATGTATGTATCGATCTTAGACCACCTGAGTTATTCTGTAATTCCGCTGGTATGATTTGGTTTGGACCGGCTGGTTTATAAGGCTTGAAGCCGCTATTTTCCCACTTGATTCGCTTAATGCTAATGATGTCATTTATGCAAATCGTATGAGTTCCTTGCTGAGTGTTGAGTTCTAACTCATTCCTGGAGTCGGTCGAGCCTGAAAAGTGAGTTTCTAAGATAAGTTCGAAGCTATCGATGAACCATCCGGTTTTATTAAATAACTGGGATCGATTGGTTTGGTTGGGAGAGAAGTCCTTTAGTCTCTAAGACTACTTCCATTTTATCACAGAAGAGTCTCGAAGATTTCTTCTATGCCTTTCTTAAATCTCTTTTATAAAATTTGAGGCACTCTTTGTAGGAGTGCCAGTCTTCGGTTTCTTTAGTACTCCTTGCCTTGTTAAAGGCCTTTCTACTTGTTTTCTGTTTCTTAGTATGGAGGACCACCATACTGGTCTACGTTTACCCCTTGGGAAGGACGTAGGACACGCTGCAGCTATAGTTCGTTACTGATAGAGTTCACCATGCAGTCTAATTCTTCAACTGTCACGGGAGTTTGGGGTTTTATGTGAAAGTGGTCTTTATTCCAAAATCAGGTAAATGTTCCCACGTCAGTCCAAAAGACCTCAGCCCCATTAGCCTTAAGTCATTCCTTTTGAAAACACTAGAAAGACTGATCGAAATCCACCTTCGTACTAGTATTGACAAAAGACTCCTGTTTATCGATCAACACGCGTACTGCAAGGGCAAATCTGTAGAAACAGCTCTGCATACGCTAGTACGTTCCATTGAAAACTCCCTTCACATCACAAGGAATACTCAAGGGTGGTTTTCCTGGACATAGAAGGCGCTTTTAACAACGTCAAAAAATCTGCGATCACGGATGCACTGTCGAATTTGCGGGTGAACGACTTACTGGGTGAACTGATTGATCTTCTACTCACAAGTAGGATCATAAATTCAAGACTGGGTTTGTCGTCTGCCAAAAGATTTGTCAGCAGAGGCACCCCCCGCAAGGAGGTGTCCTGTCCCCACTTCTTTGGAACCAGATGGTGAATGAGCTGCTGGTTCGCCTGACGGGTGGCGAGTGCGGACTGATCGGACGACGTTGCTATAGCCGTCTCAGGAAAGCACCCCCACACCTTGAAAGAACTTCTGCAGAATGCTCTAAATAAGCTAATAAGCATGGCATATCATTGTGGTGTAGGGGTAAACCCCGAAAAAACCGAACTTGTCCTCTTTATGAGGAGGAGGAGAAGAACAAAATCCGACTCATCAACCCTCCGTCCATCAAGGGCACGAGCTATACTTTTTCCGATAAGGCCAAATATCTTGGTGTTATTCTGGATAGGAAGATGAGCTGGAAACCCAACATACAAGAAAGAGTCCGTAAAGTCACAGTGAAACTCTTCTCAAGCAAAAAAGCCATTGGAAGTAAATGTGGTCTATAACCGCATATCACTCATTGGCTGTACACATCACTAGTCAGACCTATTCTGCTATACGGTGTGGCTGTTTGGTGGACTGCATTAGATAAAGCGATCAATCGCGACAAACTAAGCAGAGTCCAAAGATCAGCTTCTCTTTGTGTGAGCGAACAACTCCCTCTGCTGCACTGGACATTTCGCTCAACCTTGCTCCACTCGACATCTTCGGCAGACAACTGGTTGCAAGCGCGGCTACTCGCCTCAGAGCAATCTCTCAGTGGACCGTGAATGATTTCGGCCACTCTTCTACTTCAACTTCAACTTCAACTATACACCATTCCGCAGCTCCACTTCAACAAAAACTTCCAGGTTACCATCCGCTGCAGGTCTTCTTGGGAGGAAGGTATCTACTGGGAAAATGAAGCAATTCACTTCTACACAGACGGGTCGAAAACTGATGAAGGGGTTGGCGGAGGTGTCTTTTCAAAAAGACTAAATCTAAGTCTCTCTTTCCGTATTCCTGATCACTGTAGTGTTTTCCAAACGAAAATCATGGCTATTAAGGAAGCCTTGTCTTGGCTGAAGACTAGTGTCATATCTGTTAAGGATATCCACATTTTCTCAGAAAGCCAGGTTGCGTTAAAGTCCATGGAATCAGTCTCCACAAATTCCATTCTGGACCGGAATTGCCGATCGTCTCTTGATCGTCAAAATTCACCTGTGCTGGGTGCCGGGGCAAACAGACATTCCTGATAATTGTATGGCTGATGAAATCGCCAAACAAGGAACCACACTTCCCCTATTGCCTGAATATGGTTCACTAGGCATGCCGATCGCTACGTGCAAACTCATGTTTAAGCGGGATGCTATGGTAAAAACTAATTATAGGTTTCATAACTGGACACTGTCTCATAGGCAAGCATGAAGAAAGACTAGGATTCTTTTCCAACGATTTCTGCAGAAGCTTCATAGATGAGAAGGAGGAGGAAACCACTCTCTATCTACTTTGAACGTGCCCAGCCCTCTCGAATAGACGGAAGCTCCATCTGGGAGCGTTCTTTTTCAACGATCTCAACGATCTAACCCAAATTGACATTAATAGTCTATTGCGCTTCATATACGAAGCTCCAAGTGGTTCAACGAGTAGGTGTGGGATTTTCTCGATCCTTGTGGTATCACAACGAACCTTCATGGTCTAAGTGCGTCGGTTTTGACTGACGGCCACTTCAACCAAACCTAACCTAACCTTGGGGGTTTTTAGTAGTAAGAGCTTCTCTAACGTCACCTTGTACAAGTTCCAGTTTGTCTTTCTGTTGTTCCTAAAGGTTGTCGTTATGTACATCACAAAGTATGCTTTAAAGAACGAGTAGAGTTTAAAAAACTTTATTTATTTGATGAACTATCAAGGGGTCGGTCTATGTAATCGGTTGCGTTGCAGCGTTTTGATGTTACCTTTTGTAACCCAATGAATACGCATTTGCCGGAGGAGAGAAAAGTTATATGTTGAGCTACTTTTTGCGTCGCTTCTGTCATATGCTGTGCCTATAGAACAGCTCCCATAAGAACGTTGCCGCAACGGATGCAACAACAGATTCTATGGGCCGGCTGGGCTTTCAACGATTAACTAAAAAAGATGATCATTTCTTCCATTTCTTTACTTCAATTACACATCGCCCCGAATCAGGCTGCAGGATTCGGGTCTACCTAAGAGACTGCGGCATCCCTAATTATATGGAATGTATGAAAAATAGGTGCTTTCGACCAAAAAATGCCTACCTTATGCCAACATTACATAATATACTGAAATTTCTGTATAATTCTCGACTAGTGACAAAGCTGTACTGAAAACTAAGCAATTCTTTGGTTCTCAGAACTTTCAAAAGGTCAGACAGCTAGAACGTACTTCTCACCTTATCCTCATTGAATTAACTTTTGTATTAGTGAAGGGAAAAACTGCAAGGCTTTGAAAATGCCATGCTCTAAGTTCCGGTATTCTTTCAGCAACAAGAAAAGAAGGCAGGCACTACATTCAATCACTTTCAAGAAATACCTTCACGTACACTTAGTTCTCGTACCTAAATAAAAACTAGAAATCGGCTTGACTTGATAGATGGACGGACGGACGGACAACTTCTCTTGCCTTGTCATAAATTGTCATTTGTTACGTTTTCTCTGTACAGTTTCATTGTAATATTGGAGCGCAGATACAAACCAAACCAACTGAAAATATTTTGTTTAAAAAAATGAACAATTTATGAAATTTCATTACAATTTCAGACAAAGGAGGAAAAACTATATAGACATACCACAAATTAATTTCTATGTCAATGTGCAACAGGTTGTATCTATGTATATGTATTTATAGTTACGCACGCATCCACATTGAAATTATATGGAATGCATGCAACAAAAACAAAAGCAAAAACAAAAAAAAAATTATTATACAATCCCATTTAAGTAAACAGTTAGAGTTGAGAACTGGTTCTAAACTGCACTTAGGTATTTACCTAAGTAACAGATACATTCCATAATAGATAGAATTGCAATAGGTATCTAGTAGTAGAAAAAATAGAGAGAGAGAGAGAGAAAAGTTGCTTACTCATATTAGCCAAAGACAACGGCAACAAATTATCTATAATAAATAAAAATCTTGAAGGTTAAGCATTAATCCCCGCCCGCTCGCCCGCCACCCGATTTCAATTGAAATATAGAACAGTGGTACATTTCCTGTACCAAGATACTTTTTCTTCGTTGCTGTTTTTTTGCATCTAGAGATACATTCATAATCGCGCCGCATCATGAACAATATATATTTTTCTTCTGTTATACGAATCTCGGTATGGATGTGCACAAGGCTAAGATAACGGTAGAGGTAGGCGTATATTATGCAAACAAAAAGGGAAATATTAAGATACACCGACAGCTAGTCAGTTAGCTAGCTTTAATATCAATCTGCATATATGATTTGTATGCACAAATGTATCTAGATACAATATATATATGTGTGCAGAAGAACTATTGGTATTGGATTGTAATAACAATATTTATACGAGCTAAGCACTGCAGTCGTCAAGACAATTCGCGCTATCTGCCGACTTTTGTTCAGACGAATAGATAGATACAGAGGCAGACTTACTCATATATATAGTTATATATATATATATATATGGGGAAGTACCCTTTACATGTTGACCTTTGCGATTTATTTCACAAATTCTACAGGTAAAAGGTGAATACCGTTACGCGCGTAGCACAAGCGACTACTCTATACATCTGTGTTAATTAAATATGGACTTACTTCAATGCAATTAGAGAGATAGATATGAGATTTACATGGTCAACTGCTGGTGACTAGTGGTTGCGGTTACGCGTACAGTTAGATACGGTTAACAGTTATATACCTACCATGGAAATATCATTTATTTGTTGCTGCTGTAATTGCAGTCTGAGCTCTAAAGATTTAAGTATAGGTTAGAAATTAATTGCAATACTAGGAGTAAGAGCAATTGAAAGCTCAAGAAAAAATCTACGAACAAGTTGGTGTCTACAACATATTAGCTAAGATAAACGCTGATGGTAAGAGACCCTTACTACCCCTAGTGATAGGGATATAAAGGGGGTGGCATATGGCATGACCGATTTTAGTGTCGAATCCATAGTTTTCCGGGTCGCTGAGATGAATAATAACAGAAAGACACCCTAAGCACCCATAGGGGTGGTAGTGGGATGGAAGTGCCATATGACATGACCGATTGTCGAATAGAGGACTAGTGACTGTAAGACACAGCCTACATCCCCTAGGGATGAAAGCGACATATGATATGATCGATATCGGTGTCGTTCCGGAAATAGATTTTAGACATACCTGGGCCTACATTCGGGATAATTGGTGGGCTTTGGTTAGATAAAGGATGGCTAGACGCACAAGCAGAATGCCAAGCTAAGAGATTAGCCTTCTGAATACCATATTATTAATTAGTAATTTTATTATAACAACATCGCCTCAGAAGCAGAGGAAGCAGCGAGCAGGTGCGATAGCAGAACCGTTTACAGAATCACTAAAGAGCTGACAGGTGGTCACCGCTTTAGCCAACATCCGGTGAAAGGCCTAGATGGTGCCTTACTCGTTTCAGATGAGGATCAGCTCAAGCGGTGGAAGGAGCATTTCTCTACAGTTCTTAACCGTATATTCGCTAAAGATATTCAACCAAATCAAAGGGAGCTGCCGGAGGTAATGATTTCCTGAATTCGCACCTCAACTCCCAGTAAAGATGAGATCGCTACCGCGATCAACGCACTAAAGACCAACAAATTCTGCGTCCCACTTCAACGACATCAGCAGAGCTTTTATATCATCTTGTAGAGAGAGCTTGGGATGCAAAAGTTTCCCCGACGAGTGGAAGAAGGGAATGATTATGAAGCTACATTTTTCAGGGAGTCTTATGGAGTGCGAAAACTGGAGAGGCATTTGCGTTCTTCCTGCAGTTGCAAAGGTAATAGCCAAAGTAGTACTTCACCGAATTAAGAAACATCTGAAAGATACGCTCGATGCCGAACAAGCAGGTTTCCACACTGCATCCTACTGTGTAGACCACATAAACACCCTGCGTATCATTATTGAACAATGCGTTGAATTCCGGTCAACACTGCACCTGCTGTTCATCGATTTTGAGAAGGCGTTTGACAGTGACAATAGACAGTTTATCTGGCTCGCCTTGCGCAGGAGAGGTGTATACCCGATAAACTAATAGCTATTATTAAAGCAACCTATGATGGCTCTAAATGTCATGTGCTGCATATAGGAAAGCTGTCAGAGGAATTCGAGATCCTAAGTGGGGTACGACAAAGTTGCATTCTATCGCCGATACTTTTTTTGTTGGTGATTAGCGATGTACTTCGCGCAGCTTTATCTACTGGAAACGGAGAAATTCGTTGGACTCTTACATCTCAACTCAAACACCAGCTGCACCAAATGAAAACTATTGTGGAAAGGGAGGCAAATGTTGCGGGTTTGAAGATCAATACTGCCAAAACCAAAATCATCAACGTTCGCATTAACTCTAAGCAACATTGCTGGACAACCGCTAGAGAGAGTAGAGAGTTTCCAATATCTTGGGAGTATTATCTTGACCGATGGTGGAACAGAACAGGACATTGTCAACCGGATCGGCAAAGCAAAATCAGTGTTTGGAATGATGTCCATGATATGGAGAAGCAATGCGATCAGCTTGAACTGCAAGTTGCGACTGTTCCGTTCAAATGTTTAATCTGTGCTGTTGTATGGGTGCAACACTAATATTACAAAAATAATACAAAAGCTCAGAAATGGGTGCCTACGGAACAGCTTAATGGTTTTCTGGCCTAACCGTTTCTCTAACGAACATCTTTACCAGAGAACAGGTCAGGAACCAATAGGCACAATCATTCATAGCAAACTATGCAATGCAATAGAATTCGTTATCTCAGGTAGATAGAAGAACGGGTCGTACGAGAAATACATGGCGCAGAACTGTTGAGAAGGAGTTACGGCAATTGGGGAAGAGTTGGATAGAGCTGAAGCTCATTGCCAGGAACCGTAAGCGATGACGCGTAGGCGTAGTAGAGGCCCTCGGACCCACAAGGGAATATAGGACATAAGAAGAAGAAGACGAATTGTTAGACTGGTAACCAGTGGATGGGCATTACTGATTCGAAACAGGCAAATACATAACAACAGAAACCATAGCAACTTTAAAAGTCTTTCAAACTTTTTCTTTCGCATACCGACATAATTCCCACCGGATTTTCAAAAATAAAGAGTTATATGAGGATAAAATCCTGAGCGAATCCTGAGACAAGTGTGGAAGTATACAAACTCCACCACCACAAACCAGTTCAAGTACGCCTTCTGGACTGCTATATACATTTTTTCAGATAAATACCTTTTCTTTTGTCAATCGATCAAACTGCGGCACGTAATGCCGTCTCAGTGCTACCGATACTACGTCACCACCCGTCTCAACTCCTCCCTAGCAAATAGTTTTATATGTAATTAATTATCTTAAGTATAATAAGTCGTTATATGCCGAGGTTGTCCAGAAAGAAAATTAAAATAATTAAAAAAGTCATGCATCATAATTCCACTGCCCCCAAATGGCCACCAAATTCACCGGATGCAATTCCGCTAGATTTCTCGGTTTGGGGTATTTTGAAGAGCAAGGTTGGGACATAAAAATACCAAAGTGTCGATCATCTCAAGCAAGCGTTTCGCCGGGAATGGGCCAAAATACTGCAGAGCCACTTTCGTGCTGCATACAATAGCTTTGCCGGCCGTTTGAAGGCCATAATCGCGGGTAAGGGTGGCCAAATCGAAAACTGGTAATGCAGTTCGAAAATTTAAATATTTGTGAATATTTTTTACTTTTATTCAACAAAATTCATCAAAAAATTAAAATTCTGTGGCGTTTTGTTTTGGTAACACTTCGTGTCAGTCACCCTGTATATACCAAAAACTTCTAATTTGTCGTGAACCTTGGGTTTCCGGTTAGCGTAGCCCGAGCAACAAACGTTATACCCCATTAGGCAACAAGGCCTGCCGGATTGATTTACCCGTTGCCCTTCTAGAAACATTAGAAATCACAAGAACGTTGCATCGGTCTGCTGCCAATAGAATACCAACACACCAAAAAAGGCCACTATCAGGTTCGCATCTTCTCTACGGTACTAATAATGATCGAGGTAATATATAGCATAAGGGCCAACCTTATCTAAACATTCAGTAGACATAAATGATAGGGAGAACAACAATTACGGTGCAACTTACCTAAATCTGGTATCGAACTGGAGGGCTCCTCGCAACCGCCAGCTCCGCTATCGCCAACACCACCAACACCATGACAACTACTGTTACCAACATTACCATTGGAAGTGCTGTGTCCATGGCAATTGCCACCGCCAATAACACCGACCACCCCAGCGATGTGAGGCGGTGAAGTATTTTTGATTTTTGGCGGCGGTGGAGGTGGTGGAGGTCGCATCGATGTGTTACTGCTGCAACTGCCACTGCTGCTCGACACCACGGGTGGCGTACGAAATATGCTATTGTTGTTGGATTGTTGTTGTTGTTGTTGTTGTTGTTGTTGTTGTTGTTGTTGTTGATGATGATGATTATTGTGATGGTGATGCTGCGGCGGATGTGGCGGCTGCTGCTGCTGTTGGTGATGATGTGAAGAATGTGAGTGATGCCGTGGCGGCGACATTCCGCCACTTATACTGCCACAAGAACTTGAACTATTACCACTACACTGATTCACTTTAATGTGATGGCTGTTGTTGGCGGTGTTGTTGCTGTTGCCACTTGTCGATATAACATTCACGTGACGTGTTGTTGTGACGACATATTTACGCGACGCCGCCGATGGCGCTGAATGGTGCACGGAACGATGGAGAACCGAATGTCCATCATCTATTGCAGACGAAGAACCGACCGGCGACAGCATACGACCCGACGACGACGACAACGACGACGACGACGATCCGCCCGCCGAATGATGATGATCACTGTGATGATGATGATGATGATGGTTATGATGAGAGAGTTGTTGATGAGGCGCCGGTGGTGATATTGATGATCTGCGACGGTGTAACGATGACGGTGAAGCTGAAGTTTCCTCATAGAGTCGACCATCGCGAATCACACGAACCTGTTGCGTATGCGCAAGTGAATGCTGTGCAGGGGCAGGCGAGGGCAGCCGTTGCTGTGTAGATGGCTGTGGTGGTGGTGGCGGCGGCGGTGGCGGAGGTGGGGATGGAGATCTTGAAGGATGCAAACTAATTGTATTCTGAGGATGATGCTGTGGCGTTGCACGTGTGATTATTATTTGCGGCGTCGGACTGTGCGACGATGTTGGAGATCGTGGCGTACTCCGTCTAATAATATCCGCCATGTGGCCGCCATACGGTGAGTTAAGGTGTTTCGCTAGACCGAGACTAGTGGTGGTGTTGGCAGTGCCGCCAGCCGTCGTGCGAACGTATTCGACGACACGCGGCGAAAGAATCACTTTTTGAATTGGCTGCGTCGGCGGCTGGAGCGGCTGATGCTTTGACCCTGCCGCTGGCTGTATTTGAATGTGCTGATGATAGTAGCGCTGATGTTGGTGTAAATGCTGATGGTCATGTTCCACCAGCTCTTGTTCGCATTCGAGCTCCATATGCTGCTGCTGTTGCTGCTGTTGTTGTCGTTGCTCCTCTTCCTCCTCCTCCTCCTCCTCCTGCTCCTTGATCTGCATCATATCCAAATCGATTGGTTCGGTTTTGATCATTTTCACTGCTGCCGTTGGCAACGTGGCAGTCGCCGCAATGCATTGCAATTTCTTCATTTTTAGATGAGTGTCGTCTAGCTGATGTGGGATGTCGTACCAGACGGACTATTGGAAAAATTCTAGAGCTCCTTAAACTGAGATTGGCAATTGGAAAATTTCTTAGCGTAAACTTTGCGCTTGGTTTAGTTTTTCCACTCTCGCTTCAATTCACGAAACTACTATTATCCTATTGGCTTCTTCTTAACGTCTACAAAATTGTGAAAATCAGTCTGTTGATCAGGTGTCTTCCCTGCTTCTTCTTCTTCTTTTTCTTAGTTTCTTTGAGTTTTTTTTTAAACCTAATTTTGTTCAGCCTTTCAAGTTGCAATTTATGTTTGTTTGTATGTATATAGTTAGTCCTTCTATTCCAATTCTACCTTAATTTTTCAGTTATTTGTTATGGTTTTTGCAGTAAATGTTAATGTTGAATATTTTTATTTTTAAAATACTTGTATGGTATTGCATGTGCATAGGTGTGCTATTTTATGTATATATGGATTATAGTTTTACTTCATCTCCTGGATGAATGACAAAATCTGGAAAGAAGGAGAGGAAAATTTGGTTTATTCTTAATATGTTAAAGTTAGTTTTATTTACGAAAGGATATGAGAATGCGTTCATACACTGCGATTCACTAGATTACAAGCAGGCAAAAATTAAAAATTTTCTTGTAAACTCTCTAATCAAAGATACACATGTATCGGAGCAATTTTTTTAAAAAATTTGTACGGAAACACCAAGACCCTGGGGCCCGATCACTTCCAAGTTTTTACAAAAGCGTTGTCCATAGGAGATACACATATGTATACAATTTGAAAAAAATCAGGAAAATTGTATGGGAGGCCCCCGACTCCAGCGCCCGATCACTTCCAAATTTTTATAAAAAGTGTTGTCACCGGAGATACACATGTGTACAAAATTTAAAGAAAATCAGACTTAGGCAAGTGGGTTAAAAATTGATCGCAGGATTCCACAACCGAACGAACGACAGGACCATGCTGACGCGAAGTTATCTAATAAAGAGAATTTCGAAATCATGAAAAAGGAAAGCGATGGCAAAATATGCTAAGGGTATCAAGACATAACTGAAAGGCCCAAACGGGAGCAAGGAGCCCTCCTTCTCTTGAGAACACACTTCCCAGGTAGCACAGTGATTAAGAGCGAGCCTGAGATGGGGAAGAACCATCGCAAAGCACGTCACGAGGACTGGAAAAGGGACTCCGGGATTAACACTGGGCGGTAAAGAGCTTCCAGTATTTTAAGTCGGTAGGTGTGGACAAGCTGGATTAAATAACCTCCTTCCCTTGGGGATCTGCATTGCGATTGATCGGAAAACTACTGAATGCTCAAAACTTGGTTCAACTGGAACGTGCGTTTCTTCGATATAATTTGGACATACTGGGAGTGAGTGAAGTAAGATGGTTCGACGCGGGAGAGTACCAATCCCCAACGTGTAACACTGCGATACTCTACTCCGGCAAACCCTCCGGCAGTCCACGTAAATCTGGAGTGGGTCTGCTGCTAACGCCAACAGCACGCAGAGGCCTAATTTGTTTGCAACCACATGGTGATAGGATCTTATCGGCCAGATTTCGGACAAGAGTACGGCGCGTCACAATCACATAGTGGTACGCCCCAACGAATCCTTCGAATGAGGATGAAAAAGACAACTTCTACAATCAGCCAAGCGCTTTATTCAACGCAACGCCGAACGGAGATATCGTCATTGTGATGGGGGACTTGATTGCCGCGGTAGGCAACGACAATGAAGGACTCAGACATGTGATTGGGAAGTACAGACTCGGCGAACAAATCATCTAACCAAATCGACCTCGTGGCGTTCAGCCGACGTTTTAGGAGCTGTCTTTTAGACGCCCGAAACAGACGAGGAGCGGACATGGGTATGGTAAGGGATCATCACCTGATAGTAGCTACTGTGCAGTTATGTACTACATCGGTTCAAAGATTCCGCAATATCATCCGAATGCCTAGGTATAACATCGAACGGCTAAAGATACCCTCAGTACGCCAACAATTAAGGGATCATTTATCGCAAGGAGAGGAAGCAATCAGCAGCTCACTGCCGACAACCATCCAGAACATTGGAAGGATGTGAAAAATGTAATGTAATTTTGTTAACAACCTGGCCTCAGCAGCAGGGGAAGCAGCGAGCCGGTGCGATAGCAGAACCGTTTACAGAATCCCCAAAGAGCTGACAGGTGGTCACCTCTCTAGATAGTGCCGTACTTGTTTCAGATGAGGATCAGCAATGGAAGGAACATTTCTTTACGGTCCTTAACCGTGTATTCGCTAAAGATATGCACCCAAATCAAACGGAGCTGCCGGAAGTAACAATTTCCCGAATTCGCACCTCAACTCCCAGTAAAGCTGAGATCGCTACCGCGATAAACACACTAAAGACCAACAACATCTAAAGTATACCCGCAGAGCTTCTGTACGCCGCTCCAACGACATCAGCTGAGCTTCTATATCCTCTTGTAGAGAGAGTTTGGGTGGCAGAAACCTATGATGGCTCTAAATGTCATGTGCTGCATAGAGGAAAGCTGTCAGAGGAATTCGAGATCCTAAGTGGGGTACGACAAGGTTGCATTCTATCGCCGATACTGTTTTTGTTTGTGATTAGCGATGTAATTCGCGCAGCATTATCTACTGAAAACGGAGGAATTCGTTGGACTCTTACATCTCGACTCAAACATGTAGAAAGGGAGGCAAATGTTGCGGGTTTGATAATTAAAACCAAATTAAAGCCAAAACCAAAATCATCAACCTCGGCACTAACTCAGTAACTCAACTTAACATTGCTGGACAGCCGGTAGACGGTTTCCAATATCTTGGGAGAATTGTCTCGACCGAAGGTGGAACCGAACAGGACATTGTCAACCAAATCGGCAAAGCTAAATCAGTGCTTGGAATGATGTCCATGGCATGGCGAAGCAATGCGATCAGCTTAAACACCAAGCTGCGACTGTTCCGCTCAAATGTTGAATCTGTGCTGTTGTATGGGTGCAGCACTTGGAAGGTGACCGCTACTAACACAAAAGGATTACAAACGTAAATAGGTGCCTACAGTTTTCTGGCCTCTTCGTATTTCTAAGGAAAATCTTTACCAGAGTATGGGTCAGGAACCAGTAGGCACAACTATCCAACGACGGAAGTGGCAGTGGATTGGTCATACACTTCGAAAAGGCGACAGTTCCATAGCTAACTACGCAATGCACTGGATTCCGTTATCTCAGGATGGTAGATGGTAGTCGTCCGAGAAATACATGACGCAGAACAGTTGAGGAGGAGTTACGGCAATTGGGAAAGAGTTGGAGATGGCGATGGCGCGTAGGCGTAGTAGAGGCCCTAGAACCCACAAGTGGATATAGGACATAAGTAAGTAAGTAGCATCGACAAGCTGGAGAAGGGTAATAGTGGTATTCATACTGAAAATGAGAAAGAATAACCCCACCCGTCCAAAGTCCTACTGACCAATTAGCCTAACTTTGTTTGTTTTTCTAAAGACCATCGAAAATGTTATCGATAATTACATAAGGTCGGAACTACTGGGAAGAGAACCACTAAAATCCAGTCAACATGCGTACCGAGCGGGCAGTTCTACGGAGACCGCACAGCGGGAGCTGACGGAAAACATATAAGAATCCCTTCTTATTGCAGCGTTTGAAAAATAAAATCAACAGAAAACGGCCACATTTGGCGAAGAAAGAAGTTTAGTTTCATCAAGACAATGCACCAGTTCACACATCCGTCATCGTGATTGCGTTGCGTTTAAGTTCGAATTGCTTACTCATGCAACCTATTGACGAGATTTAGCCCCTCAGATAATTTTCTGTTCCCGAACTTGAAAAAATGGCTCGATGGTAAAAGATTTGCCAACTATGAAAAAATGGAGTCTCTGCGGTTGATGGCTATTTTAAGGAGCTCGACGGTTCTCACTATAAACAGGGTATCTCAGCTATTGAACATCGCTGGGGAAAAAGTGTATCGAATTAAAAGGAGATTATGTAGATAAATAAAGATGTTTTTGTGTTTTCTTTCTAAGTTCGGGTATTTTTGGGACTACCCTCGTATTAATGACCTATTATTTTTTACAAACTGTGATATCCATTCATTTGCTGATGATACAACGCTATCAACTTCAATTGAGTTTGTTAGTCAAAAATAATGCAATTCTGAGGTGCAAAAATGAGGCCCGAGAGGCCCAAAACTGTCTCCGGAAATACACATGTTTGTAAAATTTCAATAAAATCCGGCTTTGGAAAGTGGGTTAAAAATTTATCGCAAGATTCCACGACAAACAGACCGACCGACTGACAGACGTGCAAGCGAATTTAAGAATTGAAATTTTTCTTGTAAATTCTCTGATCGGAGATTCGATTTTGTGGTGCAATTCCCCATTTGGTGGTGAAAACATAGCAGCCACAGCGCACGGCTGGTGCGACGTACAAAGTACCACGAAAATTCTTTCTTTTGAGTTGAGTTAAGCTGTAAAGCAGTTGAGTGCGTAACCAGTTCTTCATATACTCGTAATATTGTACAAAACATAAATTAAGAATGCACTCACACAACTGAGTGTACAACACATTTCAATTGCGGAACCATTCCAAAACCTTCCCTACAGAAAGGCCAACTGTTTCGCTGATAGATACACAGAAACAAAACCTTCTCAACTGTATGCCCAACTGTATGCATACTAATGCACTGAACAATCCCAAACGCGTCTGTGTTTGTGGGATGTGAACACAGTGTGTGTGGTCGGTCGTCGGGCGGTCGTCGGGCGGTCGTCGGTCAGTCGTCAGTCTTCTGTCGTAGAATTTTTAAACCACTTCCCAAAGCCCGATTTTATTAAAATTTTTGCACACATGTGTATTTCCGGAGACAACACTTTCTATTAAAATTTGGGGGTCGGGGGGCTCCCTTACAAATATTTTACAAAATTTACTCAATTTTCTTCAAATTTAATACGCATGTGTATTTCCGATGGACAACACTTTTTGTAAAAATTTTGGAGACCCCGGGCCACGGGTTCGTGGGGCCCCATAACATTTTTTAAAAAAAAATTCACGCGATTTTCTTCAAATTTTATACACATGTGTATATTTTTTTGGTAAAGTTTTTGGAGGGGTGCCCAGCTCCTAGTAGAGAATTTACATGAAAAATTTAAATGTAATTTATTTATTTTTTTTTTTGTTTAAATTTCTTTTGCATTTAACAGATTTCTCCTAAGTGCTATACTTTTTGAGTTATTTGCAAAAACTCGAAAAAATGTCTAAGTAAACTGTGACGTCCAGCTGTCAGATTTCCATCAAAATCATCTGGCCCCTTACAATTTATGTAAAAAGCTTAAATATGAACTTTCATCCCGATAATTTCAGTCGTACGGGCTGTAGAGTGGACATAGACACACAGACAGAGATTTTTTTATTTTCGCTTTTTCTGACTCTGGAGATACGGTAATGAGTAAATCTGTCAAAATCCCTAGTTCGAAAATGTTCATGATTACTATATGTACTTCCTTTTACTATGTAAAAGAAAGTTAAACAAGAGAAGCATAATATTCTAATATTCTGCAATTGATCATAATTGTAGAAACCAAAAAAATCTGTCTGATAATAATTTTTAACAAACATTCAAACTTACATTATATAATATGTATGTATTAGTTAAGCAACAAATGTGTAAAGGTTGAATTTCTTATAAAGTTCGTTCCTTTCCTTGTTGCGAGCTATAGATGCAGTTGAATTGTTGTTATAAGAAGCATTTAATGTAAATTTATACGAAACAGTATATGAGTTTATATAATAGTTTTGTTATATATATATGTATAAATGTATTATGTATATATGTATTATAAATTAAATATCGTATTGAGTTGCGCTCTATTATTATATAATATGCTGCATCTGAAATCCTTTTGTTCACATATGATTATTAAATTAAAAATTGCGTTTAAAAAAATATTTATTGGTTTATGATCGACAACACTTTTTTAATCCTGAGTTGAGTGAAGATCAGGCCTGCGTTTTATTTCACTCGCGAAAATCTTGAGTTGTTTGGAACAATTTTTATTATTCTTCTACTCCGTCATCCGAGGTTTGTACGTGTTTATAATTTTTATTTATTTATATAAATGAAATAAGATTAGAACAACAATTTTGATTAAAAAAATAATAATTTGTTTCGGCTTTTTGCTTCATGCAAATTTTTTCTTTTTTCTCACATCACCTTGAACTGTCGACAAAAAATTTCGCGTAACACAAAGAAACCACTCGTTTGCATACATGAATGTGGAGAAGAAAAATAAACACAAACTTTTGTTTATTGTTGTTTTTATACAAAAAAAAAACGGCAGTCAACTCTCAACTGACTGACTGATGGGCGGCCGTGCACTTAAAAAATGTATAGATGACGCATTAGCAATATTTTTATTTGGTGTACATAATATTATGTTAAATTTTTTTCCACTGACGCTACACTTTTTCGATTGATTGCCATTGATTTTTTTGTAATTTGCGAATTATTTCATGAAAAATAATCTAAACAAATATTGCACTCGTAATGTTTTAGTTGTTGGTCACACCTACGATGTTGTTTTTCTGTACATATGCATGTAAATCCATAATATGTCGCTGCTGCTATTGATAACGAATAACGATGAGTGGAGTCAAACTGTGAGTTAAAGCGAATGCACTGATAAACTGCAACAGCTGTCAGCGCAAGCACCGCGCTGCTAATGCTAAGCTTTAGCTCCAGTTGTTGACCCGCACCACAAACCACAAAATAAGAATAATCCACGGTGTTCTGTATATTTAAGTGCAATTAAATAATCCAAATTAATAATTAGAATTCCGTTTCGATAATCCAATTGCCTAGACTCACTCACTCGTATGTTGCATGGCATTAGGAACTGCAGTGTCGAAAAGAAAATCAAATCTCCCCGTCAATCCCAGCGAACGGTGAACGAACGAACGTGTGTTATATTAGTACATTGTACACTTGTGTGTGCGACGCGAATGCTGCTGCTGCTGCTACTGCAACCACCGACGGAGGTTGCTCACAGAGTCACAGTCAAGGGCAAGGACGAATAATTATTATTGTAGTGATGATTGTCATTTGTGAAGAACGAATATATTTTTAATAATTAATCATTATAACTTAGTAGTAGTTTAGTTTCACTTCGATGTCGCATTGTGACCACATAGCAAGTACGTCTCTAATATTGAACGTGCGAATTTAGCACTACACCACACAATACACGACGGGTAAACGAACACAGAGTATTTTTTGGTAAAAAGTTCTTGTTTCTTTGCAAAACATTAATGTGTGTGTCTATTTTATGCAAAATTAATTGTTAATAATAATAACAAAAATAGTACTAATTAGTATATAAATAATTATAAATAGAAAATAGTACTATGTACCAAAATATCGCACAGAGAAGAAACGATCCACTTCTTATGCCGTACTTTCTCTTACTGGTTTTGGTTTCTGTTCTGCTACCCTCTAGGATGAAAGTGAAAACCGCGAAAGCAAAATGATTTGAGTGAGTTTAGCAAAACGAATCCACAAGCCAACCCAACGTATTGATGTGGTTGCTGTCTACAGAGCAGTTAGTGTTTGCGCGTTGCTCATATTGTCACATAGCAGTAGCAGTGCCTCTGTAGCTGTACAATGTAAACCGTGGAGTGTTCTGCGCTCTTTGCAAATTTCGTTTAGTGAATTTGATTTCATGTAGTGACCGAGTCAGTCGTCTGCGTTGCGTTGTTCACTCTCATATTCTTCAATCAAAAGTCACAAGTCACCGAAAATCAAAGAGTGTTTATTTTTAATGAAAACAAAACATATCATACATTGGCACAGAGAGAAAAATCGCTTATGCATACATAATATCATCTCCAATTGGAATAAAGTTTGCAAAACTAGGAGAGTTAAGTAGAGCAGTATGACTGCTATGCTGTGGCCTGTGGCAGCAAAGCAGACTACAGCTTACAGCACTATAGTATTACAGTAGCGAACAGCAATGCATTGCTTGCACTGTTAAACACAGCCAGAGCCACTATCAGTTTCATTCAATATAAAGCGGTGAGTATAACAATATTTTTTGCTTATTGGCAGTTCTACTTCTTCCGCAGATAATCAAATCCACCAAAACACAGCACACCATCGAGAGGAGTAAGAGAGCAAAATATTGCAAGGCATTAATTATTGTTCTTGTGTGTTTTCTCTTGTGTTTTGTGTTTTGTGTATTGAATGAATCAGCTTTCTATAGATGTGGTTTTGTTCAGTTAGTTCAGATTCAAAGTGTTTGAAGTTTGGAACTAAAACAAAATATCCCATAAAATTACAATTTTTTTATATAAATTCTCTAACCAAAAAACTGAATTCTGAATTCTGAAAAATAAAAAGACGTGCCTGTTTTGTGGTTACAAATAAAAACATTGTAGTATGGCATCATATGGAACACTGTTGGCCTAATACCTCACGCGTCACGCATTGGAACAAATTAAACGGTTTATAAAAGACTAGCTGAAATAACCAGCGTTGCCTGGCTTCCACCATCACACTACCACGCTTCCTCCACCCAACTGACCATCAAGAACTTCCAAAACCGACCTTAAGATACCCAAACCCACCCTCCCCCACATATATCAACTATATCTACCAAATGCACAGTCTTCGAGTCAATCTCATACTAACTATACCTAGCCACCCACCACGTCAACCCCCTCAACACCATCAATACACTAAACCAATACAAACATCCGCCCCAACCGTCCACACCACGACCCAAAGTTTCAGAAATATCGGATGAATGATATTCGAGGTAATCGCAAACAGACATACAGACAAAGTTTCATTTTTTAAAACGTTTTTATTAGCTCGCTTTTGTGTATGTATGTTTGTGCGGGTGGAATTTTGTAATTGTATTTAAACTAACTTCCCATTGAGCTAGATACTTAAAACTTTAAATATAGCTCAGAACTGGATGAACTTTGATAAATCACATAAACAGACAACAAATTGAAAAAAAAGTTTGCCATTTGTTTTAGATCAAAGCAAACTACTACGCGCTACGGTAGTACTACGGAAGATTATAATGCCTGAAACACAAACACGCTTCAACTTCGGCTTCGCCTGACGTTTACGAGTTCAGCCATACGATTTCAATGCTTTCTATCACAATGTCGCTTTGGCTTCAACGTTTCGTTTGGCAATCGTAAAGAAAAAACGTAATGTTACGTAACGAAGCTACAAACGGAAGCTCTGAACATTTGCTTTGCCTGACAGTTCAAAACCGAGAACTGTGGCAGAACACTCATTTGAGAAATGCCATATAGAGAAAATTCAAAGCGGCTGCATCGTAACGCAGCGAAGACAAAGCTGAAGCGTGTTTGTGTTTCAGGCATAAGAAGGAACCAATCCAATCAATGACAATCTAAACAAACAAACGAACCTACAACGACAACTTATAATATCTGCACTTTATCACCAATACACAGACTATTTAAAGACTCTTGGTACGCGCCTTATTGTAGGAGGAGACTTCAAGGCGAAGAAAACCGATGGGAATACAGACTTACCTTTAAACAACTTCGTTTTTCGGGTCCTTTATTATTTGGTAATAATCGCCACAATATCTGTTTTTGAGTTTGGGCTTATTTCAAAGTATGATCTTTTTTCCACGCATCAAATGCGGCGTATCAAAATTGGCCCCTGGTGTGAAAGTTGGTTAAAAAGGACCACAAAAAACGAGAAAATGGCCATCACACGTGCAAGATGTGAAACGCGAAACACGTCACAAGCGGAATATAAAAAATGATATTCGGAACACTCAAAAAATGTCAGCTCTCTAGGTCGTGTGATATGGTTTAAATGGGTTACACGCGTCATACGCGGAGTATAAAAAATTATATTTGGGACACAGAAATTCACAAAATATCAGCTCTCTAGGTCGTGTGGAAGGTGATTAAAGAGGAAGAAGTCGGAAAAAAAATTTAGCCCATCGAGCGCACAACACGCGAAATATAAAAAATGCTATTTGGGACCTAGCACTCACAAAATTTCAGCTCTCTAGGTTGTGTGGATAAAAAAGGACATCAAATAAGCGTGCGGTAATATCCCAACAACGAATATAGCAATGTTCCACCTTTTTGCGTTCTTTATATTCAAAATCGTGTTATATTATGACGTCATAAAACGCTGCAACCATGAAATTTTACTACCATTGCGCGTAAAGAAGTTTTACTTAAAAAAAAATTATTAGGAAAAGGATAGAAGGCAAAAAAATAGGACTGTTTTTCCGAAAGTAGGACACCTGGCAGCCCTACATAATTTCAACCAAGCCTATCGTGCAAAACGAACAAAAAAAATTTGCAATAATGAATTTGTCCTGAAGTGATTAAAACCATTTCTACTCTTTTTCTTATTGACAGGAATCATTGAGCAAAAACAGTACAGCAGAAAACAAACCAAATTCAAATTTTAATGAGCACAGAATATAAAAGCCAGTCTACAGAATTCTTGTACCTTACTCCTATTTCCTATACAACCAAAAGAGCGAAACGCCATACTCTAACACGAGTTACACTCATGCTGACTGTAGCCACTAGGCGCAGCGAAACAGAAACAAACTACATATACGAATCGAGTAGTCTCATTGCCAAAACGACCTTAACACTGCTCTATAAAATAAAAAAATTGCCAACACACCGTGAAACAACAACAATTTCAAGTTTTATCGTTCAAGCTCAAGCGAAGAACTTGAAAAATGATATATTTGCATGTGTGCAACTGATGCCTTCCGCGTTTAGTTTCTCTGGGAAAAAGTAAACAATATTAAGTGAGAGTTTGTCAAAAAATCAGAGAGAGTATGCGTTCTCGTTGTTGGATTTGGATTTTGTTTCGTTTATTTTGTTGAGTTTGAGTTGTTTGGTTGATTTGGTTGCCGTATGCAGAACTGCACTTGTGTACTTACAGTACAGTTTTACATATACCATTATTGCGGCTTGTTTTGTTGCTGAATAGGAGTTTTAATTTGAGTGACTTATATCAACTCAGTCTTTCAGTGGGTTATTTGAGTTAAAGAGATGATTCTAAAGTGAAAGAGAATAATTTTATATTCGTTATTGCAGGAGGGAATTTTTATGCAAATGTATCAAGTAGTTTCAAGTTCAAGAAACCAACACAAGTGCAGCTAGTGTGGAACGGTGGTAATGTGGCTTAGTTGGTTTTATGTTTTATCAGCGTTGCTGTTGGTGGTGTGGCTATGCAGTTGACAGTCCGTCGACCGTTTCGTTTGTTTGAATGGTAAAAGCGAGAACTTGTAGTTGCGTCGTCGCTGAGAGAACTGTGCTTGGTTGGGTGATTTGTTTTTGTTGTTATGCTGTCCACCCAAACAAGCGACGCTCCTTACCCACTAAGCTACCTATGGTTATTCCGGGAAACCCTCCCATTAGCAAGGGTGTTTTCTGTGCTGTTAACCTCTTCTGAAATTATAATCGAATGTCAATGGCTTCACCCAGTCCAGCCGTACAATTCGAAGCTCCAAATGGCGATATGTTGCTTAATCATTTTGAGTGTGATGGTAGTTGGAAGATGGACAAGGGTGTAATATAAATTGTGAACAAATTTCACATAGCAATGGATAGGTCGTGTTGGTTCTGCATTTCTGCAAAGAGATTAACGGCAACAGTGATGTTACTGACAAACAAACAGACGCACAGTGTTGAACTCGAAATATCAGGCAAGCGGTTTTCCTTCGGATGCCACAGAATTGCCCACATCACGTCTATTTGGTGGGTAGAATCCGGACTCAACTCGAGTTGAGTTGAATCGAAACAAGATTGACTTGATCCGATCACATAATTTTCTGTGACCGAGTTGAGTTTTTGCATTTAACCGCTGATCGAAAGGTTAAGTTTGACAGAACAGACAGAGAAAAAAGATATAGAGAAGCCAAAGAAATTTCTCGTAATTTTGTATTTTGTTTGGGGACTTCGGAAAATGTTATGACAAGTAGGAATATTTGTACGCATGAAGGAACAAGCGTAATGCTTTAAATAATATCGATGAAAGAAATACAGAAACGGCGAAATGTATAAATTAATTGAAAGAAAATGGATTTAAAAGGATTTGTGAACAAAAATCCAAACAAATTGAGTTTAGATGGAAAAACTGGAAAGGAAAAATAACAACAAATGTGGACAAGGACGAGAGACATCAAACTCCTACGTAGAATTAGATCGAATGTTAGGTTCGCGTTCCTCAGTGACAACTTCTAACACTGATATTTGCTCACTCTTCGCAAGGTATTGTGTTACAAAAATAACTAAGTATTTTGTGAAATTAAGCTTGTGAGGAACAAAATTCTTGTGGCCGAATTTTTTTTCGCACAAAACAAGTAATTTACTTTTTTGCTAAATTCGGGTGCACCCTGTATCAACGCAGTGCAGCCAATAAATTGATACGAAAATCAACAACAAGAACAAGAAGAACAACATCACGCCAACGGACTGGCCAGTGACAGCGCAGCACGGCACTTAGAATTTTGCCCTGCCAAAATTTTATAAAAGTGCGAACACTCAGGCAGACGCTCTCTTTTTCTTCTCTACTGTGCTGTCTGGATCTCTGGATCACGCCTCGGTAAGTGCTTGTCACATTAATTTAAACGACTTCAACATTTACGTCACTTGCCTATCCGATGCCAACGTCATTTGCCCATTCGCTGACGACGTCACTTACATATCCACTGCTGAAGTCTTCCGCTTCATTCGTTACTATCCTCGCCGTCGTACAACATGGTTCCGCAGGTTGTTATGCTAGTACAGGTTGTTACGCTAGTACATCTCAGCATAACGCTACCGATGTCTTCCACTGCTTTCGTTGCTGTCCTCACAGTCACCGCTGACCTACCGTTATCGTCAAGGCACGTCAAGGATTCGTCAAGGATCTCTTTGTCAAGGATCACTCAGGCACGTCAAGGCTCACTCAGGGACATCAAGGATCATTTTGTCAAGGCTCACACAGGGTTGTCAAGGCTCACTCAGTCTCGTCAAGGATCACTTTGTTAAGGCTCACTTAGGCACGTCAAGTATTGCTTTGTCAAGGCTCACGTCAAGTTATGCCAAAGATTGCTTTGTCAAGGCTCTCGTCAAGGCACGTCATGGATTGCTTCGTCAAGGCTCACGTCAAAGCACGTCAAGGATCACTTTGTCAAGGCTTACTTACTTACTTACAAGTCAAGAATCACTTAGGCAAGACAAGGATCACTTCGTCAAGGCTCACGTCAAGGCACTTCAAGGATCACTTTGTCGAGGCTCACTGAGGCACGTCAAGGATCGCTTCGTCAAGGCTCACTCAGGCACGTTATGGATCACTTCGTCAAGGCTCACGTCGAAGCACGTCAAGGATCACTTTGTCAAAGCTTACTTAGACAAGTCAAGAATCACTTAGGCAAGACAAGGATCACTTCGTCAAGGCTCACGTCAAGGCACTTCAAGGATCACTTTGTCGAGGCTCACTCAGGCACGTCAAGGCTCGCGTCAAGGTACGTCAAGGATCGTTTTGTCAAGACTCACTCAATCAAGGCTCTAGTCAAGGCTCGTCAAGAATCGCTTCGTCAAGGCTCACTCAGGCACGTCAAGGCTCACCCAGACACATCAGCAATCAGTCAAGGCTCACTTTCAGGGCTCACGTCTAGACACATATACGCATATATTATAAACTGCATATAGATATAAACTGGAAATAAAACATTGAATTCACCCAAAAACCCCCATCAAATAAATTTATATTAGCGACCTTTTTTTATTTTTGAACCCTGATCACCCTGGCTATGGGAAAACTTCGCGATAAGCTGTTTTTACCATTAAAGGTGCTCATCCAATTGAATCTTCAAACGCAAATAGTGAAATATCCACTTTATCTCAAGAAGTAGATGCAGACGACATCCCTTCGACAAAAGGACAGTTGCCAGAATAGCTAACAAAAAAGACGAACGATGAGTTTTTCGAAAAACAAAAGCAACTTGTCGCGTATGAATGCGAGATTTTTGACAAGCAGGAGCAAGAACGCCAGGATAAGCTTATAGGACTGATCGAGGGGAACACGAATAACTTCCACATCAATATCTTTGATTTAATTCCAAAAATTATTGGTTATCATGCGCCTATAGCGCTCACCATTGACCGTTACAGTTTTTATAGGCGTTGGCCAATTTGAACTCAAGTTTGATCAACTTGTATTTGGTTCATGTGGGTATTTCATATAATTGAGTGATATATCAATATATCAATGGTTTGATGGATGTCATTGGTAGGGTAAATTAGTTATAAAAATACCTTTCATTTCATATGAAATTGGGTTCAATCCAACCTCCCTCGACAGAGTTACAGCCAAAAACTGACTTCCGCATGAAAGTTTAGCAGGGCGCATGTTTAAAAGTGGGCGGTCCTAAGCATTGGTATCAAAAGAAAGGTGAAAATTCTGGTAAGGGGTTAAAAGGTCAAAATACCGTACAACCCTTGACACTTTATAAACAAATATTTTTTTTAAAGCTGTTTGATGTACAGTTCTGCCAATATAAAAAAATTCAAATTGGATCACCCTCTACTGCGTAGACGTATGACTGTGCAGAGCATAACATAAAAGTTATTCAGTATCAGTACTCACCACTAATTACTCTCTGCGAAATAATTCTCCCCATAATGACCCTGACCATAGAAAAACCCAACTAAAAACTACATATTTACAAAATCACCGGCTCACCGGTTGCCAGACAATAATTATTATAATTGGATGGAGAACGAGGCACGACAAAACACAAAACCAACTCCGAGGACAATACAAACCCATACCAACAAGGCCAGGGTAAACACATGCACAAAAACACGTCCTCTCTATCGCACGAGGAGAGTATTCCAGCACTGGTGCACTTGCATATATTTGTGGTGCAGTGCACTGTACTATACAACACCGACCCTCTACATTGCACAGTACAGCACTTATATTCATACAAACGATCAGCGACATCAACATTGCGCATGCTCGAATGTCCTTGCCCTTGGATACATTCTTTATCGTCTTGTCGGTCGCCCCTGAAAATAGTTTGCGTCTTTTTTAGTTTTCCTGCTTTCTCTCTACATTCGTCGTTTCCTTTGCCTGCGTTGGGTTATTTCTCTTCAAATTAACATTTAGTCCTTCACCTTGTGCTGGGCGGATGTGAAGAACTCAGATTGTGTCTTTCCCATTCAAACTTATTAACATTGAGTGATTTTAATGAAAGAGTGTAATGAGTGTATGTAAAAATCTCATCTAATTTACTCTCTATTAAGAGTGATGCATCAAATTGCATTTTTTTTTATCAAAGTGTGTGGATGAGCAAAAGTGATTTGCGGTCTGCCCCGTTGCAATGGCTGCAGGTTAATAGAATGCTTTCACTCGTTCATTTTTAACGGTAGCCACATATCTCTCATAAAAGCAAATGATTTTTTTTTATGTCCAGGGTGTTGGCTAGGTTAAGGTTATTTGTTGTCATTGTAGTTGTTTTGTGGTGTTGGTGGTGGACTTCAGTGACATATTGTCATGGATATTTTATTTTCCTATAGTAGATAATATATCTATATTTGCGATTTCAAATTAAAAATCAATCAATCAATCAAGCAACCGACCCCAAATACATTTATGGAAGAAGATTAGTCATCGCCATCGACTGCAACACCACGCCACTTTCGGAGAGTAGGTCTGAAAAAAAAAACAAACCAGTTAGTCATCGAAGCAAGTCCTGCTAGACAACACCTGGAATAACGAAGAAAAGTCTTAGATTATGTCCTATATCCACTTGTGGGTCCTAGGGCGTCTACTACGCCTACGCGTCATCGCGTGCGGTTCCTGGCAGTGAGCTTCAGCTCTCTCCAACTCTTCCCCAATTGCCGTGACTCCTCCTCGACTTTTCTGCGCCATGTATTTCTCGGACGACCCGTTCTTCTACCATCCTGAGATAACGAATTCCATTGCATTGGGTAGTTTGCTATGAAACTGTCGCCTTTTCGGAGTGTATGACCAATCCACTGCCACTTCCGTCGTTGGATGGTTGTGCCTATTGGTTCCTGACCCGTTCTCTGGTAAAGATGTTCGTTAGAGAAACGGTTAGACCAGAAAACCCTTAAGATGTTCCGTAGGCACCTATTTACGAACGTTTGTAATCTATTTGTGATATTAGCGGTCACCTTCCTTTTGCTGCACTCATACAACAGCACAGATTCAAAATTTGAGCGGAACAGTCGCAGCTTGGTGTTTAAGCTGATCGCATTGCTTCGCCATATCATGGATATCATTTAAAAACACTGATTTTGCTTTGCCGATTCGGTTGACAATGTCCTGTTCGGTTCCACCTTCGGTCGAGACAATACTCCCAAGATATTGGAAACTCTCTACTTACTGAGTTAGTGCCGATGATGATGATTTTTGATTTGGCAGTTTTAATCTCCAAACCCGCAACATTTGCCTCCCTCTCCACATGTGTTGTCATTTGGTACAGCTCCATAATTCTGTGTGAGAGTAAACAAATGTCGTCAGCGTAGTCCAGATGTTTGAGTTGAGATGTAAGAGTCCAACGAATTCCTCCGTTTTCAGTAGATAAAGCTGCGCGAAGCAGCAGCACAAACAAAAAAAGTGTGGCGATAGAATGCAACCTTGTCGTATCCCACTTAGGATCTCGAATTCCTCTGACAGCTTTCATCTATGCAGCACATGACATTTAGAGCCATCATAGGTTGCTTTAATAATAGCTATTAGTTTATCGGGTATACCTCTCCGGCGCAAGGCGAGACAGATAAACTGTCTGTTGACACTGTCAACCGCCTTCTCAAAATTGGTGAACAGCAGGTGCAGTGGCCGGACCGGACCGGAATTCAACGCATTGTTCAGTAATGATCCGCAGGGTGTTGATGTGGTCACACAGGAGGATCCAGTGCGGAAATCGGCTTGTTCGGCATCGAGTGTATCTTCCAGGTGGTCCTTAATTCGCTCAAGTACTACTTTGGCTATTACCTTTGCAACTGCAGGAAGAACGCAAAAGCCTCTCCAGTTTTCGCACTCCATAAGACTACCTTTTTTAGGGAGCTTGACAATCGTTCCCTTCTTCCAATCGTCGGGGAAACTTTCTGCCTCACAAGATATCTCTACAAGAGGATAAAAAAGCTCTGCTGATGTCGTTGCAGCGGCGTGCAGAAGCTCTGCGGGTATACCATCTAGTCCTACCGATTTGTTGTTCTTTAGTACGTTGATCGCGGTAGCGATCTCATCTTTACTGGGAGTTGAGGTGCGAATTCGGGAAATTGTTACTTCCGGCAGCTCCGTTTGATTTGGGTGCATATCGTTAGCGAAGGTTAAGGACCGCAGAGAAAGGCTCCTTCATTGCTTGAGCTGATCCTCATCTGAAACGAGTACGGCACCATCTAGGCCTTTCACGAGCTTTAAGTAGCTTACGTTTTTCAATCCGCCTCCAAGTATCTTCGGTAAGCCACGTGCAGTGCCTTACCTGGCTTCTACCAATAATACTTTCCGCTCCAGATGTGAAAACATTTTTCCCAGCCTTCCAATGTTCCTGGATGGTTGTCAGCAGTGAGCTGCTGATTGCTTCCACTTCTTGCGATAAATGATCCCTTAACTGTTGGCGTACTGAGGGGATCTTTAGCCAACGATGTCGACATCGCGGTAACGCTCTTAGATCTCATCTTTATAGAGCCTCCGGAATTCCCTCATGGCTTTATAAGGTTCTACTCTGGCTATGCTATCATATGCGGCTTTAAAGTCTATAAAAAGATGGTGTAGTGAGTTTTCTAGACACTTTTCCGTCACCTGCCTAAGGGTGTAAATCTGATCAGTTGTTGATTTGCCTGGGATGAAACCACACTGGTATGGACCAATGATGACTTTAGCGTATGGGGCTATCCTGTCTTGAAGGATAGAGGAGAAAATCTTATACGCGGTACATTTTGTGATATATGCCTCTTCGCCAGTCTTCTGGCATCACTATTAGTTCATGAATTGCTTTGTGTATTGCGGGACCTTCTGTTTTAATCAACTCCGCTGGAATACCATCTGATCCCGGGGCTTGATTATTTTTAAGCCGATTTATCGCTCTGCTTGGTGTTGGCAGCATAGTGTCATTGGTGGAGGCTCCAATTCCGGTTTGTCGGTCATTTAGCAACTCATGAAAGTGCTCTTCCCATCGGTCTAAGATGCCTTTGAGATCGGCGACCAGATTACCCTCTTTGTCTTTGCATTATGTGCAACGCGGTCGGTGTATATTGCGTCATACCGCAGGCTCTTTAGTAGAACTTCCGCGTCTGGTGCGGTCCTCGCTCTCTGTTCACGTACGAGATTCTTCTCCCAGGCTACTTTCTTTCGACGGTGAACTTTATTTTCATAACTTCTGATCTCTTTATATTCATCTTCCCGTGCCCGCGTTCTATGAGACGGTTGCATTGCTCGGTACGCAACATTCTTAAGTTCAATCGCTAGCATACATTCGTCATCGAACCAGTCGTTCCTATCTCTACGACTACTGCCTAAGATGGAGTCAGCAGTACTTATGACAGTATTTTTAAGGCATGTCCATTTCTCTTATATGCCCGTCATCTCAGCCCCAGGACTTACCCTTCCTGCATTTAGGGCGAGTCCTATCGCTTGACCGTAGTTGTTTCTGGTCTCTTCGTTGCAAAGGGCAGCCGTGTTGACTCGAATCTGATTCGCGGATGCTGTATTTCTAGATGATGCCCCACACCAACAAGATAGTGGTCCGAGTCGACGTTGGCACATCGGTACGTTCGTTCCGTCATCATCATCAGATTGTGGACGTGGTCTATCTGGTTGTGAGTGGCTCCATCAGGAGATACCCTGGTGGCTTTGTGAATATTTTACGCCCAAACCTTGTAGTCGCAACGACCATACTATTGCTTGCTGCCATCTCTTTGACTCGTTGTCCATTGTCATTATTGTTCTCGTGTAAGCTATGGGTGCCAATGTACTGTCTGAATAGTGGCTCCCTACCTATTTTGGCATTCATATCCCCCAGAATGATTTTTACGTCATACTGAGGACAGGCATGTGGTTCCCGTTCGACTGATTCAAAGAATTCTTCTTTTTCATCATCTGGGAACGTTTATGAGGCTTATGTTTTTAAATCTGCCCCGCACGCGAATGGTGCATAGCCGTTCATTTATTGATTTAAAGCCGATAACGGTGGGTTCCATTCTTTTGCTGACTAGAAACCCCACCCCGAGCACATGATGTCTTGCATGACAGCTGTAATATATGTCATATTCTAATTTTTGTAAGACACCATTTCCCGTCCACCGCATCTCCTGAATTGCTGTTCTGTCAGCATTACATTAGGACAGGGTATCTACTGTGCAGCTCGAGCTCTATAAAGCTCTTAAAGTTATCCTTATATTTTCCTGAAATGCTAGCTTATGCGTAATACGCCAGGCCATTTCACAGCTCAGCTCAGGGGCGCTTTCTGTTGAAGTTCGAATGAAGTCAAAAACTTTGCGTTGGAACGGAATCAATAGAGGCCATTTGCAGACGCCCTCTGTTACTTCCAGTAATTAGAACCCGCTGTCAGTGCAACGTCAATGTAAGGGGCATAGGGAACACTTCATTAAATCTTACAAATAATGTGTCATTTCTTGGGCAGTCTTCCCTCTCTCTCTATCTATTTGTTGCCTTCACTATTATTTTAGTTTCCCCTTCTTCATTAAGGGTTGTTTTATGTCTGGATCACTTTCAAATTTACCTCATGCAACAGAATCGAAAAAAAAAACGACAAACAAACAAAGCTACCCTTAAAATACAAATAATTGGTAATGACATTCGTTCGTTTACTGGGAAAAATGTCGTCCCACACGTCTGTGCGTCTGTCTGTCTCTAGGGTAACAGCTTGAGTCTGTTCTGCCACTGCCATCTGAAGGAGTCGATTCCACTAACACGATTTGGGACAATAATTGAACAAACTTCGATTATACAACGGCATATAGTATAATGACGGCAGGCAGGGCGGTTCTTTATTGCATTTCAATTACGCCATTCACCCTGCTGTGTCCCGCTCACCGTTGAACAATTAAATGGGGTTGGCATCTTAATGTGAATATTGCGATTATTGCTCAATCAGTTGCATTGATAGGAATGTGGCAGTTCGCAGATTAATTAAAAGCAACATATCAAACAAAAAACAGAGTGCCATTACCCTTGGTATCTATTGGGTGCATTTGAGGGTTGTATGAATGAATTCCGCATCCACCTTTCCCGACTTACATAAGTTGTACAAGATGCATTAATATCATAACTGATAAACGCGATACGTGTACCTCTAGGCTTATCTTACTTACTTACATACATATGTAAGTAGTACAAAGGTCAGAGTGAATCTGGGCCTACAGTTACGCACACCTTCTCTCTGCAGTTCAACTGTAGATAGTTGAAGACCAATTGTACCTCTGCCGGAGTCCACTGGCGGAACAAATAATTAAAAGCAACAATAACAGCACAGAAAGGCTTAGTGCGTTGAGATCATGGAAATTTATAGGAAGAATTTAGAATATTATAAGAAGATTGCAGTATGTATAAAATAAAATAATACTCATAGCATGTTCATAGGATGTTTATAGAATGAATAAAAGACGGTTATAGGATGACTATTGGATAAATATATGATAATTATGGAATGATTATTGTAGTATTATAGGATGGCTTCATGTTATTTATAGGAAGATTATAATAAAATGCTAGGATAGCTATGATATAATTATAGGACTTTTATAGGTTGATTAAAGAAAAATTAAAGGTCCCTCTTAGTATTATAGGATGGTTATAAGATTAGTTAATTATTGGATCTTAAAAATTTTCATTGATAATTCAATGATTAATATATGGGAACATTGGGAATGTTATAAGATAATTATATGAAAGTTATAGGATAGTTATGGGATGTTTAAAGAATGATTTTAGGATAATTTTTGCTATATACGATAATTATTAAAGATAATTATTAAATGGTTGTATTACAATTATGCGAATATTATGATTTTTGTTAATTATTTTTAGTTAATCACAGCATTATAGAAAACCACATTGATGATTCTATGATAAATATCGGAATAGCTTTTAAGGTCATTATAGGAAAGATATATAATGTTTATAGGATGATCAAATGATAATTTAAGCATTATATGATAACATAAAAAAAAATTATGGGACAATTATAGAATTATGTCCAATGATAAATATAGAAAAAGAATATAAAATATTTATGGGAAATGTTTTGGGATAGTTATGGGGTCACTAAGTTATGAGTTTAGGATAATTTTAGCATTATACGCTAAAAAAAAAGTTGATTATGGGAAAATTATAGAAAGATCATAGGATAAATAATTATATAAAAAAGTAATAGGAAAATCAATTATTGATTTAAAGATAAATAATGGGAAAATTATAGGATGAGTTTTAGTAAATCATAGGATTATAGGAAAATTACTTGATGATTTAATGATAAATATATGAAGGGATTGTATCGGCTGATTAAAAAACTAAATATAATTTGATCTTAGATTTATTGGCTGATAGATGTATGATTATAGAATGGAATTCTTCGAAGGGTGAGTCCTCAATTTTCATATCCGATAGAGGATCGTTCAGGGAGGTAGACGACTGTGACAGGGTCACCGAAGTTTTTGGAGTGGCTTCCACTAAGGGAATCGTGACAGATGCTCCAGGGTCGGGAATTAGAAGCTCCGAGTCTGAGGGATGGGGGGCCAGTTATAAATGCCTCTAGTTCATCCTTCTTGTAGACTCGAAGGGTGATGTGATTCCATCCAAATCTTACCACGCCCTTGGTCTCAGCCAGAGGAGCAAGGTTTTCCTGGTTGATCACAATAATCGCGGATCTGTAGGAGCCTATTTGCTCGTGGTCGCGGGTCGTAAGTGAGGGATTGCTAATTTGAAGGACCTGGAGTATTTTATCCGCAGAGAAGGGTTCAGTTGGGATCCAGGTGCGAGCTCTCGGCTCTCGATCGGCTTGGGATATCCTCCCTCGCAATGACCTCGCCCGGCCAAACCTATCCTAGACTGCTAATGGCCTGTTTACAGAAATCGCGAGATCTCAAGTCATCACACGCGATTAGCTTAATACGGCCTTGAAGACAGCTGCTATCGCGAGTGATAGGAGGTGGTCCTGGATGCTCCTTCATGCAAGTCAAGAAGCTACCAGAGAGCTTTATCCTGACTAATTGCCACCGTTCTGGAGAGATAGTTCCATCAGTGTCGCTGCGATCTATCACTGCGACTACGATTTTCTCCTTAAGTATATCACTGAAGGACCTCTGAGATGTAACGATGGAGTGACTAATGGTATGCTGGTGTTGTGCACTCTAGGTCTTTTTGAAAACAAATCGATTTCCTCCACCGATCTCTGTCGCTCATACGTTGAGTCATCGCTGGTCCGTTGTTCGTGTTTGTCAATAAGGGCTTGGACCCATTTTAGCTTGGCGAACTGCTTTGGTGGTTTGTTGGTCTCTGCAATTGCTCCGAGCGCCCTCAGTATCCGTACTGCAGTACGCCGTTCCTTGTAAGACGATCTAGATGGAGTGCGTTGTCGCGAACATTCATCAGATGCGCCTACAAGGTGCCACAATCCTACCGCTGCTAATAGAAAGCCTATCTGTCAAGGCCGAGCTGCGCTTGTCGGCAGTAGTCAAACCACTACCCATCGTTGCAGGAGCATTACCGGTACATGATCTAGATGGAGCGCGTTGTCGCGAACATCCTACTAGATTACTGGCAGCGGAAGGGACATGAGGTGCCACAATCCTACCGCTGCTTGTAGAAAGCCTAACTGTCAAGGCCGACCCGCGCCCGTCGCCAGGAGTCAAACCACTACCCACCGTTGCAGGAGCATTACCGGTACACGATCTAAATGGAGCGCGTTGTCGCGAACATCCACTAGATGCCCCTACTAGATTACTGGCAGCGGAAGGGACATGAGGTGCCAAAATCCTACCGCTGCTTGTAGAAAGCCTATCTGTCAACGTTGACCCGCGCCCGTTGCCAGTAGTCAAAACACCACCCATCGTTTCAGGAGCATTGTCGGTAGACAGCAAAGTCATCCTCCGGTAAAGAAGAAGTACCGGTCTTCAAAGTATTCGTGCTAGTTTTCTCAAA
This sequence comes from Nephrocerus scutellatus, assembly GCA_947095585.1. Lineage (NCBI taxonomy): Eukaryota > Metazoa > Arthropoda > Insecta > Diptera > Pipunculidae > Nephrocerus > Nephrocerus scutellatus. Next base: position 82,808,138 of record OX352765.1, on the reverse strand, counting down.
ACTAACAAAAGAAAAAGTATTTCTGTCTGTCATTTGCATTCCCACGAATAGCGGAGAATGGTGGTGGTGGTGGTCCTGATCTGCACAAAGATCAGCAGTATGCAGATAAGGCAAGAGGGCTAGAATCTGGAGGGAGCCAGGTATTCATGTATCCAGAAATCCAGATACACAGATATCCAGATATCCAGATATTCAGATAACCATATGTCACACTTCATTGTCTCCACTTAACAAAGCTCTTAAAGGGTTTTTCTTATCTTATCGAACACAAATAAATGTAGACCTCCGTTCGTGTGTAAATACGAGTATCTATCGCAAAACGTCAATGCCAATGGCAGTATCAGTTCAGTGACCAACTTTTTTTTTGTCTCGTCGCCGTCATAAACACACGGGATTACTTGCAAAATTGATAGGCAAGTGATAAGCTGTTTTTATCAGACGATGATCCGATAGCTATTTTGGAAATTTGTAATTCCTAATAAAGGGCGTCATATTGGCCATTTATTGCCTACAATGTTATACTGTAGGCTTCATAACATGTGTGCAAAATTTCTTTGTTTCCTTTGGCCCACGAACACACACACATGCAGATCTGCTCAGTGTCTGTCCAAGGCTAAACTACCCCAGCACGTAAATGAGCAATACATGGCCACGGATAAATGGTTAAGCTGCAGATTTGTCAGTCGGGCACGTTTTTTGGGATTCTATTGACGTGATCGTCGTGTTCAACGATGACAGTTCATCTGTAATTGACAAATGGGCCGTTTTTTCTATATAAGGATTACTGAAGACTCTGTCTGTCGTCCGTTGACATTGACAGTTTTTTTATTGCTAAGCTGACCGATAGCTGAGTGTATTGTCGCACTTAATGCCAAAAGTCTTCACTGAGCAGAATGTCAATTATTCTGCACCCTCTCAGTTATCTGGAACAAAGCTATTGTATCACTCAAATTGTCGTACTATTTACTATTCGAGAGAACTGCTCCTCACCGAGTTATTCAGGGAGAAATGTAGAAATAAGGTAATCTGGTGGATCATCTAAAGATACGTTCAACCCGCACAAAAAAATGTACCACTCTGTATACAAGGTTAGCATTTTCCATAGACTGACGCCGATAGCTCCAAAGGGGGGGGGGGGCAGATATCGAAAAACGACCCTAACAAAAGTTGAAGATTACAAAGTGAGACATATCATAGTGACTTTATGGATCTTTTCAAGGCCATTTGGAATTTTCCCAAATGGCACCACCTTTTTTGACCAGGGATTTAAATTTTTTTTGGATTTAAAAGGCCTTTCCATGGAAAGAATGGTGCAGGCGTCGGCGTATGTTATCAATTTGACTCCGTGAGGTAGTGCTGGGAGTTTCGCCATGTAGTGGTTGAAGAGGATCGGTGAGAGGATGTCGATGGTTGTCGTCGCCGTATTGTAGGTAGTCGCGTCCGGTTTAAACCACATCTCGGCCGGAACAATTTCATCCATATTTCCAATTGACTGTAATGCGTACTGTGGCCTCATTTCGGAAGAAATAAAGTCTGATGATGCCACCAGCGTGGTTATTGCAACGCTTGTAATGGAGTCTGTAGTTTCTATTTTTCTTATTAATATATGTCCGTTAAGCCAAAAACAAAAAAGAGCTTCATCGCTAAACACAATCGGCTAAAGAACGACGCATGTGATAGTCTCGTGGCGGTAATTCCTGTACCAGCTGGTCTGCGACCGACGCTACTCTACTGCGGCAAATCCTCCGGCAGTCCTCGTGAATCTGGAGTGGGTCTACTTCTAACGTCAACAGCACGCAGAGTGGCCTAATTTACTGGCACCCACATGGTGATAGGATCTTATCGGCCAGATTTCGCACTAGAGTACGGCGCGTCAACGTTCATAGAGTGTTATGCCCCAACGAATCCCTCGACTGAGGATGAAAAGGACAACTTCTACAAACAACTTAGCGCTGTATTCAACACAACGCCGAACGTAGATATCGTCATCGTGATGGGGGGACTTGAATGCCAAGGTTTGGCAACGACAATGAGGGACTCAAACATGTGATTGAGAAACACGGCCTCGGCGAACGAAATGGCAATGGTGAAAGATTTGTTGATTTTTGCAACACCAACCAACTTGTCATAGAAGGCACCATGTTTGAGCATAAGACCTGGCACAAAGTCAGCCTCGACATGTGGCGATCAGCCGACGTTTTAGAAGCTGTCTCTTAGACGTCCGAAACAGACGACAAGCCGACATGGGTATGGTACGGGATCTTCACCATATGATAGCTACTGTCCAGTTACGTACTGCATCAGTTCAAAGCCTTCGCAATATCATTCGAATGCCTAGGTATAACATCGACCGTCTAAAGGTCCACTCAGTACGACAACAATTAAGGATCGCAAGGTATGGAAGCAATCAGCAACTCACTGCCAACAATCATCCAAGAACATTGGAAGGCTGTGAAAAATGTTTTCCCATCTGGAGCGGAACGTATTGTTGGTAGAAACCAGGCAAGACACAGCACGTGGCTTACCGAAGATACCTGGAGGAGGATTGAAGAACATAAGCTACTTAAGCTCGTATTGTAGATACCCCAGCAGCAACGAGGATCGAGCTAGAGTCCGTGTATCGAAGCATGAGAGACGTGACAAACGTAATTATATTAACAACATGGCCTCAGAAGCAGAGAAAGCAGCGAGTTTACAGAATCACCAAAGAGCTGACAGGTGGTCACCGCTCTAGCAAACATCCGGTAAAAGGCCTAGATGGTGTCGTACTCGTTTCAGATGAAAATCAGCTCAAGCAATGGAAGGAGCATTTTTCTACGTTCCTTAACCGTGTATTTACCAACGATATGCATCCAAATCAAATGGAGCTGCCGGAAGTAACAATTTCCCCAATTCGCACCTCAACTGCCAGTAAAGATGAGATCGCTGCCGCGTTCAACGCACTAAAGAACAAGTCGGTAGCACTAGATGGTATATCCGCAGAGCTTCTGCGTCCCGCTCCAACGACATCAGCAGAGCTTTCTTTACCTCTTGTAGCGAGAGCTTGGGAGGCAGAAAGTTTCCCCGACGAGTGGAAGAAGGAAATGATTGTCAAGCTCCATATAAAGGTAGTCTTATGGAGTGCGAAAACTGCGGCGAGGCATTTGCATTCTTCCTGTAGTTGCAAATGTAATAGCCAAAGTACGAGTAGTACTTGAGCGAATTAAGGAACATCTAGAAGATACACTCGATGCTGAACAAGCAGGTTTCCGCACTGGATCCTCCTGTGTAGACCACATTAACACCCTGCGGATCATTACTGAACAGTGCGTTGAATTCCGGTCACCACTCCTTCTGTTCATCGATTTTGAGAAGGCGTTTGACAGTGGAAACAGACAGTTTATCTGGCTCGCCTTGCGCAGGAGAGGTATACCCGATAAACTAATAGCTATTATTAAAGCAACCTATGATGGCTCTAAATGTCATGTGCTGCATAGAGGAAAGCTGTCAAAGGAATTCGAGATCCTAAGTGGCGTACGACAAGGTTGCATTCTATCGCCAATACTTTTTTTGTTTGTGATTAGCGATGTGCTTCGCGCAGCTTTATCTACTGGAAACGGAGGAATTCGTTGGACTCCTACATCTCAACTCAAACATCTGTACTACGCTGACGACGTTTGTTTATTCTCACACAGGATTATGGAGCTGCACCAAATGACAACAAATGTGGAAAGTGATGAAAATGTTGGGTGTTTGAAGATCATGCCTATTGGACGCATTAGCAAGACTTAGAAAGTTGGAAAGAGAAAGATTAATAGTTATAATAAAAAAGGTAAATATAAGCCAATATACATAGCTGGGATAAACTATTGGCTGGTTCCTGCTCACTAAAGTAGGTAAAAAGCAATTCAACTGGGATTCAATTAATCAGATTGCTTTTTTGGGCAAAGAAAAGGTGGCCTCCGTTAATTGGTCAATAAGTGGAAACAAAAACTGGGTAAGCCTACATTTCTATAAGGAAATATATGTGTACACTTTTAAACTATGCTAGTAGTTGGCGGGCTAGGTCATATTGACTATTGAGATATCAATTCTCACTCCACGGACTAACTGAGCTAACAAACTAACTGACTAATTGAACTTATAGGTCTAATTGACCTTCATTAGTATACGCTAGTGTGCATCTATCATAATTCATATATTAAACAAGTTTCCTTTGCTGCAATAGGAATAGACCTACAACTTCAGGAGGCAGTAACACCCACTAGGCAAGATTACATTAACAAAGAAAAAAACACGAATTCAACCTAATAATCTTATTTGACATTCATTTACAACTCGAAGCTTTCAGGTCACTGCATCATCGAAAACCCTTAAGTAGGTCATTAAACTTATTGTCTAGTCAAGGAGCGCTAGTAGGTAGGTGTATTCGACAGCGTCGTTATCAGGTCATTCCATTCAAATGAAAATTATACCAAAGTTCAGAGTTGAAATTTAGGTTCTTTGAGAAGAGAAAAAAAAACAAAATAAAAGTGAAACCTCCTACGGTTGGTAGTTTCTGGCTTGATCATGGATTCTTTTTATTAAATTCTCTATATTAACTTCACTTGCCCGTGGGTCGTCGGTCGGTCGTCGGTCGGTCGTCGGTCGGTCGTCGGTCGGTCGTCGGTCGGTTGTCGGTCGGTCGTCGGTCGGTTGTCGGTCGGTCGTCGGTCGGTCGTCGGTCGGTCGTCTGTCGTGGATTCTTGCGATCAATTTTTAACCCACTTCCCATGGCCCGATTTTATTGAAATTTTGCACACATGCGTATTTCCGGAGACAACACTTTCTATTAAATTTTGAGGCCCCTCGGGCTGCGGGGTCGGGGGGCTCCCAAACAAAAATTTTAAAAAATTTACCCGATTTTCTTCAAATTTTACACACATGTGTATACCCAATAAACAATACTTTTTCGAAAATTTGGTAGTGATCGGGTCCCGGGTTCGGCCGCAAGGCCCTTATACATTTTTTAAATATCTGTACTGGCATCAGATATTCGTCGTCCTTTATGGACTGTGTGCGGTGAGTGCTGCGCAGTCGGCTGCGCTGCATGGTTTTGGTGGTGGTGGAGAGAGAGAGAGAAATCTTAGCGCACGCACAAATGAACCCAGCAAATGAAACGAGACATACATGTTTTATGCTTACTTCAACTTACATTTTTATTATATACTGAATTGTATTTTTATTGATGTCGTTTTTTTTGTTGTCGATATCAACTTACAGATAGAACAACAAGTTTTCACAATATTCTGTCATTTGGCGTTTTCATAAATTAGTTCAGAGCAGTCAAAGAGTTCTCAAGATAAATGTTCGTGTTTCTTATTTGCTCAGAGTATGAGCGTGCTCTAAGTGCTCAGAATAAAATGATCTGAGCTTTTTCAATTTTAACATCTGATGTCAAATGTTTGTTTCGATGATTTTCTTCTACAATAAAAAAAAATGGCCCAGGATCGAGGGGCTCCCATATCAATTTCTGCGATTAGAGAATTTAGATGAAAAATTTTAATTTTTATGGGTTGTTTTTTTTTTAATTTTTTAATTCTTACAAAAGTTCAATACTTCCTTAAAGCTGACAACAGTTTCCGTACAATTTATGGCCGAATTGCTATCCTCGTGCCAACTTTATTTATAGCTCTTTCGATTTGCAGGGTGAAGTTAAGATTTCTCTCTCGTGTTTTTTTTTTGTTTGACGTTTTATTTGCAAACTGTACCCTGGGTACAGTTTAATTTTGTTTACCGACACTGTAACTTTGCTACACGTCGGCAATCGACAGGTAAGGTTTCGTTTACTCAGCAAGATGGCGAAGAGAGAGCAAGCAGAGTAATTTCTCAGTTTGTTGTCAAATTTGCTTTCGGTTTGGCGTACTATTTGCAAAGCATTCACCACGAATACACTGTCGCATTGACAGCTTACCCGTTTCGGTATGGTTTGAGCTAATTGAAAGAAACATTAGGGAGGGACCTTATTTAGGTTACAGCGTTTTTAAAAAGAAAAAAACGAAAAATCGTGTTGCACTTTATTTAGTTGGTTATAATGGATGTCCCAATAAGAGCGCCGCATTTAAAGGGTGACTCAACAAGAGCGCCGGATTTAAATTTGCCGAAACTTTGTTAATACGAGTTGTAGGGTGATTTCTCCATATTCTTAAATCGTGTGGTACGTGACAAGTGTCAAAAAAATCACCGTACAACTCGTATTAACAAAATGGCGTCAAATTTAAACCCGGCGCTCTTGTTGGGACACCCTTTAAATCTGACGCTCTTGTTGGGACACCCTATACATAAAAGGGGGAGTGACAATAGGATAATATAGTAAAATAAAAACTAAAAATAGTAAAAAATTAAAAAATTATTTTATTATCAAATTCATCGTCATATCTGACTGTACCGGTAGTGGCTTCCTGAAAAATTACATCTTCAAAATATTGACAAACAATGAGCGTGCTTCTAATTGATTTGGAAAATTATTGGTGGGATCCTAAGTAGTTAACACACGATACAACTGGTAGGCTGACATCTCCTGTCACAAATATCGATCTGTGGTTTTGGTTTTGGTGCCAGAGTGTTTTGCAAAACACAAGATACAGGCGCTGTAAGAGACATTGATTTAGAGTAACTTCTATTTGCAGGGAAACGAATGCTCCTTTTCAAAAGATTGTAACACAAACGACGGACTTAATCGAAGTTGGTGTAATTTTTTGGATATTCTAATGTTGTGACAGTTCTAAAATTCCTACCTACCTACCAACTCGGTAAGGGAGCTCTCACAATGGAAGAACTTAAGACTTACAGGATTGTATGAATTTTGGTTTTGACAAAAAGAAAATTTTGCTCGTTATGTTGGAATACCACACAATCCTGTAAGTCCTAAGTTTTAAGTTCTTCCATTGTGAGAGTAGCATACTATGGCATCACAAAATTCCCACGTTAAAAAAAACAAATACTTACACTAATGAGAGTCAACGACCGAATCCGTGCTCTGCGTGACCTTTTCCAGTTGCGAAACAAAAAACAACCAAAAAATGACGCACGTCGGCACATAATCCCAATAGAAATACACCACTCACTCACTCATTCTCTCACTTACTCACTCATTCACTGACAGCACAGAACAGTCATTTGTTCGGCTGCTGGCTGAGTCCTTTGACTGGTGGCATGCTGACATTCTTATTCTATAGCCCGCCGCACACACTAACTTAACAAACTAAATAAAAACAATATTTTGTATGCATATCCTAACCCATACATGTTTAGAACTTCCGGTCGTTGTCCTGTGTTGTTTTTGTGTTGTTTTTTGTTTCTTGCATAAATTTACGCATTCCATTTCGATGACAAACAAAAATAATGCGTGGCTGTAACGTAACCTACAGGGAGATTCGTGTTAACATTTTGCCATCGCTTTCCATCTCTGTTAGGAGTATCTCTGCTATTTTTATGTTTACATTTACAACACTCTGCTATGTTATGATTCTGTATTTCTCTGCATTTTTTGTTTTTCTGTTAATGCGAGATTACTACAGTGCGTCGAAAGGGAACTCCATGCCTTTCCACAGTATGATCTAAAAATCATTCTTAGGGATATGAATGCTAAAATAGGTAGGGAGCCAGTATACAGGCATCAGGTAGGTAAATTGGCACCCATAGCTTACACGAGAACACTCACGACAGTGGACAACGAGTCATAGAGATGATGGCAGCAAGCAATAATTTGGTAGTTGCGAGTACAAGGTTTGCACGTAAAAATATCCACAAAGCCACCTGGAGCCACTCTCAACCAAATAGACCACGTGTTGATAGACAGACGCCACAGCCCGAACCTGATGACGGTACGAACGTACAGAGGTGCCAACGTTGACTAGGACCATTATTTTTTTGGTATGGTGCTCCGAGCGCGGATTGCATCATCACGAAAGACTGCATCCGATAATCAGATGCGAATCTCGTCCTTGAACTAGAACAGTACAGAGAGCAAGGACCGCACCAGGCGCGGAAGTTCTACCAAAGAGTCCGCGGTATGACGCAATATACACCGCGTTGCACATACTGCAAAGACAAAATGGGTAATCTGAATGCCGACCTATAAGGCATCTTAGAGCGATGGGAAGAACACTTTCATGAGTTGCTTAATGGCCAGCTAACTGAGTAATTGGAGGCTTCCCAATGACCGCCGAAGATCACCATACTATGCTGCCGCCACCAAGCATAGACGAAGTTAGCAGAGCAATAAAACGACTCGAAAATAATAAGTCCCCGGGATCTGATAGGATCCCAGCGGAACTGATAAAAATAGAAGGCCCCATATTACACCAAGCAATCCATGAACTAATAGTGCAAGTATGGGAGGAAAAAGCGATGCCAGAAGACTGGCGAAGAGGCATCCTATTCCCCATACATAAGAAAGGAGATATCACAACCTCCAGCTTGTTGACTACCGCGTATAAAATTTTCTTCTCTATCCTTCAAGACAGGATAGCCCCATACGATAAAGTGATCATTAGTCTATACCAGTGTGGCTTCATCCCAGGCAAATCAACAACTGATCAGACCCTTAGGCAGGTGATGGAAAAATGTCTGTAGTTTCAAAACTCACTACACCATCTTTTTATAGACTTTAAAGCCGCCTATGATAGCATAGCCAGAGTAGAACTTTATAAAGCCATGAGAGAATTCGGCATCCCAAATTAACTGACACGATTATGTAGGTTGACCATGACCATGACCAATTTTATAATCCAAGTAAAAATATCCGGATCCCTATCAAGCCCATTCAATATCTATAGCAGACTCCGACAAGGGGATGGACTGGGGTGTGTCCTCTTCAACTTGGCGTTGGAGAAAGTGATCCGAGACTCTGACGTAACGGCGAGAGGAACAATCCTCTATAAGTCCATTCAGATACTGGCTTGCGCAGACGATATTGACATCGTTGGTAGAAACCGAAGAGCTGTACAGGAAGCTTTCATCCAGATCGAGCAGGCGACACGAAATCTGGGGCTGCACATATAGGCATGCACTATAGTCTGTCAAGAAGCTTAAAATCCAGGAACTTAACTATAACATCTAAGCTGCTGGTATATAAGACAATGGTCATACCAGTACTTACATATGGATCCGAGACTTGGGTGCTTAGCAACCTGACCCATTAGCCGCGTTCGAGAGAAAAGTCTTACGGAGAATTGTTGGTCCCGTATGTATGGAACTACACAAAGATCCCCCCTGATTTACAGTGAGAAAAACAAAAGGTTCTTGTCAGGAAATATTGCTACCATTCATGATGAAACAGGCTGCTGCTAAAGACGAACAAATCAGCTGTTCTTCTATCACCCATGCATAGGACGGGAGCAGTCTAATGGGGCCAAACACTAAAACAAACCAAAAGCGGACTTGAAGTCTTGAAATACTTCATGGCATTCTTGCAACCTTCCAGTATGGTTGGCAGTTTCCATGTCTACCGAGAACATAACTAGCGGAAGCAATGACAGTCTTGTGGACAATTTTTAAATACGTCACTGGTTCCCGTCAATATCATTAAAAATCGGTTGGTACCACAAAAAAAGGTAAATTCGGTCAACTAAATATTAAGATTTATTTTTTATTCAAATACAAAAAGAGAACCAATGGCTAAAATACTCTCCTCAGGCTGTCATCAAGATCAGCAGTCACCATGATCTGCTGGTGCTGCACCTGACATTTCCAATTCCGTCGCGATGGCCAACATAATTTTCGTTCGCGTTTCAAACTTACGATTTGTATGGATTCGTCGCAATGAGGGCAGGATACTCATAACAAAGTGATAATCCTCATCGTGTTCGGAAAGGGATCGTGATGATGCCCTCCTCTGCTGCCTTTTTTTACGAAATTTCGATGACATACTTGTCTGGGAAGCGCTTGTTGCTTCGGTCTGATCGGATTCCATTTCTAATTTAATGGCGTTACGCGGCAATTGCTCCAAATGTACACCCATTGAAGACAATTGGTGATCGTTACTGCTCACTTCGGAGTGTTCGTTATGTGGTGGTGGTGGTTTTAGATTCTGTTCCCAGCAGCTATTTTGGTTTTCGCCAATTTCATTTTTAACCCCTGTCTGAAGGTCCATATGTCGGAGATTTGCATGCGAAGATGACGCTCTCGACGGTTGATATTTTTCGGCACTTTCATCATCATCATCATCATCGTCATCATCATAATAGCCGGACCCAGGAATTTTGCCGCCGCAGCGGTATTCTTCGAAGCTAATCATTCTCCTTAAAAAGTTCATTCGGTGGAAAAGTCGCCAACTAGGTTGAATTTTGTCCAAACACCATCGTTTTAGATCTCGGCGATACTGATCGCGGAGGTTCTCCCAAGTTCGTTTGGCTCTGCTAGCTACAATTAAAGAGAAACAATTACATAAATAATTAATTGAAGCTTTGTGCGAAAACTTAAGCTCGGTTGGCAACAGCGGGCGGAAGGATTAGTCGGGCCCAGCAGTACCCAACGATTTTTAAAAAGGCTCCAAGAGAATGATATGTTAACCTCGTAATACCTATTCATTTAAAAGGGAGCAGTTATGGCTGACTGTAAGAACTTTCGAGGAGCGATACTTCGTTAAAAAACCATGGGATGATGAACCGCCCATGATGGGACCCGCGTTAGGCTAACGACACCGTGGTGAGCATCCAGTTGCTTCCTTACCCCTTTATATGGGTATGGTGTGGGGCCTTTCCACGGCAGAAAATAAAAGGGCCGCTGGTACTTAGATTATATCTTCGTACTTTAGAGACCCAGAAAGGGCTACTGGCACTTATAGATTAATTTAATGGGTGGTCTCTTCGTATTTAGTAGCCCATTCTAACGCCGTGTAGCCTGTTGAGAGTCTAGATAGCGGCCTAGGTGCTTGTTTTAGAGTCCTGGTGGTATAGATGATATGCTTCGAGGTTCCGTACGAATTTGCTGCCAGGGTTTGCTTAGCATCTCCCAGGCACTCATATCTGAAGGAACCGAGATCATTGATATCATATCTCGCCGAGGTAGCGTTGGTACCAGGAGAGTTGTCCGTGCCTAACAGACCACAAGGTTGACCCGAGGACAACTTTCGTTGAAGAGCCAGCTCGTTTTGGGGATGCAACGTAGGGGCTTACGATTTAATCTCGAAAGAGAGGACCGCTAAATGGGAATATTCATGAGCTGCTTAATGGCGAAAGCTGGGTAAGCGCGGGTTCGTCACACTCTATGAATGACTGTAAGAACTAAAGACCAATTTTTTTTTTAACATAAGATAGGGAATGAGCCCCGCGATTACCCGGCTTTCGCCATTAAGCTTACTCCTTATTTTTTATCTCAACAGGAAACCCTCTTTTTATCTCCCGAGTTGATCAAAGTATCAGACTTATAATAACCAGACGATTAAGTAAGATACAGCGGACCCCTCGGGTCAGGAGTTCTGGACAAGCAACTGAGTAAAATTGTTAAAGAAAATCTGGAATAAAAACAATTGACATTTAGAAAAAGATAAGAAATAATAATAATAATATTCGGCGCGACAGACCATTGCGGTCCAAGGGAAGGGACCTACAATTTAAGGCCGGTTCCGAACGGCGAATTGAGAAGCTTTCCGTGACAAGTTATTACTCTCGGAACGTTTTTCACCCATTCGCGAGAAAAAAAACCTTTGGTGTTACTGGGATTCGAACCCCGAACCTCCTGCTCAGTAGCCGTACGCATTTCCACTAAGCCACGGCGCCCACAGAAAGAGATAAGAGCCCTCGCTAAAAAATGAGTAAACAAAAACAACGTTTTATTACTAGGCTTCATAGACTTGAAAGCCTCGTTCGATCTAGCTTCGACAGTACATCTTTGGGAGACTCTTAGCGGGGCGTCGTTCGTAATCAGGAATTCCAATTTGAGCCATATACTTTTGCTTGATTTCTGCATGAATCAGTTTGAATATCGGAATCCAGCGTTCGAGGTTTTCGTTACAAAGAATTTTGTTTTTTCGTCTGGTTAACCGGCGTTAAGTCTCGACCCATGGTTAGTTTTCGGATAGGGTTGATGAGAGGATCGTTTGGGGTGGCAGCCTATGCTAACTCCTTAGCAAGAGGATGAAATTGAGTTGGTTTCACAGAAGCGCTTACCGCGAGCTGGGGAAACATGTGTGGAGAAGTTTTTTTTTAAAATGTAAACACGCTAAGGGGGTTTCTTGAATATTTTTGAATGCCTACAATTCGCTCCAGAGCCTTTAGCAACAGCGATGAGAGACTTAGAGATCTAAAATTCTTTGTTGATGCATGGCCTTTTCTGCCTGCTTTGGGTATGAAAACAACCCGAACTCCTCTCCACCTTCGGGGGACATAATTGATTAGGAGACAGCTTCTGAAAATCTTCATTAGACTGGAAGTCGACAACTCCAGTGACTTGGTAGCATAATCGGCTGTATATCATTCAGTCCAGAACAGAAAAGCCCAGAAAACCTTTTCCCGGGTTATGATGTTATTTTTTTTTATAATTCTCGCACGCTTAAAAGGGGCTCTCACCCTTATAATGCTCGGCTATATGCTTGACACAGCGTGGTCGTTATGGTAAAGTAGGAGAAAAGAAGAGATGTCTATGAGCTTGTGTTTAGAATGTCTGTGGATCATAGTGATGTGGGAAGGCAGAGCTTGGCAGAGCATTCCACATACGCGATGTACGCCTGAAGAACGCGAATCCCTGAACTTAACTGTATGTCCGAAGATGGGCTTAAGGGTAAACTGATGAGCATTTAGAGCGCCACGAGTATTGCGGTTGAACTCAAGGAGAGGTGGCATGCAACTGGCTAGTTATCTTGAGCACCACTGGTAGAAGAAGCGATAAAACAGTGTCAAGCAGGAAACGTTCCTGCGATGTTCAAGCGAATCTATTGATTTCGCTATATTTGCGTCACCGATCAGTTTTATCGTGCAGTTTTGTATTCTATCTAGATGATGCAAGATAGTTTAAGGCGCACCAGACCAGATGTGGCAATTGAACTCAAGTTTAGGGCGAAAGCCTTGTAGATAGTAGCCAGTAGTCAGAAGGAGTAAAATATTTCTTGCACTGGGCTAGAAAACCTAAACATTTCGCAGTATTTTTGGCTACGGTAAATATGTGGTCATTCCAACGAAGCTTATCGTTAACGCACATACCAAGAATTGCGAGAATTTCAGTTTTTTCGATGAATGCATGGGACTTAGGATTCGCTTAGACGACAGGAGACAGTATTGGGTTTTGGAAGCGTTAAATTCTACTCGATTGATTTCTCCCCATTGTATTATGTTGTCTAGGTCATAGTTTAATGTGCTTAACATACGTAGTTATTTGAGCTCCATATAAAAAGTGGAGGACGTTCCTCAAACTTATATGAGTAGCTGAGAGTAGTGTCGTCAGCGAAAGAGTGAATTGGATTAGAAGTAGCGGATAGGAGATCATTAATGAAAATAAGAAAGACGCTTGGAGACAAAACAGAGACTTGTGGAATACCGGCGCATATGCGGTGAACATTGGATTTAAAAGCGTCCAATACGACTTAGATTGAAAGGATTTACTAGTCTTATTAATTAGTGTCTTATTAATTACAAAGGCATATATTTTCGACAAAAGAGCTTGATGCCATACTCTGTCGAATGCCTTGGAAATATCGATTGCAACAACTTTACTTTCACCAAATTTGTGAACAGAATGGTTGCACTTTTCGGTGAGATATGCCATCAGATCACCTGTAGAACGTTGCTTTCGAAAATCGTTCACTGGTTGCTGGTTCACGTGCATAGTCAAGATTTTGCATATGATTGCGATTGATCAGTGTTTCCATGACTTTAGAAAGTATGGATGTTAGCGTAATGGGTCGGTACGAGGAAAGAGATAATGGTTCGCCTTTTTAAGGTACAGGCTAGACAAAGGCTTTTTTTCAATTCCTTGGGAAGACATTGAAATAGGGCATTAAAGTCATTAAAATTCTTAAGTGCATACTTAAACAAATAAAAATACGCTCTGACTGTGCTAGAGTTGAGATTTTGAAGAATCTTCGTTGTTAAAGAAAGCGTATCCTCAAAATCTCCTAATTTTAGTAATTTTGCAGATTATTATATACGGACAGGTTCATTCCACATATCGAGGGCTCTTCAAATACAGGGGTCGAAATATGACATCAGTTATCGAGTGAATGAAATCCATACGTTAACGAGTGATCTAGTATTAACATTGGAATGAGCACTACTCGTCACTCGTTAACGTAAGCGATCATGCCAAAATAACATTATTCAGTCACATATGCGATAATTCGACCCCTGTTTTGCAAGCATAGCCAAGAGGTTAGGCCTAATTTCAACAATCTCGTACAAGTTTCAATGAAAGGTTCTTGAATTTCTCCAGACCTCCTGTTATAGCAGCATTATTATCTCAGAAGGTTTTCCAAATACGATTACAAAAGTTTAACGGCAGCCAGCGATCCACTGTGACAAATACAATGCATGGCGAGTCCTTGAGCCGTGACTTAAAAGATTTATGCTCTCTGACCATATCACTTGCATTATCAAATACACATCCAAAAAGATTTTAATATCTAGGTCATTTTAAATGCTTTTGTATTAACTTGCTAGTGTCATTCGGTCACGATATTTTCAATCCAAATATGTGAGCAAATTTTTGTGGGTCTTTTGGCGGTCTTCTGGTGGGTCTTGAGGTGAGTCATGATGGAGCTTTCAACTAGGTCTGTAGGGGGTCTGGAGGGGGTTTAAAAAGGGATTTGAGTGTTGATGGGCTTTTGAGGTAGTTTTTTTTTATGTTAAGGGGCTATTAAAGGGGTACTTGAGGGGGTTTTTGAAGGATCTTGAGGGCGGTTCGAGGAGAGTCTCTAGATGGTCTTTAAGGGGTTTTGTGGGAGTTTAAGAGGTTCTTGAGTGGGGTCCTGAAGGGGCTCGAAAAGTAGTCTTAAGGGAGTCTTGAGACGGTTTTGAGAGGGGTCTTGGGCGAGTTCTGAGTGGGTCTTCAGGTGGTATTGAGGAAGTCTTAAGGAGTTATTGAGTAGGTCTTGAGATGGATCTAGAGGTCGTCTTTAGATGATGTTAAGGGGCTATTAAAGGGGTACTTGAGGGCGTTTTTGAAGGGTCTTGAGGGCGGCTCGAGGGGAGCCTTTATAGATGGTCTTTAGGGGTTCTTGAAGGGTCTTGAGGGCGGTTCGAGGGGAGTCTTTAGATGGTCTTTAAGGGGTTTTGTGGGAGTTTAAGAGGTTCTTGAGTGGGGTCCAAAAGGGGGTCGAAAATAGTCTGAAGGGAGTCTTGAGAGGGTTTTTAAAGGGGTCTTGAGCGAGTTCTGAGTGGGTCTCCAGAGGGTATTGAGGAAGTCTTGAGGAGTTATAGAGGAGTTCTTGAGATGGATCTTGAGGTTGGTCTCGATGGGGGTTTGAGAGGGTCTTGACAATGGTTTTTCGGGGTTCTTAGGGAAATCTTGAGTGGGGCTTATGAAGGTTTGAGAGGGTCTTGAGTAGGGTCTTAAGAGGGTTTATGGGGATCTTAAGGGAATCTTGAGGGGGATATTGAGGGGTGCTTAGAAGGGGTATTGGGGTGGTCTTCAGGGGTCTTGAGGGCGGTTTGAGGGGAATCTTGATATAGTCTTTAGGGGGTTTTGTCGGGGTTGAGCAAAGTTTGAATTGAGTGGGGTTTTAAGAGTCCTTATTGGTTTTAAGAGTCCTGATTGGGGTCTTGTTCTTTTAATGTTGTCATAAACCTCAAATGCTTAGCTTGGTTCTTTTAAATTATTTGATTTTTTAAGCTTCAAATATTCCAGATATTCAATAAAAACATTTCAGCTATTTTCATATATTTTATAGCAGTTCTAGTTGCTTCAGATCTATCACCTATATTATTTTCTACCTTTTAGGGGGCTTCAATAAAAGATTTTTTTTTAAAAAAACTAAATTTTTAATATTATGTATTTTATTTAGTTTTTAAGTTTCCGTCGTTGTAGTACCGAACGAGAACAGCTAAGTTTTTTTTTTTTTGTGGTAGCTAACCTCCGTACCTTTTGTCTACTAGACGGCTAAAATACTTTTCTTCTTTGACTTTGACATTTATTATAATTTCCGTACATTTCGTACTGCATACTGTACTGTAACTGCATTTTTGGCATTGATCGGAAATCCAATGATTTCAAGATATGAGTATCTACTAAATGGTCCACAGAACTAAGGGAAAAGTTATGTTCGGCTATAGCATCTTTTGAAAAAGAAAACATTTGTTGGACGCTGGACCTATCGATTTGACATATTCATCATACAAATAATAATATACGAGGATGGTTTGATAAGTCAAATTCAGTGATTTTTTTAATTTCCCGCGCAGTAACTCGTAATGCCACACTGCTCCCGGTCAACTTCCATCTATTAATAGATTAATTGGAGCAAGCTGCGTCATTTAGTTTGTGTTTGACAGCCATTGAAAGCAGACAACCTCGTGAATTTTAACGAAAATGGAAAAAAGTGAATTTCGTCTGCTGTACATGCGGTGATTCAGCGTTCAGGCTCTGCCTTGACCACACTTCAGAAATAAGAATTCATATTTCATTTCGAAACTAATGAATTTTTTTAAAAGAATATAACTTTCATAAAAAAAAAACAAATAACAGAAGAAATATACGTCAAACACAAACAACGGACTATATGCTTATAGATACAAAAATATTACTTACTTGTGGTATTCAACTGGTCGGCTATTTCCTGCCATTTTTCGTTTCTTTTTGCTCTCTCATCCCTCGCGTAGAAATCCTTCAAGGTTCTATCCCAAATAATCGGGTTCGCCTCGACTAGGGAAAGTATTTTCTTACGAAATGTGTGGCGAGATTTGTACGCATTCCCTGTCTCTAAAGATAAACACTGATCTTTGGTGGCAGATCTTTTGGACAATGACACCGGATGAGACAACAGTAATGGAGCCGCAGCAGCGTCCATTGCGACAGACAATATGAACGAAACTGTATGAACGAGAAAAATGTATGGGCGTATGAGGTGTTGGTGAGGTAGTTACTTACTATGCCATAGGAGCATATGTCTACCAAGGAATGAATGAGGGAAGAGGAAATCAGGAAATTGTTGTTGTTCGATTTTCGAATACAGTTTGAAGAGAGCAGGTTCTCTCTCTTGAGAGTCCGTGTCGTTTAAGACGAATTTGTTTGGGTTTGTGTGCGTGTGTTTGTGTGCCTGTGTGTATGTGACATAGATAATCGCCATTTTCACAGCAAGAGCGTAGTTTGTATGATGTGTATTTTCGTATAACCCAATCCACACGTTGAGTCTGGCGTCGCTGTATCTCATTATTTTATAAGTATCAGAGAAATGGGTAATGACAAGAAAGATATTTTTCCCGAATAGTCGCGGATGAACTTTTCCATTTTTTCGATGTTTCTTCTTTCCTTCATTCGTAGCTTTAGTTGTTCGCTTCACTGTTTTAGGCTTACCAGGTAAGCTTTTCCAAAAATATTTACAGAAAATATTTTTTTTTTATTTTTTTATTGCTTTTTATAGACTTTAATTAATCGTTTGTAAAAATATTAATAATTAAATAAAGTAAATATTATTAATACATTTAAAACTTTTTTTGCCTTGATATTGGTCAGCAAGACCGAAATATTGGCAAATATTAATATTTTTACAAACGATCAAATAAAGTCTATAATAAGCAACACAATTAAATCAAAAAATTTAATTAAAGACTGAGTAAATTAGTTACAATCAATATAATTTAGAAAATATTAAAAATTACAAATTAATAAAAAAAAAATATTTGAAAATATATTTTAATAATTTAATAAATAATTTATATTGTAACGATGTTTCGCTTGGGTGACGCTCTCCGGTCACCCAGGGTTCGTTTTCTTGGTTTCTTTGTGTTTTTATTGGTTTTTTGTTTCTTTATTTTTGCCTTTTTCTACTTTTCGCGGGATTTGAGCGTGACAAAAAAGAAAAGAAAACAAAGATCTTTATGTCTTTGGGTCGGATTCACGAACATGCATCTCAAAATCTCAAAACGGCATAGTTTCCAGAATTCCAGACCATAATGACCATATTCCATAATTGCCATAGGAACAAGTCTTATAGTTGTATCTTAATCCTACATACCGAATTTCATGCGAATCGCTTAGTTTCCAAAATAGTCTCAACATGGAACATGGTTTCATTTAACAGTGTCTCATAACAGTGTGACATAACTGTGTCTCACTTAACATTTTACTTTTTGAACATGTACCCTCTTAAACCCTGTAGTGAGCCGTTGCCACATCAAAAACCTTTTTTGTTATACTCGTGTTTTGATAAAAAAAAACCAATATTGTAATTTTTTAAAATAAAAAATGGAGGTGTGGGCACAACAAGACTTTCTTTTACGGACGGGGCTGGAATCTTCGGAAATTTTTTTTTTTTTAATTATTTTTTTTTGCAGTAATTTGCAAAAACACGAAAAACTGTCTAAGTAAACTGTCCCTTCCGGCTGTCAGATTTGCGTATAAACCATCTGGCCCCTCACAATATATGTAAAAAGCTTAAATATGATATATGTAGAAGGGACATATAGAGACATACACAGGCAGACAGAGATTTTTTTATTTTCGCTTTTTCTGACTCAGGAGATACGGTAATGGGTAAATCTGCCATCAAAAATTTTCATGACTACTATACTTCCTTTTACCATCTTAAAGAAAGTAAAAACTATTTATTTTATTAATTTTTTATATATTTTGTGCGTATTTTTGGAAAAGTTTACTTGGTAAGCCTAAGTGTAATATGAAAATTCAGTCCATGTGCAGACGCAGATGCAACTTACTGCGATTGATGAAAACAGTAAAGCCAACAACAAAAAAAATAATATATCGTGAAAATATCTTCCTTGTCATTATCCATAAGTGTAAGTATGGAATAATTAGATTCAGCGACGCCAAATTCATCGTGTATATTGGGTCATACAAACTGCGTTGTTGTTGTAAAAATGGCGATTATCTTTTGAATCTAAACACAAAATATGGTCTAGTCAATAGTCACATAGAGCGTGGCTACACGATCATGGGAATCAAAGTCATGTCCAGCGAAACAGGTATATTTTTAGTGAGTTAGAAAGAGACAGCTTGATTTTACCGAAAGTCCTATACAAAAGATGAGGCAAGCATGTACGTTCTATACGGCAACACAACAAGAAATTGACGAACATACACACCCAAACCCACACAAATGCTTCGTTATGTGTAGCCACAACGTTCATTGATATGACTCATTCCCACGCCTGTGTATCCACGTTTATACACACACACGCACTCAAACCCAACCAATTTCGTGTCAAACGACACGAAAGAACGAATTCGAAGAGAGAGAAAGAGAGCGTACTTCATAATATTCGAAAATTGAAGCTGGCGCGTCGAACAATAACAAATTCTTGTTCTCTCATACTTGCCTCAGTTGTCCTTGGCTGTACCAGATCTCATACGTTCATACATTTTTCTCGTCCATACAGTTTCGTTCAGATTGTCTGTCGTAATGGACGCTCCGGTCCCATTGTCGTCGTGTCGTGCGGTGTCATTCCGCAAAAGAGCTGCAGACGAATCTCGTCAACTATTTCGTAAGAAAATACTTTCCATAGTCGAGGCGAATCCGATTATTTGGGATAAAATCTTTAAGGATACCAACGCGAAAGCAAAAAAATGGCAGGAAATAGCCGTGCAGTTAAATACCACACGTAAGTAATATCTTTGTATGTATAAGCAGACGGTTTTTTGCTTCTGTCACGGTGATGAACGTCGATGTCGGCCGATTACTGTACGGGTACGCATGTTATTGTTTTCTATTCATACCCGACTATCTCAAACATTAGAGCCGATCCTTATCTTTATTTTCCTTACCTACATTTTTCTATCGACTAGATACTCTTCTGTACGCGTACATTATAAATAGTAGGTAGTACTTCGTAGCAGCACAGTTTGTTCATTTCGCGTTGTCGAACTCGAAATGCTGTTTTTGTTGATCTGAGCAACAGCACGATATACAGACTTTAAGTTGTTTTCATTTTGACTGCGTGCTGAACAGAAGTGGTTGACATTAATGAACTGTCAAAATAGTGACTGTCTCCTTGGGGTGAATTTTGTAAATGAGAACTTGAGAGTGTGGTGAAAATGTTGTTTCAAATTCCGCCCTGAATGGGCGCTCTCATGATTTTTTTTTTATGAAATAATCGGAGAGATAACTTAACTGTCACAATTCATATATGCGTTTTTTGTTCATTCTTCGGGGAATAATTTATTTCTCTGGGTTTTTTTTTACACTCCGATAATTTTCAGATATGATCTTTTTACTCTGAAAACTAATGTCTGAAACACAAAAACGCTTTAGCTTCGTCTTCGTCTACGCAGCAGCTTTGAATTTGCTTTGAATGACTTTTTCTCTATATGGCATTTCTCAAATGAGAGTTCTGCCACAGTAATTGTCAGGCAAAGCAAATGTTCAGCACTTTTGAACTAGAACTACCATTTGGAGTTTCGTTACGTAACATTACGTTTTTTCTTAACGATTGCCAAACGAAACGTTCTAGCCGAAGCTAACTACATTGTGATAGGAAGCATTGAAATCGTATGGCTGAACTCGTAAACGTCAGGCGAAGACGAAGCTGAAGGGTGTTTGTGTTTCAGGCATAATGCAAAATGTTTTTTGACAGCTGTAGTTGCTTGTTATGTCTCTTTCGATTTGCTCAAACCCTACCCGAAACCATAAACACTGGTGTGCTGTCTGCCACTTGGTTAGTGAATATTTGCAGAAGTTGCCTACTACTTAGCTATGCTCCTTACAGTTGGAGAAGAGTACGAGTTGTGTTCATCCCCAAAGCAGACAGAAGATGTCATGAATAGGCGAAAGATTTTAGACCACTTAGTCTATCGTCGTTCCTGTTGAAAACGCTGGAGTGAATCTTAGACTACCATATAAGACAAAGTTTCGAAGATACGGCTACATCAAAATACTGGCGTGATTACCTTAGAGGCAGGTCCACAGAGACAGCCCTCCACGAGGTAGTACGCACAATTGAATGCTCCATTCATATCAAGCAATACACTCTTGCCACCTTTCTCGATATAGAAAGCGTCTTTAACAATATCTACATTGATGCCATTCAGGAAGCTCTCACTCAGTTAGGGGAAGAGCCACTCCTAATACGGTGGATCATTTCCATGCAAGGTAGCAGGGTGATCAATGGCAATTTGGGCATTAGTAGTATTACCAAATCAGTTGATCGCGGCACTCCACAGGGAGGTATGATATCGCCCCTTCTATGGCTGCTGGTTATAGACAAGGTCCTCAGAACACTTGAGATGGACAGGACGAAGGTTGTTTCGTATGCATACGACTTGGTGATACTTGTATCAGAACAGTACCTTTCCGTGATAAGTGAGGTCATAGAAAGGGCTCTAGGAAAGGTTAGCTCCAGGGCTACCGGTTGTGGCCTCTGGTAAAACTGAAATGGTAATCGTCACCACTAAGTCCGAAATACCGGACTTTGCCCTGCCCAAGCTCAATGGCCAGAAACGTACGCTTAGCTCAGAAGCAAAATATCTCGGCGAAATCCTAGACAGGTAACTCAGCTGGAAGTCGAATATAGAATTTCATGCTAAGAAAGCTTTCATTGCCATATATGCTAGCAGCAAAACTATAGGCAAGAAATGGGAACTGCCGCCAAGGATGGCGCTGTGGCTGTACACAGCAGTGGTAGTTCTTACCCATGGTAAGAATGGCGATTAATAAAAAGTACAATGCCAGCAAGCTAGGTAGAATACAGAGATCAGCAGCTGTTGGCATAACTGGAGCAATTCGGTCCTGTCCACCGATGCTCTTAACACAATCCTACCCTACCTCCCGACCTATTTGTTAAATACGTTTCGTCGTGCAGCACGGTACGGCTCAGAGAATCTGAGTGGTTTGCTAACAAAACGTACGGCCACTGCAATATACTGCAGTTGTTACCAAAGGAGTTGATACCATCTTCAACCGACTACTGCACTCCTAAACTTCACTTCAATCCTAGCTTTGCGCTAGAGTTTCCAACTCGCGAAAGTTGGAAAGACGGGAGAGCTGTGGAGCTCTGTGATGTAACTCTATTAACCGATGGATCCAAAATGGGTAATGGAGTCGGTGCTGGAGTTTACTCTGAAAACCTTAACCTTTCAAGGTCCTACAAGCTACCTGACTCTGCTAGAATCTTCCATGGAGAGATCTTAGTGATAAGAGAGCCATGCAAGGCCCTATCTCACAATACCACAATAGCGGTCAAGGTCGGCATATATATAGACAGCCAATCTGCTACCTCGACGACATCTTTTGGACGACCTGAATGTTTGGCGTCACTTGTGCTGGTACGATCACAACGGAACTCAGTAAACCACTTCTTAACCATTGAAATTGATGGTGCAGAGTCCACATAGTATTATCATAGTTTGTATACAGTTTGCAACTTACCCCCTACCCGTGGTAAGGGGTTGCAAACTATCGCCTATTCCGCTTATAGGGGGCAGGGACTTAGTCTCTCCAGCTGTTGCTTGGTCAGTTAAGTATCAAAGCTGGTATACAGTCTGCAGCTTCCCCCCACCCGTGGTAAGGGGTTGCAGACTATTGATCTATTTTGCTTATAGGGGGCAGGGACTTAGTCTCTCCAGTTGTGATTTGGCCCGTTACGTCTTGTAGATTTTATATGGTTTGTAAGACCCCACCCGTGGTAAGAGGTTACAAGTCCACAGTTCTATTCCGCTTATAGGGGACAAGGACTTAGTCTCTCCAGTTTTTGATTGGGCAGTTATCATACTTATCACGACTCTTATCAGAAAATGCACCTTGCGATGTCGTCGATGACGTCGACCCAATAACTAACGCGAAAGTAAAGTAAGCATATATATATATATATAGCAACAAATCCTGTAATAACCCATTGTAAGAACCTGTAAAGATAAAACCAACGTTAAGATAAGCAATAAAATAAAAGTAACAAGAAGAAACAATACAAATGGTGTATGTTATTTCTGTAACAAACCTCGTGGATCCGCTGAGCACACCCAAGCTATAAAACTTCGTTACACCTTGTTAAAAATCGTTGGGTGCCGTCAAATCCGTCCGCCCACTAAGCTTAAGTTTTCGCACAATACTTCAATTAATTATCTATGGAATTGTTTCTCTTTTTATTTGTAGCTGGCAGAGCGAAACGAACCTGGGAGAACCTACGCGATCAGTATCGTCGAGATCTAAAACGCTGGTGTTTGGAGAAAATTGAACCAAGATGGCATCTTTTCCACCGGATGGACTTTTTAAGGAAAATGATAAGATTCAAAAAATACCCAAACTACCGCGGCAGTATTCGTGGGTCCGTCTACAATGATGATGATAATGATGATGATGATGATGATGATGAAGATGATGATGGAGCAAAGAGAGACGATGAAACCGCCGAAAAATATCAACAATCGTCAGCGTCATCTTCGCATGCCAATCCCCGGCATATGGACGTTCAGACAGCAGAACAAAATGCAATTGGTGAAAACCAAAATAACAGCAGGGAGCAGTCTCCAAAACCGCCACCATCACCACAACAACACCTACAACAACATTTTGATGAACCTTTCGAAGAGATCACTAACGATCACCAATTGACTTCAATGGATGCACATATGGAGCAATTGTCTCATAACGACATTAAATTAGAAATGGAATCCGATTGGACTGAAGCAACAAGCGTTTCACGGACAAGTTTGTCACCGAAATATCGTAAAATGAGGCTGCAGAGGAAATCATCATCACGATCACTTTCCGAACATGATGAGGATTATCACTTTGTTATGAGTATCCTGCCCTCATTGCGACGAATCCATACAAATCGTAAGTTTCAAATGCGAACGAAAATTATGTTGGCTATCTCAACGGAGTTGGAAATGTCAGGTGCAGCAACAGGAGATCATGGTGACTGCTGATCTTGATGACAGCGTGAGGAGAGTATTTTAGCCATTGGTTCTCTTTTGTATTTGAATAGAAAATAAATCTCAATATTTAATTGACCGGATTTTTCTTTTTTGTGGTACCCGGCCATTTTCCAATAGATTTTTATCATTTTAAGGATTTTGACGGGAACCAGTGACGTATTTAAAAATCGTCCACAAGACAGCCATACCAGAGGTACTTCATAACAGCCGTGCAGCTTATGAAGTAGTTCTGTACTTGTAGTCCGAATTATTTTGCAATTTGCGCACGCGTAAAGTGGCTTCCATTCTTTAAAGCTATGCTTAGCAAGGCTTAATTACGGAACCTGTAAATAGCCTTATAACTGATGCCCAACGACGGGACTTGGGCAACGAAAACGACCGATCGAGGTGCTAACGTGGACTCGGACCAGGGCCACTATCTTGTTCTTCTCTTTCTCAAAACACTTTTTCAACAATAAAAAGACTGCATCCTCATCAGATCCGAGTCGACATAGCTGTCCTTCACAACGAAGGGACCTGAAACAAGTACGCGGTCACGCGATATGAATCACGTTTGGTACCATTCGTAGATGAGATATGGACACTTCTTAGAAATACTGTTGTTGTTCTAGCAACTATTATTTCGTAAACGGTTCTGACTGACGCTTGATGAATTGCATTTAGGGCTGCTTTAAACGTCAGCTGGATCGTGCGATGAATTGGTTTGTCTCTTCACGGAACATACGAATATAAGATCGGATATGCCTGGGGTAGACCAGCATTCTGACAGGTTTCAGCTTCTGCCATTGTGTGTGGCAGTGGCGAGGTGTCCAGATGGGTGCCGCATAAATAAGGACTGATCTACCAATCGCTTGATATGTGGTACGAAGGGTTTTTGTCCTTACACCATTACACCTTACACCTTACACCGCTAGGGATTTGAGGACTTTGTTTCTGTACATGGCTCGTTTATTAATGTTTCCCGAATGAGTCGAAAATGTCAGCAGATTGTCGAATGTGACTCTCAAGATCTTTGGATGGTTGATTGTAGGGATTTTCCTGTCGTGTATCGAGATGTCGAGCTGTAGGTTGACTTCTTTGGTCCAGGTGGTGAAAAGTGTAGCGAACGATTTTTCTGGAGACAGGATTAGATTTCGACTGGTAAAAAAGTCTTCTAGTATATCGAGGTATGCGTTGATGCTTCTGCAAATGGTGGGGATGTCCTTGCCATAGGCAACAATGGTGCAGTCGTCGGCGTACGATATCAATTTGATTCCGGGAGGTGCTGTGGCGAGTTTCATCATGTAGTGGTTGAAGAGAGTCGGTGAGAGGACCCCTCCTTGGGGTACACCTTGCTTAACTTTCCTGTATAGCGATTTGCTGTTCCGAAATTCGAAGTAAGATTTCCTACCATTAAGGTAGTTTCGAGAACTGTGACTCTAAGATGTCTTGTAGTAAGATGCCTAGGTCAACGGTGTCGAATGCTTTGGATAGGTCCAGTACGTCAAGGACAGTGCGGTCACAGGGACGCTGTTGGTTAAGTCCTTGCGACGAGATGAGTGTTGTGATCTTCGAAAGGGCTGTGGTTGTGCGCTGCTTGCGGAAGCCGTGTTGGCGTTCAGCTAACTGGAGTTTGGAATGAAGCTGAGGCTTTGAAGAAAATCGGGCTAATTTTTAAAAAATTTACACGGACACCACACGGGTCTCATGGCCCTATCACTCCAACAAATTTACAAAAAGTTAAAAATGTTAAAAATTTGAAGAAAATCGAGCTTATTTTTAAAAAATTTATATGAGCACCCCTTGGGCCCGTTCACTCCAAAAACTTAACAAAAAATTTTATCCATCGGAGATACAGAGGTGTATAAAATTTGAAGAAAATCGGGTTAATTTTTTTGAAAAATTCTTATGGGTCCCACGACCCCGGCCACCAACATTTTTGCAAAAAGTGTTGTCCATTGGAGATACACACGTATATAAAATATAAAAAAAATCGGGTTAATTTTTTTAAAAAAAAATTTGGGGCCCAATGACCCTGGGGCCCGGGGTCTCCAAAAATTTTACAGAAAGTGTTGCCTATCGGAGATACACGCTTATATAAAATTTGAAGAAATGCGGGTTATTTTTTTAAAAAAAATTTATGAGGTCCCACGAACCCGGGGGCCGGGGTCTCCAAAATTTTTACAAAAAGTGTTGTCTATCAGAGATACACATGTGTATTAAATTTGAAGAAAATCGAGTAAAATTTTGTAAAATATTTGTATGGGAGCCCCCCGACCCCGGGCCCGGGTCTCTGGAAATACACATGTGTGCAAAATTTCAATAAAATCGGGCCTTGGGAAGTGGGTTATAAATTAATCGCAAGATTCCACGACGACCGACGACCGACATCCGTGCCACGGGCAAGTGAAGTTAATATAGAGAATTTAAAAAGAGGTAGCCTCCTGCAGATAAGCCAGAAGCTTTGCGGGTAAACCATCGTTTAATTTTGATATATGAATATAGCCGCGTTCGATTGGCCTGAAGAGTACAACTCTCCACTTCAGATAATTAAGCGACTCTTCACTTAAATTGAGCTACTGAAGTGAAAAGACTGTTCGATTGGTATTCTACACTTCAGATAAATGTCAATGTTACTCATCTGAAGTAACTACACGAGCAGAACACCTCTTACTTCAGTTGCGCAATTTCGCCCAATTGTTAAATGAAGTGAAGAGTTTTCAATCGAACAGTTTCTTCATTTCTGTTACTTAAGATACAGCTACTAATTCAGTTAATTGAGTCCAATCGAACGCGGCTTATATGCATAAAAAAACGTATAATGACATAATGACATTATTAATGACCGTGTAATGTTCCTTATAGAGACAACTTAATATTCTGTAGGTAGGGAGACCTTCCGTTCTCGTTTCTCAACCATTCCATTCAATTGTTGTGGACTTGCACTTGATGGTGCAGTAGTGGCAATGGCAATGGCATTGGCAACGTCAAACAACAACCACAAGTTTGCAAGTGCCAACACAAAACACACTTTCACACACACACACAAAACGTAACAAAGCTACAGACGTAGCAACAAAAGAAAAAAGTGATGGCAGAAAGTATGAGTATCCACTAAGTGCGGAAAACCTCGCTCCGCTCTCACAGAAATAGAATTACATACGCAGCATATGAGGCAGGCATAGGACAAGCGTAGGAATGATGGAAAACATCACAAGCACACAAACACACATTGTGTTTTGGGTGGGTTACCGAGGGATGGAAAAGATCGCTGCGTTTTTGTAGCTGGGATTGCTGTCACAGAGCGTCGTCAACATCGAAGCAGGAGGATAAATTCATTCCAGCCACATCAGACAGGTCGGTGAAGGTCATTGCTACCAGAAATGCCTCCCTTTGCCCTACTCACTGTGGTGAAACAAGAAGTGAAGTGAACTAGTAGCGAACAAACCGTACAGGCGAAAGGCGCGACGCGCGATGATGGTGAATCATTTCTAATGTGCATCGTGCTGTGTGCTTTCTCTGCTTGTGGTGTATCCTCACAGAAGAATGTACGAGAACAACAACAATGCCAACATAGTTGGCGTTCTGTTGTCATAATTCATAATTCGGATTATTTTACGTTGTTGCCAGATTATTACAAATCTATTTGGTTTCACTGGAAGCACTTTATGGTTGACTTTTACCAATAAAATAACTGATAGCCCCGGAGTTACCCGGGACCCGCTGACTCCACTCCACAAAAAACTCCATCATTACCCACCAAATGCCGAACTCGTTACAGGCAAAAATAAATACACATTTTCGTAAATATTTCGACTCAAGCGCCACCTATCGAGTTGAAAAAAATCACAAACTTATCGAAGCAACGAACGAACATATAGTGTGAATATGGCTTCGATACGCCCAGTGGTTTAGGTGTGATGATATCTCGATTTCAGCGCCACCTACCGGGTCAAAAGACATTAACTTATCGGAGTACCAAACGAACATATAGTGTATATATGGCTTTGTTTTTATACATTAGAAATATACATTTTCAAAAATATCTCGACTTCAGCGCTATCTAACGGACTCGGTGTAAATTTGGCTTTAATATGTCCAGTAGTTTAGGTGTGATGCTCTTATACACATATTTAACAACATCTTCACTCCCATCTACAGAGTCCAAAAAAGGTAAACTTAAAGGAGCATGAAACGAACATATGGTGTAAATATGGCTCTGATGTGCCTAGTGGCTTAGGCATGATGATGTATTATGCCGGTTAAAATCTCGATTCCAGCGCCACCTACTGGATCCAAAATAAGGATAAACTTTTCGGAGCACCAAACCAACTTATCGTTATCGTCCAGTGATTTAGCCGCGATGAGCTTAGATATATATGCAGAATGACATTTTCAAAAATATCTCGACTACAGCGCCACCTAGCGGGATAACAAAAAGATGAACCAAAAGCACCAATCGAACATACATTGTGAATATGGCTTTAATATGTCTTATGGTTTAGGCGTAATGACGTATTTTATGCCGGATGAAATCTCGATTCCAGCGCCATCTACTGGATCCAAAATAGTCCTAAGCTTTTCGGAGCACCAAACGATCTTATCGTTTGAATATGGCATTGATACGCCCAGTGATTTAGCCGCGATGAGGTTAGATATATATGCAGAATGACATTTTCAAAAATATCTCGACTACAGCGTTACCTAGCGGGATAAATAAAAGAAGAATATTCAAAAGCATCAATCGAACATACGTTGTGAAAATGGCTTTAATATGTCTTGTGGCTTAGGCGTAATGCTAAAACAACGATATGCACAAAAACCCCAAACCACTTTTTCGTAAATGTATCTACTCCAACGCCATCTACCAGGTCCAAAAAACATGCATGTATAATAAAGATTATGGTCTTGGTCTTTGTGGACGTCATTCTTCCAGCGGTGGCTTTGCTTGCCTAACTGTCGCTCACTGTTATGGATGGTCTTGGTTTTGCTCTTGATGTTCTTCAAATGACCCATAACATCGAAGCTGGTGTATAAGACTTACATATGGATCCGAGACGTGGGTTTTCAGCAAAAAGCACTTTTAACTCTTGAGACTATATATATAGATGTCTACATCGCTTAGAGCTTCGGTGGACTGGCCACATAGCTCGCTTGTGCGAGTCCTGCTCGAAAAGTTAAATGCAAAAAGGATGACATATACATAGTCATAGACATAGACCATGACGGCTAGAGTTTAGGGATGCTAAACTATGTGACATAAGCTGTAGAGTATTTTTGTGGCAATATTCTCATTGCTCATGCCACTCGCTCACGCATGCTCGCACCCACATTTGTGATTCTCAAACTGTGAAATATTATATGTATACTAATTGAATAGTAGTGATTGCCAAACTTTGTAAGACAAATAAACCAGAGTGTCAGCAACTCTTTCAGTGATTCTTAAACTGTTAAATATAAATAAATATATAAAAAGCAACCCATAAAAATTAAATTTTTTTATGTAAATTCTCTAATAACCAAAAGTATATGGAATTCTGAGTATACTAAGTCTAAGGACGCCAGCTCATACTCCAGATTCCACTTTCGATCCATCTGTGAACCAGACCTAGCCTGGACCTAGACCTGGGGCTAGGAACACCATTGCACGACTTTTCACGGACTAATATTTCTACTTCAAATAACCTTTCGAAACAGTACTCCCTTTCCATGATTTCGGGGATGGTGCAAAACATGTCCATGTCCCACCTGGTTTGTACTTGTATTATAGCGGCCGTCTTCTTGATGATAAGTTGTACTGTATTATTATATATTGTGTTATTCTGCCCTATGGCAGGTACGCATGGATCCGAGACGTGGGTTTTCAGCAAAAAGCACTTTTAACTCTTGAGACTATATATATAGATGTCTACATCGCTTAGAGCTTCGGTGGACTGGCCACATAGCTCGCTTGTGCGAGTCCTGCTCGAAAAGTTAAATGCAAAAAGGATGACATATACATAGTCATAGACATAGACCATGACGGCTAGAGTTTAGGGATGCTAAACTATGTGACATAAGCTGTAGAGTATTTTTGTGGCAATATTCTCATTGCTCATGCCACTCGCTCACGCATGCTCGCACCCACATTTGTGATTCTCAAACTGTGAAATATTATATGTATACTAATTGAATAGTAGTGATTGCCAAACTTTGTAAGACAAATAAACCAGAGTGTCAGCAACTCTTTCAGTGATTCTTAAACTGTTAAATATAAATAAATATATAAAAAGCAACCCATAAAAATTAAATTTTTTTATGTAAATTCTCTAATAACCAAAAGTATATGGAATTCTGAGTATACTAAGTCTAAGGACGCCAGCTCATACTCCAGATTCCACTTTCGATCCATCTGTGAACCAGACCTAGCCTGGACCTAGACCTGGGGCTAGGAACACCATTGCACGACTTTTCACGGACTAATATTTCTACTTCAAATAACCTTTCGAAACAGTACTCCCTTTCCATGATTTCGGGGATGGTGCAAAACATGTCCATGTCCCACCTGGTTTGTACTTGTATTATAGCGGCCGTCTTCTTGATGATAAGTTGTACTGTATTATTATATATTGTGTTATTCTGCCCTATGGCAGGTACGCATGGAGCCCGTGAAACAGAGACAGGCAATTCTCTGGAGCTTCTAAAACTTGGTTTACGTTGTCCGTTAAAGAACTTTCGCCCACCAAGCGATGGCCGGGTACGTGGTAAT
This sequence comes from Nephrocerus scutellatus, assembly GCA_947095585.1. Taxonomy (NCBI): domain Eukaryota; kingdom Metazoa; phylum Arthropoda; class Insecta; order Diptera; family Pipunculidae; genus Nephrocerus; species Nephrocerus scutellatus. The sequence goes on along the minus strand of OX352765.1, from coordinate 82,777,414 downwards.
GGGCCTCACATATATATTGATGACCAAAACAGTTTTGCAATGATTGTTGGGTAGTCATACTATGCTACACCATAGGGTTGGTCTTACTAGTAGATGGGTAAAACAATGAATCATAACTAGTATCAATTAACCCCGTCAAAAATCGAACAAGCCTATGAGTCACTTAATTTAACTTAGGTCATTATTCTTCAACTATAACTCATGCTAAAGTAATGGAATGGAGTTGTTACAACGCTAGTAGTGATCAATATGCATGACAGCTACAGTAACGGCTGTAAATTCGGAATTTGTAAAATTGAAAATAATATAGAAACATTTTCTTCATTCTGGCAACACTTTCCAAACAGCAGTGCTCTTCGAATTATGTTGCAACACTTGCACTTCATTCCACGTTCCACCTTATTCGTACGAAAAGTTTCACAATTTCCCTTTTTCTATTCTCTGTCGCCTTTTCTCATTTACTGTTCGTTTTTCTCTCTCTTGTCGTTGGTCATTGGCATTGCATTGACTCTCGTGCTCTCTCTCTCTCTTCAACCGGTCTATATGTCACTCTTTTAAGCGAACGAGAACGATATGACCGAGCCCAACACGATACGATTTGTTTTGTTTATGTTTTGCTTTCGTTTGTTTATTCAAGCGATGCGAATGCGATGCGATAAGCGACTAACGACTTGAAGTTGTAGTTGAAGTTGTTGTTGTGCGATAAAATGGGGCTGGAAGCTGGAAGCTTGGACTGGGACTGGGTGAATGAAAGGTAGGTATTCAATTCAAAGGAAATGCTATTTGCTGCATCGTGTGTTTTTGTGTTTTTATGGGTGGAGGGGGTGAGCAATCCACTCCCGCAGGCTGTAGTAGTTGATGACCTACCCATGCCACTCATGACTAATGGTATAGCGTGCAATGCTGCCTTTCAGCCAGAAGCTATCCCACTATTCCAATCGCAATCAGTGCGATCTACACAAACGTACAGCGTACACACACAGTACAACAAAATTTTTACTGAGTCATTCGCCCGACGACGAAGACGACAACGTCGACGCGACGGCCGACAACCGACAACCGACAACCGACTACAACAAAAAACAGTCAATCCCTAGAGAGTCGAGTGCAGTTGAGGGTGAGTATGCGGTATGGGCCATTTGTGCATGTGAGTGAACACCCGCGAGGAAGGCGCCCACAATTCCATTTGCCATAGTGACCACCCTCAATAGTCATTGCAGTGTCGCCCTTTATGATTTTCATGTAGTCCGTCCGTGTGCAGTTTGCTTTCTGTCATTGTGCTGTGCAAGGAGAGGGTGGCTTTAGGGCGCTGTTCCATATTGTGCGGCAGCCCATTCCATTCCACAGCTGGATGTATTATGCTGTTGGTCTAGGTATGGATGCGAAAATGTATTTTTGTTAAAGAACTAAAAACTGAAGGTTAGGGTTAAGTCGTTGTACATAGAATGGCGCGTCATCCTAGGTACATAGAAAAGGTAAATGGTCGATGTCGATTCGTTGTATTTACATTGCATACATTTTCCACTGTGTGTGCAATTTCCGTGACTTTTCATTCGAAATCATGGAGCAATGAGGAGTTATTCGGTGTTTGCCGGGCGGGACCGACCGGCCGTTTGTCTGGCAGACGATAACGCCGATCCCTCTGTGGAGTGTGTTTTGTTTTTGTTTTTGATTTATTTTTTATTTTCATTTTTGCATTTCCCTCGTTCATAAGGTCAATGGTATGAGATTTTTTGTGTTGCCTTTTGTGAGTGAGTATTTTTCGTACAAACATAGATAAGCGTATACATAACGACTCCAGAGTGCAAAGGCGCACCAGGAGTTGTCACTAATATTTTTGTGCGATGCATAAAGGAACTGTCTTAATTTTTGTTGCCATCGTTAGTGGGAATTGTAAAAGTTAAGTCACATCGCCACACACTATCGAACTTGAATGTCAGTCAAAACCTTTTTATTTTTTGACATTTGTGCATTCCGATTAATTTGACTTTTTGACTGTCAAACAAACAGTCAAGTTTCAATTTTAGAACAAGAAATATGGACAACATCCCCTGCTTTCTGAACACTTCATTCAAATTTACATTTGGGTGACGAAATTATCATTTCCAAAGAAAAATGACAGCTAACAGACAGTCAGCAGCAAAGTTTTTTGACAGCTTTTGGTTTGTTCCAATTTTCGAACAACTTTCATTGACTTCTTAACGCTTCCTTTAAATTTACTTTTGAATGACGAAATTATAATTCCCAAATAAAAACGGGAGCATAACTTTTTGACCTTCCTCGGGGGAATACATTACTTGATGTAATCCCCTCTGGGAATACAATGCCAGTGTCATCACATATCCAGGACCCTCCTAAAGGCCTTGGACGTGCTGCAGGTCTACGAACCCCCTTTTGAGGGGGTACACTGCCTGGTCATCAGAACGTCCGAAACCCTTTACCGTTCGCGAAAACGAAAAAAGATATGGTAAGCTCGCTGAAGAGACCTCGTGGTGGGAGTCGAAAACGTTACGAGCCACCAACAAAAACAACCAAGTTGTTTTAAGAACCCTTTACGGGAAAAAATCTTCCGTCTCAAAAAACCTCGAATTTAGATTTATCTGTTTATTCCTTTTTCGAACAGAAAAATGAACAACATCCATTGCTTTCTAATCGCTTTGCTTAAAATTTACTTTGGTCAGATTCCTTTGAAGATCGAATTATCGTTTCCAAAGTTTGTTCTAAATTTAGACCAAAATGATGAACAACGTCCAACTATCAGTTTGTTCTAAGTTTCAAACAAAATGATGAACAACATTGCTTTCTAAACGCTTGACTCAAATTTACTTTGGATTATCGATTACAAACAAACATGGCCGCTGAATGACAGACAAATTTAAAAACTTTTGCCAGCTATCAGTTTGTTACAAAGTTCGAACACAAAATAAGAAGCTTCGTTCAAATTTACCTTTGACTGACGAAATTATCATTCCCAACGGACAAACAGTCAGCAGCAAAAATTTTTCGACAGCTGTCCGTTTTTTCCAAGATTTGTTTTGATTTCAAACGCTTCCTTCAAATTTACTTTTGTCTGACGAAATTATTGCTCTCAAAGGAAAATGGCAGCTAACAAACAGTCAACAGCAACATTTTTTGACAGCTACATATCATTTTTCTCCGTATGTCAAACTAAGAGTTACCCGTTTACATTCACACTTAGTGCTTAAAGTGATGTCGATCACAGTTTATAGCCTATTTGATAGTCTGTCAATAATTTAACTTACAATGACCGTCATATTTTGGATGAGGTCGGACACGTTGGTCGGTTGGCTCCCATTTTTATTTTCATAAATTGTCCAGATTTTCCATGTAAGGATACCTCAATGTTCTCAATCATCTCATTATCGAGGTGTTATTTGTCACTGAGGACTCGGACAATTTATCAGATTTTCTGGGACTAATTTTTTTTATTTGTCAAATCTCACCTCGCTTTCTTAGTTGACTTTGACAGATTTAATTGCTGAGTTGACAGATAGCTGAGAATATTGTCCCACTGAATGCAAATCTATTTACTGAGTGGATGTCAATTATTATGCGCTCTCAGTTATTTAGGTGTTTTTTCACACTCGCCGTTTTATGTGATGCGGATCAAAGTTGACAGCACATTCGATTTATATTAATGACAGCTGGTGAAATATGACATCAAGACTTAAGCTATAGCTGTCAATCAAATAAGGAATTAATTAAAAATTGAAATTAACGCAAATGTCAATTTTGATAAGATTTACTTTTGACAGTCAGTAGCTAAAGTTGACGTTTAGAAGATAAATGTGCGTCAATACTTATACAATACTTAGCCATATCAAATGGCTAGTACGTAGTTTCTTGACCAGATCGAAGTCGCTGTACAGCTCGTTCGTCAATGAATGTTTCTTTTCCAGACAAAGCCTGTCAACGCAAACGGTCCCGAAAGTTGTCCGTGTCTGTCCAACATGCGCCATATAAACGGACTCTGCGTTAATTTTTTAAATTTCCTTATTTTGCTAACATATCGGCTCTCCTATTTCGCAGAAGTCTATTCACGCTCCTCTTCCTCCACTATCTTATAAAAAACATATCCACCCTTAATTAAAACTTCAAACTAAGTTAAATATCTGACTGCAGCGATGTAATTCCTATAACTCAGTACATACTCTAATCCTGGAACCCTTCGTATTTAGCCTTTGTTTTGTGTCCTTCTTTTGTTGTCATACACTTACAACAGTAGACACATTACAAAGCGAAACACTAACGTCTCGCACGACACAACGTCACATCACATATCCGATTTCCTCAGGGAAATTGTCACCGTGAGATGGGGCTGGCTGGTGCTTTTATCCTTTGTACTTGCTCCAATGCAAGTAACTGAAATATCCCAACAGGGGTTAATCTGTAGGCATTCAACATGGCTTAAATACCGCTGGCGAGTAGTAGCTCTTTCAATTTATTTTTCTGCATTTTGCTCTCTCACTCTATCTCTTTCTCTCTCGTTTCTTTCTGTCTCGTTTTCACCCTAAATTTCCAAAAATCAATAAGTCTAGCCTAGTCAAATACGAGGCAGCATTGGCGGAAGTATCCTTCCACAACCCCCTTTTTGTGTGCTTCCTTGTTTCTTTGGCAGTCTGACAGTAGTGCACACATACAAACAGTACGAGTTTGCTGTGCTTCCTCGTTTGTTTGACAGTCTGTCAGTCTGACAGTAGCGCACTCATACAAACGAGCACAATCCGATTTTCTTTCTCTGTCTTTTTTTATGTCTGTCGCATGTGTGTCGTGCTCTGTGTCTAGTTAATGTTTTGAACAAATTTTTACTTTCGAGTGCTTAGGCTGACGATTCTGAGCCAGACAGAAGGACGATTTATTGTTCGTTGCAGCTCCAACAACTTTATGGCTTCATCTCTGCGTCTCCATCACCAACTAAATTTGCTTGTAATTTGACATATCCCTATACACATTGAACTAGATTATGTACATATGTCATGTTGTCGTTAGGGGTATGCGCCGTCTGGTATCGTTTATTGTTAGAGTGAGGGTTACCCTCCAAAATTCCGTCTGAAGTACCACGAATGTTGGACAAGGACTTGTTTTTTTTTTGTGAATTTTGGACTTCAAATGGAGTAATGATGCGTTGTTCGACTTCAAATTCAGGGTGAATATTGTTTTGTTGTATGTATTAAAATTCAATATATATTCAAAAATTTGAAACTAATCGTCATTGCTTTGACCATATTTCCATATTTTTATTCAAATTTTAAGTGGAGTTTTATAAAAACTCATACTCCACCTGTAACGAAGTTAATATTTGCATCCCAGATTAATAACGTCACATGCCATATGGCTGAATTAAAAAACCCAAATAAGAACTCGGCCGTCATGCAGTACAGTAGCACAACCGACTAAAACGCTTGTAATGTCACCGAACGACACCCCGAGCCACCGGTTCAAATCCCAACCGAACCGAAAATGGGAAAACCCGAAAAACTTATTTTTTTAATCTATCATCATGCATATACCAAAAAAATAAAACATCATACGCCCAACCCCCATGGGTAGAGCTTGTATTTCCTAAATAAGTAAAATACACCAAGCAGTAATAATGATTGCTTTATATATTTTTTTTTCAGACGTCATTGATATGCTTCACAGTCAGTTATTAAAAATAATGCATGATAGTGGACAATTAAGCCAAAAATGTATACTATATTTATATGGGAAGCACATTTCACCGAAAGGTCCGTTCCGGTTTCTTACCAGATTAATTACATTTTGTAGTTGTCGTAGTTAAATAAATATCGAATACACTAATAACGCAATTTCGCTCTAACACGATAACAAAATTGCGGCCAAGCGGAATAAAGTGGCTAGCTTCGCTAGGAAGGTATCCTTGATGAAGTGGTGCTCGGCTGGAAAGTCAAAATTGGCATTGAGGGCGTCCATTTCAGACCGGGAATGATCCTGGTTGATTGTTGCGACGGGGAAACAGCCGCTTTGAGAGACGTGGATGAAATACCTAAACCGATAATAATATCGGTTTTCATTCTACGAAGCAATTGGCAGGGAATGGAAAGATCCATTTCCCTGATCGGAGCGCACTTGCGGCTAGAATGTTCACCTGCCAACGTCTAGTACCTGTGCTGGTCTAAGCAGATATGCAAAGGTGATATAGGTTGTGGAGCCCCACGGGCCTGCATCATCGCTAGAAATAGCATTAACTATCTATCTCTTTCCGAACTTATAAACCGGGATCTGGTAGCAGTTCCGTGCTAGATTAATATAGACGGCACAAACCGGGAGATAATAATCGCATCAGCCTACTTTGCAGGGGACAGGGAGGAAATACCGCCCCCAGAGATATGAGAACTGGTCGACCAGTACGACGACAGTAAACCACTACTGATTGGTTGTGATGCCAATACACACAACGAAGAGTTGGGGAACACAGAGTTTTTGGTGAAGAAAAACCTACATTTATATGATGCAGGTACACACTTTTCCAACTAAGGTTAGGGAAAAGGTACTCGACATCACGTTCGGTACTCCGATAGTGAGTCGAGTACCCAATAGGTGGAGGATCTCCTCCGAGCCATTTCAATCAGATCATAGGATAATCCTATTTAAATTGGGAGGGCCTGTAGAGGAGGACACGATTAGAAGGAATCCTAGGGAAGCTTACAAAAGCAATTCGAGATGCAACTTAGAACACGTTTCAGTTTAAAGAGTGGCCAAAAGTCCACAAGAGAATGTACAGTAAGTGAGATGAATAGGGCAATCTATGATGCATATGAGTCGAGCTGCCCCGGGGAGCTCTCCCAAACGGAGCAATGAAGCTCCATGATGGAGCGAAGAGCTTGTGCTGGTCGAAGAGTGAAGAGTACTTTGAAAACGGGTGAGGAATCTCTTTAAAGCTTCCAAGAGGACTGGAATTTGGCAGCAATACAGAGAGGCTCCCACAATTACAACAAATGGTTAAAATAGACTTTTGCCTGCATAAGTTAGTGTCAAAATTAAACGAAATGTTTGCCTATGTTTCCCAAATTACTACAAATGGTTACAATATACTTTCGCCTGCATAAGTCAGTGTCAAAACTAAATGAAATGCTTGCCTGTGTTTCCAAAATTACAACAAATGGTTATAAAATAACTTTGTGTGCATAAGTCAGTGCCAAAATTAAACGAAATGCTTGCATATGTTTCCCAAATTACATCAAATGGTTATAATATACTTTCGCGTGCATAAGTTAGTGTCAAAATTAAACGAAATGCTTGCCTATGGTTTTCAAATTAAAACAAATGGTTAAGTTCCTGCATAAGTCAGTGTCAAAATTAAACGAAATGCTTGCATATGTTTCCCAAATTACATCAAATGGTTACAATATACTTTCGCGTGCATAAGTTAGTGTCAAAATTAAACGAAATGCTTGCCTATGGTTTTCAAATTAAAACAAATGGTTAAGTTCCTGCATAAGTCAGTGTCAAAATTGAACGAAAAGCTTGCCATGTATTCCAAATTACAATAAATGCTTATAATGTACCTTTTTGTGCATACGTTAGTGTCAAAATTAAACGAAATGCTTGCCTTCGAGTATGTTTCCCAAATTACATGAAATTGTAAGCAGCTCTGCACAGTCATTACAGTATTGCGTGATCTGGTGCAGCTATATTGCATGATATTTAAATAAAAATTGTATTGGAGCCCCCCTACTACGGCGCCCGACTGCTATCAAATTTTAATAGAAAGTGTTGTCACCGAAAATACACTTGTGTGCAAAATTTCAATAAAATCGGGCTTTGGGAAGTCGTTTATAAATTGATCGCAAAATTCCACGACAAACAGACAGACAAACAAATCCATGGGCACGCGAGGTTAATATAGAGAATTTTAAAAGAGACTTACGTAGCTGCATCTAAAAGTGAACGAAATCTTAACGAAGCTGAACTCTGCTATAACCACACAATGCACTTTCTTTGGATTCGCAAAATCCCCTATGCTTGAATATTGGAAAATGTCCATTATAATTTATGCTTAAGCTCAATGTTGTCCATTACAGTTGAGGCTAAAGTCCCCCCAAAAAATTTAAGCTCCCGAATTCCAAATTAGAATCAACCCTAATCGAATGTTAAACTGATGCAGAAGCAAGATATAAAAACGACGATTAGGCGTCCCTTGCTAGTACGGCACGAGTACATAATACCATCGAGTAAACGAATTAATTTAAATTTATATAGGGTGCTTATATTAATTGTTTTTTGTATGCAAATACAGTGTATCTCAGAAACGATTTCACTACCTGTCTATCTGTGAAAACTGCAAACAAAGCATCGACCGTGACCCTCTCTTTCTGAGCGAAACATTGAAAAGGCAAAGAACGAAGGAACTTTCATTCAATTGCAATTGCAAGTCTGCAGAAGTGAGCGAGCGGTACTCGCGGTACCGCGTCTCATTATTGTCATCACATAGCGATAGCATTTTAAGGAGGGGGAAAGAAATATATACATATAACAGGGATCAGGGAAATTACAAATTGTTCTTTGTTTTCCGTTTCCCACCCTGTCCCGGCACTCTAACATCGTCTAATTCTATTTTTCTGCCGCATAGGCTACATAGTCAAAGCAAAAACTTGCACCGCACTTTGTGGCGACGGGCGGTGGTGTATTCCTTTCGCGTTCATTACACCCAAAAGTCCATCTCCACTATATACAGACATTTGTATCTGTAGAGATGTTGTTGTGCACAGCACTATCGCGCAAAACATCTTTGTCCTTTTTTTTTATCGTTGATTTCAGTTTTCAATTTCATATGGAGATGGTTTTCTATGCCAAAGAACTGCAAATTCTCTAGCGAATTCACTAACACACGTACATACATGTTTGAGATTGAAATTGTTGTGCCAGTGACGTAGAGTTTCCACAGAGGCATTCTTTAATTGGAATTTATTCGAATATTGGTTTTTAAAAACCAACCCAAAGAATAAAAATTTGTCTTGTACTTTCACTAATCGGAGATACATAAGCTTAGTAAAATTTAATAAAAGTTTGAATTAAATTGGGTGAAATTTGAAATTTTTTTTATGGTAGCTCTATTGCTCTGGGGCCAGATTATTTTCAAATTTTAATCGAAAGTCATCGGAGACACACATATGTGTGCAAATTTTCAATAAAATCGGATTAAATAAAAATTATTATATGGGAGCCCCTGGGTCCTGTGGCCCGATCACTTCCAAATTTGTACAAAAAGTGTTGTCATCGGAGATACATATTTTTGCAAATTTTAAATAAAATCGGGCTTTAGGAAGTAGATTAAAAATTCACCACAAGATTCCACCAGTCAGCCACAAACATACACATCCGGACGCAAAGTTAATATAGAGAATTTAAAAATGCAAAAAGCTTTAGCTCTACATTAGCCGTTTTTTGTTGTTAATTTTTTTATTAAAAGTATCACGCAACACCAAACACCCAACATGCAACATACGAGACCCATCATTCAATCCAATAACATCAGAGGCGTATTACAAAGTTTCAGTGCTTTCCCAACCGTCAATGCGTTCGGTATTCGTTTTTTTCGTGGACTCAGGCATCCCTGACAAAACGTTTTTAGTTGGTGACCTTCATAGGGTGCAAGTGAACGGAAGTTAAGGTGGTCCTTACCTCTCACATGGCTAAGACCTATAACTCTATCATCCTTTCTTTTGAAAACTCTAGAAAGATTGTTTGGGCGTATAAGTTCGAGTAAAACCAAGTAGCTGGATACAGTCTTCTCAACACGTTTACAGTTAGGTCGATGGATATAGTTTTAGACACCCTAGTACGCACGTTGAGAAGTATTCCTTATACTCGCAAGAGTATTCCTTAGTGCCATTCCTTAATACTAAGCGCACTTTTAATAAGTTAAGGATGAAGACAATCAAGGAAGGAGTGTTTCTCATAGAGATAGATGAGTGAGCTTTTCAACATCAAAATATTATGGGTTCCTGGTCACTCAGAATTGCAGGGTGGACAAACTTTCTAGGCTTCGGCTGATACTGGAAAGTGAATGTTCGGAGAGTCCTATTACTACGCTTTCGCAAAAAAGTGGAAGCTTTGGTAAATGAGAGGTAGACAAACACTCTTACATATAGCAAGCAAGTATGGCCAACACTGGTTTTTTAAGCACTGGAGCGCATTGATTTCCCCAAGACAAGAGTTAAGGGACATACTGGCTTTTTAGGTAATAGGGAGGCTTGGTCTGGAATTAAATGACTTCTGTAGAAGCTCTGAGTGAGCACCCACTTGACTGCTGAAGAGCTTTTGGGCTTTGATCATTTAGTAGCGGTTTAAGGTTTAAGAGTTTCTTTGTGATTGAAGGCATTAGGAACAAAATCGATCGTTGAACATTTTAGACACACGTCGTCTGTCCCTACCTGCGATACCAGCATTGTTTAGGCTCTAAATTGCCGGAAATATGTTTTTGGGGTACCTTTACGATTTCAAATTGGGTCTGTTAGATCCAAAGGTTAGTAATTTTTCAAAAGGTTAACCAAAAATATCAGTTTTTTTTATGTGAGCCCTACAAAATACTGATACTGCTGACTATCTGACTGATACTGCTGACTATCTATTAAGCCAATTGCGTTACACCCTAATGAAAGTGAGTACGGTCTGTGGAGGATTTTGGTCTTATCCAGACAGGAGCCAGACATTCATTAATTCATTAATGCTCCGTTGTCTCTTTATTGTTTAGACAGAGTCTCGCGAGACATGTTCAGCTAATTAAGATGGCGCCAAAGGACCCGTAAGAAAGCCCACTCACATTTTAAAATGTTTCTTGATTGATAAACGGACTTAATTTGATGAAAATGACTTAATTAGTAAGTTGGATAGTATAAGCTTTGGTACATGTATCCAAGGCCCGGAGGAAAGCCCACCCTCATTTTAAAATGTTCTTTGTTCAAGGAAGGGACTTTATTTTTGGAATTTGACTTAATTAGCTTCTTATATTGTCTCATATCCCCGCCCAGAAAAGCGTGGTCAAACCCGGCATAAGTACTAATTCTCCTGTCTTTTGTCTAACGATTCATTTGTGACCAAGCTGTTGTCTCTTACTAGAAATTGCAAGGCGTCAAAGTAGCATAACCTGACTAACCTTTAATACACCAAGTAGAAACACAGTGCTTTTTAGAGCCCTTCAGGGTCTAAAAATGAGGAGCTTTTTGTTTTCTTTTCAGAAAAGCTTGGTGTAAAAGACAAGATATGACAGTGAGTGACCGTATTTTGACATCAATAACTTATTTTTTTTGTGTAAAAATGAAGCTCTTAATACCTAATTCTCTTAATACCGCGTGGTACGATAAAATATCAAGACCAGATATGGAGTGTATTGAATAAAAATTTCCAAAGTTTTTATATTTTTTCAGCATTCTTTTCGATCAGAGAATCTATATCATCATATTTATCATCTACTACTGGGATCCGGTTCCGGAAAGAGAATTCACTTGAACCTAATTTACGGTAAGAGCACCTACGCCACTGGACGTAAAATCTTCATCTGGTTCGCCACTATACTAGCAGCTAGCAGTCATAGAAGTTCTATTACATTCCGAGGCTAATGTACTATTAGAGAAGTCAAGGCTACACTTGGATTTACAGAAGAGTGTTTTTGTCTTCAAGAAGATGCTGAAGGGAACTGTGTTCGCGTGTATATGAGCATATAATCAAAAAAAATCATAGAAAAAACTATCACCTATACGAGAATGTATATCATCGAACGTTCCTTCTTGTTCTACTTTCGTCTCGTTCTGAAGATACATCCTACTACTGCCGTTGCAATGATTGCTCCACGGTAGAGCAACCAAATCCACCAATTGTCGATGGAGCAATAGAAGAACACGCTATGGGTATTGGTATTAGTTTCGTGTTCAAACGAAAAAAATGCACATTTGCCAATTTATTGTTACCGACGATGTCATTGCACCACAAGGGCCATCAATCGAGTTCATTATGTATCTACTCGTGCATACAAAAAAAGATTTCTGATGGCATCAAGATGGATTTTTGTGTTTTATTTGTTGACGAACATAAAATGCACAACTTCTTCAAAGTTAATTGGCAGTTATTTATATAGGATTAAAAAATCTTCAAGTATATGACTAAATGAGCTTATATCTAATTATTGCGAGCCCGAAGGGCGAAGCTAATAATCAGAGGAAAAGAAAATTTTTCTAGCGTACGTGTGTCGGTTTGTCAGTTTGTCAGTTTGTCCGCTTGTATATCGCGACTTCTACCAGTCAGAATTTGATGGGACTTGTTTTAAAACAATTGGTAAGCACTTGGCTTGCGATGACGTGACGCGCGTCGCGTGTCGCACATCGCATGTGGCGCGTGTGGTGTGAGTAATTTTTTTTTTTAAATACTTGTTTTAAAACTCGGCTTGCGATGACGTGATGAGTGTCACGTGTCGCACGTCGCGTGTGACACGTGTATTTTTTTTAAATACTTGTTTTAAAACTTGGCTTGCGATGACGTGACGCGTATCACGCACGCACACATCTACAGGTCAGAATTTTTATTGGGACTTATTTTAAAACAATTGTTAAGCGCTCAGCTTGCAATTTGTTTAATTTTGAGTTTTTTTTTATTCATAGGAGTTAGGAGAAAAAAAATGTTTTTTTTTAAAGAAAACCCTTTCAAGATAATTCAGTCTTTAGGCTGAATTACAACTATCCATATGGCGAGCTGAGAAGCTCGCTTTACTATCTTATTTACCGTCTCTGTCTCTGATGTTGATCCTCTGATCACAGACTTTACTCGAAAATTAGTGTCTGCTGCAAACGTTGCGATTCAAAAAGTATCGTATCGGGTATTTATTAAGCCCAATAGAACTTGAAATTGTAAAAAATAACACAAAGTATTTAATTTTAATCAAATAGTCCTATTTGTTCGAAAGATCAATACATGGCATTAACACTTATAGCTCTTTCGATTTGATGGGTAAAGTTAAAATTACTCTCTCGTGGTTTTGGTTTGGCGTTCCATTTGCAAACTGTACCCGGGGTACGGTTTAATTTTGCGTTTTATTTGCAAGATTTTGTAACCGACACTGTAACCTTGCTACCCGTCGGCAATCTACGGATAAGGTTACGTTTACTCAGCAATATTGCGGACTAGCAAGCAGACTAATTTCTCAGTTTGTTCCTCCTCTCAAATTTGGTTTCGGTTTGGCGTTCTATTTGCAAAGCATTCACCACGAAAACCACGACAACTCTGTCATTTTGGTAGCTTACCCGTGGGTATGGTTTCGGGTATGGTTTTAGTTAATTGAAAGAGGCATTAAAAAGGATTTCGGGCATATGGCTACCGAGGCTGTTCTGGACGTCCAATTTAGGGCCACTTTTTCGAGTACGCTGGCCGTATGTCACAAGTAACACGAATAATGTTGGCGTCCAAGGCGTCAATTGTTGTTGCTGGTTTTTCAGCATAAACCAGTTCACCATTCACGTGGCTCGACATAAAATAATCGAGAGGTGCAAATTAAATGATCTTGGAGGCCAATTGACAAGTTCATTTCCTGAAATTAACTTTTGATTTCAAGAACTCGATGGTTGCCACGATGGAGAGCAGCAATATTCTCTCCAGTGCGCACAATTAAATCGTGAAAAATTAAGCTCCAAAAGGTCTGGTCGACGGATCCTAAAATCGTTTAAAAATTAAGCTCCAAAGACTCTGGCTCCTTATATCGGGAAAAAATTAAGCTCCAAAAGGTCTGGTGGACAGATTCTTTAATCGTTTAAGAAATTAAGCTCCAAAGTGGATGTCGAACAGATCCATAAACTGCAAACAAATTAAGCTCCATAGTGGATGTCAGTCAGTCCACAAATTGCTTAAAAAATTAAGCTCCAAAGGGTCTGGTGAACAGATCCATAAATTGTTTAAAAAATTAAGCTCCAAAGGGTCTGGTGAACAGATCCATAAATCTTTTAAAAAATTAAGCTCCAAATGGTCTGGTGAACAGATCCATAAATCTTTTAAAAAATTAAGCTCCAAAGGGTCTGGTGAACAGATCCATAAAAATCTTTTAAAAAATTAAGCTCCAAAGGGTCTGGTAAACAGATCCATAAATCTTTTAAAAAATTAAGCTCCAAAGGGTCTGGTAAACAGATCCATAAATCTTTTAAAAAATTAAGCTCCAAAGGGTCTGGTAAACAGATCCATAAATCTTTTAAAAAATTAAGCTCCAAAGGGTCTGGTAAACAGATCCATAAATCTTTAAAAAAATTAAGCTCCAAAGGGTCTGGTGAACAGATCCATAAATTGTTTAAAAAATTAAGCTCCAAAGGGTCTGGTGAACAGATCCATAAATCTTTTAAAAAATTAAGCTCCAAATTGTCTGGTGAACAGATCCATAAATCTTTTAAAAAATTAAGCTCCAAAGGGTCTGGTGAACAGATCCATAAAAATCTTTTAAAAAATTAAGCTCCAAAGGGTCTGGTAAACAGATTCATAAATCTTTTAAAAAATTAAGCTCCAAAGGGTCTGGTAAACAGATCCATAAATCTTTTAAAAAATTAAGCTCCAAAGGGTCTGGTAAACAGATCCAAAAATCTTTTAAAAAATTAAGCTCCAAAGGGTCTGGTAAACAGATCCATAAATCTTTTAAAAAATTAAGCTCCAAATGGTCTGGTGAACAGATCCATAAAAATCTTTTAAAAAATTAAGCTCCAAAGGGTCTGATGAACAGTTCTATAAATCGATAAAAAAATTAAGTTCTGGTGGACAGATCCTTAAATCGTTCAAAAATAAGCTCCAAAGTGGATGTCAGACAGTTCACAAATCGTTTAAAAAATCAATCAACGTATTAAGCTCCAAAAAGGTCTGTCGGACCAATCCATAAATCGTTTAAAAAATTAAGCTCCAAAGTGGATGTCGGACAGGTCCCTAAACTGCAAAAAAATAAAGCTCCAGAGTGGATGTCGGACAGTCCACAAATCAGTCAGTCAACTACAAAGTGGATGTCAGTCAGTCCACAAATTGTTTAAAAAATTAAGCTTCAAAGGGTCTGGGGAACAGACCCATAAATCGTTTAAAAAATAAGCTCCAAAGTGGATGTCAGACAGTTTACAAATACTTTAAAAAATTAATCAACAAATTAAGCTCCAAAGGGTGTGTCGGACCAATCCATAAATAGTTTCAAAATCAAGCTCCAAAGACTCTGGCTCCTTAAATCGTGAAAACATTAAGGTCCAAAGGGTCTGGTGGACAGATCCATAAATCGTTTAAAAATTACGTTACAAAAAATAGTGGATAGGACACCTATGTCGATGACATGATTGAAGATTCTTACAAAAAGCCTTATCCTTCGGAGATACACATGTGTATAAAATTTAAAGAAAATCGGGAATTTTTTTGTTAAAAAATATGTATGGGAGCACCACGAACCCGGGGCTCGCACACTTCCAAATTTTAACAGACAGTGTCACCGCAGATACACATATGTACAAAATTTTGAGAAAATCGTGCTTTGGGAAGTGGGTAAAAAATTTATCGCAAGATTCCACCACCGAACAATCGATAGAACTTCAGAGCCATGCCGACGCGAAGAAGAATTTGAAAAAATTCTAACGCGACACACAAAGCGTTGCTTAATTGTTCTCGTAGTAGTAACATACTCGTGTAAGATTCCAAATGGAATCTGCTTCCAGGGATAATTTGGCCAAAAGTGAAAACGTGTCGTAGACTCCCTTTCAAGCAAGAGACTACACTACCTGCACACGCTGCACTGCAGGGTATATTCATTGATTATAGATACGAATCCAAATTATGCATCGAATATTCATGAGCCCGTGAAACGTCTGAAGAGCACGCCGTAAAGTGAAGGAAAAAATGAAACCCCAACCAACCACGTTGCCATATATTTCTGGGGTATTGCGGGTATAAATGGACGTCGAACGACTAACGACACTGCTCGAGTCCCCGACCCATCCCAACATTTTTCCGCTCATGCGAGCTGAGGATGAGTGAACTGCTGTCGTGTTCCCGCCATTACCAACCACCTTCAGCCACCACCGCCGCCACACCACCACACCGCCCAACAAACGAACGGGCAACGACAAAAGCAAAATAGAGCGAATGCTCTCACACTCAAAACCTGTCCATAAGGCCCGGCGCGCCAGTGCCAAACAACTGCCAATATCCAATGCCAAAGCCAATGAGATTTCCATACACTTTCTGTCTGTCAGGCAGTGTGTCGATGGCACCGTCGAACTGTCGTTCGGTCGTCGTCGTCGTGGTGGTGGTGGAATGCATACTCTACTACTCGTATCATTGACTCATTGCCTGCTGAACAGCACATTGTGTTCGGGTTGCAATCGCACTTTGGACAGCCAAAGCCATTGCCGACTGCCAGCCCAGCCCCAGCCCAGCAGCCACCGCTTCAGCAGCTATTCCTGCTTTCATCGACTACTAAACGATGATAACGAGGGAGAGATGCGGTTATAATGTCGAGCGTTCGTCGACCTTGCAACTCGTTTATGCTTCGCTTATATACAATTCATTGTCGTCCGTCGTCCGTCGTCGGCGACAGTGCGGTAAATAGTATGCATGTTCTCGTACATATTATATTTTGCACATCTCATATGTATACTAAGTCACTTGTCTTGGCTCGTTCCAGTGTTATCGTCACTACACCACCATACCACACCAGAAGCAGAGCATCATTGCATTGAAGCATCAAGCGACTGCGATGCCCTAACAAAGTGGAAGTGAACAGAAGATGGGAAGTGTGGCGAAAAATGAAAAACATGGAAAAGCAAAATGTTTCACTCTTTCCTTTGGGCTTGGTACCAGAGAACGCTCGCTTTCCCAGTTTGATTCGTTGCCTAACATTTATATATAAGTAAGTACTCGTGTATTATTGAGGTCTTTCTTCTCTTGGAGGATGAATGCAGGCATTCATAAAACTTCTCTGACAAGTGTGACTCTTTCCATGTAGTGTCGTACATTCCTGTCAAGTGTTGTGGTGGTAGGTAGCAGAATGTCTGGAGTTCGTAAAACAAATGCGTTACTGCATTACGTAAGCAAATGTTGAGACTTCGAGCGCATCGTATTTGTTGTCTGCATTACATAAATCCGTTATCTCTTCTTGACACTTCAAAACGTCATTCATTCAGTTGGAGCACAAGTAAACGCTGCAATTGCTTATAAACAATTTCTTAATACTCGGAAATAAAATTCCCAATTGAATTCTGGAAATCATAAAAACTCACCATCTCCCAATTGAGTTTTTTTCATAATCATAATTACCGACCTCGATTTTTCTTGTATTCAAGACTTTCTTATCAATCTATCAAGCTATCAAGCTATCAAGCTATCAATCTATCAAGCTATCAAGCTATCAAGCTATAAAGCTATCAAGCTATCAAGCTATCAATCTATCAATCTATCAAGCTATCAAGCTATCAAGCTATGAATCCATCAATTTAACAAGCTATCAATCTATCAATCTATCAAGCTATCAAGCTATCAAGCTATAAATTTGTCAATCTATAAATCTATCAATCTATCAATCTATCAAGCTATCAATCTATCAATCTATCAATTTATCAATCTTATTACTAAACCACTCCAGAAAGAGGCCACTTGACATGCCGGAGACATTTCTGAAGGACGATACCTATTCGTTAGATGCCGGAGACTTTTCGGAAGGCCAACACCGGTTTTTAGGATGCCAGAGACCTTTCTGAAAGGCAGTATTGGTTAGCTCCGCAAAAATTATCCCAGCAGGTAAATCAATGCTTGCGATAAATGTATTTTGTTGGCAACACTGGACGTGTTATAAATGCTTCCAACTCTGTAAGATGGAAAGACATTGTAATTGTCTTTAAAAACTTATAAGATATTATCCAAAAGCAACCAATGACAAGGGCAGATAAAAGAAAGAGAACTTTAATGGAAATGGAAAACATGATGCTCCTCTCTCAGGAGAACTAAAACAAAGAGAACTTAAGAAACCGGGGTCCTGTCCTGTCCTCACACAATAATTCTCCCATTCTCTCCACCTATTTCGAGGCAATGTCATTCAGTTTCATCATCATCATATTCTGGCCTCCTACAAAAAAATATGTGCGCTGGTTCCGATTTCGAGCTGATGTTATCTAGTTTGACAACCCTTAACTCTGGGCGTCCTCTTGTCTAAGCCCTTCTTCCAGGCTCAGCTAGGTTCACTTTATAGTTTCATAAGCCGAAAGCAAAGGATTCTCCGAGCAAGATCCTAATCGCTCATGCGAGCGAGGTGTCCTACACCCACCGAGTTTAATTCTCTTCACAATGTGATATTCGCGCTAACGCTTGTAGATCTCATAACTACAGAGTGTCTGGAATCGTCCTCCCTTGCAGACGGTACCAACAATTCTCTATAATATTTTTCTTTCGAACCCAACTTGGAGACCAAAGTTCTTTTTGCTGAGCACCCAAGTCTCGGATCCATACTTAAAAGTACTTCTATGACCATTATCTCATCATCACCAGCAGCTTAGATTTAATGGTCAAATTTTTAGAAATGCCCCAAGCAATATCTAGGCAATACCTAGAAGTCATTAATCCACCAATTATCTTATAATTCGACATCATCACTACTTTTACCTTAATTTTTCAATCCACTACTTTTTCAATTCATCAGTCCTAAATGATTTAATATATCAATCTTCATACCTACCTGCGAGCAATTGTTTTTTAATCCTTAAGCTATCATTATTTTAACTCTACAATTCATCAATTTCTAAATTAAAAATTCAAATGATCTTATAATTCAAGCTCATCAATATTTTTACTAATAAATTCTTCAATACACAATTTGGTCAATTCATCAGTCCTAAATACTTCAATCTATCAATCTTGATACCTAACTAGGAGTAACTTTTTATTATTCTTAAAGTTATAAGCAGTATTATAACTAGTCAATCCATCAATTACTGAATTAAAAACATATCTTTTTCGTATATTTTTCAATTCGCCATAGTTTTACCTTAATTTCTATATCTTCAATAGTTCATTATATCAATTACTCATAGTTAGTATTGCCCTATTGACCGACTAATAAAAGTATTGATGAATTGATGGATTGAGGGTGGATTGGAATAGAAACATGGTTTGCAGATCTTTCCAAACTTCTTGTTTCAATGATTAGAATCTTCCTAGAAGTAGTTAGTATTGAACTATTGACCGACTAATAAAAGAATTGATGAATTGATGGATTGGGGATGGATTGAAATGGAAACTTGGCTTGCAGTTGTTTCCAAACTTCTTGCTTCAGTGATTAGAACCTTTCTAAGAGTAGTTAGTATTGAACTATTGACCGACTAATAAAAGAATTGATGAAATGATGGATTGAGGATGGATTGGAATAGAAACATAGTTTGCAGATGTTTCCAAACTTCTTGTTTCAATGATTAGAACCTTCCTAGGAAGGAATGAACTATTGACCGACTAATAAAAGAATTGATGAATTGATGGATTGAGGATGGATTGGAATAGAAACATAGTTTGCAGATATTTCCAAACTTTTTGATTCAGTGATTAGAACCTTTCTAGAAGTAGTTAGTAACCAACTTATAAAAGTATTGACGAATTGATGGATTGACGATTGATTGGAGTAGAAACATGGTCTGTAGATGTTTCCAAACTTCTTCCTTCAGTGATTAGAACCTTTCTAAAAGTAGTTAGTATTGTACTATTGACCAACTAATAAAAGTATTGACGAAATGATGGATTGAGGATGGATTGGAATAGAAACATAGTTTGCAGATGTTTCCAAACTTCTTGCTTCAGTGATTAGAACCTTTCTAAGAGTAGTTAGTATTGAACTATTGACTAACTAATAAATAATAAAAGTATTGACGAATTGATGGATTGAGGATGGATTGGAATAGAAACATAGTTTGCAGATGTTTCCAAACTTCTTGCTTCAGTGATTAGAACCTTTCTAAGAGTAGTTAGTATTGAACTATTGACTAACTAATAAATAATAAAAGTATTGAAGAATTGATGGATTGAGGATGGATGGGAATAGAAATATGGCTTGCAGATCTTTCCAAACTTCTTACTTCAGTGATTAGAACCTTTATAAAAGTAGTTAGTATTGAACTATTGACCAACTGATAAATGTATTGATGAATTGAGGATGGATTGAGGATGGATTGGAATAGAAACTTGGCTTGCAGATGTTTCCAAACTTCTTGCTTCAGAGAAACACCTTTTGCTTAGTCAATCCTATCATTAGCCATTAATTTGTCTCTCTGCGTGCAGGTTGACACATTTTACACACAAACTGAGCACAGTCGCTATCGAGAACAGTCGTATAATTCAGCCAAATTTTTTGTTTTCCAAAACGCTTCCCAACTTTCCACCACCACCCCGAACCTGAACCAGATGTCGTGGCGTCGTCGGCGGCAGCGGCGACATTGTGACAATGAGGTGAGGACTACACAACGACGGAACTATGGTCGATAAACCAGCAAACAGAAAGGCAAGAACAACACAATCAACATCTGCAGCAGCTCCATTTCTCTATGTAGTGATTGCTCCGGTACTGGATCACTCACTATACATGATGTGTGCATATGTGAACCTGTGCACTATTTGCGTGTACCATAAACTGGAGCTGAAAATGCACGACAAACAACCAGCACACGGCGGAGGCATGCAGTGCGAATGGGTAATCAGAATAATAATGCCATTGCCAAGGGAGACGATGGACTGAGAGCGATTGCAAAAGGTATGGTGCGTTGCACATGGAATCTATCCGAATGCATATACTATGTATGTACTTAGTAGCCTGGCATATAATATGAAACGCACCCACTTAGTCCACACTCCAAGCTGAATGGGCTCAATGGCATGAAGAGGCGGGTGGAGTCAACCTCGACGAGGGCGACGTCCTTAAACTCTATGCAGCAGCAGCAGCACATAAAGGTTGGAAGAAAAAGGCCATTAGCCGTCGCCTCGTCATTCTGTTTCTGCTTCTACTTCTTCTGCGTCTACATCATCTACATCATTGTTTGGTAGTTGCTATCGCTACCCATTTTAGTGCGCAGATGCGCAGCATTGAAAATTATTTTCAATATCACGACGCCAACAACAACAAGAAGAACTCGAGGACAAGAACCGAAGGAGGGCGGAGTAAATAAAACGCAATCGCATTGGAAGCGTTATGCAAGGTTGCATGTGGCCGGAAATTTCTAGGATGCAGTGTAAAGAGCGAGCAAGCCGTTGAGTTGGTGGGGACTGAGGTGGCTGGGTGGGTACATCAGCACATTTGGCGACGCAGGGTGGAAGTGGCATCGCCGTGTGGGTGAATGGCATTACAGCAAATCACGTTCTCTACGCTGATGAGTTCTGTTCGATGCAATTATTTGAGGTTCTCCCAGGAGCTACCGCCAGTCAGTGCATACGTCTCCCAAACCTCCCTGAGACTATGCTTTCTTGTACATAGCCAAAGCACTCACGCCTCGTCCCTTCCCCCACTTCCTTCCCAATAAGAACACTCCTCGTTGGCACGGTCAACCGATTACTCGCTGTCTGTTATTTTGCCATTAATTTCTGCAGCTCTGCAGTGTGTTTTTTGTGTCGGAGTCGGAGTCAGAGTCGTGGAGTTCCATGCGCCACGCTTCACTTCGCTTTTGCCATTAATTTTATATTCATTTGTTTGCGTCCTGCGCGATATGGCATTCAGTTGCAAAGTATATAGAGCGAGTACAACAACCTTGGCTTGCATATTAACTCTGGCCAGAATGCTTACATAGGGAGGTAGAGTAGAGTAGACCAGAACAGAGCAGCATCATCAAGCACAGAATAGAATTACGCTTTCTCCTCAGCGCACGTTGCTTTCCCTCTCAACTACTGCTGCACTCACTTACTGTGCTTTTTCAATATTTAATGGAAACGCTCGACGCTGCCTGGTGACACATTCTTTTTTAGTCGCCGCAATATCCCCAAAGTGCACACAAATGCAACTGAAATGGAAATTTTGTGTGGCTGTTTGTGCTTCTTTGTTGTTCTTCACTTAGAATGCAAAAAAGTAAATTAGCCAGAGGCTCATATGCACACAGTGTAACGTGTTTTTCCAGCTTAGTTAGCACTTACTCAGTGGCCTCCAGGGTTCAAAATTAGAGGTGCCGTGTAACAAATTGAGTTTTAATGTTTCGTTCTTGAATTCTTTCCACTTAATTTCGACTTAGCAGCGACGAAATATGCAAGAGCCATGGGTATATAGTGGAAGTATCTGTGGCTTAGGCATGATTAATTATGGGGCACTGTCTTCTATCATGAAGGCAGTAATCGTCCTCGGGCCTGTTTGGTTGATAATTCCAAAAATTATCTCAGCCACTGCGACAGTTCTGTTCTCAAGATCTTGTCGCAGTTCAAATGTCTTATCGGATATGTGGGAGTAAGCCAGAAACAATTGTGGTATTTGCTTATCTCCAATATGACTCCGTTACCCTCAAACCAAACCACAGGTACAGTTTGCAAGTAGAACGTCAACCCAAAACCACGAGAGAGAAATCTAATCTCTACCCTACAAATCGAAAGATATATTAAACTTTTCTCTGGTATCAAAAAAAAACCCCTCTATCAAGGGAACTGATGAAGCTGGTTATATACTCTGAATCGAACAATCTACGTCTAATTATCGGATGCGATGCGAATTCTCAGCATTCCGTCTGGGAAAGCAGCAAATGCAACTATTGGACTATATACTTTCCACAGCGGTCAGCCATCAGCAGAATAGGAGGAATAACACAGAGTGCTCTAGAATTGCAGGGGCCGTAACTATCACAGACTGGTGAAAGTGCGATCAAACGTCCACGTGGTGGCCGCGGGTAATTTTTCTTAAATGCAGGAAAAGCTGAATGACCGTGCTAGTCCCTTCAAAGTAAGGTTGGCGGGAGGTCAATAGCATTGTGTGGTTTCTGGTCAGCTAAAGAATGAACCCACCGATATCGGCTTTAAAGCAATATTTGAACGGCTATCCACCCTTCGCGTACGGGGCAAATTTAAAAACATAAGCCTCATAAACGTTCACGCACCTACAGAGCATTCCCCAGATGATGAAAAAGAAGAATTCTTTGAATCAGTCGAACGGGAACTCAATTTTTTTTTATTTTTTTATACAGAGACTTATTGCCAAGGGAGGACTCCCTGAATGACTTGCGTCACGGCAATAAGTTAAGCCTGCCCTCAGTATGATGTAAAAATCATTCTGGGGGATATGAATGCAAAAATAGGTAGGGAGCCAGTATTCAGGCAGTACATTGGCACCCATAGCTTACACGAGAACACTAATGACAATGGACAACGAATCATAGATGGCAACAAGTAATAATTTGGTTGTTGCGAGTACAAGGTTTGCGCGAAAAGATATCCAGCGATCTGGGTATCTCATGATGGATCCACTCGCAACCAGACCACGTGTTGATAGACCGCCGCCACAGCCCGAACCTGATGGCGGTACGAACGTACCGAGGTGCCAACGCCGACTCGGACCACTATCTTGTTGGTATGTTGCTCCGACAGCGGATTGCGTCATCAAGAGAGACAGAATCCGCGGATCAGATTCGAGTTAACACGGCTACCCTTCGCAACGAAGAGACCAGAAATATAGCGATAGTTGTTCCTTTTAATATTGAACTGAAGTTTAGAAATTTTGAAATTTGTGTACAGTTTTTTTTAAGAAACTTTCATTTAACTTGACGTTTCTTGTCTGTCAGTTTCCTCGACGTCTTTTGTTACCTTTACACGACATAGAGAGCTGAAATTTTGTGAGAAGCTCAGAGTTTGTCATTTTCATGAGATTCATCCACCTTCAACACGTCCTAGAGAGTTGGAGATTTTTGTGAGTAGCTTAGCTAACTAGGACGTTTCTGAGAGCCCGCGTGTGACGCGTGTCGCGAGTGAGGTGTGGCTCGTTTGATGCGTGGACAGTGGGCTTCTTTTTTAAAAAGGCTCCACATTTTTTTACCCACCTCTAGAGAGTTACAATTTTGCGAATAGCTTAGGCTTTTCCGACTTCTTTGAGATTATTTTTAACCAATTTTCACACAATGTAGAGAACAGTGTCAGGTGCCATTTTTGAGATCCCATGTGGTGCATGTGATGCGTGGAAATTGGGTTAACTGTGAAATAGACCCAACCTTTGTTTGTTTGTTTGTTTGTTTGTTTGTTTGTTTGTTTGTTTGTTTGTTTGTTTGTTTGTTTGTTTGTTTGTTTGTTTGTTTGTTTGTTTGTTTGTTTGTTTGTTTGTTTGTTTGTTTGTTTGTTTGTTTGTTTGTTTGTTTGTTTGTTTGTTTGTTTGTTTGTTTGTTTGTTTGTTTGTTTGTTTGTTTGTTTGTTTGTTTGTTTGTTTGTTTGTTTGTTTGTTTGTTTGTTTGTTTGTTTGTTTGTTTGTTTGTTTGTTTGTTTGTTTGTTTGTTTGTTTGTTTGTTTGTTTGTTTGTTTGTTTGTTTGTTTGTTTGTTTGTTTGTTTGTTTGTTTGTTTGTTTGTTTGTTTGTTTGTTTGTTTGTTTGTTTGTTTGTTTGTTTGTTTGTTTGTTTGTTTGTTTGTTTGTTTGTTTGTTTGTTTGTTTGTTTGTTTGTTTGTTTGTTTGTTTGTTTGTTTGTTTGTTTGTTTGTTTGTTTGTTTGTTTGTTTGTTTGTTTGTTTGTTTGTTTGTTTGTTTGTTTGTTTGTTTGTTTGTTTGTTTGTTTGTTTGTCTGTTTGTTTGTTTGTTTGTTTGTTTGTTTGTTTGTTTGTTTGTTTGTTTGTTTGTTTGTTTGTTTGTTTGTTTGTTTGTTTGTTTGTTTGTTTGTTTGTTTGTTTGTTTGTTTGTTTGTTTGTTTGTTTATTTGTTTGTTTGTTTGTTTGTTTGTTTGTTTGTTTGTTTGTTTGTTTATTTGTTTGTTTGTTTGTTTGTTTGTTTGTTTGTTTGTTTGTTTGTTTGTTTGTTTGTTTGTTTGTTTGTTTGTGAAAATTTTTCCCTGGTTGTAGAGTTAAAAAATATGATCGTAAGGATATTTCTCGTTACTATAATTCCAAAAAATTCTATAATTTTGTTAAAAAGGTTTGTTCGATGATAAACATCGAGTAAAACTTTCAGCTGTCATAAGTTTCTCGAACATAATATGTACCGCACAGGAAAATGATTCCCTACCTACCACTGACCACCCACTGACTGAATTCCTTTTATCCCAATGACACGAAATGTTCATGACAGTTGCAATCCAAATGAAATATGCGATGAGAAATGCGATGCATTCCCAATTATCGCCGCATTTCTATTCTATTTATGGCAAAGGCAACTAAGGTCTTTTTATTATTAACCCCAAATGCTCTTAGAAGCATTTTTTTGCCATTGTGTGGGGCAGCCATCAAGCCGAACACCGAACGCAAAAAGTTAGACAGACTGAAAATATTTCCGAGGTTTCTGAACTTGGTCGCCATCACCACACACACTCTCTATCTCTATCTATCTCTTTTCTCTCTCTCTCTGTGTCTATCTGCTTGCTAAGTCTCTTCTCTTCTTACTCTTCTAATTCCGGATTAGTCGAGTAAGGGACGAAGAAAATTTCCCAAATAATTGGGGTGAAATTACTGCGTATTGGAAAGGCCATGACAAACAGGACAACAAAGATGAGTGTGCAGCGGGTGGTGGGTGGGTGGTGACTGAAATGGAAGGGTGCGGCTTATACCCTCAATATGGCAAAATGATAACAAAAGCAACAAAAAAGCAAATAAGTTAAAGAATTTGGTCAAAAGTGTGCTGACTGTGGGAACTGCCGGAGCAGGAATTGAAGGGAATCAAACATGCGACGCAAGTGCAATGTGGTGTTGGAAGCTTTTTGGTGCCCGTCGCACATGTCTGCAAAATAAGAGCAATACATAAGCGGGAACAAGGGCACAAACCAAGTCATCGCATACATAAGGATACGGATAGAGATCCTTATATTTGTTAGGCGGTTCGAGAATTGGCTGGGTTGGTGAAGTCTGCCCTGCCAGCATTTTGTTTGACAAGCCATCGTCATCATCGTTTTCAATGGAACATTTTCGCGGTCGAAAGGGGAGCGACTGCAAGCCAGCCAGCCAGCTGCTTTAGCTTAAGGCATAATAATTTGTGAACAACGACGACGACGACGTTGAGGGTGTTGTCTGGGTACCTCCACCACTGCTGCGCACTAATGCAACACCACCATCATACAGAAAGGTGGTTGTCCTTTGCAGTGTTGCTTCGTGGATGTCGTCGTCGTCGTCATCGTCGTCGCAGTACACACTGTGACTGTTCAAAAGGGTTATTTTTCTTTTTCCACCCAGGAGGACATGTGCTGCTTCACATTTTTAGTCCTTAGATGGTGTTGTAACGAAAATTGAAAAATGCTGCTGCATATTTCGACCAAACGAAAGGGTGAACTTTCCTTGTGTCAGGTTTGATTTGTTTTTTTGTTTTCGCTTTTCGTGTCTGATGTTTCCACTCATTTTATTCTCCTCTTCTTGGGAGTAATAATTATCGCCACTTGATGGATGGATGGATGGATGGATGGACATACAAAAAACAAGGCAAGTCATGTTGTGAAAAAAAAAAACAAGGACTTTGTTGTTTATTTCAAGTGCTTTGGTGTGTTTGTTGGGTGGGCGTTGTGGGGTGGATGGTAGTGGTGTGTCTTTCAAGAGACAAGCAATTTATGGGGTATGTTAAACACCACGCGAGCATAAGAAATTGAGGGTCACAAAATGCTCGCACATATTTCCTTTATTCATAACATCAACTGACACAAATAGCATGCACGTATCTCAGTTTTAGAGCTTTGACAAAATCGAGGGGGCATTTTCTTTTCGTTTTTTGATAAAAAAAAATGGAAAAATGTACAAGAAATGCACGACTGTTCAACTGTTCAATTTTCTATTCTTTTGCCAGCCCAAAAGACTCCCAATAAACGGTAGTTTCGCCGATATACATATAGTTCGGTTCTGATTACTTTTGCGGCCCAGGATTTGTCATCGGTGATTAAAGCCTGCATAGATGCAAATTTCAATTTCAGGTTATATCTGTATGTTAAGCGCATGTAAGTAGGGTCCTTATTGACGCATATTACCTATTTTCAATAAGACTTCTAATAAGACACATGGTTAACATACTGCAGACCGTGACTACTGAAGTGGAAGCGAAGTTAAATAACAGAGTCAGGTACGCACTGAATGCTGAAGATCAATGTCAAAGAAACTAAAATTCTCCAGATTACATCCTGGTTAGTTATATCCTAAAACACATTGTAGTGGGCATAAAACGTCAACCACTTGCTGTCTGATTATCTGCAACGTTGTTCATTCATTACTATATAGATTTCCATTAGTTCTTCCAAGCTGGTTGCGTAAGCTGTTCGATATTTGTACGCCGTGGTGCTAGTGGTGAGTGTCTTAGACTTCTGAGGAGGTGGTTCGTGTCTCAGAAGCATGCCCAGTGACTCTGCTGGTTGAAGGGGTAGGTCTAAGGAACTTTTTAGAAGAGGCTGCTGAGATCAACATGCCCATAGCAGCGCTGTTGGTTGAAGTTGCCAGTTGTGGTACTCGTTTAGCGGGTATAACTCCGGAGTCGTCGTTACTAACATGCCCAGTGGCAGTGTTTGAAGAACTAGAGGCTTCCTCTTTAACTGAATTACCGCGGCCATACCCACCATACAACACCACATCATCAACTTGCCCAGCAGCGCAGTTGGTCGAAGTTGCCAGTTGTGGTACTCGTTTAGCGGGTATAACTCCGGAGTCGTCGTTACTAACATGCCCAGTGGCAGTGTTTGAAGAACTAGAGGCTTCCTCTTTAACTGAATTACCGCGGCCATACCCACCATACAACACCACATCATCAACTTGCCCAGCAGCGCAGTTGGTCGAAGTTGCCAGTTGTGGTACTCGTTTAGCGGGTATAACTCCGGAGTGGCAGTGTTTGAAGAACTAGAGGCTTCCTCTTTAACTGAATTACCGCGGCCATACCCACCATACAACACCACATCATCAACTTGCCCAGCAGCGCAGTTGGTCGAAGTTGCCAGTTGTGGTACTCGTTTAGCGGGTATAACTCCGGAGTCGTCGTTACTATCATGCCCAGTGGCAGTGTTTGAAGAACTAGAGGCTTCCTCTTTAACTGAATTACCGCGGCCATACCCACCATACAACACCACATCATCAACTTGCCCAGCAGCGCTGTTGGTTGAAGTTTCCAGTTGTGGTACTCGTTTGGCGGGTATAACTCCGGAGTCGTCGTTACTTACATGCCCAGTGCCAGTGTTTGAAGAACTAGAGGCTTCATCTTTAACTGAATTATCGCGGCCATACACTAAAACCCTAACGGTGCTCTTCAGGATTAGCTTTACATGGCCAAAGCGGTAGCCTACTTTGCCTTTGCAGGTGTAAAGCCTTCTCATACAGACGTTGGAGACGTCGTCAACCGCCAATACGAGGTGGAGGAGTGCATCTTCCTAATTCCTCTGTATCACTTACCACATTCTGCGCAGCGTTTTTAACTAGAACTTTATCACAAGAGAGCTCCGAACTCTGTGGAAAGAAACCACGTACGATGTGTGGTTTGGGGAATGATCCTTCTTCCACCAGCGTCACGTTCAATCCACATTTGGTTCTGATCTTCTCGAAATTCGAGCGCAACTACCTCGCAGTAGTACCGTCTATACAGACCACCACCCCGATTTGAAATAAGATCCGGCCAAACACCGCTATCGGTTATCACAATAACCGCTTTCTGGAAATGAGCCAGTGAGGGGTTGTGTAGCCAGGTCTGTTGGGACGACATCCAACCTGACAGCACTAGTCACTTGGCTGAACGTGGGTATGTCATGTGTAGGTCCCGCCTTGACTTTCTTGGCTCCCGAATTGGATGGAGTTTGATCCTCTGATCTAACACGCTTAGTTTCGCGTTGTTTAGGGGGTACGGTTTTGGGAAAATCGAGAGCACTCTCTTTACTCTTGCCAATCCGTATAGCATGCTTAAGCTGCCTTTTCTCTAGCGAGTTCATTTCGATGAATCCACCCCGTTGTTGCTGGAACTGTAGTCCATCTAATGCCTTCCCAATAGAAGAACATCCGAATTTCTCCGAGATGACGCTGCAGACCTCAACAAGTGTGGATGCGCCAGAACTAGAGGTTCTAGGTGCTACGTCCTCTAATCCGATACACTCGCGAGTTACGGATGGGGCCTGTATGGCAACTGCGTCCAAACTTAGGGGAGACTTTGGACCGAACACAACAGCTTCCTGGGATACAACGGGCTGCCCAACTGCTGGAACCGAGGTTAATGCAGTCTCGTATTCAATTTCGATACCCACGATTATCCAGTAAAAAGGGTCACCCATGACAGAGCCCGGTTTGCCATGGGAAGACTGGTTTAAATCGAAGGTCGCCAGGTATTCGGAGTACACTTACTTGCGACTAAGCCCCCTCTTAGCCATGCATCCATCGGCGTAAGCTTTTCCACTTTGGATTAGGAATACCTTTTATTGAGAATAGGACTAGTCCGTTGCATCAAACCCTCCTCCTTTACCCGGGCTTGTGACCGGCATGCTACCATCATAGCAAGGCGGAGACCCACCATACAACACCACACCTCTGTCTTACCAACACTATTCACCTCAACGACCCCTAAAACTATGGATTCGACACTAATCTTAGCTTTGTATGGGGTGATGCAGCCGCTGTGGACGGCGGCCATTTATTAAATTCTCTAATTCTTACCTTCTCTCTATATTACCTTCTGGTTCTGGGGTGAGCGCTGTGGCTCAGTGGAAATGCACATGGCAAGGGAAATGAGCAGGAGGTTCGTGGTTCGAATCCCGGTAAAACGAAAAGTATTTTTCACGGTGTCCCACCCACCTCTCGCGAATGTCTGACAAACGTTCCGAGAGTAATAACTTGTCACGGAAAGCTTCGCAATTTGCCGTTCAGATCCAGCCTTAAATTGTAGGTCCCTTCCCTTCCATTTGTGTCCAAAAAATATACATGCCCAACACAAATGCGATATTGTTATATATTAACTTCTCGCGGCCGCGGGATGTCTGTCTGTTTATCGTGGAATCTTGCGATCAATTTTTAACCCACTTCCCAAAGCCCGATTTAATTGAAACTGTGCACACATGTGTACTTCCGGTGACAGTACTTTCTATTAAAATTTGGGGCCCCTCGGGCCTCAGGAACGACGGGTGCCCATATAACATTTTTAAAAATTAACCGGATTTTCTTAGTTATGTTTTTTTTTTAAACTCTATGGTCTCTGTTAAAACTTGTGATCCACTGCACCACCACCACGGACCCACTTTGTGCTTGAGTGACATAGCCATAGGTATATAGAAGATTTTGAATTAATCCAAAACTAATAAAATAACAAAAAAAAAAAAAAGAATCGCAAACGCCATTTTGTTTGTGACGCAGACAACAAGAAACCACAAGGTGCAATTACATTATTTCCGCCCTTTGAAATGTGTCGGGACGTTGAAGCGTAACAAAAAAAAAAACAAAACAACAACAACAGCACCGAAACGAGAATCACACAAAATCCTCGATACTTTGCCCAGAAATAGTACAATAGAAACTCCATTTTGGAGTTGATGTGTTGTTTGTTGTTGCACCCATTTACCCAGTGAGATTGTCGACAGGGTCACGGTAAGCGGAGCATTGCGGAGGTATTTCCCTGCCAACTCCCTGCTCCTTATAAATATAATACCCAACCCATTTATGTCTGTGATCCAATGCCTGATCCACAGAGAACCCAATTTGTGTGCGCAGCTTAGAAGTTGGAAATAAAAAATAAAAACATTCCCTGATGCAAAAAGGGAACAATCAACCTACACACACACATATACAAGCGCGCGCGCACCCTGTCGACCGTGGCATTGGCAACGAACAACTGCGCCAATGTTTATGTGCTGTGCAAAATAAGCGCCTTCGAGTTCATACATAGAATGCCTTCGACCATCCCTCCGCCGACCGGCGTCACCACCAACGATAAGCAAAGAAAGTTTGCGAAAAACACTCTTGGCCAGACGGGGAACAAAGAACGCCATCCATAAACAACCTTCGCCCTTCAGGCTTCAGTTGCAAAGGACACGCTAAACTTTTCATAGCTCCGCCATACCCCACTTTCAAACGGCGGCATAGAGTCCTTCCTCCTCCTCAAGTTCGTTCTTTCATTTCATTGCGAATGTCATCAAGCTCCAAGACGGGGAGAAGCAATGCAGTATCATCATGTCCGTATGTCTGTCTGTTGGCCCGGCGACAGGGCGGAAACACTCCAGCATTTCCCATTTGCCCCCATGGTGGCTCCACATCTACAACTGCAGTTGTTACAGAGTTTGCCTCGCTTCCCTATTATCTACTCTCCTTGCAACGCACGCGTTCTCGCGGCGTCTCTACAAATTTATCGATTGAAAAGTGTCTCAGTGAAATGCAGGTCATTGATCCGTTCCCCGTTCGTTCGGTAATTCGTTCATTCGTTTCCTCGCTGCAACATCATCATCATAATCGCGTGCTTCCCCCCCATCCGTTCACATACAGGAAAGGAAAACTCCAGAATGTGTCCCTTTCTCTTCGCATATTCGGTATAAAGTTTCATCGAGACTGTGGTACCATGGTAGTAGAACATTGCGAACAACCTGAATGCATCGCCATATACAACAAGTGTGTATGTAGCATTATAGGAACACAGCAGACCTTCGCCGCACATTTCCATGCACATCATACATACACGTACTACATAAAGCTCTTGTGTCATGTTCCAGACATTGGTAGAAAGGGAAACCAGAACACTTTAGAGCCTTCATTTTATTCTGTGTTGCCTGAAGTTTATGTGAAATGGAATTGATGCAAAAGCGAGTGGGAGGGAGTTTTGTGGGTTGCCGCCGATTCCGGAATTGGCAACACACTGAGGAGCAAATAATCTCTGCAGTTGAAGTACGGGTCGGTGTATGGAAAGAGGGATGGAAGGTGGGGAGGGAAGTCGCGGAATGCTACATAGATTTTTGTTGTCTAGTATTTGGGTGGACTGTACTCCACTGTACTGAGATTAATTTGGAGGACACAACAGAACAAATGGCAGCCCGGAGGAATTACGTGTTGAGACGTCATCAATTTGAGCGGCGACTCTAATGCTTTTGGGGGTTTTGAGGTTTGTGGTTTGAGGTTTAAGGTTTGAGCTTAGACGATGAACAGTTTGGCAGGAAAAAAAGGGACAGGGCCGGTTTGACAGAGTTTTAAGAACCATGTTTAAGGGTCGTTCAGGAAACTCTCACTCAGTTAGGCTAAAACAATGGTTGGCGGTACTATTACCAAATTCTGGGCGCCGTGGCTCTGGTGCTTAGTGCGTTAGACTACTAAGTAGGATGTTCAAGGTTTGAATCCCAGAAAACACCAAACGGTCCCACCTCTCGTGAATGTCTGACAAACGTTCGAGAGTAATAACTGTCGTGATAATCGTCATCATCATCGTGTCCTGTAACCCCGGTTCGGGCATAGGGCGTCAACAAAACGTCTCCATCCTTCACGGTCTGCAGCAAGGTATTTTAGCTGTGGCCACGTCCTTCTCTGAGATTCTGCTTCTGCAGTTGATCTCCATGTTTTTCTTGGTCTTCCAACCCGCCGTGCACCTTGTGGATTCCATTCAAAGGACTGCTTTGCAATTTCGTCGTTTGATTTACCTTGAGGATACGGTTTTCAATTGTAGCTCCCTTCCATTTGTGTGCAAAAATATAAGACGCACAACACGAATGGTTGCGAGAGAAGCTTGTGGTCCAACGATCTGTCGCACCAAATATTATTGTAATATTGCGAAATTAGTTGAAGGAGGTACACTCTAAGAAGGTGTCGTTTCGCGTGAACTAAGATCTTGAAAACACTTTGCACGAGACAAGACGAAATTATAACGTGGCTATTCTTGTATTAGGGGAGCAACAAGTTGGGGCTTATGAGAAAACCCAGTGGTGCCTCACAAGCTTAATGCATAAAGACTAATATATACCTTCATGACTAAATATATCTGTGTCATCCTGGATATAAAGCTTAGCTGAAACTCCAACACTGAATACAGACTTAGAAAGCATGTTCCGCTTTCTGCGACAGGAGTACAACGATTGTCAAGAAATGGAGCCTAAAGCTAAACACAGTTTGTCCAATACTTTCATAAGGAGCGATGGACAAAAAATACAATGTCAGCAAGCTTAGCAGCTTTACGGTCATGTTCGACCCATGATTTAAACACCATTCTGAAATATTTATCAAAGACGTCGTGGCGTTTAGTGCAGTACGACTCAGAGAGTCTGGGTGGTTTGTCACCTAAACTTACGGACACTTTAATACACCGTATATGGTACCAAAAGATATGATACCATCTTCAACTCACAACTGTACTCCAAAACTCAGCTTTGAAGTCGAGTTCCCCCATCAGAGTAAATTGGAAGGACACTTTAAACTGAGGTATCCAAGATGAAGGATATAGTCAGTGCAGGTATCTTCTCAGACAGACTGAATTTGTCAAAATTCTATAGACTTTCTATGGGTACCGGCTCGATGGAAAATATCAGGTGTCAACTGAGTTAATTTAAGGAATGAATTCTCTCTTTTCATATTCCCAAGTCGCCACTAGAGTATGGTATTTTGACAAACTGTGGCATATGAAGAGCGTTACCTCCAATAAAAGAGGAACAACCGAATTGATCTGCAGATCACGGAAAGGTATTGTCAGATTTGCGGCACTAAGTACTGATGACTGATCTGTGGACAGCCACGCTGCTAAACTGAGAATTTCACATAATATCTTGCAGGGGCAGCAAGGAGGTAGAAACTCTCATTCAATATCTTTGCAAATGCCAATAAAAGGTCCAGACTCCGAGCATACAAAGCAAACCATTCTTTGACGACCTGAAGGAGTACGGGATCTTCGAACAGATCTTGTACAAAGTGGTCCCTCAATTAAATTGTCGAGCACCAATTCGAAGTATTTCAATCCTTTAACTGTCTTGGGTGAATTGAACAAAATGGTACCAGAATAACCACACGGTTGCTTAAAGCTAACAAAGTATGTCAAGACTCTTTGAATTCAGAGACGTTACCGTAACAAACAATCTGGTGGTCTATAAGACAATGGTAGCTCATAGACTTTGGTAAGTGATCAGTAAAAATTACTTCGAATTGTAAGCCGCGTTCGAAATGAAAGTCTTGCAGATATTTTTGGCACCATATGAAGCCTCGTTATGTTCTCAAGGTAGATCTCAAAGGGACATACCTGAAAATTGCTGTGCAATAGGATTTTTGAAGCACGACAGTGGAGCCTACACTGAAAAGATGGATAGATCAGGTAGCTCAGGCTCTAGGGAAGCTAAACTATATAAACTCGACACCGATAGCCAAACCTGATGATGATTATAATGATCAGTATTTTGAGGGGACTGATCATTACGAAAGACATAATCAATATGTTCATTTGATATATCCCCAATTTTCTAAATATAAGAATAAGATATAAGGATCAGTCTAAGGTTGATGTTAAAAAGATCAGCGTTTTTCGTATTATTTAAAAAGAATCGAATTAGAATGCGAAGGTATGCTGCTTTACCGGTGATCAATCAGTATATGATCAGGACGATCAGTGAAAAACCATGTGCTTATTATAAGGATCTCACACTCAGGACTGTGTAGTGAGTGAATTCTTAAGTATCACTCCGAAACATTAGTATTCTAATGAAAATCATGATGATGAAGCTCTGACAAACAATTAGCTAGCATTCATGTGCTGAAAATATTAAGTGTTGTCCAAGTATTTTTAGCAGGAACAGTATATTGTGAAGAATCTGTATACCTGTAAGCGAATTAGTATGACATGTTCTGAAGCTGATATATTTGCTTAGAAAGATCAGGAAGATCAACTGAGATAATAGGAATCAAGAAGCATATTACTTATGGCTTCTGATGCATCTGTACTCGTCTAATAAGATTAAATTACTTTGCAAAATCATGATGTTCTATTTAGAGAGCATATTGCATTTAGTAATCAAGGATTATACAGAGAACAAAAATGGACCGATTCCTAAACTTTGTTAAACTATGAGTATCTTATCCGTTTTATCTGTTAAAATGTTAACAAATAGCAAGGAAGTCTCTTTCTTATCATTGCTTCCTGTGATCAATCTGTTCTTTAATTATCTAAAATTCAAATTGGGGTTTCATTAAGAGCGCCCCGTTTTCTTTTTAAAAATAAGCAGTTTCTGTTTAAGCTTACAAAAGTGATATCAGTTCTTGGTTAAAGTATCCCTAATGCCATTTATTACGGAGTACATAATGATTGAAATGTCCTCCACGGAATCGCCTAAACGTGTGAATGCACTATTAATAAATTTTTCATGACTTTTTCGTATAAATCGGGTGATATGAAGGCTTTTTTGCATTCTATGTCGTTCTTTAGGTCGTCTGCATACTCTAGCTTATTAGAATAAACCATGAACTTGAGATAGCTCCAAAATAAAGAAAATTCTAGTGGCTCTAGTTCACACGAAGGAGGTGGCCAATTGATTGGTCCATTTTTGGAGATAAAAAGATCACCGAATTTCGACTTCAATAATTCGATTGTTTGGCAAACTGAGTGGCATATCTCGTCGCCGTCTCGTTGAAACCATATATACTCCAAGTTAACGTCTTCCAAATTACCCAAAAAACTCAGTCAGTTAATATGTTTCGCTAGCGATCTTCACTAACTGTAACTGCGTTGCCAGCATCTTTGAAGAAGATGTAGGGGGCAAAATTACCCCTCCAGCGTGAACCCGCGCTTGTTTATTAACGTATTCGCGCTTAGCGACTTTAGATGAAATAAGGAACAAACCTATTTACTATTAGGTTCTGGGAGATCGACTCAGTAGTATTAATGTTTCTAAGGAAATAAATTTGTTAGATACGATCAGGAAGATCATTAGACTTAAGCGGGCATAAGAGTAAAAAAGAAGCACGCACATTTAGAGAATATCAATAGCATCTGGAGGATCGCACGGTTTTTACTATACTCGGTACGATAAATGTTTGCATGGGCAAAACGACCAGAATGATTTATAATCATGACATAATAGGACTTAAAGTAAAAAATAGAAGCTTTGCCTGTCCAGAGATTACTTTATAAGTTATTGAAGATATGCAGTTTATTAGCAAGATCAGAAAGATCACTCTACGTCACCAGCAACAAGTAAATTAAAAAAAAAAACTAAGATTTCGGAAACAACATTGTGCCACACGTGCTATACGCGACACGACACACGCGTTACACGCAGATGCTCTAAAATTGCCTAGTCATATTTCTAGAAAGTGCGAATGTTGGTTAAAAAGACCTCAAAAAAGTTGAAAGAACAAACTTTCACTTGCGCCAAACGTGCTACACGCGGCATGACACATGCGTCAGACGCAGATTCTCAAAAATTGCCCATTCAGCTGTCTAGTAGTGTAAAAGTTGGTTAAAAATACCTCAAAGAGGTTAAAAACCGACTTTACTTGCCCCACACGAGCATCACACGCAGACGCTCAAATACTGCCTATTCATCTTTCTAGGAAATGTGAATATTGGTAAAAAAGATTTAAAAGAGGTTGAAAAAATAAACTTTTACTTGCGTCGCACCTGCCACACGTGACACGTCACACCCGTTATACTCAGACGCCCAAAAATTGCCTATTCAGCCATCTAGGTAGTCTGAAAGTTTGTTAAAAAGACCTCAAAGAGGTTGAAAATCACAACTTTTACTTGTGCCACACGTGCTACACGCGACACGACACAAGCGTCATACGCAGGCACTCAAATATTGCCTAATCATCTTTTTAGGAAGTGTAAAAGTTAGTTCAAAGCACCTCAAAGATGTCGAAAAACCAACCTTTACTTGCGCCACACATGCTACACGTGACACGCCACAAGCGTCATACACAGACGCTCAAAAATTCAGCTATTCAGCTCTCTAGGTAGTGTAAAAATTGGTTAAGAGGACCTTAAAAAAGTTGCAACAAACAGACAAAAATCTTTTAGGGATTTTATTTAAGGGAATCAATAGTCAGCCAGGCCAGGAAGATCAGGATGATCAATTTTAAAAAAAAAAACAACCCATAAAAATTAAAAAATTTCATGTAAATTCGCTAATAACCAAATGACGGAATGTTGGGACAACTTGTTGTTCAATGCGTATATTTCTGTTGACATCTAACGACATTTCCTCTATAAACGCTGAAAAATAAAACAGATGCGTGCTTGCGCATGTTCGTATTGTAGTTAAACCACACCTCCCAATGGTATGGTGAAAGGAGCGCTGCACACACCGCACACAGTCATTATAGTATGGCGTGATCTGATTGCGCTATATGCCATGATTGTTAAAAAAATTTGTATGGAAGCCCACCGAGCCCGTGGCTTGATTACTGCAAAAATTTAACAGAAAGTGTTGTCACCAGAGATGCACATGTGTGCAAAGTTTCAATGAAATCAGATTTTCGGAAGTGGGTTAAAAATTAATCTCAAGATTCCACCAGCTAGCCAGCCAACCAGCTAACCACCGACAGACAGGATCATGTTGTCGCGAAGTTAATATAGAGAATTAAAAAACAAGAGTTTTTAAAAAAGAAGCATTTTTTATTAACGGTTACCTAAGTCAGTTTCAAGAAACACAATTAAGTCAAATTAACACATGGAAGCTTTGTTCGAAGAGTCTTTAGACTTTGGCATAAAACTAACATGTGAACGTGCTCCTACCCAGTGTCTAGTCAAGAGATCGAAGAGGTTACGGCCCTATTTGCCAACGAAACTAAAACCCTACAGACGCTCATGCATTACATTTGAAGCATTTCAATTCAATCTAATAGAACAGTTGTTGCAATTCTCCAACGAGCTAGTCCGTTCTGTATATAATATCCAGCGGTAGGTGGCAACTCCAGTTATGTACAGGAGTGCCTCATGTCTGCGCCTGCTTTGGCACAAAGCCAGACAAAAGGCTGTTTACGCATTTCAAATAAATGGGCGACACAAAAAGACATAAAAACAACACAAGGAATACAGGATAAACCAGAAATGATGAAGAGTGAGAGGGGATGAGAAAAAGGTGCCGACGTCGG
Source organism: Nephrocerus scutellatus (assembly GCA_947095585.1). Classification (NCBI taxonomy): domain Eukaryota; kingdom Metazoa; phylum Arthropoda; class Insecta; order Diptera; family Pipunculidae; genus Nephrocerus; species Nephrocerus scutellatus. The sequence continues at coordinate 82,739,278 of OX352765.1, read as the reverse complement.
AAAAATGTTTTGATCCAGTTGAAGTAGGCCGCCATTTTTGTGCCGGTGCAAATGCTGTTTACATATATGGAGCTCTGCACTGTCACATCGGGGTGTGGGGTGGTGTCTGTCTGCCTTGGACTATGTCCCTCGGTGGTTGCGTGGCATCCTTGTTAATTATTACATCCATCCGGTGTCATACACTCGCATAGCATCAGTGAAATTCATCAGCAATCAGCAAGTTTGTTACCTATTTCTGTTATAACAGCCCGACCAGACGCCATTTTACATAATCCTCCCTCTCGTTTGGGGGATAATTTCTGGTTGGAGGTATAAAACAGTTTTGAAATGGGTCATTCGCCTGACTCATGCGGTGGCTTTGGTTGGTTTAAATGCGTTGCCGACACGGTGGGTATAGGGCAACATTTTGGATGAGTAAATCCAGACAGAGGGTGATTTTTTAGAGATTCCGATCAGATATAAAGGGAAGCCACAAACATAACATTGGTGGCGAAAGTGTGTTGGTGCGTATAGGTGAAGTCAGTGGTGTCGTATGCACAACGGATTTCACTTTCGTCACGCTCCAATCATTACAATGACAAGCGTTAAGGGTCAAACAGAATGCACATTCGGCTCCTTATTCAAGTGTGGAACCTGTCGACATTTTCTTAAGAAAGAGCGCTGGTGAGCGCAATTTCTTTAGAAAATCTAACAGTTAGGGCCATTAGTTAGTCTATCAAGTTTTTACAAGCCTACGGAAGCATACCGTTCTATCTTTAACATAATCAGAAATGGTTCAAAAAGGTGGAAGCTCAAATTCAATGAAAACCACACTCATAGAGCAACAAAATCGCCTAAAAATCAGAACGTAATCGACTGCACCATACGCCGCTATGAAAAATTAACTCAAGTTGAAGCCTTACGAGATACAAAAAGTGCATTTAGCACACGTCTGAAAAGGTTATGGCTGCGCTCAAAATGTGCGGGACATACATTTTTGGAAAGGACGTTGAAGGACAAGTGGACAAGCGATCTGTTTAAAAACAACAAGCGCCTGCTGTCCACTTCATTATATCAAGCAGAGGCAGGGCGCTAAGGTGAACCAGCAAGTATACCAACAAAAATAATGCATTGATTCCTTGGATACATAAACAATTCGTTGAAAATTCCAAGAGGTTTCTGAACCTTATCATAACGCTCGTTTGATATAACAATTTTTACAAAATGTTCCACAGTTCATTTGTTCGCAGCAGGGCGGCCTTCATACTCGCCACACTTGAATTCGACTGACTTTTCCATCCATTTGATAAATTTTAGAAGAACATCTCCATCCAAACGGTCCCTTTTGGCGGCCAAGGTGTCAACAAAAAAATATGAACGTAATTGAAGTCAGCCCTTCGTTGGAAACGGTAATGAAATCCACAGTTTTTATTTAAAAACTTTTATTTAACTTGAATTGAGCTCTTTTTGTCTTTTTTTGACTTCTTCGAGGTCCTTTTTATCCACCTTCCACACGTCCTAAAAGCTGAAATATTGTGAGTGTTTAAGGCGAAAATAACATTTTTTATATTCTACATGTCAAGCGTGTCGCGTATGGCGCTTGTGATGGGTTGGTATGTTTGTTTTTTCGACTTCTTTGAGGTCTTTTGGTGGTTAACCTTTTACATGCCTAGAACGCTGAAATATTGTGAGTGTCCAAGGCCAAAATAGCATTTTTTATATTCCGCGTGTGACGCGTGTTGCGTGTCGTACGTCTGATGAGTTGAAATTTTGGTTTTTTCGACCTTTTTTAGGTCATTTTTAACCACCTTCCACACGACCTAGAGAGCAGAAGTTTGGTTAGTGTCCAAGTCCAAAATAGCATTTTTATATACCGCGTGTGGCGCGCGTGATGGTTGGAAATGCCACCATTTTCTCATTTTTTAGGGGTCCTCTTTAACCACCTTTCGCACAAACTAGAGGGATGAAATTTTGTGAGCAGCTTAATGACAGGTGACGATTTTGATATCGCGCGTGTGACGCGTGTCGCGAGTCACGTGTGGCGCGTGTGATGCGTGGAAAAAAGGAAATACTTTGAAATATGGCCGACCTCAAAAACAGATCATTTGGCGATTATTACCAAATAATAAGGGACTGTGTGGCGTATGTCGATGTATACATAAAGGTTTGTACCAGATAAATGAAGTTTTCTTTGCATTTCCCTGTAGTTATGAAGTGTGTAATCCAAATCATCGGAAGACACATGATGCCAACATCGGCGCCAGAGGTAACCATGTCGAACAGTGAGATATTTCTCATGAAATTTAATGCACTTTTAATATTTGTTGTTGATGCCGTGTTTTGAAATTTCTCTTTCAAAAGAAAAGAATCTGGCATAGCCGTCTAAAAATACTGTGAAGTATAGTTAATAAAGGGTGGTCAATTTAGAGGTATCGGATTTTAAATTCAAATAAAAGAACAAAAATTCAAATTGATTGGGCCAATCTTTATTATTTTTGTTTAGAACCATTCATGACATTTATTTTTATAAAGCCCTTTCAAATGTTGGCCGCAACTGTGCCGTAATTCGGTCATCCGTAAACACCCATTTTGAATGACTCGCTCGAGGGCTTCGGTCGGTATCTCGCGAATAACTTGAGTAATGTTGGCTTCCAATGCCTCAATCGTAGCTGGTTTATCCACAAAACATTTAGACTTTACATACCCACACAAAAAAAGTCCAAAGATGTGATATCACACGATCTTGGTGGCCAATCCACCGGTCCGAGACGAGAGATCAATTGCTCACCGAAACGAGGACGCAGTAAATCGATTGTGTCACGGGCTGTATGGGATGTAGCGCCGTCGTGTTAGAACCAAATGTCGTGGAGATCACGGGCATCAATTTCCGGCATCAAAAAGTCGTTTATCATGGCGTGATAGCGTTCGCCATTCACTGTTACATTGGCGCCAGCCTCGTCTTTGAAGAAATATGGACCGATGAATCCTCCAGCCCATAGGCCGCACCAAACGGTAGTTTTCAATGAATGTAATGGCAGTTCGTGAATGGCTTCGGGTTGCTCTTCAGCACAAATACGGCAATTTTGCCTATTGACGAAGCCATTAAGCCAAAAATGAGACTCATCGCTGAACAAAATTCGGGTCCCAAAATACGGATCTTCGGCGAGTTTTTCAAGAGCCCAACGACTGAAAGTATAACACTTTGGAAGGTCGGCCGGCTTCAATTCTTGAACTCAAACCAAGATCTCTGCGTAAAATCGCCCAAGTAGTGCCATAAGATAGGCCAATTTGTTGAGAACGGCGCCGAATCGATTCTTCCGGGTTTTCGGCAAAACTCTCACTTACAGCCGCCATATTCTCTTCATTTCTGGCTGTACAGCTTGTACGTGGTCTAATCGGTCGAGTATCATCAAATAATGTAAAATTATTCTCAAGTTTGCCGATGGTATGCCGAATAGTGCGTTCGGTAGGACGATTATGTACACCATAAGTTGGCCTGAGCGCGCGATGAACACTTTTCACAGATCGTCGATTTTCGTAATACAATTGTACGATCTGTAAACGTTGTTAAGGCGTTAGTCTTGCCATGATGAAATGTCAATGAATACTGAATAAAAGTATGTATTTAGTTTGACAGTAGTCACGCGTGGACATGTCAAAAAAATCATATTGGAAAAAGTACCTCCAATCGGATCACCCTTTAGAATCTTAAAAGTTTTAAAAACAATTAAATATTGAATATAAAAGTTTGAAATATATATATACACAATAGCAAAAAACCAATGTAGAATCAGTTTCTATGTTCCATAAAAAAGTTTAAATGAGAACCATTCTATGTTCCATAATAATTTTAGGTACTTTAAGTTAGATGTTATATGAAACGTTACTCTCAGATTTCAAAGTAAAATTTACTATAAACAAACAAAAGTAAGTTCGGTGTCTTGCAGGTAAATAAAATAGCTTGTGTGTGTTTTGTAATCCAGCAAGAGTTTCTTGCAGTTTTCCAAAACCGCTTATCCGGTTTAGCATAGCTTAAAACCACTGCAGAGTCTGTTGTATTCCATTACGAACGAATAGGTAAGTATCACTGCTAATTCACAATTTCTCACGACTAACTACTACTTTGCGGAACAAGTATATAAACTTAAAAAATCTCCTATTTAGTTATTAAGAAGAGTAAATACCACGACTTGATAACACTCGTTTTCAACTTATCTCAAATGTAGAATGTATCACGTTCTTTTGCGCTTTATATTTATAAACTGTGAAAAACCTAAAGACGACGCACTCGTTTAACATTTACTCACAACTACCTCGTATTTATTATAATGGATTAATGGAATACAAGAAAATAGCACAAGAAAAAGTGAAATTGGTGCATTAAAGAACAATAAAAGGCTGTTTCAAGCGAATCAATTGAGTTGATATGGAATGCGTCTATTATTAGCTAACACAAACGTTTGCAAACACAACAAACTTCACCGGCAGCCGATGCAGTGGTTCCAAACTACAAGCGTGCCTTGTTTGCAATTTTTAAAAAATTTACATGGACACCACACGGGTCTCATGGCCCTATCACTTCAACAAATTTACAAAAAGTTATGTCCATCAGTGAAACACAAACAGTGTTAAAAATTCGAGCTAATTTTTAAAACATTTATATGAGCATCCTTTGGGCCTCAGGGCCCGTTTACTCCAAAAACTTTACAAAAGATTTTGTCCATCGGAGATACAGAGGTGTATACAATTTGAATAAAATCGTGTTAATTTTTTTGAAAAATTTTTATGGGGCCCACGACTCCGGCCACCAAAATTTTTGCAAAAAGTGTTGTCCATCGGAGATACACACGTATATAAAATTTAAAAAAAATCGGGTTAATTTTTTTGAAAAAAAAATTGGGGCCCAATGACCCTGGGGCCCAAAAATTTTACAAAAAGTGTTTTTCATCGGAGATACATACGTATATAAAATTTGAAGAAAATCGGGTTAATTTTTTTTTAAATTTTGGGGCCCCATGACCCCGGGGCACGGGGACTCCAAAATTTTTAAAAAAGTGTTGCCTATCGGAGATACATACGTATATAAAATTTGAAGAAATTCGGGTTATTTTTTTAAAAAAAATTTATGGGGTCCCACGAACCCGGGGCCCGGGGTCTCCAAAATTTTTACAAAAAGTGTTGTCTATCAGAGATACACATGTGTATAAAATTTGAAGAAAATCGAGTAAAATTTTGTGAAATATTTGTATGGGAGCCCCCCGACCAAATTTTAATAACGGGTGTTTTTTTAAGAGGTTGCCGATTTTTTTTTGAATAAAACACATATAAAATTATGAAATGACCAAAAATTTTTTTTATTTGGTAGATAATTTTTTGGCATTTAACATTTAAACACAATTTCTGGCATATGGCTACCACGACTATTTTTCACAAATGTCATTCTGGAGGTCCAATTTTCCAGCACTTTTTCAAGCATTTGAGGGCGTATGTCAGCAATGACACGTTGAATATTGGTTTCCAAAGCGTCAATCGATTGAGGTTTATCCACATAAACCAATGACTTCACGTATCCCCACAAAAAGTAATCGAGTGGCGTCAAATCGCACGAACGCGGAGGCCAATTCACCGGACCATTTCTCGAAATAATGTTGTCGTTGAAAGTTTCTTTCAATAAGTCGATTGTTTCACGTGCTGTATGGCAAGGGGCACCATCTTGTTGAAACCACATTTCATCCATATCCATATCTTCAAGATTTGACAACAAAAACTCATTTAACATGGTTCTGTATCGATTTCCATTCACGGTAACGCGTCGTCCTTCCTCATTTTTAAAGAAATATGGACCGATGATCCCACCAGCCCATAGACCGCACCAAACAGTACATTTATCAGGATGCATTGGTAATTCTTGAACGGCGTGTGGATTATCTTTGCTCCAAATGCGACAATTTTGTTTGTTGACGTATCCATTTAACAAAAAATGCGCCTCATCACTGAAGAGAATTTTACGGTAAAAAAATGGATCTTCGTTCAATTGATTTAACGACCAATCACTGAATTCACGGCGCAAACGATGGTCGTGTGGCTTTAATTCTTGCACCAATTGAATTTTGTATGGCACCAAACCCAAATCTTTACGTAAAATTTTCCATAAAGTCGATGGACAAAGTCCAATTTGCTGAGCACGACGACGAATCGATAAATTGTCGTTTTCTTCGACACTGGCCTCAACGACAGCAATATTTTCTTCTGTACGAACTCTTCTCATTCTTGTCGGTGGCTTGGCATCCAAAAGAGTGAATGTAGACCGAAATTTGGTAATTACGTTCTTTATGGTGGTCTCTGACGGACGATTATGTGCACCATAAAATTCACGAAGTGCTCTATAAACATTTTTAATTGAACACTGATTTTGAAAATAAATTTCCACGATTTGAAAACGTTGTTCTGGAGTTAACCTATTCATAATGATTTGCCAAACAATACTGAGTAGAAATGCCACTTTGAGCTGTCAAAACAACTGTCATAAAATAAAACGACATCTATCGGAAAAACAAACCTCCTAAAAAAACACCCTTTAGAATGTGTTGTCTCCGTAAATACACATGTGTGCAAAATTTTAATAAAATCGGGCCGTGGGAAGTGGGTTAAAAATGTATCGCAAGATTCCACGACGACCGACGACCGACATCCGTGCCACGGGCAAGTGAAGTTAATATAGAGAATTTAAAAAAAGATGGTATTTCCCCATTAGTTCTGAAGAGGTGTTCTTCCAAGCTGGCATTACCATTGCGTAGATGCTTTTCCATCTATCCTATTCTTCTGGACTCTTCCCGAGAAGTTGAAAAACACCCTTTGTCCAGCCCATACCCAAAAAAGGCGAGCCGTCGTCTCCTTCTTCGTACCGACTCATAGCACTTACATCAATTCTTTCCAAGCTCATGAAAACGCTGATCAATTTTCAGCTCATGAAATATCTTGAAACCAACAAAATCCTTAGTGCCCGGCAGTACGGATTTCCACTGGTGATTTGATGGTATATCTCACCAAACAGGGGAACCGGTCTTTGCATTAATTTTGTGAAATCAAAGCTTTTGTATTCGATATTTCTAAGGCATTTGACCGAGTTTGGCATCAAGCTCTTTGGTCCAAAGTGCGTGCTTATGGAGTCGCTGATAAACTGCTTCATTGAATTAGAAGCTATCTTTTGGACCGATCAATTCATATTGTATTGGGCGGTTTCAAGTTTTAAAGTACATCACTTAAATGCTGGCGTTCCTCAGGGCTCTGTTTTTGTCACCGACAGACACTCTTTCTCATTTTAAAACGTTTTTATTAGCTCGCTTGCGTGTATATCTCTCTGTTCGGATGGAATTTTGTAATTGATTTTAAACTAACTTCCTATTGAGCTAGAGACATGAAATTTTAGACTTACTTCAGAATTGGATGAAAATTGACAAATCGCAAAAAAAAAACAGTTTCAGATCAGTGCAGACTAATACGCACAACACTAAACGTTTTAAATTTAAAATGTATCTTTATTGGGTAGGTGGGTAGGTAGAGTGGGGGACCACGCTGTTTTTGCAGGGTCCTCAATTATCGCTAGTGTACGCCATTTTGATGCCACAAAACTGGAGGGATCTAGCATAGATAAGGACGAGGTTTAAAACCGGCCTGTAGCGTTCAGGTATGAGATCCAGTCGATGGCCCTGTAATCTGAGAGCTTTTTCAGGTCGTAAAAAAATTGTTTATCAAAAATGCCGTGTATTGACCCTGCTAGGGCTGGACAACTGCAGGGAAGTGTATGAGAGTTTCTTTTTCAACTTATGCTGAAGTTGTTGTGCGGTATAACCAACAGTCCAGTGGCCCCTGCTGATAGCCACAATTCTGGCAATATCCTACCGGATTCTGGATAACAATTCGGTGGTTTTCTTTTTGCTGTAGGATGGCCTTATTAATCTTGATATGGCACAGTTCGACAGACTGCTCCACCTGAGCTGTGACTTAGTATTAAAAAAGGAGAGAAAGAAATACTATGGAGATGTCCAGGAATTGACTGATCGAAGCCAATTCTTCTTGGCACTGTTTTCTAAATCGTCCTTATGGCAGATTGGCTATCAACACAAATACCAGCCCTTCCGATTTGTGCGTTTACGCGCCGTAATGCTCTACAGGCATCCCTAATTGCTAGAATCTCTTGCCTGAAAGATGCTAGCCGAATCGGGTAGCTTTAATGACCTTGATAGATTTAGATCATCCGAGAAGATACCTGCACCGACTCCATCCTTTATCGTGGATCCGTCAGTGAATATTGTTGCGTTATATAGCCTCCTTACTGTCCCATCCTTCCAGTTTCCCCTGGTAGGAAACTGAACGCTGAACGAGAAGTTGAAGCTAAATTTAGGGATGCAGTAATAATATCGGCGCGACAGACCATACGGTCCAAGGCCTGACTTCTCGCAACCATTTGTGTTGAGCATGCATATTTTTGAACACAAATGGAGGGACCTACAATTTAATGCCGGATCCGAACGGCGAATTGAGAAGCTTTCAGTGACAAGTTATTACTCTCGGATGTTTGTCAAACTTTCGCGAGAGGTGGGACACCGTGAAAAATACTTTGGTGTTACTGGGATTCGAACCATGAACCCCCTGCTCAGCAGTCCATGCTCCTATCCGCTGAGCCACGGCGCCCACTGTAGCAGTAATCAGTAGATAATGGTAACGTACAACTGCTGTGTACAGCCAGAGAGCCATCTTTGGTTGAAGACCCCATTTTCTGTCGATGGTTTTGATGCTGGCATAGAGGACCACGCATGCTTTCTGAGCCCTGTTCTCTATGTTAGCTTCCTATCCAAGATTACTCCGAGATATTTGGCGCAGGGGGTACGGCTGAGACTTTTCCCATTGAGTTTTGGAAGGATAAAGGCCGGTATCTTGGATTTAGTGAGGAACAAAACCATTTCGGTCCTCCCAGGGTTGACTGCAAGGCCACAGCTTGTTGCCCAGGAGCTGACTTTACCCAGGGCCTTTCCATGTCTTCACGGATCACGGAAAGATACTGGCCTGATACGAGTATCACCACGTCATCCGCATACACAACTACCTTCGTCTTATCCTCTTCAAGTTTTAGTAGCATTTCGTTAATGACTATCAGCCACAGTAAGGGAGAGATTACCCCTCATTGGGAGGTGCCTCTGTCGACCCGTTTGTTAATTTTACAACTGCCAAGATTGGATAAGATCCATTGCCTAAGGAAGGATTCCACTCCTGACTGGGTCAGAGCTTCTTATTAGATAACATGTTTATTAATGATCTCCCATCTGTGACATCTAATCCAATTCACTATTTTGCTGATGAAAGCACTCGCAGCTTCTCATATATGTTTTAGGAACGTCCCTCCGTCCTTCTTATGGCAATAAAATAAACAAAATAAGCAACAATGTCATTGTATGTAAAAAAAAAACAAAAATTTTATTATCATGTTGCCTTAAACAACCGCAAGTATCGAAGGTAATTGAGGGTCCAGCGAAAGTTATCAAACTATAAGTATAACCTTCGGGACCTGCTGCTCACCCGTCGCATTACATTCAGAAATCGTAATCGAATTTGCCAAAGTTCTCGTAGTGTTGTTCGTAGTATTTCTCGAATTTGTCCATGTGATAGATCTTGACATCCTTGAAGTACATGTTGGGCACATAGAAGTTGTATTCGTCAATCGCACGGTCAAATGGATAACCGAATGGCATGCTGTCAATGTAACGATATCCAGATCCAATGGCACACGAGTAGGTGAAGTCGTGTTGCTGGTAGTTGCTGCTGGCGGTGTATGGTGTGACAATGAAGAACATCTGCATTGGCATACCGTGGTACCAACCGCGCGGCAAGATAAGACGATCCGGGTATCCACAGTGTGGCTGGCTGATGTTCAGTGGGAATTGGTATTTGCCCTCGTAGGCGGTCATCGCGTAACGGTACAATTCAGTGTATGTGGTGCGATCCTTAACAGTCCAGTAGAAGTCATTCGAGTTGCGCTTGATAGCGTTCTGTCCAGCAACCAATTCGTAGGTGAATTCATCGATTTCCATAAAGTTTTCACGGTTCTCGGCGAGTGAGATGGTGCGTCCGTATTCATCGAATTTAGGGCCAATAAACGTACGAATGACAACCTTCTGAGCCTTATCCGATTTGACTGTTAGGTCAAAGTTGAACGGCTTATGGTTGAGTCGGCTCTGGCGGGCCAACAGAGTCTTATCCCAAACGAATTTACCATCGGCGAAGGTCATCTTGTCGTTCAACAAGTTGGTGGCATCAAAGTCAACCAAGTCAAAGTAGGTGACCAATTTGTCAACATTCACATCTTCGATTTGCACTCCCTTGAAGGTTAACTCCTCTTTGGTGTACTCACCCAGGTGATGCTTATAGCGATAATAGATTTGTGTGAACTTCTTGTACATCATGTAGAACATCGGATCGCGCAACATAGTTTCATAGTTCATGAATACATTGGGAATGTATGTCTTGTCGTAGATGTCACCATTGGAGGAAAACACACTGGCAAAGAATGTCAAGTATCCGAAGAATTTCTTATCGACAAGATCAAAGTTACCCTGGATCATCTGGCCAATTCGTTCGATCGATTCCGATCGCCTCAAGTCAATCTTGGTGCCATTGTAAAATTCAAAGTATCCCAAATCGATGGCATTGTAGATCCTCTTTTCGAGATATGCGATACGTTGAAGTAGGTCAGAGCTCTCAAACGATTCCATCTCATAATAGTTCTTCCTGTACGAGTATCCTAAGCCATTGTAAGTGATCAATTGTGGATTGTATCCGGTTTCGATGGTGCTGCTGTACCATGAGAAGTCTTCGATATCGCCCAGACCATGGGACAGACGCTCCATATAGTAGCGGGCCAAAATCTGTTGCACATTGAATATCCACCATTCACTGCGACGATCATGATGGAAACTGTAAGTTTTTTCTTCCATATACAGCGGATAATCCATGTTCAGGTAGTACCAGTAGGCGTTCCAGCCCAAATCTTCAGTGAAGTAGGATAATTTTGAATTCTCATTGAAGATTTCAATGTCCCGCGTATAGTCGACTGGCATCCAGAACATTTGCAAATCCTTCATAATTTCCGTGTATTTCGGGTCCCTGCTGTATTCGCTGTAATTCTCACGGATCATACATTTATCCTCCGAATAGAAATGCTCGCCAAGACCCATCAATTTCCACCACTGCCATGTCTTATAGTCCTTTGTGTAGACGTAGTTACCGTAACTGTCCTTGAAATTCTCATAGAAGATGTCCTTGTATTCCTTCTCGTACATGACGTACTTACTCCAGACATTGTAGTCAAATTTCTCAGCTTGGTAGATGAATTTACTGTTGAAGAAGTTCTGCGGGAAGATTTCATAGATCGAGGGAAGAATGAAACCATCACAATCCGGACGATGGATGACTGCCAGCGTTAGAGCGTTAACGAAAACACCAGCATTGACATGAATACGTGCCCAGCAGACGTTGCTGACGAACGTCTCCCAATCCTGAGCGTAGTAAAAGAATTGGAAGAGACCCAACATTTCCTTGGCGCTGTGTCTGGACAAAGCACCGTAGAATTCACCCTTAGGCAGGATAGCACCCGACTTGTACAAGTCATAGAATTTGGTCATGTAATCGTCCCATTGCTGTAATGAGAGAAATCGCCGACAATTATTACAGTTATCCATATACCCAGCCAGCTAACTTACCGCGTATTTTGTCTTATTCAGAACCAACTTGCCGCCAAGCTTAATGTATTCCTCAAAGGACAATGGATCTTCGACGCGATAAAGAATTTCAAAGAAGAATTTCTGCTTCGCCAAGAAGTCCTTGTCAGCTGTCGTGTCGTTTATGATTGAAAAGTTGGTTAATTAAATATTTTTTTTTTATCAATTTACAAATGACAACTCACCATACTTTACATCCTTGTGGATGCTGGCCGATTGCACCAAAGCCACGACAGCCACACAGGCAAACAGAAAAACGGACAATTTCATTCCGGTCACTAATTCAACCAACCTCTCCGAACTTGAAGTATTGCTCCCCCAAATTCTAAAGACTGCTGATTCCGGTCAAAGCGGTCAGTTCTTTTATATGCATTTCTTATCAGTTTGCAGTTAAAAAATGGAGCTTTTATTTTTAAAAAAAAAATTAATTGTTTTCTTATACCCAGCACGTGTAGAAGGTTAATTTTTGAAATTTTAAAAAAGAAATAAACGGAATTTCTTCTGTTCACCTTCATGAAACTTTTTAATTATTTTGCCATTTTGAGTTATCTGTTGTGTGGCACCTTTGGATGGAATAGTTTTGACCTCCTCAATTTGAAATGCGCCGTGCATCGTTTCGTTTGTCGTTTTTTATGTTATCTTAATGGATTTTCAGTTATTTGGACAGTCCGTCTGCCTTCTATTAAGATTGCGCTACACCTACCAAGCAAATTTTGTTCTCTTGCACTTGACCATAATTGTCCAAGTACAAGGCAACTTCTACTGGTTTCCATTACGGAAGGTTATCGTTGTACCACTGTCCGTCTGTCCGTTTGCTTACTCTTCACACTCCACTATGGTCAAACTTTGTGAACATAATCGTCTAGTGCAAGACAACTTCTACTGGTTTCCATTTCGAAAGATTATCATTATACCTCTTCCGTCTGTATAAGTCTGCTTCCTAATAAGATTTCACAAGGTTATCTATCATATATGCGTCTGTCTATCTACATCTGCCCGGCTGTCCATCTGTACGTCTGTCCGTCTACTTTCTGTTAAGATTCCAACAAACCTACCAAGCAAACTTCTTGGCCAGTGGTGGCCAACGTAAAATTATCTGTGGGCCGCTTCGGAACATACGTACGAGTAGTTTGTTTTGTATAATATTTGTATGGGAGCCCCCCGAACCTGAGGTCTGAGGGGCCTCAAATTAATAGAAAGTATTGTCACATGTGTGCAAAATTTCAATAAAATCGGGCCATGGGAAGTGGGCTAAAAATTGATCAGAAAATCTGACCAGCCAGCCAGAGGACCCTCGGGCCACTGGGTCGGTGGGCTCCCCTACAAATATTTTACAACATTTTACTCGATTTTCTTCAAATTTCAACATGTGTATCTCTGATACACAACACTTTTTGTAAAAATTTTAGAGACCCCGGGCCCGGGTTCGTGGGGCCCCATAACTTTTTTTAAAAAAATTATCCCGATTTTCTTCAAATTATACACATGTGTACCTCCGATAGACAAAAGTTTTTGTAAAGTTTTTGGAGTGAGGCCCTGAGGTCCGAGGGTTGCCCATATAATTTTTTTAAAAATTAGCTCGATTTTCTTCAAATTTAATACACATGTGTACATCCGATAGACAAAAGTTTTTGTAAAGTTTTTGGAGTGAGGCCCTGAGGTCCGAGGGTTGCCCATATAAATTTTTTAAAAATTAGCTCGATTTTCTTCAAATTTAATACACATGTGTACATCCGATAGACAAAAGTTTTTGTAAAGTTTTTGGAGTGAGGCCCTGAGGTCCGAGGGTTGCCCATATAATTTTTTTAAAAATTAGCTCGATTTTCTTCAAATTTAATACACATGTGTACATCCGATAGACAAAAGTTTTTGTAAAGTTTTTGGAGTGAGGCCCTGAGGTCCGAGGGTTGCCCATATAATTTTTTTAAAAATTAGCTCGATTTTCTTCAAATTTAATACACATGTGTACATCCGATAGACAAAAGTTTTTGTAAAGTTTTTGGAGTGAGGCCCTGAGGTCCGAGGGTTGCCCATATAAATTTTTTAAAAATTAGCTCGATTTTCTTCAAATTTAATACACATGTGTACATCCGATAGACAAAAGTTTTTGTAAAGTTTTTGGAGTGAGGCCCTGAGGTCCGAGGGTTGCCCATATAATTTTTTTAAAAATTAGCTCGATTTTCTTCAAATTTAATACACATGTGTACATCCGATAGACAAAAGTTTTTGTAAAGTTTTTGGAGTGAGGCCCTGAGGTCCGAGGGTTGCCCATATAAATTTTTTAAAAATTAGCTCGATTTTCTTCAAATTTAATACAAATGTGTACCTCCGATAGACAACAGTTTTTGTAAAGTTTTTGGAGTGAGGCCCTGAGGTCCGAGGGTTGCCCATATAAATTTTTTAAAAATTAGCTCGATTTTCTTCAAATTTAATACAAATGTGTACCTCCGATAGACAACAGTTTTTGTAAAGTTTTTGGAGTGAGGCCCTGAGGTCCGAGGGTTGCCCATATAAATTTTTTAAAAATTAGCTCGATTTTCTTCAAATTTAATACAAATGTGTACCTCCGATAGACAACAGTTTTTGTAAAGTTTTTGGAGTGAGGCCCTGAGGTCCGAGGGTTGCCCATATAAATTTTTTCAAAATTAGCTCGATTTTCTTCAAATTTAATACAAATGTGTACCTCCGATAGACAACAGTTTTTGTAAAGTTTTTGGAGTGAGGCCCTGAGGTCCGAGGGTTGCCCATATAAATTTTTTAAAAATTAGCTCGATTTTCTTCAAATTAAATACACATGTGTACCTCCGATAGACAAAAGTTTTTGTAAAGTTTTTGGAGTGAGGCCCTGAGGTCCGAAGGTTGCCCATATAAATTTTTTAAAAATTAGCTCGATTTTCTTCAAATTTAATACAAATGTGTACCTCCGATAGACAACAGTTTTTGTAAAGTTTTTGGAGTGAGGCCCTGAGGTCCGAGGGTTGCCCATATAAATTTTTTAAAAATTAGCTCGATTTTCTTCAAATTTAATACACATGTGTACCTCCGATAGACAACAGTTTTTGTAAAGTTTTTGGAGTGAGGCCCTGAGGTCCGAAGGTTGCCCATATAAATTTTTTAAAAATTAGCTCGATTTTCTTCAAATTTAATACAAATGTGTACCTCCGATAGACAACAGTTTTTGTAAAGTTTTTGGAGTGAGGCCCTGAGGTCCGAGGGTTGCCCATATAAATTTTTTAAAAATTAGCTCGATTTTCTTCAAATTAAATACACATGTGTACCTCCGATAGACAAAAGTTTTTGTAAAGTTTTTGGAGTGAGGCCCTGAGGTCCGAGGGTTGCCCATATAAATTTTTTAAAAATTAGCTCGATTTTCTTCAAATTAAATACACATGTGTACCTCCGATAGACAAAAGTTTTTGTAAAGTTTTTGGAGTGAGGCCCTGAGGTCCGAAGGTTGCCCATATAAATTTTTTAAAAATTAGCTCGATTTTCTTCAAATTTAATACAAATGTGTACCTCCGATAGACAACAGTTTTTGTAAAGTTTTTGGAGTGAGGCCCTGAGGTCCGAGGGTTGCCCATATAAATTTTTTAAAAATTAGCTCGATTTTCTTCAAATTTAATACAAATGTGTACCTCCGATAGACAACAGTTTTTGTAAAGTTTTTGGAGTGAGGCCCTGAGGTCCGAGGGTTGCCCATATAAATTTTTTCAAAATTAGCTCGATTTTCTTCAAATTTAATACAAATGTGTACCTCCGATAGACAACAGTTTTTGTAAAGTTTTTGGAGTGAGGCCCTGAGGTCCGAGGGTTGCCCATATAAATTTTTTAAAAATTAGCTCGATTTTCTTCAAATTTAATACAAATGTGTACCTCCGATAGACAACAGTTTTTGTAAAGTTTTTGGAGTGAGGCCCTGAGGTCCGAGGGTTGCCCATATAAATTTTTTCAAAATTAGCTCGATTTTCTTCAAATTTTAACACATACCCATCTCCTATTAGAGAATTTACATGAAAAATTGTATTTTTATGGGTTGTTATTGATTTAAAACTTGGCTTGCGATGACGTGACGCGTATCACGCACACATCTACAGGTCAGAATTTTGATGGGACTTGTTTTAAAACAATTGTTAAGCGCTCAGCTTGCGATGGTGTAATTTTGAGTTTTTTTTTTTATTCATAGGGGTTAGGATGTTTTTGTGTAAAAGGTTTTTTTTTTTTTTTTTTTTTAAAGTAAAATCCTTTTAAGATAATTCAGTCTTTAGGCTGAATTACAACTTTCCATATGGCGAGCTGAGAAGCTCGCTTTACTATCTTATATAAGTTTTTCAAATTTTTCATATAATTTATTTTATTTGTGTTGATTTTTAGAAACATTTTTATAGAAACAAGTAAGAAGGCTTTAGTTTGAAAGTAGATGACTACTATAGAAGCCTAAGGCCTATAAAAGACTATAGTTCACTTTATTTTTTATCGGCACACGCTTAATGGGTTAAAACCCTTATGATGCTCTGGGCACAGCGTGGGCACTAAGGTATTAAGGAAAGAAAGAGTAGATGTGCATGCATTTTGAATGCCTGATATGGATCATATTGATGCGGAAATACAGAGCTTGGTAAAGTATTCCACATTTATGTTGTACGACTAAAGAAAGATTCTCTGAAGTTAACAGTACGTACGAAGATGGCCTTGATGGTAAACTGATGAGCATTTAGAGCACCACGAGTATTGCGGTTAAATTCAAGGAGTGGTGGCATGCAACTGACCATTTCTCTTGAGTGACAAGCAGGAAACATTCCTGCGGTCCTCGAAAGAATCTATTGATGTCGCTATGTTTGCGTCACCGATAAATTTTATCGCACGGTTCTGTATTCTGTCAATCAGATTCAAGGTAGTTTAAGGTGTATCTGACCAAACATGACAGTTATACGCAAATCTTTGGGGCGATTGAATGCCTTGTAGATGGTAGCCAGATCAGAGGGAGTGAAATATTTCTTACACCGTCTTAGGAAGCCAAGGCACTTAGCAAAATGTTTGGCGACGTTGAATATGTGGTCATTCCAACGAAGCTTATCGTTGACGCTCATTCCAAGAATTGCTACTTTTTCAGTTTTCTCGATGCAAATGCCATTCATGGATAATGGCTGGAGGTTAGTATGTATAGTTGTGCGTGCCTTTTTCGTTTTTCGTTAGGTCTGGTACTGCAAACGAATCCGTTTCCGTTTCATTGTTGAGTGGTTGGTTTGTAAAAATTCTTATTATTGTTGTTATTTTTAATTTTTTGTTATATTCTAATCTAATTTTATGTATCCGGGTTCGGTATATTTACTTTGTGAAATGAGCTCTAATTTTGAAATTCATTTCAAAAACATTTGCGGCTTCAAAGGTAATCTTAACTCGATCGTAGCACATCTTGACGCGAATAAACCTGCGGTTCTTAGTTTATGTGAAACACAGATTTCTTATATGGGTACTGGGTACCCCTAATGATTTTCAATTTCTATTCTATTCTATTTATTCGAGACGATACCTGTTTTAGATTAGATTATTTAGCGGAAACTATAAACAAGATTTAACATTCCTCACCAACATCAGAATTGGTAGTCTTTGGTGATTTTCATGTGCACAATGATTCTTGGTTGACCTTATCGAATGGTAGAGATCGAACAGGTGAATCCGCAGAACTATTTTGAAATATGCATCTCCTTACCCAAATTCGTCGATAAGCCTACTAGGTATCGCAATACTACCGGTCAATCACCTCACCTTTTAGATTTATTTCCAACTATACTATTACAGAAACTCTTGAGTGTCTGGTTAAGAGTCACTTTCCCAAGTGCATCATACTGGATAATCAAGAAGTATACGAGGATATAAACATGCACCCACACCTTATCTCAACTGAAGCCTACAGACGCTCAGCCAGCATTTTCCCACCAGAAAGCATCCGCTGGGCGATAAACTTTTTCGGTCCATACAAGTCTCCAGGTGGAGACGGGCTGTATCCAATCCTCCTGCAGCAAGGCATTAAATTAATAGAACCAGTACTCGTAAAACTCTACAGAGCCAGTCACAGCCTAGAATACGTTCCAAGGTGCTGGAGAGATGTGCGGGTTCTGTTCTTACCAAAAGGAGGAAAGAAATCCCCCGAGGATACTAGGTCGTGTAGACCTATCAGTCTTACATCCTTCATCCTAAAGTCTATGGAGAAAATAATAGGCCATTACGTAAGGTCGAATGATCTCCAACGAACTCCCTTGAATACCAGCCAACAGGCATACTAGACTGGTAAATCGACGGAAACAGTACTACATGAGCTGACAACTGAAATCGAAGACACACTTCGAAGCAAAGAAATGTTATTATGCGCCTTCATCGAGGCGCTTTTGACAACACAAGCTTCGAAGTAATTCAAACACAATCCAGATCAAGGGGCATCGACTCCTCTACCATAGGATAGGTCATGAGCATGCTAAGAAGCTGGAAGATTCAAGCCTCATTCGGCGAGGAAAGCATCACAATAGCGGCAACCAGAGGCTGCCCACAAGGTGGTGTCCTATCGCCCCTTCTGTGGCTATTAGTGATGGATCAGCTGCTCGCTAGGCTAGAAAACAACGGCCTAACTAATATTAGCTATGCAGATGACCTAGTCCTAGTAGTTCGTGGCAAATTCGAGAGCACGATAACAGATCGCATGCAGGTTGCTCTCAAACAAGTTAAAGACTGGTGTAAATGACTAAGCGTCAATCCTGACAAGATAGTTTGCACCCTATTCACCAAAAGACAAAAATTAACGCTACCAGCAATACAATTCCAAGGCAAAACCCTTCAATTAATGCCAGAAGCTAAATATTTAGGGGTAGGGGGTTTGACAAAAAACTAACATGGAACCCCCACATATCATATATCACAAACAAAGCTAATAAAGCTTACTTTGCCTGTCAGCGTATGTTTGGCAAAACGTGGGGAATAAACCCGCAAATTACCCTTTGGCTATACCAAAGCATAATCAGACCCAGGATCACATACGCGGCCCTGGTTTGGTGGCCAAAAACAGAGCAATCAACGACACGCTCAAAACTGAACAAAATTCAAAGACTAATATGTCTAAGTGCAACGGGTGCAGTTAAGAGCTGCCCAACGGCTCTGCTCAGCTCTGGAAAAACTTCTAGGACTTCCTCCCCTGCACATACACATCAAAAGCGAGGCTGTATCAAGAGCCACACAACTAAAAATCCTTAAACAAATAAAGGCAAACAAACCAGGACACACCAGAATAATAACCAAAATAGACTTGGAATATGTAACTGTCCAACCATCAGACCTAATGATAAAAACTACTAATTTCAAAAGGAATTTTTCAATTAAATTACCCGATCGGAATCATGTTGAAAATATCATAAGTACCATTCCAAACCATGCATCCATCTGGTATACAGACGGATCAAAAACAAACACAGGAACCGGAGCAGGAGTATTCCGACCCAGAATCACCCTACGAATACTCATAGGTAGATCTCCAACAGTATTCTAGGCAGAAACTATAGCAATAGAAGCCTGCGTCCTGGAATGTACTAAAAGAAAGTACAGAAGAACCGAGATCTATGTAATCTCAGACAGTCAAGCAGCATTGCTAGCATTAAAAGGTCCAGTCTTTTACTCTAAAACAACGTGGAGCTGTTTCCGACACTTAGAAGAACTGGCCAAAAACAACAAAAAAATCACACTTATGTGGTCTCCCGGACACTCAGGCATATCAGGAAACGAGGCAGCAGACCTATGCGCAAGAGAAGGCGCAGAAGGAATTTTCACTGGCCCAGAACCCAGCATTGCCTATTCCAAATGCCATATCAACAGAAAAATTAAAGAGTGGGAAAACGCTACTATCGAAGCAGAATGGAATTCTTCGTCTGGGATGAGACAAGCCAAGAAGCTTCTAAACTACAACATTAGTCATATGGACAGGGCCATCAAACTGGACCGCCATACACTAAGAACACTAATCTGGTATATGACAGGACATGGCCCATTCCAAGACCATCTTTTAAAAATAGGCAAATCCCAATCGGACCGCTGCCGATTCTGTAACGAGGCAAAGGAAACGTCAGAGCATATACTCTTCGTATGCGTAGCCCTCACCCAGAAAAAAATGAAACATCTCAAGGCCTATACGGTTCCATGGCCGAATGCCAGACCGATCGCATTGTCAGATGTGGTGGCATTCACGAAGGAACTGAACAACCACATAATGTGGTACAATAGACCTAAAGGTCGCAGTGCTCAGGGCTGTTCGGCCCCACCTAATATAATAATAATATAATAATCATAAAATACTATTACAGAGAAATATTCAATCAAATTATCTGCTCCATAAGGAGTTTCTGGCCACGCTCTGGTAATAGCCAAAGTTTCAACTAGTCCAGCCCTTGTAAAGCCCATTCGTACAAGGCTTCTCGGAAGTCGGACTTTGACGGTCCTTGGCTTCCGAGATTGGTGCGTTTGGAGGAGCACCGCCCTCAGGGGTTATATTTTCAAAACTATCCATGGATTTTGTGGGATGAGGAAGGGAAAGGTCCGCCACTGCAGAGCCTCTTGCCGTGGTAAGGCTGTCTTGATGACTTGAAACCGGAGGGCGCCAGGTATCCGGAGTTCCGTGCTAGCGACCAAAATTCTCATGGCCATTCATCCCTCAGCGCACGTGTCTCACCTTGGATTGAGGATTATTTATCGAGGTTCTCTTCTCTAGATCCGTTGAATTTTGCAAGACAGGATCACCTCGTGTAGGTGGGTAGATTGTACCCTTCAACGGTCTTGCAGCGAGAGAGGCTATGCGTTTTCGTTGCCTGATCCAAGGAGGAGGATTCCGAGGAGCCCAGCCTTCCCTGGATTTCTCGATCCCGACTTGCTCATAAAGAGATTCTAAGTACCAGTGCTCCACTTCGGGTCGCAAGTACGAAGACATTACCCATCCTGAGTATACTCTAAGCACCGACGACCCTTTGTTAATATACCGTGGTAAAGTCCTGCAACATCTCCACTAAATAAATTTGCTGCAATTGGACCCCCACGGGGATGGTCATTTCAACAGGACTCGGCGCCGAGTCATAAAGCCCGCGTCAATCAAGATTGGCTGCGAAACAACGTTCCGCGGGTTATTTTCACTGCCCATTGGCCATCAAATTCACCGGATGCAAATCCGCTAGATTTCTCGGTTTGGGGCATTTTGATGAGCAAGGTTGGGGCAAAAAAATACCAAAGTGTCGATCATATCAAGCAAGCGCTTCGCCGGGAATGGGCCAAAATACCGCAGAGCCACTTTGCTGCATGCAATAGCTTTGTCGGCCGTTTGAAGGCCATAATTGCGGCTAAGGGTGGCCAAATCAAAAACTGCTAATGCAATTCGAAAATCTAAATATTTGTGAACATTTTTTACTTTGGCTCAATAAAATTCATCAAAAAATAAAAATTCTGTGGCGCTTTGTTTTGGGTAACACTTCGTATCAGTCAACCTGTATACTAAAAAAACTGACAGCGCCATCAATTGTTTCAATTGACTGTGGTTGTTTTAGGATAGATAGCTGAGGAGGAGATAGATAGAATGGGTTTGAAGAGAGCATAAAATAAACTCTGTACTCATAGAATCCTGGGGTCAAGAATAACAAAATGCTTGAAAGCAAATATTACAATGCATGGACTCAACCAACGCACTTCACACGAGTGGAAGATGTATTTGGCATAGTCCGGATCATTTATTATCTTCTAGGAATACTCAAAGCTACCAAGCGGAATCTGGTCGTGGCCTTTCGCAAAAAATCTCTTCTCCACCGGTTCGACTTTTTAGCCGATGTCATCCATCTTGACATTCGTAAACTGCGGTCGTATTTGTCTACGTCATTCTTCCAGCGTAGGCTCATCCTTGCATGGTGTTATCGGTTGCTACAATTGCTTGTACAATGATGGATCTTTTACTCGGAGATGTGCCCACCAAATACATTTTTTTTTGTGCCTCATTTACGTGCAGCCATAGATTTTCGCCAGTTTATTCTGTACAGCTCTTGGGTTTCTGTCAATGATGTCAATATTGTTTGCGTAAGCCAGTATCTAGATGAACTTATAAGGGATAACTTCTTTCGCAGTTTTATCAGAGTTTCGAATCACTTTCTCCAACGCCAGTTTGAATAGATGCAGGCCAAGCCAGAATGGGCTTGATAGAGATCCGAGTATATTTATTTGACTTATAACATTGGTGAAAATCTGATCAGTTGTTGATTTTCCTGGGATGGAGACCCACTCCAGAAAACGAATATTTACTACGGATGTCGAATCTATACCATCTATACTTCTTTACCAATATAATAAATGTGAAAGTAACTCTGTCTGTCAGTTACCTTTTCACGGCTAAATGGCTGGACCGATTTAATTTTCATTTTAAAATATTCGTAATAGTCCGGGGAAGATTATAGGAACCTGCTAAGTTGGAAAATTCGGTAAAAACTAAAAAAAATCAATGGGATTTATTTACATATGACTTGTAGGTTATAGGCTAAAATTTTGAGTCAGTGGCGGGTACCTGCACCAGAATCTCAGGGCACGAAGTTTACCCACGCTGCCGACAATTTGATCACCACGACGTTTACCCAGACGTTTACTATTCGCTGCAGACGATTTTATCACCACGTCAAGTTGTAAAATTGTGTTCCTTGCAGCAGAATCTCAGGCTACAATTTTTACCCACAAAAGCCATTCGCTTCCAACGATTTGATCAACAAAAGTTGTAAAATCGTTAACCTGCAGCAGTATTTCAGGTTACGACGTTTGCCGTTGCAGCAGTGCGCTGCCTACACTCTTGGCCCATTCCGCCGCCTACGTCCCTTTTTTGTCCCCCACGCATCGTTCAAACGCACGCGTCGCTCAGGATCATGTTCGTTCAAAGCTCGCACTTCGTTCAGGCTCACGTATCTATCAGGCTCACGCATCGTTCAGGCTCATTCATCGTTCAAGCTTACGCATCGCTCAGGCTCACGTTCGTTCAAGGCTCGTACTTCGTTCAGGCTCACGCTTCTATCAGGCTCACGCATCGTTCAGGCTCACTCATCGTTCAAGCTTACGCATCGCTCAGGCTCACGTTCGTTCAAGGCTCGTACTTCGTTCAGGCTCACGCTTCTATCAGGCTCACGCATCGTTCAGGCTCACTCATCGTTCAAGCTTACGCATCGCTCAGGATCACGTTCGTCCAAGGCTCGTACTTCGTTCAGGCTCACGCTTCTATCAGGTAACGAATCGTTCAGGCTCACTCATCGTTCAAGCTTACGCATCGCTCAGGCTCACGTTCGTTCAAGGCTCGTACTTCGTTCAGGCTCACGCTTCTATCAGGCTCACGCATCGTTCAGGCTCACTCATCGTTCAAGCTTACGAATCGCTCAGGCTCACGTTCGTGCAAGGCTCGCACATCGTTCAGGCTCACTCATCGTTCAAGCTTACGCATCGCTCAGGCTCACGTTCGTTCAAGGCTCGTCCATCGTTCAAACTCACGCATCGCTCAGGCTCACGTTCGTGCAAGACTCGTACTTCGTTCAGGCTCACGCTTCTATCAGGCTCACGCATCGTTCAGGCTCACTCATCGTTCAAGCTTACGAATCGCTCAGGCTCACGTTCGTGCAAGGCTCGCACATCGTTCAGGCTCACGCATCGTTCAGGCTGCGGCATCACTTAAGCGTTATTTAAACCCACAACCTTTGTCCATCAATGGATCTTGCATCAAAGAAACTGAAAAACTCTCAATTCTCGGTATGTGCGTCAACAACAAGCTTCGTTGGAATGACCACATATTTGCCATCGCCAAAAATGCTGCGAGATGTTTAGGTTTCCTAAAACGGTGCAAGATGTGCTTTACTCCTTCAGATCTGGCTACTATTAACATGGCGTATATTCGCCCTAAGCTTGAATACAACTGTATTGTCTGGGAAGGTGCCCCCAAGACCACATTACATCTACTAGACAGAGTTCAGAACCGCGCATTAAAACTTATATCGCGAAAACGATCGAATCGCTTGAACATCGTAGGAATGGTTCCTGCCTGTCATTATTTCTGCCACTAAACGTTTGTCTTAAGATCTCATTTTTATGTGGTAATAGAAGAACTTCATCAACTACTTCAAAACTGCTCCATTTGTTTGAAAGGAGCATGCGAAAGGAGCATGCGAAAACCTTCAAAATCTTTTCATAATAAGCTTTCATTTTTCTACACAAAATTGTCGTTTTCTTATCGCTTCACACACGTCGTTTAATCAAAAAAGCATTGGGCCCCAATTTGGATGCCCTCTTTACTTCCAGGAAAATCACCTATTGATCTTCGGATCTTATTTCAAATCTAGGTTAGAGTTTGAAGGAAAAAAACCTAATTACCAACTGTGCAAAAGACAGATGTTAAAGTTGGCTTTCGTTTGGTCGTTTGATGCTCAAGCACCCCTACTCCCTGCTTATTTAATGATCTCTCATAAAAGTAAAAAAAATTCTCTATTTTTTAAGAAAACAAAAACGTTATCAACTAATTAGAGAAAGTAGTTGCGCTACGAAGACTAAATGTGATTTTAAAAAAAGTCCAGTGCATCCGTGATCTGTTTTTTTTTCAATTTTTTAAATTTAATTAACATAAAGTGATAAGAGCCGACGCAACGTAGAAACATCTGCTGATAACGACTCACTATAAAAGGCAACCAACATTGCCGAATAGATCAGTAGTCTTCTTGTGAGCAATCGTCATGAAGTTTGCTATTTTCCTTTTAGCCTGTGTGGCCTTCGTGGCTGTGCAGTCGGCATACGTTCCCACCAGCCAGGCGGCCAAATATGGTAAGTCAACTATTCACCAACAAGTTATCGCAAATCTCTGATTTCTTCCTGCAACACAGCCGACAAAACCTACTTGGAACAACAAAAGTTCTTGTTTGAGATCTTGTACCGTGTCGAGGACCCTCTGATGTTCGAGGAGTATATCAAGTATGGAGGCAAATTCTTAGTCGATCAATCCCTTTACTCGGTAAGTTCAGCTGCATTAAGTTTAACGAATGTCCAGCTTCATCATCCTTCTGTTTCTACACCGTAGAGCTACCAAAGCTACATGACCGAATTTTACGAGAAGTACTTGCTCGGCGAAATCTTGCCAAAGGGCGAAGAATTCAGCGTCTACAGCAAGGACCAAATGAAGCAGGCGCTCGGACTCTTCCAATACTTCTATTACGCCAAGAGCTGGGAGACATTCGTCCAGAATGTGTGCTGGGCCCGTATCCATGTCAATGAGGGTTTGTTCGTGCACGCTCTGACTTTGGCTGTCATCCACCGTCCTGACTGCCAGGGTCTGATCCTTCCATCGATCTACGAAATCTTCCCACAGAACTTCTTCAACAGCAAATACATCTATCAAGCAGAGAAATTCGACTACAGCGTCTGGAGCAAGTACGCCATGTACGAGAAGGAATACAAGGACATCTACTACCAGAACGTCAAGGACATCAACGGCAACTACGTGTACATGAAGGACTTCAAGACATGGCAATGGTGGAAATTGATGGGTCTTGGAGAACAATTCTATCCGGAAAACAAGTGCATGATCCGTGAGAACTACAACGAGTACAGCAACGACCCCAACTACGTTGCCATGTTGAAGAACTTGAAAATGTTCTGGGCACCAGTTGACTATACTCGCGATATTTATGTCTACAACGATCTATCCAAGCTGTCGTACTTCACTGAGGATTTGGGCTGGAACGCATACTGGTACTACTTGAACATGGACTACTCTGTACTTTTGGATGGCCAGACATACGGTTTGAATAAGGATCGCCGCGGTGCTTACTGGATTCACAATGTGCAACAGATTTTGGCCCGTTACTACATGGAACGCTTGTCGCACGGTTTCGGTGACATCGAGGAATACAACTACCAGAAATACTACCAATACGGATACGATTCACAATTGGTCAGCTATAACGGCGTCGGTTACACCTACCGCAAGAACTACTACGACATCTACAGCTACGGTAACTCTGGTCTGTTGAACAAGATCCAAAACTTGGAACAGCGTCTGTTGAATGTTATCGACTCAGGCATCTACGAGATGTACAACGGCACCAAGATCGACTTGAAGAAACCCGAAGCCATCGAATACATTGGAAACATCCTGCAAGGAAATATCGACAACTTGGACTACAAATTCTTCGGATCATGGCTGTACTTGACTCACTTCTACACAGCTGGCGTTGAGGACATCTACTCCGCAGAGTTCATGCCAAATGTTTTCCTAAACTACGAGACCATTCTGCGCGATCCATTATTCTACTCGATTTACAAGAAGGTCGCCGATATCTACTACCGCTTCCAATACCAATTCACTCCATACAGCCAAGATGATTTGATCTACGAGGGCGTGAAGATCGATGATGTGCACGTTGGCAAATTGATCACCTACTTCGACTTGGTTGACTTCGATGCCACCAACTTGTTGAACGACAAGATGACCTTCGTCGATGGCAAATTCGTTTGGGACAAGACCCTGTTGGCCCGTCAAATGCGCCTCAACCACAAGCCATTCAACTATGACATCACCGTGACCTCTGACAAGAACAACAAGGTTGCCGTTCGTGCCTTCCTCGGACCAAAATACGATGAATTCGGACGCACCATCTCGCTCGCCGAGAACCGTGAGAACTTTGTCGAAATCGATGAATTCTACTACAACTTGGTTGCTGGACAGAACGTGATCAAGCGCAGCTCAAACGAATTCGCATGGACTGTCAAGGATCGCACCACATACACTGAACTGTACTACTACGTCATGAACGCCTACGAAGGTAAATATCAATTCCCATTGAACATCAGCCAGCCACACTGTGGATTCCCCGATCGTCTTATCCTGCCACGTGGTTGGTACAACGGCATGCCAATGCAGATGTTCTTCATTGTCTCTCCATACACCGCCAACTACGAGCAATACTCCAGCTACGATCCAAGCTACTCATGCGGCATCGGATCCGGCCAGCGTCACATTGACAATCTGCCATTCGGTTATCCATTCGACCGCACCATCAACGAATACGACTTCTATGTGCCCAACATGTACTTCAAGGATGTCAAGATCTACCACGAGGACAAGTTCGAGAAGTACTACTACCAACACTACGAAAACTTTGGCCAATTCGATTATGGATATTAATGAATGACAAGACAACAGGACGACGTCCGTGATATGTTTAATGTATTGAACATATTATTTTAGTTATTAAAAGCTATTTAAAAATAAATGCAGAGAATTTGTATATATGGGGTTTTTTTTCAATGCAACCAACACTCACTTTACATACCATACGTAAAAATTTTTAATTGAGAAATGTTATTGGTAGAATATATATAAGATATTCATAGATTCTAGGAAAAGAAATTGGGTGAACTTGCAATTATTTTGGTATAAAGAGGACGCAATTCCGGCAAGGTTATACTCGCTGTTTAGCCCAATATCTTGTATCGTGGCAATCATCGCTTTTCCTGATCTAAATTCTGAAGAGTATATTTAAAGAGTAAATTTGCTTACCGTAGAAGGCTAATAAGATGTTACACAGACAATGTGATAAGCTCCGCTTTTTTAAGCTTTCAATTCAGTCATATTAGGTTAATACTTTGCCGACAAATCCGGATCAATAATAGTTTCATATCGATTTCAAAAGAAGACTCTTAGAACCTTCTAAACCTCCAAAAGATAGTGCTCGAGTCTCAAATATTCTCAAAAGCTATAGCAATTTATTGATTTTCCACTTCTGTGGAAGTTCAGGAAGTTCTCACCGATTCGGGATTCAGGTGTGGCGGTGTTCCTAAAGCGATGCTCGGTAGCAGAATAATGCATGTTAATCTGGACAGCTGCAACGTTGATAACTTAGTCGACAGTTGCAGACAACACCCTTGTTTTTTTACTAATGGTCGTTAAGAGGATAATAAAAACAATCGACAATGACTCAAAACTCAAAACCGACAAAAAAACACCTACCTACAGCGATAGTATTTTGGTTCCATCCGGGAGAGAGAGAGAGCTCAAGGTAGAAGCTGAACATAAAACTTAGGGCTAGGAAAGCATATGGTCTCAGCTAATATGGCCCTTTGGCTGTACATAGCGGGTATAAACCAAATTTTTTACTTTAGGAGCGCTAGTCTGGTTGCCATTATCTGGAGATTTACGTTCATATCCGACCGATGTCCTAATTATCATCTTACATTTATCAATTCCTGATATATTTACTAAATAAGTTGCGACGTGCAGTTTAGTATGACTCAGAAAATTTGGATGGTTTGGCACCAGACCATAAAGGCGCTCCAAAATACTGCAGACAGTAGCTTGAGGTATGATACGATCTGATATGACCGATTACTGCATCCCCAAACTTAGCATCAACTGCACCTTTGGTATCGAGTTCATCGAAAGAATATTTCAGGTAAAGATTCTAACGATTAGCGAGGCTTTTATGGCATTTAGTCAGAGTGCCGTATAAATTGCAAAGGTTGGCGTATGTGTAGACAGACAAACTGCAATCAAAGCCATTCATGCGACCGATAAAAACTCGAAACCTTTATAGACAGTGCTAAGCCGAATTGGCCTCGATTAGTCAATTCCTAGACATAACCATCGTATGGGTGCGAGCGGACTGAAACATTGAAGAAATTGAGTCAGTATTGGACGCTCTGTCTCTATGGAAAGACTGAAATGAGCTTAGTCCATTTTCTTCTTTACTACAAGGTCGCAACTAATGTGGAGCAATCAGACCAACTACGCATATCAAGAGTGTTATCGTACTCCTACAATAAAAGGAGAATCACCGAGTTGATCCAAAGATCTCGGCGGGATATTGCCAGAATTGTGGTTAATGGTACGTGTTACTGGCCAGGGGGCAACCAAGCTGCTAATCTGGGTATTCCACATAACACCTTCTACAGGAACTGTATGGAAAAAAAACTCTCATCATCTTTACAGATGTTCAGACTCCAAACTTTGAGGAGAACATTCTTTGCAGACCTGCAAGAGCTTACTGAGTATCGAACTGATCTTGTACTTGAAAGCTACAGGATCCAAATAACCCCTAATAGATCTCTTGAGAGCAGTGGTATCAAAATGGCGCACTAATGCGCTAATTATAGCTGCTGGGAACCACTACTCTACTCATCTATCAGCCAACTATCGACTGATGCCAACCGCATCTTATATCAATGATCTTCATATCATCCATGCAATAACAGGGATCCTTGATGCATTTCAGATCACGTTAAGTATGGTAAAATTGAACAGACATCTGCGTAGAACACCAACTTATATGGTTTTTAACTCCGCCTTGTACAATGGTAACATGCTGGTCCCAAGCCCGGGTAAAGGAAGAGGGTTTAAGGCAGTGGATTTGTCCTATCCTCAGTAAAAGCTATTCCTAATCTAAGGTGGAAGAGCATACATGGCTAAGAGAGTGCTTAGTCGATAGGATGCGCACTCTGAATACCTGGTGACCTTCGGTTTCAACTGACCTTCCCATGGCATACTGGGCTCTGTTATGGGTGACCTCCTTTTCGGTATACTCGTGGGTCATTATTGATCCAAATTTTAATAATTATGATATCGATGCATCTCAAAGCGCATCAATCTCGGGCCCTGCTGTAGAGAAACCCGCTGTATCTAGAGAAGCTGTCGAGTTCTCGATGGCCTACCCCATGTTGGCCTCAACTGCTCAGTCTGCTGTAAAGCAGCCGAACCCTACCCAGAGTTCAGATGGCGTAGCCATACGGGCCCGATCTGTAACTCGCGAGGGCGTCAGAACTGAGGACGTGGAATCAGCCACTTCTGATTCTGACGCATCCACAATCGTTTATGCATTTAGCCGATGGCCGATGTCGGACCATGAAGTCTACTCTTTATCCGGTAAAATCTTCAGTCCGGATAAAGTTAAATGGGCAGTAGCCTCTTTCAACCCTTTGAAAGCTACCGGCGGTGATGGGATCTTTCCAGCGCTTCTACAGAATGCAATCGATCCCATCCGACCGGGTATAATTGCTTTATTTAGAGCCAGCTACAACTGGGGGTGCATTCCTACTATCTGGCGAAAGTTAAATGTGATATTTATCCCCAAAACAGGCAATAGGTCTAGTGAGCTGCCTCAAACATACAGACCTATAAGTCTATAATTATAAAAATGATGTTATTCCCAAAGCAACGGAGAAAATTATTGATGTTCTTATTAAAGGCCGGTTAGAATTGTTTACCCCTGTGCACTCAAGTCAGTTTGCGTATAGGAAAGGCAAAAGCACAGAAGGTGCCCTTCACTATCTTATAAAGAAGAATTAGCAGGAATCTTTCTTTCCAAGGAGTAGCCCTGTGTGCCTTCATCGACATTGAGGGTGCTTTCGACACTGGCTACGACTCTATTGCAAGTTCAAGACTCGATCAATCATTGGATAAGGCTATCACTAGGGTCATGCAAGGTACTTAGCTACACGTTTTACAATGATGCAGCAGAGAAGGACTATCCTTCAATCCTTGCAAAACCGTTTTACTGCCTGTAACGATCAGAGACTGATCGATTTTCTTAAAATACCCTCAAGACCCCCGTCAAGACCACCTCAAGACCACCCAAAACCCCTCCAGAATCCCCGAAAGAACCGTTTAGAGCTCTCTTAAAATACCCTCAAAACCCACTAAGGACCTACTCAAGAACCCCCTCAAGATCACCACAAAATCCTTTTAAGACTCCTTCGAGACCCGCCACAATACCACCTAAAGACCCCCAAAAGATTGCCTAAGACCCCATTCAAACCCCCTTCAAACCTCCTCACGACCCCTTTAAAACTCCCTCAAGGCTCCTCCTCAAGTCCCTCTTAAAAACCACTTAAGACCTTTTAAGACTCCCCCAAGGCACTCTCAAACCAACCTCAGGTCAACATCAAGACCCCTTCAGGACTCCACTAAATATCCCCTTAAAACCCTCTTAAGACTCCCGTCAAGACCTCCGTCAAGATCTCCGTCAAGACCTGCTCAAGCCACCACTCACAACCTTCTCTTAAGCTCCACTTAAAACCACCTAAACACCCCACTAAGGATCCCCTCAAGTCCCCTCTCAAAATCTTCTAAAGACTCATCAAAAAAATCCCTTAAAATCCTCTTAAGGAACCGCAAGACCCCCGGAAAACACCATCAGGACGCTCTAAAAATCCCTCTAGACCCTCTAGAGATCTTCTCAAGACGCCACTAAATCCCTCAGTAACCCCTCAAGAACACCACAAAATTCTCTTAAGACCTTCTTAATAACACACTAAACACTATTATTATCGCTCCTCAGAACCCCCCTCAAGACCACGTAAAGACCCCTTCGAGACCACTCAACACCCTCCTTAAGACCAAAGGACTCCCAGAAGACTCCTTAAACCCCTCAAAAACCTCCTAAGACTCTCTTAAAACCCCACTCGAAACCCCCTCAAAGCCACCTTATGACCAAACCAAGACCCTCTCAAAACTCCTTTAAGATGCCATCAAACTTCCTCAAGACCCCTTAAGACCCCATCAAGACCCCTTTAAGACCCGCCTCAAGACCCCACTCAATACCCCCTTAAGACTATCTCAAGACGCCCTCAAGACCGCCATAAATCCACCACAATATCCCATTTAGGACCCTGTTAAAACCACCTCCTGACCCCATAAGAACACTCCTCAAGACCAGCCTCCGGAAAGTCTTCCACAAAAACGCTTACAAGACCGTCAACGCACAGCATTAGAATGAAAAAAGCGTGACAGAATGATGTATAAAGCGACAGAAAGATAGAAATACATGGGCGAGTTAATATAAAAGCGAGATACAAGATACAAGAATTTAATATCATCGATATAAAATATAAGATGGTAAGGGTGTAAAAATGACTTGGCTCCCTTTCTCGAGAGGGAGTGCAGATATTGTTTAAAAATTTATATGGGTACTTAGCAATAGATTCCTATCCATTGCAATTGCACTTCTAAAGCAAATTTGAGTGAGCCAACTTATTGCAATTACCATCACTCCGTGAGAAACATTTATGAAATAAAATTTTTCATAAATTCAAATTCAGAAAGGAAAATTCTTGAAAATTTAGTTTTTGGTATAATTTTGGAATCCATGCATTTTTTTTTAAATTAAATTATAGACGTCAAATGTTTGATTGTTCAGTTAGCAAACAATGAAATGCATTTATTTATAACTAATTGCAGAACCTAACAACTCATTTACAAATCAAATCTGTTATTTAATCTGCCGTCCTGATGTGACCTGACGTCCTTGATTAATATCCATAATCGAATTGGCCAAAGTTTTCGTAGTGTTGGTAGTAGTACTTCTCGAACTTGTCCTCGTGGTAGATCTTGACATCCTTGAAGTACATGTTGGGCACATAGAAGTCGTATTCGTTGATGGTGCGGTCGAATGGATAACCGAATGGCAGATTGTCAATGTGACGCTGGCCGGAGCCGATGCCGCATGAGTAGCTTGGATCGTAGCTGGAGTATTGCTCGTAGTTGGCGGTGTATGGAGAGACAATGAAGAACATCTGCATTGGCATGCCGTTGTACCAACCACGTGGCAGGATAAGACGATCGGGGAATCCACAGTGTGGCTGGCTGATGTTCAATGGGAATTGATATTTACCTTCGTAGGCGTTCATGACGTAGTAGTACAGTTCAGTGTATGTGGTGCGATCCTTGACAGTCCATGCGAATTCGTTTGAGCTGCGCTTGATCACGTTCTGTCCAGCAACCAAGTTGTAGTAGAATTCATCGATTTCGACAAAGTTCTCACGGTTCTCGGCGAGCGAGATGGTGCGTCCGAATTCATCGTATTTTGGTCCGAGGAAGGCACGAACGGCAACCTTGTTGTTCTTGTCAGAGGTCACGGTGATGTCATAGTTGAATGGCTTGTGGTTGAGGCGCATTTGACGGGCCAACAGGGTCTTGTCCCAAACGAATTTGCCATCGACGAAGGTCATCTTGTCGTTCAACAAGTTGGTGGCATCGAAGTCAACCAAGTCGAAGTAGGTGATCAATTTGCCAACGTGCACATCATCGATCTTCACACCCTCGTAGATCAAATCATCTTGGCTGTATGGAGTGAATTGGTATTGGAAGCGGTAGTAGATATCGGCGACCTTCTTGTAAATCGAGTAGAATAATGGATCGCGCAGAATGGTCTCGTAGTTTAGGAAAACATTTGGCATGAACTCTGCGGAGTAGATGTCCTCAACGCCAGCTGTGTAGAAGTGAGTCAAGTACAGCCATGATCCGAAGAATTTGTAGTCCAAGTTGTCGATATTTCCTTGCAGGATGTTTCCAATGTATTCGATGGCTTCGGGTTTCTTCAAGTCGATCTTGGTGCCGTTGTACATCTCGTAGATGCCTGAGTCGATAACATTCAACAGACGCTGTTCCAAGTTTTGGATCTTGTTCAACAGACCAGAGTTACCGTAGCTGTAGATGTCGTAGTAGTTCTTGCGGTAGGTGTAACCGACGCCGTTATAGCTGACCAATTGTGAATCGTATCCGTATTGGTAGTATTTCTGGTAGTTGTATTCCTCGATGTCACCGAAACCGTGCGACAAGCGTTCCATGTAGTAACGGGCCAAAATCTGTTGTACATTGTGAATCCAGTAAGCACCGCGGCGATCCTTATTCAAACCGTATGTCTGGCCATCCAAAAGTACAGAGTAGTCCATGTTCAAGTAGTACCAGTATGCGTTCCAGCCCAAATCCTCAGTGAAGTACGACAGCTTGGATAGATCGTTGTAGACATAAATATCGCGAGTATAGTCAACTGGTGCCCAGAACATTTTCAAGTTCTTCAACATGGCAACGTAGTTGGGGTCGTTGCTGTACTCGTTGTAGTTCTCACGGATCATGCACTTGTTTTCCGGATAGAATTGTTCTCCAAGACCCATCAATTTCCACCATTGCCATGTCTTGAAGTCCTTCATGTACACGTAGTTGCCGTTGATGTCCTTGACGTTCTGGTAGTAGATGTCCTTGTATTCCTTCTCGTACATGGCGTACTTGCTCCAGACGCTGTAGTCGAATTTCTCTGCTTGATAGATGTATTTGCTGTTGAAGAAGTTCTGTGGGAAGATTTCGTAGATCGATGGAAGGATCAGACCCTGGCAGTCAGGACGGTGGATGACAGCCAAAGTCAGAGCGTGCACGAACAAACCCTCATTGACATGGATACGGGCCCAGCACACATTCTGGACGAATGTCTCCCAGCTCTTGGCGTAATAGAAGTATTGGAAGAGTCCGAGCGCCTGCTTCATTTGGTCCTTGCTGTAGACGCTGAATTCTTCGCCCTTTGGCAAGATTTCGCCGAGCAAGTACTTCTCGTAAAATTCGGTCATGTAGCTTTGGTAGCTCTACGGTGTAGAAACAGAAGGATGATGAAGCTGGACATTCGTTAAACTTAATGCAGCTGAACTTACCGAGTAAAGGGATTGATCGACTAAGAATTTGCCTCCATACTTGATATACTCCTCGAACATCAGAGGGTCCTCGACACGGTACAAGATCTCAAACAAGAACTTTTGTTGTTCCAAGTAGGTTTTGTCGGCTGTGTTGCAGGAAGAAATCAGAGATTTGCGATAACTTGTTGGTTAATAGTTGACTTACCATATTTGGCCGCCTGGCTGGTGGGAACGTATGCTGACTGCACAGCCACGAAGGCCACACAGGCTAAGAGGAAAACAGCAAGCTTCATGACGATTGCTCACAAGAAGACTACTGATCTATTCGGTAAAGTTGGCTGCCTTTTATAGTGAGTTCTTATCAACAGATGCTTTGCATTTTAGTACCTTGTTATAAAAAATGTTTTTTTATAAAAAAAAAAATGATGCAGATAACATTGCTGGCTACGGCTGCTGCCCCCATCTTGCTTCCGCATCAGCATATGCGCCAAACTTTCATGGTGGATAACATATTGACCCTGAGTGCGATGCGTAACAGATGTTAATGTTGGCGGCGTATGCTGTGTGTGGGTAGCATCCTGTCTGTCTTGATAACGCAAAACGAAAGTTCATGCTTCTAAAATTATTCGCAGCGTAGCTTATCTGGCGTTTTTAATGCAAATCGATTGGTGCAAAGTGCAAAATCCGATAAAGGAACCAAATACGAATCAAAAACGTTTTTTTAAGTCCTGTCATATGGATTATGAATTTTTGGTAATCCCCTTAATAAGAACACCGAGAAACTTACAGAAGTATTTCGGTTTTCTTCCTGCCAATTATCCCTTTTGCCCTAGACAGCCTATATGTAGATGATGATGATGTAATTTTTGACCAAAAACATTGTCCTTACTATTTTGGTTACAGACAATTAAAAATCCAGGCTTGAGTTTTCTAGGAATATAGGCGCAACGCACTATTTTTTCTCTAAAACCACAGATCTACCACCTATTTTTTTATTTTCTACCTTTAAGGGGGCTAGTTATGCTTCAAGAAATATATGTTATATAATGTTATTTTATACTTTTTAATGAAATATATACAGGGAGTGTCCGTTAAGGTGGCAAATACTTAAAGGGATAGTTCCTTGGTTAATTTCGTGAAAAAATTGGTATGGGAGGGGGGTCTATTTTCTACCCCTGCGGTGTACGCAGCGTTTAAATGCGAAGAGACGTACTTTTGACCTTACATCACTACACACCCTGTAACTCTTGAAAGCTTCTAGCTACAAGGTCACTGTTGGTCATTTTTGAAAGAAAATTTTATTTTTAAGATCAAATGATTAACATTTATTTAAAATAATGAAATCGTTACCGATATAAACGTCGTCAAAATCCAAAAATGATTTTTCTTTTTTTAAATTATATTTT
Source organism: Nephrocerus scutellatus (assembly GCA_947095585.1). Classification (NCBI taxonomy): domain Eukaryota; kingdom Metazoa; phylum Arthropoda; class Insecta; order Diptera; family Pipunculidae; genus Nephrocerus; species Nephrocerus scutellatus. Next base: position 82,703,640 of record OX352765.1, on the reverse strand, counting down.
CAAACGCGATTATTTCAAAAAATGCTCTCGGATATTTTTTTTTTGACAAATGCAATATCAAAGCCTATTCAATTTTCTACAAATCCATCTCACACAATATTTATCTATTCGGTCAACAGGAGCTGGGTTAAAAATGAAAGTTTGTAAAATGATCGTATTGGAACGTTACGTACACCGCAGGGAGTGAAAATAGATAACCCCCCTCCCATACGATTTTTTTCACGAAATTAACCAAGGTATCACCCCTTTAAGTATTTGCAACCTAAAAGACCCCCTAAAAACGCCTCAAGGTCACCTAGAGACCCATCAAGATTACCTTCAAGACCCCGTTAAGACCACGTTATGAACCCCATCAATATCAATCAACCTCCCTATCATCATCATCATACATCATACAACCGGGGTCCGGTCCTAGCTAGCGTAGGCTTGGCCGGCCTCGGTCGGTCGTGTTCCATAAATCCTACCGCAAAGGACTTTCCGAGCAGGATCCTCTTCGATAAACTGGAACCGGTTTAGATCAGAAGTCGAAGCTGGACTACAAATTCCAGCGGCATGTAGAAATCTGGAGAATAATGAAATTGATGATGCTATCAGAAATTTCGAGACTTCAGTGAACTCAGCCATAGATCGGCAGAAAACTGTTCGTTCTAGCAGGGATCGGTTTCAACATCTACCTGAGAATATTCAGGCAATATATGCTCACAAGCAAAGGCTAAGGAAACGCCTTCAGAGGATCTTCAACAGGACTCTCAACACTGTTAATGATGAATATCAGTCTGTATTTTCGCAACTGCGTTCTATAGTAATCATGCTACGTCGAGCTGTGCGATGTTACCAAGAAGATGAACTGACCAAACGACTTCAGAACATCAAACCAGGCTCGGATGCTTTTAAAAAGCTGAATTCTGTGATCGGAAAACGTATTTCCATTCCAGAAAGTATCACGTTTGGAGAGCAAGTAGCATCCAGTCCTTTTGAAAAAGCCGAAGACTTTGCCTGTCATTTCGAAAGGAGCTTTACAGACCGACCACCAACTCATCTTCCAGATTTTGTAGAGCAGGTTGAAAGTCTTGTGGAATACACAACTTCCCCAAGAAATTCTGAAGTGCAGTTCCGTGAAGACAATCCCGCTAGCGCACCCGTTCACGTGGATATGTTTGCAGGGACAGCTGTTGTCAGTGATTGATGGGAATTCAAATTTCCTGCTTAAAAAGCTGCCGGGTATGGCGATTTTGATGTTAACCATCATATTCAACAATTGCCTTAACAATGGACACTTTCCGGACAACTGGAAGGTAGTCAAAGTAGTACCAGTAGTACCAACCGACCGCTCCAGTGTAACTGGTTACCGCCCCATAGCTTTACTGTGTTGTATCAGTAAAGTATTGGAGTCTTTGATCCGTAAAAAGATCAATGCGTTTTGCTCGGAAAGAAATCTAATTCCTTCCTTTCAGTTCGGCTTTCGAGAAAAGCACTCTACGCTACACCCTCTGATGAAGCTTCACAGTGACGTCACTCGAGGACTGAATGTCAAAAGTAGTACAGTAGCCTGTTTGTTAGACATCGATAAAGCCTTCGATAGCCTCTGGACAAACGGGCTTCTGTACAAACTTATTAGATTTGGTTTCCCCAATTATATTGTGAAAATAATTAAAAATTTTCTTTTTAACAGGGTCCTTTTTGTACAGGTGTAAGCCAGCAACCGAAACAAGGATAAGAAAAATCGCAAGCCCGGTGCAGAGCCTTAATAAAAACAACCCATAAAAATTAAAATTTTTCTTGTAAATTCTCTAATCGGGGATACACACACGCACACACTGCGTGCTCGTTTTGTGGCAAAATCATCCACCAAATGCCGCAGCGGCAGCGAACAGCGCTGCTCACAAAGCACAGAGCTCATACTTTGCCGTGATCTGATGCGATATAGCGATATTTAAAAATTGTATATTGGGGTGCCCAAGGGGCAGATCGCTCCAAATGTGTACATGTGTACAAAATTTAAAGAAAATCGGGTAAATTTTGTATAATATTTGTATGGGAGCCCCCCGACCCCGCGGCCCGAGGGGCCTCAAATTTTAATAGAAAGTGTTGTCATGGGAGATATACATGTGTGCCAAATTACAATAAAATCGGGCTGTAGGAAGTGGGTTAAAAATTGATCGCAAGATTCCATGACACACAAATCCACAAATCCACAAATCCACAAACCCACAAACACACGGGCAAGTGAAGAGAATGATAGAGAATTTAAAAATCACCCTTCCGGATAGCACGATAATAAACACCAAGTCAGAGACTAAGTACCTGGGAATCAACTTTACTGAGAGGCTCAAGTTTAACTCTCACATCGACAAAACAATGAAAAAAGCGAACTACGCTCTTCATTTGGTGCACCTGCTACTAAGAAGACGAAACGGACTGTCCAACAACACCAGGCTGCTCATCTACAAGCAGCTCATCAGGTCAGTGATAACCTCTGGCTATCCCATATGGTTCACCGTCTCACCAACAACGATGAAGAAGATCTCCCTAATTTGAAAGGAAGGTACTAAGGATCAGCACAGCACTCTGGAGGGTGCCAAACATCTATAAGTTTGTGTCGACTGCAAGACTTTACGAAGCAGCAGGTCTGCTGCCAATAACCGACCACTTGTTCCAAATGGCGAGGAAATTCGTCGACGGATTGGAAACTCATCCAAGTCCTGAGATGCAAGGACTGAGAAGCGAAGAAATCGAGCCAAGTCACCGGTACATACACATCAGAGGATTCACAGATGCTAGATTCGACGACATCCTTAATAATCAAGACGTCTCCTTCTACAAGAAGGCCAGCAATCAACATTACAGAGGCTGAAGATCGCCCTCTTTATACATCCTGTTATGATGGTTTTATGATATTTATTTAATGACCCCTTACCACTGGTGGGGGGAAGCCAATAAATAAAATACGGTTTGGTTTCTAAAAAGGAACTGATTTACTTTAATTGAATTGTGCTCTTATATACTAATTTAATGCTAATTGTACAATTTTCAGATTGATAAATTAAAGCAAAAATAACACGTACCCAGACAGCAATAAGACACCATGCATTTTGCATATTGGCTGAGAAAATGTTTTCCCAGAGAATGTGCTGAGGGCAACAGAAAACTGTGGGAATATGTCACACAGCGAAAACAGCAATATGCAAGGTGTACGTTATCTATATTTTGCTGGGAAAATAAAATGTGCTGAGTTGAGAAAATGTTTAGAATTATAGGCGGTATGTTATGGTCGTAACATGCTGGGGCCGCCGCCTGATCTCTTAAACTGCAAACTGTTCGTCCAAGAACATTGTTGTTGGCTGAAACTGGCTTGCTGATGAGGCTCTTCTTTCCATTCTTCTAGGTGCTGGTTCAGGCTGATGGGTTAATTGAAGGGTTACCTCTGGTTTTTTCCGTGGCAGCCTTCTTATGATTATGACGATAATGAACACAATTGTCAGGAGTGTGACAATTCCGCTTAGGGAATATTGGTGAATTTTTTGTGTTCGTACTTCGTGCAGTAAAGTTTCTTGACTTCTTTGTAAGGCGATGTCTTGTTGTATTTTGAGATTTTGCTGTGTAATGTCCGACGTTAATACTGGGACATTTTCTGGCTTATAGCTGAATCGAACCAATTGATCAGAGATATTCTGGATAGGCAAGTACGAAGATTGAAGTCGTGTTGTGATGGTCTGCTTGCCAAACAATATCATTGTTGTCTGATGGATTCTACAGTTTGGATTTAGTTTCAAAATACCACTTCCTGATAACTTGGCTGGAACTACAGTTGAACTGCATGCGACATCTATGCTGATTTCATTTTGAATACTGAATATCCATGTGTTTGTGTGGTGCATTTGGACCCAAAAACTTTGTGGTGGCACTGATCGAGTAACGCATGAACTAGGCAGTTCATTTATATGCCTTAAGAGGTTTATTTCACAGGAACATACAGTTGACCCGGCTGTGTATAGTGGATGTTGCATCTCGCACCAGTAAAAGTCCAGGGCTCTTCGGTCGCATAAAGAGAATGCATTTTCGTTCATCGGATAATAATGATCGCCTTGGAGATTAACAATCATGTAGTCTGATGACGGTTCGATGAACGTAAAAGTTTTGTTATGCAATGTGGGTACTGGAAGGACCTTGTACACCTTGAACTCTTCATTGTACAAAAGCGGCAGGGTGAGCTCAATAATGATGTTTTTCTCTGTAACACGTGCCCTTGGCTGCAAGGCCTTGTACAGTTGAAGGATTGACTCATGGTGCCGATCTCCAGGTATCATCATAGTCCTTGGAATGTGGTCATGGATGCGGGCCAATTCCGTTTTGAGTTGTTGAACTGTCAATATTAATGGGTGTATTTGACCACGATGTGTAGCTAATACAGCATTAAGCAGGACGTTTTGCGTGTTTTGATAATGTATCATTGTCAAAATACTTGGAAACGCAGTCGATATGAATATTTGGAACACATGTTCGTCGTTCTTCTGATTGTCTAGTGCTGATATCATGTTGGTAAGTACCTTCAACTGTCGATTGGTCGAAACATATTGTGTTTTGAAGATATTTAACGTTGAATCTATGATAGTGGTTTGATTTTTCGTCAGGTTCAGTAGATGTTGCTCGTTGTTTTTAATCCTTTCGATAGTTTCTTCGTACTGGCTTGCGAAACGTTGATCCAGAATGCCGAATAGCTCATTTGTAATTGTTCCAATAAAATCAAACGGTGATCGTTTCGATCTCTGTGGTGGTGATTCATTGTTTGCGTGCAGCAGTACTTCGTTGTTTAGGTCTATTTGCTGAAGCTGACGCTCAAATAGCTCTAAGGTGTTATTGCATAACAATGAATTTGTTTGTGTCAAAGGTGTTGTCGCACAAATCTCCTTCATGTGTTTTAAACACTTTTTGTACATGTAGTATTCTGACCAGTACGTTGTGAGATTAAAGAATACTATGGTCTTCCAGGAACTGACGATCATATTTACTCGACCGATGTCTTCAAAATATATACCGGGTTGTGTTTCAAATGGTATAATTTCGAAACTGTTAGCGATTTGTTGAGAAGCTATCGAACTAATTGCGATAGCTATGATGCACAACCAGAAAAGGGGCTTAAAACATGTCCTTGCCACTAAGGAATTGACGTCCTTGTGTTCCAGCGTTGACCTTCCCGTATTAGCTTCGGTCGTTGTTCTACTGTCTTCTGGTTCTTCCTTATCAGTTTCAATCGGTAACGGGCATAGTTTTGATAATGGTCGTTTTGCATGCCTTTTGTTGCAATAGACTGTTACTGCACGGACATGGTGATCTTTTCCTGGATGTAGCTCTGTTATCTTGGCTAAATTCCACTTAGTTGGTGGTAACCGATCGTCCTTGATTAGTACTATGTCACCAATGGAAATGTTTTTATGTACTTCTTTCCATTTGGATCTCTGTTGAAGTTGCGCCAAATAATCTGATGACCATATTTGCCAAAAATCTTGAGTAATTTTTTGTATCAATCTCCAGCGTGAACGATAACTTTTCGTTTGGTCCAGTCTGGGATCAGGTAAGGCATTTAAGGCAGAGCCAATGAGAAAGTGTCCAGGCGTAAGTATGGGGTTGTCGTCAAGATCATTGCTTATTGCGACTAATGGACGAGAATTTAAACAGGCTTCCACTTGCGTTAATATGGTGGACAGCTCTTCAAATGTCAAGGTAGTATCTCCGATGACCCGTTTTAGATGGTACTTCATAGATTTTACACCAGCTTCCCACAAACCACCGAAGTGTGGTGCAGCTGGCGGGATAAAGTGCCACTGGACTCCATGTGTAATCAGGTTATCTGCGGCTTCCTTGTTGCTTTGAGCGATCACAAATTTAAGCTGCTGCTGTAATTCCTTGTTTGCTCCTACGAATGTTGTTCCGCAGTCACTGTAGAAGTGAGCGCAAAATCCTCTTCGGGATATGAATCTTCTAACAGCTGCAATAAACGCTTCTGAAGTGAGATCGCTGACCAGTTCAAGATGTATGGCCTTAGTTGCTAAGCATACGAACACTGCAATATAGCCCTTCGTTGTTCGATTCCCTCTGCCTTTGAAAATTAGGATTTGAATTGGTCCGGCATAGTCAATGCCTGTGTGTGTAAATGGACGGGATGGTGTGACTCGTGGAGTTGGAAGTATTCCCATAATCTGGATTCTAGAGGCTGCATTGAAGCGGTGACATCGCACGCAATTGTGAATGATTTGACGTGCTGCAGATTTAGCTTGAATCACCCAGAACGACTGGCGAAGTGTGGCTAAGAGTAGTTGAATTCCTCCATGCAGCGTTTTCTCATGAATATGTTTGATTAGCAATTTAGTAAATCTACTGTTGCGTGGTAGTATGTATGGATGTCTTTCCTTCTCCGACATATTTGCGTTTTCAAGTCTACCTCCGACCACCAAGATATTATGTACATCTAGGCGTGGAGCTAAGGCCAGCAGCTTACTCTTTTTAGGCAGAGTGTTGCGATTCTGTAGACACAATAATTCTTCTCGAAACTCCATTTGCTGAACTAATCGGATTACCGATATTTGAGCTTCTTCCAGCTCCGTGGTGGTCAAATGCTCAATTCGTCTGGCTTCCTTGTAGTTCCTCACATTGAAAGCAAATCGGTTGCAATAAGCTATAGATCGAATCAATCTAGTGTAAGAAGAAAATCGTTTGCAAATGTCGTTTTCTTCGATGGTGGATGCTACGGCAACTGTTGATGCAACATAATCAACTACGGAACACTCTGATGTTGCGAGTGATTCCGGATGTTTAGGCCAATGAACAGAATCTTTTTGAAGCCATGCTGGTCCACTCCACCACAGGGGATGAAATTTTAGTTGAATAGGTGTAACACCTCTTGATGCACAGTCTGCTGGATTTTCAGCTGACCTTATATGTCCCCATGAGCTTGGCTCTGTGTTTTCGTGTATTTGAGCAACTCTGTTAGAGATAAACACCTTTTCATGTGAAGATCCTTTTTTTATCCAGGCTAAGACGATGGTTGAATCCGTCCAGGCATACACATTATCTGTCGGAGTACCAAAAACTTGCCTCATTTCAGTCAGCAATTTCGACAATAGGTGTGCTCCACAAAGTTCCATCCTTGGTATAGTGAGCTTCTTCTTAATAGGTGCTACTCGTGTCTTGCATGTAAGTACAGTAGTCTTGTGCATTCCATTTTGACCAGTAATTCTTGAATATATAACAGCAGCATAGGCTCCATCAGAGGCATCACAAAATCCATGCAGCTCTAGATTCAGGGAATCATATGCACCAATCCACCTGGGAATTTTGATAGATTCGGCTAATGGGAGATCTCTTTTGAATTGATTCCAGCATTGCTGTAGCTCAGAAGTTAATGGCTCATCCCAACCAAGCTCAGCCTTCCAAATTCGCTGCATTAACATCTTCGCAGTAATGGTGATGGGCGCGAGCCATCCTAATGGATCGAAGAGACGTGCTATTTCAGAAAGTGTGGCACGCTTAGTTGAGGTGTCATGTTTACATGTTGATTTGATAAGGTTTACTCTGAATAGGAATGTGTCTGTTGATGGATTCCAATGGATTCCTAGAGTTTTAACAACCTCTTCCTTGTCCAAGTTGATGCAGCACTGATTATTGTCTTTTTGGTCTGACACAAATAATTCCTTGTGATTAGTGGCCCATTTTCTTAGATGAAAGCCGCCACTGTTCAGTAAATTAATTAATTGATGTTGAGCTTCTTTACATTCAGCTAGTGTATTTCCTCCAGACATGACATCATCCACGTAGAAATCATTTCTCACAATTTTGGATGCGATTGGATAACGTTGTTGTTCATCTAAGGCCAATTGATGAAGAGTCCTTACAGCTAAATACGGTGCTGATGCTGTGCCGTATGTAACAGTCGTTAGCTTGAAGTCCTTAATTGGTTCGTTGGTCGAATTCCTCCACACGATACGTTGATAGTCCTGATGATGAGCGATGACCTTAATTTGGCGGTACATTTTTTCGATATCCGCTGTATATACGTATCGGTGTCTTCGCCAGCGCATGATCATTTTTGTTAGGTCTTCTTGTAATCTTGGACCAATGAGCATCAATTGATTAAGGCTTGTTCCACTAGATGTCTTCGATGATGCGTCAAACACAACGCGTAGTTTCGTAGTAAAACTGTCCGGTTTAAAGACAGCATGATGTGGCATGTAATAGATATTGTTGTCTAGAGGGTTATAGTCCTTAGTTTTGACCATATGCCCAAGGTTCATAAAGTCGTCCATGAATTTTGTGTATTCAACTCTTAACTTTGGGTCGCCGACAAATCGTTTTTCTAGCTGAAGTAGTCTGGCTACCGCTCGGTCCCGTGATGCACCAATGTTATGCTTTTGCATCAACTCTTGATTGAATGGAATGCTAACTATGTATCTGCCACCTTTTTCTCGATGATAAGTTTCTTTGTAGTTATCTTCGCAACGCTGTTCTAGTTGTGTTAGATGATTCCTCTCGGGTATTTGCTCGAGTTCCCAAAATCGTTTAAGTTGGTTCTCTAGTGTTGTTTGAGCGACCAATCCTACGATTTTTATGTTTTGATCCCTCACCGATGTCCGACCTGTGATGATCCATCCTAGTTGTGATTTTTGAGCGATGGGGGATCCTTTGATACCTCTTTTAATTCCATTCTGTATGATGTCTCCATACACATCGGCTCCTATTATCATGTCAATAGGTCCAGGGATAGCGTATGTTGGATCGGCAAGTACGAGGCCCTTTAGTTGATTTGGCATGCACTTGACTATGTTTCTATCAGGCATGAGCTTAGTAAGGGTCGGTAACACAAGCGCAGAAACAGAAATTTTGAAGTTTGATGTGAATCTCGGTTGGATTGCGACCTCAACCTTGCTTCGGGCTGTTCCGGCATCAGTTGCTCCTAATCCACTGATTTCTGTGTGTACCTTCTGTTTCGGGAGACGTAATGATTGAACTGCCGCTTCAGTTATTAGTGTCGCTTGTGAACCTGGATCTATCAGCGCCCTCAGTTCCCTGCTATGTCCGTAAATGTTAGTTGCGTTTATAATTTCTGTGGCGAGAAGAACACCCTGGTTTTGATGAGCATGGTGTGACTGCACCATGGATGCTTGAGTTGAGGTAGAAGTAGCCTCATTGATATGTCTTTTTTCCACATTATGGTTTTCTTGATGTAGCAGTGTGTGGTGCTTTTTATTGCACAGCTTACATGTTCGTAGACTAGAGCAAGCAACCTTCTTATCATGCCGTAAACAATTGACGCAAACCTTGGCCTGTTTAACCTGTTCGTATCTTTCTTTTGGTGTCCAGCCCATAAACTTGTTGCAAGAGTAAATGTTGTGATCACCCTTACAAATTATGCAGCTGAACCTTGTTGCTAGGTGGTAACTACGAACAGGACCTTTGTTTTCTTCTTTGTGCAGTTTTTTACGAGATGGAGCTAAGACTTCTAATGCTTGATATCTTCTGGCAAGGAACTCAAAGAGTTCTTCTTGTGAGGGAACCTTGTTTGGACTTTTAATCCCTTGCTCAAAAAGATTTCTGCTTTCCGGGTCCAATCCTTTTACGATGAGATGAACTATTATTGGCCCCCAGGATGATGTCTCGAATCCCATGTTTTTCAGAGCCGCAAGGCCTTCTTTAGTTGAATCTAAGATAGTTTTTAGATGACTTGCAGAAGATTGATTGCCATGGTATCCAGTTTTAAACATCCTGTCTAAGTGCATTGATACGATCTTCCTCTCGTTGTCGTATCGCTTTTTTAATGTTTCCCAAGCATTAGCGTAGTTTTCACTTGATATTGTGAAATGTTGTATTAACTGCAACGGCTCGCCCTCCAAATGTGTTTTTAAATACTCCATTTTTTCTGTGATCCCAAGAGTAGTTTTTTTATGAATGATGGTTGTGAAAATATCACAGAATGACTGCCATTCTAAGTAGTCCCCCCTGAATATGGGAATTTTTAACTGAGGTAGTCGAACTTCTGAGCTAGAAGGCGACTCCTTGATGATTTTAGTTTCCGAGGATTTTGAGGCCATTTGAAATAGGCAGTTGTTGATATCTTCTTGCACACCTTCATACCGCTTTTCAGTTACGTATGAGGTCTTATAATCTTGATCACTTGCATTTGAAAGAAATTCTTCATGTAATTCGGTCAGGGATTTCCATTGATCTAGAAGAACTCTTTGCTGGTACTCGTGCACTTCTTTCGAGTAGTTTTGAAATGTCCGCTCAAAAGATTCTATCGTTCTTATTATAGCTCCAATTTTGATGTCTAATTTTCTTAAACGCAGCCGCTGTGTGTCGTCTTTTGAGGTCTTGGGGATCACCTTTTGGATTTCGATATCTTCAGTTTGTGGAACAATGTTTTCCAAGTCCGTTCTTAACTTTTTGTATAGGGCTTTAACGATATCATATGTGTTTCCCTGCATATATGGAGTATCAGGCTTTGTCACAACTAGAATTTTTTCATGGTTTTCATCGAATTCCTTCCAAATTTCGTCGATTTTTGCAAGTCGATCTTCCTTGTACCGTAGGGTTTTCCGAGACGCGCTATCTTTTCCGAAATTTATTTGCGCTCTTTCCAACTCTTGTGCTAAGCTTTTCTGCCTAGCAACAATAACGAAGACTTCGCAGTCCTCCATTTTTTAGCACTGTTGGTTGTACTGTTTTTTTTGCACTTCACTACCAGTGTACTTAGCCCTGGCAACGCTTCACAAAAAAAAAATCTACCAATGTAAGCCTTGGTAACGCTAGAACAAGTTGAGTTCAACTTAATGTTTTAAAACCAGTGTAGAAGCCCTGGTTACGCTTTTGTTGGCTCGAAGGACCAAATGTTATGATGGTTTTATGATATTTATTTAATGACCCCTTACCACTGGTGGGGGGAAGCCAATAAATAAAATACGGTTTGGTTTCTAAAAAGGAACTGATTTACTTTAATTGAATTGTGCTCTTATATACTAATTTAATGCTAATTGTACAATTTTCAGATTGATAAATTAAAGCAAAAATAACACGTACCCAGACAGCAATAAGACACCATGCATTTTGCATATTGGCTGAGAAAATGTTTTCCCAGAGAATGTGCTGAGGGCAACAGAAAACTGTGGGAATATGTCACACAGCGAAAACAGCAATATGCAAGGTGTACGTTATCTATATTTTGCTGGGAAAATAAAATGTGCTGAGTTGAGAAAATGTTTAGAATTATAGGCGGTATGTTATGGTCGTAACACATCCTCTTATATTTTTTTTCATTTTTATTTTATTTTAAAATTAATTGTTTAAAATTAAATTGCTGTAAATATAAACATGTAGTAGATTAAGTAGTCAAAATTATTGTTTAGTAATAAGCAATACAAAAAAAAGACAATGTATATACGTCGGGCCCCTATTGTTGTGCCGACACTTATTAATAATAGTTATAAGTTTAGTTTTAAGTCAAAATTGTATATTACTTAAATGTTAAATAAAAAAAAAATATCTTAATCAGGATCCTCTTCGCTCATGCGAGCAAGGTATCCTGCCCACCGAAGTATAGCGAGCTTAATTCTTTTCACGATGTCGACATCGCGGTAACGCTCGTAGATTTTCTCATTATAGAGTCTCCGGAATCGTCTTTCCTCACATACGCTGCCAACAATTATCCGTAAGACTTTTCTCTCGAACGCGGCTAAGAGGTCAGAATGATTTTTGCTAAGCACCCAAGTCTCGGAGCCATATGTGAGTACTGGTATGACCATTGTCTTATATATCAGCAGATTGGATGTTATGGTTAAGTTTCTGGATTTAAAGAGTCTTGACAGACTATGGTAGGCTTTGTTGGCTTTAAGCAACCGTGCGCGTATTTTTGGTTCCATGATGTTATCGACTGCTACAGTTGACCCGAGATAGTTAAAGGATTGCACTTCTTCAAATTCACGCTCCACTATTTGAATTGAGGGACCAATGTTGGATCTTCCACTCGCAGACGTGGCCACCATGTACTTAGATTTCGTGTCGCCTGCTTTATCTGGATGAAAGCTTCCTGTACAGCTCTTCGTTTTCTACCAACGATGCCGATCTCCTCATGGCTTTATAGAGTTCTACTCTGGCTATGCTCTAATAGGCGGCTTTTAAGTCTATAAAAAGATGGTGTAGTGAGTTTTGAATCTCTAGCAATTTTTCCATCACCTGCCTAAGGGTGTAAATCTGATCAGTTGTTGCTTTGCCTGTGATGAAGCCACACTGGTATGGGCCAATAATGACTTTGGCGTATGGGGCTATCCTTTCTTGAAGGATAGAGGAGAAAATCAACATCGATATACCACGATAATTGCTGCATTTTGTGATATCTCCCTAATTATGTATGAGGCACACAGGCTTCTGGCATCGCTTCTTCCTCCACTATTATTATTATTTCATGAATTTCTTGGTGTATTGTGGGGCCTCCTATTTTTATCAGTTACCGGGACCTTATTATTTTTGAGTCGATTTATCGCTCTGCTAACTTCGTCTATGCTTGGTAGCGGCAGCATAGTACGGTCTTCGATCATTGGTGGAGCCTCCAATTCCTCAGTTAGCTGGCCATTAAGCAATTCATGAAAGTGCCCTTTCCATCGCTCTAAGATGCCATTGAGATTGGCGTCCAGATTACCCTCTTTGTCTTTGCAGTATGTGACACAATATATACCGCGGACTCTTTGGTAGAACTTCCGCACCTGGTGCAGTCCTTGCTCTCTGTACTGTTCTAGTTCACGGACAAGATTCTTCTTCCAGGCTGATTTCTTTCGCCGTTGATCTGTTTTTTCATATCTTCTGAGCTCTTTATATTTATCTTAGCGTGCCTGCGTTCTATGAGATTGTTGCATTGCTCGGTACGCAACATTCTTACGTTCAGTCGCTAGCTTACATTCGTCATCGAACCAGTCGTTCCGATCTCTACGACTACTGTTTAAGAAGTTGTACCGCGACTCAACATGTTGCGTCATTCATAACGGTCATCTTGGCTCACCTTTCAACATCTACTCGGGAGTCAAGCAAGGTTGCACCCTCTCACCATTGCTTTTCACAATTGTCATCGACTGGGTGATGAAAATAGTAAGCCGTACTCCATCAGGTTTGTCATGCAATGTTTTTCATCGCCTTGAAGACCTGGACTATGCCGATCCTATCACAATCACTAAGTGACATGGAGCGAAAATTTAAGTCACCAGAACTCCATGCTAACAAAATGGGTTTAAAAATTAACGTCTCAAAAACAAAGCTACTTCGCGTTAACGCTAGTGGAACATCTGATCTCTTCATTGACGGACATCAGATAGAGAGAGTCGATAAGTTTTGTTATTTGGTCAGCTGGATGTCAAAAAAGATCCCAGGGGACAGAGTGGAGTCTCTTGAAACCTCAGGTGATAAATCGAGTTCGTTGGCGGGCCTTTGTAGAAGCCCTCTGCTCCCCCGTGGAGTAAAGGAAAAAAAGAAAGATGAAGACTGTCTAAGATGGAGTCAGTTGTACTACGATACTCGAAAGGACAGTATTCTTAAGGCATGTCCATTTCTCTTCTACGCCCGAAATTTCAACCCCAGGACTTACTCTCCCTGCATTTAGGGTGAGTCCTATCGCTTGACCGTAGTTGTTTCTGGTATCTTCGTTGCGAAGGGCAGCCGTATTTTCTTGAATCTAATTCGCAAATGCAGTCTTTCGTGATAATGCAATCCGCCCTCGGAGCACCATACCAACAAGATAGTTGTCCGAGTCGACGTTGGCACTTCGTTCGTTTTGGTCGCAAAGACCATTCACTGCTTTAAAGGCGATGACGGTGGGTTTCATTCTTGTGCTGACTAGAAACCCCACCCCGAGTACATGAAGTCTTGAATGACAGCTGTAATATATGTCATATTCTGATTTTTGTAAGACACCATTCCCCGTCCACCACATCTCCTGGATTGCTGTTATGTCAGCCTTATAATTAGACGGGGTATCGGCCAGATGCTGTGCACCTCGAGATCTATACAGTAAGCGTACGGTCCATGCAATTCTGATGCATACTATGTTATGCCCCCTATTCTGCTGATGGCTGACCACCACTATTTAAATATAATAATAATAATAATAAAGCGAGTTTCAAGCATTTTTCTTTTATTTCTTTTGTGGCAATTTTTTTAAATCTTCATTTGACTGATGCTGGCAACAGTTCCTGCTATCACCTGATGACCCAATAGACAAATAAGAAACAATAGCACAGGTAAAATAATTTAATTATATTTGTTGATAACAGGAAGACAATAGACAGTACAGGAACAACACTTTCCTATCCAGACCACAACCACAACTAATTTCAGTATAGTAACTAATACTCCCTATAACTCATCTTTGTGCTTTACTCGTGGTAGATTCTGACATCCTTGAAGTGCATATTGGGTACGAAGAAATCGTATTCGTTGATTTCGCGGTCGAATGGATAACCGAATGGCAGATTGTCAATGCGACGGACGCCGGATCCGATACCGCACAAGTAGCTTGGATCGTAGCTGGAGTATTGCTCGTAGTTGGCGGTGTATGGAGTAACAATGAAGAACATCTGCATTGGCATGCCGTGGTACCAGCCATGTGGCAGGATAAGACGATCAGGGAATCCACAATGTGGCTGGCTGATGTTCAGCGGGAATTGGTATTTACCCTCTTGGGCTAACATCACATAACGATACAGTTCGGTGTATGTGATGCGATCCTTGACAGTACACATGAATTCCTGAGATCTGCGATGTATGGAATTCTTGCCAGGAAACAAATCATAAGAGAATTCATCGATTTGCATAAAGTTCTCACGGTTGTCGGTGAGCAAGATAGTGCGGCCGAACTCATCGTATTTGGGTCCTAGGAAAGTACGAACAACAACTTGTTGGGCCTTATCCGAGCTCACGGTGATGTCGAAGTGGAACGGCCTATGGTTGAGGCGTATTTGACGGGCCAACAAGGTCTTATTCCACTGCAATTGACCATCGACGAAGGTCATTTTGTCGTTCAACAAACTGGTCACATCGGTGTCCACCAAATCGAAGTAGGTGATCAATTTGCCAACATGAATATGTTCGATTTTGACACCTTGGAAGAGTAATTCATCGTAAGTGTATGGCGCCAGGTGATGCTTGAAGCGGTAGAAGATATCGGTGACCGTTTTGTACAGAACATAGAAGAACGGATCTCGCAACATGGTCTCGAAAGTGGTGAAGGACGACGGTACGACCGTGCGATCATTGCTATCCACACCACTGAAGTACATGCTCGACAGGGTTAACCAGTAGGTGAAGTATTTGAAGTTAGCCTCATAAACGCGACCCTTTAAAATATGTCCAATGAATTCAATCGCCTCTGGACGTCTGAAGTCGATCTTAGTGCCGTTGGGCAATTGATAGTGTCCCGCATCGACGATGTTGTAGATTCGGCGATAGCCATCCTTGAGTCTGTTGAACATTTCGTCATTGCCATACGATTGAATTTCCCAGTAGTTTTTGCGGTAAGTGAATGGAACGCCATTGTAACCGATCAGCTGTGGATTGTAGCCGGTGGCGAAAGACTGCTCCCACGACAGCACATCGATATCACCGTATCCGTGAGACAAGCGCTCCATATAGTAACGCGCCAGAATCTGTTGAACATTCCATATCCACCACTCACCCTGACGGTCTTTCTCCAAACCGAAGCGGTCTGCTTGCAAGAAAAATGGATAATCATAGTTCAGATAGTACCAGTACGAGTTCCAGCCCAAATCCTCTGTAAAGTATGACAATTTCGACTGATCATTGAAAATTTCGATGTCACGACTGTAGTCAACCGGGGCCCAGAACATTTTTAAGCTCTTCATCATTTCCACGTACATTGGATCCTTTGTAAACTCATGGATATTTTCACGATGCATATACCTATCCTCCACGTAGAAGCGGCGCTCATCAAGTCCCATGAATTTCCACCACTGCCATACATGAGCATTGGCCATTGCATCCTCCCTGATAACATCTTCCGGATACATGTCCATCAATTCCGCTTCATACATGTTGCTCTCAGTCCAGCTCTTGTAATCAAATTTCTCTGCAGCCAGGATGAATTTACTGTTGAAGAAGTGATGCGGGAAGATCTCGTGTATTGCGGGCAGAATCAATCCGTTCAGGTCTTCCCGATGGATGACAGCCAGTGTCAGTGCATGCACGAACATACCCTCGTTGACATGAATGCGAGCCCAGCAAACATTTTGCTGGAATGTCTGCCAGTCCTTGGCGTAGTAAAAGAAGTTGAACAGTCCAGGAAACTGAATCATATGGTATCTGGTAGCGCTGCTGAAGTGTTCACCTCTTGGCAAGAGAGTTCCATTTTGCCATGACGCATAGAATTTGTCCATGTAACGATTGTAAGTCTGAATATAAGAAGGAAGAGGAGTATCCATCACGAACGAACTTTAAAAAAAAAAAAAAAACATTTTACCCTATAACGAGATTCGTCAAGGACTAATTCTCCGCCAAGTTTAATCCATTCTTCGAACAGGAGCGGTTCATCCGCATGATACACAATCTCAAATAGGAATTTTTGCTTCTCCAAGAACTCCGCATCAGCTTTGGCGAGCAAAAAAGACAGCAGATTCGATTTGAGGCTCTCTTATATGCAAATCACGTGACTTACCAAATTTGACATCCTTTTTGGAGCTTAAACCAACTGCTGCGGCAAAGGCCACACTGATGGCTAGAATCGCAATCGCTAATTTCATAGCTGCCCAACTGAAAGACTGCGTGTGCGTTCTTGTTGCAGGCCGCGACGAAGACTGATGACTTCACGCTCGCATAATCTCCTCTGCCTTTTTATAATGAGCTTCTTATCGTTAAGTATTTATTTTCATCAAAATAACACAAGTAACTAACATAATTGGACGAATTTTTGATTTCTACCATTTCTTTATCAAGAGGTCTCGACCTTCAAGCGATTTTCGGTGCAGCATAATTCCTGAGAATCGTGATAAGATTGTTTTCTTTAATTTAATTAAAGTTTTAATTATCTAATCGAAATTTTGCCTTCAACCTTGAGCAATAGTGGAAACAGCAAAACATCAGCACACCCGGAAATTGTGACAGATGACAGGGCCACTGTCGAAAGATATTTTGGAATATTCTTTAAGGAAAAAGGAAGATCTTTAGAGAACAATGATACTTACAACGGGTTAAGGTGTAACATATCTTAAGGAGAAGACCACAGAAAGACCCCACCATCCAGAATACATAAAGCCGAGGGGGCTTCACGTCAGGCCGATATCACGAGCCTGTAGACTCTTGAACAGAAACCGCAGAACACATATCGGCCAGCCATTGTATCGTGTGCTTAAAAGCTTTAAAAGTTTTCGATTTTACTCCTTCCTTCCACTTTGTGATCCTTCCCGGGTTAAAATTTTACCTACTAACATGTGGCAAAATGTTCATCTTTCGAGAATCAAAACAGCGATACTAGACATATTACATACGTGATAAGTTGTCTGCATTACCACAATTTATAGAATGAGAAGAAGAAACAGACAAGAGAAACGTTGAAGAAAAAAACAAGAAAAGTGATGGAGCCCTGCGGGACACTAGCATTTGCAGGGCCTCATATCCGTCTAAAACAATCTATTCAGTTAGATCGGGTAGAGCCAACGAAAATTGTAAGGCCGTCAAACAAATCGTTTTCGTGGTAAAATATTTTATTAGGGGTGACCACGTATTAATGTAGCCATAGACTTGAAAAGAAGCGACTCCAGGATGGCGCCAATACACCAAATCATCATCATATTTGGCTCTACAACCGGGGTCCGGTCCTGGCCTCCCGCAAAAAGTCTCTCCACCGGTCCCGATTTCGAGCCGATGTCATCCAGTTTGGCATCCCTAAACTCTGTGCGTCCTGGTCTACGCCATCCTTCCAGCGTAGGCTTGGCCGGCCTCGCTGTCGTGTTTCATAAATCCTACCGCAAACGACTTTCCGAGCAGGATCCTCTTCGCTCATGCGAGCTAGGTGTCCTGCCCACCGGAGCCTACCGAGCTTAATTATGTTCACGATGTCGACATCGCGTAGATCTCATCATTATAGAATCTCCGGAATAGTCGTTCCTCACATACGGGGCCAACAATTCAACGTAAGACTTTTCTCTCGATCGCGGCTAAGAGGTCAGAATGCTTTTTGTATACCAGTAGCTTGTATGTTATGGTTAAGTTCCAGGATTTGAAGAGTCTTGACAGACTAAAGTAGACCTTGTTGGCTTTAAGAAACTGTGCACGGACTTCTGGTTCCATGCTGTTATCGGCTGCTACCGTTGACCCCAGAAAGTTAAAGGATTGCACTACTTCAAATTTGCGATCCACTATTTTAATTGCGGGACCAAAATTGGATCTTTTACTCGCAGACGTGGCCACCATGTACTTTGTTCTGCTCTCAATTATGTGCAGCCCCAGATTTCGTGTCGCCTGCTCTATCTGGATGAAAGCTTCCTGTACAGCTCTTGGGTTTCTACCAACGATGTCAATATCGTTTGCGTAAGCCAGTATCTGAATGGACTTATAGAGGATTGTTCCTCTCGCCGTTACGTCAGAGTCTCTGATCACTTTCTCCAACGCCAGGTGGAAGAGGATGCAGGCCAGTCCATCCCCTTGTCGAAGCCCATAAAGTTGTTCAAGTCCTGCACCATTTCAGATAAGATTTTATGCTGCATAGATGGACCCCACGGGGAAGTCTTTTCGATAGCGGAACTCATGATACGTAAGTTGAAGCGGGTCGAAAAGAAGATATCGACATAGTATACGACTCGCGGCGGAAATCATGATTGGGCCCCTGGATGCATTCCATTTCATGTCAAGTCAAGATTGTGGAGTGCACGCTCAAACTGAACGAAGTTGGTGAGAGAAAAAAAACAACCCATAAAAATTAAAATTTTTCATGTGAATTCTCTAATAGGAGATGGGTAACTATGTGTTAAAATTTTAAGAAAATCAAATCCGTAATTTCAAATTGATTGATTTTTAAAAAATTTACATGGACACCACACGGGTCTCATGGCCCTATCACTCCAACAAATTTACAAAAAGTTATGTCCATCAGTGATACACATTTGTTAAAAATTTGAAGAAAATCGAGCTGATTTTTTAAAAATTTATATGAGCACCCCTTGGGCCTCAGGGCCCGTTAACTCCAAAAACTTTACAAAAAATTTTGTCCATCGGAGATACAGAGGTGTATAAAATTTAAAGAAAATCGGGTTAAATTTTTTAAAAAAAATTTGGGGTCCTATCACCCTGGGGCCCGGGGTCTCCAAAAATTTTACAAAAAATGTTTTTCATCGGACATACATACGTATATAAAATTTGAAGAAAATCGGGTTAATTTTTTTTTTAAATTTTGGGACCGGGGCCCGGGGTACCCAAAATTTTTACATTTGAAGAAAATCGGGTTAATTTTTTAAAAAAATAACGAACCCGGTCTCCAAAATTTTTACAAAAATTGTTGTCTATTAGAGATACACATGTGTATAAAATTTGAAAAAAAAAATCGAGTAAAATTTTGTAAAATATTTGTATGGGAGCCCACCGACCCCCAAATTTTAATAGAATGTGTTGTCTCCGAAAATACGCATGTGTGCAAAATTTCAATAAAATCGGACCTTGGCAAGTGGGTTAAAAATTGATCGCAAGATTCCACGGCGACCGACGACCGACGACCGACATCCGTGCCACGGGCAAGTGAAGTTAATATAGAGAATTTAACAAAGTATATCTATACTGGGTATAGGTTTAGAAGGCAACGAGGCAGCGAATGAGCTCGCGTACAACGAATACGGAGGAACGTTCCGACACAAAAAGAAACTGTATTGGAGCGAGTTCTGTGAGTTCTAGAGAAAGTATCTGAATTCTGTGAGTCTGAGAGAAAGTATCTGAATTCCCTTCAGATCATTAAATTTTTAAGCGCCGTTTCTATGGAGGGAGGGCTGTAGCGATCGTGTTTACACAATCCCTAGGCCAGAAGTCGGAGTAGGCGATATAGATCCACATGTATCGAAGTGCTACATTTATATTTATATGCAACTAGCTGTTTCCAGGCGCTTTGCTACCTCGCCTTCTGCTATACTCTCTGTGGGCCCACTATAGCCAATATCTTGCATTAAAAATTTCATAAAAATCGGTTCGTAAATGTGAGTTACTATAAGTAATATACAAACACAATAGATTTAATTTTTATATATATATATAGATAGATAGATATATTTATGTACCTATACATAATTCGAATTAACCTAACAGTAAACTTATTTCACAATACATTTTCTTTGTAATAATAAAATTAAAACTAAATTGATACACAATAATCATATTCCATTACTCATATACAAACTAGAATAACAATTTATTTTTTTTTTTCATTCGCTTCTTGACGTTATTCCTTTTTTTATCTTTTTATTATCGAATAAAATTTTATTTAAATTTTTTTTTAAATAAAAATTTGAGATTTTTAAAATTTTAACATTCGTTAATGGAGCTCTTCTTAAAATCGTAATTAAGTGTGCTTAATGCAAAATGAAACAATTTCGATTGTTTTGATTTAGTTTTCTCTTCGATTAGACTTAAAATTTGATTAAAAATTGCAATTGTAAACTGAGAATATACAATTATACAGGGTCTGATCTGAATGCGTGACAAATACTTGAAGAGCCACTTGTGTGTTTGTTTGTTTGTAGTTATGTGTGTTTTCAGAGTGGATCTCAGCAACATACGTGGGCTGAGAACGAATTCGTTCGCTGTGTTTAACCATGTATAGGGGTTTTCAATAAGAGCACTTCAACTTTTTTTTTTGAATAAAACACAAACTGTTCGACTTTTGAACTAACTTTTTTTTTTATTAACGAATTTGAACATATACATATGATACATTTAAGTATGAAATTCGATTTCTTTTGCATGACCACCTCGTGCACGTTTTACGCAGTGAGCCTCATCGCTGAAGATGATTTTTCGGTGAAAATCTGCATCATTTTCGATTTGGTCTTGAGCCCAATTCACGAATCGGCGTCGCTTCAAATGGTCAAACGGCTTTAGTTGTTGTGTCAGCTTGATCTTATACGGATGTAGGCCAAGATCTTTACGTAAAATCGATTGTCGAACGGGCTGGCTTATTAAATGGACCGTAAAATGGCCGTAATGCTCTTAAAGTAGCGGCAACAGAACGATTATTTTGATAAAAATTTGCACGATTTGCAATCGCTGTTCACATGTGTAGCGTTCCATGATGAAATGTATGACAAAAGAACAATAAAAAATATGGCGTCGTTCGCCGTCCCTATCGGAGAAAAGTTGAAGCGCACCTATTGAAACACCCTATACATGTCCACAGGCCAGCAATTTTGGCACTGAGTGAAACTCAGGTGTTCGATAATTCCGATGTTTCGGAATTTAATCTGCCTGGGTATAGCTTGGTGCCATTATTTTCCCCTCGACGCGGACTCGCAATCTATGTCCGGAGTGATGTTGCATTTCAGCTTTTGCCTCAATTTAGCCAAAGTTCCAAACCGGAATTCAATTTCATTTGGCTCAAAGTTAAGGTACAAGAGCGCAACATCTACTACTGTTTCCTTTACAGAAGCCCCAACTTAGACAGTGTTTCAACTCAGAGTGACTGATTCAATCTTAAGAATTGATAAAAAGCATGAAATCGTTATTGCGGGCGATTTCAATGTACACAATTCTGGGTGGCTTCGCCATTCTGGCCAGATAACACCCGAAGGAAGGTGTGTTGAGTTATTTGCTGACTTAAATCACCTTACTCAGCTTGTAAATGAGCCTACCCGAATACCTGACATTGCATATCATTCCGCTAACACCCTTGACTTGTTCCTTACCTCTCGTCCTGAGAAATACTCCGTAAATGTATTATCGCCTCTAGGCTCGTCAGACCATTGTGTAGTATCAGCTAATTTCTCGTTAATAAACCACGTAGTTAGAGAAAAAAACTCCCAAAAAAATAGTATGGCATTACGAGAAAGCCAATTGGGACGGCCTTAACAACTTCTTTGGGAGAACTAACTGGTCGCTATTTTTTCGTGATAGCAACGTGGATGCCGCCGCTGATGCAATCACAAACATCATTCTTATTGGTATGAAAAAGTTTATCCCTTTCAGGAATAAATCTATCAAATCAAAGGAAGATGGATGGTATCACTTGAGCTGTAAAGAGGCTTCTAGGATTAGAGAGGTATGCTTTCGGTTTTACAAAGCAAACCCTACCGAGGAAAACCGAAAAAAGTTTAAACGAGCAAGAAATGATTGCAATGCCCATCTTCGGCGACGAAAATTAAGACAAAAAATACTACAAGGTCCCAAAGGTAGTAAAAATTTGTGGTCTTTCGTGAAAAGAATCAAAAATACAGCCTCGTCGTCGTCCTCGGGCCAATTCCCCCTTAAAATGCTACGGCCACCGCAAGGTGTTAAAATACACCTTCAACCCTATCCAAAAATTTTTCTTCTTCTCTTAATTAACCTAGATGTCAACCCTTTAAGTATTTGTCACGCATACAGATACAGGCTTTTAATAAAACAGATAATCAACTTACAATAAAAATAAAAAAAATACGCCGTATCTAATAAAAAAAAATCACAGTGTTAGCTAACGAAATTTTAATAAAAAAAAAATAAAAATAAAAAAATCTTAACATTTCGTCTGTCGCGCTATACACCATAGGACGGAATCGTTTACCGTTTTGGTTATTTTTTTTTGTTGTAATTACTTTTGTCTTTTAATCTTGTGTTGGGGTTAATTGGATTTGAAGTACAATTAAGTATCTAAATATCTGAGAATAATTATTGTATCTAGATACATGTACGAGTGCGGTGGATTAACAATATCTTTGTGTGCTCTTTATGGATGTTTTCTTTTTTAAAAGTGCTATTACCTATTATTTATGAAGTGGTTAACCATTTTTTGTCGTTGATGCTTAACAACAATGCCAGTTATAACAATTATAACAAATTATTTGCAATAACAACAAAGAAAAAACTCAAATGGAAGACAACATTTTTGTAGTACGCTCGATCACTGGAGATTTTCTCGTTTTCGTTTCAAATATTTTGAGTTTTTTTTGAGGAGAGCATCATCCTGGGTTTCGTTTAGATCGGAAATGCAGATGCTATATTGCTTTGCTGTTTCCCTCTCTTACTCACAAAATTTCTCTCTTTCACCTCTACCTCTGACTTTATATCTTCTCTGTCTGATTAATTTACTTATAAGTATTTTTTAGTTTTTATCTTCTGTTTAACTATTCCTTTATACACAGTCTTTTGTCTTTTATTAACTAATTAATTAATTAATTAATTAATTAATTTATATTTATATATATACATATATGTATGTATATAATAAAATGATTATTATTTCTGTTACACCTCCGTACTATGCGTTTGTATTCGGACTTTTTTCACACTTCCATTGCGATTGAGCGGCGGCGAATGTCCAGACCCCGAGAAGCCAGGATTTTGTATGCCCAGCGTGCTGGCGTCTTTGGGTCGTGGTTTCTTTAAGCTCGACCTAAGAGGAGATCGCGTCACTGACTCAACGGTGGAGCCATTCGAGACACTTGTCAGAGTTGTACTCATCGAGGCGACACTGCCGCCGTTACGAATTCCACTGTAGGGCTTCCCGGATGCATCGGTAACAGACACTCCTGTAATGTAGTTTGTTATTAGAATAAGGCAATCAGTTGGCTTCTAAGCTCGGTAAACTCACCTTTTCTCGGTCGTCCCTCCTTGAAACCGGGATTGTTGTACGTCGTAGCATTGGCCGGCGATGTGTCCACCACCATGGTGGGATCTCCACCGGGCCGCCTCGAGAACAGCACATCATACAGGGACATCACAAACAAGCCTATTGTTAGGACTATAACAAGAATCTGCAACGAAATTGCATATTTGGAAAAATTCAACATCATCCTTCCCATCCCTCCCCAGACTCACTTGCAGATAAAATGAAATCCCCCGCGTTACTCGGAAACCGTAATTCTCCGATTCGTCTATTTGAAGTGCAAAGATGATTGTTGCAATTATCGCCAACATACCTAAACGCGCGTCAGAGGAAGAGAAAAAAATGTGAGTTTCTCAACTAGAAATTGGAATACACGTTCGTTCGCTTACAGCCAATTAATGCCAAAATCATCTTGGTCATCACCAAGCTGGTGAACGGCATCACAACCTTCTCGCGTGATGATATCATTGCGATTTGTATCACCGATAATATACAGAATAAGCCCAGCGCTGCTGTGCTAAGTACCGCCAGTAGACCGCTGACGAAGACCGCAGCTGAAAGAACATGGGAATTTGTGAATTCGATTTATTTTGATTTCTTATAGTAGTTGCACACTTACATGACAGTCGGAATTTCGAGACATCATTGCCGCATTTCTCGCGATTGTATGTCAGCTGTTTGCAAACTTTGAATGGCCCAAAATAACCTCTGTCTGAATCGTAATTGTAGCCCCCTTAAAAAAAGAGGATACACGATTGTTATATCGATTCGGTAGAACATCACTAGAACCCTACCAAAAGTGGTGCTCCCAAAAGAAGCCGATTGCGTGCAGCCTCTCTGCATTACTTACACATGCTCAGTTATCTACATTTTACACTTAAATCCATTGTCGGATGTACTTTTAAGTTTACAGATTATTTTTTTAAGCCATACAACATTAATGTGAATAACTTTGTCAAGCTCTGCAAGTTCGCATCAATACGATCCGCATACAATCAAGACTCTAGCTAACTAACATCTCCTAGAGGCAAGAAGAGACCACATTGGTGTACCTCCGAGTTAAGGCATTTCAGGAGCAGCTGCAGGAAGCTATTCAACATAGCTAAGGCTACTAGATTCGAAGCTGACTGGGATGCTCACAAAACTCAATAAGAGAGAATTATGGCCAACCAAGCTCTCTTCAAGCCAAACTGGATGACATCGGCTCGAAATCGGGACCGGTGGAGAGACTTTTTGCGGGAGGCCAGGATCGGACCGCGGTTGTAGAGCCAAATAGGATGATAATGAAGCTCTCTTCATAGAAACTCTTTTGTTATAAAAAAGAAGAATCTTCTAAGTCGTCTAGGCTAAGAAAAATCCTCGCAAGCAATCCAATAATCCTGAGCTGCCTCAAAAAGACATTTGGCTCGTGGACTACTTCAAGCGAAGAATCGCTCAATCTGCTTTTAGATACCCACTTCACGGGAAGCTCCCATGTGTTAGGTTAAGATAGGGCAGACACTCGTACAACTATCTCCAATGGTCTCATAAACAAACATCTTTTGAGAGCTAAAAAGCTTCAAATCATACAAATCTGCAGCACCTGATGGAATAATTCCAGCCAAGCTGCAAAGGACTTCGGATATTATCCTTCCATTGCTGGAAACAATTCTAAAGAGTTGTCGCGATCTGGTCCATACTTCAGTTTTATGGAGAGAAGTAAGCGTGGTTTTCATACCTAAATCCGGCAAATGTTAGCATGTTAGTCCAAAGGATCTCCGACCAATCACTATTTCATCATTCCTGTTAAAGACAGTGGAAAGACTGATCGATATCTATATATATCGATATCTGTCTACAGATCAGCACGCGTATTGTAAAGGCAAGTCTGTGGAAACAGCTCTGCATACACTGGTACGTTCCATTGAACATTCCCTTCACCGCAAGGAGGTATTCCTAGACATTGAAGGCGCTTTTAACAACATCAACACATCTGTGATTAGGGATGCGCTATCGACTTTGAGGGTGCACGACTCGCTTAACGAGTTGATTAATCTTTTGCTAACAAGTAGGATTAATAATTCAAAGCGTATCGTCTGCCAGAAGATCTGTCTGCAGAGGAACCCGACAAGATGGAGTCCTGTCCCCCCTTCTATGGAACTAAGCGGTGAAAGAGCTGCTGGTATGCCTAAGAGGTGAGGGCTGCAGAGTAATCGCTTATGCGGTTGACGTTGCTATTGCCGTCTCAGGAAAATACCCGAACACCTTAAAGAAACCCATGAAAAATGCACTCAACAACCTAACTTGCTGGGCAACTAACTGTGGTTTAGGGGTAAATCCTTACAAAACTCAACTTGTCCTATTCACCAGGAATTTTTAAAGTCCCAATTATTAACACTCCTTCTATAAAAGGTATAAGCTTAACACTCTCTGATAGAGCCAAGTATTTGGGTATTATTTTGGACAGAAAGCTACGCTGGAAACCAAACATACAAGAGAGACTTCGTAAAGCCACAGAGGCACTCTTCTAATGCAAAAAAGCCATTGGTAGAAGATGGGGTCTTCAACCCATATAACCCATTGGCTATATACAGCGGTAGTAAGATCTACTCTTCTATATAGTCTGACTGTATGGTGGACTGCCTTAAAAAAGAAAATAAACTTTGACAAGTTCTAGAGATCAGCTAGTCTATGTATGAGCGGAGCACTTCGTACAGCCCCCTTTGCAGCATTGGACATTCTATTCGACCGTACACCTCTCAACACTTACAGCAGGCAAGTAGCTGCCAGTTCGGCTATTCACCTTAATGCTATCTCCCAGTGGACTAGAAATGAAATCGGTCACTCCTCTATCTTAGTCAGAATCCCAGACAACATAGACTATACCATTCCGCAACTTAATTTCAACAAAAACTTCTCCTTCAGATCATTCTGGAACGAAGACGCTTACTTGAAAGATGAACACATTCATTTTTACACAGACGGGTCAAGAACTGATGAAGGAGACGGCGAAGGTGTTTTCTTAAGAAAGCTAAATCTTAGCCTCTCTTTCCGTCTTCCAAATCACTGTAGTGTTATCCGGGCTGAAATTATGGCGATCAGTGAAACCTCTTATTGGCTGAAGAGAAATGTCATATCCGCTAAGGATATCCAAGCTGCACTGAAATCCCAGGAATCAGTCTCTACGAATTCAATTCTAGCCCTTAATTAACGATCATCTCTCATGAAGATGGCGGAGCAGTTCAATATCCACCTTTATTGGGTGCCGGGGCACAGAAACATTCCGGGTAAGTAAGTGGCTGATGAACTTACCAAGCATGGAACTACACTACCCTTCTTACCTGAATATGGTTTCATAGGCATACCAATCGCTACATGCAAATTCTTGTTAAAGCGGAATGCTAATGTAAAACTGTTAAACTGTAGGTGGTCAAACGGTAGAACTTGCATAGCGACAAGGCAGATCTGACACCCAAAGTGGGTACGAAACGCTCCAAGTGTTTGATCTCTCAAAAAAGATCGCACATCGGTGCTATTGTAGGTGTCATCACTGGACACTGTCTGATAGGCAGGCATGCAGCAAGAATGGAGTCTTCTCGAATGACTTTTGCAGAAGCTGCATGGTTGAGAAGGAGGAGGAGGAGGAGACCATCGTCCATCTTCTCTGTACTTATCCAGCCCTCTCCCAAAAACGTAAACTACATATGGGTGCTTTCTTCTACAACGACACTAATGATCTCATAAACATTGACATTGGTGGTCTCCTTCGCTACGAGCTCTAATTGCGAGTTCAGCGAGTAGGTGGAAGGAATTTTTCCTGATCCGTGTGGTATCACAATGGACCATTACTTGTCCAAGTGTGTCGGTTTCACTGACAGCTTAACCTTAAGCTAACCTAACCTAACCTAACAGTGTTTCTGTTTCCTTTCCATATTATATATCTTAACGCTGTTCCTTGCATAAAGTCAAGCATTATAAGGGTGCAAGCCCCTTTACAAGTGTCCAAATTATAGCAACTACAAAAAACTAATAAGAGTACTGCCGTCAGCGAAGGAATATATTGGATTAGACGTTGTAGACAGAAGATTGTTAATCAAAATAAGAAATAGAATCGGAGACAACACACAACCCTGAGGAACATCCGTCGTCTTTCGTCTTTTCGTCTTTTTTGGTATAGGCTAGACAAATGCAGTTTTCCAACTATTTACTCGAAAAGAGTCCAGAAGAACAGGATAACTAGAAAAGTTTATGCAGTGGTAACGCCAGCGATAAGGAACAACTCTTCAGAACTAATGGGGGAATAACATCTGGCCCAGCGGATTTGTGTAAGCTGAGGTCTGGCAACTTCACGAAAATGTAAATTTGTCCCATAAAGTGTTCGGTACTCGGAAATACAGGTGGAAGCAACTCACAATTCGGAAGAGTGTAGCAAAATGTGCAGCAAGTAGATTTTCCTTATTCTTCTTTTCACGAATGACTAAAAAACCTTCAGTTCGGTACTTCAGAAAGGAACATTCATTGGTGGGATAAAGTTATGGAGAACTTGTCGGCATGAATACCCCTTGTTTTGTGATAATAAAGGTCCTACTGGCTTTCTGACGCGCCTAGCTTCTTTAAGGCTTCTTTAGGTATTTAGGGGGGCTTGGGTGGCCTTAAGACAAATGCACAAATCGGAAATATAGGAATATGTGTAGACAGCCAATAGGTAGTAAAAGCTATTTATGTTAACGCTAATAACTCGTAATTTGTTTAACAGTGCCAATAAGAACTGGATTCGTTAAACCACTACCACGTGATAACTAAGGTATGAAAATGTTACCAATTGCGTCACATCAAGAGCGTTATAAATTTCGTACAATAAAATGAGAACCACCGAGTTGATCTCTAGATATTGAAACGATATTGCCAGAATTGTGACAATAAGTACGGCTCACTGGCCAGTGGGCGGCCTAAACTGGGTATTCTCTTCCTTCTAAACGATCTGTGAGGAGATAAACGACAATAAAACTCTCTCTTCACTGTCTTTGCAAAATTCTGGCGCTAGCGCATAGACTCTGTACTTTAAGCAAACCATCCTTTGTCAAACTGAAAGATCTTTCGATTCGATTGATTGATCTCGTACTTAAACGCCACAGACTGGATTTAAAAACCATCCAAAAAAATCTCTCAAAGATCTCCCAAGAACAATGGTATCAAAATGGCTTACTCATGCGTTAATTGAGGCTCTTGCAAGTATCCACTCTACCTACCTACTTATACCCCGTAGATAGAACAACTTATGCATAATTCAAGTTCACAAGGAACTCTTATGTTGTATTGTATTTACCTAAAATTAACATCAATTGATAAAGATTATTAAATATTGAAAAACTTACCAGATGGACTGTCGTAATAGCCCCAGATTGGTATTCCAATTGCCGCCGCTGCAAGCGCAAAACAAATGAAAGCCAAGCAGGTTACCCCTGCGGCATAAAGAGCAGTTCTTGGTTTTGCCATTTTTTATTGTTCAGCATAGTCATGGATTTCAAGGCGAATATCACTACTCCTAATGCAGATGCTGGTGAAGGTCGGTCTTCTGGATAATGTTGCTGGTGAGTTGTTGGTTTTTATTTCTTTTTTTGTAAGGAATGTATCCTGTCGGTGTGTTGTTTGGTAAAAAGTCGAAGTCGTTATTCTGTTATTCTAGCGACTAGTTGGGTGCTGGATTATGGGAGATTTCCCCACCCACATTGAGATCGATCTGAAAATGAAATGGTGAAAATATTTTTATATTTATAAATATTTAATATGAATTTTACATAATTCTTCAATTTATTGACATAATTTTTAATTTTGGTAGCGTGATAAGAGATTCTATAGCATTGGGCACTTCAAGTGACATCTTTGAATAAACGTTTCAAACAAATCCCAAGCTCAGTGCATCATTACATCAATATAGCACTAAATCTGCTTCATCATAAAAGCACGGATTTGGATCATGAGATAACAGGGAGTATGGAACTGTAGCCATAAAGATATACCTATGCACGTACCTATGGTATTACAGCTTTGGCTACGTATATACAGGTAAGGGAATTTTTTTCTTCCTAATGCTCTTTTTGCATAAGACCGTTGCCAAATATGGAAGATGTATCTGCTAAAAGTGTAGGCATTACTTAAAGTGATAATTGATCCTTTAAGAATGGTGCGTGTGTGCGTGATGGAGTGAGTGACATGGGCAATTATAATATAGAAGATATCGTGGACCAATAGCTCTTGGAGTCCTTTTTATTGATAAAGCCATTGTCTTTAGTGCCAGAATATAATCTTATAATTATGTGGGTACTTCTTTCCTATTTGTGTCTTTGGTTAAGGCAACACTTAAGTTCATATCTTGCTTAGGTGGCTTTTATGATTTAATAAATAGTGCACACTTGGTTCGTATTTTGTTTTGAGAGAATACCACTCGTTACTATTACTTACCACAGAAAATAATTAACAAAATACCTGTTTACCATTACGAGCTAACCCACCCACCTACTAACCAGCAAACCCACTTAATGAGCGAACGTAGGAGTATGCGCAAAGTACTCTGCATCGACTAAATCCCATGCCATGAATAAATCTGTTACAAAATTTTTGTAACAACAAATACAAACACACATGTATGTATGTATCTATGAAAAAAAAAAGAAGAAAAAAAACAACAACAACAAGTAAATAACGAATAACAAATGCATGTCAGTAGTGCGCAATCTATTCTGAAAAGTCCAAAATGGAATCAATGGATAAACAATAAAAGGGGAAACAATAATTCTAATGGGATGCATTCTCGTCTCGTATTCAGAGAACGGTGTCCGTCCGCTCGCTTCTGTTCACTCCACTGACTGATACGATTTTTGCATACAGGGCCAACCAGCGGCAAGCAATAGCAGCGGTAAGCAGTAAACACGCTGCACAGCAACATTTCGTAGTCGCCGCCGCATTCAACTCAATTAATGTAGCTGATGAATATATTATAATTATTATTATTTTTATTAGTATTGCATATTTCTACGATATAAGCAACAGGCGAACGTACGTAAATGCGCATTCCATTTGTGGATGTGGACAGACAGACACGGTACATACTCGTATGTGACGAACCAATGGATGAATGGACGCATGCGTTTTCAATTAGCGAACGCAGATGTCACATGACGGGTTTTTTGTGAGTAAGTTAGGCGAATTTCAATGATAAATAAATAAATAAATAAAATTTGTAATACAGATACAGATAGAGATACAGACACAGACACAGACACAGACACAGACACAGACACAGATATAGATGCAGATACAAATACAGACACAGATACAGATATAGATGCAGATACAAATACAGACACAGATACATATACAGATACAGATACAGATACAGATACAGATACAGATAAAGATACAGATACAGATACAGATGCATAAATACGAATACAGATTAAGATACAGATATAAAAACACAGATACAGATACATATACAGATACAGATAGAGATACAGATACAGGCACAGACACAGACACAGACACAGACACAGACACAGACACAGACACAGACACAGACACAGACACAGACACAGACACACATACAGACACAGACACAGATACAGATACAGATATAGATGCAGATACAAATAAAGATACAAATACATATACAGATACAGATACAGATAAAGATACAAATACATACTCACATGCAGATACACAAACAGATACATACTCAGATGCAGATACAGATACAGATACAGATACAGATACAGATACAAACACAGATACAGATACAGATACAAACACAGATACAGATACAGATAGAGATGCAGTCACAGATACAGATACAAATACAAATACAGATACCGTTTTGGGTTATGGTACCACCGATGCTATTAATTATGGAACAGCCTTCCATATCTGAAAATAGCACGGGGTAAGTAATTGCATTGTGTGAATGGTTTTAGGTTTCCTAAATGCTCCAATTGTACTTATAACGAACTGGCTTCATTGCTAAATAATTAGCGATGAAAATGTTTAGGACCCAATCACTGAAGTTATGTAGCAGCTAATGGTCGTTCAGTTTCGGTTTCAGTTCATGGTTAACAGCGATGTTGAAGGGATTCAAGTCTAAGCCCTTATACAAAATTCTACACAAACTGGTCACACTTGAAGTTGCAATTCTATGAAACATCACACAAACCGCATCTACCTTCACGTTAAGCAGAGAACTTTGAAAAATTGGGACGTTGCAGTTAAAAAACCCTTTATATTTAACATTCATATAACATTTTTAACATTCATATAAAATAAACTCCTTTGAATATTTTTCCATGTTTCATGATTTTTATTTTATTTTTTTTTCTCTATAGCTTTGGACTTCTTAGCAGGAGATTCGAGGTTCGAATCCCAGAAAGACCAAAGCATTTTACACGGTCCTACCTCTCGCGATTGTCTGCCAAACGTCCGAGAGTAATAAACTGTCACGGAAAGCTTCTTAACTTGTTTTACCATAAGAGAATTGACTTAAAAAAGATAGTTTATTGCACGGCTTGAGTATCACGAAGCATTATCCTGCTGGAACCAGAGCTGGGTTAAATTCTTAGCTTCTGACTTCTTCATCTTGGAAAAAAAAGTTTGACAAAAATTCAAAAAACACACCAAGCAGTCAGAAGCTGTTAATCTGGAGCTGGTTCCTCCAGGACTTCTTGTAGGTCTATCGAACCCTAAATACGGCATTTTGTTCTTTTACCCCCACCGTTGATACAAAAAAAGTGTACATATGTGACGTTTTTTACAAACAAAACAAAATATTTGTATGTACGTATGTGTAATGCTATTTAACAGAAGGCAAATATTTTGTGTTTGTTAAATACATGTTCACTATAATAAAAATTAACCAGCTCACAGCTTTGATCCATAGATGCTACTCATACCAAAGTCTTACCTAAGGAATGCTCTATAAAATAAAATATGTGTGATAAACGTACGGACAGAAATAAGCTTTTGTGATGAATGTGAACATTTGCAATTTTCATAAAAAATTTCAATTTGGAGGTTCGCTGTAAAGCTGATTGGCCAATTCACAGAGATGTCTCACTAAATTGGCCAACAGCATTGTCTCTCTAAAGAAATTATCTATCCAATAAATTATGTGAAATTATAATTTGGAGGGGAAGAGGCTATGGTGCATCAGTTTGAACATTTGCCTCCAAATTGAAAAATTTCATGAAAATTACAAATTCTCAAACCGATGCATAATAGCCTCTTCCCCTCCAAATTGTAATTTCACATATTTTATTGTATATATAATTTCTCTAGGAAGGCATGGCAGTAGGTCAATTTAGTGAAACATCTCTGTGAACTGGCCAATTTGCTTAACAGCGAACCTCCAAAATCAAAAATTTCATTAAAATTGCAAATGTGCAAACCGATGTACAAAAGCCTCTTCGCAACTGCATTGTAATCTCGCCTATTTTATTTTATACATAATTCCCATAAGAAGACATTGGTGTGGGCCAATTTGGTGAGACATCTCTGTGAGCTTGTTAATCTTCTTTACAGTGAATCTCTAAATTCAAAATATCACGAGCATTTTCAAATGTTCACAACAGTACACAAAACTTTTTTTTTCTCATCTTATGGAAGTTTTTTTTTGTAGATCAATCCTTAAGTAAGACTTGAATTTAGGTCGCACTGGTGAGACATCTTTGTGAGCTGGTTAATCTTAATTACAGTGAACCTCTAAATTTAAAATAACAAATGTTATTTTTACCAATGCATATACAGTCTGAATACATAAACCATTCGGTTAATTTTGTTATTTGTTAAAAACTTCAGATGCATAAATGAGTCTCATTCGAAATGTTTTTTTTTTAGCAAAATCAAAGTCAAAAGGCATTTCCACAAGCACATCACTAGCAGATAGGATAACGAATCGAATGGTGTATCTTTGTGGCAATGCTTGAGTAAGTCGGAGATTGTAAGCAAACAATCTGAAGTCAATCTGAAGAATTCTCCTCAATGGTAATAGAGGTTTTCGACGGTAGACACATTTTCGGCAACAGCAGTAATATAATCAACAGCAAGCGTGGGACGAACACGAAGATAAATTCTGTTATCAATTAGCATCCCAATCTAACGAACTTTCTTCACAAACATTCTGCTGTACCCAAGCCAAGTTGGATCATTATTTTAACAGAATTTTAGTTTTTATTTTCATTTTGATTACAATTTGGCTTGTTACTTGTTGTATGCAACTATGGTTTTTGTACTCATAAAAAAAACCGAAAAGAAAATTTTCATTTTACCTTTCTTTTCGGCACATGACATAAAAATCATAGTTTTGTATTTATTTCAAATCACATTTTCAACGAACTAACATCGTTACATCATAATATGTAGATATTTTATTGTAACAGATACACTTTGTACGAATTAAAGATGCATATGTCTGCCAAACAGAACTTCATATTCGATTAAATCGGTTGCAAGCCGATATCGGCTGATTAACTACTTTCATAAATTTATTAATTGCAATTAACCCATAGAAACAGTCGACCCCATTCGAAAGATCTGGTTACGAGTACAACAAATAATGTATCTTTCTTTTTAATAATAAATACTTGACAGGTCAGCAGTTGTTGTGGATTGACTGACTGCCGCCAGACATCAGTCAGAATGAAGTGCGAGTACTACGTGTACGATAAACGTAAATCTGACCTTTCCTTTTCGCATTCCACTTGCTCTTCGACTACCCTTCGAGTAATCGCCGTTATTCGAGATATTTATTTGCTACGCAATTTGTATCTGTGCAGTTATGCAACCGGTCTGTCGTCTCTGTACAATCGTAAACAAGCACTCAAGTGCGAGCGATTGGTGTGTGTATCTACAAATTGCCGATCCATTCGTCGCTGATTATGAAAATGATTCATGTTCATTGATGAGTGAGTATTTGCCACTGGTGGAGTAGAGTCTTGAAGAAATCGAACTAAACTGCAGAGACATGGAAAATGATAATTTGTGTGAAAATTCCAATTAACAATGCAACAAGTGAGTGACTCGGATAGACTGTGGTTTCAGGTTTTACCCAAATCCAACTGGAAACTAACTGCCTGACTGGTAATTGTGAATTCTATGAAGCATATTTAGAATTACTGTTGCATAGCCTATGATGATGTACCCACCCCATGTAGAGATAACGTCCGAATTGTCCGCATTTTCGAGGTTAACTTAATAATACGCTATGACATACGCACGTCCATCTCCATAACTCTTCTCCAGCCATTGCAGCATTCAAACTTAATTAATAGCCAACAGCAAGTATGAGGTTATCCGTTGCGCATTGAATTTCATCTCCCACATCCCACATTAACTATTTGCCAATTATCATTCCTGCCTTGACTTTTAAATGAAATCAATAGGCTTTCACTCTCTAATTAAGAGTGAAATCAGTCATCAATCGATCTTTTGCGATTTTGCCATAAAGATACATACGTCTATGTAACTATATACAATTACAAAGACGTGCGCTCCGAACAAAAGTTCAATCGCTCGGTAATTAAAGCCGCAAAACAGAAGCACTGTTAATATAACAATTAATGTCAATTTACTTAGTATTATGTGGCAAAGGCAGAATTACTTTTGTTTACTAAGTCAACCTTTAATACGTAATTGATGTGATGTAACAGGAGCAGTAAACAACGAACTAATTTGTTACATTTCATTACACATAATAACTGCATTATAATATAAACTTTAATAGCAAAATTTAATTACTGAATAAATAAGGAAAAAATAATAAATAAAGCTTTTATTTCTTCTTTCTTTCTTTTGCTCCGCGGGGGAGCATAGGGCATCTACAAACGCCCGCCAACGAACTCGATTTAACGCCTGAGGTTTCAAGAGACGCCACTCGGTCCCCTGGGATCTTGCTTCCTCTTCTATTGTCCTTTTCCATGTCTTGCTAGGACGGCCAACTCGACGGCTTCCTTGTGGGTTCCAGTCGAGCGCTAGTTTCGTAATGTCGTCCGCTGGCTTTCTCAAAGTGTGGCCAATCCAGCTCCATTTTCGTCGTCTGATGGTTAGAGCGATTGCTTTCTGCTGTGTTACTCTCCGCAAGTCTTGATTGGCGATAATGTCCGGCCATCTTATTCTCAGTAACTTTGAGGCGCGTCGAAATTGACTCTGTGACTTTCCACGTTTCGCAGCCATACAAGAGTACTGAGAGAACGTTAGATCTGAAGATCATTAGCTTTAGATTCCGGGAGATTTGCGAGGAGTTCCAGATATTATTTAGCCTTGTCGCGCCTTGTTTACACGAGAGCACACATTCGAGTCAGCACCACCATTTTTTGACATCCAGCTGCCCAAATAACAAAACTTATCGACTTCCTCTATCTGATGTCCGTTAATCGAGAGATCACACGTTCCACTTGCGTTAACGCGAAGTAGTTTTGTTTTTAAATTCTCTATATTAACTTCACTTGCCCGTGGCGGCCGGCTGGCTGGCTGTTACCTCAAATCTTGCGATCAATTTTTAACCCACTTTCCAAAGCCCGATTTTATTGAAATTTTACACACATGTGTATTTCCGGAGACAACACTTTCTATTGAAATTTGAGGACCCTCGGGCCCCGGGGTCGGGGGGCTCCCATACAAATATTTTATAAAATTTTACTCGATTTTCTTCAAATTTTATATACGCATGTATCTGATAGACAAGACTTTTTGTAAAAATTTTGGAGACCCCGGACCCCGGGTTAGTTTTTTAAAAAAATTACCCGATTTTCTTCAAATTTTATATACGCGTGTATCTCCGATAAGCAAAACTTTTTGTAAACATTTTGGAGACCCCGGGGTACGGGGTCGTGGGGCCCCAAAATTAAAAAAAAAAACTAACCCGATTTTCTTCAAATTTTATATACTTATGTATCTCCGATGAAAAACACTTTTCGTAAAATTTTTGGAGACCTCGGGCCCCAGGGTCATTGAGCCCCAAAATTAAAAAAAAAATACTAACCCGATTTTCTTCAAATTTTATATACTTATGTATCTCCGATGAAAAACACTTTTCGTAAAATTTTTGGAGACCCCGGGCCCCAGGGTCATTGAGCCCCAAAATTAGAAAAAAATACTAACTCGATTTTCTTCAAATTTTATATAGTTATGTATCTCCGATGAAAAACACTTTTCGTAAAATTTTTGGAGACCTCGGGCCCCAGGGTCATTGAGCCCCAAATTTTTTTTTTAAAAAAATTTAACCCGATTTTTTTTAAATTTTACATATACGTGTGTATCTCCGATGGACAACACTTTTTGCAAAAATTTTGGTGGACGGGGTCGTGGGGCCCCATAAAAATTTTTCAAAAAAATTAACCCGATTTTATTCAAATTTTATACACCTCTGTATCTCCGATGGACCAAATTTGTTGTAAAGTTTTTGGAGTGAACGGGCCCTGAGGCCCAAGGGGTGCCCATATATATTTTTTAAAAATTGGCTCGATTTTCTTCAAATTTTTAACACATGTGTATCACTGATGGACATAACTTTTTGTAAATTTGTTGGAGTGATAGAGCCCTGAGACCCGTGTGGTGTCCATGTAAATTTTTTAAAAATTAGCCCGATTTTCTTAAAATTTTAACACATATCCATCTCCTATTACAGGATTTACATGAAAATTTTAATTTTTATTGGTTGTTTTTTGAGACGTTAATTTTTAAACTCACTTGGTTAGCGTGGAGTTCTAGTGAGTATAATTTTCGCTCCATGTCACCTAGCGATTGTGATAGGAGACAGATATCATCGGCATAGTCTAGGTCTTCCAGCTGGTGAAAAACATTCCATGGCAAACCCGATGGAGTACGGGTTACTATTTTCATCACCCAGTTGATAACAATTGTGAAAAGCAATGGTGAGAGGGTGCAGCCTTGCTTGACTCCCGAGTAGATGTTGAAAGGTGAGCCAAGATGACCGTTATGAATGACGCGACATGTTGAGTCGCGATACAGCTCCTTAATAATGTTGATAAGTTTTTCCGAAACACCATGGCTAGACAAAATCTGCCACATCATGTTTCGGCCCACGCTATCAAAAGCGCGTTTAAAATCTACAGAAACCATATACAGAGGAGAGCGATATTCAACTGACTGTTCAATGATTATACGCAGGGTATTAATTTGATCAGTAAAAGAACGGTTTGGGCGAACTCCTGCTTGTTAATTTCTCAAAATTAGCTCTAACGCATTCCGTAAGCGCCTAGCTATTATAGAGGAGATCACTTTGTTTATGGTGTTTTCCTCTGCAGTTTTCGCAATTGCTCAAGTCACCTTTCTTGGGGAGTTTGACTATTAAGCCTTCTTTTAAAGACGACGGAATGGATTATGATTCCCAAATATCTTGATATATCGCATGCAATGTTCGCGTAGTTAACTCGACGTCGGCTTGGAGGAGTTCTGCGTAGATATTGTCGTTGCCTGCTGCTTTACCTGATTGCAGTGAACGAATTGTTGTCCTTTTCTCATCCAACGAAGGAGTAGCGACGCGCTGATGTTGAGTAGCCTATTAGGGTGCATATGTGTGTTGATGGACGTGCCTGGCGAAGTACAATTCAAAACATTCTAAAAATGCTCTGTCCAGCGGGTTAATTGTTGTTCCTCCATAAGGATCAAAGAGCCATCTATTGCCTTAACGGGGTAGTTGATGTGGTGTTTCTTGTTGGCGAGCTTACGACCTAATAGGTAGACTGTCCTATATTGTCTGCTATCAGCGGCTAGCTGTGCTTGTGTTGAGATGTCGCTTAGTCATGCTCGTTAGTCGTTCCTAGCTGAACGCCCAACTTTCCAATTCAGATCCCTATACTTCCGCGCTAATGTGCTTCGAGACCACGTTTAACTCTGCTTTGATGGATTGGCGTTCACGAATGGTGTTCCATGTGCTATCTGATATCCATTCTTTTCTAGTTTTGTCGGGATAACCTTAAACGGATGAGGCTGCTTCCGTATACGCATTTACTGTTTTCTCCCATTTAGACTCTAGGGTTTGGGGCTGTATCTCAGAAAGAGACTGTTGTACGCGGGATACATATTGCAGTTTCACATCTGGGTCTTTCAGTGCTGCTACAGCTGGCTTTCTCGTTATTTGACTTCGTGTGACTGCATAGACCGCGATCTTCAACCGCACACTGCCAACCACAAGGTGATGGTCGCTGTAGACGTCGGCTGCTCTTCGGGTTCTAACGTCCAGCAAAGATGATCGCCACTTGCGGCTTATAGCGATGTGATCAATCTGGTTGTTGTACATGTGATCAGGAGAGGTCCAGGTGGCTTTGTGGATATTTTTGTGGGGAAAAATTGTGCCTCCAATGATTAGGTTGCGATCAGAACATAGATCAGCAAACCTTTCGCCATTGTTATTCATAGAACCAAGGCCATGGATGTTCGTTTTTCCCCTACTCCAGGCCATCTCACCTCACTAAGACCAAGAATCTCTAGATGGTATTTACGAAATTCCTTTGTTAATTGAGCAAGCGTTGTTGTCTTGACGAGCGTGCGAATGTTCCAAGTTCCAAAACGTATCCTTTTCCGTGGGCCAACGGTCAATGTTGATAAATTCGATACGTATCCGAGGCTTGTATTAGTTTCAAGAATCAATTAATTCAGTTGAGTGGTGATTGGCCAACCGCAACCTAGGTCGACATGAAGCGCCGCCGACCAAGGCAATTCCACCTTCTTATTTAGCGCCGACCCAAGCTAATACAAATCGGTGTGGGTATCGAAATCGTTCACTTGATTTGGCAGAGTTTCCAGTGACGCGACGTGGACGGATAAGATAGGAGTTGTAGTTTTTGCAATGTCATCATCCGGTTTCGTCAGAGTGTGAGCAATCCACCGCCACTTTCTTGGCAGTATCTCAATCGCAACTGTTTGATGTTGCAGATGTTAGTGTTGCAGGTCGATGTTTGTTGGGCCAGAATATACAACACACTCTTCTAAGACACTTATTGATGAAAACCTGGAGTATTTTTTGTTGTAGAATCTGTGATTCGCCAGGTCGCGCAACTATAGAAAAGGACTGATTTCACACTTGCGTTGAAGATGTGAAGTTTTGTACGTCTCGAGATGTTACGAGTGCGCCACACTTTGTTAAGTTGGTGATATGCGTGGCGGGCTTTATTTATGCGATACGATACATCCGTTTCCGAATCGCCATCCTTCGTTATAATACTTCCAAGATAACAAAACTCTTCTACGTCCTCGATGGTTATCACTCGATCGTCAGAGGAGTCATGACACCAGCTACGATGCGCATCATTTTAGTTTTGCTCATGTTGATTTTCAATCCGACTCGTCTTGCATTGGAGATCAAGCTGTCCATTTTTGACTTCATGTCCGTGATTGTGTGTGTCATAAGGCAGATGTCATGTCAGCGTAATCAAGATCATTCAGCTTTTGAAATGGACGCCATTGCATTCCATTCGGTGCTTCGATGTTTGTTTGCATCATTACACTATACAGGTCGATCAAAAAGAGCAGTGGTGATAATACACAACCTTGACGTACTCCTTTGGTGATGTAATTGAAGCGAACACTGCATGCCGCATCTTTATAGAGTTCACGAATGAGATCCACGATTGTTTCCGGTACACCCAAATTTTGCAGTGCGTTCCAAATAGCGGGTCTGGATATAGTGTCAAAAGCTCGCTCAAAATCCACGAACAAGAGAAACAGCGGTGACCTCCATTCTACAGTCTATTCAAAAATAATCCGCAGTGTGTTGATGTGGTCCACACGGATAAATCCGGCTTGTTCACGTCACAGAAGACTATTCACAGTTGGTGAATTAAGAAAAGCCAAACCTTCGCAATCGTGTTGAGTAGAATAATTCCTCTCCAATTTGTACAGTCACTCAGGTCGCCTTTCTTGGGGATCGGTATGATGACACCTTCTTTCCAACTGTCCAAGGGAATCTTATGTGTTATCCACGCTTCGCTTCGGATGACTGCTGATAGTGTGCTTGCCATAACACTTGAATTGCTTTTCAAAAGCTTCGCTGTCAGGTTATCTGGGCCTGGTGATTTGTAATTCTTCAGCTTGTTGATCGCAATTTAGATCTCCTCTCTACATTGTGGTTCGGTAGATATATTGCGCCTTGGATTGCGTCGTTCCTGCCTTGGGGGACGATCGACAATCTCCGTGATCGTCGAGTCAACAAAGGACTCCCTCCACCTCTCAAGCTGTTGGTCTTCTGTGGCAAGAATATTACCAAACCGGTCTTTGAGCGGTGTTGTTTGCTTAAAGCCACCGCTAGGCTTTGGCCTAATACAATTAAAAAAGCATTGAAAACTCAGCAGGCTTACGCACACATTACACTTAAAGGCTCACGTCAAAGGAGGCACAAAGGCTAAAGTACTCAGGCTCTCGTCAAAGGCGCACAAATGCTCACGCCCACGCATCGCTCAAGATCCACGCTCGTCTCAGGCTTACGCACACATCACACTCAAAGGCTCACGTGAAGGGCGCACGAAGGCTCACGCACTGAGGCTTCCTTCAAGGCTCGTCCAGCTCACGTCAAAGGTTCACACGGAAAGATCCCGAAAACTCACGTCATCAACGCTCACGTCAAGGTTCACGTCGTCGCTTCGTCCTCAAGGCGCGCATCCGTTAAGGCTGACGAAACGTCCATGTTGCTAGCAGACTATCTATGAGTTCATTTATTTATTAAATTTGGAAATACCGAAATTAAGACTGAATTGAACTAAAATCCAACAAAATAGAAATTTATTGTAACTACCTATATCATTTTGAACCCTGGTCACCCTGAGTTTACCCTGGCTGGGAAAACTCCGTTAAAAAATCTTTCAGCGAGTAGGCGGAAACAATTCTCTCGATCCATGTGGTATCACAATGGAACAGTACATGTCTAAGTGTGTCGGCTTTTCCATTGACACCTACCTTAACCCCTAAGCGGATCGTCTGAAGCTTAGAAACTTACAGTCTCTTGAAAAATTTCGCGAAGTTGCTGATATTCCTTTTCTTCATCGCTATAAGCGGGCTATTTGCGGGATATATTGAATTCTACTCGCTGATCCAAATAACCTCCCTTAACGCCTTAGTACAAACCCATGTTGGTACCTCTTTCTGAACTAATTTTCAGCGAACCAATTACGGTTGTAACGAGCCTATCTTCCGAATGGTACCGGCATGCTTAACGTCTTTGAACGCCACTACAGCAGATCTAGACGTAGAACTGTCATTCTTTATCACAGCACCTCTTCTTCATCTTCCTTTCCATAGCTTAAGTCTTAGGTTAAGTTTTTAGATCTAAGCTTTTTTGGTAATACTTGTATTAAGCTTTAAACTTATGGGTAACTTAATGGGTAATCAATTTATAGGTATGTATCGGACTTTAAATTGAAATAGAACAATAAAAGTTCAAATTGATTGGGCCAATCTTTATTATTTTTGTTTAGAACCATTCATGACATTTACTTTTTTAAAGATAATCCCTTTCAAATGTTGGCCGTAACTGCGTCGTCATTCGGTCATCCGTAATGCATCCATTTTGAATGACTCGCTCGAGGACTTCGATCGGTATCAAGCGAATAACTTGAGTAATGTTGGCTTCCAATGCCTCAATCGTAGCTGGTTGGTAGCCAATCCACCAGTCCGAAACGAGAGATCAATTGCACGAGGACGCAGTAAATCCATTGTGTCACGGCTTGTATGGGATGTAGCGCCGTCTTGTGGGAACCAAATGTCGTGGAGATCACGGGCTTCAAAAAGTCGTTTATCATGGCGCGATAGCGTTCGCCATTCACTGTTACATTGGCGCCAGCCTCGTCTTTGAAGAAATATGGACCGATGATTCCTCCAGCCCATAGGCCGCATCAAACGATAGTTTTCAATGGATGTAATGGCAGTTCGTGAATGGCTTCGGGTTGCTCTTCAGCCCAAATACGGCAATTTTGCATATTGACGAAGCCATTAAGCCAAAAAAGGGCCTCATCGCTGAGCAAAATTCGGGTCCCAAAATACGGATCTTCGGCGAGTTTTTCAAGAGCCCAACGACTGAAAGTATGACGCTTTGGAAGGTCGGCCGGCTTCAATTCTTGGACTCAAACCAAGATCTCTGCGTAAAATCGCCCAAGTAGTGCCATAAGATAGGCCAAGTTGTTGAGAACGGCGGCGCCGAATTGATTCTTCGGCAAAACTCTCACTTACAGCCGCCATATTCTCTTCATTTCTGGCTGTACAGCTTGTACGTGGTCTAATCGGTCGAGTATCATCCAATAATGTAAAGTTATTCTCAAGTTTGCCGAAGGTATGCCGAATAGTGCGTTCGGTAGGATGATTATGTACACCATAAGTTGGCCTGAGCGCGCGATGAACACTTTTCACAGAGCGTCGATTTTCGTAATACAATTGTACGATTTGTAAACGTTGTTGAGGCGTTAGTCTTGCCATGATGAACTGTCAATGAATAGTGAATAAAATTATGTATTTCGTTTGACAGTAGTCACGCGTGACATGTCAAAAAAAATCCTATT
Source organism: Nephrocerus scutellatus (assembly GCA_947095585.1). Taxonomy (NCBI): domain Eukaryota; kingdom Metazoa; phylum Arthropoda; class Insecta; order Diptera; family Pipunculidae; genus Nephrocerus; species Nephrocerus scutellatus. The sequence goes on along the minus strand of OX352765.1, from coordinate 82,660,296 downwards.
GAAAAAAATCTACCTCCAATCTGTTCACCCTTTATTTACAAGTTGATTATTTTCTGGTAACCATTACCTACTTTCTCTGCCTCCCCCACAGATAAAACAAATGATTAGTATCAAGATAATTATGTCCCAATTCATATCAAGAATAGGTAACTGAATCGTATGACCAAAATGAAAAAAAATTGTACATCCGTTGGATTACAGAAAACCGAGCGAAATACGAAAATGCCGCACATAAAAAATATCTAAAACTTTGATTGTCTGTGGACAATTCAATTCTATATTTCTGCTTTTGTTTTTCTTGTTGAAGTTTATGACACAAAAATGCCAAATTATTAAGATATTATCTGGACTGTTGTAAGTTCGTCTTCCTGTTTTTGTCCCCCATTCTGCTTTGTCTGACCATCTCCGGTCAGAATTCGTGCTTTCCGGCCAATAAACTGTTCAATGTACATAGCTAACAAAAGCAATGTACTTTTGCCTTAATGTCTGCATCGTATATATAGGGTGTTTCAATAAGTGCACTTCAACTTTTCTCCGATAGGGACGGCGAACGACGCCATATTTATTATTGTTCTTTTGTCATTTGGAAACTTCATTAGTATACATTTCATCATGGAACGCTACACATGTGAACAGCGATTGCAAATCGTGCAAATTTTTTATCAAAATAATCGTTCTGTTGCCGCTACTTTAAGAGCATTACGGCCATTTTACGGTCCATTTAACAAGCCAGCCCGTTCGACAATCGACCGTATAGTAAAGATCTTGGCCTACATCCGTATAAGATCAAGCTGACACAACAACTAAAGCCGTTTGACCATTTGAAGCGACGCCGATTCGTGAATTGGGCTCAAGAGCAAATCGAAAATGATGCAGATTTTCACCGAAAAATCATCTTCAGCGATGAGGCTCACTTCGTAAAACGTGCACGCGGTGGTCATGCAAAAGAAATCGAGTTTCATACTTAAATGTATCATATGTATATGTTCAAATTCGTTAATAAAAAAAAAAGTTAGTTCAAAAGTCGAACAGTTTGTGTTTTTTTTTAAAAAAAAAAAGTTGAAGTGCTCTTATTGAAAAACCCTATACATGACACAAAAGAGCGACTAAAACAACGACCCGGCCTATGATGGAACTAGGCCATTGAAATCCGCCGCAGACAGAAATCCAAATCCATCCAAAGAAAATTAAATAAAAATGGAGCAAAGGTACACACGTAGGAGTATGTATGTAAATGAAAAAATGTCTGCATATCGATTTTGCGTCCTCTGTTTCTATGGTGGCGAAAAGAACTCAAAACATAAAAACGGCAATCCGCAACCACCCACCACAACGTTGGGCCACATTTTCATTCACTCAATTGTTGTTACTATGCTACAAGGTGCTTCAAGGCAGCCAAATTCATGCAATTACTTGCTTGCTTATCGATATATGTTGGTAAGATATTTTTGTGTGTGTGTGTGTGTGTGTATCTGTGAATGGTGCAAAAACACAGTGCAAACCACAAGACAAATTGCACAGATGGTGTGACACAGATTTGTCGTCTGACTTAGCTCTAATGGTAACAATCAGAACATTGTATAAATGAATGAATGTATTGCATTGCTTTTAAAATCCTTACAAAATATTTATTAAAAATTGCACACTTCTTCTTCTTCTTCTTCTTAAATCGTTTCACCACTTGAGGGGCATAGGGCGTCAACAACACCTACGCGCCCTCTTGTTCTGTTTTCTGCAACGCGTTTGAGCTGCCTCCAACTCATTTCGAAAGACTCTGCTTACTTCTCGACTGTCCTGCGCCACGTTCTCCTGTTCTACCTGCCTGGGTGAGCGGGTTCCACTGCATGGCATATTTTACAATGAAGTTGTCGTCGCGCCGTAGTGTGTGTCCAATCTACTGCCCCTTTCTCCTTCGCACAATAACGTCTATAGGTTCTTGACCCGTTCTCCTGCGGTATGTTGTTGTTTATTTCTGCTTCTAAGGCAAGAGGTCCCTGTATTGTTGACGCACTTCAGGATCCCTCAACCTATCAGTATTGAACCTGGTAACGTTAAGACCCTCCTAGACTCACTCCAGGAAGGACCTCAAAACGCCAGATTCCTCCATATAACGCGATATAATATAGACATCTTGGGATTGAGTGAAATAAGATGGTATGACGCCGGAGAATATCAGTCTCCAAAAAATAATACTGTGATGCTCTACCCCGGTAGACCAGCTGGGAGCGGACGGAGGTCTGGATTTGGACTGATGCTAACTCCGGTTGCACAAAACAGCCTTCTATCCTGGAAACCTCACAGTGACCGGATACTGACGGCTAGATTTCAGAGTAGAGTAAGAAAAATTACTATCATACAGTGTTATGCTCCAATCGAAGACGCGACTGAGTACGAAAAGGACAATTTTTATGGTCATTTGGCCTCCGTGTATATCCAAACGCCTAATAGCGACATCGTAATGGTGATGGAGGACTTCAACGACAAGGTAGGAAGCAATACAATACAATGCTTAAGTAAGTAATTGGAGTTCGCGGTCTTGATGAACGGAACGATAACAGAGAGCGTTATGTGGACTTCTGTAATACCAGTCGCCTAGTCATTGGAGGTACGCTGTTTAAGCATAACACCTGCCCTGCACTTAAAGCGCTGTCGTCCAAATTAATGGACGTTATCAGTCAAGGACTGCTATCTCTTGCCAGACACAACAGAGTGAAACTCGATTGGGTCCCTGTTCGTCAAAGAATTACAGGCAACGAGTCTGCAGACGAACTAGCTTGGTCTGGCTCGAAATCTGCGTTCATAGGACCTGAACCCTACTGTGGTGTCAACTTGGCTGCCGCCACAACACATAAACTTCGTCTGACCCTCTGGGATAAGCATTAGGAATCTGGTAAGTTTCCTAACATGTCATTGTGGCCTGCGATATCACCTTAACGAAATTGGTGTGGCTCCGAGACAGAATGAAGGTTCAGCTGGGAAGAGGTTGAGTCATCCGAGCACATTCACTGCGAATGCCTAGAACTAATTAGGTTAAGGAGCCGCATTTTTCAAAAGGAAATATGCTCGACAGCGGAGTAGAGGAATTCCTACCATCACTAGGGAGGTGCGTCTCTTATAGCTCTTTCGAATTGCAGGGTAGTGTTAAAATTTCTCTCTCATGGTTTTGGTTTGACGTTCTATTTGCAAACTGTACCCAGGGTATGGTTTGATTTTACGTTTTATTTCCAAGGTTTCGTAACCAACACTGTAACTTTGCTACCCGTCGGCAATCAACGGGTAACCGTAAGGTTTCGTTTACTCAGCAAGATGACGAAGAGAGAGCAAACAGACTAATTTCTCAGTTTGTTGTTGGCGAAGAGAGAGCAAGCAGACTAATTTCTCAGTTTGTTGTTGGCGAAGAGAGAGCAAGCAGATTAATTTCTCAGTTTGTTGTTGGCGAAGTGAGAGCAAGCAGACTAATTTCTCAGTTTGTTGTTAGCGAAGAGGGGGCAAGCAGACTAATTTCTCAGTTTGTTGTTGGCGAAGAGAGAGCAAGCAGGCACTAATTTCTCAGTTTGTTGTCGGCGAAGAGAGAGCAAGCAGACTAATTTTTCAGTTTGTTGTCGGCGAAGAGAGAGCAAGCAGACTAATTTTTCAGTTTGTTGTTGGCGAAGTGAGAGCAAGCAGACTAATTTCTCAGTTTGTTGTTGGCGAAGAGAGAGCAAGCAGACAAATTTCTCAGTTTGTTGTTGGCGAAGAGAGAGCAAGCAGACTAATTTCTCAGTTTGTTGATAGCGAAGAGAGAGCAAGCAGACTAATTTCTCAGTTTGTTGTTCCTTTTAAGTTTGGTTTCGGTTTGGCGTTCTATTTGCAAAGCATTCACCACGAAAACCATGTAATTTTGGTAGCTTACCCGAGGGTATGGTTTCGAGTATGGTTTTACGTAATCGAAAGAGGCATTAGAATAAATTCACCCTTAGATACAATAGAATTTTTAGGTTGTAGTGTCTGTCATATGGGCTAGGGTTATCAAAAAAAAATAGTAAGTTCAGATTTATCACCTTTTGTCGGAACTGGTTAAATATTATCCATTTTCCAAATTGAAGGGAAAAGAGACCTGTCTTAATTGAGAGATGAAGCAGTTTGCTCGGTACGCAACTTTAGTCGCTAGCTTACATTCATCATCGAACCAGTCGTTCCGATCTTTACGACTACTACCTAATATGGAGTCAGCAGTATTTTAAAGGCGTGTCCATTTCTCTTCGACGCCAAGCATCACAGCCCCAGGATTTACTCTCCTGTCTGAGTCGAGTCTTATTCAGAATTCAGTTTTTCTTTGCTCGTGCTGTGAGCAAAATACTTGTCGGTACGTTCGTACCGTAATTAAGTTCTAGTTTTGGGGTGGTGGATGAACACGTTGCTTATCTAGTAGCAAGTGGCTTCATCAAGCTTCGTAGCGCAAACTTGCAATGATCAAATTAGTATTTTCTCATAAAAATGTTTCTAAAGTACAAAAAAACTGTAGGATTTTTAATTTATTTCGAAAAAAGAATTAATTACGTCGGACGTAGTTAATCTGATGTCTGTAACACAAAAAAAGTAATTAGTTTCTAATGCCCGCAAGTGACCTCTTTTGCTTGGAATGTTGCAATAAAAGAATTGTAACAAAAAAGAAATCGAATGAAGTGAAAAAAAAGATAAAAGAAAAGAATCCAACCAATCTCGAAATGAAAGTTCAACACTCTACCCAATAAGTAAGGCATTGTTTCGCTGCCGAACCATCATCATCAGTGAGCAGTGACAGAAAAGACCTTTCACCAGATCAGATCAGATCAGATCATCTCACCGGTGGTCACCACCCACAAAGCGAACGACAGCGATCATAAGTAATGAAGCCCCGTTAAACCTCCATGCTTAAAAGTTATTAATGCAAGCGAAGAACGCCGCTGGCTTAACACAAAAAACAACAACAAATAGCAATATATTTAAAACTGTAACGAAATTCTAGATGAACGTTCCTGGACTTTTTTCTTTTCTTTTCCTCTTTCAGATGATATTTCGAAACTTAACGATCGTAGCTCTACGAACGTTGGCCGGAGACAGAGCGCTCATCAGGTAGAAAGATAGACAACAAACGAAAGCAGGAAGACGAGAAGGGATTACGGATTGGTATTAAATTTCCGCAAGACTATCGCACCGTTCGTTCTATTTGTGCAGATGTTTTTGTTCAATGGATGAAACTTCATTTGTGATCGCAGTCCGCCGCCACAGCGACGACAATCGCCGCACGCTTAATAGACTGTGTGAAGATGGCATGGAAGAGAAATGGAAATCGGCTCCGAAACTAGAGGCTTAGGGTCAATGTAGTGCGGTAACATTATACCCCCACAGTGATGCTTCGCCTCAGGTAACCACTTGCGGAGGAAATCTTCTTTGTAAGTACACTTCATTGATTTTTTTTTTCAAAAACTCGATCGCTTTTTGCTCCCCACAGCAACTGTGATGTAAGAATGCTGGAAGCAAGAAAGACTTACGATCATAGAAGAGAAGGAAACTTTGTGTGATTAATAATAATCTTTGTCGTTGTCGCCGTCGCTGTCGCCGTCGTGATGTTACACCGGCCGCATAGGCGGCTTAAGCTCACTATTGAAGGCAGCCGGAAAGGTAATAAATCTGCGCAGATCCAATAAAAAGGAAAGATTTAAATAAGGAACTTTCTACCCAATTGCTGTGGATTTTCAAGAATCTCAAGATGCAAAGACAATGGAAATTGACTTGCAATTGAGATGACAATAATTTTATTGATGTTTCTAAGCTTTGCTGCCATGGGAAACCCACGAAATATCCAACACACGTATCTATCTATCTGTCTATCCATTATCCATTCGGTTGCAAAGTGACTTCTAAACTCTGTCACGACTTCTACCCAGGCGAGATGATGAGTATTTTGTAGTGTTGGTGCCCACACGACCCATTGGCAACGCTATACAACGTGAATGAGTGCAATTTGATGTTAGGATGAAAAAGAAAGAAGAAGAAGACGACGAGGAAGAAATCAATTGTTGGGCATTGCTTACCAGTTCGGTCTGGCGCGCCGGCCGGTGGAAACAGAGTTTTTGTTGTAATTCTTTGTGAATAATTCGCTCGTTTATCATATGAACTGCGGTGGAGCTTGTGGGTAAAATAGTAAACAGGGCCGGCTCCGGGAAATGAAGTAAAACTTGCTAGGATCAGAATTTTTTAAACTTTTAGTCCACTTTCTAAAACCCATTTTTAATCAAACTCCGATCCGATGACAACACTTTCTATAAAAATTTGGAAGTGATCGGTCCCAGGGCCAAAGAGCTTCACTATATCGTTTTTTTTTAAAGTGTACCCGATTTTATTCAAACTTTGCACACACGTGTATAACCGACTAGGTAGGTGGGTATAGTGGTGAACCTCGCTGTACCGGCGATGTCCTCAATAAGCGCTAGAGTGCGCCATTTTGATACAACAAATCTCAAGTGTTCAGATACGAGAACAATTCAATGATCCTGTAATATGAGAGCTCTTTCAGGTCAGCAAAAAATGGTCTACCTAAAGTGCGGTGTCTTGACCCAGCTAGAGGCGGACAGCTACAGAGGAATTGTATGAGAGTTTCTTTCTAATTTTTATATTTACAACTTGTGCAGAAGTTTTTGTGCGGTATACTCAACTTGGAAGCAGAAACTACCCGTGCTGATAGCCACAACTCTGGCAATATCCTTCCGGGTTCTAGATAACAACTCGTTGGGTTTCCTTGTGCTATAGGATGGCCACATCAATCTTGAAATGGTGCGGCTCCACCTGATCAGTGACTTAGTATTGAAAAAGAAGAGAATTTGTTTCTTGACTGAGCTGTAACCCTCTACATAGAGCCGGTGTCCATAGCGACGTCCTGCTTAGCCAATTCGTCCATCCTGTTTACCAAATTAGTCTGCCCTCTCATTTCCCTCTATATTACTGTGTCACCATACTATGATGATGTCCAGAAATTGACTGATCGAAGCCAATTCTTCTCGGAACTCTTGTACGAGTTTCGAGTTTATGGTGGTCAAATAAAACGCCAACAAAACGGAACTCGTCTGCTTCCGAGTACCAGCAGCCGAAACAAGGATAAGAAAAATCGCAAGCAGGTGCAGAGCCTTAAAAATCACCCTTCCGGATAACACGAAAATAAACACCAAGTCAGAGACTAAGTACCTGGGAATCAACTTTACTGAGAGGCTCAAGTTTAACTCTCACATCGACAAAACAATTAAAAAAGTGAACTACGCTCTTCATTTGGTGCACCTGCTACTAAGAAGACGAAACGGACTGTCCAACAACACCAGGCTGCTCATCTACAAGCAGGTCATCAGGCCAGTGATAACCTATGGCTATCCCATATGGTTCACCGTCTCACCAACAACGATGAAGAAGATCTCCCTAATTTGAAAGGAAGGTACTAAGGATCAGCACAGGACTCTGGAGGGTGCCAAACAGCTATAAGTTTGTGTCGACTGCAAGACTTTACGAAGCAGCAGGTCTGCTGCCAATAACCGACCACTTGTTCCAAATGGCGAGGAAATTCGTCGACGGATTGGAAACTCATCCAAGTCCTGAGATGCAAGAACTGAGAAGCGAAGAAATCGAGCCAAGTCACCGGTACATACACATCAGAGGATTCACAGATGCTAGATTCGACGACATCCTTAATAATCAAGACGTCTCCTATTCTATTGACTATCAACACATATGCCAGCCCTTCCGAATTGTGCGTTACTGAGCCTTAGTGCCCCGCAGGTCTCCCTAATTGCTAGGATCTATGCCTAAAAGATACTATTTGGATCGGGTAGCTTGTACGACCTTGACAAATTTAGATCATCCGAGAAGATACCTGCACCGAGTCCATCCATTATCTTGGATCCGTCACTGAATATTGTTGCATCAAATTGCCTCGTTACTGCCCCACGCTTCCAGTTTCCCCTGGTAGGATACTCGACGCCGAATGAGGAGTTGAAGCTAAGTTTTGGGATGCAGTAGTCAGTATAGATGATGCTATCATACCTTCAGGTATTGCAGTATATTACAGTGCCCGCAAGGTCTAGTAGCAAACCACTCAGGTTCTCTAAATCGTACTGCACTGCACCTCGCAACATATTTGATTAATATGTCAGAAGGTAAAAGGTGCAAGATGGTGTTAAGGGCCTCAGTCGGACATGACCATAGGTAAGAATTGGCCGTTTAACAGCTGTTTACAGCCAGAGAGCCATCCTTTGTTTAAGACTCCATTACTGCAGTAAAACTGTTGGCATAGAGGGCCACGCACGCTTTCTTAGTCCTGTCCAAGATATTTGGTGCTGGGGGTAAGACTGGGTCCTATCCTATTGAGTTTCGGAAGGACAAAGGCTGGTATTTTAGATTTAGTGGTGAACAGTAACATTTCAGTCTTATGCCATTTGCAACGAAAACCGGCCCTGTGTACGCTCCACAGATCTTCACACAAAAGAAAGTGCAGAATTTCACACAAGTTTCACCGTTGGACCGTTGCCGGCTTTTCGTTAGAAACCAGTCACCGGCAAACGTGCGATGCCATTCCATGCCAAGCCATTTCGTGCCGCTCATCGCTCACGATGGTAATATTCTTCCGTTAGGAAAAAATTTACGGAAAACGGCAAAGAAAAAAAGAAAATCTTTTACAAGTACAACCGTTAGAGGAGAATGCTTCATTTTATTGTTGTTGTTGCTGTTGTTATTGCTGCTGTTGTTTGTTCTATTACCTCGCAGTCGAATCGACCCACTGCAAGTACAGCGTTCAAAGACAAAATGACATACAATAAAAAAAAAACAACATTCTGGCTGTTAAGTGGCTGCTCTTCAGCGAATGACTAGGCTAGGTTTTTTCCTGCAGCTTCGATACCAACATCTGGCTTTTAAGTAAATCATTGCACAACTCTTGGCTCAGCATGTTAGGTGAAACAATGAAAATTCCAAAAAAAAAAAAAAAAAAAAAAAAACCTATCGACAGATAAAACACAAAAGTACAAAAGAAGTACGGCTATGTATGTATGTGAGAGTACCTACGGAGATGAGGTTGTCAGTGACCTACTTCCGTCTTCTTTCTTACATTCTGCATTTACGCTAAACTGTATCACATTATGCTAATATGGGAAGTATGGAAAGTCATTAGGGCCACTCAACTGTTAAAAATGGCCAAGCTGTTTATGAGCCTGCTACATTGTCTAGGTGCTCGTATGATAGTAGCATTTAAAAAAATGTACAACTTGTATTAAAAATATGTTTGGTAAAAGACAAAAGGTACATTTTTTATCAGATATTCTCTTATTTCAGAGAGGGCTGATCATAAAGACGCCTCATGTCCACTTTTTGATAAAGAACTCATCCATTGCGTTAGACCACTTTACTACAAATGTTATCCTTCTATACACTAAATAGTTGCAAAGATATTTATGTTTCGTTTTAATGATGTATGACCGTAACAAATCCCGCTATTGCCGTATGAAAGCGATCACAGCGCGATATCAATAGTAGCTTCGTTTGCTAATGATTCCATATTCGCCCTCGCAACCCACCCAGAAATTCCTAAATTAAATTTTAGGAAAACCAACTGGCACAGATTGGATTTGGAGGCAGAAAGTTTCCCCGATGAGTGGAAGAAGAGAATGATTGTCAAGAGTCCTAAAAAGGTAGTCTTATGGAGTGCGAAAACTGGAGACGCATTTCTTCCTGCAGTTTCTACGGTAATAGCCAAAGTAGTACTTGAGCGAATTAAGGAACATCTGGAGGATACACTCGATGCCGAACAAGCAGGTTTCCGCAATGGATCCTCCTGTGTCAACCACATCAACACCCTGCGGATCAATATTGAACAGTGCGTTGAATTCCGGTCACCACTGCACCACCTACTGTTCATCGATTTTGAGAAGGACGTTTGACAGTGACAATAGACAGTTTATCTGGCTCGCCTTGCGCAGGAGAGGTATACCCGATAAACTAAAAGCTATTATTAAAGCAACCTATGATGGCTCTAAAAGTCATGTCCTGCATAGAGAAAAGCTGTCAGATGAATTCGAGATCCTAAGTGGCGTACCACAAGGTTGCATTCTATCGCCAATACTTTTTTTGTTGGTGATTAGCGATGTACTTCGCGCAGCTTTATCTACTGGAAACGGAGAAATTCGTTGGACTCGTACATTTCAACTCAAAACTCTGGACAACGCTGACGAGGACAATAAATGTTAAAAGGGAGGCCAATGTTGCGGGTTTGATGGTTAATACTGGCAAAACCAAAATCATCAACCTCGGCACTAACTCAGTAACTCAAGTTAACATTGCTGGACAGCCGGTAGAGAGAGTAGAGAGTTTCCAATATCTTGGGAGTATTGTCTCGACCGAAGGTGGAACCGAACAGGAGATTGTCAATCGAATCGGCAAAGCAAAATCAGTATTTGGAATGATGTCCATTATATGACGAAGCAATGCGATCAGCTTAAACACCAAGCTGCGACTGTTCCGTTGAATCTGTGCTGTTGTATGGGTGCAGCACTTCGAAGGTGAGAGCTACTATCACAAAAAAATTACAAACGTTCGTAAATAGGTGCCTACGGAACATCTTAAGGGTTTTCTGGCCTAATCGTATCTCTAACGAACATCTTTACCAGAGAACGGGTCAGGAACCAATAGGCACAACCATCCAACGACGGAAGTGGCAGTGGATTGGTCATACACTCCGAAAAGGCGACAGTTCCATAGTAAACTACGCAATCCAATGGAATCCGTTATCTCAGGATGGTAGAAGATCGGGTCGTCCGAGAAATACATGGCGCAGAACAGTTGAGCAGGAGTCACGGCAATTGGTGAAGAGTTGGAGAGAGCTGAAGCTAGGACCCACAATGGGATATAGGACATAAGTAAGTAAGTAAGTATCAAAAATTATGGGAGGCACCGAGTAGAGAACATTATAAAGTCTAATTCAAGGACAATGTTCCCAAAAATAAATCGACTTTAGAGGCGTCGTAATAATCTTACTCTGCCTGAATTGAAATAACCAATTGTTTCTCGAGCGGGAATTGATAGTAGAACGATACCAATCGTCAACAACTTCTTTATTGTTGACGAGGATGTCGATCGGATCGATTGGATCGCATTTTGAAACTGTGCACCAAATAGGAGACGTCCCAAGTAGTTCAAGCGGATATGGTGAACGAGGAATTGCACGGATTACATAATCCCCACAATTACTCGGAAGCTCTAGTGTGTTTTCACAGACGACATGAAAGCGGACGAATTAACGCAAAACCAAAACAAAGAACTACTTTGCGACGATGACGGAACTTAGTTACATTTTCAGGAAATTGAACAACAAGCTCTCGACAGGTTTGGATAACAGTCCCAATATCGTTCTGTAACATCTTCCGGCCGATATCATACGGAAATACTGCGTTATTTTTAATAACCTGCTCAGTAATCCCTATTTTCCGAGTTGTTGGAAAATATCGAAGGTTTTGCCAATAATATTAAAAAAAAGGAAAGATCCTTCTAATCCGACGAACTACAGGCCAATAAATCTCATTAGCAAGTCCATTTTGAACGTGTGCGACGAAAAAGAGATTATACCGCGGAACCAATTTGTGTTCAAACAACACCACTCGACAGTAGGTACACGGCCCTGTGACCAAATTGATTTGAAGATGTCAACTGGCATATGAATGATAAGAGAAATACGGCTGCCTGTCTAGTGGATCTCGAAAAAGCGATATTGACACGGTCTGGATCGAAGCGTTAATTTATACAATTATCAGATACGGGTTTCCACATCATTTAGTTAAAAATGATTATATCTCTAATGGAAGATGTTGTAACAGATAATAAAAACACGACGACAGTTAAGGGTTTTCAATATCGCTAACGGTCTTCCACAAGGTGCAGTAACGGCGCCAATACTGTTTAATGTTTTTATTTCTGAAGTAGGTACTGAAGGGTATTGATGCATCCCTCGCTTATGCTGACGATATTATGCTATATGTACACGGCTCGAAGGTCGAGGAAATCCAAAGAAATTTGAAAAGCATTTCGGGCATACTGCGAAACGTGGAAGCTTAAGATAAGCTATTCAAAGTGCGAAGTTATACTGTTTCGCACCACTCTAAGACGCGGAAATCACGACCTTTGACGAAATTGGAAAAACTTGCGGATAACTGGTGCAAATGGCTTTTAAATTCCAACAAATGCGGTAGTGCTTACTTGGATGCATTCTTGTATAACAATGAACAAATAAATACAGCTGTGAAAAAGGGAAGAGCCGCTTTTATGGCTCTGAAAAATTTATTTTACTCACGTCATCTGAGATAGGAGGTGAAGGTCCTTTGTTACCAGGCGTTTGTAAGAGCAATTCTAAGGTATGCGTGTCCAATATGGTGGAACATCAGTCCCTCATATATGGAAAAAATCCGCGTCTTTGAGAGGAAAAGCCTAAGAGCGTGTACGAGAATAGAAGCGAACATTCCGATTATAGACGTTATGTGTCGTATAAAAACTCTTGGACGCTTTCGAAGTATCGATAATGTTATTCTGGATCTTACTAGGAACCATTTCGCTTGGTCAGCCTCTGTCGCAAATGGCTTTATTTCGGGAGCCTTTTACCATAATCCTCAGTACTTCGAGAGAGCACTGGAGAATGGATTGATACCACCAGAAGCATTATTGTACCTGGATGCACTGGGCTATTTGTCGGATATGTGCCCATAATCTACTATGTTGCTAGAAGGGCAACGGATAAACACATCCGTCATGCTTCAATGACTTTGGGTAATCGGGATGCTAACTGGAGATACTGCAGTAACATACCTGAACGAGAGAGCACTGGAGAATGGATTGATACCACCAGAGGCATTATTGTACCTGGATGCACTGGGCTATTTGTCGGACACGTGCAATGTGCCCATAATCTACTATGTTGCTAGAAGGGCAACGGATAAACGCATCCGTCATGCTTCAATGACTTTGGGTAATCGGGATGCTAACTGGAGATACTGCAGTAACATACCTGAACGAGAGAGCACTGGAGAATGGATTGATACCACCAGATGCATTATTGTACCTGGATGCACTGGGCTATTTGTCGGACACGTGCAATGTGCCCATAATCTACTATGTTGCTAGAAGGGCAACGGATAAACACATCCGTCATGCTTCAATGACTTTGGGTAATCGGGATGCTAACTGGAGATACTGCAGTAACATACCTGAACGAGAGAGCACTGGAGAATGGATTGATACCACCAGAGGCATTATTGTACCTGGATGCACTGGGCTATTTGTCGGACACGTGCAATGTGCCCATAATCTACTATGTTGCTAGAAGGGCAACGGATAAACGCATCCGTCATGCTTCAATGACTTTGGGTAATCGGGATGCTAACTGGAGATACTGCAGTAACATACCTGAACGAGAGAGCACTGGAGAATGGATTGATACCACCAGAGGCATTATTGTACCTGGATGCACTGGGCTATTTGTCGGACACGTGCAATGTGCCCATAATCTACTATGTTGCTAGAAGAGCAACGGATAAGCACATCCGTCATGCTTCAATGACTTTGGGTAATCGGGATGCTAACTGGAGATACTGCAGTAACATACCTGAACGAGAGAGCACTGGAGAATGGATTGATACCACCAGAGGCATTATTGTACCTGGATGCACTGGGCTATTTGTCGGACACGTGCAATGTGCCCATAATCTACTATGTTGCTAGAAGGGCAACGGATACACGCATCCGTCATGCTTCAATGACTTTGGGTAATCGGGATGCTAACTGGAGATACTGCAGTAACATACCTGAACGAGAGAGCACTGGAGAATGGATTGATACCACCAGAGGCATTATTATACCTGGATGCACTGGGCTATTTGTCGGACACGTGCAATGTGCCCATAATCTACTATGTTGCTAGAAGGGCAACGGATACACGCATCCGTCATGCTTCAATGACTTTGGGTAATCGGGATGCTAACTGGAGATACTGCAGTAACATACCTGAACGAGACCGTAATAAAAGTAATGCAAATAGATACTGGTGGCTCGACTGAGGTGTGGCTGAAATTCAACCCTAAGGATAAACGGGGGCAGCGTCTCAGGTGCAGCCCTATGATGCCGGTTGTGCTAGGGGCTTGTAAGTTACGTTATTTCGTTATTTACTTACTAACACTAGTATTAGAGTTTAAATGAAATAATAAATAATTGATTATTGGGTATTGACTATTGGGTCAAAGTTTACCTTTTATTTCAAAAAACATTCAAACACTGATCTCGACTAGACAATATGTACAGTACAACCTCGACAATGTGAACAAAAATCTTTACAAATCTATTCATTTGAATTTTGTGTATACATACAACCAGTATAGGGTGTCCCAATAAGCGGTTCAAATTTGACTTATCGGTTATTTTGGCTCTGGCAACACTAATGTGATTCTTTCTTTTACAGAAACTCAGTATGTATATTATTTCTAGTTGACGAAATGATTTGCTTAACGCTTCAGCCAAAGTAGGAAATGTTGGAAATTTACTTCCCCAACAAAGACAATTGGTTCGAAATCGCAAGAAAATGTCGTACAAAATTTGGTTTGTGCATAAAATGCGTGATACTGGCTACCTAGTCGACAATCCAACGTGTTCCCGTGCTCGTCGTGTTCGTTTAGCCGAAAATATCACTAAATCACACTGTGGCGTAGTGGCATTATTGGGCCGTATTTCTTCGAAGATGAGGGTGGCGCGACCGTTACCATCAACGGAATTAACTACCGCCACATGTTAACATCTTTGTTGTGGCCATATCTTAAAGATATTGGTTTGGACGACCTTTGGTTCCAGCAAGAACATGGTGCGCCATGCCACACATCGGGCGTTACAATAACAGAAGTGCGCCAACAATTCGATGGCTGCGTTATCAGTCGAAATGGTGACGTGAATTGGCCGTGAATTGGCCTTTGGATTTTTATTTGTAGCGTGCCGTGAAGGACAAGTGTTATGCGGACAGTCCACTAACAATCGAGCATTTGAAAGCCAATATTGAAGCAACCATAGATAGAGCCGCACACAATCCAACATGTGCTCAGAAATTGGACCGGCCGAATGGATTACGGCAATGCCAGCCGCGTCTCCCATTTGAATGAAATCACTTTCCATAAATAAGCAGGAGGATTGCACTTTTAAACATGAAAATAAATGAGGAAATATATTAAGCCGTTTTTGTTTTATTAAATTTTAAATCTGAACTTCTTATTTGGAAGCCCTTTATATTGTACATACCAACTGTCAATTACTGGGAGAAGAAGATTTCTCCCCTTACACATATGGGCAATAGTTAATCGATATTCGTTTGGGTCATTTAAAGTGCACGGAATCTGAACCTCGCAAAAGAAAAACGCTAAGGAAGTCCGGAATGCAGAAATTGAACAGAGTGCTTTGATTTGCTTTGCTTTGGTTGGATAATTAAAATTTAAGCAATCATATGGTGTTAGGACCTTGAAGATATACAAAAAGAAAAAATTGGCCAGTAATAAAGATGCAGTGGAAGTTTTTGAACCTTAAAGGATTTAGAGCTACAGCCGCAACAGGTGTACGTACAATGTTATCTTCCTTACAAAATACTTTCACTTGACAACTGAAAAAAAAACAGCACTAGTAAGGGAAACAAGGAAGGAAAGACTGACATTTTTCGCCTGTACTAACTCGACTGGAACTCTCAAGCTCTAAGTTTAATTCTAGAGCCTACTTCAGATTGAACCTTTTAGTGATCTACAACTCTAGTAAAACGCATGGATGACTAACGATATTTTTATCAATTGGTTTCAAGATAATTATGGGAAGGTCATTTTTATAATTACATTTGTTTTTAACTTTTTGTTAAAAACGACGACGACCACAGCAACGAAAATGGAACGTACGCTCACGATATAGAGCTCGAGCTGCACAACAGATCGCCGATACCCTGTCGAAATACAATGCTGACATAACAGCAATTCAGGAGATGCGATGGACGGGGAATGGTGTCTTACAAAAATCAGAATATGACATATACCACAGCTGTCATTCAAGACATCATGTGCTCGCGGTTTGGTGTCTAGTCAGCAAAAAAATTAAACCCACCATTATCGGCTTTAAAGCAATAAATGAACGACGGCTATGCACCATTCGTGTGCAGGGCCTCAAGCCCAGCCCACAATGCCCACAAGCCTCATAAACGTTCATGTACCTACAGAGGATTCCCCATGTGATGAAAAAGAAAATTCCTTTCAATCAGTCGAACGGGAACTCCATGCCTGCTCTCAGTATGATGTAAAAATCATTCTGGGAGATATGAATGATAAAATAGGTAGGGAGCCAGTATTCAGACAGTATATTGGCACCCAAAGCTTACACGAGAACACGAGTCATAGATGGCAGCAAGCAATAATTTGGTCGTTGGATAATATGGATCCGAGACTTGGGTGCTTAGTAAAAAGCATTATGACCTCTTAGCCGCGTTCGGAATAAAAATCTTACGGAGAATTGTTGGCCCCGCAAGTGAGGTAGGACGATTCCGATGATGAGATCTACAAGCGTTACTGCGATGTCAACATCGTGAAGAGAATTAAGCTCGGTAGGCTCCGGTGAGCAGCTCGCATGAACGAAGAAGATCCTTCTCGAAAAGTCCTTTGCGATAGGATTTATGAAACGCGACAGAGAGGCCGGCCAATTCTACGCTGGAAGGATTGCGTATACCAGGACGTCCAGAGTTTAGGGATGGCAAACTGGATGACATCGGCTCGAAATCGGGACCGGTGGAGAGACTTTATGCGGGAGGCCAAGACCAGACTCCGGTTGTAGAGCCAAATATGATGATGATTCTTGAATGCGACAAGGAATAGTCCGCTCAAGTATTTTACTCAATGAACTCAAAAGAGATAGTCTTACATAGATTGTTTAGTTTAGTTTATTCGTAAAGCGGTTTATCATCACAATTGTTGGCTACACAACCGGCATTCGGTACTGGCCTGCCGTTACGCCAACGATAATTTGCTTTTCAACAATTAATAAGTCAGCTTTTCACTTTGAATATAGTGGGCGCCGTGGCTCAGTGGATAAGAGCATGGCTTCTGAGCTGGAGGTTCGTGGTTCGAATCCTAGTAAGACCAAAAGTATTTATTTTTCAGGGTGCCCCACCTCTCGCGAAAGTCTGACAAACATCCGAGAGTAATAACTTGTCACGGAAAGCTTCTCTCAATTCGCCGTTCATATCCGGCAATTAAATGGTAGGTCCCCTCCATTTGTGTACAAAAATGTACCTGCTCAACAGCAATGTTTGTGAGAAGCTATGCCTTGGACCGCAATGGCCTGTCGAGCCGAATATTATTATTATTATCGTTAAGCGATTTTGAAAATCACAGAAAATTCTAAATTTGAATTCCTTATCAAATTTGCCACACCGCAAGCAAATGACATCTGATAACCAATAACTACCAACATCCTAGTAGCTAGATTTTACGTTTACGCTTACAGCCAATGTAACTCGTGGATGTAAATACACGTCCACACTGACGCAGCTTTTGCCCATTATGTTACTCTTTGGATGTGACACAGCATTCATTACGTCCGGTGCCCCTGCTGCATGATGATCATTATTCTGGGAGCAAATTGCCATAGTCGTAAAAAATGTTATTCTTTTGCAAACGAAAAGTCGTCGTTGGGGACGGAAGTGGTATTTGGTTGGATACATGGAGGCTGACGTAATTGTCAGATGGTGGATGGTTGGTTTAGGTGGGCAATTGTGTACAGCTTTGCATGCTAATTGTTGGTTGATTGCTTCTGTTAATAGTTTTTGTATAAAGATTTCCCACAAACCGTGATGCATCTGCATAATATAAAAAAAAATTTATGGAGAGATGTATACACGACGATGAGATTTCGAGGCTTTCCATGTGCTGGTTTGGACAATACTCTTGTTAATGCATATTTCATGGCTCTACAACCGTTGTCTGGTCCTGCTCAGCCCGAGCATATGATGCATGTATATGCATGATGGCTGTAGTATTATGTCATATTCCGATTTTTGTAAGACACTATTCCTCGTCCACGACATCACACAAATTGTTTATATTTGAACAGGATATCGACCAGCTGCTGTTCAGCTCAAGTTCTATGTAGTGAGCGTACGTTCCATTAGTTTTTTTTAAATGGTTTAGCCGTTTTCGTCGTGGTTCAGTGTTTCGGAGGCTTATTTGGGGTTTGTCAGACATTCGCGGGAGGTGCGACCGTAAAAAATACTTTTGGTGTTACTGGGATTCGAACCACGAACCTCCTGCTCAGTAGCCATGCACTTATCCACTGAGCCAGGAAGCTACGAGTATATACCAGAACCAAAATGGTACAATGCAATAAACTCATAGATCGCGGGCACGTGAAATTAAATATGAAGAGCTTAGATGATATGAAAAAACAGTTCACCGGCGAAAGAAAGCAGCCTGAGAGAAGAATCTCGTCCGTGAACTAGAACAGTACAGAGAGCAAGGACCGCACCAAGTGCGGAAGTTCTATGACGCAATATACACCGCGTTGCACATACTGGAAAGACAAAGCGTTGCTAAATGGCCAGCTAACTGAGGAATTGGAGGTTCCACTAATGACCGAAGACCACGTTATGTTGCCGCCACCAACCATAGACGAAGTTAGCAGAGCGATAAATCGGCTAGAAAATAATAGGGCCCGGTATCAGATAGTATCCCACCGGAACTGATTAAAATAGAAGTACCCCCAATACACCAAGCAATTCATGAATTAATGGTGAAAATATGGGAGGAAGAAGCGATGTTAGAAGACTGACGAATACATAAGAAAGGAGATATCACAACATGCAGCAATTATCGTGGTATAACGTTGTTGAGTACCGCGTATGTGATTTTCTCCTTTATCCTGGAAAAGCATGGAAGGGACCCTCCGTGTCTTAGGAGGTCACATGAAGCTCCCCCCAAAGTTGCAACAACTACAACCCCATCAGTCAGGACTACAGTACAGTGGTTTCTAAACCCGTCAAAACTTGGTCGGTCATTGTCCGGAGCAAAAAGAAAGAAGCTTCTCCCAATGATATAATCAACTGAAGTGGACCCTACTATAGGATTCACGAAGTCAAGCCACTGAAAGTAAAAAAGAGAAGTTCTCACAAGTCACAAGCTGAATGTGATTAACATACCAGACCCCTCGGCGGGAGATCGCCTTTTAGAGCGTGCCCGCTGATATATCCACCGAAGAACTCATATTGGATATCCATGAGAAGAATTTTAAGGATGCTATGACCCTTGAAGTGTTCAACAAGAGCATCTCCGTCGTAAGCCGTCCTAAAAGGGAGGGCACTGATGCGGTGGCGGACGTCATTCTGGATTGTTCTGACCAATCGGTTGATTCTCTCCTTGGTGCTGGCCGCTGCTATATCAAGTGGACCTCTTGTTGGGTAAGATGGCATGACGCACGATATGGCTGCGACAATTCGCCGCACTGTCGCAACTGCGAACTGACGGGCCAGACGTCAACACTCTGCCCTATCTACAGCGCAGTGGTAGCTAGGGCAAATGCTAGCCGAACAAATGGTCGTAAGACCACGCTGAATATTTCAGACGTGTTAACTGACAAGTTAATCTCAGTTGACTCAAGTTGTGAAATTACGGCGTTTAAAGGTCCACCAGTACCTGAGTTGTACGGAACTCAACTGCAGTAGTTAGCTACGTTGCTAACTATGAAAGTCTGACCAGAGATTCGTCTGTTGGGAAGCCCACGGAATGATTTCTTCTTCCATCCCCGGCTATTGAGTTTGGCCCCCTTGTGGGAGCAACGTGGAGGTGGCTAAATGGAGGAGAAAATTTAAACGAACACCACATTAGTCAGCTGTCAAATAATTGCTAGCCCGAAGGGCGAAGCTAATAATCAGAGGACAAGAAAATTTTTCTAGCGTACGTGTGTCGGTTTGTACGTTTGTCAGATTATCGCGACTTTTACCAGTCAGAATTTGATGGGACTTGTTTTGGTAAGCGCTCGGCTTGCGATGACGTGCCGCGTGTCACGTGTCGCGCGTCGTGTGTGTCGCGTGCAAATTAAAAAAAAAACTTTTTTAAAACTCGGCTTGCGATGACATGACAGAATTTGATGGGACTTTTTTTAAAACCATTGGTAAGCGCTCGGCTTGCGATGACGTGACGCGCGTCGCGTGTGGTGCGTGTAAATTTTTTTTTAAATTACTTGTTTTAAAACGTGTCGCACGTCGTGTGTGGCGCGTACAAATTTTTTTTTTAAAATAACTTTTTTAAAACTCGGCTTGCAATGACGTGACAGAATTTGATGGGACTTGTTTTAAAACAATTGGTAAGCGCTCGGCTTGCGATGACGTGACGCGTGTAATTTTTTTGAATTACTTGTCGCGTGTGGCGCTTATATTTTTTTTTTAAATACTTGTTTTAAACTTGGCTTGCGATGACGTGACGCGTGTCACGTGTCGCGCGTCGTGTGTGTCGCGTGCAAATTAAAAAAAAAACCTTTTTTAAAACTCGGCTTGCGATGACATGACAGAATTTGATGGGACTTTTTTTTAAAACAATTGGTAAGCGCTCGGCTTGCGATGACGTGACGCGCGTCGCGTGTGGTGCGTGTAAATTTTTTTTTAAATTACTTGTTTTAAAACGTGTCGCACGTCGTGTGTGGCGCGTACAAATTTTTTTTTTAAAATAACTTTTTTAAAACTCGGCTTGCAATGACGTGACACATACCGTGCATCGCGTGTGGCGCGTGTAAATTTTTGTTTTAAAAAAAGGTACTTGTTTTATGACTTGACTTGCGATGACTTGACGCGTGTCACCTGTCGGGTATGGCGCGTGTAATTTTTTTTTTAAATACTTGTTTTAAAACTAGGCTTGCTATGACGTAACGCGATATACGAAACATTCAGAATTCAAAAGACATGCATTTTTTTTAGTGTGCGTTTGTCAGTTTGTCACTTTGAATCCACTCCACATCTACAGGTCAGAATTTTTATGGGACTTGTTTTAAAACAATTGCTAAGCGATCAGCTTGCGATGACGTGACGCGCGTCGCGTATGGCGCGTGTAAATTTTTTTTTAAATACTTGTTTTAAAACGTGTCGCACGTCGTGTTCGGCGCGTACAAATTTTTTTTTTTAAAATAACTTTTTTAAAACTCGGCTTGCAATGACGTAACACATGCCGCGCATCGCGTGTGGCGCGTTTAAATTTTTTTTTTAAAAAAAAGGTACTTGTTTTATGACTTGACTTGCGATGACTTGACGCGTGTCACCTGTCGCGTATGGCGCGTGTAAATTTTTTTTTTAAATACTTGTTTTAAAACTTGGCTTGCTATGACGTGACGCGATATACGAAACATTCAGAATTCAAAAGACATGCATTTTTTTTAGTGTGCGTTTGTCAGTTTGTCACTTTGAATCCACTCCACATCTGCAGGTCAGAATTTTTATGGGACATGTTTTAAAACAATTGCTAAGCGCTCAGCTTGCGATGGTGTAATTTTGAGTTTTTTTTTATTCATAGGTTAGGTTAGGAGAAAAATAAATGTTTTGCTTTAAAGTAAAATCCTTTTAAGATAATTCAGTCTTTAGGCTGAATTACAATTATCCATATGGCGAGCTGAGAAGCTCCGCTTTACTATCTTAATTTCGCTTATGACAGTTTGTTCTCTTTTGTTCAAAATTCGCAAAATGGAGGGGAAATCTATTTTCCAAAATCTTTAACTAATTTTCGAGTACGGCAACGCTTTTCTAGTTAAATTGGCAAAATTAGTAACAAAATTGTTACGCATTTTTGAGTACAGGAACAAACCTAATGTGTTGCTCACTTCAATGCACTTGAGTTTTGTGGAAACTTGTTCGTGCAAAAGTTAACATTTCGCTATTGTTGAACCAACCAGCCAATCCCATGTTCCGGCAAACGACAAGGAGGAAATTTTTTTTCTTAATTTGCTGATCAAAAAACAAAACAAAAAAAGCACCAATATTCGCCGGAAAAGGTGCAGCTCGTTACAAAACAACACCAACAAGAACAACTAAAAGAACAAATCCCGCGCATTTCAATAAATTTTCGTTCTGGTTTTTTTAAACGAAATACAAAGAAGGCAGACGTTGCAGAATGCAATTGCACCAGCCAATTTGGTTGCGTGTGTGCGTAACGCACTGACCGCGTGTGTTTCATTTGCTGGCATAATGCGAACGGGAAGACTGAAGGAATTCATTTAATAGCCATCGTTCCACCCAGTTAAGTCTTTCCACAACATAACACAACACAAAAACGAAGGAAAACGCAAACACCAAAGAGGGGAAAAAAACATAAATTTTCCAAAACTAACGGGACCACACGTTACCAACATTAGAATTTACATAACTGTCTGGGAATTTGTAGGGTCTCTACCTATACCTGCAGCACCTCAACATTACAATTACGATTACATCACACGACAAGAACCGTTTGAATCGAAATCGAAATCGTCCATAAAGCTAAAGATAAAGATTCGGTATTCCATGTGCAACACATGGGACGATGTTGATGGAGCGAATAATAAGAAGGAATCCAACTGTAGGCGGAATGGTCATTGACTTAAGTCAGAGAGGACAAAACACCAAAAAGAAAATCCAGAAAAAATGCTGCTGGTCATTCTGGTTTGAATTGACTCGCTTGTCCGTTTATTTGTTTGTGATTGGTTTGTGTTTTGAATATTTTGTGGTCCATGAAGTCTTTTAACCATTATGGTTAGCGAGATGGGCGAGTTGTCACGTGTTAGTCGGATTTATAGAGCTACGATTTATATGTACTATGCATTAAGGTTTTCTTGATCAGTCGAAATGTTGACCGCATTAGAATTTTGATTATATGATACACTTCTATCGCCTATCATACTCGTATCTGTACAAATAAGAACAATGACACAAGCAAATTAATTGCTCGAGTGAGTTTTACAACAAATTAATGATTGAAATTAATGAAAAAAAATTTACTTTATTCAGTAAATAACAAAACAAAAAAAAAACAACCCAATTCTACTCGCAGACGTGGCCACCATGTATGTACTTTGCTTTCCTCTCATTTATGAGCAGCCCCAGATTTTGTGCTGCTTGATCAATCTGGATAAAAGCTTTCTGTACAGCTCTTTGGTTTCTACCAACGATGTCAATTTCGTATGCGTAAACCAGTATCTAAATAGACTTATAGAGGATTGTTCCTTTCGCCATTATGTCAGAGTCTCGGATCACACTCTCCAACGGCAGGTTGAACAGGACGCAGACCAGTCCATCCCCTTATAGGAGCCCGTTATAGATGTTGAATGGGCTTCGGATATTTTTACTTGGCTTATAGCATTGGTCATGGCCAACCAACATAGTCGTATCAGTTTATTTGGGATGGTTTTATAAAGTTCTACTCTGGCTATGATATCAGAGGCGGCTTTAATAGTATATTACAGAACGAGCAAGGTAAGTGGAGTTTATCGTGCGAGGTCGAAGCTTGACAATCTAACGAGCACGATGATCACTTTTCTGCAAGTCATGTACGCTATTTTTCACGCGTCCAAACCGGTTTTCCTGCTTATTCGAGAGAGAAGCAGAAATCACAAACGACAAACAAAAGAGAATTCTTGCTCATGCGCAATGTGTTCGCTGAGATTGTAGTAAATAACAAAAGACGTTTATATCATAACATAACTAGTGTTGCTATGGGCTACTTTCGAGGCTAGTTTATAGCGTACGAAACAGTCACTTTCGTCTATGGGCGTGTGAAAAGTCTTTAAGAAGATACTGTAGTGAGATTTGAAACTCTAGACATTTTTCCATCACCTGCCTAAGGGTGTAAATCTGATCAGTTGTTGATTTGCCTGGGATGAGCCCAACACTGGTATGGACCAATGATCCATTTAGCGTATAGGGCTATCCTGTCTTGAAGGATAGAGGAGAAAATCTTATACGCGGTACTCAACAACGTTATACCACGATAATTGCTGCAGGTTCTGATATCTCCTTTCTTATGTATGGGGCACAAGATGCCTCTTCGCCAGGCTTCTGGCATCGCTTCTTCCTCCCATACTTTCACCATTAGTTCACGAATTGCTTGGTGTATTGCGGGGCCTCCTGTTTTAATCAGTTCCGCTAGGATACCATCAGATCCCGGGGCCTTATTATTTTCGAGTCGTTTTATTGCTCTGCTAACTTCGTCTATGCTTGGTGGCGGCAGCATAGTGTGGTTTTCGGCCATTGGTGGAGCCTCCAATTCCTCAGTTAGCTGGCCATTAAGCAACTCATGAAAGTGGCCTCTGAGATCGGCGATCTGATTACCCTCTTTGTCTTTGCAATATGTGCAACGCGGTGTTTATTGCGTCATATCGCGGACTCTTTGGTAGAAATTCCGCGCCTGGTGCGGTCCCTGGTCTCTGTATTGTTCTAGTTCACGGACGAGATTCTTCTCCCAGGCTGCTTTCTTTCGCCGGTGAACTGATTTTTCATATCTTCTGGGCTCTTTATGTTCATCTTCGCGTGCCCGCGTTCTATGAGATTGTTGCATTGCTAGGTACGCAACGTTCTTACGTTCAGTCGCTGGGCTTACATACCAGTCGTTCCGATCTCTTTGACTACTGTCTAAGATAGAGTCAGCAGTACTAATGATAGTATTCTTATGGCATGGCCATTTCTGTTCTACGCCCGTCATCTCAGCACCAGGACTTATTCTCTCTGCATTTAGGGCGAGTCCTATCGCTTGACCATAGTTATTTCTGGTCTCTTCATTGCGAAGGGCAGCCGTGTTGACTCGAATCTGATTCGCGGCTGCTGTTGTTCTTGATGATGCAATCCGCGCTCGGAGCGGCGCAGGGGCATAAGTCCCAAAAGAAAAAATTGGGACTTATATCCCACTTAAGTGGGACATAGGACCCAAATCGAATTAGGGACTAATGTCCCACCCCATCGGGAAATAAGACACAAAAAAAATGTTGGGACTTATGTCCCTGCGCCTTTTAAAAGGGGCCATTTTATGTATGTAACGAAAGTCCACCAATTTTCTTTTTAAATCATTACCTCTCCGAAAATTTGGGACTTATGTCCCATCTCCCATAAAAATTTTTGGGACTTATGTCCCGATGGGGTGGGACATAAGACCTTAATTCGATTTGGGACTTATGTCCCACTGAAGTCCCACCTTTTTTTTGGGACTTATGTCCCTGCGCCGCTCGGAGCACCATACCCACAAGATTGTGGTCCGAGTCGACGTTGACACCTCGGTACGTTCATACCGTCCGTCATCAGGTTCGGGTTGTGGCGGCGGTCTATCAACACGTGGACTATCTGGTTGCGAGTGGCTCCGTCAGGAGATACCCAGGTGACTTTGTGGATATTTTTACGCGCAAGCCTTGTACTCGGAACGAGCATATTATTGCTTGCTCCCATATCTATAAATCGTTATCCATTGTCATTAGTGTTCTCGTGTAAGCTATGGGTGCCAATGTACTGCCTGAATACCTACCTAACTATTTTGGCATTCATATCCTCCAGAATGATTTTTAGAGCATACTGAGGACCGGCATGGAGTTCCCGTTCGACTGATTCAAAGAATTCTTCTTTTTCATCATTTGGGGAATCCTCTGTAGGTGCGTGAACATATATTAGGATTATGTTTTTAAATCTGCCCCGCACGCGAAGGTTGCATCGCCTTTCATTTATTGCTTTAAAGCCGATAACAGTGGGTTTCATTCTTTTGCTGACTAGAAACCCCACCCCGAGCACATGATGTCTAGCATGACAGCTGTAATATATGTCATATTCAGATTTTTTTAAGACACCATTCCCCATCAACCGCATAATAACAAACGTCAAACCAAAACAAAAAGTTTTAAAAAAAAACTAACAGCAGAACAAAACTCATGAGTAGAGAGGCTTAATTTATTTTAGTGAAAAGACAGTTTTTTGTCCAACTTCCGCAGCACTTCCTCGTAATCGATTCAGTGGTTTCGGAAGCCCGACGGACGATCTATACCTAAGCATATGCACACTTGGTGTCTATTGTTATCTTTAATTTTTTTGCTTGTCTGTCTGTCTGTTGTTGGTTTGCAAATTCACTTCACCTGTTCACCTGAACATACCGATGATTCAATGGACACATTGATGCACACCGACCGACCGAATGTCATTCATTGCGTACTGCCGTGAGGTATCGGTTGTCACCACCACTCTGTGTCAATGGTGACATCATTCAGCGGGAAAGAAGGAGCTGTTTGCTGCTGGCTTTTTTTGTTATTTCTCAGTTTGTGTTGGTATCGTGTCCGCTTGATTTCATTTCAAGAATTTCGATACATTATGAAAAGTTTCAACAGAATTTAAGAGCAGCGCACAAATAGAGCAACAAAGCATTTGTTTTAATAAAGAAATTGATACAATCTGTGTTTTGTGCGATGAGTTTTCCAGCCCGCCCTCAAAACGATTTTCGATGAGGTGGTTGATAAAATTGTGAATGCAATAAAATCTCATGGTCTGAGGACGGGATAATTAGCAACAGACCGTGATGAAATGCAAAAAAGTGACCTCAAAAAGATTTTCTTCTACACAGAAGTACGATCGCTTTCGAGGGGAAAAGTGATGTCAAAGATTTTTAACTGCGACATGGAGTGGATTGAATTTTTCTTATTGACCACATAGGCTGGTGTAAGGATAGATTTTTTGATCCGGATTCTCGAGTAATTAAAACTACCTATCTGCAAATAAATTCGTCAAAAACGTAAAAACTAAAACCCTACAAGAGTTGCAGTCATGTCTGTCTTTGTAGGCAGCTCGTAAAGCTACCTACCCCCGCAACTGCTCTTCATTAGGGCTAAGTGTCGGCCACACTCCAATCCAGCCAACAGTATTTTTTTAATATCAAATCGCCTTCTGTCTACCCTATCTCTTTCGAGCACGCTACGACAGTATCTCCAGATATTATTTTCATCCATGCCGGGTTCTTTTTATCTCTTACCCTTCTAGCAACATGGTACGTTGCACGAGTATGACAAGAGGCCCAATGCGTCCAGATACACGAATGTATCAGCTGGTATAAATCCACTCTACAATGTATTTCTGAAGTACCCAGGATAAAATGCTCCAGAAGTTATGTCATTTTCAATAGAGGCTGACCGAGGGAAATGGTTCCTAGTACGTTCAAGAATGACATTGTCAATTCTTAATACTACGGAAGCCTCCAGGAATTTTTGTTTGACACATAATGCCTAATCTCAGAATGTTCGCTTCTGTACATACATTGCATACATGCTCTAAGACATGGACAGATGTTCTACCATATTGGACATGCGTACGTAAGAATTGGTCGAATGAAAGCCTGGTAGGAAAGCATTTTCCCGTCACTTCAAATGAAAAGCTTTTCGAGCGACATAAATGCCGCCCTTGCTTTTTCCAAAGCGATATTTACATGCTCATTGTAGTAAATAAATTTATCCAGATAAACATCCAAATCGCGCACAACATTCTTCGTTGAGACCTGAACACCATTGGCACCCGTTGTTTGAAGATTCTTCCAATGATGTCGCAGATGGTGATTTCCACGCCATTTTGAATACATCCATGTCACTAAGTACTTCAGAAATATATATGTTGAACAAGATTGGCGTCGTTACTGTACCTTGTGGCAGACCATTAGCGATATAGATTGTTTTATTCGTCGTATTTTCCCTATCCGTTACGACAAGTTTCCATTCATATATCATTGATATAATTGTTTCTATTAAATGATATTTGGGAACACATATCGTATATTTATGTCGGCGCCGTGGCTCAGTGGATAAGAGGATGGCTTCTGGGCAGGAGGTTCGTGGTTCGAATCCCAGTAACACCAACACTGTGTCCCACCTCTCGCGAATGCCTGACAAACGTTCGAGAGTAATAACTTATCACGGAAAGCTCTCAATTCGCTATTCGGATATGGCATTAAATTGTAGATCCCCTCCATTTGTGTGCAAAAATATACATGCTAGATGCCTTGGACCACAAGGATCTGTCGCGCCGAATAATTAATTATTATCGTATATTCAGAAAATATCGATTACATTAAAGCATATTCCATATCATATACACAATGAAGTCAAATAATGAATAAGGCGCCGTGTGGTTAGTCAGTGGATGGCTTTGCTGAGTCCTGTGTCCATCAGCAAAGGAGTGGAAAGGGAAAACTGTTTCCTGGTGGAACAGTGAACTTCATAAACATTGCAAGGTCTCACGAAAGCTTCTGAATATAACCTTAAAACAGATCTTGAAAGGGACTGTGAGACTTATAGGACTAAACAGAATGAATATAAGGCAAAAGATAAGAAGGCTAAGCTTGAGTCTTATAGGAACTTCTGCTTCGAAATAAATGAGTTAAGAGAAACAGCAAGGCTCTAAAAAAATCTTTCAGAAAGACAACAGAGCAAAACTCAACTCACTCAGTAAATCTGATGAAACTTTCACTAACTCTATGCAGGAATAACATTTTACTCCACACTCACTTCCCAGGAAGCAGAGTGCTAAGGGAGACTAATAGTTTCAACTTCAATGCAAAAGAGCCTTTGGTAAATTATGGGGGATGAGTCCGAAAATGGTACACTGGTTGTACTTAACGTTAATCAGACCCATTCTCACCTATGCGGCAGTAGTTTGGTGGCCAAGAATTTGTCTGAAAATGGCTAATAGGGCAATAAACAAATTGCAAAGCAGCGTCTGCCTGGGAGTAACGGGCGCAATGCACTCTAGATCGACAGATGCTCTCAATACACTGCTTAATCTGCCATCTCTGGATATAGTTATTCAGATGGAAGCGGTAAAAGCTACGTTGACTTCGCAGGAATAACGTCTGGCATTATGAGCATAAGAGTGGGCATGGAAACATATTCCAAAAGGTTTCGGAACAAATTCCTACGCTTCTGATGCTTGTGGACAGTACTGTACCAATTCTTATGTTCAAAAGGTCATATACAGTTCAATACCCTAGCAAGGAAAGTTGGAAAAATTCAAATGAGATCTTTAGGGAATTCGAATCAATATTTTACACTGGGCGGTTCTCTTACCGATGAAGGAACTGGTGCAGGATGGTTCTTACATGAGAATTCTAAGGATGCATTCGTACTTGGAAAATGGCCAACCGTTTTTCAAACAGAAATACGAGTATTTGCTATTTCACAAGTTGCCATCACCTTGTGGCAATTCGAAGATTTTCATAGAATGTAAGAGAAGACTGAACTCTATTTCAAGCTGGAATTCGGTCACTCTTATGTGGGTTCCGGGACATACAGGAATAAAAGGAAATGAATTTCCTGAATCACTTGCAAGAAGTGGTTCTTCCGCTTTTTCTACGGTTAGGTTTGAGTCGGGCAAGCTTAAATATTGGTATTCGAAGATTTATGGAATCAGAACAGGAACATCGTTGGAACTCCATAAATACATGTAGAACTACCAAGCCCTTTCGGGATAGGCCGAGTAAAAACACCGCTAAGCTCATTTTGGGAATATCCAGATGGAGCTGTCGGAGCATGGTCGGTTTACTTGCAGGACATACCCCGACTGGAAGTCATATGTTTAAGTTTGGACTTATATTGGATCCAATATTTAAGTCTTGCCTGGAGGAGAAGAAACATCTACACATTTCTTTTGTAGCTGTCCTGCTTTCTCCAGGCTACGGATGAACGTTTTTGGAAGGGACAAAAAGAAACCAACAATTTATTTATAAACATTAGAAAAATAAAGGCAGATCTAACCTTGCGGAACAACAGGTTTAACCAACACTTGTTTCTCAATTGAATTGATTCATATCGAAAGAGAAAAATAAATGGTTCTAGATGGTAACCTTGCGGAACAACAGTTATAAGCAACATTAGTTACTCGATTGATTTCATTCATACCCAAAGATAACAAGAAAAGGTTCTAGATGGTAGCCTTGCAACAGTATAACAGTTATAACCAACAATAGTTTCTCGATTGAATTGATTCATACCCAAAGAGAAAAAGAAACGGTTCTAGATGGTAACCTTGCGGAACAACAGTTATAACCAACACTTGTTTCTCAATTGAATTGATTCATATCGAAAGAGAAAAAGAAATGGTTCTAGATGGTAACCTTGCGGAACAACAGTTATAAGCAACATTAGTTACTCGATTGATTTCATTCATACCCAAAGATAAAAAGGAAAGGTTCTAGATGGCAACCTTGCTTTACAACAGTTATAACCAATATTAGTTTCTCGATTGAATTGGTTCATATCAAAAACTTCTGTTCAAGGCTCATTCGAAAGTCCTGATTTCATAAGAAATGGGAATATTGTTGAATCTATTTCCAATCTCCGATTCCAACTCCAACTCTAACATTGAATACTATGCAATATTAATGAATTTTTATTTGCCGCTGATTTTAGGAAGAACTCTATGTATTATTCAGAAATGGCCGGATGTCTCTTGACATATCCACCATCATTAGCACCGCTACATCTTAAAATAACATTGAAGCTCCCACGCTTATTTTAGATATAATTCGATTTGAATTCCAATTATTAATTTGCGCAAAAGATCACGTGTGCCTGCCTCATCAGCCCACTCACATCTCAGAATGTGGGAAATATTTTTCTATTGTTGTACTATAAATCCACTAAATGTTGCTTTTACCCATTATTATAGCTAGCTGGTGAAACTTTTTACATATCTTCTCAGCACTTGAGTTTAATTGCCCGCAATTTTCTCCCATACGAGCTACGTGACAATGACGATTTCACGAACGAAAGCAAAGTCACGAGTTGTGTAGTGAACAAAATTCATTAAAGTTTGTCGCTCCGCTCCACCATTAAGACGATTCTTCATTTGGGTCTCAAGGTGCAAAGATACTTTCCGCGTTTAAATCATCAAGAGATACACTTTATATGAGACACTCGGCTCGTAGATACTCGAGCAATATGTAAAAATGTTGCAAATCATACCACAGACAGAAAGATAGAGATAGAGAGAAGCACACTTTCACATCGAAAATGGCAAAATGTTAATAACTAATTACTCACCACTTCGATGCGATGACGAATTTATTCATAATTTCTCTAATATTTTATTCATTAAGTATTACCCCCCTCCATGCCAACCAGCTGAATGTATAGCTTAGTGCGAGTCTAGTACAAGTGTAAATGCAAGTGCAAGCGAAGCACATACTGATGACGAATTCAATTTTGCCCAACTCCACAGGTGTTTCAATCGCACGTTCTTCTGTTCGATGCGAAATTATAATTTTATAGCAAAAAAAAAATATTTTTTTTTTAAGTTATTTCTTCTCTATACATTAAATTATATTCGCTTTCATTGTATGTGTGTAACGAATAACATTACCAGCAGTGAAACTTTTTTCGTGAAGTAAAAAAAATATCAATTTGAATTGCGGCTTTCGGGTTGTTTATAATGTGTATAAGAAATGTAAGTATAATTATAAAAAATATATATTTTCTAGAATATACACTATAATATGTATAAATGCCTTATACATATTATATACGATTTTATAATGGTGGCTATGGTAATACTGGAATAAAGCTCAGTATTCGGTTGCAAATAAAAAAAATCGAATTAAAAAAAGCCAAGAAAAAAATTGGGTCTTATAAAAGAACCCTACATTATGTCTAGTATTTTGATTAATAGATCACTGCACAGTTTTAAATTATATTTAAGATTTTAATGTGTAAACATCCTAAGGATATGGGTAAAATTTTAGTTGTTGTCCCCGTGTAAGTGTAAGCAGATGTTACTTGTAATTGGCTGAGTGTAGCTTCTGCGCATTGCGTAAAACTGCACTGAATTAAAGATTGAATGTAGATATTTCAGAGCGCCAGTGTGTGATACCTGTGTCGCATGTGTTACTTGAGAAGCTTGTGAAAGTTGGTTTTTTTGAACTTCTTTGAGGTCATTTTCAACCAAATTTCAAAGGTTCTATGGAGGTGAAATATTGTGCGTAGCTCAGTCACATAGAGCACTTCAGAGTGCCCGCGTTCGACGCGTGTGATTCATACGATTAATAAGCTGGCGGCATATAGTGGGTGTATGTGTTAATGATACAAATATTGAAAGGGGTGATTCCTTGGTTAATTATGAAAAAGAATTCGTATGGAAGGGGGGGAGGTCTATTGTTGTAAAACAAATTTTAACATTTCAGGTATGTTTGAAAGAGTACATTGCAATCATACAGCTCAATATTCCTTACTGTTCTACAGTTCCTAGTTCTGTGGAAGATGATTTTTTTTTAAGAATAGCCTAGCTCATATGGCAGACACTGCGACCTAAAAAATCTATTGTATCTTAGGGTGTATTGACTATAAGAGACGTACCACCTCTTTAGTGAAGGATAGTATATCCTTAGTGGTAGAATTTCTCAACTCCGCTGTCGAGCATATTTCTGTGAAAAATGCATCTCCTAAACCAAAGTAATGCTGGGCATTCACTCGAATGACATCATCTTCTCCGAGCATAACCTACCTTCTGTCTCTGAGAGCACACCAATTTTGTTAAGGTTACAAAATTCACCAGCTTCCTAATTCTATTTAGATTAAGGATTTCCTTATAGGAAAAGGGCGCCGTGACTCAGTGGATAAGAGCATGGACTTCTGAGCAGGGGGTTCGTGGTTCGAATCCCAGTAACACCAAAAGTATTTTGCACGGTGTGCCACCTCTCGCGAAAGTCTGACAAACGTCCGAGAGTAATAACTTGTCACGGAAAGCTACTCAATTCGCCGTTCTGTTCCGGCATTAAATTGTAGGTCCCCTCCATTTGTGTGCAAAAATATACCTGCTCAACACAAATGTTTGCGAGAAGTCAGGCCTTAGACCGCAGAAGTAGCGAATAGGAGATCGTTAATGAAAATGAGAAAGAGTGTCGGAGACAAAACGGAGCCTTGGGGAACACCGGCGTTAATGTGGTGAACGGTTTGAACGGTCAGAAAGGTAGTTACTAGTCCAATCAAGCAGGGCCATTCCGGCGTTAATGTGGTGAACGGTTTGAACGGTCAGAAAGGTAGTTACTAGTCCAATCAAGCAGGGCCATTCCATAGTTATTCATTTTCGATAAAATAGCGTGATGCCAGACTCTATCAAATGCCTTGGGAATATTGAGTGCAACAACTTTACCAAATTTGTGAATAGACTGGTTCCACCTTTCGGTGAGATATATCATCAGATCACCTGTAGAATGTTGCCTACGAAAACCGTACTGCTGGTCGCTAAGGATTTCACTTGATTCAAGGTTTTGCATAAGCTTACGATTGATCGGCGTTTCCATGACTTTAGAAAGTATGGATGTAAGCGCAATTGCTCGGTACGAGGAAAAAGATGACGGTTCCCCCTGTTTTGATAAAAATTTTTAAAATTCCACTCTGGCTATGCTATCATAGGCGGCTTTAAAGTCTATAAAAAGATGGTGTAGTTAGTTTTGAAACTCTAGACATTTTTCCATCACCTGCCTAAGGGTGTAAATCTGATCAGTTGTTGATTTGCCTGGGATGAAGCCACACTGGTATGGACCAATGAAAACTTTAGCGTATGGGGCTATCCTGTCTTGAAGGATAGAGGAGAAAGTCTTATACGCGGTATTCAACAACGTTATACCACGATATCTGCTGCATGTTATGACATCTCCTTTCTTATGTATGGGGCACAGGATTCCTCTACGCCAGTCTTCTGGTATTGCTTCTTCCTCCCATACTTGCACTATTAGTTCATGAATCAATTGGTGCATTGCGGCACCTTCTATTTCAGTCAGCTTCGCTGGGATACAACATAATCCCGAGGCCTTATTATTATTGAGCCGATTCATCGCTCTGCTAAGTTCGCCTATGCTTGGTGGTGGTAGCATATTGTGGTCTTCGGTCATTGGTGGATTCTCCAATTTCTTAGTTTGCTGGCCATTTAGCAACTCATGAAAGTGCTTCTAAGATGCCTTTGAGATCGGCGTTTAGATTACCCGTCTCAACAACAAAACTACTTCGCGTTAACGCTAGTGGAACATGTGATCTCTCGGTAGACGGACATCAGTTAGAGGAAGTCGATAAGGTTTGATATTTGGGCAGATGGTTGTCAAAAAATGGTGGTGCTTACTCGGATGTGTGCTCTCGTGTTAACAAGGCGCGACACTTCTATAGTATGCTAAATAATATCTGGAACTCCTCGCAAATATCCCGAAATATGAAGCTGACGACCTTCAGATCGAACGTTATCTCAGTGCTCTTGTATGGCTGCGAATCGTGGAAAGTCACAGAGTCAATTGCGACGCGCCTCCAAATCTTCGTCAACTAGTGCTTAAAGAGGATACTGAGAATAAAATGGTCGGACATTATCACCAATCAAGACTTGCGGAGAGTAACGCAGCAGGAAGCAATCACGATCACCATCAGACGACGAAAATTTTAATTTAATTTTGGTGCATTATCTTAAAACTAACAGCATTAAATTAAAGCTAAGACATAAGACACTTAAAGATAGGGGGAACGGGTAAGGAGATCAAGTTTAAGGCAGGGTTGAAATCGAAAAAACTGAGGTTTAAGCTAACCTTTCGCAGCATACGGGAAATAGGTTCGTTAGAGCCGTACATGGTGCGGTGTGTCGGTAGATAGAGAGAAGAGAAGAGAAGAATAGAGAGAAGAAGAGAGAAGAAGAAGGCAACGTGGATTACGGGGGTTAGTGTTAAAAAAAATCGAGTTATATAAAGACGTGCAGTCGATGGAGCCTAGGAGGAGACGATGTATGAAAAGATTGTGATTGTCCCAAGGTAAGCCCCAAAGAGCAAATCGAAGAAAAAGACGTTGGACGCTCTCGATTCTAGACACATGATTTTGATGATAGCGGGACCATTCTAGATTAGCGTACTCGAGTAGGGGACGGACAAAAGTGATTTAGAGGGATCTAGTCACATAAGAGTTGGAAAATTCTTTGGACCACCATTTGATAAAGCCAAGTGATGAGATAGCTTTAAGAATGATTCCATCAATATGAGAACGGAAATTTTGCTCCGAGTCGCACAATATGCCGAGGTCGTGAAAAGATTGCACGCAGGAAATGGGTTGGCCGTGGAGATGGTAATGTCTGGGAGGGGGTTTGTTGCACTTACGTGATAAGGTAATAGTTTGGTCTTTGGTGATATTGATTTTTGAGGCACCAGGTCGAAAAACTGTCTAGGTCTTGTTGAAGGAGACAAGAGTCTTGTGGAGAGGAAATTGGCTTGAAAAATTTAGTATCGTCAGCATAGAGAGAGAGAGAGAGGCAGGAGTTTTTGATCATTTATAGTAAGAATGAAAAGAAGGGGGCCCAGATGGCTGCCTTGTGGTACACCAGAGGTTGCCATGAATGTGGTTGAGATGACGGACCTGAAGCGAACACTATAAAGACGGAAAATCGAGATGGATTGGCCACACTTTGACAAAGCCAGCGGACGATATTACGAAACTAGCGCTCAACTGGAAAAGGACATGGAAAAGGGCGAGAGAAGAGGAAGCAAGATCCCAGGGGACAGAGTGGCGTCTCTTGAAACCTCAGGCGATAAATCCACCGCGGATTAAAGGAAAGAAAAAAGACCCCAATCATTCAGCTCTTCTTGTATAGGAGGAAAATTACCGGCGTTCACCACTTGGGGATCTGAAATAAAGCTTATTTTGTGCAACACTCGGAGTTATCAATACCGCTTGCTTCTCCCAGTATCTTGATAGCCTTGCAGAGGTTTTTAAATAATTTTTTTAGTTTCATTTGTTTTTTAATTACATTCCTCAAAACATTCTGTTTTTTTTAATTAACATGTGACTTTGCTTAACCGGTAATGCCGCCTGAAAAAGCAACGTGCAAATTTCTAATGTAAATATTTGCAAATCACGTTAACGACTTTTTAACGACGATTACTGATGCAGACAGGGAGTGAGAGAAAGAGAGAGAGAGAACGAAAAAAAAAGAGAAAACAATTAACTGCGCAAAAACAATTGAATGCGAGCTTAAAACTCCGCTGCAAAGCCACAACAACAACAACTTACACTTAACGTCGAAATATTTGTATCTATTCTTAAAACGTTTTTTTTTTTTCATTAAATGTTTCAGGTGAAAGACGAAGCTTTGATGGCTTCAGTACAATAAACGCTAAAATGGCATTCAAGCTAACGAAGTAAACAAAAACAACTTTCGCGTGTTTAGTCAATAACTGAGTCTGGCAATTAGCAGTGAGTTAGAGTCCTGCTTTCAAGGTTGTATGGATGGTGGTATACGTTGCTTCCCACAGTGAGCGAGTATTTTCAGTGCAACCGTTCATGTGGTAAAGCAAACAAAGGACGACATTGATGTCATTCTGACGCGTAGTGTTATGGTTGTCTGAGATACTATTATGTACTAACCTCTAGTGCGAATGCTTATCGCTGTTTGTTGCTCAGGAAAGTTCTTTTCATTTTCCATTCACACTTTATCAGCTCCGAACTTTTTTCTGACATAACTAAGCGGAAGCAGGAAAGTGGGGAAGTGGATTCAGCAAATATTTGAAGGCATTTCGTATCTATTGCACCCTTCTCGCAGTAAATTGCTTTTCAATGTGCTACTATCTGAAGCTATGACACTTGATGTATCCTTGTTGTGCCAACCTGACTGCTCGCTCTGTGCGGACGCGTTTATGCGATAAAAGTTCGTGACAAAAGCAATTTACAATTTTTTTTTCGGTTAACTTACTGACACAACATAAGCTCCAACATAGCTCAAGGTATATGCACTGCACACACACACACACACATGGATGATGGAGCATGTCAAAGCTACAAATGATGATGATAAAACCTCCAACTATGAGAACTTGGGTATTGTGTTGGAAATGCCCATGATGGAAATAGCAGCGGCAGGCATTCACACGGCGGTCGCTCGCATTTAACCGTCTGTTCGTCAACCGTGAAAGTACACGGCACAACACAATAATGACGACGATGTGTATCTACGATGATGGAACACGAGTCATATATGCATATGAATGTGTGCTTTGAGTTGTCACTAACAACCAATGCAAATAACCATAAAACTATCAGCGTAGCACTCACGTTTCATGACGACCCGCGTGACAACCAATGTTGACCTATTTTTTTGTTCCTATGGTAAACGACGCCAACGATGACGACAACACAAATGCAAGAACAACCAAAAACTAAGGTGGATCCCAAGTGGTATAGAAGAGGAGGCGGAAGAAGAATGGTAAACGCGACGTCCGACGCTATCTTTTTGCCTTTCCTTACCACTTCAACTCGTGAGTGTGTGAGTTATGGCTAGAATTCTAAGAGAACGCACTGCTGTTGTTGTTGCTGTTGTACCAAAGGTAGCCGGTCTAGAAAGTAAATGTAAATTCTTGGAAGCTCTGCAAAAGTTTGCATATTTGAGCGCATTGCTTTGTTACCAATTGTGTGCATATACATACATACATAAACATGTATGAGTATATATTTAAATTAATGTATGTATTTAATATTTTAATATGTAATTCGCGGTATCCGTCAAGGGAATTTTAATTAAAATGCAACAACAAGGTTTAGCAAGCAAGCACAGCGGAGATGATCATCAAGCGTACGTTGGTAGATCATTAGCATAACAATTGGGAAGCTTACTTTGGTAAAAAAAAATGTCATTACACATTAAAATCATTGCACAGCACAACACAACAAACAGGGATTTAAAAGTCAAAAGTTTTATATCTAAAAACAGTCGTGAGACATGAGAGAAGCAAGCAAGGAGGCTTGTCGTGTTGTCGTGACTAGACATCACTTTGGTCAGAAAGTAACACTACATGACATGTAGTTTAAGGAAGGGGTTTTTTTAAATTGTCCCTTTTTAAAGTGACATGATAAAAGAAGTTAAGGAGTACATGTATACGGTGACCCCATCCGTCATATTTTTAAGAAAGAAATACGGTATACATGTTCTGTATTTTTTTTTCTTAGTTCCGATCTTTTCTAGGCATATACATACATAAATATATAATTTTACAAATTTCACAATTTCGTATCACTAAAAAAGTTCAAGGAGCCCATCAATATAACCACCATAAGCCATCGATTAAAATCATATGCGCATACTTGTATAGCGTTAGCTGAACACTGCTGACTCAACTATCTAATGGTAATGATTGACAAATGACAAAAGTAATATATTATTATTATTTTTCAGAAAGAATATCTGCTCGTGAAACTCTATAAAGCCAGCTACAGCCTAGAATACGTATCAAGATGCTGCAGAGAAGTGCGAGTTATTTTCCTACCAAAGATTGGTAAAAAATCTCCCGAAGATGCAAGGTCCTATAGACCAAACAGCCTATCGTTTCCTAATTAAATCCATGGAGAAGATATAAGGTCACTACATAAAATCTAATGTACTCCAAACTGACCCACTAAACCCCAGCCAGCACGCATATCAGACTGGGAAATCAACAGAAACAGCACTGCACGAGCTGACAGACGAAATCGAAGACAAACTTCGCAACAAAGAAATGTTAATATGTGCCTTCATAGACATTGAAGGCGCTTTTGATAATACTAACTTCGAAGTGATTCAATCACAAGCCAGAAACAATGGTGTAGAATCCTCAATCATAGGTATAGGAGAATTCGGGCCTCGTTCGGCGACGAAGCCATCACAGTAGCGGTAACTAGAGGCTGCCCACAAGGTGGAGTCCTGTCACCTCTTTTGTGGCTGCTGGTAATGGACCAGTTACTCTCTAGGCTTAAGAATAATCATATCACCAACATTGGCTATGCGGATGACCTCGTCCTCATGGTTCGTGGCAAATTCGAGAGTACAATAGCAGAACGAATGCAATTTGCTCTCGAACTAACTAGTAAACGAATGGTGTAAAGAGGTGAACCTAAGTGTCAACCCAGACAAGATAGTGTGCACCATCTTCACAAAGAGAAGAAAAATTAATCTTCCCATAATGAATTTCCAAGGCAAGGTCCCCCAAATAATGCCGGAAGCCAAATATCTGGTAGTAGTTGTTATGTTCGACCAAAAACTAACATGGAACTCCCATAAGACATACATTTTTAACAAAGCTAATAAAGCTTACTTCACATGCCAACGCATGTTTAACATAACGTGGGGAATAAGCCCGCAAATGACTCTTTGGCTATACCAGAGTATTATTCAGACCTAGGCTGACATACGCAGCCTTGATATGGTGGCCAAAAACGGAGCAATCTAAGACACGCTCAAAACTCAATATGATGCAAAGACTCATTTGTCTCAGTGCAACAGGTGACATAAGGACCTGCCCTACGGCAGCCCTCGAGAAGATTATAGGACTTACACCGCTTCACATACACATTAAAAGTGAAGCTGGCTTAAGACTCTCCACTCTCAATATACACAACCAGGTTAAATCCAATAGACCAGGACACACAAACATCATTTCCAAAATAAACTCGGATTATGGTATCGTCCTACAATCGGTCTCAATGATGAAAACAACTGATTTCCAAAGGAACTTCTTGGTTAGAATTCCAGAACGTCATCAAGTTGCAAATATCTTCAATAACCTCCCCCATCATGTATCCATCTGGTACACAGACGGATCTAAAACAGACACAGGAACAGGAGCAGGAGTATTCGGACCCAGAACCACACTGCGAATACCCCTAGGTAACTCCCCAACCGTTTTCCAGGCAGAAACAATTGCACTTGAAGCCTGCATCTTGGAATGCACTAAAAGAAAATATAGAAGAACAGAGATTTACATGATCTCAGATAGCCAGGCCGCACTACTTGCACTAAAGGCTGAAGGCTAAAGGCTCACACAGTCCCAGGACAGAATGCTATTTCGATCGAACTGGCAGACGTAATGGCATTCATAAAGGAACTAAGCCACCACATAAAGTGGTAATCATCTGGGATGCACAATAGATCTCTAGGTCGCAGTGCACCAGGCTTTTCAGCCCACCAAACAATAATAATAATAAAAAATATATTATTATTATTACTAGTGAGTACCCGTCAAAAATGACGGAATTATCTTTTTTTTAGTTGAGTCCCAATATATAATAACAACTCTAAAAAAATTTAATGTTCTTCTTCACAATCGTTTGTTAAGATACCATCACCTAAGCGCACCACTTCATTCATTAAATACATGTTGTCCTGCTGAGCGCATGTTGGTAATTAAACTGCGTTATTTGATGTGGCGGTCAGCCATCAGCAGTGTAGGGCGAATAACACAGAATACTTCACAAATGCATGTGGCCGTAACTACCTATATCTGACTGGTGGAAGTGCGATCAAACCTCCACGTGATGGCCGTTGGTAATTTTACTCCAATACACGAAAA
Organism: Nephrocerus scutellatus; assembly: GCA_947095585.1. Taxonomy (NCBI): domain Eukaryota; kingdom Metazoa; phylum Arthropoda; class Insecta; order Diptera; family Pipunculidae; genus Nephrocerus; species Nephrocerus scutellatus. The sequence goes on along the minus strand of OX352765.1, from coordinate 82,619,902 downwards.
GGGCAATAATCGAGCTAGTCCCTTCAATGTAAGGTTGGCGCGAGGCCAATAACATCGCCCGTAAAAAACATTATTATGGAACCCCAAATCAGCCTCGGATACACTGATGAACGACGACGACCACTGCAACGAAAACGGCTAAACGATTTAAGAATTTTCTCATGGAACGTACGCTCACTGTATAGAGCTCCAGCTGCACAGCAGCTAGCCGATATCCTGTCAAAATATAATGCTGACATAACAGCAATTCAGGAGATGCGGTGGATGGGAAATTGTGTATTACAAAAATCAGAATATGACATATATTACAGCTGTCATGCAAGACATCATGTGCTCGGGGTGAGCTTTCTAGTTTGCAAAAGAATGAAACACACCATTATCGGCCTTAAAAGCAGTAAATGAACGGCTATGCACCCTTCGGAAATTCTATCAAAGAGTCCGCGGTATGACACAATATACACCGCATTGCACATACTGCAAAGACAAAGAGGGTTATCTGATCGCCGCTCTCAAAGGCATCATAGAGCGAAGAGCGAAGAGCACTTTCATGAGTTGCTTAATGGCCAACTAACTGAGGAATTGGAGGCTCCACCAATGACCGAAGACCACACTATGCTGCCGCCACCAAGCATAGACGAAGTTAACAGAGCGATAAATCGGCTAAAAACTAATAAGGCCCTAGGATCGGATAGTATCCCAGCGGAGCTGACTGAAATAGAAGGTGCCGCAATGCACCAATTGATTCATGAACTAATAGTGCAAGTATGGGAGGAAGAAGCGATGCCAGATGCCAGGCGAAGAGGCATCCTGTGCCCCATACATAAAGAACCAGAAAAACGCGCACGTTTCTTAAAGCCAACAAAGCCTACTCTAGTCTGTCAAGACTCTTAAAATCCAGGAACTTAACCATAACATTCAAGCTGCTGGTGTATAAGACAATGGTCATACTGGTACTTACATATGGATCCGAGACTTGGATGCTTAGCAAAAAGCATCCTGATCTCTTAGCCGCGTTCGAGAGAAAAGTCTTACGGATAACTTTTGGGCCCGTATGTAAGGAAGGATGATTCCGGAGACTCTATAATGATGAGATCTACGCGATGTCGACATAGTGAAGAGAATTAAGCTCGGTAAGCTCCGGTGGGCAGGACACCTAGCTCGCATGAGCGAAGATGAACCTGCTCGGAAAATCCTTTGCGGTAGTATTCTTAAACTGTGCTGAAATGTCATTAGCATTAAAATTCAGTGGCTTACAAATTTTAACAGTGACACAAAGCATAATGGGAGCAATAAGTTTTAAATAAAATTACGAAAATTTTTAATTGTAAGACATTTGATATTGATATTGAATAATACAATCTAGAAGCTCTGGATGCAGTCACACTCGTTTACTTAATAAATTTCTCTCCTAGTTGAAAGTAGATGTAAATCAATTATTAAACATAAAGTTATGCAATAAGGAATAATTATCCTCCCAGCTGAAAATGCCTCAAGGCAAATCTAGTAAAAGATTTCGGAATTTTCTCCAATCTATTGCAGTGTAAATTTATCCCATATAACATTTAACAACACGATATTCCAAAATGATAATATGTGTACTTTTTATGTACGTATATGTATCCTTAGATTTGACGGCATACCCCTTTAAAATGGTGTCCTCCAAGTAGGAGATTTAATAAATATATTTAATATCGTTAGCAAATAGTTAATAGTTTTATATTTATGTCGTTCACAATTATAGAAACAATAAAGGACTCAGGTGTCTACCTTGAGGCACATCAGATATTACCTGAAAAGAATTAGACATAAAATCATTTATCAAAACGAAATTCCATTTCTGAAATTCTATGTAAGAATTTGTCGGGCGTTCTATTATTTAATTCTTTCCTTGTTGTTGATGGGATATCAAGGCTTAGTTATCGTTGTGAAGAAAAAGATGAGGACAGCTGAGTGCGCATTCACTGTTATAAAATAAATGCACCTTAAAATCTAAGTAAGAGATGCTATTTTGATATTTTATACAAAACGTGTCAGTTCAACGACACGACACGACAATAAATACGTTTATCGGTTTTCTGTATAAGCAAAAACGACAAGTATGTTGTACCGTAACTGATATAGTTTTATTGCAGGAAAATAAACGCAAATTTTCATTTCATTTTGACGCAAAAACATTTGTGTTTGTGTATGGGTGTTCATAAGTTTTTAAATGAACGTAGCTAAGTAGTTTTACATCGCTTATCAGCAGGAGCGAGTTTACCAACATAAACGTGTAGTTTTACAACCTGCCAACACCACACCTGCACTTATCGCTTTCTTATGGTAATAATTCGAGTGATGATGATGATGAGACCCATGCGGATCTGCGCTTCCCCCTGACTTGTGCTTTAGGGACAGTGCAAGCCCGTCTCTTCAGCTCGCTCTCTATACCAATAGCTCTCAAGAACTTAATGATATGAAGTGGATTCAGGGCATTTCTATATGGTCGCTTCTCTGTCTGATCATTGCTACGCATTCGTTAAGAAAATGTCACAGGGTATTCTCCGCCTCTCCACACAGTCTGCAGCTGTCATCTCCTTTTATTATTAATTTCTTTAGGTGTCCTTTTAATCCTTTTAGTCTACAATGTCATGTTAGGAAAACCGTAATGATTCTTACATTACTTCAGCTTATTCCCAATATCAAGCAAGACCACTATGGGTTATAGCTCCCCAACATTTATTTTACTTGCCGTATGCCTAGGAGATTTTCCCATCTTATAGCAGCTGCTGCTGTATCTTTTCTGTGTTTATCTTACCACGCCAAGCGGTTAATGGTTCTGGACCTACTAGCTGAATTCCTGTCCCTTTATGCCAGTGTATCCCGTACCGTAGTACCTTGTAGTCTTCACCAAGTCTATTTAGCTTCACCCTGCACTTTTCCACCACCCTTCAAGTGATGTGGAATGCATTCAGAGCCCTTAGAGCAGCTAGGTTGTCTGTCATCATAGATGTTTCAAACCTCATGTAGTTCCTTTTCAGATTAAAGTGCGCACATCTTTCGATAAGATGCACTACTGCTTGGAATATGCTCGGGTACTGACCTATTGCTATAGAGTACTCGGTTCTTGGCTCATGCACCTCCGCATCAGTGCCTTCTGCTTTCTTTGATCCATCCGTATACCAAATTATGGCTCCTGGATTTGGTATTCAATTTCAGATTTGAATTCCTAGTTCACTAGTGTTAGCGAACTGTAAACCTTTAAAAGCTCTGCATTTTTTTCATCATCAAAGAATTCATCATGAATTTTTCCCTTAGCGTATACAAAGACCCACGCTCTGTTATTGTTTTTCTAAAAAAAACTCAAAGTGCAATACACAATGCACGAAAATGCATTTTTCTATCATATCCGTTGCTCGGATTTCCAAAGAAACAAAATGAAAGATGAGAAGGGAATAAAACTTATCCATTCACACCAAATCTTTTCGCCACTAATCTCAGACACGTGAAGAGTGTCAGAGTCAAAGTACTTGTATATACATACGGGTATGTATCGCATCGAAAGCCAACAAGGACTTTTGTGCGTCCTTTGTGATAATACGAGTCTGTTTCTTTACACCAATGTTCACAAGGCACTAACAAGAAACATGAGAAACAGTTCATTATAACTAATACTACCAGGCATTGGAGAGGGTTCTTCGAATGGGTGGTTTTATGGTACCTCTACTCTGTCAAATTTCGTGTGAATTAGTCTCATAAGCCTCCATTAATTCGATAGGTTGATGGTAATCGCACTGCGTTCGCTTCTCCTACATTGCAGAGGATCTATTCTGCAATTAAAACTCGTGAAGATTTCCCATCAAACTTCATGAAGGTTTCCATTTCAAGGTAATTGCGAGTTGAGTGTTTTCTGCTGCGATTCAATCAAAACGTGTGACGTGTGTCTAAATGGTTTCCAAGGGGTTTCCTTTGATAGTAAGTTTCATCTTCATAGTTGCAGCATTGCAGCCTTAGTGCGGATTCCATTCCAAGTCAATTCACAAAGACGACACATTTGACGGCAACTGACAAGACTTTGACGGCGTTTCGAGTTTAGCTAATTATTGAACTTTGAAATTGTGTTGTATGGAAAAGACATGTTGGTTATGTTCGTAAGCTATTTGGCATTCCTGGCTTCGATAACTTATTCAAGAATTATAATAGAGCAAGAGCCCGTGAATGTCAGCATTTCTTATTTTATAAAATAGGAAAGTTTCTCAGCGCATGCTACCAAAACGGGTAGGTAACAGGTAGCAAAGATGTATAAAATACCAAGTTATAGTATAAAAGCTGTTACTTGGATAACTATGAGAAGATGTTTCCTTAGTAGCCAGAGAGTTTCGACAGTTCTAACCGCTGGCCAGACATATATTTACATACATACCTACCCTACTTTCCCTAAATTCACCATTTTAATTTATGAAAGGAATCCAAACAATTAGAATCTCTTCAAATTGAGAAACTCTACAAAATAAGAAACTCCCAAGAATGAGAAACTCTTAACTCTTAACTACTTAAACACTAGAATCTAAAAATTCCAGAATCTCTTCAAAATGAGAAACTCTACAAAATGAGAAACTCTACAAAACGAGAAACACTCCAAAACGGGAAAATCTTAAACAGGACAATATAAAAAGTCCATAATCTCTTAAAAATGAGAAACTCTACGAAATGAGAAACTATACAAAACGAGAAACTCTACAAAATGAGAAACTCTTAAACAGGAGAATCTAAAAAGTCCAGAATCTCTTAAAATAGAGAAACTCTAAAAAAAGAGAAACTCTACAAAACGAGAAACTCTACAAAATGAGAAATTCCCTAGAATCTAAAAAGTCCAGAATCTCTTCAAAATGAGAAACTCCATCTCCATCTCTTAGGGAGATGGCGGAGCAGTTTAATATCCACCTGTGTTGGGTGCCGGGGCATATAGACATTCCCGGAAACTGTATGGCTGACGATCTCGCAAAACAATGAACTACACTACCCATTTTACCTAAATATGGCTCTCTGGGCATACCAAACGCTACATGCCAACTCAAGTTAAAGCGGGATGCTATTGACAAAACTAATCGTTGGTGGTCAAACGGTACAACTTGCATAGCAACAAAGCAGATCTGGTCCAAGCTGGATCCAAAACGCTCCAAATGTTTGATCTCTCAAAAAAGATCGCGCATCGGTGCTATTGTAGGTGTCATTACTGGACACTGTCTTATTAGGCAAGCATGCAGTAAGACTCGGAGTCTTCTCAAAAGACTTTTGCAGAACCTGCATGGATGAGAAGAAGGAGGAGACGATTATCCATCTTCTCTGTACTTTTCCAGCCCTCTCCCAGGAGCTTTCATCTACAACGACACTAATGAATTTATCAAGAGTCTCCTTGACTTCATACGGCGCTCTAAGTGGTTCAACGAGTAGGTGGAGGGAAACGTTCCTGATCCGTGTGGTACCATTGCTGTTATAAGTGTGTCGGTTTTACTGACAGCCACCTTAACCAAGGTTAGGTTAAGTTTAGGTTAACCTACATGTCAAGAAGAGCAATCACAAATATTTTGCAGTTCCAGCTACGTGACATAATTAACATTAAATACAAGGCTTATAAAAGAATTGTAACCTAATCCGGTCTGCTTAACACAAATCGATGGATAATAAATCACAAAAAAAGAAATGCCCATCTCCTTCTATTAAAGTAAGCAAACATCATTATCTACTCGTACACTGAAAAAAATCGTGTCTTATTTCGTTGTTGTAATTATGACCATGATTCATGATCCACAACATTAGGTCATTGCGAACGTGAGAACAAGACAAGAAAAACATTAGAAAGGCACCATAAGAATGGTGGCACGGTTAGTCGGTTAGGCACATTGATAAGCAAGAAATTCGCGCTCTCAAAATAGGAGCAGCCGTGAGTGTCTATTTTTAGAAAATCGTTGTTGTTTTACATTCAATTTAGAGTCGACATCAGCATATTAATCAATCGATTTATGTTAAAAAAAAATTTCATTTCATTTTGCGCGCGAATCACTTAGCTGCATCTGTGATGTGCTATTAAATAGCCCCCAGGAGGGGCAGGGAATTTCGAGTATAGATGCATTTACATGCGAGCACATAGCTAAAAACTACACAAACTACCTGTTTGGCGCTTGGTATAATGGTCGAGATAGGCCGGTCCGGACCGGTGATGGTGCCCATTTAATTTCAATTTTTCATCGTTGGTTGCTTGGGTTTTGCTTATGCGCCATCGCCATCGCCATCGCCATCGACTTAACCGCACGCGCTCGCAGGTCTATTCACAGCCAGTTGGTGAGTCAAGAATGGGGTAAGAGCGAAACAAGTTTAACCAGCAATCTACGTTGGCTTAGACCAAGAAAAATATGCGTGATTTTTTCATAGAAATTTTATAAAAAAAATGAAAAATTGCGCCGACGTTTTGAAAGCTTGAACAGCATATGAAGATGAAGATGACGTTGGAGTGAGGCAGAAAAGGAAAATTAAATTTTACTAAGATGGAAATTGGATAGTGCTAACTCTGCTATTTTAGCCGGCAGATGATTATGAGATGTGATTAGGCAATCGCGGACGCGGTAGTGCAGCTTGGCAGGAAGGCTATTGAGACACACATTCCGTACAGTAAAACTTAAGACGTTGTAGGTAGTATTGGAAGACGCTGCACACACGACACATCGCATCTTAAACTGACAGACAATGAAGTATGCCAATCATTATTGATCGTAGACAGTAGACAAGCAAAGAAATTAAATTTTAAAGAAATAATTGGAAATAGTCCAAAAATATTTAATGTTCTGAATATTCAAAAAATTTGTCGCACATGTTCGTATAAAGTTAGTGACATCTAGATACACTCGTATAAATATTTGACCTCGGAAAATGCCTCAGATATAACTATTTCATGCGTAAGTTGCTTTTGTAATGATCGGTGAAATTTTGTCTTTTCTTTAGGCAAATCGTTTAAAATTAGCATTGAATTAATTTTGTCAACAATATAACGGAAGAACGAAACGTGGAATCGATTAATAATAAATAATATTTGTCACAACAAACTGTTATGATCCAGGGACTAGCTTCCTGCGATCATTAGCATCGTGCGTTTACATATTTGCACCCAAATGAAAGGGAACTTCAATTTAAAGCCATATGCGATATGTGAATTGGGAATCATTTAACAAACTGTAAGCTGGAAATTTGAAAATTTGTGTTCAATATCAGTAGGAAAAGTAAGTAACCCATAAAAAATTTTCATGTAAATTCTCTAAAAGGAGATACATATAGGGTTTTTCAATAAGAGCACTTCAACTTTTTTTTTTAAAAAAAAACACAAACTGTTCGACTTTTGAACTAACTTTTTTTTTATTAACGAATTTGAACATATACATATGATACATTTAAGTATGAAACTCGATTTCTTTTGCATGACCACCGCGTGCACGTTTTACGAAGTGAGCCTCATCGCTGAAGATGATTTTTCGGTGAAAATCTGCATCATTTTCGATTTGCTCTTGAGCCCAATTCACGAATCTGCGTCGCTTCCAATGGTCAAACGGCTTTAGTTGTTGTGTCAGCTTGATCTTATACGGATGAAGGCCAAGATCTTTACGTAAAATCGATTGTCGAACGGGCTGGCTTGTTAAATGGACCGTAAAATGGCCGTAATGTTCTTAAAGTAGCGGCAACAGAACGATTATTTTGATAAAAAATTTGCACGATTTGCAATCGCTGTTCACATGTGTAGCGTTCCATGATAAAATGTATACTAATGAAGTTTCCAAATGACAAAAGAACAATAAAAAATATGGCGTCGTTCGCCGTCCCTATCGGAGAAAAGTTGAAGCGCACCTGTTGAAACACCCTATATGTGTGGACAGTTAAAACCGAGTTAATTTGGAAAAAATTAATATTAGAGATCATTTACTTCAAAATTTTTCCAAAAATTGTTGTCACCGGAGATACACTTTGGGCGTAATCACTTCCAAATTTCAATTTGAAGAAAATCGGGATAATTTTTAAAAATGTATATGGGCCTCAGGGACCTCAGGCCCGGGAACTCCAAAAATTGTACAGAAAGTTTTGTCCATCGGAGATACACATGTATATAAAATTTGAAGAAAATCGGGTTAATTAAAAAAAAAAGGAGTATGGAGTCTCACGACCTGGGGCCCGGGTCTCCAAAATTTTTACAAAAAGTGTCGTCCATAGGAGAAACACATGTATATAAAATTTGAAGAAAATCGCGTTAATTTAAAAAAAAAATTTGTATGGAGTCTCACGACCCCGGGGCCCGGGGTCTCCAAATTTTCTACAAAAAGTGTTGTCCATTGGAGATACACATGTACATATATAAAATTTGAAGAAAATTAGGTAAATTTTGTAAAATATTTGTATAGGAGCCCCCAAACGCGAGGCCCGAGGAAATCGTACTCAATAAAATCGTACTTTGGGAAGTGGGTTAAAAATTGATCGCAAGATTCCACGACAAACAAACAAATAAACACACGGGCACGCGAAGTTAATATAGAATACAAGTGCTTCAAAAGTGAAATTTGTTGGTCTATATGTATGGTAGTTACAATGGTGAAACTCAACAGCAGAGGACTAACAGACATAGGATACGCAGACGACATCATGGTAATCATTAAAAGGCAAGCATGAAGAAACCATCGGGGAAATGGCAAAAAAGAAAATATTTTATTCAATCTATTATCATCATATCTTTTGAATCGGTCGCAATATGTCATTGACAATAATGAATGCTCATTGAAACCAATTGTTCCTTTAGGTATTCCGTAAGTATCTATACTAGGTCCAGCAATGTTTTTATGCTTCATAAACGACATCGGGGACAACAGAAAGTCTAAGTACCACATATATGCTGAGGATATGCTGGTATATACTCTCTTTCCTAATAGCCACAAAAATCACTCACAAATTCAAGTATTTCTTTGGTTGGTAGAAAATAAGCTTAACCTTAATCCGAGGTAAATGAAAGCGATAATAGTTAACAGAATCCACAGAAATCCACAGAAACATATACAATGCTTTATCTTAATGACTTACCTGGGAAAAAAGTGTCTAATTTCAAAAATCTAGGAGATTACTTTTGTGATACCTTTATAGTTGCAATGTTCACATTAATAAAATAGTTTCAAACGTTTACGGTGCTCTACGCGGCTTAAGCCCTACTTTATGTGGAGTGTAGAAGATTACCAACTAATTCCAGCCAAAGGAATAAAACAGTTTATCAAAAGACTAAAAAATTTCTAGGCTCAGTGGGTGCCGTGGCTCAGTGGAAGTGTACTGAGCAGGAGGTTTGTGGTTCGAATCCCAGTAACACCAAAAGTATTTTTTATGGTGTCCCACTTCTCGCGAATGGGTGGCAAACGTTCCGAGAGTAAATAACTTGTCAGGGAAAGCTTCTCAATTCGCCGTTCAGATTCGGCCTTAAATTGTAGGTCCCTTCCATTTGTGTCCAAAAATATACAAATGGTCGTGAGAAGCTAGGCCTTGGACTGCAATGGTCTGTCGCGCCGAATGCTATTATTATACATATTACATTACGATTATACTTAAGACCTTTTTCTCGTAATTAACCAAGGAATCACGCCAGTCTCAGCAACTCAGCATGGCTTCTGAGCAGGAAGTTCGTGGTTTGAATCCCAGTAACACGGTGTCCACCCTCTCGCGAAAGTCTGACAAGCGTCCGAGAGTAATTACTTGTCAGGGAAAGCTTCTCAATTCGCCGTTCGGATCCAGCATTAAATTGTAGGTCCCCTCCATTTGTGTGCAAAAATATACATACTCAGTCCGGATAAGGTTACATGGGCAGTAGGCTCTTTTAACCCCTTCAAAGCTCCCGGCCGTGATTGTTCCAGCGCTTCTACAGAAGGCAATCGATCTCATTCTACCGGGTATGATTACTTTATTTAGATCCAGCTACAACAGCTAGGGTAACATTATTACTACCTGGAGACAGGTTAATGTGATATTTATCCCCAAACCAAGCAATAGGCCTACTGAGCTGCGTAAATCATACAGACCTAACATCATCATCATCGTCTAACATAATTTGCCCTCCTGTCCTGATGTTCATATTAGAGGCCGCTTCTGCACTGAAGTCATTTTGCATACAGGGAAGGAGAAAGCACAGAAGGTGCCCTTTACTATCTTGTCAAGAAGATAGAAAGAACTTTTCATTACAAGGAAGTTGCCCTGTGTGCCTTCCTTGACATTGAGGGCGCATTTAATAACTCTGGCTATGACTTTATTGCAACGGCAATCAGTAGCAGAGGTATCTAAGACTCGACCAATCATAGGATAAGGGCCATGCTTTAAATTCATGATATTATTTCCTCCTCGGGAGGAATGGGTGTGTCTGTGACTATAGTAAAGGGATCTCCCCAAGGAAGCACTCTCCCCTTCTATTGTCACTAGTCATTGACAATCTTCTAGTCGATCTTCACAGATCAGGCTACATCGCCATTGGTTATGCGGACGATTTAGTTATTTAATAGTAGCTAACACTGCACGATTATCACTAGTGTCACGCAAGGTGCTTTATTACACATTTTAAAATGGTACAGCAGAGAAGGACTATCCATCAATCCTTACAAAACCGTTCTAGTGCCTTTCACGAAAAGAAGACTGGTCGGTTTGCAACCTATCATGATCAAAGATACCACGTTAGATTATCGCCGTGAGGTTAAATATTTCGGCGTCATCCTTGATAAACGGCTAAACTGGAATTCTCATATCAAGTCCGCCATCGAACGCGCATCTAGGATGTTGTGGGCCAGTAGAAGCCCCTACGGCAGAACTTGGGGTCTAAATCCTAAAATGTTACATTGGATGTGTACAATGATGGTGAGACATATTATGACGTACGCTGCCATCGTTTGCTGGTTGAAATTTCTGGAACGGTCAACGGCAACTAAGCTTAAGAAGCTACAAAGTATTGCCTGTCTTGGTATAACGGGTGTCATGTGCACGAATTAGGAGTTAAATCTCCTTTAGTCTTCGTGTATGTAAAATCTTGCAATCTTGGATTATTTAATTATTTAGTAAAAATGGACCATATTTCTGGTAAATGGACCATATTTTAATTTATTTTGTAAAAATCATCACATTTGGTCCAATTGGACCAAAACGGCAACTCTGCGTATGAAAAAAAAAAAAAGATGTAACTTTGACAGCTAAACGTCTCTTAACATAAAATAAAACTATTTTATGCCACTTTCGATTAGATGCGAAACTATACCCAGGGGCAAGCTGTCAAAGTAACATGGTTTTCGTGGTGAATGCTTTGCCAATTGAACGCCAAACTGAAACCAAATTTGACAAGAACTCACAAACTCACAAACTGAAAAATAAGTCTGCCTGCACTATCTTCGCCATCTTGGTGAATAAACAAAACCTTACCAGTCGATTTCTAATGGGTAGTTAAGTTACCTGCAGTGTCGGTTACAAAACTTTGCAATTAAGACGCAAAATCAAACCATCCAGTTTGCAAATAAAACGTCAAACCAAAACAACGATAGAGAAATCTTAACTATACCCTGCAAATCGAAAGAGCTATTAATAATTCAGGAAATGCAACTGTCTGCATCAGAACAACTGTCAACTGGTGATCTCTTCAGTTGCCATTTTTGTGTAAATAACTCAACTCATTGACTAAAACTCAATGAGTCAAAACTGCGAGGGCAATAAATACGAAACTACCTCCGGAATGCGATTGTTTGTCCAGGTATCAATGGCCAGGTTGTATCTTTCTCTTTTCGATGAGCGCAATAACGCACTGCAAATAATGGCATCACGCATCAGCCAGCCAGCAGCACTTTGTTGTCTCTTTTGCCAACCTCACCTTTATTTAAGCGAATAGGCAAAAAAAAAAAAACAACAACCACAAGATACTTGGTTAAAAGTGATTTTTACTGTGAAGTGAATAAATGAACAGCAGCAGTTTATCACCAACACAGCCGTAACATTCATTAAAACGAAAGGGGATTGACGCCTACGTTTCTGTATTATACATAGATACATGTGTATGGAAGCAGAGCGCTGCTTAAAAATAAACAACAACAAATCGACAAAGTCGGACTTACCTACCTGATATGAAGTGCTTTCGATATTGCTGCGACGAACTGCTGATTTGCTGTTCCAAACCTGTTGATGTTGATGTTGATGTTTTGTGGTTGAGCTTATTCCAAGTTCTGCTTATTCCAGGTAAATAAAACTAAAAACAAAAGCCAACACACACTGTGTCGATGACACAGATACATCCACAGACAGCCCTGAGCTCTGAAATTCTTTTCCAGTTGCTGGCTTAAAGACCTAACCTCATGGTTTCATGGATCGCATGGACCATGGAGGAGGTTTATATTAAAAGTCTCTCTCTCTCTTTTTCTTTGCGCTGGAATTTTTCTTGGCTCAAAGGAGAGTTGATGAAAACACACCGCGAAGCAAAAGGACAGCTCTCGATTCAGCCAGGCTTAGTGCTAGTGGTGGACTGGTGGTGTTGGAGATGGAGAGTCAAGATTATCAAGAGATGGGGAAGCGGTTAGTGGTTACTAGCTGGCTTACACAGCGGATAAAATAATAATTCCAAGTCGTTGTATTTGTAATCCAGTTTGCATGAGTGTACGTTATTTGTCGATTCGCGCTTCAAATTTCCTCGTAATAAACCGCGAATAAGAGTGTAACTTTTTTCTATCTCTTCCTCCTCAGGTAACCTTAGCTGATGTGTCTAACCCCAACGACCGCAATTGTTGCACACTATGAAGCCATCACCACCGGATTCATCGGATCGTAACGAACTTTTTTGCCGCCGCCGTCTAACATTTGAATTTTTTGTACTTTTTTTTAAAAAACTAATTATTTTCGTTAACAGCTTTTTGAATTTTTGGCTTTAAAATTTACAAAGCCCCGTGAACCGACCGAAAGAACTCGTTTTTCGGCTTGAGCTTACCGTCGATGTTGGTCGACGGTTTTTGCTGTTTGTCCGTCACTGTCTCTTGTTTGTTGTTGTTGTTGTTGTTGTTATGATTGGTATTCGTAGGCAACTAATAAATAATGAAACACAATGACATACCACGCACGCACAAAAGCCACTAGTGGAGCGAGCGCACGTACCGCACATTCAACGTCTGACTATAAAAGTGCAACAAAACTTTGGAGCTTCTCCACCTATGCCAAAAGCCGAAACTAAACTGAACTGAGCGGCTGTGGACAAACCAGCGAAGCCCTCACTCAACTCAAATGGAAAAAAGTTTCGATGTGGCAATGAAGGAATACGTTGTGGCTTGTGTGTCGTGTAAAAGTCATAGTGGTGGGTTGGTGTTATTGTATTGCTGGCTGCGGTGGAACGTATTTCTTGAATACCGCGGACAAACCAGTAAAAAGCAACAAGCGTGAACGAGTGGAGAAACACACCTTGAATGACTTTGCGTTGGCTTAGGTATCGTGCTCCAGCTTAGTGTGCAGTGTGGAATGTGGACTGCGATGACATCTCTCAATTAACTCGAGGATACTGGATAAACGATAAACTCACCTGCTCAGTGATATTACAGCAAAGTAGATAAACTTTAAAGCTTTATGGAACATGCAACATGTTGCAGTAATGCAGCTATACACAGCAGACTGATAAATACAGGGACTGGCGATCGAAGTGTTACTAAATCAAAAAGCTGTAATTCCGTCATTTATAAATATTTTTATTAAAAACTTCTTAGAGAATGTTATAAAACATTTCATTTTCTAGTCTTCTAATATATAAAAATCTCGTGTCACGGTGTTTTTCGTCGCACTCCTGTGAAACGGCTCGACCGATTTTAATGAAATTTTTTATGTATATTTGGTAGGTATGAGAATAAGTCGTAAAGTATATTTCATACTGCTAGGTGATTAGGGTGTACCTATTCAAAAAAACATTTGAGAACGGTTGGACCAATTTCGCTAATTTTTATTTTATAATGTTCGCGATAGTTCGAAAAAAGTTTATGCGAAAAAAAATAGGATTTTTTATGAACTCGCGACCATAACTCACGATTCGAACGATGGTTTTTCATAATCCTTTTTTTGTACCACAAATGACTCCCAAAAATAAACTCAAAAGACCTCTAAAAGATCCGCAAAAGACCCTCAAAAGTCCCTCAAAAGACCCCTAAAATAAACCCAAAAGACCCTCAAAGGACCTCTAAAAGACCCTCGGAAGACCCCCACAAGACCCTCAAAGGACCCCCAAAATACCCCCAAAATTCCCTCAAAATACCCCCAAAAAACCACCAAAAGACCACCGAAAGAACATCAAAAGACTCCCTCAAAATACCCACAAAATAAACCCAAAAGACCCTCAAAGGAACTCCAAAAGACCCACAAAAGACCCTCAAAAGAGTAATCAAAAGACCCCCAAAAAACCACCAAAAGACCATCGAAAGAACATCAAAAGAGTCCCTCAAAATACTCCCAAAATAAACCCAAAAGACCCTTAAAGGAACTCCAAAAGACCCACAAAAGACCATCAAAAGACTCCCTCAAAATACCCCCAAAATAAACCCAAAAGACCCTCAAAGGAACTCCAAAAGACCCCCAAAAGACCATCAAAAGACTCCCTCGAAATACCCCCAAAATAAACCCAAGAGACCCTCAAAGGAACTCCAAAAGACCCACAAAAGACCATCAAAGGAACCCCAAAAAACCACCAAAAGACCACCGAAAGAACATCAAAAGACTCCCTCAAAATACCCACAAAATAAACCCAAAAGACCCTCAAAGGAACTCCAAGGACCCACAAAAGACCCTCAATAGAGTCATCAAAGACCCCCAAAAAACCACCGAAAGAACATCAAAAGACTCCCTCAAAATACCCCCAAAATAAACCCAAAAGACCCTCAAAGGAACTCCAAAAGACCCACAAAAGACCATCAAAAGACTCCCTCAAAATACCCCCAAAATAAACCCAAAAGATCCTCAAAGGAACTCCAAAAGACTATCAAAAGACTCCCTCAAAATACCCCAAAAATAAACCCAAAAGACCCTCAAAGGAACTCCAAAAGACCCCCAAAAGACCATCAAAAGACTCCCTCAAAATACCCCCAAAAGACCATCAAAAGATCCCCAAACCCCACAAAAGACCCTCAAAGGACTTCCAAAAGACCATCATAAGATCCCTAAAACCCACAAAAGACCCTCAAAGGACCTCCAAAAGACCCCCAAGCTCACAAAACGACCACAAACAAATTTATTGAAAGTGGGACAGAACAACGTCTGTCGGGTCAGCTAGTATTTTATATAAAACACGTTACTTCCACCTTTGGCGTGGATGATAGCGTCGAGTCTCTTAACAAAGGCCTTGCATGCTGCACGAACATGACCTTTTTCTAAATTCTCTATATTAACTTCGCCTGCCTGTGGATCAGGCGTCTGTTGGTCTGTCGTGGTATCTTGCGATCAATTTATTACCCACTGCCCAAAGCCAGATTTTATTGAAATTTTGCACACATGTGTATTTCCGGCGACAACACTTTCTATTAAAATTTGGGGCCCTTAAGGCCTTATGGCCGAGTGGTGCACATATAATTGCTTTTAAAATTAACCCGATTTTCTTCAAATTTTGTTCAAATTCATATCTACATAAATAACTTCATCTTAAAGATACAAGCTGGCACTGTTATGTTAATTGCTTGCTTGTGTGTTCATTGGCATTGTGCGGGAACCAAAAACCACTACAGGACATTTTTAGTCTTTATCTGTATAGTGTGTTCTTACCTTGTGAAAAAGCTAACCGATGTTCCAGGGGTTACACAACCCTTATCACTTGCCACCAAATAGAACATCAACCAAGCGAGAAATGGGCAGTGTATCAGGTATCAGTATCAATAAAGACCATTATGTAGTGCAGCGCCTGTTGTGTTTACTTTACGACGGCACAGCACTCTGTACATAGGTACAATGCAGCTTCGTTGCACCAGGTGTTACGTAAAAGGAGATATAATTTTGAGGATTAATACTATTGGTCGATAATTGTATGAATAAATACTAAATTGATCATTCATACCAATCGTACTTAGTTTTAACCCAGAAGTTCGGGTATAAAAGAAGCTGCTGACTAGGAAGAAGCCGAAGAACTTGAACTTCAAGCCGAGAGTCTAGACAAGTCGCAGCCAAGCTAAAGACAGCGGGCGTGTCATAGAGAATTAAAGGTTTAGTTAATTTTTTCCCCGTCTAAGTTCTCTTCTCCGCCTGAAAAGCGGAAAGCACGGAACTACGACGCAACAAAATGGTGGCAGCGTTGGGATAACCCCCAAAAAACCAACTAAAATATAATTTTAAAGGCGTACAACCCGGCCAGAACAGGGAAGTGAAAAAAATATATAATAATTGCGAGCCCGAAGGTCGAAGCTTATATTCCGAGGAAATGAAAATTTTTCAGCAAACGTGTGTACATTTGTACGTTTGAACGTTTGTTTGTCGTGTTGTATAACTCGGCTTCTACCAGTCAAAATTTGATGGGACTTGTTTTAAAACAATTAGTTAGCGATCGGCTTGCAATAGCGTGGCTTGGTTGTATTCCAATTTGAAAAATCAGGTTCAATTAGGAACTAGTTTGTAGAAAAGAAACATAACGCAACATTTATATTTTTTAAAGGAAAATATAGCTACACAGCGAGAAGAGTAAGTGCAGCGCAGTGTAGCCAGAAATAGCTGAGTGTCGTTTGCAATGCCTAAGCCGTTCTTAAGCATTTAGATTTTAAAAACTGAGCTAAAAGCAAACGTTTCGCGTCATGTGAGATCAACTCTCGACTTAACTCGGATCGCTCTTCCATAATTATTTTAGAAAGAACGCTTAAATAAAAAACAATTTAATTTTTAATTGTTCATGACAATTTATTGAGAGAATTTTTTTTTTCATTTTATGTAAATTTTTTCTCATTAAAGAACATCTGATTTGTTCATCGAAATGCTTCCATATAACAAATTACTTTATATCACAACCTTATCATCTGTCCAGCCAACTTGACAACCTGTCAACTTAAAAGTTGTAATCGAATTTACCGTATTGCTCGTAGTTGATGTACTTCTCGTATTTCTGTTCGTGGTAGATCTTGACATCCTTGAAGTACATGTTGGGAACATAGAAGTCGTATTCATCGATGACGCGGTCGAGTGGATAGCCGAAAGGCATGTTGTCGACGTAGCGGGCTCCAGATCCGATGCCGCACGAGTAGGTGTAGTCGTAGGTTGAGTGTTGCTCGTAGTTGGTGGCAGTGTATGGGTTGACGATGAAGAACAACTGCATTGGCATTCCCTTGACTTGACCGTGAGGAAGGACGAGACGATCGGGGAATCCACAGTGTGGCTCAGAGATGTCCAATGGGAAGTCGTATTTACCCTCGTAGGCCAACATGACGTAATGGTAGAGTTCGGTGTATGTGGTACGGTCCTTGACGGTCCAGTAGATATCGTTGGAGCTGCGCTTGATGACGTTCTTGCCAGCAATCAAGTCATAGGTGAATTCGTCGAGCTTGACGAAGTTCTCACGGTTTTCGGCGAGCGAGATGGTGCGGCCGAATTCATCGTATTTGGGTCCAAGGTAAGCACGGACAACAGCCTTGTAGGCTTTGTTGGCGGTAACGGTGATGTCGAAGTTGAATGGCTTGTGGTTGAGGCGCATTTGACGGGCCAACAGGGTCTTATCCCAAACGAATTTGCCATCGACGAAGGTCATCTTGTCGTTCAACAAAGTGGTGACATCGGTGTCAACCAAATCGAAGTAGGTGACGAATTGGTCAACATTGACATTCTCGATCTTGACTCCCTCGAAGAGCAACTCCTTGTGGGTGTATGGGGTGAGGTGGTAGTTGAAGCGATAGTAGACATCGGCGACCTTCTTGTAGAACATGTAGAAGAGGGGATCGCGCATCATGGTCTCGTAGTTCAGGAACACATTGGCGGTGAAGGTCTTGTCGTAGCTGTAAACATCAGCGAATGACATATGGGCCAACATTGTCCAGTAAGTGAGGAACTGCTTGTCGTAGACATCAACGTTTCCTTGCAACAAATCTCCGATGTATTCAATAGACTCGGGTTTCCTCAAGTCAACAACGGTACCATCGTACATCTTGTAGTATCCCAAATCAATAACGTCGTACAATCTGGTGAAGGCGTTGATCAACTTCTCGTACTGTTCGTAGTTTCCGTAGGAGTAGATCTCGTAGTAGTTCTTGCGATAGGTGAATCCGACTCCGTTGTAGTTGACCAATTGTGGGTTGTATCCGGTCTCGATGTATTTGTAGAAGGAGAATTCCTCGATGTCACCGTAACCGTGCGACAAGCGCTCCATGTAGTAACGGGCCAAGATCTGTTGGACGTTGTAAATCCAGAATTCACCACGACGATCCTTGTTGAAGCCGTAAGTCTTACCGTTAAGGAAGACTGGGTAGTCCAAGTTCAAGTAGTACCAGTATGCGTTCCAGCCCAAATCCTCAGTGAAGTAGGACAGTTCGGAGTGGTAGTTGTAGAATTCAATGTCACGGGTGTAGTCAACTGGCATATAGAACATCTTCAAGTTCTTCAACATGTCGATGTGGGTGCTGTCCTTGTTGAATTCGTCGATGTTCTCGCGGAGGATGTACTTCTCTTCAGCGTAGAAATGTTCATCGAGACCCATCATCTTCCACCATTGCCACATCTTCCAGTCCTTCATGTAGGCGTAGTTGCCATAGCTGTCCTTAACGTTCTTGTAGTAGATGTCCTTGTATTCCTTCTCGTACATGATGTTCTTGCTCCAGACATCGTAGTCGAATTTCTCGGCTTCGTAGATGAACTTGCCGTTGAAGAAGTACTGTGGGAACACCTCGTAGATCGATGGAAGAATCAAACCGTTGAAGTCATCACGGTGGATAACAGCCAGGTTGAGGGCGTAGAAGAACATGCCTTCGTTGACATGAATACGGGCCCAGCAGACGTTCTTGACGAATGTCTCATAATCCTTGGCGTAGTAGAAGAAGTTAAACAGACCCAAAGCCTGCTTGGCGTGGGTCTTGGCCAAAGCACCGAAGAATTCACCCTTGGGAAGAAGAACTCCGTACTGGTATGCCTCGTAGAACTTGGTCATGTAATCATCGTAGTGCTGGAAGGAGAGGATAGAGAGTAAGGTTACTGGTTGTTGTCGCTCGTACCATTCGCGGTACTTACTGCGTAGTGTGCCTCGTCGTAGATCAAGTGTCCTCCAAGTTTGATGTATTCCTCGAACATCAAAGGATCCTCCAGGCGGTAAACGATCTCAAACAAGAACTTCTGCTTCTGCAGGAATTCCTTGTCAGCTGAAATTTCAATTGGGTTAGAATTTTTGTGTCCTGTCTCTAGGATTCTCTCGTACACTTACCGATCTTTACGCTCTGTTTGCTGTGGTAACCGGCCGTGGCAGCCACGACGGCCACACAGGCTAGCAAGACAATAGCTACTTTCATTTCGACAATAACCGCTCCGGACTAGGTGTATGCGCTCCAAATCCTAAAGACTGTTGACTTCTGCACCGAAACATCGGTCTTTTATAGCAGATCACTGTAGCATCTCTTATCACCACTAAGCTCCAAAAAAATTGTTATGCTGTCATGCTGTGTAGAGATAAGGCTGCCGCCCGTACGCCCATTAACTCATAGGTGAAGACAAAAAGTAACCTCTGGGAAGAGATATTCTATTTTCACGTCTGGCAGCGGCTATTATTATTTTTGCCAAATAATTTATTTCTTATGCAATTTATTATGTCATATAACTGAGAAATTAATTTTTTTTTGATTTTGCCTTGAAAATATCAGAAAAGGTGTTGTACAAGAAAAGGATATTGGAAACTATTGCACCACGATACGTTGCAATTGAAGTTTTTTTCAGCCAGCAGCTGGTTTTAGATGACATGAAAAGTAAACTCTAAAAAAACAACCCATAAAAATCTAATCGGGGATACACACACACACACACACACACTGCGGCGTGCTCGTCTTGTGGCAAAATCATCCACCAAATGACGCAGCGGCAGCGAACAGCGCTGCTCACAAAGCACAGAGCTCATACTTTGCCGTGATCTGATGCGATATAGCGATATTTAAAAATTGTATATTGGGGTCCCCAAGGGGCCGATCGCTTCAAATTTTTACGAAAAGTGTTTTCCATCGAAGACACACATGTGTACAAAATTTAAAGAAAATCGGGTAAATTTTGTAAAATATTTGTATGGGACCCCCCGAACCCGAGGTCCGAGGGGCCTCAAATTTTAATAGGAAGTATTGTTACATGTGTGCAAAATTTCAATAAAATCGGGCCATGGGAAGTGGGCTAAAAATTGATCAGAAAATCTGACCAGCCAGCCAGCCAACCAGCCAGACACGTGCACGCGAAGTTAATATAGAGAATTTAAAAAGAACAACATTAGGACCTCAGAATGTCCAATAAGGCACAGACAAGTTGCCGTTTATAACAAAAAGGGCTGCAGTTTTATGCATATAATATTTGAGACTTAAAAAAGTTAAGAACACTCCCTTGGGAAGATAAGACAACCTTATTGCTGAGGTAGGAATAACGTCAGCATTCATTAATGTTGCGTTTAACGTACCTTCTAGCCGGAGTATACTCATCGTTCTTCTGGGAGTTTGAAAAAATATAATCGATTATTAAGAAAATGTTTTTATTATGGAGATGTTCAAGTTAAAGGACAATAATTCAGGAAAGGAAAAAAACATAGACAAAGGAAGGCGAGTCGTAATTTTTTATGAAATCCGTTACTAAAATTTCGTATAGCACGGTCAGCTATGCGGCATATAAACCAAAAGTCAACCTCTTAATATTTGTCTCAAATTTAGTTCTGAAAAAAACAACCCATAAGAATTCAATTTTTTTATGAAAATTCTCTAATCGGAGCATTTGAAAATATTTATATGGGAGCCCCTTGGCCTGGGGCCCGATCAAATCCAAATTTTGTACAAAAATTGTTGTCACCGGATGTACACATGAAAAAAGTTTGGCATTCCTAAACTCTGGGCGTCCTGGCTTGGCCGGCCTCGCTGTCGTGTTCCATAAATCCTACCGCAAAGGACTTTCCGAGCAGGATCCTCTTCGCTCATACGAGCTAGGTGTCCTGCCTACCGGAGCCTACCGAGCTTAATTTTCTTCACGATGTCGACATCGCGGTAACGCTCGTAGATCTCATCATTATAGAGTCTCCTTCCTTACATACGGAGCTATCAATTCTCCGTAAGACTTTTCTCTCGATAGGCTAAGAGGTCAGAATGCATTTTGCTAAGCACTCAAGTTCCGCATCCATATGTAGGTACTGGTCTGACCATTGTCTTATATATCCAGAGCTTGGATATTCCTGGATTTGAAGAGTCTTGACAGACTGTAGTAGGCTTTGTTGACTTTAAGCAACCGTGCGCGTATTTCTGGTTCCATGCTGTTATCGGCTGCTACAGTTGACCCGAGATAGTTAAAGGATTGCACTAATTCAAATTCACGCTCTACTATTCGAATTGAGAGACCAATGTTGGTTCTTCTAGTCACAGACGTGGCCACCATGTAGTTTGTTTTGCTCTCAATTATGTGCAGCCCCAGATTTTGTGCCGCCTGCTCGATCAGGATGAAAGCTTCCTTACAGCTCTTTGGTTTCTACCAACTAAGTCAATGCCGTCAGCGTAAGCCAGTATCTGAATGCACTTATAGAGGATTGTTCCTCTTGCCGTTACGTCAGAGTCTCGGATCACTTTCTCCAACGTCAGGTTGAAGAGGACGCAGGCCAGTCCATCCCATCCGTTATAGATGTTGAATGGGCTTGATAGTGATCCGGATATTTTTACTTGGCTTATAACATTGGTCATGGTCAACCTACATAGTCGTGTCAGTTTATTTGGGATGCCGAATTCTCTCATGGCTTTATACTCTGGCTATGCTATCATAGGCGACTTTGATTTAGTGAGTTTTGAAACTCTAGGCATTTTTTCATCACCACACGCCGGGTGAAACTCTGATCAGTTGTAGATTTGCCTGGGATGAAGCCACACTGGACCAATGAAGACTTTAGCGTATGGGGCTGTCCTGTCTTGAAGGATAGAGGAGAAAATCTTATACGCGGTACTCAACAATGTTATACCACGATAATTGCTGCATTTTGTGATGTCTCCCTTCTTATGTATGGGGCACAGGATGCCTCTTCGCCAGTCTTCTGGCATCGCTTCTTCCTCCCATACTTGCACTATCATTTCATGAGTTGCTTGGTGTAATGTGGGACCTCCTAGTTTTATCAGTTCCGCTGGGATCTCATCTGATACCGGGACCTTATTATTTTTGAGCCAATTTATCGCTCTGCTAACTTCGTCTATGCTTGGTGGCGGCAGCATAGTATGGTCTTTGTTCATTGGTGGAGCCTCCAATTCCTCAGTTAGGTGACCATTTAGTAACTCATGAAACTGTTCTTCCCATCGCTCTAACATGTCTTTAAGATCGGCAATCAGGTTACACTCTTTATCTTTGCAGTATGAGCTAGGTGGTGTATATTGCATCATACCGCGGACTCTTTGGTAGAACTTCCGCGCCTGCGGTTCTCGCTCTCTGTTGTTCACGGACGAGATTCTTCTCCCAGGCTGCTTTCTTTCGCCGGTGAACTGTTTTTAATATCTTCTGAGCTATATTTATCTTAGCGTGCCTGCATTCTATGAGATTGTTGCATTCTTACATTCAGTCGCTAGCTTACATTCATCATCAAACTAGTCGCTCTGATCTCTACGACTACTGCCTCAGATAGAGTCAGCAGTACTAATGACAGTAGTCTTAAGGTGTGTCCATTTGTCTTCTACGCCCGACATCTCAGCCCCAGGACTTACTCTCCATGCATTTAGGGCGAGTCCTATCGCTAGCCCGTAGTTGTTTCTGATCTCAATATAAACACAATATTACTGAGCCTAAATATATGCACTGTTTTTTGGTAATTTTTTAATTCTTATACAATTCAATACAATGCTTATTTTTAAACAACGTAGTGTACTGATGGCGCTGTAAAGTGCACTAAATTTCGGAACAATATTTCTTTATAACTTCACTCCTACACAGGTCGGCAATCGACCCTCAGGAGAGATAAGTTGAGAGGGATAAAAGCTTTGATAACGAATTCGCTGGATCTTCATGCGTTAACTATGTTTGGGTCCTGTGCAGCTCATCACAGAACGGAAGATTTTTCTCTTCTCTTTAGAAATCCCATAAATGTGTCATACGAGAACTGGAAGACTGATTGACTTAGCTAGATCTTCTTCTCAATTGCCCACTGAGCACAATTGAAAGTTTATCTATGAATTCAGAAAAGCTTGTATCAAATGGTGATGGAGAGGCTTTTCCAAATTTTGATTGAGTTGGGATGGTATCATGAAGATTTTATCTTTTTGCAGAGCTGTGCAGGTATATCAAGCTTAGACTTTATATATTCAGAGGAGACTTGCTCATCTGCCATGTCTCGTAAATCCTACAACATGGGACATTCTTAACACGTTCCTCTTAGCAAATCATGTCCTTCATTTTGGATCATCCACAATTTAGGCCACAGTTCAAAGTATTATCAGAAGTAAAAAAGTGGAAATAAGGCGAACTCTAGTCATTGAAAATAGGCGGAAATCGCTGCTGCAACTGCTACTTATCAGCTACGCACGTGCAAACGTTTTTTAATTCCGCACGGTAACAGCAGGCGATCCGCAAAATCCAGAAATTATAATTTCGCTTTCGTTGCCCTCATTCCGGATCGCATCACTAGAATATTCGTTTATTTTCGAGATGATCACAGGTCAACCATACTAACTGCTCTTTGCTCCAGACTTTGTTTTTTCCACATAGCCACATTTATTAATTAATTATTTGGCGTAAACAACTATGACAGCTGCTAAGCGACGAACTAGATAGATTATCTCTTTCCAAAGGTGATTTTTCCTTCTTCACCTATGAGCTAATTGGCGTAAAAACGTACGGGCGGCAGCCTTATCTCTACACAGCATGACAGCATAACAATTTTTTTGGAGCTTAGTGGTGATAAGAGATGCTACAGTGATCTGCTATAAAAGGCCGATGTTTCGGTGCAGAAGTCAACAGTCTTTAGGATTTGGAGAGCATACACCTAGTCCGGAGCGGTTATTGTCGAAATGAAAGTAGCTATTGTCTTGCTAGCCTGTGTGGCCGTCGTGGCTGCCACGGCCGGTTACCACAGCAAACAGAGCGTAAAGATCGGTAAGTGTACGAGAGAATCCTAGAGACAGGACACAAAAATTCTAACCCAATTGAAATTTCAGCTGAAAAGGAATTCCTGCAGAAGCAGAAGTTCTTATTTGAGATCGTTTACCGCCTAGAGGATC
Source organism: Nephrocerus scutellatus (assembly GCA_947095585.1). Classification (NCBI taxonomy): domain Eukaryota; kingdom Metazoa; phylum Arthropoda; class Insecta; order Diptera; family Pipunculidae; genus Nephrocerus; species Nephrocerus scutellatus. The sequence continues at coordinate 82,595,498 of OX352765.1, read as the reverse complement.
CTTTGATGTTCGAGGAATACATCAAACTTGGAGGACACTTGATCTACGACGAGGCACACTACGCAGTAAGTACCGCGAATGGTACGAGCGACAACAACCAGTAACCTTACTCTCTATCCACTCCTTCCAGCACTACGATGATTACATGACCAAGTTCTACGAGGCATACCAGTACGGAGTTCTTCTTCCCAAGGGTGAATTCTTCGGTGCTTTGGCCAAGACCCACGCCAAGCAGGCTTTGGGTCTGTTTAACTTCTTCTACTACGCCAAGGATTATGAGACATTCGTCAAGAACGTCTGCTGGGCCCGTATTCATGTCAACGAAGGCATGTTCTTCTACGCCCTCAACCTGGCTGTTATCCACCGTGATGACTTCAACGGTTTGATTCTTCCATCGATCTACGAGGTGTTCCCACAGTACTTCTTCAACGGCAAGTTCATCTACGAAGCCGAGAAATTCGACTACGATGTCTGGAGCAAGAACATCATGTACGAGAAGGAATACAAGGACATCTACTACAAGAACGTTAAGGACAGCTATGGCAACTACGCCTACATGAAGGACTGGAAGATGTGGCAATGGTGGAAGATGATGGGTCTCGATGAACATTTCTACGCTGAAGAGAAGTACATCCTCCGCGAGAACATCGACGAATTCAACAAGGACAGCACCCACATCGACATGTTGAAGAACTTGAAGATGTTCTATATGCCAGTTGACTACACCCGTGACATTGAATTCTACAACTACCACTCCGAACTGTCCTACTTCACTGAGGATTTGGGCTGGAACGCATACTGGTACTACTTGAACTTGGACTACCCAGTCTTCCTTAACGGTAAGACTTACGGCTTCAACAAGGATCGTCGTGGTGAATTCTGGATTTACAACGTCCAACAGATCTTGGCCCGTTACTACATGGAGCGCTTGTCGCACGGTTACGGTGACATCGAGGAATTCTCCTTCTACAAATACATCGAGACCGGATACAACCCACAATTGGTCAACTACAACGGAGTCGGATTCACCTATCGCAAGAACTACTACGAGATCTACTCCTACGGAAACTACGAACAGTACGAGAAGTTGATCAACGCCTTCACCAGATTGTACGACGTTATTGATTTGGGATACTACAAGATGTACGATGGTACCGTTGTTGACTTGAGGAAACCCGAGTCTATTGAATACATCGGAGATTTGTTGCAAGGAAACGTTGATGTCTACGACAAGCAGTTCCTCACTTACTGGACAATGTTGGCCCATATGTCATTCGCTGATGTTTACAGCTACGACAAGACCTTCACCGCCAATGTGTTCCTGAACTACGAGACCATGATGCGCGATCCCCTCTTCTACATGTTCTACAAGAAGGTCGCCGATGTCTACTACCGCTTCAACTACCACCTCACCCCATACACCCACAAGGAGTTGCTCTTCGAGGGAGTCAAGATCGAGAATGTCAATGTTGACCAATTCGTCACCTACTTCGATTTGGTTGACACCGATGTCACCACTTTGTTGAACGACAAGATGACCTTCGTCGATGGCAAATTCGTTTGGGATAAGACCCTGTTGGCCCGTCAAATGCGCCTCAACCACAAGCCATTCAACTTCGACATCACCGTTACCGCCAACAAAGCCTACAAGGCTGTTGTCCGTGCTTACCTTGGACCCAAATACGATGAATTCGGCCGCACCATCTCGCTCGCCGAAAACCGTGAGAACTTCGTCAAGCTCGACGAATTCACCTATGACTTGATTGCTGGCAAGAACGTCATCAAGCGCAGCTCCAACGATATCTACTGGACCGTCAAGGACCGTACCACATACACCGAACTCTACCATTACGTCATGTTGGCCTACGAGGGTAAATACGACTTCCCATTGGACATCTCTGAGCCACACTGTGGATTCCCCGATCGTCTCGTCCTTCCTCACGGTCAAGTCAAGGGAATGCCAATGCAGTTGTTCTTCATCGTCAACCCATACACTGCCACCAACTACGAGCAACACTCAACCTACGACTACACCTACTCGTGCGGCATCGGATCTGGAGCCCGCTACGTCGACAACATGCCATTCGGCTATCCATTCGACCGCGTCATCGATGAATACGACTTCTATGTTCCCAACATGTACTTCAAGGATGTCAAGATCTACCACGAACAGAAATACGAGAAGTACATCAACTACGAGCAATACGGTAAATTCGATTACAACTTTTAAGTTGACAGGTTGTCAAGTTGGCTGGACAGATGATAAGGTTGTGATATAAAGTAATTTGTTATATGGAAGCATTTCGATGAACAAATCAGATGTTCTTTAATGAGACAAAATTTACATAAAATCAAAAAAAAACTCTCTCAATAAATTGTCACGAACAATGCAAAACAAAGAAAAAGTTTATTGTTATTTTCTACCCCCCTTACAGTAGGAACATTTATTTGTAAACATGTAGTTGACAGATGTAACAGTTCCTTGGGATTTATCAATCGATTCTGGTATAGTATGAAGTTTGCCATAGGAGTTTTGAGTTTTGGAATTGGAATTTTGGAAAAATTCATATGGGAGCCTCTCGTTTCTGATGCCCGATTACAGCAAGTGTTGTCATCGGAGATTCACATGTGTGCAAAGTTTGAAGTGAATTACAAATTGAACACAGGATTCATGATATAAATCCTACGATTCTTCTTTCTTTCCTTTACTCCACGGGGGAGCATAGGGATTCTACAAACGCCCGCCAACGAACTCGATTTATCGCCTGAGGTTTCAAGAGACGCCAATCGGTCCCCTGGGATCTTGCTTCCTCTTCTATTGTCCTTATTGTCCTTTTCCTTGTCTTGCTAGGATGGCCAACTCGGCGGCTTCCTTGTTGAATCCAGTCGAGCGCTCGTTTCGTAATATCGTCCGCTGGCTTTCTCAAAGTGTGGCCAATCCCGCTTGATTTTCGTCATCTGATGGTGATCGCGATTGCTTCCTGCTGCGTTACTCTCCGCAAGTCTTGATTGGTGATAATGTCCGACCATTTTATTCTCAGTATCCTCCTTAAGCACTTGTTGACGAAGACTTGGCGGCGCGCCGCAATTGACTCTGTGACTTTCCACGATTCGCAGCCATACAAGAGCACTGAGATAACGTTCGATCTGAAGGTTGTTAGCTTTATATTTCGGGAAATTTGCGAGGAGTTCCAGATATTATTTAGCATACTATAGAAGTGTCGCGCCTTGTTAACACGAAAGCACACATCCGAGTAAGCACCACCATTTTTTGACAAACATCTGCCCAAATAACAAAACTTATCGACTTCCTCTGATGTCCGTCAACCGAGAGATCACATGTTCCACTAGCGTTAACGCGAAGTAGTGTTGTTTTTGAGACGATAGACTTCGGCATAGTCTAGGTCTTCTAAGCGGTGAAAAACATTCCATGGCAGACCCGATGGAGTACGGGTTACTATTTTCATCACCCAGTCAATAACAATTGTGAAAAGCAATGGTGAGAGGGTGCAGCCTTGCTAGACTCCCGAGTAGATGTTGAAAGGTGAGCCAAGATGACCGTTGAATGACGCGGCATATTGAGTCGCGATACAGCTCCTTAATAATGTTGATAAGTTTTTCCGGAACACCATAGCTAGACAAAATACATGTATTTTACAAAATGTACCCAATTTTCTTCACATTTTATACGCATGTGTATCTCCGATGGACAACACTTTTTGTAAAAATTTTGGCGTGATCGGACCCCGGCAAGCAAAGTGGGGCTTACGATAAACACTGCCAAAACAAAAGCTCTTCTAACACCCGCTCAACAACAACCCAACATTGCTGGACAGGTAGTCGAAAAAGTTGATAACTTTCTATACCTAGGAAGTGTGGTCTCGGCTGATCGCGGTGGCACCGAACTGGATGTGTGCAGCAAAATCGGGAAAGCAAGGGCTGCGTTCGGAATGCTATCGAAAGTCTGGAGAAGCACTCGGAGATGCAGACGGCAACAATGCACAATCTGGAAGCTTGGAGCTAGTTGCAAAATGCGCAACAAACAGATTGTCTTCCCCTTGAGCTGACAACTGGAATGTCATTGTAAATGCGCGTTGAATTGGTTGACCGCGATGGCGGATATCTATACAGTGTGTATCAGTTTAGGTGGCAAATACATAGGTGGAGATTCCTGAAATTAAATAGGCTTTAATACTGCATTAGCCACAAACAATTTATCGAAGACATTTTCCGTTTAAAAAACATAACATTGTTTCCCCAATTGATTCGTACAGAATTTTTAAATAGTAACGTCCTGAAAAGTTGCAAACCTGTTTGGTAATCAAGAAAACAAAAAAACAACAACCGAGCATGAAGTTTTTCTAGGTGAGGTTCATCGGCCAACATTCACTACAATACCGAAGCCCAACAACATGATCGCTAATGTGAGGTAAAGCAGCCGCAACATGCCAAGCGATAATGTTAATCTAGCCAGTCTAAGCCAGGCTGAAGCGACCAGCTATTGTCAAGTTATATCGTGTTGCATCCCTAAAATGTACTACAGAATAAGCTCTATTTTTCATCTATTTATTCATAAGATACCTAGAAGTTTACCCTATTGTTGGTGTCTCCATCACAACTGTTACTTAAATGAATAATCCGACCATATCGATCTTAAAAGTTGTAATTGAATGTATTGCACGGAGTTGATGAACATCTTGTTTTCCTGCTCGTGGTAGATCTTGACATCCTTGAAGTACATGTTTGGCACATTTAAGTCGTACTCGTCGATGACGCGGTCGAATGGATATCCGAATGGGAGGTCGTCAATGTGACGCAAGCGGGAGCCAATAGAACATGAGTACGTATAATCGAAGGTTCCGTTATCCTGTTGGCCAGTGAATGGAGTGACACTGAAGAACAACTGCACAGGCATTCCGTTGACGTGGCCATGAGGAAGGACGAGACGATCAGGGAATCCACAGTGTGGCTGAGACATATTGATGTGGTATTCATATTTACCATCGTAAGCCAGCATCACGTAACGATAGAGTTCGGTGTGTGTGGTGCGATCTTTGACGGTCCAGTAGAAATCATTAGAACTGCGCTTAATGACGTTCTTGCCAGCAGCCAAATCGTATACGAATTCATCGAGCTTGATGAAGTTCTCACGGTTCTCGGCGAGCGATATGGTGCGGCCAAATTCATCGTATTTAGGTCCAAGATAAGCACGGACAACAGCCTTGTAGGCTTTGTTTGCGGTCACGGAGATGTTGAAGTTGAAAGGCTTGTGATTGAGGCGCAGTTGACGAGCCAGCAGGATCGTATCCCAAACGAATTTGCCATCGACGAAGGTCATCTTGTCGTTCAACAAGCTGGTGACATCGGTGTCAACGAAATCGAAGTAGGTGACCAATTGGTCAACACTGACATCCTCGATCTTGACTCCCTCGAATAGCAGTTCCTTGTGGGTGTATGGGGTGAGGTGGTAGTTGAAGCGATAGTAGACATCGGCAACCTTCTTGTAGAACATGTAGAAGAGGGGATCGCGCATCATGGTCTCGAAGTTCATAAAGACATTGGCGGAGAAAGTCCTGTCGTAGTAGTCAACATTTGACATTGACATATGAGCGAACATTGTCCAGTAAGTGAGGAACTGCTTGTCGTAGACATCGACGTTTCCTTGCAACAAATCTCCGATATATTCAATGGACTCTGGTTTTCTCAAGTCAACAACGGTGCCATCGTTCATCTTGTAGTATCCCAAATCAATGACGTCGTACATTCTTGTGAATGCGTTGGTCATCCTCTGATACATCTGGTAGTTTCCATATGAATAGATTTCGTAGTAGTTCTTCCGATAGGTGAATCCAACTCCATTGTAGTGAACTAATTGTGGGTTGTATCCAGTCTCGATATATTTGTAGAAGGACAATTCCTCGATGTCACCGTAACCGTGCGACAAGCGCTCCATGTAGTAACGTGCCAAAATCTGTTGGACATTGTAAATCCAATATTCTCCTCGGCGTTCATTGCTCAAACCAAAATTCTTGCCTTCAAGGCCTATTGGGTAATCCATGTTCAAGTAGTACCAGTAGGCGTTCCAGTCCAAATCCTCAGTGAAGTAAGAGAGGTCAGAGTGGTAGTTGAAGATTTCAATGTCACGGGTGTAGTCAACTGGCATCCAGAAGATCTTCAAGTCCTTCAACATGTTAGCGTGGGTGCCGTCATTATAGAATTCGTCGATGTTCCCGCGAAAGATGAACTTATCTTCAGCATAGAACCGTTCATCGAGGCCCATCATCTTCCACCATTGCCACTTTTGCCAGCTCTTTATGCAGTCGTAGTTACCAAAGTAGTTTCGTATGTTCGTGTAATAGACGTCCTTGTATTCCTTCTTATACATAATGTTTTTGCCCCAGACATCGTAGTCGAATTTCTCGGCTTGGTAGATGAATTTGCCATTGAAGAAGTACTGTGGGAAGACCTCGTAGATCGATGGTAAAATCAAACCGTTGAAGTCATCACGGTGGATAACAGCCAGGTTTAGGGCGTAGAAGAAAATACCTTCGTTGACATGGATACGAGCCCAGCAGACGTTCTTAACGAATGTCTCCCAATCCTTGGCGTAGTAGAAGTACTTGAAAAGTCCAAAAGCCTGTTTAGCATGAATCTTGGACAAGGCACCGAAGAATTCACCCTTGGGAAGAAGAATTCCATATTTGTATGCCTGGTAAAACTTGGCCATGTAATCATCGTAATGCTAGAATGAGAGTAATATGGGTTACAGTTTGCCATCGTTCGTTGCTTTATAGGAAAAGGCTCTCTCACAGTGTAGTGTGCCTCATCGAAGATCAAGTTTCCTCCAAGTTTTATGTATTCCTCGAACATAAGAGGATCATCCAGACGGTAAACAATCTCAAACAAGAATTTCTGCTTCTGCAGGAAATTCTTGTCAGCTGAAACTGCAATTTTTGTATACTGCCATTAAAGATTCTCTCGTCCACTTACCGATCTTTACGTCCTGTTTGTTGTTGTATTCGGCCGTGGCAGCCACGACGGCCACACAGGCTAGCCAGACAATAGCTACTTTCATTTCAACGACAATCTCTCCGGACTTGGTGTGTGCACTCCGAATCCTAAAAAGAAAACAATTATACAAAGATCCGCATGGTTTTTATAGCATTGGACAAACGTTTCTTATCAGCACAAATTATTTGAAAATTATTTGGCAATAACATCGCTTGGCGATAAGTGTCGGATCGCATAACTTTCGATTATGATGGTAAAGAACCAGAGTAGATTTGCGCTTAGTTGTTGCAAAAATTTAATAATTGCATTGAGTGATTTGCGGGTCAAGCCATTTCTCAAAGCTTTCGTCGATAAGAAACTAAATAGCACTGGACCGAAGGAGGAAAAAATTCAACAATGACTAAAAGTTATGAAATTGAATAAAAATATTTATTATTTACGTTTGAATTTATAAACAGCCACAAAATTCAACTTTAAAACCCACTGTACAAACATTAAATACAGCGGCGTATTCAGTTGCTTTTGTATTGTTATTGGGTGATTTCATGATATTTTTATTCAACTCGAGCGAGCAGTCTATGTCAAATATTTACTCGGAATTTTTTATTCAACCGGGGTAATTTTACTAGGCCCGATTTTATGAACGCGAGTAAATGATTAATCCTCGGATTAATCGTCGTTTGCATTTTATGAACGACGATAAATGAGAAAATTAATCCGAGGATTTTTTTCTACTCTCTGTTTGATCTGCTGATTTTTGTGTGTAAATCAGAGGGTAAAAAACAACCCATAATAAAAGAACCCATAGAAAATTTACGAATTTTTATAATCTATCGTCGTTCATAGAATCGACTATCTATCGACTATCGACGATCTATCGTCGTTCATAAAATCGGGCCTATGTGCTCTGTGGTTTTTGTTATGAACCGAGCACGAGAGGGTGTATACACAGTTTCCTATTTTTAAATTCTCTATATTAACTTCACTTGCCCGTGGCACGTCCGGTTGTCGGTCAGTCGGCCACGTCCCAAAGCTTGATTTTATTGCAATTTTGCACACATGTGTATTTCCGGAGATAACTCTTTCTGTAAAAACTTGGGGCCCCTCGGGCCTCAGAGTAAGACCGAATATAGTTACCCAGTGTACACACCGAATATTTTTACACCATGCAACATTCGCTCGGTGTACTCCGGGCTATACCCGCGAATATAATGCGTATTTTATTTGCCGAGCAATAAGGAAATATCATTGTAAAACCGGCACAACAGCAGGTGTGGACACTGGGTAATTATTTTCGGTCTTACTCTGCCTTACGCTGATATTCATTTCAGAGTAAAAAATGTCCCGCTAATAATTCAAACCTGTTAATATTCCCTTAATTTTGAACTATACGTCTTTTTTTGATGTATTATCAGAGGATCTGACCAATTTTTTAATTTTCGATTTAATAAGTGTCCATTCATCATGTGAGTTTGCTGCACTGGCTTTTGTCGAACATTTTTATTTTATTTAGAAGCGGTGTGGTGTCGTTTTGTAGTTGCGTGGCGTCGTTTTTTCTTGATTATGGGAAAATCCCTATTCGATGTCCTCAATTTATTCGTAAAATCTTAAAATACCACTCGTACAGGCAGACAAATTTTATTATTATTAAATTTCTAAGATGCAAATTATTTTCTGTCGCACGTCTGACTTTGTCCGCGGTTCAAAAGAGAATCCTCAGTGAAATTTTTAAATCAAACGAAAATAACGAGTTGCATTTTTTTTTGCACTCGGTGTAATTTTGCCATCAATAGAAAGCCACATAAGCAAAAGCTACAAACTGTCACTTTTTCGAGCAACTGATTAATTATGTCGTGTTTTTTTAAATCTGTCACAAATTGATTTTTTGGATGTCAACTTGCTCGTTTTTTCTAAAAAACCAATCTACGGTAGATCGGAATTACCCTCTAACAGATCTTTATATTTTGGTAGATTTACCCCTCTTTTTATTAACTACAACAACAACACATGCAACAAAACAATGTAAACAAAATATTATCGGCTTTCGTATTCGTTTTTTCGAGAAAATATCTGAGCCCGAGCTCATATATATACGATATTATATTTTATCTAAATTTTATTTTATTCATACCACCCGTTGGTAAAAGACAAATGACTTTTTGACCATTGTCATGCTTTTTTGATAGATTGGTAACGAACCTATGAGCCCGAGCACAGATTTCTAAAACAAACAAAGAACGGCATTATATTTTATCAAAACGGTTTTATTCATACCACCCGTTGGCAAAAGACGATAACTTTTTGACAGCTGTCAAGCTTGTTTGATAGAACTGTAACTATAACTAACCTATGTTGCTGAAAAAGTGAAAAGTGCATGAATAAATTTTTTTTTGTGCGTTGTGCCATTGCGACCATATCTTGAATAAATAAATAACTCTGCAAGATATATTTTAAATTTTCGAAAAAATGCTACGTACCACACTTGGCGTCCTCGCACGCAATTCAACCGAATCAAAATTGGGCAACTCTTCATTCAGCTTGGAATTCGTTCGTTGGCGCAGAAAACCCCGCTGGGTGCCGGTGGCCAAAAGCAAAATGTTCCGTGTTCCCGAAAGAAAGCAACAAACACCAGAGGAAAAATTGGAATTGCTGAGATTGCATAACAACTATAGGTGAGTTAGTTGTAGATGAGTAAGAGGACGCTTTATATGCAACACCCGTCTTTAAACAGAACTCAAATGCGCTCTGTGCGATTGCACTTCCGCGAAGAAGCTCAACGCGTTCGTGAAACATCAACGGCAGATCACATTGTCCTAACACCCGAGCAGGAGGAACAGGAATTCCAGCTTTGCATTCAAGAAAATGACATGTGGAATGAGAAAATCTCTGCCGAACGAAATCAGCGCCTGGAGAAGGAATCCCAAGAGCGTCGCGAATACATAAAAGAACGCCTCGAATTGGCCAAGGAGCGTGAAGAGGAGCGCATTCGAAAAATCGAAGAGATCGTGCGACGCGAGAAGGTAACAGCTTCCCTATTATTCTCAATTTTAGCGAACGAATTTATATTCCCTTTTGTAGGAGCTTTCGAAAACATTCATCACGCGAGAGAATCTTGATGTAGCAATTGAAACGGCTCTTGCTAACCCTGTGGATTACAATTTCTCCATCGATTTGAAGGGCAACATGTATACTGGACGCATGACTCTTCCCGGGGGCAGTGGTGGTACATCCGACATGAAAGACCAACAACCGGAACTTCTCGAGGCTTCGAACTAAAATAAGCACACATTTGCATTGCGTTATGTTCGTTTTTAATTATTCTCTTGTGTTTTGTATAGCGCTGCTGGGCACGCAAGTAGAAAACATTTAAATTATCGCCTAATGATGATCAACATTTACTTATATAACAATTACTATTGGTTATTATTAATTTACTTCGTTTTTTTTTTTTTGCTGTTTTGTTTCCTGAAACAAAACTGAGTTTGGCTGCAGAACATTTTTCTTTTTTAAAACTAAACACATTGTACAAAACTTGTGATGATAGGCTATCTGTGTGTAGACTATTGTTGTTTCAACAGATACTCCCAATCAGGTGTAGCAGTTAGCTTAGCTTGAATTGGACCCAAATTAATCATATTACCGCTGCGTTCTTCTCGATTTGTGCTGATCGACATAAGGTCCTAAAATAATTGAACGGGGAAACGGTATAAGAGGGGTTTATGAAATAATGAAATGTAAATGGTTTTTTTAATACCTGCAGAAATCCCGTTTCCATGCCCATATCCAAATCGAAGTGTGATTCGCCTAAAACTAATTTGTATTTTCCCGATTTGTATCGCAGGAGTTTGCCTACTTGCCCTTCCTCCATTTGTTTGAAAGAATTCGACTTGGGCTGCTGCGCAGACGCTTGAGTGTTGGTTGGCATATTCTTTGGAACAAAGTGAATCGTGTTGGTTTAAAAAGTATTTCAAAGACGGCCTCTACTTACCTCCCCATTGGGTTTGCTGGTTGAGGCGATGGCGGCAGGTAAAGTGTTACTTCTGTTATCCGCAATACCTTCGCTTGGGTCATCTTCGCATGGTAATGTGTCGGGAAGCTGCGAAGAAGAGATAATGATTTGGTACAAAATCAATTTAGCGAAAAAGTACCTGCATTATGAATATCTGCGGTTGATCAGATTGAAAGAACTCCTCAACACTTGACGGGTATTGATGTACATTACTTGGACCAACTGTTCGATTCATTCGCATCGATTGGATTTTTTTTACGATAGCCTCAGTTTTATCTGGCGAAGAGAAAGGACAAGTTAGTGGATTGTTACAATAGGCAGTAATCGCGCAATTGTTCGTCAATTAGAGCCAATTCATTTCACTGCAAACAAAAAACTAAGAAACCAAATATCTTAAGCATGGAAAAAATGAGAAGCACCCTGCTCCGTTTGAAGTGTTTGCAAAATATCATTCTTTACGGCGGGTTTACCTTCTTCAGGACAATCCTCAACTACTTCCGGTTTAATTTCCGACATGGGTTCCACTTTCGGTTTTATATTTTCACTTTTAATATATTTCCACTTGGCTAGAAAAGGAGGAGAAAACAGCAGCGAGTGCGAAAAGTGAAAGTAGTGAAAAGTGTATTCGTGGAAATAGGAAGAAAAAACAACTGACTGTAGCACAATTTTCATGTCGAAACGAAACAGAACAGAAAGAGATTCTAATCGATAGGACAGGAGTATTGATGTGCCTGAGAATTACTCGTGATTCGAGTCGAGAACACTAAGCCAGCGCGATATGCATAATCGCTTGTCTCAGTGCATTGTCTCATTATTGCTACCACCAATCACTTACCTTCATTTAGTTTAATTGGAAATGTTTCCAAATCAGTCTTTTCATCGCCAAAGTCATCATCGTCAGAGTCACCCATTAACTCACGGATCTGTGCCGCATCGGCTTTAACATCGATTTTCGTCTCACGTTTGATTAGTGTTGGCTTGCGCATCGCTGAAGGAGTGTCCTCTGCTGATCGGCTGTACGATGAGCTGCTGCTGGTTGCGGTTCGCCGAAGATTAACAGCACCAGCACCTTCAGAGAAAACTCCAGCCGTCTGAATGAGAGCGGAAGTATTGCCACCTCGACCACCGCGACCACGTCCACCACGCTCTGTTTTACCACGATCAGAGCGATTGCGGCCACGTGTCGATGTGTCTTTGGATGTTTTCACATTGCTGCAGATGTAGATTTTTGTTTATATGAATGGATCATATTATGCCCACTCTACTTACGCATTTTTGTTCCGCACAACATTCAGATTTGGGATGAAAACTTTCTTGTTTACAGCTCCGCCACCACGCCCGCCAAGTGTTAGATCTCGTGGGCTAGCAAATGAGGAGAGTCGCAGCGAATCACCATTGGTCAAGTAGGATGCTGCTGCTGTTGGTTCCTTCTTGATGGCGTGGCCCGTGCCACTCGATGTAACCGATTGCATTGTGGATAGTTTTCCATTCTCTGCTGACATTACACTGGAGCAGGCAGCGTGGAATTGGCGAATAAAATGCAGTAGGAATGTTTCGTTAACTTGGAAACCTTTTAATTTTGAATATTTTACACGGATACGGGCGGAAACCTCGTCATTCGTTGATGTCGTGAACGGACAGCCGTGACGGCATTCGTATATTTAAGGTTAACTGTCAAAAATCAAAAATTGTTAGTTTGACAGGTGGTGAAAGGTTGGCATTTGATGTTTGGTTTTTGTGGATTGTCTTCAATATCATCCAAAATGGTTACCTAAACGGGCAACTTTTAGTTATGTTAAGAATCATTTAAACACTCAGCAATCAAATGTTGCCAGAACGAACGATGATGGGTCTGTTTTTCTATTTAACCCGAGCTAGTAGAGTAAGTCAAAAATGTTACCAGTGTTTTTTTATTCCACCGGCGTAATTTTACTCTGTACTCTGTGTTTTTTATTGTGAACCGAGCACAACACGGTGTATACACAGTTTCCTATTTTTTACTCTGAAATATATACATGAGTGTAAGGCAGAGTAATATCGAGTATAGTTACCCAGTGTACACACCGAATATTTTTACTACGTGCAACATTTGCTCGGTGTACTCGGGGTAAACTTACTCGTACGGGTTGAATAACACATAAGCCGTATTTTATTGCCGAGGAACAACAACAATTGCACTGTCGAATTCCTTCTTTTGAATTGTGAAAACCTGCTGTTTGGCTGGTTTTGGCTGGTTTTAAAATCGAATTCCGAACTCGTTAGGCAAATAAAATTCAGCTATAGACCCATTGGCTGTGTTTTCTATTTGATGTCAGAGTAATCGGAGAGATAATTTTACTGTCAAAATTCAGAACTGCGTTTTTTGGATTCTATGAGAAAAATTTATTTCTCCGAGTCAATATTTAAAACTGGTAATTTAAAAAAATGTATACGATTAAAAAAAAATCTAAAAAGTTATCTATATATAAATAAGTATTAAATATTATTAATATTTGGCAGAAAAAAATTACAACATCCAGACATTTTATTATCGGAAAATTGTTTTGACGTTGCGCGTACAATGGTAGACTAAAGGTGCATTTTCATGCTGACGCTTGACGCTGGTTTTCAGCGTCCATTTTGTTGGTGCATTTACCGAATTACATCGAATACACAGCACTTTGAATTTAAAAACTAAAAAATGTCATGTAATAATATACGATACTTGAACCTCGTAAAACGCACAACGCCTCTGGGTCGTTGGCTGCCCATATAAATTTTTTTAAAATTAGCCCGAGTTTCTTCAAATTTAATTTTAAACACATGTGTATCTCTGATTGACAAAACTTTTTGTAAAATTTTTGGAGTGCACACCCAGCTCACGACATCACTGTTAGTAAGATGCCTCCACGATACATAGGTCAAGACATCAGGACGTACACAGAGACTGCATAAACCCAGTAACACCGGCCACCTGGAATCCCACCACTGTCCGTTTAGCCTTGCATAGTATAGACTACGAAACAGTCTCTGCAGCAGTCTCCCCAAGTAAGGTTAATAGGGTTCTTGGTACACAACCTCCTACCATAAATAATAGCGAAAAGACCCTGACAACCCTGGCACAACTGCAGTCGGGTTGGTGTCATATCATCATCATCTTATTTGGCTCTAAAACCGGGGTCCGGTCCTGGCCTCTCGCAAAAACTCTCTCCACCGGTCCCGATTTTGAGCAGATGTCAACCAGTTTTGCATACCTAAACTCTGGGCGTACTGGTCTACACCATCCTGCCTGGCTTTGAGCCACTGTGCGCGTATTATGGTTCTATCGGCTGCTACAGTTGGACTTAAGCCTATGGGGCTATCATATCTTGAAGGACAGAGTAGAAAATCTTATACGCGATGCTCAACAACGTTATACCTCTTCACCAGTCTTCTGTTATCGCTTCTTCCTCCCATACTTGCACTATTAGTTCATGAATTGCTTGGCATTTTTACGGACCTCCTTATTTTATCAGCTCCGCTAGAATACCATCTGATCCCGTGGCCTTGTTTTTTTTAAACCGATTTATCGCTCCGCTAAGTTCGTCAGTGCTTGGTGGCGGCAGCATAGTGTGGTCTTCGGTCATTGGTGGATCCTCCAATTCCTCAGTTAGCTGGCCATTTACAAACTCATTAAGAGATTGGCGCATAGATTACCCTCCTTGTCTTTGTAGTATGTACAACGCGGAGTATATTGCGTCATACCGCGGACTCTTTGGTATAGAACTTCCGCGCCTGTGACTCTCGCTCACTGCAGTTCACGGACGAGATTCTTCACCCAGGATGCTTTCTTTCGCTTGAACTGCTTTTTCATATCTTCTGAGCTCTTTATATTCATATTTGCGTGCCTGCATTCTGTGAGATTCTTGCAATGCTCGGTACGCAACATTCTTACGTTCAGTCGCTAGCTTCCATTCATCATCTACGACTACTGCCTAAGATGGTGTCAGCAGTATTAATGACAGTATTCTTAAGGAGTGTCCATTACTCTTCTACGCCCGACATCTCAGCCCCAGGACTTACTCTCCCTGCATTTAGGGCGAGTCCTATCGCTTGATCGCAGTTGTTTCTGGTCTCTTCGTTGCGAAGGGCAGCCATGTTGACTCGAATCTGATTCGCCGATGGAATCTTTCGTGATAATGCAATCGGCGCTCGGAGCACCATACCAACAAGATAGTGGTCCGAGTCGACGTTGGCACCTCGTACGTTCGTACCGTCATCAGGTTCGGGTTGTGGCAGCGGTCTATCAATACGTGGTCCATCTGGTTGCGAGTGGCTCCATCAGACGATACCCAGTTGGCTTCGTTGATATTTTTACGCGCAAACCCTGTACTCGCAACGACCAAATTATAGGTTGCTGACATCTCAATGACACGTTGTCCATTATCATTAGTGTTCTCGTGTAAGCTATGGGTGCCAATCCACTGCCTGAATACTGGCTCCCTACCTATTTTGGCATTCATATCTCCCTGAGGGCAGGCATGAAGTTCCGTTCTGGAAAACGCCCCGCACGCGAAGGGTGCATTGCCGTTCATTTACTGCTTTAAGGCCGATAACGATTGGTTTCATTCGATTGATGATTATGATGACCGTCCGCCGCATCTCCTGGATTGCTGCTATGCCAGCCTTATATTTGGACAGATTATCGGCTAGCTCTATACATCGAGTGTCGGTAGAGATTGGGGATTGAGCCCCGCGCTTGCCTATCTTGCGCCATTAAGCATACTCTTTTATTACATATCTTACTCAACAGGAGTGAATCCTTCTTTAATACCCCGTTGTGGTTTAACCAAGTATCAAACTTAATTATCAGACAGTAAGATACAGCGGTCCCCACGGACAGCTAGCTCTATACAGTGAGCGTACGTTCCATGCAAAATTCTTTCGTCGTTTATCAGTCTATCCGAGGCTGATTTGGGGTTCCGTAATAAAGTTTTTTACGGGCAAGGTTGTTGACTTCGCGCCAACTTTACTTCGAAGGGACTATCTCGATCATTCAGCTTTTCATGTATTGGAGGAATATTACCGACGCCCACCATGTGGATGTTTGATCGCACTTCCACCAGTCAGATATAGTTACGGCCACCTGCAATTCTGATGCATTCTGTGTTATTCCCCCTATTTTCTTGGTGGCTGACCACCTTGGTGTCATATACTTCAGAGTTATAAGAGTCGCATTACCCCTGGCACCAATGATCTCTGCGCCGACTGTAACCAAATCACCCATATTACCAATCACATATCCCTCTGTCCCCATCACCCCACGAATTTGGACTTTACAGACCTGTGTCTGGTGTCGCCTCTTTACTTGGTCTGCCGACTTAACTTATAACTACAGACCATCTTTAGTTCATCTTATTAGTATAAGGAACTTTTATTTGGTAGTATTTAAGTATACTGTGAAATTAACAGGTATTATTGGAGGGTTTCTATTTCCCCTTATGTCAGACCTGCAGTTGCTACAACAGCAACATACTTGGAGTGGTATATTTAAGAATTAACAGAATGCAAATAAAACATTTTAGAATTTTAAGCTTGAAGAAAAAAACACAAATTCTAAAATTATTATAATTTTATAAAAATTCAAAGATTTATTCTTTCATATTTATGTTAGTAAAAAAATCGCTATTAATATCCTGTTTAGTCATTTCTTTGCAACATTTCATTTTCAAAAACATATCAATGTCAATGTTATTAACATTTCCGTTAAAATTGCTGGTAAATTGCCAATATTTTGGGTATGACCGATACCTCAGCATTGCCAAATAGAAAATCTTGCGTTTCGCTTGATATAAAAGTAATTTGCGATGTTCGTCGAGCTTTATTTGCCACCCAGCAACAGATTCTGCTTTGCGTCTTTGTTGTAGCGCTTTCGGAATAAAAATTGAATTCAAAATGCTGTGTGAGTAAAAAAATTTTACGGTTGGCAATGCTATTATTATGCAGCTAGCAGCTACCATCTACCAACCATTCAATTTGACCCTCCTTCAGTGCAACCGAATCGATATTGTCAAGAAATGAAATAATTTCATTAATGCTTGTTAAGTTATTTGGTATTTCTAGGAGCAGTCTGAAATTGGATTTTCTTTTTCATTTCCATTGATAAAATCAGTTTACTGAATCAAGTGATGACTTACCTTGCGCACAATATTCGTGGATATTCGCTTTCTTTAGATTCCCCGATAGTTTTCTCGTTTGTTTCGAATTTTTTCAATTTTCTGGGAAACTTTTCCAGGTCTATTTCCAAGTTCTCAATTGGCATAGTTAGCAAGTCTTTCACTTTAGAAAGTCCACGGACGAATGTTATATGATTTTGTTTTTTCAGAACATTCCATTCGAACTTCTTGAGAACTTCGTCAGGAACAATTTCTGTGTCCTTCAAGCCAAGTGGTAGCTTGGAGTGGAATTCAAAACCTGAATTTGGTTAAGCATTGAGTGGGTTGTCAATATAATTATCGATAAAGTACCTGATCCATCCCCGGTCGAAAGCAAATATTTATCCTTTGAGCTTCCAGCTTCATTGCCATATTCACAGCTTGTAATATTCGCTAGAATTGCATGAAATATTTCCGGAAGATTTGAGAAGAAGTTGAAGTGAACCGATAAGTCGCTGGAAGTGAAGTTTTACTTTAAGTTACTGACTAGAGAAACGAATATGGGAGGCAGACACTTCTTGAAGTTCTGAAATTTTTTCATGATATACAACTCAAGACCTGCCACTCAGGTGCCCAGGTCAGCATACCTATGAATTCTTGAATTTTTTGACTTCTTCCGGAGTTGTAAAAAGTCAAAGAAGAAAATGAGGGTTGAAAAAATATATAGGGAGCCATTTGCTTGAAATAACATTTAAGAAAAAAATCTTAATATGTAATAGAATACAAAGCCAAGGAAATAATTACCAAATGAGTCTGGAAAATAGCCAAGGATCTTAGAAGAAAATGTTGTTACTAACAAACACTATAAGGTCCAATAAAGACAAAATGCTCCAAGAAAAGAAAGAATTTCAGTTCTATATGTGAGTAAGCATCTAGAGAGGAAATTAAAAAAAAAAAAAACAACCCATAAAAATACAATTTTTCATGTAAATTCTCTAATAGGAGATGGGTATGTGTTAAAATTTGAAGAAAACCGCGCTAATTTTTAAAAAATTTACATGGACACCACACGGGGCCAGGGCCCGATCACTCCAACAAACTTAGAATAAGTTTTGTCCATCAGTGATACACATGTGTTAAAAAGTTGAAGAAAATCGAGCTAATTTTTAAAAAATTTATATGGGCACCCCTCGGGCCTTAGTGTCTCACTCCAAAAACTTTACAAAAAATTTTGTCCATCGGAGATACACATGTATATAAAATTTGAAGAAAATCGGGTTAAGTTTTTTAAAAGAATTGTTGGGGCTTGTCTCCAAAATTTTTGCAAAAAGTGTTGCATATCGGACACACGTATGTAAAATTTAAAAAAAATCGGGTTAATTTAAAAAGAAAATGGGGTCCAATGACCCTGGGGCCCGGGGTCTCCAAAATTTTTACAAAAAGTGTTTTTGATCGGAGATACATACGTACATAAAATTTGAAAAAAAATCGGGTTAATTTTTTTAAAAAATTGTATGGGGCCCCACGAATCACAAAATTTTTTACACAAAGTGTTGTCTATCGGAGATACACATGTGTATAAAATTTGAAGAAAATCGAGAATTTTTTTTTTAAATATTTTTAGGGGAGCCCCCCGACCCCATGGCCCGAGGGGCCTTAAATTTTAATAGAAAGTGTTGTCTCCGGAAATACACATGTGTGCAAAATTTCAATAAAATCGGGCTTTGGGAAGTGGGTTAAAAATTGATCGCAAGATTCCACGACAGACGTCCGACAGCCGACCGATTTCCGACCGATTTCCGACCGATTTCCGAACGATTCTTCGATGGCTTCGATCAGCCAATTCCTGGACATCACCATAGTATGCCGCGGCACAATAATATAGAGGGAAACGAAAGAGCGGAGGAATTAGCTAAGAAGGGCGTCGCTATGGATACCGGCTCTATGGAGAGGGTTAGCTGTCCAACGAGCTCAGTCAAAGATCAAATTCTCTTCTTTTTCAACACTAAGTCACAGCTCAGTTGGAGCAGTCTGTCGAACTGTGCCATATCAAGATTTATGTGGCCATCCTACAGCAAAAGGAAAACCACCGAAATGTTATCTAGAACTCAGAAGGATATTGCCAAAATTGTGGCTATCACCATGTGCCAATGGCCAGTAGGCAGCCATGCTGCCAAGTTGGGTATACCGCACAACAACTTTTGCAGACGTAGCAAAAATGAAAATTAGAAGAAAACTCTCATACACTTCATCTGCAGTTGTCCGACCCCAGCCGGGTCCAGACACCACACTTTAGGTAAACCATTCTTTGCCGACCTGATGGAGCTCTCAGATTACAGGATCATCGAATTGATCACGTATCTGAACGCTACAGTCTGGATTTAAACGGCACAAATATCCATGCTAGGTCCCTCGAGATTTGTGGTAATAAAATGGCGCACTTTAGCGCTAATTGAGGGAGGACCTTGCAAGTATAGCGAGGTTCACCACTCTACCTACCTATCTAGGAGAAAAATACAACAAATTACAGTGGAATTGCGCCAGAGAGGGTCCAATGTGGAAGAAGTGAAGCCGAGACACTTGAAATGGTTTGAAGACTTGCAAAGAATCAACGTGATGAGGTGATGATACTAAACATTTTTTTAAAAATTAAAGTCGAAGGCAGACCACGATGTATATGGAAAGACTAAATCAAGACAATGAGAACCAAGACAGGCATAAATGGTGTCAAAGTGAAATGTGACAGCTGAAACCGATCCTAAAAGAACAGATGGAAACCCAACGAATGCCGTGGTACAAACCAAAGACAATCCTTTTGGAACTCTTTCTCATCATTTATATTAACCTCTTCGGCGGTTGTAACAGTTGAACAGTATTCCTGCCAATAATTATTAAGAATTCGCACATCATTAACTGACAACTTACATGGCTAACCAAAAGCAACAACAACAAAGCACCAAGTGAGCGCCAGGGTATTGGGTACATTTGCAATTTTCCACTTGATAAGACATTTTCATTTGCATAATAACAGTCATAATAAGGATAATAATAAGGATACGATGATGATGATGATGATGATACAATAGAAGCAGCAAAATGGCAAAATTCTCCTACATTAGCATAGATGAGTGCTTCTAATCCTTTTCTATTTGGCATTGGCATTGTCAGTCACCGCGCACCGGGGTAAGTTGTGACTCGTCGCCAGCTAACTGGAACTGGTGCTCCTCGTATTATGATGAGTATACAAAGCATTAAGCGTTCAGTGCACAAAAGTAAACTAAGACGACGATAAAGAATAAGCAGCTGAGCAGCAAGGATTCAAGGAGTTATCTCTTCTCATTTTCACATAATAATTTTATAGATACTCCGTTGATGCTAGTGTGTCGATTGCACAAGAAGCCACTGTCTGACTGACTACTCACCAACTGTGACTGCTCCTTGTCATATTATCCGGTTGCTTGCATGCATGCAGCCTGCACCCTTTGGCACCGATACCGAAGCGAAGCCGCTTCCCGGCGATGACAATATGGACGGCAGTGTCATCGGCCAAGTCGGAGGGATTCTTTTCCAGTTGCACTGCCATGTCATCCGGTGAATAAATTTGAATTTTATCATAATCGGCGAAGGCAACAGACGCGTAATTTTTATGCTGCATTAAATAGTTTTCCGTGCAGTAGGTAATAAAAGTTCCATCGTCCTCGTATGTGGTGGTCTCCTGCTCCGCCCCCTCCATCTCCTGGGAGTTTGGCATGTACTCATCGTAACCGGCGAACAAGTGCATTTCCTTTTCTTCCTTCGTGTAACTTATTCTTGATGTGGCTTTCAAATGGAGGAACTTTTTTGAAATTCGCAAAATTATTCATTTGTTTAAAATGTTAATGTTCATATATTATGGTTGGGACAAAGAGAATATTAAAAATGCGAGAAGAAACAATTTATTCGAGTGCCATTTACCTCGCTGGTTGAACTTGTCGCATTTTTGCAATGGAAGGATGAGTTCATGTCGCATTCCATTTCTAAAAGAGAAAACTCTGTTAAGCACTTAACGAGATTTTAGGATGATCATGATGATGTTAGAATATTGAATATTTGAAATATAGTTCGGATATTTTGATATTGTTTTTCAAACACCAAAAGGACATTACAGGGTCCACCTCTCTGAAAGTCTGACAAACGTCCGAGAGTAATAACTTGTCATGGAAAGCTTCTTAGCCCGCCTTTCAGATACGGCACTAAACCTGCCATTTGTGTACGAAAATATAGCACACACAGCACGAATGGTTGCCAGAAGCTCGGACTTGGACATCCTCCCCGAGGGGACCGTTGTACCTTACTTCATTAATGGGTTTGATTGTTGGAAAGGTCGGCAAATAAATAGGGCAAGGCTGCTAGTACTAAGAATGTCAAGAATATGCACTGTCTTCGTAGTTTAGTAGCCTGGTCGTGCACTGCAGGACTGTGATGTTGGCACGGATAATTTCTATCCTAGGCGCCCTAGTATAGCATGCTACCCTAGTGGCAAATGATTGGCTTCGAGATTCTGGACGATGTGCTGCCAGGGTTAGCTTTGTTTCGTCCAGGCACTCATTCCAAACGAGCTGAGGCCTTTGATGACAGATCTGAAAAAGTCGCGTTGGTACTACGGAAGTTGGTTTATGCCCACTGATGAGGTTGACCTACTTGGAGGCTAGCTGATTTTGTGCCAACTTTTGGTTGAGGACTCAGTTTCGTTCTGGGGTTGACCTACGTAGTAGCTGGTGGTTTACGACCCAAATGCGGTTAGAACACTAGCATTATTGGTACATCAGCCGCCCCTGGCTTTACCAAGTTCTTTGGTACTTCAGTGTCCTTCCAGATGTAGCCGGTTTGAGTGTGGAGTTGCATAACTTGCGGCGATGAGTTGCGCATTATACAACCGGATGCCGTGATTCCAAAAAAATGACAAAAATGTAAAATAGGTCTAGCTCCAATCAGTGAGTAAATACTGACTCAGTTGTATGCAGAGGACGGTGATCGGCGTTTCCTAATCAGTGTCCGAAGGGATAGAGTCTTTACGGTAGGCACCAACGTTAATCCAACGGCTGCCATTGCTCACCACATCTTTTACAGAAAGCCACTCATATTCAGCACAAAAAAATTAAGAAGAAGCCACCACTGATTGCAGCATCGTTTGAGTCAGCGACTTGACTTCGCAAGAAGACACATCAGGTGTAGATACCTGATCAATTTGGACGGGCCGGATGGATATACCATTTCTTTCCATGATAGATCTACAGAGACGGCACATTACTGAAGGCGGTGTGATGGAATGGGGAGCAATAAAATTTTACAGCACAGTGGGAATGGGATTTCTATGCCAAAAAATGACCGCGGAACCTACAAAACCATACTAGAAAGAGCTTTTCCCCATTTTATGGAATTTTTTAATGCACAACGATTGTCCAGCAGGATGATACCGAGAACACACGAAAGGAAACACAAAATGTAGCACCTGTTTAGCGGATACTGTTACCGAATTTTACTTTACGTGTTTCGAATGTGTGTAGCGATGAGAATTCTTGGGCCATTGTTGTTTAAGTTCCACTTGCAAAGCGGAAGGACGTTCAGGTGGAGTGAATCCATGTGTAAAACTGAAACTGCGGTCGTTAGCGAAAGAATGAATTGGATTTGGAGTAGCGGGACAGAAGAGATCATTAATGAAAATGAAAAAGAAAAAGAATACCGGAGACAAAACAGAGCCTTGGGGAACACCAGTACTTATGTGTTGAAATCGTCTAGTACGACCTACATTGAAAGGTCAGAAAGAGAGATCAACGTTATATCGATTTCATAGGCACTCATTTCAGACTCTGTCAAACGCCTGGGAAATATCGAGTGATTTGTGAATAGACTGGTACCACCACTTTTCAGTGAGATATGCCATCCGAAGCCCAGTAGAATGGATGCTTCAAGCTTTTGAGAACTATCTCCAAGAATTGCTTGAAAATTGTTCCCAAATTTCTTGCCATTCTTTTCAACTGGGCACCGGACTGTCCCTAAAAAATTGCACCTTTCATCAAATATTCCAACTTACCTTCTCCGAATTCATCCTCTAAGAAGTAGGTCCCTTCAGTCGTTCTGCTTGTTATTACAGTTCCATCGGAATGAAAACACTTCAGTGTATCACTTGTCCAGATCATTCGCACACCATCTTCCCGCTCTGTGTAGCACTCATTAGCAAAGTAATCCTCCCACTCGAAAATCAGATACTTGTGGTTCTCGGACACCTGTCAAATGATTTAAATTATTACTTTATTTCGGTTTTGCTCATCCTGCCTTACCACCCCTCACTTACCACTTGCTGTTTCATAATCTCAAAATTGCGTCCTTCCGACGTGGTTAGATGGAAGTGTCCACCGGGTAGGTTATACTCGATGCACAATTTAGCCACATACGACATTTCGCAGTGAATCGCCTGATCACCTTCAGTCTTCTCAAGATTGTTATTCGATGAGATGGTTCCTTCTTCCTCTTCTTCTTCTGCTTTTTCTTCTTCTTCTTTTTCGGTCAACGGCGAATGCAGCTCGCAAATCATTCCATTGAATCTGAGGATGCGAATTTTTTGATTTCGCTGGAACACTATAACGGATCCGCATGGAGTGAACAGTCGCTTAATTTCACTTTGATGCAGATGCTTCTGCTCAACATGATCGGGATGATATTTCTTGGTTATTGTCAGTCCATTGGGCCATATAATGTGGACAATTGGACGATTTCGTTGGCGAATCGAAATCTGACAGCTTATATCGTTCGGTGTGATCCACCTAAGGTTGGGAAGAACTCTATCCTCATCGGGGCAGTGCTGCATATGTAAGTGATAACCAAAAATCGCGAATTCCAGAGATGTAACCGATCTACCATCAAGCCAGGAATTTTTTGTCAATCGGATGAATCCTTCCAAAAAACGGAAAATCGATCGATTTACAGTCAACTCTTGAAGTGTGTCACCCAAATTGTAGCCTTTCAATAGCGGGTTAGGGGACTGTGAAAGTCCACCACCATGTGATCGTTTTATGCTTGATGTGGGTCTTCCTTGCTTTGGTGCTCGTAGACGTTGCATCGACGCTCGGGCTGTTCCGTCGAGATTTCTTCCTTTTATTGATAACGCTCGAATAAATTGTCTAGAGTCTTCATCGTTAAGGGCTGTGCTGGAGGATTTGCTGGATTTTTGCGATGTTGAAACGGTCAACCATTCATGCAGACTACTACTTGTCTTTAGCGTCTCCAAGAAATCATCAGCCAAATAGTCGCAAAAATCTCGAAAACAAAGTCTCGTTGGAATGCGAAATGTTTGCTCCGTTTGTACAACTGTGTTGAGTCGTCTCCGGAAATGATATAATTTATGCCGCTCTCCTATATCTACTTGCGAGCAGTCATCAGATGTTTCCATCAATCGGATTACTCTTTGCCGAAATGCATCGCCGGTGGTCAACACCTCACAATATCTTGTTGGTATGGCATGAGCCATCTTCTCCGGCGTATCGGCAATTAACACATTACCCGAACAACCAAGAAATGTCCTCATCCGATAATAGCTGGGACTTAACTCTATCGACGCCGGCGTCCACTTCTCCTGCTCTTCGGCATATGCTAGCCAAGATTTCAATAAATCATCCGCCTCCTCGAGAATAATCCTTTGCCATTTCTCATTTACGATGTACAGCGGCATGGTCGAACTTTCGGTAATTTGTGTGTCTCCTAATTCACTGATTCCCGCAGAGGAATCTCCTTGTGCACTCCTTTCAAGCGCATCCAACAAATTATCTAAATAACCAGCAATTGTTGCAATATCATTGCCTTGTAGTGAAACGCCGAAAATCTCCGACTCCAACTTCGACAACGATTCCTTAGTGTGCCATGAGTCAAAATCTTCTTCTCCAGCTGAAACATTAATCTCATCGAATCGTTCCACATACTGCACCGTATATTGCCGATGTAACATTTCAATGTCATATAAATACCAACTGAGCTGATCGTAAATATCCTTGGTGTACTTCATTGATGCTGCAAGACATTCCGATATGGCTGGCAGCTCATCTTGGAAAATTCCAACCGGCTTTGTTTGCTGAGATTTTCGAAGGCAGTCGTTTGAAACATTCACAAGTTCCAGCATTTCCATGAGAGTTTGCAATTTTTTGTCGCTTATTGCATAGGAGGGATCTGGCACAAAGTGAATTATAGCTTGAAGGGGTTCCTGTTGACTGTGCGTGCATGGGTGGGTGAAAGAGTTTAGTAGTTTAGTTTCTCTAGAGTTGTGATATGGTGATGTGGGAATTGCCAAGTCCTTTCAGGAAGCAACTACATATATAGAACTATGTACTGAGATTTAAACAAGAAGTTTACCTTGTCGACTGCAATTGTAAGCTGATTTGGAATTTAAATTGCGATTTACTAGTATCGTGTTGGAGAGGAATGTCGCATGTTGTATTATTTATGGATAGCACTACACACACACACTCACATTTAAAAGTTGTAACGGATTTACACGATGGCAGATGCTGTTGTTTGGTCCTCTGCAATTGACATGTCTAAGTGGCAAACTCTCGAAAGTAATCAAGAGTTGGAAATCCAATGCCATTTACATTGAGTTGGGTCGATTGTATAAGAAAGCAGTTGTTCACAGAACTTGAAAGTTTTCCTGCCTTTTAAGAAATCTGACTTTGGACTTTTTACAATAATTATTGAAGGTAATTTTTTCCAGGTCATCTTCCAGGAGTTTTTACCAGAGGGTAAATAATTGTGAATTACAATAGCTACACCACTAAGACCCCCTTTCACTCTCCCAAAACTGTAGCCTATAAGGTCCGAAGGAAGCAAAAAAACCCCTGTTCAATGGTGAAAACCTGTTTTACTTTAGGATAACAATACATTTTTGTTTGAGCTAAATAGTTATTAGAATATATACTTTGGCAGATGATGTTCCAACTAAGAAAATAATTGGGTCAATAAGTATGACAACTCTAAAGTAATTTCATTTAGAAATACAGTGCACTTCTCTTCAAATGGTAACCAAGTGTCTGAATATTTTGGCAGTCCTTGTTTTCTTTGAATGTCAAAGAGATTTGGAAAATTTTAGGACGCTACTATTGAAAATTCTCGTGGATTCTTTAAAACATCCATCCTATAATATTTCCTTAACTAGACCATAAGCAACCTATAATTATATCAAACCAATCATCCTATAATCCTACCATAATCAACAAAAAATAAACCTATAATCATCGTTTTATCATCATCATCATATTTGGCTCTACAACCGGGGTCCGGTCCTGGCCTCGCGCAAAAAGTCTCTCCACCACAGATGTCATCCCTAAACTCTGGGCGTCCTGGTCTACGCCATGTCGTGTTCCATAAATCCTACCGCAAATGACTTTCCGAGCAGGATCATTTTCGCTCATGCGAGCTAGGTGTCTTGCCCACCGGAGCCTACCGAGCTTAATTCTCTTCACGATGTCGACATCGCGGTAACGCTCGTAGATCTCATCATTATAGAGTCTCCGGAATCGTCCTTCCTCACATGCGGGGTCAACAACTCTCCGTAAGTTTTTTCTCTCGAACGCGGCTAAGAGGTCAAAATGCTTTTTGCTAAGCACCCAAGTCTCGGATCCATATGTAAGTACTGGTATGACCATTGTCTTCTATACCAGCAGCTTGGATGTTATGGTTAAGTTCCTGGATTTGAAGAGTCTTGACAGGCTATAGTAGGCTTTGTTGGCTTTAAGCAACCGTGCGCGTATTTCTGGTTCCATGCTGTTATCGGCTGCTATAGTTGACCCGAGATAGTGAAAGGATTGCACTCCTTCAAATTCGCGCTCCATTATTTGAATTGAGGGACCAATGTTGGATCTTCTACTCGCAGACGTGTCCACTATGTATTTTGTTTTGCTCTCGTTTATGTGCAGCCCCAGATTTCGTGCCTCCTGCTCTATCTGGATGAAAGCTTCCTATACAGCTCTTTGGTTTCTACCAACGATGTCAATGTCGTTTGCGTAAGCCAGTATCTAAAGGGACTTATAGAGGATTGTTCCTATCGCCGTTACGTCAGAGTCTCGGATCACTTTCTCCAACGCCAGGTTGAAGAGGACGCATGCCAGTTCATCCCCTTGTCGGAGTCCGTTATAGATGTTGAATGGGGTTGATAGTGATCGGGATATTTTACTTGGCTTATAGCATTGGTCATGGTCAACCTACATAGTCGTGTCAGTTAATTTGGGATGCCGAATTCTCTCATGGCTTTATAAAGTTCTACTCTGGCTATGCTATCATAGGCGGCTTTAAAGTCTTTTTCCATCATCTGTCTTAGGGTGTTAAACTGATCAGTTGTTGATTTGCCTGGGATGAAGCCATACTGTTAGAGGATAAAATCTTGTACGCGGTACTCAACAACGATATACCACGATAATTGCTGCATGTTGTTAGATCTTCTGGCATCGCTTCTTCCTCCCATATTTCTTAAATTGCTTGGTGTAATGTGGGACATCCTATTTTAATCAGTTCCGCTCGAATCCCATCTGATCCCGGGGCCTTATTATTTTTGAGCCGATTTATCACTCTGCTAACTTCGTCTATGCTTGTTGGCGGCAGCATAGTATGGTCTTTGGTAATTTGTAGAGCCTCCAAATCCTCAGTTAGCTGGTCATTTAGCAACTCATGTAAGTGTTCTTCACAACGCTCTCAGATGCCTTTGGGATCGGCGATCATATTAACCTCTTGTCTTCGCAGTATGTGCTACGCGGTGTATATTGCATCATACCGCCGACTCTTTGGTAGAACTTCCGCGCCTGGTGCGGTCCTTGCTCTCTGTACTGTTCTAGTTCACGACGAGATTTTCTCCCAGACTGCTTCCTCTCGCCGCTCAACTGTTCTTTCATATCTTCTGAGCTCTTTATATTCATCTTCGGGTGACCGCATTCTATTGTTGCATTGCCTGTTACGCAACATTCTTACATTCAGTCGCTAGTTTATATTCGTCATCAAACCAGTCGTTCCGATCTCTACGACTATTGTTTAAGATGGTGTCAGCAGTACTAATGACAGTATTCTTAAAGCGTGTCCATTTCTCTTCTACGCCCAACATCTCAGCCCCAGGACTTACTCTGCATTTAGTGCAAGTCCTATCGCTTGACCGCCGTTGTTTCTGGTCTCTTCGTTGCGAAGGTCAACCGTGTTGACTCGAATCTGATTTGCGGATGCAGTCTTTCGTGATGACGCAATCCGCTGTCGGAGCAACATACCAACAAGATAGTGGTCCGAGTAGACGTTGGAACCTCTGAACGTTCGTATCGTCATCAGGTTCGGGTTGTGGCGGCGGTCTATCAACACGTGGTCTTTCTGATTGCGAGTGGTTCCATCAGATCGAGATAGTATGCGGAAAATTTTAGATTCTGATTCAAACATTAAAAGCTTTTGGTCATTTGCAGCAATGGTTAAAAGAAACTTTGGAGAAAAGACTTCTTCTGTTCCTACTCTATTCCATAATGGTATTCTTTATAAAACTGATATTCAGAAAGCAAATCTCTTAGCTTCGCATTTTGCTAGTGCGTCAACCCTTCCATTGTCTAACCAAAGTCCACCAATTCTCCCGAATGTAGGCCCTGGTATATCTTCAATTTATTTCCGTCGTCGGGTTGTTTCCAAAACTCTTAAAGAACTTGACACCAATAAAGCAACTGGACCCGACGGTATTCCACCATTATTATTGAAAAAATTTCAGCGTACTTTGGCGAAACCGATTAGCAAACTGCTTCATCTCTCAATCAAGGCAGGTGTTTTTCCGTCAATTTGGAAAATAGCTTATATTCAACCCGTTCCGAAAAAAGGTGATAAATACCGCCGCCCTATTGCTTTGTTGTCGGTTCTATCGAAGGTCATGAAATCTAACGTTAATTTCAGACTAATGAACTATGTATCTGGTTTCGAATGTTCTTTTATCCGATGTGCAGTATGAATTTCGCAAAAATCGCTCTTCAGGTGAACTAATGACGTGCATGACTCATTGAAGCATTGAAAACCTAGGTGAATCAAGCGTTGTTTCCTTAGATATTGCTAAAGCTTTTGATAGAGTTTGGCATGATTGTCTTATTAATAAGATTCGTACGCTGAACTTAAACTCCTCTCTCATTACATGGATTGAGAATTATTTATGGAACCGTAAAATAAAAGTTGTATTAAATGTTATATCTTCAGATCCACATGGGATCAATGCTGGCGTGCCTCAAGGGTCATCCTTGTCGCCCACGCTCTTCTTGTTATATATCAATGACTTGTTGTCTTCTACAACATGTGATATCCACTCATTTGCTGATGATACGACGTTATCGGCATCCATGGAGTTTGTTAGTCAAAAAGAATGCAATTCTCGCTTGATTGGTTCGCGTGAATTAATGAATTCGACAATTCTGTCGAACATTCAAGTTATTCTTGATTGGGGAAGATCTAATAGGGTGGAATTTAACCCAAATAAATTCCAGGCTTGTCTTTTTTCTGAAAAGGCAATTCAACATTACGTAGCACCAGTAATTAATGGTGCCACTATTGCGAGATCAGTTTCACTTAAGATGTTAGGTTTGAAAATTTCTAATGAACTTTCCTGGAAGGAACATATTTATGAAATATCAAAAAGAGCGAGCCAATGCTTGGGCTTTATAAGACGTTGTAATTTTTACTTCAGCCCCTCTGAAGTATTAAGATTATATAAATGTTATGTTAGACCAATTTTAGAATTTAATTCAATTGTGTGGGGTGGGGTTCGACGATCGCATTTGGTTCATCTTGATGGAATTCAAAATAGAGTTATCCGTTCGATAAACGATGTAACAATTACTTCATCTCTTGATTCTTTGGAGCATAGATGTAATGTTGGAGCTTTATCTGTTTTCTACAAATTTTACAACGGTAGATGTTCTTCAGAAACCCGTTCTCTATTCCCAGGTCCTTTTGTCAGCAACGTTAACACTCGTTTGAGGTCTAATCAACATAGGTTTGCCTTAAAACCGTTCTCATGTAAAACCCAACACTTCAAATCGTCCTTTTATCCGAGAGTGACTTCGATGTGGAATCAATTGGTCGACTCCGTATTTCCCGAATCTTATAATTTAGAGGCCTTCATAATAGCTGTAAACAACTTCCTGAAGGACGACCGTAGTGTTCATTAGATGATAAGATTATTTTATATAAAAAAATTATTATTTTTTGTATTATTTATAATATTTGTTGTTTATTTTGTAATATTTTCTTGGTCAAGGTTTTTTGTAGTTTTCCCTGACCATTCATTCATTGATAAAAGTATTTGGACTCGCGTCGTTTTAGTTTCGTGTTCGTTTTTTCGTATCGCTTTTTTCAATGAATCAGAGATAATTCTGAGAAAATAATCTGAAACCGGCTACAAACGTGAGGATTGTATTATATTGTAAATCACTTCGAATTTTTTGATTTTTAATTGCCTTATTGCCGTGACGAAAGTCATTCAGGGTCTTATCCCTTGGCAATGAGTCTTTTAAAAAAAAAAAAAAAATTCTGAGCTATTTGATAAGACAAATAGTCTTACTCAGCTTGTGAATGATCATACACGAATTCCTGACATTGCGAGTCATTCAGTCATTTCGAGAAAGCTAATTGAGACGGCGGTAATACACTCTTTTTAAGAAATTTAACTGGTCGCTATTCTTCCTCAATATTAATGTGGATGCCGCCGCTGAGGCGATTACAAACATCATTCACATTGGTATGAAAGACTTTATTCTTTTCAGAATAAGTCTGTCAACCCAAAGAATGATGGGTGGTATGATTTAAGCTGAAAACAGGAACAGCGAGGTAAGCTTTCGGTTGAATAAAGCAAACCCCACAGAGGAAAACCGACAAAAGTACAAGCGTGCCAGAAATGAATGCAATGTAAAAGTTTCCCAAGCCAAATTTATCAGAGATTAAGTCAAAAAACACTACAATGTCTACAAAAGTAGTAAACATTTTTGGTCATTCGTGAAAGGCGTTGGTTCCATCTGTACTTCCGAGGTCCCCGTGGGGGTTCCAATTACGTCTTAATCTATTCATGGTTGGGGTGCTGGGCTTTACCACGGGATATTGAATAAGGGCCGCGGGTACTTAGAGTATGCTCTTTATGGCCAATGTCTTCGTACTTTGCGACCCGAAGTGGACTACTGGTACTCATGGACGACTCTACGTATTTAGTTGCTCATTTCGTACACTACAGGTCTGTGTGATGTGCCTGGAATAGTTTCTATCCCTCTGTATTCCCGAATCACTATGATCGGCAAGTATTAAAAATGCATGCACATCGACATCTTCTCTTTCCTTCCTTGATACCTTAGCGCCTAGGCTGTGCCTAGTACCATAAGGGCTTAAACCCCCTGACCGTGAGCAATTTTACTTTATTTTATAAGAAGGAATTTTTGTAGTTTGTGTCTCTCAAGTTTCTCAGGGAGATTTTTGTAAACTATTTTTCTGGACGGTAGAACTTAAAGCGAAGTAAATGTCCTTAAAGAGGGTTAATTCTTTGTCAACTTCAAGAATAAGCAAATTATCCCAAAAGTGAGTACCAGGTGGAGTTCGAGTTACTTGTGTATTTGATGTTAGCTTAGGTACAATACAGCCCTTAGGGTCTTTTCTATTCTGTTATACGTTTTCAAGTTAAGATTAGCTGTTTGTTACCATATATACTCTATATAATCAATATTAATTCCAAATGCCACATGCCAGTTATCGAAAGAGGAGGAATGAAGATGACAACCGCATGATTTGAAATCCAATAATGGATGACTTTAAAGATAGGTATAGGGAGAGTAGGGATAAACGTGAAATGTTTTTCGGTAATTGTTTAGCTTGTGACTTTTTTAATTTTAAAATATTCTACGAAGATTCTTTTTATAAAATTTGGAAAATGTTTTTGCCTTCCTAATACACCAACAGTGTTAGCAATAGAAACCAATAAAACAAATAGAAGAGAACTCATACCCTTCTGTATTCTTACCGCAATAGTCCGAGATAGTAATCGGTTGAGACTTCTCCCCCACTAAGTAGGATAATGTACAGTTTTGAATTCTCTGGATAATCCTGGATGTACTGAAAATTAAAAGAAGCCATGGTCACTGTTTTATAAGCTATAAATTAACTAAAAGCTTTATATAAAAACGGGGGGAAACATTTATCAATTAAAGTGACAATGGCTTACGGTGCGAAGAGAGTTTCACTGTGAAACAAGCCATGATTGGAACTACCAGGACGATCCATAGTGGAAAAAAAATGGGCTAAAAAAAGTCGTGATACGACAATTTCTGTAACGTTGTAAAAATGGACAAAAACTGGTTTTCAGATGCAGAAACTGTCCAGGAAAAGTTGCATCGCAATAAAAATTCCCAATCCAATGTCCATGCCTACCTTTTTGGTTGCAACGTCATCGACCTTTCCGACTTTTGTGCATGGCTTCACCGTAAGAATTACTGGCGCAGCAATTTCCATCGCATTGGTTGATTTTTTACCCTTGGCACCGGCAGCTACTTTCTTCGGTGTATCCTTCTTCGGATTATTTTTTTGCAATAAATTCCTGTCCGCCGAAGCTGTCTCCTTCCAATAACTCAATAAATCAAACGTTCGTTCCATTTGTATGGCTTTCGAAATGAATTCAAACTCCTGTCGACATTTCTGAATGTACATCATCGTCCGAGCAAGCAGTTCACGGGATTCATCTGTTCCCGAACGAGCTGATTTGTGTTCAACGCAAAGAAAAACGATACCACAAAATGAAAGTCATTTAGGACAATTAGTTTCTGCAGGATTTTTTGCCCGTCTTTCAGTTTAAAGTAAAAAAAAAAAACCTGATTTCCTGCTGGACTTTCTTGTCGACTTGATATCATCACGTAAAGTACCCACTTCGTTCACCCTCTCAACCAAGTCCAATACGAAGATGTTCCGCCGGAAACTGCTTTTTACTTCTTTCACAAATTCATTGCGAATTGAAGCCAAAACATTTCCCTGGAAGCTCACTGCAAATAGTTTGTAGTTTTTGTCCTGTAATGGAGATGGCAGAAAAACGATGGCCATTGTCCTGAGTAAAATGATGTACGCATGGAGGGATTCTCTAACTTACCGATGGTCTGGATTTACCAGTGCTTTTCGGCTTGGACATTTAGCTGATTTTTTATTAATTTATAAAATTGTCCAGATGTCCGTTCCTTGAATGAATGAGAATGAAAAAATTAATGAAATTTTTTAAATTGTCACTATTTGGGGTTATTTTTTTTGAAATGTTTCTCAACTCAGCT
The DNA here is from genome assembly GCA_947095585.1 of Nephrocerus scutellatus. NCBI lineage: Eukaryota > Metazoa > Arthropoda > Insecta > Diptera > Pipunculidae > Nephrocerus > Nephrocerus scutellatus. The sequence continues at coordinate 82,562,049 of OX352765.1, read as the reverse complement.
GAATTCACATAATAACGAGTATGTTGTGTAATTGCTTAACGTGAGTTCAATGAACTTGAAGATAATGTGGTAAGCATATCTTCCATTTATTGGATAAAGTGTTCCTTTTGCATTTACGTCTTAAGATGTTTTAGACACCATCGAATTGCTCATCCAATTCTTTAAATTTCGTGTAAATAGCAATGATTGCTTGTGGTTCGAATAATTCTTTAAAAGGCAACCAAGCACATGGTCAATGATTTGGCTCCTTTTTTGGAATGGTTTGCACAGCGTTGGCGCAAAGAATTAAGGAGTGTAAAATAGGAGATGTTCATATTGTCTTGATTACTTGTCGAATTTATTAGTGCAAAAATACAGAGTGTATCGAATCATTTCACAGCATCACAGTACGTTTAAATCACTAGCTTATGATTATACTGAAGAGCATTTGAAGGCTCCTAGTATAGAAATGAAAGAACAACAGCGTATGTTAAGCACCCTAAGTTCTGACATTGACAGCATAACAAGGTGGTGGGGACTACACAATAGAGTAGAATTTAACGCTTCCAAAACCCAATGCTGTCTTCTGTCCTTTAAGCATAATCTAAGCCGCAAGCCTTTATCCATGAATTGATCGTGCATCAAAGAAACTGATTAACTCGCAATACTTTTAGTCATTCGTGAAAAGAATCAAAAATACAGCCTCGTCGTCGATTCCAACGCTCATTTATAATGACATTCCAGTTGACAGCTCTAGGGACAAGGCCAATCTGTTTGCTGCCTATTTTGCAGCTAGATCAATGCTTTTAGATTGTGCATTGTTGCATTGTAATCGGTGATGCAAATATAGCGAAATCAATAGATTCGCTTGAACATCGCAGGAACGCAGGAAATAGCCAGCTGCATGCCACCTCTCCTTGAATTCAACCGCAATACTCGTTGCTTATCATCAATTCCCATACCCATGCTCAGTAGCAGGATCATACATGCCAATATTGGCAGCTGCAACATTACTAAATGAGCCGGAAGAGGCACCCCCCAAGGAAGGGTCATCTCTTCCTTACTGTGGCTGATAGTAATTAACAAAATGCCACTTAAACTTGAAGAGGATAGGACGAAGGTAGTCGCGTATGCAGATGACGTGAAGGTACTCGTATCAGGACATTACCTTTCCCTGATCAGTGAAGTCGTGGAAAGGGCCCTGGGTAAAGTCGGCTCTTGGGCAAAAAGCTGTGGCCTTAGAGTAAACCCAGGGATGACTGAAATGGTATTGTTCACCAGTAAATCTAAAATACCGGCTTTATCATTTCAAAACTCAATTGGAAAAGTCTCAGCCTTACCCCAGCGCCTGACTAAACTTAGCTTCAACTACACATTCGGCCTCGAGTTTCCTACCAGAGAAACTAGAAGTATGGGGCAGTGACGAGGCAATTTGATGCATCAATATTTACTGACGGATCCAAGATAAAGGATGGACTCGGTGCAGGTATCTTCTCGGATGATCTACAAATATCAAGGTCATACAAGCTACCCGATTCAGCTAGTATCAGAGAGACCTGCAGGGCACTAAGGCTCAGTAAGGCACAAATCGGAAATGCTGGCATATGTGTTGATAGTCAATGTGCCATAAAAGCGCTGAATTCGACAACAATAAACTCGAAACTCATACAACAGCGCCAAGAAGGATAGGCATAGATCAGCCAATTCCTGGAAATCACCATAGTATGGGTGCCGGGGCACAGTAATATAGAGAGCAAGGAGAGAGCGGACGAATTGGCAAAGATGGGCGTCGCTATGGACACCGGCTCTATGGAGAGCAATGAGACAATGAACTCAGTCAAGAAACAAATTCTCTCCTTTGTTAATACTAAGTCACAGCTCAGGTGAAGCAGTATGTCGAACTGTGCCATATCAAGATTTGATATGGCCATCCTACAACAAAAAGAAAACCACCAAGTTTTTATCCAGAACCCGGAAGGATATTGCCAGAGTTGTGGCTATCATCACGGACCACTGGCCACTGGGCAGCCGTGCTGCTAAGTTGGACATACGGAACAAGAACTTCTGTAGAAGTTGCAAAGATGAAAATGAGAAAGAAACGCTCATAAGCTGCCTCTGCCACTGTTCGGCACTAGCAGAGCTAAGACACCGCAGTTTTTGCCGACATGAAAATGCTGTCAGCGGTCAGCCATCAGCAAACATGGCGAATAACACAGAATGCTTCAGAAATGCATGTGGCAGAAATTATCTCTGACTGGTGGAAGTGCGATCAACCTCCACGTGGTAGCCGCTGGTTATTTTCCTCCAGTACAGGAAAAGCGAAATGATCGGGCTAGTCCCTTCAAAGTAGTTCAAAGCGAGGCCAATAAACGCGCCCGTAAAAACACCGTATCAGCCTCGGATACAGTGATGAACCTCGGCAACCACGGCAACGAAAACGGCTAAACGATTTGAGAATTTTCTCATGGAACGTACGCTCACTGTACGTCCACTGTCCAAATATAATGCTGACATAACAGCAATTCAGGAGATGTGGTGGACGGGGAATGGTGCCTTACAAAAATCAGAATATAACATATATTACAGCTGTCATGCAAGACATCATGTGCTCGGTGTGGGGTTTCTAATCACCAAAAAAATTAAACCCACCGTTATCGGCTTTAAAGCAGTGAACGACTGTGCCCCCTTCGCGTGCGGGGCAGATTTAAAAACATAAGCCTCATAAACGTACACGCACCTACAGAGGATTCCCCAGATGATGAAAAAGAAGAATTCTTTGAACGGGTACTCCATGCCTTTCCTCAGTATGACGTAAAAATCATTCTGCGGGATATGAATGCCAAAATAGGAAGGGAGCCAGTATTCAGACAGTACATTGACACCCATAGCTTACACGAGAACACTAATGACAATGGACAACGAGTCATAGAGATGGCGGCAAGCAATAATTTGGTCGTTGCGAGTACAAGGTTTGCGCGTAAAAATATCCACAAAGCCACCCGGGTATCACCTGATGGAGCCACTCGCAGCAGATAGACCACGTTTTGATAATCCGCCGCCACAACCCGAACCTGATGACGTACCAAGCTGCCAACGTCGACTCGGACCACTATCTTGTTGGTGTAGTGCTCTGAGCGCGGATTGCATCATCACGAAAGACTGCATTCGCGAATCAGATTCGAGTCAACACGGCTGCCATTCGCAACGAAGAGACCAGAAACAACGGCGGTCAAGCGATAGGACTCGCCCTAAATGCAGGGCGTTCGCTGTAGAGAGTTCAGCTCGTTGTTCAGAATTCAACCAGTCAAGTTCAAAAAGACCTAAGCGAATTATAGTGAAGTAAAAGTGTTGTTGTAATAAGTGTTTTTGTGAACATTTAAAGTTACCACCAATTAAAATTGTGAACTTGTATTATTTTTACTGTTTGTTTATTAAAGTTTTTATTTGTAAATTAATAAACTTGTGTTGTGTTTTATTTGCAAAATCCTTTACGAACTCGAAACCCTAAATTTCGTAACAATAACAACTTTAGCACAAACACAACAAGTAAACCAGTAAGAGCCTAGTCAAATGTCCATCTGATTTTTATAAACCGTTTTTTGTTTCGAATGCCATATTATTATTATTATTATTATTATTATTGGTGGGCTGGTAAGCCTTATGCACTGCGACCTTAAGGTCTATTGTGCTTCCCAGATGTCTACCACGTTATGTGGTGGCTCTTATAAATGCCAATATATCTGCCGGATCGATAGGTCTGGCATTCTGCCATAGAACTGTGTGAGCCTTGAGGTATTCAAGTCTTTTTCGGGTGATGGCATCACATATAAAAAGTATGTGTTCTGGTGTCTCCTCAGCCTCGCCGCTCGAATGCCATATACCCATTGATGGGACTTGTTTATTCCATCCTGTAAATAACTATGGATAGTTTAACAATTTATTTCGAATTATTAAGGGGCGTGTCAGTGAGTTACCAATTATCAAAATCGGTTAATTTCATATCAGCGAAATTTTTGGATTTGCCATTAAAATAGCTCCTTTGTCCTTCTAACTCAGCGCTGCTTGAAATTGTCTTTAACAACACGTCGAGTGCAGTTCAAATTTTCGGCTGGCGATACGAAAAAAGAAAAACAATGTTATCCAGCAAATATGCTCCCCAAAACCACTACACATGTTCCGAGTACACTCTCTCTATCTTCCGTAAAATATGTATTTGCATTCTAGAATGAAAACCAAAGAGAAAACAGGGACGATAGTCCACCGTCCTCGGTAAGATGAGAGTTTATCCTAATTATCCTTTATTTGCCATTGTAAATGATAAGGACCCTTTTTGTAACTTGATGTGTTTTTTTCTTCCTTCTATTTTGGTTCGTTGAAATATATGGAGTATTTGTTTTGTGTTTTTTTTTTCTTCTGCTGCTTGTTTGACAGGAAGACGCACGAGGAGGTGGAACACAATAATAATAATTCCCAAAGAGTGCACCTCCATTAGTGACCACGATAATTGCCGAAAGCGGCGACGGCGGCTATTGCAATGGAATGGGATAGCTGTTCGTGCTCCTGCATGTCTGTTCCTCGTGGTTGTGCAAATAATATCAAATCAACTCCTGCTGGTGATGTGTCCTGTTCCTTTTTTGTGTGTTATTTGGTGTGCATTGGTGAGTACACTTGTATCTGGACTGGAAAATCGTAAAGCTAACACACATACAGAAGGACTATCACCGAGCGACGGGCACTACTATGTATGTATGTATGTGCAGGAGTACCTACTCTACATTAGCGATGAACGCAAACACAGTCCAGAGGGAAGTAAATATGTAGTGTAGTCGAATGACCAAGTGGATTCGTTTGGTCTTCTTCTTCTACCCTCGACGGCACAAAGGAATAGCCGAGGTTTTGCAATTAATTTCACAATAGTACCACAGGTTATGGTGAGCGATATAGGAAAAGGCTGGTGGCCGAGGGGAGAAAGGTGGAAAAGGCGGAAAGCTAGAAACTTCTTGTCCGCCTTTTACAGCACTCTGTGTCAATCATACTCTGAAGAGCATTGATGAACGTGACGAGGATGTCCTACGACTTTCAGTTTGAGTCTAACCAACACAGAGTGAAGGTAACCATCAGCTAGAATGGAAACCGTCAAGGATGCTATGCGTTTTACGTTTTTCGTTTTTTTATATTTTTTTTTATATATTTTTATATATTACTGCCGAGTGGACGTTTCGGATTTTTTGTAGCAGTTTCCACTTTTTGGACAGGAAATTGCAACATCAAAGCGCGACGGCACAAAAGTCCTTGCACAGATTTCCTCTCTGTTTTGAAGCATTTTCCATTTGTTCCATTTACAAAACATTTTCGTAGAGTGTCTTATGTTACAGATGGGCGATGAAAAATTTGTGGTTGGTTTCCATGGTTCGGGACGGCGGGCGTTAGGTGGAAAAATTCATAAGAGATAAGTATTTTTATGTTTCGGTTCATCATGTGTAGTAGCACTACAATAACGCCTTGAGTTAAGGGTGGCACTTTTTTGTTAATTAAGTTTTTTATTAATACGAATTGTGGGCAACATACCCGCATAGGTACAGGTAATTTTTTTTAAGAAATTCTCTATATTAACTTCACTTGCCCGTGTGTTTGTGGGTTTGTGGATTTGTGGATTTGTGTGTCATGGAATCTTGCGATCAATTTTTGACCCACTTCCCAAAGTCCTATTTTATTGAAATGTTGCACACATGCATATCTCCGATGACAACACTTTCTGTTAAAATTTGAGGACCCTCGGGACACGGGGTCGGTGGGCTTCCCTACAAATATTTTACAAAATTTTACCCGATTTTCTTCAAATTTTATACACTTGTGTATACCTGATATATATACAACACTTTTTGTAAAAATTTTGGAGACCCCGGGCCCGGGTTCATGGGGCCCCATAACTTTTTTAAAAAGTATTATCCCGATTTTCTTCATATTTAATACACATGTGTATCTCCGATAGACAACACTTTTTGTAAAAAATTTGGAGACCCCGGGCCCGGGTTCGTGGGGCCCCATAACTTTTTTTAAAAAAATTAACCCGATTTTCTTTAAATTTTATATACGTATGTATCTCCTTTGAAAAACACTTTTTGTAAAAAATTTGGAGACCCCGGGCCCAGGGCCCCATAATTTTTTTTTTTAAAAAATTAACCCGATTTTTTTAAAATTTTATATACGTGTGTATCTCCGATGGGCAACACTTTTTGCAAAAATTTTGTAGACAGGGTTTGGAGGGTCATGGGGCCAGAGGTCCGAGGGGTGCCCATATAAATTTTTTAAAAATTAGACCGATTTTCTTCAAATTTTAACACATACCCATCTCCTATTAGAGAATTTACATGAAAAATTGTATTTTTATGGGTTGTTTTTTTATTCATCCGATTGTGGGCTGAGATTTCGTTTAATTTAATGTACGAGTATGTGTATGCTCTATTTTTTTCCAACATTTTGGAAAAATTATTTTGGAAAAATTAGTTTTGCAAGCAAGCAATAACAGGTGAAAGGACAGACGAACGGATGGAGTGATGATCTTAGAAATAGAGAGGCAAACAAACAGATGAATTAAGCAATGGATGAATAGACGGACGGAATGATGAAAAAATTGAAGAACAAGAGAGTTGGAGAGATAAATATACAGATTTTCGTACGGACTATTGCACTGGAGTATTGGATGGACAAACAGTTTGAAAGGCAGATGCACGGACTTATGTTGTCATTTGAATTACTGACGGAAGAATGTCCGTACGCACTTTTCATCTAGCAAGCGGTACGCAAAAGTAAAACTATTGCACTCCTTTATTTTTGTTGAAGAAAACAAAGAAGAAGACTGTAAACTGTGTGCTTGCCATGGTACGAAAAGTACTACTTGCGGTACTTGGAATAGTCAGCTGGTTACCTTCTTCTTGCTTTGATTTTGGAAAAAGGAAACAAGAAAACTCTAAACAATATATTTGGCATATTACGAAGTTTGTTCCTGTATATTACATAATGAGCGAGGAAGAATTTTAAGGATGCCAAACTGGATGACATCGACTCGAAGTGCGGGACCGGTGGAGAAATTTTTTGCGGAAGGCCAGGACCGGACACCGGTTGTAGAGCCAAATATTATGATGAATATTGTGATCGGATGTAAGCGGATGGAAAAATTAAAAAGTTCACAAAGTCAAGAGCCTTTGCTAGATCATCCACAATCTCGTTGCCAGCAATCGCTTTGTGGCCGGGCTCTCTTCGGTTGTGGCACGGCAACCATCTATTTCGATTAGGTTGCACTTGACCATGGACGTCAAAGTAGCATCTGGCCAGCCTTATGTTTACTGACTGGGAACTTAGAGCCTTCGATGCCGCCTGACTGACTGTCAGAATAAACAGTCTTTGCAGTCTAACCAAAGTTAAATTTTGAGCAAAAGTCGAGTGTGTGTATTTCGCCCTGGAAGGCAGTGGTAACGAGACTTTGGTATTGAGTACTGATTCCATCTTTGATTCGTCAGTGTACCAAACCAGTCTTCTTATGTTCTATGAACGGTTCCAACACCACTAGACCATATTTCACGATCACGATATTTCAACCACAAGTAAAGTATTCTCTGAACATTTCATCAGATGTGATGTCTGTTTTTGGGATTGAGTTCAGTATCTTTAAAAGACCCACAAAGACACTTGGCTTGTACTTATTTGTTAGCTGTAAAGTGATTGCACATATGGCGCAGCCATTTTCTTTATAAAGATTTGCAAAGGTGTTAGGCCGAAGACGGCTTTTATGGTATTTGCTTGGCAGGTGCACATAGCTATTGTACTTCCATGACGGGCACATCTTTAAAGTTTACTTAAATTCGTTACCGTTGTAGTCTTTTTAAGCTTTTGTGTCTACCATTTCATTCATTTTCATGATTTTTTGTGATCAAAAAAAAAACAAACCGGTTCCTTTCGCTCTCTGAGGATCACGAATTTTGTAAGCATCAGTTAGCATTCATATGAACGGATTTAATCGGATCACTTTTGTAACGAAGTTGCTTGGGTGACGATCACCTGTCACCTTTACATTGGAAAGTAATTAGTGCCTAATAATACTTAAGATAAAACATGCATGTAAGCTCAGTTAGGTATGATCACTTAGCAAGCGAGCGTAGCTAAGAATCAATCGAGCAAATGGTCGGAGATGGAAGAAATCGACTACTGAGAGCGAGGTACCCTTTCTGATGCTATCCTTGTCTAGAATTCCTTATAGGAAAAGGGCCGGTTTAATTGTTTGGATCGTCTAAGGATATTATCCCAGTGGGCCAGACGAAGTTTACCTTCCCATTTATTGATCATCGCTGTGGTGGCAGCCCAGCCGATACTACAGTACACAGATTCTGAACCAGCCCTGGCTTATTCATCAGCATATTCGTTGTCTGCAAAAGCCCAATTGAGTTTTACCCTGTTGACCCCAACCAGGTGCATCGTAGCAGCATTTAACTGATTTAGAGTCCATTATGCTGGACGATAGCTGCCTGACTATCTGAAAATTTATAAATCGTAGCACCTATAATACCTTTAGTAAGGTTTATCATAGCGCAGACCTCAATGGCATGGAGTTCCGCTTGGAAAATAGTGATATTGAGACTTTGCTCTTGGGTCCGAATATCCCAGCTCACACTCCAGAGTCCATCTTTGATCCGTCTGTGTACCAGACCAGACCTTTATTGCCCAGTGCTGGAGTATCATTAGACCAGATTGCTCGGTCGAATATTTTTACCTCAACTAACCTACCGGAACAGTACTCCCTGGCCATGGTGGTCCGGAATAGTATAAAACATGTCTCTTTCGGGAAATGAGTCAAGAATTTTCAGTCAGTAGTCATCTGGTTTATACTTATATTCTAGTTGCAGCTTGATAGCGCATCTAGCGGCCGTCTTTCTAATGTAGGTTGGCAGGGGTGAAAGCCCTACAACAGCTTCTAATGCGGTCGTAGGGCAGGTGCACATCAGCTCGATAGCGCATCTAGCGGCCGTCTTTCTAATGTAGGTTGGCTGTGGTGAAATCCCTACAACAGCTTCTAATGCAGTCGTAGGGCAGGTGCTCATGGCATCCGTTATACCTAGACAGGCAATTCTTTGTAGTTTCTGAAGCTTAATTACCGTTGTCCGTTCAGCAACTTGCGGCCCCCATATGATGGCCGCGTACGTGATAAGTGTTCTTGCCATTATGGTATACATCCTATGTATCATTTTAGGATTAAGACCCAAAGTTCAGCAGTAGAAGGGTCTTGAGGCCCACAGGGCCCTAGTAGAGCGTTCAATGGACGACTTGATATGAGAATTCCAGTTTAGTCTTTTATCAAGGATGACTCTGAGATATTTAACCTCACTGTAATACTCGAATGTGGTGCCTCTTATGATGATAGGTCCCATATCGCACAATCTTCGTTTCGTGAAAGGCACTAGAAAGGTTTTGCAAGAATTTATGCGAAGTCCTTCTCTACTGCACCCTTCTAAGACTTGAAGTAACGCACCTTGCATGTAATTTGTTATGGTCGTGCTGTGCTTACCACTAATTATAATCGTCAAATCATCAGCATATGCATACCCAATGGCGATATAGCCTCATCTAGATCGGCTAGAAGGTTGTTTATGACGAGTGACCATAGAAGGTAGTAGAGGACGCCTCATTGCGGGAGCCGTTAGCTCCAGACACCGACATAGACACTCTCCATGAGGAGGAAGTAGCGACTCGACTTTCAAGCATCGCCCTTATCCATTGGTTCGTGAAACCCTCGATACCTCTGCTACTGATTGCTATTGTTGTTGAGTCGTAGCCAGTGTTATCGAAGGCACCCTCAATGTCAAGGAAAGCACATAGAGCCATTTCCTTGGAGCAAAAAGTCCCTTTTATTTTGTTTGACTAAATAGTGAGGGCTCCCTCTGAGCTTTTTCCTTTCTTGTATGCGAACTGACTTGAGTGGAGAGGGCTAGCCAGGTTCTGATATGAACATCAATAAGTCTCTCCATAATTTTGAGAACAAATGCTGTTAGTCTTATAGGTCTGTTTGACTTAGGCAGCTCACTAGGCCTATTGCCTGGTTTAGGGATAAAGATAACGTTAACCTTTCTCCAGGTATATGGAATACAACCCCACTTGTAGCTGGCTGTAATTAAATCAAAATATTTTCCTTAGGCTCGTCAGAAAATCGAACCTGCGATTCAGAGGAGTGTTTCGGTACTGGTCCGCGTTTTAGCCGATTTGACTACTGTGCTGTGTACAGACAGAACCACTAATTGTTCAGATTTAAAACCGTCGTACTTAGACCCTGAAGGTCCGTTGTGATACCACAAGGATCTAGGAAAATTCCATGCCTACTCGGTGCACTCGTTGAACGTTGGTGCTTCGTATGAAGCGCAAGAGAAGCAAGAGTCTTGTATTTACCTAAGATTTATCTTTATGTTAGTTATATGGTGTGTAGAAGAGTAATTTGGCTACAAAAATAACTTCGTTAAACTTTATTGAAAAATAGCTTCGGTTAGAGTAAGTCGGTCTTAGTTATAAGTCCTACCGTCTGAGGGTTTTTAGTCGTACTATGTTGTAGGGCTTACAGAGCGCCTGGTAGATTTGATAATTAAGAAATGAGAGCTTATATGAGATCAGTTTAAAAAGTTGCCTGTAAAACAAAATCTTCTCGTTCCGACAACGACCATATCCCAGCCAGAAGGCGCGTTACAACATAAGACCAAAGATAGAGATCATTTTCGCTTTAGTGGTTATGTTTTGTGTTGTTTCCAAGCGCATAGAGCTATTGAGTAGGTTCTGCAACCTGCAATTTTTTAGTGCACAGAGGTTTTGGCATAGTTAAGAAAATTTTCAAAAGGTAATAACCAGGATCCGTCAAAATAATATTCAGTCAACAGTACAGTACAGTAAATGTATGAATCAACAAATGCATTAAAAGGAATACATAGATGTGTACATGTAACATATGCATAAAAGCAACAAAACATCTCATTTGCTGAACAACAATTGCAAATAGAAGTGCATCCGAAGGATGTGGGCAATGCAGTCAAATATCAAATATCCGCACGCAGAGCATCTGAGAGCAAACAACAAATAAATAAACAAGAAGCCTTAAAAACTACGTCTGCATATTCATATTGCGAGGGTTGCCAAATGCGAACGTTCACGTATCATATAGATTCTGCATGAAGTGTAATTGAGATTTGCTGCATGGCGCCGCCCGCCAGGCTGAGTTCGGGAAACATCAGCGGAAATACGAGCATTACAAGTTTACATCCTGAAGCGTAAATGTTTGCGGGAGCAAAGTGCATTGGCGAAATGCACTGATGGAGGTCCTTTAACTACGCACGACTGGATGAGCAAAGTGGTTGCCATTGCGTAAGAAGATTCGTGTGTAAGGACGGGGGCATCTGTGCACTGAGTAGTGTTCTTCTCCTTCCATCGGTAGATATCCACGCAATCTCATGCAGTCAATCATTGGAACTGCTACAATGTATAATGTTTTCTTAGATACCATGACAAGCGATGCCGGTCTAAAACCATTTCGATAATGCACTGCCCCGAGCTGACACCTGAGTCGAACGTTCCTTACTCACCCGTCGCTTAGTGCGCACAACGTGTACATCTCCATGACCGATTGATTAATGACTTCGAAGCGATGGTAAACTTTAGGAGACTAATTACTTTGGTGTTTGGTGAAATGCAGCTGAGTCATAGTGTTTGGACGGCATTGTGCTCGTGGCAATTACATGTAAGCAGGATATGAAAACTGCCTATTTGTTCGGATGGTTCCGGGAGCATCTGAAATTGTTAATTTTTGCCAAAGTTATCTCCGGCGAATACAATCGTTGCAATTTCTCATTGTGCAAATAATTACACAAAACAAACAATTGGAAAATTTATTTACCCAGCACTTTTGGCCAGGAGCTACGTATAATGAAGAGAGAGATGAATCATCCCACCTACCATGCATCGAAATATGAGTCTGAATGTTACGCATGCAATGTACCAAAACGAGCAAAATGTTACTGTGCTTCTGACAAAGGATGTTTGAACTTGAATTGCAACATCGTAACATCGTAGCATTGGACCTTGGACATTGAACAGAATATTCGAGACGTGGTTAAATAGAAACGAAACGTACTTGCCAGCTGAACTAACGCCAAAAATGAAGATCCAGCTTGTGCTCAGAAAGTTTTCTCAAGAAAACTATCAACCCTTTGATGATCACGTACTACCGAAAAAGCCTACGGAGCTGGATTTCGACGAATTTATTTTTAAAACTAAAGCCACCGTTCGGATACCGTGAAACAAGATTCGCAAACCAACACAAACGCTTCGAGTTAAAAAAGGCCGAGGAAGAAGCTTATTCAGTCTATGCAACACGAATCAACAAAATTTGACATCAAAATTTGCACACCAGATGACTTGAACGTTTTGTTGTTCATCAGTTGACTTGTAGTACAAAAAGGATTCGTTGATACTTGAAAAGTCGACGCGCAGTATGCAAAAACTTGAAGCTCTCACCGATCCTCAGCAAATCGAAGTGTTCAAAAAACTTACGCTTCAGGATCTGGTTAACGAAGCAGATAGAATCGTTTGCATGAAGCGCGACAAAACCAAAGTAGTCGAAGAGTTCGAAGAGTCCAAGCGGTCCAGCAGAAAAATAAATTTATCAGCTTGCAGAGCTAGCCATTTTCAAAAGAAAGCTCGAACCTGTCCAGCGTTCGGCGATCAGCACCGAGTATTCAATTGTTTTGACAAAGCGAAGAGTTGCGAAAAATGCTAGAGCCTGAATCATAAAGCTGGTCACTGTCAAAGAGGGAAAGGCAGCATTCGTCATGATGTCCGTCGACAGGAAGCGAACGTCTATTCCCAATAAAAGTGTCATACATTACGAGGTATGTTGTTATAAAGATTTTATAAAGCAGAAGTTCGAGAGAGCCAACAAAAATACTCAAGAAGCAGACCTTCAAGTCAATCAAGTCAGCGAAGTCAATAATGCTGCGCAATGCGAGTTTGTTGAACCAAAGATCAACGTCGCGAACGTGAAGCTACAGCTCGACACAGCTTCAGATATAACGATCATCTCGAAAAGAAACTGGAGCCGCCTTGTTAAACCAACCCTCTAGAGCGTCTCTCAAAACCAGCAGGCAGCGCATCCGGAGATGATGTTCCGCTGCTAGGAAGTTTTCCATGTGTCATCGAGTTGAATGATGTTGAAGAGTCCGTTGAGTGCTATGTATATTCGAGAAATTAACAACCTTTTCGGAGTTCCTTGGCTAAACGCTTTCAAGTTGTGGGGAGTTTCACTCAAAACAGTGCCGTTAACAGCATCCATCACGACGATAGCTTGACAAAAAAAGCTCTGCCTGAAGTTTTCTCGGAAGTTCTCGGATGCTGCACAAAAGTTAAAGCTTCCATTGAATTGAAGCCAGAAGCGAAACTAGTTTTCCGCAATGCTCGACCAGTCCCTCATGCCGTAGCTTCCGCAGTACATGTAGAACTTGAACGCCTTCAACATCTCGCAGTTTTATCACCTATCTCTCATTCCGAATCAGCAGCTCCGATCGTGGCAGTCAAGAAGAAAAATGGCAAGATTCGAATATGTGGTGATTACTTATCAGTTTGGAGCCAAATCAGTATCCATTGCCAACACCAGAAGAACTTTTTACAATCTTGGCAGGCAGAAAAAAGCGTTCAGCAAAATTGACCTGAGTGATATATCCAAGTCGAAAACGATGAACAAGCAAAACAACTGATGACCATCAATACTCACATCGGCCAATTCAACGTCAACGGACTGCAAAAAGGTGTGAAGACAGCTATCTCCTGGAATTTTCTAGAAAATAGTCAACACAACTTGTTTCTGGTCTCCACGTTACGGACGGCAGCCTTGTTGACTCGCATCCGATTCGCGGTTGCAGCCTTTCTTGGTGATGCAATCCGCCCTAGAAGCACTATTAAAAAAGACAGTGGTCCAGGTCGACGGTACGTTCGAACCGTTATAAGATTATGGTTGTAACGTTGGTCAATCAACACATGGTTTATCTGAATGCGAGTGCCTTTATCAGAAGATACCCTGTGGCTTTTGTATATTCTTCATCATCATCATCATCATCGTGACCTGTAACCCCGTTTGGAGCATAGGGCGTCAACAAAACGTCTACATCCTTCACGGTCTGCAGCAAGGGGATTCTGCTTCTGCTAAGACAGTTGATTTCCTTGTTTTTCTTCGTCTTCCAATCCGCCGTGCACCCTGTGGATTCCATTCAAAGGACTGCTTTGCAATTTCGTCGTTTGGTTTCCTCAGTGTGTGACCAATCCATTGCCATTTACGCTTTCTTATATCGACGTCCAGCCGCTCTTGACTTGTCCTGCGCCACAATTCCTCGTTTGGAGATTTGACTGGATTTCCAAATTGGGGTCAGAGTACCAAAAGCAGCACGAGCTTTATTAATTCTACTTTTAACGTCCTGATCCATACCGCCATTTGCAGAAACAATACTGCCAAGGTAGTTAAACTGTTCGACTTCTTCCACTGGCGTCTCCTGTATTATAATACGCTGCTGTGTGGAGCGGCCTGTGAGCATTATTTGTGTATTTTTGATGTTTATTCTTAGACCACTCGACTCTCCCTTCACTTTCAGTGTTTGGCACATCCCATTCAGCCCACTGATGTTATTAGTCAGGAGGCATATGTCATCGGCATAGTCTAAATGACTAGAGCCTTTCAAACGGTCTCCATTGAATGCCCTGTCGCTCCGCTGTACCAACACTGGCCGTCAGTACGTCGTCTACCGCCAACAGGAAGAGGATTAGCGATAGAACATCCCCCTTTCCAACACCCTGTTGCACTACGAAGGAGTCGGATAGCTGCCCATTGTGTAAAACAAAACACCTTGCGTTGTTATAGGACTCTCTAATAATGGCAACAATTTTTGGGGGAATTCCTCTACCAAGCAACGATCTCCATATACATTATCGGCTAACTCGATCAAAGGCCTTCTCAAAATCCACGAACATGAGGTAAAGCGGTGATTGAAATTCCATCGACTGCTCAAGGACGATACGCAGGGTTATGATATGGTCGACACATGATCGACTATTGCGGAAGCCAGCTTGATGCCTCTTGAGTATACACTCGATTCTATCATTTATCCGAACGAGAATGATGTTTGCCATTAGTTTTGGGAAAACAGACAAAACGATGATACCACGCCAATTGTTGCAATTCTTAAGGTCACCTTTCTTTGGCAGCTTAACAATTACACCATCCTTCCAGTCATTGGGATAGCTTTCGTTTTCCCAAATACTTGGTATCAATGGATGTACAATACTAGCCGTTGTCACGGGATTGGCTTGCAGGAATTCAGCTGGTATTCCATCAAGTCCAGCTACTTTGTTGGTTTTGAGGAGATTTATTGAATTTTGGATTTCCGATTCTGAAGGGGGTTCGCTTTTGATACCCCTATAGGACCTGCGCATCTCGTTAAGTTGGGGCACTTCAGCACTCTGCTCAACGGAATTCTCATTTAGCCGGACACAAAAATGATCCTTCCATCTGCGTAGCTGATCCTAAATTGATACCAAAAGTGAACCATCCACATCAATTACAGGATGATTGGAGTTGCTTTTTTTCCCAATAACATCTTTGGACATTTGGTACAGTTCACGGATATCTCATCTTCTTGCAGCGTTTCCCGCATTATCTGCGAGTCCATCTTACCTCACCCTCCTGTCACGTCTCACACAGTGATCTTGTGTGCAATGCGATACTCGCTTCACAATTCAGCCTTTTGTTGAACATCTGCTTCGGCATTTATTTGCATTTTCAACGATTTGCTAAGTTCGATTTTATCCCAGGTGTCTTGGGATATCCAAGAGTCTCCAACTCTTGTCCGCCTGGGTACAGTTTCGGCTACAGCCTCCATAAAAACACTTTTTATTTCAACCCACATCTCATCAATTGTTGAATGCTGAATTCCGTTTAATGACGAAGCTCTGTCTGTTAAGGGTGGTGACATAGTTACGACGAATGTTGGGATCATTTAAAGTATTCGTACTGAATTTTGAACTCCTTGCTGCATCGTGCGCTTGTCTTTGTACGGCAGCGGTGCGTAGTTTGAGACTCATCAGAACCAAATGGTGGTCACTTCCCACATCGGCATTTCTTATACTTAAAATTGAATATTCTTACGCGAAAAAATACTACTCGCAAGGACTAAGTTATTACTTGCTGCCATCCCTGTGACAGCTTAGGTTTATGTCATATTCTGATTTTTGTAAGACATCATTCCCCGTCTACCGCATTTATTTGGGTAATATACGCTTGACTTTTTCATTGGATTTTCACCCAAAGAAACAAATTCTTAAAAAAGGACCAACAATTTTTTAGTTCTAATTATGTTGTCTTAACTTTAAAATTGGGAAACATTTTCTATCCACCACTGTATGTTGTATGGCACCCAACAAGTGAACTGACAATCTAAGAATTAGTAAAGTCAGCAATATTCATGCAGAAATCCGCACATATCTCGCATGACAACTTGTGCGATTAGGGGATTTGCTGGAATTTCAAAAAAAAAAAACACACAATTTTCCACCCAATGAGATTCCCAATGGATTGCTCGCAGCAATCTTCTAAACCACGAGAAGAAGGGTTACCTAGCTACTTAAATATATTTGCATGTGTGTGTGTGTTTGCTTGGAGATTTCTAATTTGAATGTAGCCTGAATATGCAAACGAGAACACCAAAAATTTCAAATGTTTACCTTAGCTGGCTGAAGCTGCATCTGAAGTTTCTGCGTCACGTTCTGAACTCCTTCTCTGTCTAAATACTAAGATCGCTTCTTTGCGATGGTGATGATGATGATGATGATGGTGATGGTGATGATGAAAATTAATGATAGACAATTCATAGTGTACTCAGCGAAGTATCTCGCATCCTGATGCATGCATGCAAATCCATTACTATTAGTCATTTGCTAAAATTTGAGCGCATACATGCGGTGGAATGGGTGTATCTCATATGCAAATTTGTGTTGTACCTATTACAAAGCGCTCACAGACAGACAAACAGATAGAGTCAGTGTGTTAATTTTTCATTTTTAATCAATTCGTAATCCTCTCAAAGGCACTGAAATCATTGGAAAAGGAAAACAATTTATCACTCCTTGTGAGAAGGCAAAAACATTCTCTCCGTTTGAGATGCATTATTTAATTGAATTCATCACATCGCATTTACGAAAGATACTCAGATACAGATTCAAAGATAATGGCAACTTTCTAATTTCAACTCATCATGTACAAAATTGCAAATGAATAATTACTTGGCACTTATCATATCTATGTGATACACGTATTCAGATATTCGGGCACTTACTTATCATATCTATGCGATACACATATCTAGATACGATAGCAGTAGTCAGTATATACCATGTATGCTCGGCACTCAGTCAAATTGGCCAAAAATGTCAAATGCATTGTTTTGGCTGGTAGAACTCTTCGAATACACAAAATACCAAAGAACACCGAACAAAAAGACTTCTTTGGCTGAAAAATGACTCCATCATTAGTCAACCGCACTCCAGCGGTAGCGACTGAGCGACCCCGCTCTCGTGCGGTGCGTTTCCATTCCAAGTAATAAAAAGTGTTTGTCCGCCAGTCAGCAGCATCAGCAGCATTCAACAACAATTTACCCGTTCAAAGTTGCCACATGACACATGTCATATTTTTGAGAAGCTACACCGTATATTTCGTGCACCCCGCACCCATCGTCTCCTTGTCAATGCATTCATATGCAAATTTTGTTTAAATTCTTTGACTCCTTTTTTCAAAAAATGTCAAATGTGTGCTTTCGCTTCTCTAGCTGTAACCTATTGTTCTGGTGCCGGCGGAGCACAAGCAATTCACTTCACACACTCGCATCACCTCATTGTTGTTTATTACACTCGTCATTCCGATCCCGACGTCCATGTAAATCTTCCACAAGGCGCTTTTCCAATATTTATGTTTCGCAATCAAAATGATGTATCGCTTGTGATTAAGGTGGCGCCTTTTTGTTTGCTTATTGGACGGATGGATTGCGCGTTTTCTATTCGAGTCACAAAGAAGCCAAGCAAATTACTGCAAACATTCAGAAGAACCCATAGTCGGTGATAAATAGAATTGAATTCGAGTCTAGCTATTGTCTAATGATTGATATGTACGAGCAGTTTTAGGATGAACTACCCGCAAGTGACGCACTGGATAGAATAATGGTTTCAGCCTAGTAATTTGTTGAACAAAGGTACAACCATTCATGTTGTGTGTGTTATATTTTTGTACACAAATGGAAATGACCTACAATTTAAAGCCTTATCAGAAAAGCTTCTCATTCCATGACAGTTATTACTCTCGGACGTTTTTCTAGACATTTGCAAGAGTGACATTTGTTTTTCTGGGATTCGAACTTCGAAACGCCCGCTCAAAAGTCCAACTCGCTAACCACTAGAGCAGCGGTTCCCAATCTTCTTTTGGCAGCGGAACACTTGTTGGGATAGAAATTCGTCTCGGAGCGCTTCGTCATCTGTGTGCCATTTATCGTTAGGCTAGAACCATTTACCGATTTTAATTATTTTCTTTTATTGAGTAAAAAACAACAATGTGAAGTTACAAAAATAAAATACATAAATGTGATGGCGGTCAGCCATCAGCAGAATAGGGACAATAACACAGAATGCATCAGAATTGCAGGTGGCCGTAACTATCTGTGACTGGTGGAAGTGCAATCAAACTTCCACGTGGTGGCCACCGGTAATTTTACTCCAATACAGGAAAAGCTGAATGGTCGGGCTAGTCCCTTAAAAGTAAGGTTGGCGCTATGCCAATAAACTCGCCCGTAAAAAAGTTCTATTACGGAACCTCAAATTAGGCTCGGATACACTGATGAATGACGACAACTATGGCAACAAGAGCTACTTAACGATTTAAGAATTTTCTCTTGAATGCTAGCTCACTGTATAGAGCACATATAACTTATATAAGAGCAATCCATGAGATGCGGTGGATGGGGAATGGTGTCTTACAAAAATCAGAATATGACAAAAATCAGTTAGCGACTGAGCGTAAGAATGTTGCGTACCAAGCAATGCGACAATCTCATAGAACGCGGGCACGCGAGAAGAAGAAGGCAAAAGAAAGCCGCCTGGTTGAAGAAGGAGTGCAAGTATGGAAGGAAGAAGCAATGGCAGAAGGCTGGCGAAAAGGCATCCTGTGTCCTATACATAAGAAAGGTGATATCACAGCATGCTGTAATTATCGAGGTATAGCGCTGTTAAGTACGGCGTACATATATGATTTTCTCCTCTATCATAAAAGACAGGATAGCCCCATGAGCTAAACTCATCATTGGTCCACATCACTGTGGCTTCATCCCCAGGCAAACTAAAAACTGTTCAGATTTACACCCTCAGGAAGGTGATAGAAAACGTCTAAAGCATCAAAACTTTGTATAGACTTTAAAGCCACCTATGATAGCATAGCCAGAGAAGAACTTTATAAAGCCATGAGAGAATTCGGCAACCCAAATAAACTGGCACGCCTATATAGGTTGACCAAGACCAATGTTATAAGCGAAGTAAAAATATCCGGATCACTATCAAGCTCATTCAATATCTATAAAAGGCTCCGACAAGGGTATGGACTGACCTGTGACCTCCTTCAACCTGGCGTTGTAGAAAGTAATCCGAGACTCCGACGTAACGGCGAGAGCCATAGACTTTATAATGATGAGATCTACGAGCGTTATCGCGATGGCGACATCGTGAAGAGAATTAAGCTCGGTAGGCTCCGGTGGGCTGGACACCTAGCTCGTATGAATGAAGAGGTTCCTGCTCGAAAAGTCAAAAGACCAAGCCTACGCTTGAAGAATGGCGTAGACCAGAAGGCTGCTCAGACTTTAAGGAGTTCCACCTGGATGACATTGGCTCGAAATTGGGACCGGTAGATTGATTTTTTGCGGGAGGCCAGGACCGTAACCCGGTATTAGAGCAAAATATGATAGAAAAAGAAAATGCTAATATATATGTAAATCAATCATATTCTTCTGAATGCAAATTTTAATGTTTAAGAAAATGAAGCGCTCTAGATGGTTTCATCGATATCCTTCTTAAACGCATCTTTTGTTTTTGAAAATATGTAATCGTTATTTTTAGGAGATCGTCGAAACAATTTAACTACTTTTTGGTTGATTAGATTTATATATGTTCATTATTTGTTAGATCAACTTCATCAGTAGTATTATTGACGATTAAACCCGTTCTAAGATAGCGCAGCTTCGCAGCTTCGCAGCTTGCCATGTAATTCAGGCTGAATCAGTTTAAAAGGATTTTAGTTTAATTTTTTTTGTGGGAAATAATGTTTTTGTTTTGTTTTTAATTTTTTTTTTCTTGTGTCCACTTTTACCACTTTTCCATGCATGCACGCGGCACAAGTGGAATATCTAAAATGCTCTATGAGACCTAGCTGTTCACAAAACTTCAGCTTTCTATGTCGTGTGTTAAAATGGACCTCAAAGAAGTTTTTCGATGCATCGCATGCGACACTCAGGACGCGCGACAATGCCATCGCAAGCCGAACGCTAGCCAATTCCAATAACCAAGGCCATAACAAATTCCGACTGGTAGAAGCCAAGATATACGAGTAGACAAGCCGACAAATTGACAAGCTGACAAACTGACATACTCATCAACTAAAATACGAACGCTGAAAAAATTCTCTTCTCCTCTGATAATTAGCTTCGCCATTATTTGTTTAATCTTAAGATAGTAAAGCGAGCTTCTTATCTCGCCACAAGGATAGTTGTTCATCAGTCTAAACACTGAATTGTCTTAAAAGCCCAAGAGTAACCATTTAATTAACAAAATTCGTAAATTTTTTTTTTAGAAAACACACCCGTTATGTATATTTAGTTGTAATTCAGTCTAAAGACTAATTTATCTTAGAAGCCTAATAGTATGCAACGTTAAATGTAGGTCTTTCATTCATAAGCGTAGGTCAATCAGTAATAAGCGTCTTCTGAAATAAACTGAAAAACCCACATTTTAATTTGCAAACGTTTAGGCTTAAGATAAATCGATGGCGGTGCATATATTGAGAATTTTTTTTTAATTTTTTCACGGGTAGTAACTCCTATGAATGAAAAAATTACGCCATCGCAAGCCGAGCGCTAACCAATTGTTTTAAAATAAGTCCCATCAAATTTTGACTGTTAGCACCGAGATGTATTCGGTGAAAAATTTTTATGTCATCTGATTATAAGCTTCGCCCTTCGGGCTCGCTATTATAACAAATGCATATGAAATTTACCGAAATTACCGAGATAAATCAAAATAAAACAACCCCTAAAAATTAAAATTGTTCGTGTAAATTCTCTAATCGGAATAACACAATGTGAAAAGTTTGAAGAAAAAAAATCGGGTGAATTTTTTAAAATTTTGTATGGGTGCCTGCGGAATTCGAGGCACGATCGCTTCCAAATTTATATAAAAAGTGTTGTCTAACGGATATTTGAATAAAATATTTGTATGGGAGCCCCCCGAGCCCGTGGCCCGAGGGGACCCGAATTTTAATAGAAAGTGTTGTCACAGGAGATACACATGTGTGCAAAGTTTGAATAAAGTCGGTCTGAAGGAAGTGGTTTAAAAATTGTTCACAAAATTCAACCCACCAGCCAGCCAACCAGCCAGCCACAGGTACGCGAAGTTAATATAGAGAATTTAAAAATTAAAATGTTTCACGTAAATTTTTCAATAACCAAAAGTATAAAGAATCCCACTATTGATGCTGAAAATCAAAAACAAATGCGAAGCCCTGCAACCCAACAACAAAACAACCACAGTCGGAAAGCAAGCAGCGCATCAGCTTATCAGCGCACACAGAACACAGTCATTATAGTATGATATGATCTGATGCCGCTATAAGTAAAAAACATTGTATGGGAGCCCACCGATCCCGCAGCCCAATCACTCTCAAATTTTAACAGAAAGTATTGTCATGGAAAACACAGATGAGTGCAAAGTTTGAATAAAATCGGACTTTAGTAAGTGTGTTAAAAATTGATTACTAAATTCATCATCCCTTATATGCTAAAAACATGTGACAAACTTTATTGTCCCTTTTTTGATGTCTGGAAAAACAGCAACATTTACAAAAAAATGTACCATCATAGATACAACTTTTACAGCCGGTACTGTCTTCAATCGCTAAGAACAACACTGCAGAATCCTCCACACAGCAGATAATGTGGAATTAACAATTAAAATCCAGCAACATTGCAACATTGATTAATGGATGTTCCTTGATTGGATTTGACTTTTCGACTGGATGTGTGTGAGTACAGTGAGTTATGCACATACCTTCATACATTAGAAGGTACCGACGCTCCCTCTTAAATGGATGGAATGATAATGACATGCAGATGCCATACGTACTGATAGAGGAAGCACTCTCAGTATGGTCCATCCACAATGACTTGCTACACTAATCCTGAAAATCATGCTGAGAAATGTGCGATATGTCTATGAATTTCGGGTTTAATTTCGCAGATTTTGATTTTGAATTTTAATTTTGGGTGAATTTCAACCCTTTCGCAGGATTTTTCAGATATATGACTTATGGGAAGTGCTTGCAGAGGGTTGATAAACGATGTCCTCTTATCAGAGTGCATCGCATTGTCGCAAGCCGTCATCCATTTTAATACATTTATTTCACTTTGAAGGGTTGACGGGGAGACTGGCTGTTTAACTTTTGCGCGAAAGCCGAAAGGGCGAAAGGGTGTTAGGCGCACACAAAACCCAACGCTAATAAATCGAAACGCAAAGACAAGACAACTGCGACGCACATCTCAAGAATGGGATCTATTATTTTCATATTTCGCTTTCATTTCCGATAAATTGGTTGTTGGTCAAGGAGAGGGGCAATAAAAATATCACGTCCATCGCCATTTAGACTCCATGTAGAAGGCAGTTTTTCATCTCCAAGGAAATGTACTTTTCAACTTGACTTGTCTCGGAATATAAATAATTTTTTTTGTTGCCTCACTATCGAACCGTATCGCCGTATCATTATCTCAGCTCAGTTGTTGTCGTTGTCAAAATGGTCAAGAGGGTTATTTGGATTGCCGCTTTTCTCGGGGGTTATAAAAACATTTTCAACATTCGACGAACAAAAACAACAAATATGGGTCAAATAAATAAATCTTATTTCTTTTGACATTCCATTTGGTGGCCGGCCTTTTCATCTGTTAAGTTCGAGCAAAGTTTCGCCCAGGAGCGATTTAATCCTTTTAATTAATTGAAAACGCTCCCGAGAGCAGTCACTTTTCGGGATTTATGGAGTGCGAATTGTCCTGCTTTACTGCTGCTGCTGCTGCTGCGGCTATCGGAAGTGTATATTCATTAATTATAATTACTTGTCTGTGGGCAATTAATATGGATCTTGGCGACGACTGGCCAAGGGGCCAAAATGCATAGTAGAGAGCACCACACAATGGACTAGGCAACTATGCAACTATCTGATTGTTTGATGTGCAAAAAAATGTGAATGTGCTCGCCTGACAGTCGATTGTAATCTGGTTTCCAGTTTCGTGATTAATTGTGATATTAAATTGATTGCCGCTTAATACTTGTTTATGTGATGCAGAGAGAGAGAGAGAGGGGTTGATTGGAAGAGGATGTGTTTTTAGGAAATGTATTACATATTTCGGCAATGTTGGTTTTTGGAAGGGTGCCTAGAAATTATTAATCTTGACAGTTAAACAAAGAATAAAACGCTCTGAATAAGATGAGCTTGATACAATTAATGTTCTATTATTTTATTGGACAAAAAAATCAAAATTTTGC
The DNA here is from genome assembly GCA_947095585.1 of Nephrocerus scutellatus. NCBI lineage: Eukaryota > Metazoa > Arthropoda > Insecta > Diptera > Pipunculidae > Nephrocerus > Nephrocerus scutellatus. The sequence continues at coordinate 82,538,166 of OX352765.1, read as the reverse complement.
AAAACTTGCGACAATTACGGGAATGGTGCCACCATATAAAAATGAGATGCTTTCAAAAATCTACTTGTTATAGGATTGCTCACTTAGATCGCTAAAGTTTATTTGTGTTACAGCAGGATCTTAAATCTTTCCCCCTCTAAAAGACTCATTCAGGGCTTTTAAAAAATCGTAGGATGACTCGCACTTTGCGATTGTGAGATCTAAGAGGTTGTCCAGTTTTCCAGTTTGTGCCTTGACATCCTGCGATTTGAGAATAGATTGTTTATAGGACTTAAATGTAAGTCCGTCCTGTTAACAGTATCATATGCTGCGGTTAAGTCGACAAAAGCAACAGATGTTTTGAATTTCCTTTCAAAGCCTGCCTCAATGTGTCGTCAAGGATAACACTTGGTCCGTGCAACTTCTACCAGAACGGTGGTTGACAGTTGATGTCCACTTTTTTTTTACAAGACTCGTCGAGCGAACTTAGCAATTGGTGGCCAATTTCCGGGTCTCCAGATACCTCAAAGTCAATAAAAAGTTGTTCTTCAGTCCATCCAGGAATGTACTTCCTTCTGAAACCACTGGGAATATGTTTTTCGCGATTGCTTTTACAATACCTACGAATCTGTCATAGCATTGAGATACTGGTGGGATGAACCGTAGGCATGGGTCAATTTCATTAGCGAAGTTATTCCAATTTGCTTTTGAAAAGTTTCACCGCGGCCTTTGAACCGAATCAGTTAGTGGTATTTAAATACCGATATCGACCGGGCGTGTTGACTTCTCCGAAAATCCGACAGGACTGTTCTAGAAGTTATTAGAGGGTGATGTTTCGCAACGAGGCACAGATCTGTGTTGTAGCCTATTCTCCATCTGCTGACAAATCAGTTATTTTTCAAAATCAGAAATTACAACACATATTGCACAAATCATCCACAAGACCATGTATGTACTGCCGAATTCCAGGCAACCACGATATCAATTAAGACAAAACAAAACTTATTGTCATTAACGTCGGTGTATAGTCCTCCAAAAACATAAAATTAGCTCGGATCAATATAAATCCATGATACAAAAACACAAAAACCGATTCATAATGGGTGGCGAATTTAACGCAAAACATACGCAATGGGGATCTCGTCTAATACAAAACAAAAGGACGCGAACTGCTAAAAGCGATGCAAGAAGAAGTTTGTGAACCAATTTCAACTGGTAGGCCAACATACTGGCCAATGGATAGAAAGAAAATTCCAGACCTGATCGACTTTTTTTTTTTTTACAAAACTAGTCTCCAGAAATGTACATACTACAAAGATCAAAGAAGGAAATGATTTACATTCTTATCACTCACCAATATATTTAGTCTATAATGACAGGATAAACATGAAAAATACAAATGCTTTGTAGACAAATTTACGGACTGGAATTACTTTCAGGCAATATTAGACAAGAATTTAAATTTTAACACAGTGGTGCATAATAAAAACCAACTAGAAGAGGAAGTATTAGATTTTACGGAACAAATACAAAAAATAGCTTAGGAAAGTACTCCTCAAAAAAAAAAGAAATAAATCGGATATAGTTACCCGACACAAATACTTAACATTAATATCCGACAAAAGAAAATTAAGGAAAAAATGTCAACAATCAAGATACCCGTTGTACAAGTCACAATTAAACAAGCTTACGGAAATGATTCGCTCCGAATTAAACGAGTTTAAAAATAAAGCAGTTAATCGAAAGTTACGGCAACTAACAACCGATAAATCGACCGAATACTTATTGTGGAAAATAACTAAAAACTTTAAACGTCCCATTTAACACAACCCACCGATTAAGTTAAATAACTTATGGCCCAAAGCAATTAAAAAATTAGAAATATTCGCCGAGTATCTGACGAATGTATTTCAACCTAATGAAAGGCAAAATGAGGTAATATGACCGGAAATCGAGCAACTCTCTGTGGAAATTCCTCCAGTTACACCCTGCGAAGTAGAAACTACTATACAAAAAGATCTCAAAAGGAAAAAGTCACCTGGCTATGATCTTATTACTGCTGAGCTAGTACAACACCTACCGCCAATAGCTAAGACTAAATTAATAGTACTTCTAAATGATTGTCTGCGTCTGGAGCATGTCCCCTGCTACCGGAAAGTTTCAGAGTTTATAATGATCCCTAAGCCAGGTAAGGATTCGCACCAAATGTCTTCCTACAGGCCTATCTTGTCAAAAATTTTCGAAAATATACTAAAGAGACTCAAGCCACTTATAAATAGTGAGAATATGATTCCGTCTCATCAATTTGGTCTTAGAGACCAACATTCTACTATCGAGCAAGTACATAGAATCACCAACATTGTCGCAGAAGCCCTTGAAATTTAAAATGATATGTTCTGGACGTCGCTCAAACGTTCGATAAAATGTGGCATAAAGGATTACTATATAAGCTCAAAACTCTTTTTCCTAGAGAATATTCAACAATTTTAGAATCTTATCTCACTGATAGATATTTCCTGGTAAAACAAGAAGATGCCTATTCTGCGTTGAAAGCCGGTGTTCCCCAAGGAAGTATACTAGGCCCAACAATGTATATACTCTTCGTAAATGACATGGCAACATTTTTGAACTGCACACTTGCTACATTTGCTGATGACATAGCCATTCTCTCAGTTGGAAAAAATGAAATAGAATCAACTCAACTTCTACAGAATGGTGGCAATACTGTATTGGACTGGACTAAAAAATGGGGCTTAAAGCTAAATAGCCGAAAATCCATACACGTTAATTTTACTAACAAAAGGATTCAACATGTTCCAATTATTGTTAATGGGATACAAAAATATCTTATTATAAGACAGCAAAGTACTTAGGAATAAACATGGACGCTAAATAACGATGGAAGGAGAATATAAAAAAGAAAAGAGAGGATCTTAATATTAAGCTAAGAAAACTCAATTGGCTCAACGGCAGAAGATCTGTTTTGTCGATACATAACAAACTGTTATATTTATAAACAAACATGAAGACCAGTATGGACATACGGCATTCAATTGTGGGGGTTTGCTGCTAAAAATAACATCAAAATAATTCAGCGCTTCCAAAACAAGATATTAAGAGGCATAGTAAATGCTCTATGGTATGTCAGAAAAATACTGTTGAAGAAACGATCCGTGAAGTTGCAACAGCCCATCACTCAAGACTTGGACGACATATTAACCGGGAAGCAGCAAAGTTTTGCGCTACAATTGAGATTCATCGAAGTTTTAGTCAAACCTATATTGATATACTGCAGCATGTGGCGGTGTCTTTCCACCTTTCGTTTGTTGAGACTTCCGCCTCTTTCCAAAGTGCAAGCTTGATAGCTCAATAGGCATCCCAGCAAATTCTCTTTCCGGTGGCAACTTGAACTGTTCACTCATCTCGTTAATAGAGAAATGGCAGCTCATCGCCATCTTTTATGTCAGGAAGACCCTTTTCAGCGATTTTATTGCCGCCTGACCGTGCATATAATTAATATTTCGTTTTGAAGATATTGTACTATGCTTCAGGCCATTTATGACCTTCTCCATAGCTATCACCTCAACCTGGTATACGCTGCTGTGATTACGGAGGCGGACAGTTTCAGTCTGTCACAGAAGATTCCAGCTCCAAATCGACCGTCTAACTTACAGCCGTTCGTGAAGAACTGCATCGCTTGAATATCCGGTTCGGATCCACTCTTCCAGTATTCTCTGGAGAGAATTGTTCTTCGAAAACCCGTATCGAAGCATAACACGGGTATATTGTACTCAAGATCCATCAGCTCTTGCTTTAATGATTTAATTATAGTCGAGTGGCCTATGTGGAGACATATCCACTAATTTTCTGCTAACAGTCGAGTAGACCTATTGGCCGCTTTCTGTTTGCCAAATATATCTAATGTACCATAATGGAGCATATAGTTATAACTACTAAGGCGTGTGTTAATATTGTGCTCAGCTCACCGCTTATTAGTATGCAGGGCGGTCTTGCAACCCTCTCCATTATTTTCCTATACGGTAACTTTTTCCAGAAATTTCGCTTTGTCAGCAGAAACTACTCTGGTACGGTTTTAAGTCGAAGGAAAAACTGTCAGGATTTTATATTTTCTAATGAAAAGGCCAGCCTTAATTTTGGTCGTCTCCTATTTGACTCTCAAATCGCATTTGTTTGCCCATTTTCCGACGATTGGGAGGGCATTCTGCATTGCCTATCCCTAATCGTTTGAAGGTATTTCTCTGAAACAGCTAATGCTGTGTCATCAGCAAACAGTATCACTATTATGCCTTCTATATCCAGTTCAAATAGTAATCCGTTAAAGAAGAGGGTCTAGGACGCTTCCTTGTGGATCTTCCTCTGACTGCACACGTTCTTATAGTGGAGCCCATAAGCTCATCGTAGCAATCCTTTTTGAGAGCATATGATTGATTAGCCTGCTTACAGGGTAGTTCACATACAGGAGACATAACCCTTATCTGATTGCCTCTGTTTTAACGTTATTTAATAAGAATGCGATTTTAACTTTGCTTTGACTCATCACACCACAAAAGGTAAACCTTATTGATTAACAAAACCATTCAAAGCCCCCCGCGATGATCGCATTTTTCCAGCGCTCTTACAGAGGGCAATCGATCACATCCTACCGGGTTTGATTGCTTAATTTCGAATCAGCTACAGCTGCGGTAACATACCTGGAATAAGGTAAACGTAATTGTTATCCCCAAACCAGGCAATAGGCCCAGTGAGCTGCCTAAATCATACAGACCTATAATTCTAATATCATTTGCTCTCAAAATTATGGAGAGACTTATTGTTGTTTATATCAGAGCCGGACTAGATATATCAACCCCTATTCACTCAAGTCAGTTCGCATTCAGAAAATGTAAAAGCACAGAGGGTGCCCTTCAATATCTAGTAAAGAAGATAGAAGGAACTTTTGGTTCCAAAAAAATAGCTCTGTTTGTATTCCTTGACACTGAGGGTGCTTTCGATAACTCTACTTGCTACAACTCAATAGCAAGAGAAATCAGTAGCAGATTAGCAGAGATCGAGTACTCGACCAACCAATCGATAAGAGCCATGCTTGTAAGTCGTGCTATCACTTCCTTCATGGAAGGAGTGTCTGTGTCGGTGACTGCAGCTAAGGGTTGTCCACAAGGAGGAGTCAGTTTCTCCCCTTCTATGGTCACTGATGGTCATGATCTTCTAGCCGATCTACAAAGATCGCCATTGGCTATGCTAATGACGTGGAGATTTTAATTAGCACAGCACAAGCATTACAATTGTCATGCAAGGTGTGTTACGTCACTTTATGTCTTGAAATGCTCGCAAAACTTTTCTAGTGCTTTCATGAATAGAAGACTGGTCAATCTAGGAGCTCTACCTATTAATATCAAAGGCACCACTGTAAAATATTCCATTGAGGTCAAATATCTTGGCGTCATCCTTGATAAACGGCTAAGCTGGAACTCTCATATCAAGTCCGCCATTAAACTAGACACTAGGGCCATGTGGGACAGTAGTCACCTTTACGGCAGAATTTGGGGTCTTAAGACAAAATTATATACTGGATGTTAACTATAATGGTGAGACCAACTATGACGTAGGCAGCCATCGTTTGGTGGCGTTTGTTTGCCAAAAGTAATTGAACGAAAGACGGCAACTAAGCTTCAGAAGCTACAAAGAAATTTCTGTCTCGGTATGATGGCGTGCATGCGTTCCTGCCCAACCGCAGCATTAGAAGCTGTCGTTGAACTTCCTCTCTTTCAAATCTTCACAAGGAAGTCGGCCGCTAGATGCGCTTTAAGCTGCAGCTAGATACTCCGACAAACCAGGTGACTTTGTGGGATACCTGAAAATCATTGACTCAATTCCGGAAAGAGACATGTTTTGCACTATCCCCGACATCATGGTTGAGAACCGTGCAATCTGGTCTAATGGCGTTCCACCACTGGACGATAAAGGTCTGGTACACAGTTGAATCGAAAATGGAAATCGAAACTTGTGTTTTCGGACCCGACACGAAATTCTTGATAACAATGGCTTCCAGGCGGAACTCCATACCATTAAGGTCTGCGCTGGGATTTACCTTAGTAGGGATATTACCGGCGCTAAGACTGTCAACTGGGTTGCCACCACAGCCATGATTAATAAGTGGGAAATGAAACCCCGTCTAGCCCATTGAGATAATGTCCCAGGGCTTGGACAATCCAAACAATTAATGAGGCCCTTTTTTCTACAAGGAAATTCTTCATCTAGACAAGGATAGCATTAGAAAGCTGGTGAGCTTTCTCACAGGTCACTGTGGCTTGCAGTATCACCTTAACAGAAATAACCTAAGCTCAGACACGGAATGTAGGTTCTACTCGGAGGATGAATGAATCATCCATGCACATTCTCTGTGCATGTCCAGCATTAATCTGGTTAAGCAGACGTATTTACCATAAGGCAATAACGGGTAACATTATCCATAGCATTTTATACCTACAGGTGGGTTCAATTGCAATTGCAAAGCTGAGAAAAACTTGGTAGGCCCTTTCCAAAACTAAAATTCTTAGTTTTCGCTCGAACTTATGAACAACTTACAGCATCACTGCAGGCCAATGAAAAAATGGTTGAGAGAGTAGACTACTTTCGTTGTAAATATCCTTGAAAGTATCGTTTTGATGGTCGGTTCTACCGAAGTAGACATAAACAGTTGGAAAGGTTTCGCTGTATACCTACAAAATGGTGTCAATTCCCATTAAATCGAAATACAAATTTTTTTTGAATCTAAGCTGTCACGTTTATAACATTCAATTAGCTTTATCGATATGATTTAAATTTAATATTAACCTTTAAAGTATTGAACGGCAAACATGAAGGTATGTTTATATAAATATTGTAGCATGATGGCCAGAATTCACTTCATAAAAACGAAAGATAAAACTGATGCCAGAAGCCGATCTGCCCAAAACATCACACATTTAATACCAATGTAACGTTAAATTTTCCTTGCAGAGTTTAGTTCTTTGTCAAATTATGGAAAGGGATTACTCGTACATCCAGTCGAGTACATATTTTGAAGTAAAGTTTTTCCCTTCACATTCCTTTGTGTAATCAAAAAAAAAAAAAACGTAAAACAGCAACAGGATTCACATTGCCATTCCTACGGGACTAATCATTATATCCGCATAATATTTTACAAAATTCTTTAACATTGCATTCAATATCTTTTGTCCACCTCGAGCTGATGCATATAGCTGGTTCAACACTCGAAAAGTCCTTTAATCTGCATTCCTACTCGTTCGTATCCGTATACGTGGATTTTCCAACCACGCTGTGAAATCGATGAGAGGCACTTCATATAACAACAAACAGGACAGCTTAAGTGCCAAGTATCAGAACCAGGGAAGAAAGCACTAAAAACACACACACACACAGACAGAGAGAGGATCGACCAATGTTTTCCAAACACTCTGAACGATGTCGATGCGGCAGTAGTATAAAACGACCGACCGTGGCAATGAGGTTTACTTCCATGTACGGTCGATGACGGCTTAAAGTCCTCGATGGGAATCCTTTGCCGTTTTCTTTGTTCTCGCGCTACGTGTGTACTCTGCACCCATAGTTGTGTGATTATCGATGATATATTTCCGATTTAAATCTGGACCGATGATGATGATGATGATGATGATGACGACGACGACGACGACGACGACGACGACGACGACGACGACGACGACGACGACGACGACGACGACTCACCCCATTATGCAGCTATGAGTACTGAAACGGTACGGACTTTATATATAATGGCCGTGGTCAGGGCACCACAACAGCTCAATTAAATTGGGATTTCCATTTTTCTTCCTTTTCCAATCGAGTGGATGTGGAGTACCTTCATTTTAAAAGTCCTCTTTCTTTTTCCATACTATGGCATTTGCCGCAATCATGAAGTGAAAGTAACTTTTTGTTTCTTTTTCGAACTCTTGAATGCGATGCGGGCTGCACAGTTCAACTTCTCGATTGGCTCTTTTTGATTTTTCCAGTTGATTAGCGATAAAATAGTTCAGCTACTTATAGTTGTAGCCCAATTAATTTATTGTAGCAATTACCCGTTTTAAAATTATTTCAAAAATCATATAAAGAAGTTCAGAATTAAAAATTTAATAAAACAAAAACGGCTTGATATATTTCCAAATATATTCTTTTGTTTGAAAATACAATTCTCTTGGTTAGTTATGGAAAATGATTTAATTCAAATGGGAGCCGCGGCTGACCTTGGCGTACTCCATTCTGTCGGTCCAATTTCTGAGCACATTTTGGATTGTGTGCGGTTCTATTTGGGCAATGGTTGCTTCAATACTGGCTTTATGGCATATGCTCAATTATTTTTGGATTGTCCGCATAAGACTTGACCGAAGGCGTCAAATCACAGCAACTTGCCGAACAATTCACGACACCATTTCGACTGATTATGAGGCCATCGAATTTTTGACGCACTTCCACTATTCTAACGCCCGATGTGTGACATGGCGCACCATCTTGCTGGAACCAAAGGTCGTCCAAACCAATTTCTTCAAGATATGGCCACAAAAAAGATCTTAAAATGTGGCGGTAGTTGATTCCGTTAACCGTAACGGTCGCGCACGCCTCATCTTTAAAGAAATACGGCCCAATAACAATGCCACCACGCCAGATGCCGCACCAAACAGTAACACGCAATGGATGCATTTGGCTTCTCCGCCAAATCCTTGTGAATTTTCTGATTCCCAACTGCGACAATTTTGTTTGTTTACGAACCCACCGAGATGTAAATGCGCCTCGTCCGAAAAGATGATTTTTTGAGCGAAGTCCTCATCAATTTCGAGTTGGTCGCAGGCCCACACAGCGAATCGATATCGAAGCGGATGGTCACGGGTCTTCAATTGCTGGACCAATGAACTTTACAAACAAAGATTTTTACGCAGAATTCATAGCATGGAAGACCGGCTGATGTTGGCCACCACGACGAGCACGGGTACGCGTTGGCTTGTCGACTAGGTAGCCCGTATCATGCACCTTATCCACAAACTTCTTGATACCGTTGGGTGTGAGTCCAGTGTTTCCACCAAATTTGGTACGACATTTTCTTGCGATTTCGAACCAATTGTCTTTGTTGTGGAAGTAAATTTCCAACATTCCCTACTTTTGCTGAAGCGTTAGGGGACTAATTTCGTCAACTAGAAATAATATACATACATACTTAGTGTTGCCACAGGCAAAATAACCGATATGTCAAATCTGAACCGCTTATTGGGACACCAAATATTCAACAAAAGACCCCATTTCAACGCATTACTATCGCATACGATTTTTCATGTACTCGTATCTTTTTCGTCAGAACTCTTCCCGAGAAGTTGAAAAACTGTCAACTGTACAACCTGTACCTTTCCTCGTACCGAGTCATAGCCTAAATTCCATACTTTCCATGGTCATAGAAACGCTGGTAATCGTAAGCTTATGCAATACCTTGATTTACGTGATATCTTTAGAGACAAGCAGTACGCTTTCGGATTCGAAGGCTGGTAATCTAATGGAATATTTTACCGAAAGGCGGAGCCAGTCTATTCACAAATTTGGTGAAATCAAAGTTTTTGCATTTGACAGTGTCTGTCAACAAGCTCTTTTGTCGAAAATGAATGCCTATTGAATTGGTAAAGTCCTGCATGTCTGGACTGTTAGCTACCTTTCTAAGATATGTTTCTCAGTCAATATTAATCCTAAGTTAATTTAAAATTAATTAAATGAACAGATGTTTTTGAGAGATTCTGAAATATCACGATAAGAGTTTTCAATTTCAATTTGTGTGAAATTTTTATTATTATTATTATTTATTTCAGCCTCTAATTTTCTTAGTTTGGCACCGTCAGCGTCATCGGACGTCATTGCGCAGTGTGGGTTTGAGTGCCGGGTGTGGTTGCTTTTTCAGCATCATCGGTGTGTAGTTGTTGGAATTAGACGGCTCCTCCGTTTCATCTAAAAATATTATGAAATAAATTGAGTGACAAAATAAATATCCCCTTCCCCCCCCCATGATGAATAAAAAAAACAAACCATTTTCTTTTTCAGAAAAATCGCTCAAGTTGTTTCTGTTTGGTTCGTTGTTGTCCTCATACCGCCTCGAACGCCACAAATTCCTTCTCCTGGCATACCTTTAAGACAGCATTATCAATTGTGGTAATAGAGGATGCTGCCTGCGAACTTCCTCTTGTGACGAATATGCTACGCTTTTTCTCAGAAAAGTTCACTTTGGCCACTTTTTTAAATTCTTGAATTTTGTTCGGAATTCTTCGCAGCTTCAGTTTGATCTGCAGCACTTGCTGTTTATTTCCATTGCTATTTTAGCCCATCATCATCATCATCATTGGGTCTACAACCGGGGTCCGGTCGTAGACTTCCGCAAAAAATCTCTCCACCGGCCCCGATTTCGAACCGATGTCATCTAGTTTGGCATCCCTGAACTATGAGCGTACTCTTCGCTCATGCGAGCTAGATGTCCTGACCACTGGAGCCTAACGAGCTTAATTCTCTTGACGATGTCGACAGCGCGGAAATGCTTGTAGATCTCATATTTATAGAGTCTTTTAAATCGTCCTTCCTCACATACGGGGCCAACAATTCTCCGAAAGAATTTTCTCTTGAACGCGGCTAAGAAGTCAGAATGCTTTTTGCTAAGCACACATGGTACGGATCCATAAGTAAGTACTGGTATGACCATTGTGTTATACAACAGCAGCTTGGATGTTATGGTTAAATTCCTAAAGTAGGCTTTGTTATCTTTAAGTTCGTATTTTTGGTTCCATGCTATTAGCGGCTGCTACATTTGACCCGAGATTTGCACTACTTCAAATTCGCGCTCCACTATTTTAATTGAGGAACCAATGTTGGATCTTCTACACGGAGACGTGGTCACCATGCTCTCATTTATGTGCATCCCGCTTGATCTGGATGAAAGCATCCTGTACAGCTCTTGGCTTTCTAACAATGATGTCAATATCGTCTGCGTAAGTCAGTATTTGAATGGGCTTATAATGGATTCTTCCTCTCGCCGTTACGTCAGAGTTTCGGATCGCTTTCTCCAACGCCAGGTTGAAAAGGACGCAGGCCAGTACATCCCATTTTTGGAGTCCGTTATAGACATTGAATGGGCTTAGTAGTCATACGGAAATTTGTGGGCGAAAACCTCAAAAGACCATCAAAAGACCCCAAAGACCCTCCCAAGAGAAACAAAAAAAAACATCCAAAAGACCATCAAAAGAATCACAAAAGGACCCCCAAAAAGACCCCTAAAAGGTCACCAAAAGACCGACAAAAGAATCATAAAAGACCCTCAAAAGGCCCTCTAAAGACCATCAAAGGACCCCCAAAAGACCCTCAAAACATCATGCCGAATTTCATACAAATCGGTTGAGAAATGACTTAGTTCCCAAAATGTAAAAATATAACACAATAATGTGACCTATAATGTGACTCAAAATCGCAACACAAAATTATTTTTGATACCGTACTAAGATTTTCTCCTCACTGCGCCTTTCACTTATTGGAAACACAGTTAATGCTGATAATTTATGACAGCATTTATATAGGACAACATAAGCCATTCCTGCTAACCTCGTTCGACTGAGCATGACAACGATGATGGAAAATTCTCTTTGCTCCGTGAAGATCAAGAAAAGATTTAGGTAAGTTGACGCGGTAGGTAAGTTGATGTGGTTTCCTTAACATCATTTTCGAAAGAATTGTGCGAGACTCTGGATTGACACACAATTTCCTTTATGTCTGTTAAACTAATGCCATATTAGATGACAGAGAGCTTTAGTTTTTACATTTCCCAGCATTGTGACGGAAACGATGAACATAGGCTTGACAGTTAATGAGGGCAAGCCAATGTAGTTGCTCTGTCAGCAGGAAGCGATATCCAACAACGACGTATTGGTCAGAACAGCTCAATGCACAGTAATAGCTTTTTGGTAGTTAGGGAATCTTTTTTCTTTTGCTGATCTCTCAACTGATAACCAGTATAGACATAAAGCGAAAAACCACATTTACAAATCGTTATTTCTTTGGGCTAAGATGACAGTTGGTAGTGAAGTTGTCACTGGTACTAAGAAGACCATTAATAATCTTAGTCCTGCTGCATGATTTTACCGTAGGCTGATGAAGATATTCTTGGCAGTTTTAAGCGATTTCAAGCGATTTTCCGGGTTTTGGAAGAGAAGATTCAATTAGAAATTATACAAACTGTACAGTAACATCGACCTAGCTAGGAAACTACATACTGGACGTTTTAGAACGCAGAACGAGAACGGAAACATGCAGAGCGAGTGGACATCTACGCTCTGGGTTCTGAATTTATGTTTATCACTACTTCATCTATCAGGTAATTGAGTCCATCTTCTTATTACAATTTTTATTTTTATTTATAGATAAGGAAGTCTTCCTGTTCTATCAAAGGGAAGCATTGAACTAAATGATTTTGCTATTTCCAAGAGTGGAAATATGATTCTGTAAGTCGTTGACCGAAAGCTCAATTTTTATTGAAAGCTATTCATCCCATAGATTCTCTCAGTTTATTTTAAGATCTACTACTGCCTTTGTTTGAAAAAATAATTTCGTAACAAGTTAAGGTTCACATAAATAAACTCAAATTAAAGTCCAATTAATAGCAAAAAGGTGAATTCGAACGTAACAATTTTTCCATGTAGTCGGTCGTTCCTGAATTAAGTCCTTGCCAAGATCGAACCCAACAAACATGCAATAAATTGGCCCGGTACTATCATGATACTGCAGCAGTAGCAGGAGCAGCATGCTACTACGTCTAAAAAGCAGACATCCGCATCGTAGATGCTTCCTACTTCCTTCCTTCCCGATGACAACGACGACGATGACGCGGAAACGCTAACTGGTGATGAATGTTGTTGCATCGCAATTGCTCATCCTGCAGTTGGTTTCTTTTACGTATCCTTGCAACAGACATGATTCACTTAGTTTCGTAGTACGAGTACGAGTACGAGTGTGTGTTCCAATCTCCTGCACTGCAATTTCGAGTCAATTTAAAGATCAAGTTTCTTCAAAGGAAGGAAGGGTGATGTTTCTTTTTTTTTCGTAGGTCATAAGCACGCCCCCGTAGTGGAATGCACGTGGAATGACGACGTAAGTAATCCGGGTAATTTGCAAATTTTTGGTTGGATAATTAGGAGCGGAAGGCATCCGTAAATAACGCGATACTGCAGCGATGTTTTGTTGTATCGTCAAGTATCCATCCAGTATCCAGCCAGCCAGCCATCTCCATCCTCCTTTCGGTAACAAAGGATATATTAACTCTGGTGCAAACTAAAAGGATTTTTGCATTTTTTCGGCAGTTCATTTTTTGAACTGTATGTACCGTAACTGCATTTTTGCCAATTTGCACTAATTAACTTTTTACGCTGACTTGTTTCGTCATTCGAGATTACGCTGAAATAAGGAATCGGCATTAACTTGTACTTAAATTCTTAAAAGGATGCTGAAAGCATAATAAGTAACTATTAAGTGGGTGCTTTTCTTTTTGTTAAGTTGTATGTGAAAATCGTCTACAAAAAGATACTTTGCATCGTAAAGTCGCTGCTGTACCGCTGGAGCTGAAGGTGAAACAACTTAGTTGTGCAGCTAAAATGGTGAAGAGCTGTAAGTTCATTTTGATTTGTTTACGTTGTTGTTATGTTGTACTTAGTTCTCAGTTACTTAAATTCATTTAATTAAAATTTCGAGTTAAGTGCGGTTTTACTAAGCGAAGTTCTCTTTGGATTTGTCGTAATTTATTTGTTATGTCGCTGAGTTATAAATGTCACAAATACCTAGGAAGCTTGTGGGTTAAAATTGAAAATAAAATAAAATTACAAACAAACAAATTGCGACATTTAACATGTGTGCTATATTAGTAAGCCCAACTAGGACAGGCGCGCATGTGTAGAAATGATAGTGGTCCTGAAGATAGTTTGCATTTTAGAATAACTAATAACCAACACAGACACAAAACAAAAATATTTACAAAATAAATGTGTTATTAATCTACAGGAGGGTTGGAATTTCAAAAAAAAAAAAAGAATTTGAGCCAATAATGACTTATAATACGAAAATACACAATTATCCATAGATCCATGACGGCAGTCATAATAAAAGAAAACTTGAAATTCACTAAACTAGAGCAATATAAAATGGAATAAATTCAATCTAACTTAATTCAAATTGAAGATCAAAAAGGATCACTGACAACAGCTTCACTGTTGATGTCTTGCTGTTCGCCAAGACATAAAATAAACTTCGATCAATAAAACCATGACATAAGAAAAAAAAAACACTCAGCACTCGCTTTAATGCAGACGGTGACTTTGACGCCGGTAATTTTCCTTCAATGCAGGAAAAGCTGAATGATCGGGCTGGTCCCTTCAAAGTAAGGTTGGCGCCTGGCCAATAACCTCGCCCGTAAAGAATTACTATTACGGAACCCAACAGAGGATACCCCGGATGATAAATAAAAAAAAATCGTTGAATCAGTCTAACGGGAACTCCATGCCTACCCTCAGTATGATGTAAAAATCATTCCGGGGGATATGAATGCTGAAATAGGTAGGGTGCCAGTATTCAGGCAGTACATTGGCACCCATAGCTTACACGTGAACACTAATGGGAATAT